>CM060447.1:85933151-88426191 GCA_030545235.1 Helianthus tuberosus
TCCACCACCATCATCCATTGTCCATCGTAGAGTGTGTGAGTCGTCCCGGGATCCAAGATTGATCGTAAGAGTTCTTGACAATCAAGGCCATGTTTGCCTAAGTCTCTTACATCACTTGGTGAAGACAAAGTGTCTAGTATAATACTTTTTATTTCTATTCTTTTGCACTTTTTATTTGGTTTTGTATTAATGACTTTAATAACTAGTTACTTATGTTGAAGGTGATCTTTCCTTATCGTTTGTCCGTGGTGTCTTGGCATTATTTTACTGTCTATATAAAATAAAGGATTTTCACCATTCATATCTCCACGGTCTATATGGAGATATGTTGGCTACCTGGTAGGGGGTTAAGGGAACGGTTTGGTAAAGGTCTTGCCATTGTTCAGCGTTTAGAGGTCCTGCAATGGACCTGGGTCAAATTTAGTAGGACCTCCTTCAATACTTCACGGTATTGGATGGCGGGGGTCCAAACTCTTTGATCCCCTCATAAGTTAACTACTATTAATACTATAACCCGGCTATTTAGGACTGTATCCCTGCTGACTCAGACTACTTAGCCGAGGGTAACGTCACCGCCAAAAGCGGGGCCTACCACAATACTGCATTAATAACTTAATTCATTATCTTCCAATAATCCACCCTTTTAGGATTGTATCCCTACTGACTCAAACTACTGGGGTGAGGGTAACGTCGCCTTCAAAAGAGGGGCCTACTACAATAACTAAGATAATCTCTTAATTATGTGCAAAAGTGCGGAAATAATCAAAGGTTATACTAGATACGAGTCGGAACCAAGTGATTCATCTTGTCTATCTGTTTTTTCTTTTATTTTTATTTTCAGCATTTTAGTTAGTTTTATTTTTCTTAGTTTAAAACATTTTTCTAAACTTTTATTTTGGTTAGACGTTGAGGATAAACCGGTACTAAAAGCTCTTGTGTCCTTGGACGACCTCGGTATCTTACCAACACTATACTACACTCAACGATGGGTGCACTTGCCCATATGTGTGTTTAGTGTTAGTGAAATATCGTGTTTTATAAATTTAAAACTTGGCTAAAATAAGTGTTAAAAAGGGCTTAAAATATACACCTAATATATATAACACTTCGCACGCATCATGCGTCGTCTATCGGCATAACTTTTCTGTCGGTTCCGAGCCTTCACCAGGTTGTCTCGTATTTGGAAAATTTTGTCTGTCGTTTCTTGTAATAGCTCAGGTCCGGTTAATTGCGAGTGACCAATCTCGTGCCACACAATAGGCGATCGACATCTTCTTCCGTATAAAGCCTCGAATGGTGCCATTTGAATGCTAGAATGATAGTTGTTGTTATACGAGAATTCGACTAACGGCAGGTATTTGTCCCAATTACCACCGAAGTCTATGACACACGAACGGAGCATGTCTTCAAGAGTACGAATCGTTCTTTCAGTCTGACCGTCGGTTTGAGGGTGGAAAACGGTACTTAGATTAAGCAATGTACCGAGTGCCGTTTGAAACGTTTCCCACAGTCGCGAAGTAAACCGAACATCACGATCAGAGATGATGTCACGAGGCGTCCCATGATTACAAATGATCTCGTCGGTGTAGATTTGGGCTAATCGTTCTACCTTGTAGTCTTCCCGTATTGGCAAAAAGTGAGCTGACTTAGTCAAACGGTCGACCACAACCCAGATGCTGTCGTGGCCTGATGACGTGTGTGGTAGCTTGGTTATGAAGTCCATAGCTATACTCTCCCACTTCCACATGGGGATTGGTGGTTGTTCGAGTAAGCCAGATGGTCTTTGATGTTCAGCCTTGACTCTTGCACAAGTTAGGCATTTTCCAACGTAGAGGGCAATATCCCTTTTCATGCCGGGCTACCCGTACTTGTAACGAAGATCCTGGTACATTTTGTCGGCACCGGGATGAATAGAATACCGAGATTTGTGGGCCTCGTCCATCAGAATCTGTCGCAAATCGGTCCATTTAGGGATCCAAATTCGGTCCAGAAAGTGGAATATCCCATTCGACTTGCTCACAAGTTGGGCTCCATCGTGGTAGATTCTTTCTTTCTTCAGAGTGCGTTCGTTGAAACACGCATGTTGAGCGTCGTGGATGAGGGTTTCGAGATCGTATTGGGCTTGAACATTATGAGTGCTAAGCAGATAGCTCCATCTGCTGAGTGCTTCAGCAACAACATTTGCTTTGCCTGGGTGATAACGAATCTCACAGTCGTAATCGTTGAGAAGTTCTACCCATCAGCGTTGACGCATATTAAGTTCCTTCTGATTAAAGATATGTTGTAGGCTCCTATGATCGGTGAAGATCATACACTTGGTACCATACAGGTAGTGTCGCCAAATCTTTAACGCAAAAACAACTGCGCCTAGCTCGAGATCATGGGTTGTATAGTTCTTCTCGTGGATTTTGAGCTGATGAGATGCGTAAGCTATGACCTTGTCCCATTGCATGAGGACACAACCAAGACCAAAGTTGGAAGCATCACAATAGACAATGAAATTATTGTTTCCGTCGGGCAATGTAAGAACAGGAGCATTGCAAAGCATGTGCTTGAGGGTTTGGAAGGCAGACTCTTGTTTAGTTCCCCAAACAAAAGGCTTGTCTTTATGAGAGAGAGCGGTAAGCGGCACAGCGATCTTTGAGAATCCTTCGATAAATCGTCGGTAATAGCCCGCTAGTCCGAGGAAAGAACGGACTTCAGACGGGTTCTTAGGTGTAATCCAACTCTTGACAGCTTCAATCTTCGCAGGATCGATGTGAATATCTTGATTATTTACGATGTGACCCAGAAACTGAACCTCCTCCAACCAGAATTCACACTTGGAGAACTTGGCATAGAGTTGGTTCCCTTGAAGTAGCTCGAGAACCAAACGTAGATGTTGCGCGTGTTCGGCTTTCGATTTGAAATAGATCAAGACATCGTCGATGAATACGATGACGAAACGATCGAGATAAGGTTTACACACGCGATTCATCAGATCCATGAAAACCGCTGGTGCGTTGGTTAAACCAAAAGGCATAACAACGAATTCGTAGTGGTCGTATCGAGTGCGAAACGCGGTTTTGGGTATATCCTCCTCTTGAATACGTAGCTGGTGATATCCTGAACATAGGTCGATCTTCGAGAAACACGTAGCACCTTGTAGCTGGTCAAATAAATCATCGATGCGGGGTAGGGGATAGCGGTTCTTGATAGCTAACTTATTCAATTCCCGATAGTCGATGCACATCCGGAACGACCCATCCTTCTTTTTGACGAAAAGGACTGGCGCGCCCCAAGGAGAGGTGCTTGGGCGAATGAAGCCTTTCTCAAGTAATTCCTGGAGTTGGTTTGAGAGTTCACGCATTTCGGATGGCGCGAGTCGGTAAGGAGCTTTGGCAATAGGGTTGGCTCCAGGAATGAGGTCGATACAAAAGTCGATATCACAACTTGGTGGTAGTCCGGGAAGATCCTCTGGAAAAACATTAGGAAACTCTCGAACCACAGGAACGTCTTTCACTTCCTTTTTCTCTTTCTTTTCCTTGTCCGCTACTACAATGTTAGCCAGGAAGGCTCTGTAATCCTTGCGGAGATACCTGTTAGTTTGAACACATGACATGAGCTTGAGACATTTCGAAGTAGTATCACCGTAAATACACAATAAATCGCCATTTGCAAGCGAGAATCGAATCATCTTGTAGAAGCACACAACTTCAGCATGGTTTTCACAAAGAAAGTCCATGCCTACTATGACGTCAAAACTTCCGAGTTGCATCGGAATAAGGTCGATTGGAAAGATGTGATTGTTGAGCTCAAGAGTACAATCACGAAGAACAGAATTGACGGTGACAGTTCTTCCAGTAGCGACTTCAACATCGAAAGTCAAGGAGAGTTGGGAGCATTTACGAGTAAGGAGTTTCTCGAATTCGAACGACACAAAGCAATTATCGGCTCCAGTATCAAACAAACATGAAGCATAAATACCATTCACAAGGAACGTACCATTGACCACGTTGTTGTCGGCTTGGGCTTGACGCACGTTGATGTTGAAAGTTCTGGCGCGTGCGGCCTGTTGTTGCTGCTGCTGCTGTTGTTGCTGCTAAGGCTGCTGCTGCTGGGGCTCTTGCTTCACAACCTTGTTCGGGCACATGTTGGCAAAATGATTAGGATCGCCACATGCGAAGCAGGCTCTGGCTTTGACTGTGGGTGCCGGAGGAGCTTGTTGACCCTGTGGGGCGGTGAGTAGAGCTTGATGAGCAGGAGCTTGTCGAACACGGCAGTTGGTAGTAAAATGGCCGTACATATTGCAATGAGCACAAAAACGGCAACCAATGGTAGTCGGGTGGTGGTAGGTACAAGTAGGGCAGAGCGGGTGTGGCCCAGTGTATGCACGCTTTGCAGGCGGTGCATTAGCCACAGGCGCCGCTACTTGACGCTGTTGGGCTGGTACAGCTTGAATCGGTGCAGCAGTGATCGCACAGTTCTTGTTGCTGGAGCTGTTCTTTCTCTTTTTCTTCCTCTTGTTGCTCGATGAGGTGGTGGTTTCAGCAGTTCGTGCGGCAGTAGTAGCTTGATGCGAGTGCTTTGAAGTTTTATCCCAGACACCAGCCTTGACCCGCTTGTCATTGATTTCAGCGGCCAGCAGATAGGTCTCTTCGATCGTCTTAGTCTTAGCCGCTTGCACGAAATCTGCGACGCAGTCGGGCAAAGCTCGGATGTACTTCTTGATTGTGATCTTTGGAGTCTTGACTTGATCAGGGCAAATGATGCTGAGCTGCTTGAAGCAAGCAGTGAGAGCAGCGTTGTCACCTTCATGTTGATGTATGTGCCAAAATTTATCCTCTAGCTTTTGACGTTCATGAGGAGGGCAGAATTCTTCCAGCATGACTTCCTTGAGCTCGTCCCACGACAGACCGTAGGCTGCATCGTTCCCTCGCTTATTCCTTTCGGCCGTCCACCAATCTAATGCACGTGACTGGAAAACACCGGTAGCATTCAGAGTTCGGAGGTCATCGGGGCAACCACTCTGTCGTAGAGTGACCTCAATGGAATCAAACCATTGGAACAGTGCAGTAGGACCTCCCTCGCCAGTGAATTCTTTCGGCCCACACGACTTGAATTGCTTGAAATTGAAGCCCTTGGTAGTAGCTTTAGGAGCTTCGGTCCTTGATTCCTCAGATGATTTGCTGACGTTTTCGTAGACATCACTTATGGCTTTGGCCACCTGCTTGGCAATGATAGCAGCAAGGCGTTTGTCTCTCTTCTCTTGACGAGAAAGCTCAGACATTGTCACAGGACTCAACACATTGTATTCGAATCTCACCCCACACGTTTACTACTGCTAAAGCTCAGGAACACGCATATTCATGTAAACACATAGACACATAACCACGTAGGGCACAGAATCACATAAACACGTAAGCACGTAGAGCACAGAAGCACATAACCACTCACGCATGTTGATGTGCGTGAAAGTGTTATATATATTAGGTGTATATTTTAAGCCCTTTTTAACACTTATTTTAGCCAAGTTTTAAATTTATAAAACACGATATTTTACTAACACTAAACACACATATGGGCAAGTGCACCCATCGTTGAGTGTAGTATAGCGTTGGTAAGATACCGAGGTCGTCCAAGGACACAAGAGCTTTTAGTACCGGTTTATCCTCAACGTCTAACCAAAATAAAAGTTTAGAAAAATGTTTTAAACTAAGAAAAATAAAACTAACTAAAATGCTGAAAATAAAATAAAAATAAAAACAGATAGACAAGATGAATCACTTGGTTCCGACTCGTATCTAGTATAACCTTTGATTATTTCCGCACTTTTGCACATAATTAAGAGATTATCTTAGTTATTGTAGTAGGCCCCTCTTTTGAAGGCGACGTTACCCTCACCCCAGTAGTTTGAGTCAGCAGGGATACAATCCTAAAAGGGTGGATTATTGGAAGATAATGAATTAAGTTATTAATGCAGTATTGTGGTAGGCCCCGCTTTTGGCGGTGACGTTACCCTCGGCTAAGTAGTCTGAGTCAGCAGGGATACAGTCCTAAATAGCCGGGTTATAGTATTAATAGTAGTTAACTTATGAGGGGGTCAAAGAGTTTGGACCCCCGCCATCCAATACCGTGAAGTATTGAAGGAGGTCCTACTAAATTTGACCCAGGTCCATTGCAAGACCTCTAAACGCTGAACAATGGCAAGACCTTTACCAAACCGTTCCCTTAACCCCCTACCAGGTAGCCAACATATCTCCATATAGACCGTGGAGATATGAATGGTGAAAATCCTTTATTTTATATAGACAGTAAAATAATGCCAAGACACCACGGACAAACGATAAGGAAAGATCACCTTCAACATAAGTAACTAGTTATTAAAGTCATTAATACAAAACCAAATAAAAAGTGCAAAAGATTAGAAATAAAAAGTATTATACTAGACACTTTGTCTTCACCAAGTGATGTAAGAGACTTAGGCAAACATGGCCTTGATTGTCAAGAACTCTTACGATCAATCTTGGATCCCGAGACGACTCACACACTCTACGATGGACAATGGATGATGGTGGTGGATGATGGTGTTGTGATGGTGGTGGGTGGTGGATGAAGTGTGAGAGAGGTGGTGTGCCAAGGGATGAGATGAAATGAATCCAAGCACTCCTATTTATAGGCTGAAAAGAGAGCTGGACACGGCCCCGTGTCCGTCTGACACTCTCTCTCCTCATTAATTGTAATTCGCAATTACAATAAATGCGCCTGCTGTACTTTCGACACGCCCCCGTGTCCGCTGAGCACGGCCCCGTGATGGGCAATAGAAGCTTCTATAGGTTTGTCTTTTCTGCTGCTTCTTGGGCACGGCCCCGTGCTGGCTGAGCACGGGGCGTGTTCAGTCTTCTGTTTTCTTTATTTTGCTTTGGAAGGTGCCGTTGAGGGTTCGGGCAGTCCACTAATATTCCTTTTCTTGTATTTATGTTGGATTTAGCTGTCTTTTTGCTTCTTTTGCGTTTTTGAGCTCATTTAATCCTGAAAATACAAAAGGAAGACAAAAACACTCTTTTTCCAATATTAGTACTAAAAAAGGGTTAGTTTTATGCCTCATTTGATGTAATTTATATGTTGCATTTTACACACATCAAATACCCCCACACTTGAACTTTTGCTTGTCCTCAAGCAAAACTCTTTAATATGTGGCTTACACTCCCAAATGGAATAGGTAGAAGAGAAGGTTTTGGGCTTGTCGTAGAGTGTCGGGATTTCCAAGATCTTTTTGGGTTTTATTTTTATTTATTTACACTCCTATTCGTAATGATTTATTTAGAACTTTTCATAAAAGAAATTACTTATTTGGGCATAACATGCCTTTTTAAAATTCTATTTATATACAAGTTCACATACCTCGCAGGGAAATCACTCACACTCGGCCGAAGGTGTATTTTTAGTGAATCACTCGAGAGCGGCATGGAACTTATTCCTACCATAGGCTTGCCAAGAAATCAATCCTCCTCCTTTTTAACTTTTATACCTTTGTAGATATCAAGAGGACTTTGCGGGTTAAGGGTTAGGCTAGGGTTAAAGGTAGGTGGTTGGGTTAGTGGTTAGAAAAAGGGCTAAAAGCGTAACAAGTGTCGGTTTTCGTATATTTTTTTTTTCAACTTTTTATTTTGATGAAGCTTTTATTCAAACTAAGTTATTTTTGATTAACTTGTTTGTTTATTTTCTTTTTGCTTCATCAACATTTTTTTTTTTTTTTTTTTTTACGAAGAACCGAACTTGTTACTAAAATAAAGGGTTAAAAATGAAAAAGGTTTTGGTGGGTAAAAGGGTTTTTTGTTTGGGTGATGAAACGAAAAAGGTTTAGGCTCAAAGGGGCTAACTATGGGGATTTTTTTGGGTAGGTGGTAAAAGAAAAAAAAAATAATGGTGTAGAAATAAAAAGGGTTAGTCCTAATGCCTCCATCATTTACTTACTCGGGTTTAAGTTGATAAGGACCGGGAATGTATTGTCATGGCAAGTTCTAGAGTCGTAAGAACCAAGCGGCTATTCACACAAGAAACGAAAAATGAGCATTTAGTCAAATGATATGTAATTTGTGTGCTCAATAAAGGCTCAAAACTCACTTTTGTGGGAATGGATTTTTATGTGATCAAGTATGTATAATCAAATTTTAAATAAGTTTGCCATGCCTTTTCATAATTTTCTTATGTTGGTTCTTTTTATCACTACGCTATCGGTTGTAAATTCGTAAAAATATAACCTTTTTGAGAACTTGGATTTCCCGAGTTAAACCTAGACAAGTAAAAAAAAATGAAATTTTTGAAAAAATTTGGGGTGATTAGCGGTTCCAATAGAGTTTTGTGTAAGGCTTGTATTTAGGACTTGCAAAATTCAAGGTTTTAGCATCCCCCCCACACTTAAATTACACATTGTCCTCAATGTGTCCCAAAAATAAATTTTTAGGTTGATTAGATGTGTAAAATAGTGTTTAAAAGCAAAAAAATTGTGTTACTGGGCACTGAACACGGCCCCGTGTTATCCGGGCACGGCCCCGTGTTCAAGTGCCAGTAACAAAACTAAAATAAAAGAAACAGAAGTTTGGACACGGGGGCGTGTTGGGTGAACACGGCCCGTGTCCAGGTACCTGAACTGGGCGTTTTCTGCAGGTGGTTCTGCACGGGGCCGTGTTGGTTGAGCACGGCCCGTGTTGAACCTTCTGTAATGGAGAGAATTGTCGGGTTGCCTCGTTCTTGTGCATGGGATCATTGTTCTCGTTCCCCTTTTCATCCTTTACCACCATGAGTGTGTTTTATTCCTGAAAATTAAACTAACTAGAAAACATAAAATTAACCTAATTTAAACTAAGGATTGTTCCGTGGAATGCCTCCATGGTGCGCCACGTTTATAAGGGTCCTTGGCTAGACCCAAAGCCTGGTCATATGTTACTCAATTGGGATGTGTTGCATCCCATGTTACACCGTCGGAGAGCATCATCCAAACTTGAGTCTATGACCTTCATGTAGTTGACCGGATCTTCTTCCTCTACTCGCTTTCCACATTCAAATTTCACTTCCTCATTCCCAAATTTCAATGTTAGAGTCCCGTCATTCATATCCACCAATGCTTGGGCGGTGGCTAGAAATGGCCTCCCGAGGATGAGAGGGACATCGGAGTCTTCTTCCATGTCTAGGATGACGAAGTCGGTTGGAAAGACGAATTTGTCAACCTTGACTAGCAGATTTTCGGCGACACCTTGTGGGAATTTGACGGACCTGTCGGCGAGTTGTATGCTCATCTTTGTAGGGCTTGTTGCACCTAGGCCGAGCCGCTTGAACATCGATGTGGGCATGAGGTTGATGCTAGCCCCAAGATCGGCTAGAGCATTTCGGACGGGGGACTTTCCAATCGAACAAGGGATTGTGAAGCTCCCGGGGTCGATTTTCTTTTGTGGAAGTTTGTTGAGTACTAAAGCTGAACATTCTTCGCCTAAGTTAACTAATTGCAAAGATTCAATTTTCCTTTTATGAGTGAGGAAATCCCTCATGAATTTTGCATATTTAGGCATTTGGGTTAGGACCTCAATAAAAGGAATATTAACATGCAATTGTTTTAGTAAACTTTCGAACTTTGCGAATTGCTCATCGGTCTTTTGACGATTTAACCTACCGGGGTACGGAATTGGAGGAGTCTTGGTGGGCTCTTGACTTGGTATAGAAGCCTTTTCTGGCGCAGGAGGAGTTATAGGCTGGCTAGAGTGGCTTCTTTCATTTGGCGGCAATGGAACATCCTCGGGACCCACGGTTCGATTTCTTAATGTGATGAGATGTACTTGTGCCTTCGGGTTTGTTTCGGTATTACTAGGTAACGCGCCTTGTGGTCTCTCGGAGAAATTTTGAGCTAGTTGATTTAATTGTTTTTCAACGTTCTGAATGCTAGCTTGTTGATTTCTGAAATTCGATTCCAATTGTTGAAATCGATCCGAGTTTTTCTTTTCAGTGTCAGAGATGAGGCGAGATACAGTATCTTCAAGCCTTTCTCTTCCACCTTGTTGTTGAGAAAAATTTTGCGGTTGTTGAAAATTAGTTCGTTGGTTTTGTTGGTTACTACTATTGCCGGGATCTCTCCAACCAAGATTTGGGTGGTTACGCCATCCTTGGTTGTAGGCACCCGTTGGAGGACCCGACGGCCTAGGTCTATTATCCATGTAGTTTACCGTTTCAGTTTGTTCATCTAATTCTTTCATACAACTCCAATTTTCATGTGACCCACCACACCCTTCACAAGCCATAACCGAGGCCGTTTTTGTCATTTCTAGCCTTTTGATTTTTGAAGAGAGGGCCTCGATTTGGGCTTGTAAAGAGGTGCTTTCATCAACCTTATGGGCGCACGGGGCAATAGATTTATTACCTCGGGGAGTGTGCCATTGAAAATTGGTTTGAGCAATTTCCTCAATTTGGTTATATATTTCATTTGGGTGACGATTACCTAAGAGTCCCCCGGAGCTTGAATCAAGTGTTTGTCTTGTGTGTGGCAACAATCCATTGTAGAAAGTGGATACTTGTTGCCATACCGCTAGACCATGGTGAGGACACTTTCTTAAAAGCTCCTTGAACCTTTCCCAAGTTTCATATAAGGATTCCCCATCCTCTTGTGAGTATGTATTAATTTCAGTCATTAATTTAGCTGTTTTAGCCGGAGGGAAATACTTATACAAAAACTTTTGGGCAAGTTCATCCCAGGTGTTTACCGATCCAACTGGGAGGGTGTTAAGCCAAGCCTTAGCTCGGTCTTTAAGTGAAAAAGGAAACATTCGAAGGCGGATGGCGTCATTTGATGCTCCATTGATCCGAAAGGTATCACATATTTCTAAGAAGTTAGTAATATGTAGATGGGGATCCTCGTCCGCAAGCCCGTGGAAGGTTGCGGAGTTTTGGAGCATTTGTATCAAATGCGGCCGAAGTTCGAAGTTGTTGGCCTCGACATTCGGTGCATTGATAGCGGCGCCAAGATTGCCTACGGTAGGCCGTAGGTAATCCATGAGGGTACGTTGGTCCGCCATTGGAAGTGGGTCCCCCGAAGCTTTCTCTTGATTTTTAGCTTTAAGTCTTTTTCTGAGAAAGCGCTCGGGTTCTTCTAGGGGTTCTTTTATGTCTCTACTGGAACTGGAGCTCATGCACTATGTAGGAGGTTCAAATGTGGCGCCTGGGTTCCAAATCCTGCAATAAAAACACAAAAGAAAGTTGGTCAGAATGTTTACCACGGCCCCGTGCTCAGTGAACACGGCCCGTGGTCAGAAGCACAGTAATCGTTTTCTGTATCCCAGTTACTGGGAGTTGGACACGACCCCGTGTTGCACCGACACGGCCCCGTGTTCAGCTCTCTGTAACTCAGAAAATAAAAACTGCCAGTGATGAAGCTGGGCACGGCCCGTGTCTGACCGAGCACGGCCCGTGCTGAGCTCTGCAGAAGCTGAAAAACTAAGAAAATCCTAAAAAAAATAAAAAGAAAAATAAAAGATGATTAGGCCGTTGATTCCTAACTTTCTTAAAATCCTTGTGTCCCCGGCAACGGCGCCAAAAACTTGATGTGCGTGAAAGTGTTATATATATTAGGTGTATATTTTAAGCCCTTTTTAACACTTATTTTAGCCAAGTTTTAAATTTATAAAACACGATATTTTACTAACACTAAACACACATATGGGCAAGTGCACCCATCGTTGAGTGTAGTATAGCGTTGGTAAGATACCGAGGTCGTCCAAGGACATAAGAGCTTTTAGTACCGGTTTATCCTCAACGTCTAACCAAAATAAAAGTTTAGAAAAATGTTTTAAACTAAGAAAAATAAAACTAACTAAAATGCTGAAAATAAAATAAAAATAAAAACAGATAGACAAGATGAATCACTTGGTTCCGACTCGTATCTAGTATAACCTTTGATTATTTCCGCACTTTTGCACATAATTAAGAGATTATCTTAGTTATTGTAGTAGGCCCCTCTTTTGAAGGCGACGTTACCCTCACCCCAGTAGTTTGAGTCAGCAGGGATACAATCCTAAAAGGGTGGATTATTGGAAGATAATGAATTAAGTTATTAATGCAGTATTGTGGTAGGCCCCGCTTTTGGCGGTGACGTTACCCTCGGCTAAGTAGTCTGAGTCAGCAGGGATACAGTCCTAAATAGCCGGGTTATAGTATTAATAGTAGTTAACTTATGAGGGGGTCAAAGAGTTTGGACCCCCGCCATCCAATACCGTGAAGTATTGAAGGAGGTCCTACTAAATTTGACCCAGGTCCATTGCAGGACATCTAAACGCTGAACAATGGCAAGACCTTTACCAAACCGTTCCCTTAACCCCCTACCAGGTAGCCAACATATCTCCATATAGACCGTGGAGATATGAATGGTGAAAATCCTTTATTTTATATAGACAGTAAAATAATGCCAAGACACCACGGACAAACGATAAGGAAAGATCACCTTCAACATAAGTAACTAGTTATTAAAGTCATTAATACAAAACCAAATAAAAAGTGCAAAAGATTAGAAATAAAAAGTATTATACTAGACACTTTGTCTTCACCAAGTGATGTAAGAGACTTAGGCAAACATGGCCTTGATTGTCAAGAACTCTTACGATCAATCTTGGATCCCGAGACGACTCACACACTCTACGATGGACAATGGATGATGGTGGTGGATGATGGTGTTGTGATGGTGGTGGGTGGTGGATGAAGTGTGAGAGAGGTGGTGTGCCAAGGGATGGGATGAGATGAAATGAATCCAAGCACTCCTATTTATAGGCTGAACAGAGAGCTGGACACGGCCCCGTGTCCGCTGGGCACGGCCCCGTGTCCGTCTGACACTCTCTCTCCTCATTAATTGTAATTCGCAATTACAATAAATGCGCCTGCTGTACTTTCGACACGCCCCCGTGTCCGCTGAGCACGGCCCCGTGATGGGCAATAGAAGCTTCTATAGGTTTGTCTTTTCTGCTGCTTCTTGGGCACGGCCCCGTGCTGGCTGAGCACGGGGCGTGTTCAGTCTTCTGTTTTCTTTATTTTGCTTTGGAAGGTGCCGTTGAGGGTTCGGGCAGTCCACTAATATTCCTTTTCTTGTATTTATGTTGGATTTAGCTGTCTTTTTGCTTCTTTTGCGTTTTTGAGCTCATTTAATCCTGAAAATACAAAAGGAAGACAAAAACACTCTTTTTCCAATATTAGTACTAAAAAGGGTTAGTTTTATGCCTCATTTGATGTAATTTATATGTTGCATTTTACACACATCACATGTCATCACAGAAACACAAAAGCACATACGCATCTAATCACTAGAGGCAGTTAGAAAACAGAAACCTGTTGTTTAAGTCTGCGATTGCTCGAGAATAGCGTTCACGTTTTAGTATGTCGAGTAGCGTAGTACAATCGTACATCATAAGGTCGTTCTTAGTTCTAAACGATGTGTAGTGTGTCGTGTCAGTAGCGGAAGAAAAAGGCGTTAGATCGAACTAGTGATATCTCAAAACGCTAACAAATAAACATTAAACACACAAAACACATAAAATCAACGAATCATCAAAGTTAGCAGTTGCGGGATTAAAATCGAAACACACAAAATTCGAGAAATAGATCGTCTGCGGCTAGTAGACTTCGACTATCCAAAGTAGTTCGACTATTCACAAGGATCTGGTGCGCACATTTGACCTTCAGGATTATGCTTTTGCCTCGATTCTTGGGCGTTGGGCACGTATCCCGTTAGTCGTATCATGACTTCAGGTCGTTGGAGTCCGTCGAGACTTTGGTGAGAGTTTTGTAAAATAGGTGGAACAAGTCGTCAAGGTTAGGGTTTCACCCCTAGCTTAACAACTTCGTCCCTGTTTTGATAAAATAGAGGAGATTATTCATCAAAATGCGGATTTCACTCCTGATTTGGCAATACTTCTCCCCGTTTGTAGATAAAATGCGGGTTGTTTAAGCAACTTTAGTCGAGAGTTTGCGGTTTTCACACCTAATCTCGACTTAGTTACTCCTTCATAGTTTCGAGTGCAGTGATAGTGTAGCATAAGCGAGAATAGTGAGGAATGAGCTCGTACATAATTCCCTAATAGATATGCACAAGTCGATCTGTTGGTTTCTAACTATAGCCTAGGTCTCTAAGACATCGATCCGGACTAGATCGAGTCTTGCCTAATTCCCTACAGTTATGGCTCTGATACGAATCTGTCACACCCCAACCGATGGCGGAAACATCGGGGCATGGCACTGAGCGGAACAGATTGTCCAGAAGTTTCCATAACAATTATCATTACTATTCAATTTAAAATAACATGTCCCATACCATGTCTCAAACAGTAAACAAATTATTACAGATAAAAACTAGGCAAATAATTCTGTTCCGACAACTCAGATTTAATAATAGAGCAATTGTTTATCTGCTTCTAGAGACCCTTGATTCAATATCTACAGACAACTATTTATTGGGCTCTAAAGCTTTATTCTAGCTTCAATTTCCTACCAAGTGTGCATCCTAAGCACCTGTCACATATGTTAAAATAAAGTCAATACATATAATGTAAAGGTGAGCATACAATTTGATAATAGCATATAGAGTTCGAATTCGTTTACGCATAACCAGCACGTATACATAGTGAAATGAAGCACGTTAGTTATCGACATAGATCCATCGATACCAATGACTGCGGGTTGACTGCCCGAAGCAGTTCGCAATACATGATTACCACCGTAATCCATGCAAGTAATTGTCCTTAACAACCCCCGTGTGAACGGGTGCTGAGTCCAAACTATAGTACTATCGTTGCTAAGGCAGGTAGACAGCATTCCATGTGTAAACATAACAAACAAGCATTTATAAGCCACGTATAACATGCATTAACGGTTAGCGTTCAAATAGTAATGAGTAGTGTGTTTGATGTGATTTGAATAGTTGTAACGTATGTAACACCCAAAAGTGCTTAAAGCAAAAAGGGATCGAGTATACTCACAGCGGTTGATGGATTGAAGGGAGCGCTTGACGAGTAGGGTTAGCCTGAATAGTTTGATAGCATAACGATAAGTGATGCGTAAAACGAAAAGCAAGTGTTGGAGGGTCGGACAGCTGGTCGATCAGACGGTAGTTCGATCGGACGGCTGACCGTTCGGTTGGCAGTCCGCTCGGACCGCTGTCCGGTCGGTCGGTAGGCCGATCGGATGGCTGTTCGAGTGGATTGTTTCTTCCTTTGAGAAGGATGTGTTTGTGTATGATGGCTTGACTTTTGAAGTTTTCGTTGTAGTATTTGAAAAACATTGAAGTACCTTTACTCTTCAGGTCGGTCGATCAGACGGCTGTTCGATCGGCCGGCTACCCGATCGGTTAGGTATTCAAATGAATTGTAGTATTTTGCTTTGGATCGGACAGGTGTTCGATCGGACAGGTCAACAAGTGACGCAATAGTACGGCTTGCTGACCGATCAGTTGGCAAGTCAACAATGGTCAACAACTTTAATGAAAAGCAAAGTATGGTGCAGTGGATCGGGTAGTTGATCGATTGAACACTAATGCCGTTCGATCGGACAACATGCATGAACCACTATGATGAGTTCTTAGCTGGGCGTCACCTGATCGGACGGCTGTTCGATCGGGTGGCACTCCTAGTGCATCGAACATGTTGAAAGTCGATTAAGTGTTGAAGTATAGTATCTCATGATCCGAAGAGTAATCCGATCGGACAGTAGTCCGATCGAACGAAAGTTCGTTCAATACTAACTTTCAAAATAAATTGATTGAGTGTGGGACCATGTGTTAACCGATCGGCAGGCCAGTCGATCGGTTGGCTGTCCGATCGGCTGGTTGTCCGTTCGGACAGCAGTCCGATCGGTCAGCATCCTGACCTGATCTGCCTATTCGTCTAACACTTGGTTGTTCTGATTGTTTGTCGTTTTATTGAGGTATTTTGACAACGAGTCGAACCATAGATTTCTCGTCCTTACTTGGTTCCCCGGGTCGGACAAGAATCACCCAAATCCGGCTGGTGAGCTGTTCGGAACGGAGTTTAGCGTTCAACCCGAGATCGGTTAACCTCGCGGATAGAATCCGGATCTTGAGCCATGCAACCACCGGGGTGATGTGCAAACCGGCACAAGCTCCGTTTCCATCGGTTTGAAGACATTGAGTGAAGAAGAGTTGAAAGAAAGTTGGAAAATTCGTCTTCCAATCCTTTTCACCATGTATATGTGTAGATCTATGAAAGATCTTTGTTTGTTTATGTGGAAATCGGCTAGATCCAAGTTATTCTTGGTGGATTGAGGCCAAAACATGAAGTTATTCTTCAAGAACCCATGATGACATCATCCTAGAACACGTGAATCTTGATGATTTCACAGTTAAAAGTTAAGATTTGAAAGATAGAAAGGTGTAGGAGTGCGTGTAGATCAAGAAAGTACAAGGTTTAGGACGAAATCTTACCGAAATTGAGAGGAATCTGAGAAAAAGACGAACTGAGCGTGCTGGTCGAACAGAAGTTTCCAAAAGTGGAAAGGATGACAATGACAGGGGTATTTATAGGATGCCAAATGGGGAAAGTGCTGTTCGATCGGCCAGGCAGCTCGATCGGATAGCCTGTCCGATCGGACAGCAGTCCGATCGGCTGGCTGTTCGATCGGCTGGTAGCCTGATCGATCAGTCTGCACGTTTCGAGCGTTCGGTGAGACGATTTTTGATATTTTGATTTCGGTTGCGAGTGGTTCGATACGATAGGGTTTCCTAGTCAAATTACTTTTAATCCCAACCACTCATATCTTGCGCTATCCTTTCTCCACTAATTATCATAGTTCGATTGTGATTCGAGTTCGATGTCGATTAAGTTCGATTGCATTTCGAGTTTCGATTGAATACCATAACACAACATAAATAAACATGCACAGGTAACACGTAAGGCACACACATGCGTATAACAGTATTCCCAAATGCGCATTTCGAGTTGAGATTTGGTTCGATGTTGATTCGATTAGCATAGTGTGATTATCGTTTAGTTAACTTTATTGCATTGTTACTTCCTATGGTTCACAGTCGTAGGTCGATTCGAATAGCGATTAATATACGTCGATTTATTGCAGTTATAGACACTTACTCCACATAATAGCTAAAATAAAAGAAATCTATTATTAATCGGCTGCGCGAAGTTGGTCGTTGACTTGGACCTTGACTTTGACTTCTCTGAAAACACGGGGTGTTACACAACACAACCACAAGAATGAGTAGTAGATCAGGACAAGCTCCGATTCTATCGGTTTTGAGTGCATTGAGTGTAAAAGAGTTGAAAGAAAGTTGAAAACCATCTTTCAATCCTTTTTCACCTTGATTATGTTCAGATCTATGAAAGATCTTTGTTTATTCGTGTGGAAATCATTCAGATCTAAGTTGTTCTTGGTGGATTGATGCCAAAACATGAAGTTCATAAGAACAACTTGATGACATCATCCTAGAACACCTCAAATCCAGCGATTTCACGGTTAAAAATTAAGATTCAAAAGATAGAAAGGTGTAGGAGTGCGTGTAGATTAAGAAAGTACAAGATTTAGGTTGAGATCTTACCGGAATCGTGAGAAATCGAAGAAAAGGTGAGATTGGAGCGCTGGTCGGACAGGAGAGTGCAAAAGTGGTAAGTTGTGATGTTGACAGGGGTATTTATAGGGTTTCCCAAAAAGGAAAGGGGAGGAGAGGGGCTGATCGATCGAGTGGTAGCTCGATCGAATGGCTGGTCGATAGAGTGGTAGCTCGATCGAGCGGCTGGTCGATCGGCTGGTCACTTTGTTGATTAGCCACTTGATTCAAGTGTTCGGTGCGACGAGTTTTGCCATTTCGATTGCAATTGTGAGCGTTGCGATGCGATAGAGTTTCCTATTCAAATTACTTTTAATCCCAACTACTATATCAACTTACAATCATCCTTAATTTACTTGCGTTTAGCGTTTGCGATTCGATTGCGATTGAGTTTCGATTGCGTTTCGATTAATTACCACAACATAAACATAAATAAACATGCACAGGTAACACATAAAAGGCACACACACATAGAACAATATCCAGAACGCGTAATTCGAGTTGCGAGTGCGATAAAGCGATAAAACATGCGATAAATATCGAATAAACCTCGATTATTAATAAGTATTCCACATAATATAACTAACGTAAAGCATAAAATAGACTAACTACAAGTCAAAGAAGTCAAAACAGGAATTGAGCAAGGAGTGACAGATCGCAATTAGCAATCTTGTATCCCTTTGACTTCAATGGATTGTGCGGCGGTAGCTTGATGCAAGTTCTTGGTAGCTTTATCCCAGAAGCCAGCCTTGACTCGCTTGTCGTTGATTTCAGCGGCAAGCAAGTAAGTCTCTTCGATTGTTGCTGGCTTTGTGGCATGCACAAAATCTACAACACAGTCTGGCAGAGCTCGAATGTACTTCTTGATTGTCATGTCAGTAGTCTTGACTTGATCGGGGCAGATGATACTGAGCTGCTTGAAGCGAGCAGTCAGGGCAGCGTTGTCACCATCTTTCTGCTTCAGATGCCAGAATTCATCCTCCAGCTTTTGGCGCTCATGGGGAGGGCAGAACTCTTCGAGCATAACGTTCTTCAACTCGTCCCATGACAGACCATAGGCTGCATCATTTCCGCACTTATTCCTCTCAGCCGTCCACCAGTCTAGTGCGCGGGACTGGAAGACTCCGGTAGCATTCAGTGTGCGGAGATTGTCAGGATATCCGCTCTGTTGTAGGGTGACTTCGATCGAGTCGAACCATTGAAACAAGGCCGTAGGGCCATCTTCGCCAGTGAACTCTTTCGGTCCGCATGCCTTGAACTGTTTGAAGATGAAAGCAGCTTTGGGTGTAGCTTTGGGAGTTTCGGTTCTGGACTCTTCAGACGATTTGCTCACATTCTCATAAATTTCACTCACGATCTGGGAACTACCTTTGCCACCTGCTTAGCGACGATGGCAGCAAGGCGTTTGTCTCTCTGTTCCTGACGAGAAATTTGTGGGTGACGGGTTCCAGATGACGAAATTGTCTGCATCATACATCGCCATATGGCTCAATCACAACATAATCGAATCTCGCCTCACACGTCTAATACTACTAACGCTCAGGAATACGATCATGTAAACACGTATGCACATAATCACAGATTCACATAAGCACAGAAGCACATAAGCATGTAAGGCACAGAAGCATATAAACACGTAATTCACCTAGAAGCACATGGGAGCAGTCAGAATACAGAAACCTATCATTCAAAGTTTGCGAGCGTTCGAGAATAGCGATTGCGAATATCATAGCGAGTAGTATAGCATAAGCGAATAGTATAGTATACAACATGGTGCAAGGTTGTTCCCAATGGTAGCGATTTGTTAACGTTTTGAGATAGAGTGCAGTGTGAGTCGTGTGTGTTGATCAAAGCGAAAGCGAGAAGCGAATAAATCCCCAAAGATCGTAACACATAACAGATAAAGTCACATAAAACACATAAAATCCACTTAAAATCGACAAATATCAGAGTCGACAGTAGCGAGCTTAGAATCGAACACATAAAAATCAAGAAATAGATTGTCTGCGGCTATATAGACATCGACTAACCAAAGTGATTCGACTATTCATAGAGACTCTTGGTACACACTTTGGCCTTCGGGACTGTGCTCTAGCCTCGAATCTGGGCGATCGGCACGCATCCCTCCAGTCATATCGTTACTTCAAGTCGTTGGATTCCGTCGAGACTTTGGTGAGAGTTTTGTAAAACCAAGTAAAGGTCGGAACAAGTCGCCAAGGTTCGGGTTTCACCCCTAACTTAACAACTTCATTCCTGTTTTGATAAAATAAAAGAGAATTATGCGTCAAAGTATGGATTTCACTCCTGATTCAACGCCGATTCTCTTGTTTATAGATAAAATGCGAGGCAAACAAGCAATTTAGTCGAGAGTTTGTGGTTTTCACACCTAATCTCGGCCTAATCGCTCGTTCATTTTTGAAAATTAAGTGCAGTGATAGTGTAATGTAGGCGAGAATAGCAAGAAATAGCAGGTAAGCTCGTACATGATCCCTACGAGACATGCACGAGTCGGTCTGTTGGTTCCTAACTATAGACTAGGTCGTTTCTAAGACATCGACCCGGACTAGGTCGAGTCTTGCCTAATTCCCTATAGTTATGGCTCTGATACCAATCTGTCGCACCCCAACCGATGGCGGAAACATCGGGGCATGTCACTAAGCGAAACAGATTGTCCAGAAGTTTCCATAACAACTGTAATTACCAATTATTTAAAGCAACACGTCCCATACCATGTCATAAAAGATAACATAACTATTACAGACAAGATCTAGCCAAATTGTTCTGTTCCGACAACTCAGATTTTTATTACAGACAATTGTTTATTATTCTAGGTCTTTCCTAGGCTCGATTTCACAGCAAGCTAAGCAAATAAGCATCCTAAGCACCTGTCACATACGTTAAAGTGAAAGTCAACACACATAGTGTAAAGGTGAGCATACAAGTTTAATAGATATAGTAGAGTTCGGAATCGTTACGCATAATCAGCACGTACACAGTGTAAAATGAGGCATGTTAGTTATCGACATGAACCTATCGATACCAATGACTGCGGGTTGATTGCCCAAGGCAGTTCGTAATACACACTCACCACTGTGAGCCATGTAACAAATTGTCCTTAACAACCCCTGAGTGAACAAGTGCTGAGTCCAAACAAATAGTACTATCGTTGCTAAGGCAGGTAGACAGCATTCTATGTGTAAACATAAAAAACAAGCATTCATTAAGTCACGTATAACATGCGGTAATCGGTTAGCGTTTAAAGTATTGCGTGGTGCGTTCGATGTGATTTAGAATAAGTAACGTATGTAACACCCGAAAGTGCATAAAGCAAAAGGGGATCGAGTATACTCACAGCGATTGATGGATTGAAGGGAGCGCTAGAGAGTAAGGTTAGCCTGAACAGATTGATAGCATAACGATAAGCGACGCGTAAGACGACGCAGAGTGTAAGTGGGTCGAACAGCAGTCCAATTGGATGGTAGTCCGATCGGTTAGCCGGTTGTTCGGGTGACAGTCCGCTCGGATGGTCATCCGATCGGGTGACCTTTCGAGTGGATTGTTTCTTCCTTTGTGAAGGATGTGTTTGTGTATGATGGCTTGACTTTTGAAGTTTTTGTTGTAGCATTTGAAAACAGAGAAGTATCTCTACCTTTCAGGTCGGTCGATCGGACAGCAATTCCATTGGCGAGTCTTCTCAGGTTGAGAACAAATTCACAGCAGGACGGTCACTCGATCGGATGGCAACCCTTGCGCATTGAACATGTTGGAAATTGTTAAGTATTTGAGGTTTCAAAACATCTCATGGTAGGATGGTCGGTCGATCGGGTGGCAACCTGATCGGATGACAATCCGTTCGGTGTACAAAACTTCTGAAGTTTGCATTAAAAGTCAAATGTGGGGCAAAGGTGCAAGCCGATCGGACAGTAGTCTAATCGGGCGACACTCCAACCTGGTCGTCCTGATCGTCTTCTTCCTTGGTCATCTTGATAGTTTGTCGTTTTATCGAGATGATTTGATAACGTATTAGACAACAGAAACCTCGTCACGACTTAGTAACCTGATCGGACAGGAATCACCCAAATCCAACCAGTTAACTGTTCGAGACGATGTTCCATGTTTAACCCGAAATCGGTAATCTCGTGGATAGAATCCAGATCTTGAACCAACACAACCACAAGAATGAGTAGTAGATCAGGACAAGCTCCGATTCTATCGGTTTTGAGTGCATTGAGTGTAAAAGAGTTGAAAGAAAGTTGAAAACCATCTTTCAATCCTTTTTCACCTTGATTATGTTCAGATCTATGAAAGATCTTTGTTTATTCGTGTGGAAATCATTCAGATCTAAGTTGTTCTTGGTGGATTGATGCCAAAACATGAAGTTCATAAGAACAACTTGATGACATCATCCTAGAACACCTCAAATCTAGTGATTTCACGGTTAAAAGTTAAGATTCAAAAGATAGAAAGGTGTAGGAGTGCGTGTAGAGTAAGAAAGTACAAGATTTAGGTTGAGATCTTACCGGAATCACGAGAAATCGAAGAAAATGTGAGATTGGAGCGCTGGTCGGACAGGAGAGTGCAAAAGTGGTAAGTTGTGATGTTGACAGGGGTATTTATAGGGTTTCCCAAAAAGGAAAGGGGAGGAGAGGGGCTGATCGATCGTGTGGTAGCTCGATCGAATGTCTGATCGATCGAGTGGTAGCTCGATCGGCTGGTCACTTGGTTGATTAGCCACTTGATTCAAGTGTTCGGTGCGACGAGTTTTGCCGTTTCGATTGCGATTGTGAGCGTTGCGATGCGATAGAGTTTCCTATTCAAATTACTTTTAATCCCAACTACTATATCAACATACAATCATCCTTAATTCACTTGCGTTTAGCGTTTGCGATTCGATTGCGATTGAGTTTCGATTGCGTTTCGATTAATTACCACAACATAAACATAAATAAACATGCACAGGTAACACATAAAAGGCACACACACATAGAACAGTATCCAGAACGCGTAATTCGAGTTGCGAGTGGGAGTGCGATAAAGCGATAAAACATGCGATAAATATCGAATAAACCTCGATTATTAATAAGTACTCCACATAATACAACTAACGTAAAGCATAAAATAGACTAACTACAAGTCAAAGAAGTCAAAACAGGAATTGAGCAAGGAGTGACAGATCGCAATTAGCAATCTTGTCTCCCTTTGACTTCAATCTTGACTTTGACTTTGACTTTCGAAACACGGGGTGTTACAAATTCCATTACATTATATATACGAAACAATCACTACCTAATAATTGACTTAGGGGTTGTTTGGTAGCTTCTTAATGACCATTCAGATGTTACCTCTTAATGGTTTAAAACCTCTGAATGAATAAGAGGTAACCTCAAGTCTGAATGGTTAAGAGGTAACCTCTGAATGGTAAATCATCACATGTCACATTCTTCTACCTTCTCATTGGTAAAATTTTTAATGGTTCCATTAAGAGGTAGCCTCTTAATGACCATTCAGAGGCTACCAAACAGCCCCTTACTCCTCTAACCCAATATGCTCTGATTTCAGTTTTCTTTAAGCTCCTACTATTTTCACATCTCTAAATCTTATTTATAAATCTTTTTCCATCTATCTCTCTCTATATATCTATATATATATATATATAGAAGAGTAAAATGCAATTTGCGTCCCTGTGGTATGTCCCAAACATCAACCTGAGCCCCTAAATTCTTTTTTTTTTGCTTTTTGAGCCCCTGACTTTATTAATTCATAACAGTATGAGTCCTTCTGTCAAGATGCCGTTTGTTTGACTGTTTGAGCCAGGGGTAAGACCGTCTTTTGGCATATATTCATAACACTTTGCGTCCCTGTGGTATGAGTGAAACATTAACTTGAGCCCCTAAATTCTTTTTTTTTGCTTTTTTGACATTATTTATATATTTAACATTATTTAAGGACCCTTCTATCATTTATGATATGTAATTTTATGATTACATATATGAAAAACCAAATTGTTTATGTATAATAACTAATTTACATATATAAAATTAAAGTATTATAATAAATAATACTTTATTATTTAGTACAGAATATGAACACACATCTCTTCCCGTCTAAAAACCCCAAATAACTTTATTAAGCCCTAATTTAGTACAGAATATGAACACACATGTTTGAATTTTTTTTTTTGAGAAATTATTTTTACACATTTAAAAGCTACCCAGATCCACACAAACCTCCGTAATTCAAACCTGCAACAAAATCCAGATTCTCACATCTTCAGTTCACTTTCCTACATCTCACCTAAACAACCCTAAAACACAACACGTTCAACAAAATCACTTTGAGGATCTCTAAAGTCTAGCTAATCCACTGTACCCACTGCTGAAAGAAATCCCCCAAATCTCTAAAGTCTGACCTAATGTGCAAATATGGAAGAAACCCTAACAAAAACAAAATCTCTGACCTAATCGCCACCCGTCACTATTATTCTTCTTCACAACATCATCTCCATCGTCGCATCGGAAAACATCAGCACCCATCAAAGCGGCTGAAACACCATCTCCGTCGACGAAAGGCATCAACTCGGTGAAGCGTTTGATTTATACAATCAAGATAATAACTGTGATATCTGACCATCTTTCTCGTTTCGAAGCTTGCAACCGGCATGAAATCCGATCAAATCTAACCATATACGGCGGCAAGTTGAAGATGTGGTTAGGGTTTTGTTGGGTTTTCAATGGCGGTGGACGGTGATGGTTTGGTTGTAACAGATTGTTGCGATAATGGGTGTGGTGGTGGGAGGTGTTGGGTTGGTGGTTGTGGCCTGTGGGTGAAGTCTGGCTGAGAGTGAGAGAGTGTGAGACATATAAATGTGTTACGGAGTATAATATAATTAAGTTTTTAAATTTGGTTTTCTTTTATTTATTATAATACTTTAATTTTATATATGTAAATTAGTTATTATACATAAACAATTTGGTTTTTCATATATGTAATCATAAAATTACATATAATAAATGATAGAAGGATCCTTAAATAATGTTAAATATATAAATAATGTCAAAAAAGCAAAAAAAGAATTTAGGGGCTCAAGTTAATGTTTCACTCATACCACAGGGACGCAAAGTGTTATGAATATATTCCAAAAGACGGTCTTACCCCTGGCTCAAACAGTCAAACAAACGGCATCTTGACAGAAGGACTCAGAGTGTTATGAATTAATAAAGTCAGGGGCTCAAAAAGCAAAAAAAAAGAATTTAGGAGCTCAGGTTGATGTTTGGGACATACCACAGGGACGCAAATTGCATTTTACTCTATAAAGAAAGATAGAGAAAAGGGGTGTTTGAATATTAACTCTTTATTTATATTAGGTTTATTTTTTGTAGTTCTTTTCCCTATCCAACGGAGTCAAAAGGAAAATCAGTTGAAATTGTTATTGAAGCTAATGTCCTCTCAAAGATTCTCCACCAAAACTGTCATCATCCGCCCCTACTTTTCTTCTAAAGTAACAATTAATAATTTCATTTCAATAATTAACAATAAGAATAGTAGTAAATAGCACTATGCAATAATGTAGTTTAAACAATAGAATTTAGCAATTTCCGAGTTTAAAAAGAAACTAATACATAATACCTTAAAGTCAAATCTCAAAACAAAATTAAATATATAAAAACTATAAAAACCTAAAATTTAAGTCTTGAAGCTATGTATAAAAAAACTACAATGCAATCTAGGAATCTACTTATGGGGTGAACAGATTATATCAATTTTTTTTACCAGTTTGGTCACACGGAGTGGGTTCAGCAAACCCACTCGGAAACTAGCGGCACTTCGGCAGCCTCCATCCCATGTCTTGCAATGAGTGGTGGCATGCGGTAGGCAAGGGTAAGCTTTTGCTTCCCTAGACTAGTTTTTTTTTTTTTTTTAATTTACTTTATAAATTGGTTGTTGCATGAGAAACGTATGCATGACAAATTGTGTCAAGTAAGAGGCAAATAATCATGAAATTTAATGTAATGTTGCCGTGAAGGAGATAGATGTTGTGGCAAGTGCGGCATGCATCGAGGCATTCATTTCTTGTGGCCTTATAACTCTTTATTTGTTAGGGCCAACGGGGTGCAATAGGCAACCCATTTCGGCAACCTTTTGCCGCTTGGGCATGACCACCACGAAATGAGTATAGGTGATCAGCAAGAAGAGAGGGAAAGAACTCGGCGAGTACGTAGTTGCCGCTGCGGGAAAGAGAAGGTGGGGCCCATACCCAAGTCAACCAATCACATGTTTTTGTTTTTTGTTTTTCTTTTAATTAGTTTGCCTAATCTTAATTTAGGCATGCACCCTTGTGTTTTTTTGGGTAATAGGCAAAAGTTTAGGCAAATTACATGGCACAATTCAATTGGGTATGGGGAAACTTTGCCTAAAGGGGTCAAGCGAGATAACATTTGTTATGAAAAATATACAGTTTTAGCGCACATAACAACACATAATCATAAAAAATTACTTGGTTCATACAACATGAGCATTAAGCTTATAATCAATGACTCAATGTTGTTTAAACAACAATTTATTCAATCCTTAAACGAATCGATCTCAGATAGTAAATGTAGTTCAAACACGACTTTATTCAATCACTAAACGAGTTCAAACCCGCAGTGGCGAATCCACGGGGGTTCCTTGGTTCCGAGGAGTCCTCTCGGTTTGGAAAAAGGTAGTAGAAACCTCGGATGATTTGGGAAAAATTAGTGAGAATCCATCAAAAGGAACCCCTGAAAAAATTTTCTGGATTCGCCAATGCAAACACGACTTTATTCAATCTCTAAATGAGTTGATTTCGTAACTTGGATAATTCAAGTAGTTCACAAGCATCTATACTCGTGTGCAATGTTTTAAAAACCGGTTCAAACCAGCCGGTTGAACCGTCCGGTAGAACCGCTTAAACCGTCCGATAAACCTGGTTGAACCATCCGATACACCCGACTAAATCATTTTTAAACCAAATCCGTTACGGTATAAAAACCGGATTTTAAAAGATTGCTCGTATGTATACTACACACCACTAATATCAAATTGTAAAAAAGGCATTTTGAAGTTATATTTTTTCCACGTATAAACCTTTTAGAATATTTGTACGTTAACATGTACATGTACAATGAATAAATATATCTAAAATCTTAACGTCAACAAACAGAAAAAAAGAGAGGAGCCATTAATCAACAATTAAATATAACAAACTAATTTTCATTCAATTCAATTCTTTCCTTTTTCAACTCGGGATGACTCAGTCCGAGTCAAGTTACAACTCAACCTTGCCATCTCCCAAGCAAAAAAAAAACACATACACGATACACCACAGTCTGAGTCAACTCACCTACATCCAAGCATAAACACATCTAAAAAAAGTATTTGTAAAAAAAAAGATCTCCTAACTACTTCTACTCAAAAAAAAAATTAGAATAGTAGTTAGATTCTCTAACTCGGACGAGTCGACTCAGTTACTAACTCGCTACTATCATTTCAAATATTCGTTACAAGTTTCAACACACGGATCCATGAAGGAGCGGTTTAGATTCACCGACGTAGTCCACGTGGCAGCATCTCTGAAACTCCTCGAGATTCACGTAACGGCCGGACTTTTTGCCGTTATCGATTAACCAAAGGATCTGTTCAAACTCCGTTTCTTCACACGGAATCGTTAACGGACCGATGTTGTTAAAACCGTATTCTTCTTCAGCTTCCGTTAGAAGCTTCTGGAAAATCGGATGGTTTAAGTACGTCGCTCGGACAATAAACCGCCGTAAATTGCTGCCGACGCAGATCGCCACGTGTCCGGCCGGAACATCGGCGGCGATGAACCGGCGAGGAGATGTGGAGGAGGATCTCCGGCGCCAGCGGCGGAGCATCTGTCGGACTCGTACAATGTGTTGAATCCTGCTTGATTTCTCGATCGCCGGTGACATCTTGCAGTCGGAACGGTGGAGGTTACGGTGGCGGAGTGAGGGTTTAGTGTGTGTTTTAGTGTGTGTGATTTTGTTTTGGTTTTCGTTAAAAAAGAGAGGTTGAGTTTTATAGGATGGTTGGTGTGTGTGAAAAGACCAGGTTGCCCCTAGGGTTTGTGATATTTACGTGGATTATGTTGTCCGCCATGTGATGGAGGATGCTGGTCCCCGTTTAGAGTTTTTCTTTTCTTTTTGTAATCATCGTGGTAAAGGTTTTATTCTTTCAAATTTGAATATATATTTAAATATTATTTGGATTGGTTATGATTGTGTTATGTATATTAAGTAATGTTTAGGTTATTTATGTGTATTGGTTTATGTATGATGCTTTGTGTAATAGTTTTGATTATACTTGTTAACAACTTGTTAGCAGAATTTGTGTGGTTGGACTAAGGTGTTAGATAGCAATGTTGAAGTTTGGATATATGCATTATCGATTTTAGTTGGGGAACGCAATCGAATTGTACAAGTAGCGGCGGTAATTCTCGCCATAATAGGGATTGGATATTATTTTAAATTTTTGTATTTGAACTCCGGCTTAAGAGTAAGAGCATATGTTATCGGTAGTTTTGGAAGAGTAAATTATAAAAATCGTCCTTTATGTTGGCACCAAATTGCTAACGATGTTCTTTATCTTCAAAAAGTACAGAAAACGTACTCGATGTTTGCAAACACTTGCACGTTATGTCCTTTGGCTCTAACCCAGTTAATTTAAACTGTTAAGTGAAGGGTAGATTGGGTGTTTTTACTTATTTATTTATCAAAACCATTTTAATAATGAAAACAAATCAATTTTATATACACTAGTGTTCACTCTTGAACCTAATCCTTGATTGTTCGTGGAACATCCGTGTACCACTTTCATCCTGTGATGAGTGCTTGGTGTCTTCAGGTATGGAGTTAATCAAAGCTCTAATTTGAGTAGGTGTTTTATCGAGTAGAGCTCATACAATAGATGGATTTATCAAACGCCTCTGCATTGCGGTTCTAGAGTAAACACTAGTGTATTTTTGAACTGAGTGAACAAATGTTAACCATTGATTTACATCATCAAATTGTAAAATATACTAGTGTATTTTCATCATCAAATCCTAGCCATTGATTTACACTTATGTATTGATAATCAAGGTCTAAGATTAGTTCACTAGTGTTCACAATCATGGGGGTGTGTGTGTGTGTGTGTGTATATATATATATAGGCTACAAAGTTCATTTTTCCTACAAAGTGTACAAAGTCATAAAACACCACAATTTCAACCATAAAACACACTCAAACCCACAAATAACAGAGTGAAAATCACTAAAACACAATATCCAAACCCTAACATTCCATAAAAACTTCAAACACAGAATCTTAGAACTATGACTATAAAACACAACATGATGATCATCTTAAAACACACTAATGTTAGTCATTCGAAAATCAAAGTCTTATCATCCAAAACACAACACAAAACCCACAAATATGACGTTTTAGCAATCTTTACTTTATTATTTGTGGGGTTTGAGTGTGTTTTATGGCTGAAATTGTGGTGTTGTATGACTTTGTACACTTTGTAGGAAAAATGGACTTTGTAGCCAACTCCCACCATATATATATATATATAGGGTGGAGTTATTGTAAAAAAGACCAAAAGTGTGAGAAAGGTAAGAAAGAATCTCAACCATTAGATCTAAATTAATTGAAAAGGGTAAGATTGTAAATGCATTAACAAATTCAAATATGGTAATCCTTGATTTAAGGATTTGGAGAGAGAAAAACCTGGATTTTAGGAATTATAACCGTCCATAAATATAACACCATTCAGATCATGTTCATACATGGTGTTTTAAATATAACACAATTCAGAAAATATAACACCATTCAGCACAAAATAACACCATTCAGTACAAAAATAACACCATTCAGCAGTAAATAAAAAAAAAACACCATTAAGTGCAAAAGAATATAACACCATTCAGTACAAAAATAACACCATTCAGCAAACAAAATAACACCATTCAGTAAACAAAATAACACCATTCAGAAAAAAATAACACCATTCAGGAAAATAAAATAAACACCATTACTGAAAAGAAAAAACTAACACCATTCAGTACAAAAAATAACACCATTCGACTCCACCGTTGTCGTCATCATCATATTCACAACCTGCAACTCCATAGATCACCGTTCACAACCATCCATCGTCTCCAATTTGCGTCGCTTCCATCATCTCTGGTCGTCGTCGTTCACCACCTCACCATTCCGGGATACAACTTATTCATCCGAGATTCATCACTTCACCACCGTCAACCACCATTCCGTTGTCCATCTCCGATCGTTACTTCTTCCGTCAATCACCGCATCATCATCATTCTCCATCACCGTGAAAACCTGCAACTCCGTCGGCACCTTCATCATCATTCCGATCACTGTTAACATCTCCGATATCCTTCATCTTCTCCAGCGACCGAACAAAAACCTGCAACTTCAACTTTTCCGGTCATCGTCTTCATCTCATCATACATCGTCTGATCCTCCGACCACCACTCATCAGATCACCATTTTTGGCGGCTGAAAGAAAATAGGGTTTTTTGGTGATAGAGAGATATCTGGAGAGAGAGAGAGAAATTGTAGGGATTTTGATTTAGAAAATGGGGATAAAAAGACACAATTGCCCCTAGATATTTCAATTCAGTCCAAATTAATAAAAATATTTTACAATTTGGTCCCTATTATCTCAACCATTAGATCAAAGATCTAATGGCTGAGATTCTTTCTTACCTTTCTCACACTTTAGGCCTTTTTTACAGGATCCTCTACCTATATATATATATATATATATATGTGTGTGTGTGTGTGTGTGTGTGTGAGGGTTTAAATGAGAACACTAAATATTGCGAGAACCGTTATAACGGATGGAAAAACAGCGAGAACTTGGTCAAAAACAATTCAAATTCGCATTTTGTTTTTAGAATTATCATTATTATTCGAATACAATGTTAGAAATTAAATTTAAACGTTTAAATTTACATATATTCGTAAATATTGAAATTTTACACATGTGTAAGTTTTCTCATTTAGACATGTGTAAATTTGTTGTATTTAATAAATTTACACATTTATAAAAATTTTAATAAGAGTGATTTTGAGAGCATAAATGAATTATTTGATGTTGTAAAATCTTTTTTTGATGTTGTATTTTAATTACATTTAGGCTTGTATTCAAAAAAATTGGTTTTGATTGGTTTTCTCATTTGTTCTCACGGTTCTCGTGATATTTAGCGTTCTCAAGATAACCCCCCAATATGGGGGGGGGGGTAGGTGTCTTTTAGGGTTTTTTTTTAGTTTTTTTTTTTTGAGGGGGGGGGGTTAGGTTTTTTAGGTTATTTTGTTGTGTTCACATTGGTTCTCGCAATAAATGTGGTTCTCGCATGAACCCTACCACATATATATATATATATATATATATATATATATATATATATATATATAGGGGAATGATGTATAGAAAACCCACTTGTGGTTAGAAAACCCAGGAAACTCAAAGCTCCCGATTTTTTTTTTTTTTGAAAAAATTTACACATGTTATATTCATGTTTTTAAGGGTTTTGGGCAAAAAAAAAAAAACAAAAAGCGCCGAGTAGATATTTAAAAAAAATAAACAAGCTTTGGTGTAAAATATGTTACATTCGTATGATATATGTTACCCCATAAATTTGTTTATTTTTTAAAAAAATATCCACGGCGCTTTTTTTATTTTATTTTTTTGCCCAAAACCCTTAAAACATGTATATAACATGTGTAAATTTAAAAAAAAAAATCGGGAGGTTAGAGTTTTCCAAGTTTTCTAAATTATAAGGGTTTTCTATAGATACTTCCATTATATATATATATACACACAGAAACATGATCAAGAGAAAACGGTTGGAAGTGTGAAAACGGATCCTGGCCGAACACGTGGCGCGCGATATAATCAAGGCAGAGGGGCTTTTTTGTCATTTTATTCTCTTTTCCAATGCATCCCTCACACACCGTTGTCATTTGTGGCGTGTAGGATTTTTTGGCGTGTAGTTAGAAACAAAAACTCTCTGACGTTTTATTGTTTTTTAGATCTGCATCGATGAATTAATCGTTTTTGTGTTATGAAGTAAGTATCTTAGCGTTTATGGCGTTCCCAAATTCATTATAATCGATTGATAATTCAAACATCTTGGTGTCTATGGCGTTCCCAAATTCATTATATACCTTTAATAATTCAAACATTAAATTTTTTTTGGCGTTTTTGTATATCTGTCCAGTTGAATTAATCCCTTATATCTTATAAAGGTAAATATCTTGGTGTTCATGGCGTTCCTAAATTCATTATAATTTATTAATAATTCAAAACATTACAACTAAGACGAAATCAAACTAAACTAATAGTCTTCTGTGGATGGTATTACATCAGAGATGTACCAGTCGCTTTGCTCATCACTTTGTTCAGACTCATCATCATCATCTACGTCATTGGCGTATAACACCATAATCTGGTTTAGCCTTTCTCGCATCCTATATTTAAATATCATCACAATCCTTGTTGTTGCATCGTTCGAAGGTGCTAAATTACAGAGTTGTTCAAGAAGGTGTAGCCTATCTGTGTTCAACACTTCATCCATCGTCAATGAATAATCCACCCCGTGTTGATAAGTCACTTTCACCGTTCTTGATTGTTCATCCAAACTATAACTGGTAACTGTTGGTAGATCAGTAACGTCATCATCATCATCATTTGCTTGAAATCTTCTTTTCAATCTTCTTATTACCAAGGGCCAGAATATCCCTCTAAACGGCCTCATCCATATTAAGCATGGCCTTGATGGTCTTGACCTTCACCCTTCTCCTGTCAGATAACTTTAGGACGAAATGTCTCTCCGACCTATCAAACTTCCATGCAATAACCTGAGCATTTTTTTTAAGTTCTATGGCGTTTTAGACAATTTGTGGCGTGTTTAGACAATTGGTGGCGTGTTAAGTTTATTTACCTGTTCTACTTATATAATGACCTTTTTTGGCGCGATGTAGATTAGGTCTATATGTTTTTTTACGCTAAAAACCAATAGTAATTATATTTTTTGATGTGTATTTTTTGTATCTTTTGTCGTGTGATGTAGGATGCAGACCTATAATGTGACAAGTAATTATGGCGTTTTGAAAATATAAAAAATATAATTGTCATGGGATGGTTTTTAATATAATAAATGTTAGTAATAAAGTTTCCATCGTTTCAGTTACTATTTGTTCAGCTTTATCTGTTAAAGCTGTAACGTATCCCATTATTAAGTTTGGCGTTTTATATTAATGACGTTTTAGATAAAGATGACAAACTACAACTTTTGTAAGACACCCTTTTGTTCTATTCTCTTGCACCTTATTTTATACATTTCAATAATTTTTTGGAGTTTCTAATAGTACGTGATTAAAGGAATTTTATTATAGTTTTGGTGTTTGGCGTTTTATAAGTAATCAGAGAAATAATGTATTTTATTTGCGGAAAATTAGATAACAAACCACAGAAAATGACACCAAAAAATAGAAAAGAAAAATAAAATAAAAATCATAATCCAATTTCTCATCCAAATCTTCAGTCATCAATCTCTTCTTCTTGAAGTTTTTTTTCCCCTGAACCTTTGAATTCCTTAGATAGATGCCGATTTCCTACACAGCTGAAACTCCCGACTCTAGACGAAGCTGATCATTCAGTAAAATATGTCGCTTTGGTTATTGGTGTGATCTATTGTTGTTGATGTTGAAGTGGTTTCGTGGATGTTGGAGACATAGATTGATGCCATATGTGTGGATGCTATTTTCTGGGTGTGATTGTGAGTGGTTTTTTCGTTTGGTTGATCTTTGGCCGTCATCTTCATATTCATCCCACTCTTCATCATTTAATAATGGAGTCCAAAATAGCATTTACACTGTCATCGGTCTCTTCTTCTCATCCAAACCTACTTCAAGAACAAAGCACACAAAATGGTATATCACTGTCAACAGTATCGTTTTCTTGAAGATTTGTCCATCTCATTCAGAAAAATCTTATTGAATTACCCCACTCACCTAAGAATCCATTCAGTGAAACATCATGGAGAACAATACTGAATCTCCTAGAAACGACGTTTGCCATCTGTGGTTTTTTAACCTTTTTTTGGCGTTTTAAAGTGAATGGTATTTAGGGAAACATGGTGTTTGTTTTTTTGGTGTAATCAATGGAAGGTCCTGAGACGTTTGTTTATATAAGATGTTTTTGGCACGTAGTTTAGGCGAGATTTTATTATAATAAATGTTAGTAATAAAGTATATGTCGTTTCAGTTACTGTTTGTTCAGCTTTATATGTTAAGGCTGTAACACGTCCCATCTTTTAAGTTTGGCATTTTGTATTTAGTGGCGTTTTGTAGATAAAGATGATAAAATACAACTAATTAACTTTTGGTGTCTAGCGTTTGTGGCATTTTGGCGTTTTATAACTAATTAGAGAAATATAGTATTTTATTATATGAAAAGTACATAACAAACATAGAAAAAATTACACAAAAGAAAAAAAAAGAAAAGAAAAAAAAAATAAAACTTCTCGTCAGAAGGGATTTTGTCTGAGAAGTATCCATCGCTCCCCTCTTCTTCTTCTTCGGATTCTTCTTCAGATTTCTCATCCAATTCATCACTTTCACTTTCATTGGCCTCTTGTTCTTGAAGATTTTGAAAGCCTCCATTTGAACATGTCCTACAACAACGCCAATTTTAGGTTCATGTCTGTGTTCAAACATGTTGCGTTGTGTAACTCCTCCAGGAACCCAAGACCCTGCTTGGTCATGATGTTTTCAAGCATGTAGTCTTCCTGCTTCCCGTTGTCACATATAACGGTGACCATGTCAGTGTCTTCATCAAAACACCATGATCTGATGACTGGGTTCATTTTTGCATTTGCCTTGTTCGGTCCAAATTTTCTGGTTATTCTTCTTATAACTGTATGTGTTTATAACAGTGATTATCAAGAGGGACGCCAAGTGCTAGGATCCCCCTCTGTACTTCTTCTTCCAAGTTCAATATGACTTTGATTGTTTTAACAAACACTCTTCTCCTGTTGTCAAAACGGATTACGAATCTTCTGATTCTGAGGGTTTATCTCCATGAAACGATGGTTGCCATTTTTCTTCCTTTCAGAGTTTTTTTTTTTTTTTTTTTTTTTTTTTTTTGAAATTTAGCGTTTTGGTTAAAGATGGCGTTTTAAGTATGATCAATGGAAGTGATGGTGACGTCGTTTATATAATAATGTTTTTGGCACGTAGTTTAGGAGGGAATTTTTTATAATAAATGTTAATAATTAACTTTCAGTTACTGTTTTTCACATCTATTTCTTAAATTTGCAACGTGTTTTATCATTAAGTTTTGGTGTTTTGTATTAATGGCGTTTTAGATAAATATATCATTTCATCTGGAAGTGACTGATGTGTATTGAATGTAGGTTAAGGAGGGAATTTTGAATGGTGTTTTGCTCATTAGTTTGGTGTTTTGTATTAGAGCAGTAAAAAGACCCTTTTAACCTTAATGAAACACGTCCAAGTAATAAAGTTAATGTAATTTACGAAAACGGCACCGCGTCATTCTAATTCATTGTCACACCCCGATATTTCCACATATTACCGGTGGGCTCGGCGGGGAGTATCGTGACGTACTTGATATCATCATAGTCAATACACACAATATAATTGCACAGTGGAAGCCTTGGTGAATAAACTATTACAAACCATAATGTCTGAGTGTCCAAATGAAAGAATATACATACTGGATTGTAATAAGATCCACAGGCGGATCATAAATAAAATACAAGAAACGGGAAATAACAGACTTCAGGTATCTAGGGATTTGCAAGATCCTCTTATATGACACCTAGTAGCTCCAGCCTATTTACGAGAAGTACCTGTCAACCAGTCTTTAGAAAATACATCAGTTTACACTGGTAAATACAATTAACTGACTCATTTGAAAATATTTAAGAAAATTGATTTAAGTGCACAAGGCACAAATCATTATTAACTTGGGACAATTATTTAAGATAATCTTGTATACAGATTTATATGTTTGTCATACAATTGGGGCCGGTTGGAAGCCGGTCTTGATTAACCGACTCACCACTTATAGAACCCACAAAGGAGTTATCCCCAACATGTGGGTTTATATTTTAGCATTTGCATCTGTCAGGTGTATGCCTACACCCCGTGCATAGGTCGTGGCCATTTTCAAATGAAACGAGCCGAGGATATCCAGGACACGGTCGTATTAACCCCCAATGCTTATGTTATCAAACAAGACAGATTAAAACGGGTTATGTAAATTTATTAATCACAATCCGATTAAATGATTTCATACCCGACCAAGTGGTATTATTATCATACCATATCACAAGCCCGTATAAGGGAAAATAAGTTAAAAGTATTTACCTGAGCTAAATGTGAAAAGTAACTCAGCCGTAAAATCCTAAAGCTTTATGATGATACCTTCTACTGGATGCTACTTAATCTGTATAGAAGGTTTAATAACCTATTAGGATGCTAACGGGTCTTTAGTTAAGTCAAAGACATAGACCGGCTAGCAAAAAAGAAACTTTACGGTTCTAAACGCTAGATTAAGCGGAGACCGGAATAGAATGTGGTTTAGACCCGACAAGCTTGGATACTTGTATAATATGGGTAAACTAAACACATTCCGGAATTTGAGGATTTAATGATAAGGTTAAACCCGTTTCGGCTATTTTATGTAAACTAGTCACATAAACCGATCCGAACGCATAAACGCGTAACGGGTAACCAAATGAATTATATACAGGTCTCAAATGTTATTATGCTTAAAATATGTTAATACATCAGTAGGATGTTAACATATATGCCCAAAAAGTATTTAAAACCAATTTAAGTCCCGTAAGGGCATTTGGTCATTTTAATAATTATAAAAGAGATTTTATAACAAACTGAAGTTCTGGCTTTTTGTAATCAGTAAAAATATTTATTTTATCTCATTACATCAGTAAGATATTACATATATGTGAGGTTTACTATATATGGCCAAACTATGCCCCGAAAGGGCATTTGGTCATTTCACATATGCTTTTAAAGACATTTTTTGGAATCTGAGTTCATGACTTATACTTACTGTAATAATATTAAAATTTGTTTAAAAATTCAGTAGGTAACAAGTATTAGGTGCTAAATATGGTTTTAAACCATAATATGCACCTAATTAGTGTAAAACTCGCCAATTGATGATAATCAAGATGTTTATGTAAATCTGAGATTTTGATCAGTTTTAAATACTCAAAATAATTTATTTAATGTATGAAATCAGTAGGAAAAGATTTGGCATTCAAATCATTTGTTAATCTCATTTTATGCATGAAAAGGGTATTATCGTCATTTACCGAATTACACAAGAACTCTATGATTTAAATAGATTATAATCTGGCCAAAAATCTTAAAAATCCTTAAAAATAATATCTTAACAGTAGGTAATGAGTTTTGGTTCGAAATCCAAGTTTAAACGTGTCTTATGCAAGATATCGTAAATTAATTAATAAAAAGCTTATAATTACGATATTGAGCATAACTTCTATTTGAGACCAAGAACTGATGTCAAATTTTCGGGACAAGCTTATATATCAGTAGCAAAGGTTTTTGTCCTCTCACATTTCCAAAAATCTCATTTATATGTTAAAAGGGCATTTATAAGCATATTAACAAACAAGAGCATATAATTCAAACCACTAAGGACCAAGCAATATAACTCCAGAGGGTTATACTACTATATAATGTGGTTCTAATGGAAGCTTAAAACAGGGGAGAATTAAGCTTAATCGGGTCAGAACTGAAAGTCAAAGCAAAAGTCAAACTTTTGCGACTTTCGGTTATAAACTGACCTTAGACAGATAATTGTCGGGTTAGACCTGGTCAAACATGTTTTAATACTAATTACCAAGTCATTAGAATATTAAAATATAATTTAGAACCTTTGTTTTATTAGTTTAAATCATTTTTAAAGTTTCTGTCCAGTTTGACTTTTTGACTAACTAGTTTGACCCGACAATTAACTAGTCAAACGAAATAATTAGGAGGTGCCCTTTTAAGGGTTAATCAGCTACCTTAATATGGTTCCATAACCACTTTCATTTTGGTCAGTGGCTGGACCATTTATGATTAAACCGAAAGTCAAAGGTTAATTACGATATGTTTGACTTTTCGGTTTTTAAGCTAATGAAATGGACTAAGTAGGGATTAAAACTCTTACACAAGGTCCTTGCTATCTTTTCTACACTTCTTAGTCTTCTCCTAATGCTTGCTATCTCCAGAAGTGGGATTTGAAGTTGTTGCAACCAAATGAGCAAGTAATATGTTCAACATAGAGGTTTATTTATACTTGAAATCCTTGATTCAAGATCATTCCAGGTGTAATGGGGGTGTTTAGGATCACCCCAAGTGTCCTAGTGGTATCCTAAAACCGACAACAAGCCCCAACTATCGAAATTCAGGCATCTAAGGCGGTGGAACAGGCTGCAACCAGCAGCTGTCAATTTTTCACAGACCTGGGCGTTTGTCGCGACCTGCGTAGGATCAGAAGAAGGTTTACGCGGCCCGCGTAAACCTGTTGTTCAGGTTCAAAATGTTTCAGAACTGGCAGATTCAGTCCCTGGTCATTTTAAACCTTATTTAACCTCATTTTTGGCATATAAGGCCCTTGTAGTTAGTTTGTAGAGGTCCAAGGGAGTATAACCAGACTTCGTTAGGCCCGGTTTCGTTAAATATCACCATAAACACAAGTTTCAACATGTTGACACTTTTTACCCAAAGTCTTGAAAACTTGCTTAACGATCTCGAAACCACGTGAAATTTATACCACTTAATCTTGAGAGTATATTTGAATATTTCGAAGCCTCGGATTCCTTAAAAGGTCACTCAGAGGTGAGAATTGACATGTTGACACGTTTAACCCTTGTAGTTTATAATCTTCCGATTATTTTCATGAACGGCTTCTTATATTCACTTAATCACTCGTTTAAGAATATATTCTTCATGTATGGTCATTCAGAGGCACAAGTTTGGCATGTTGACACTTTTAGTCCCTGTGGTTTCATATTTTCATCGTTTGGCAACTTCAGTCCTTCAAACTCAATCTTTCACATATCTAGAGTTTAGGACACGTGTCTTCACATAATTGGACACGTTTTTATGTGGTGTTACATCCTCACCCCCTTAAAAGAAATCTCGACCCCGAGATTTACTGGAATAAGTGAGGGTACTTCTGTCGCATAGTGGACTCAACTTCCCACGTCTATTCAGGGCCTCTACCGGCATCCCATTTAACCTTTACTATAGGCACGTGCTTCCTTCAGAGCTTTTTAACTTGACGATCCTCGATCGATATAGGTCTTTCAACAAACCTCAGGCTTTCATCAATCTATACGTCTTTGTGAGACATAGTTAACGATTCGTCAGCTAGAAATTTCTTAATATTACAGATGTGGAATACATTGTGGATTCAACTCAGCTCCTCAGGCAAGTTTAGCTTATAAGCTACACTGCCGACACATTCGATAATCTCGAATGGTCCAATATACCTCGGGCTCAACTTGCCCTTCTTACCAAAACGCATCACTCCTTTCCAGGGTGATACTTTTAGTAAGACTTTATCACCCACTTCGAATTTTAGAGGTTTCCGCCTCTTATCAGCATAACTTTTCTGCCTATCCCTGGCAGCTTTCAGGCGATCACGAATCTGGACAATCTTGTCCGTCGTTTCAAGGGCTATATCAGGTCCTGACAACTGAGCTTCTCCTACTTCCGCCCGACAAACAGGCCTTCTACATTTCCTTCCATACAATGCCTCAAAAGGCGCAGCCTGAATGCTAGTATGGTAGCTATTGTTATAGGAGAACTCGATCAAAGGTAGGTGGTCATTCCAACTACCACCTAAATCAATAACACATGCACGAAGCATGTCTTCCAAAGTTTGAATTGTACGTTCGCTCTGTCCATCAGTCTGAGGATGGTAAGCAGTACTAAAATTCAAACGAGTGCCCAAAGATTGTTGGAAACTTTTCCAAAAGTGAGAGGTGTATCTAGTATCTCTGTCTGAAATAATAGACACCGGCACTCCGTGAAGGGATACAATTTTATCCACGTACAATTGAGCTATCTTGTCGGAGCTATAAGTCTCCTTGATGGGTAAGAAATGGGCTGACTTAGTCAGTCTATCAACTATAACCCATATGGTATCATTTCCGTGCCTTGTTTTAGGTAACTTGGTTATAAAATCCATAGTTACCATCTCCCACTTCCATGTGAGAAGTTCGGGCTGTTGTAGCAGACCTGATGGCTTTTGATGTTCAGCTTTAATCTGAGCACAAGTCAGGCAATTAGCTACATGTGTGGCAATAGATTTCTTCAAACCTATCCACCAATAATTAGCTTTTAAATCTTGATACATTTTGTCACCTCCAGGGTGAACTGAGTATTTGGAGTTGTGAGCTTCCTGGATGATTACATCTCGAAGCCCTCCATGAATAGGAACCCAAATTCTTCCATTCATTCTAAGGATTCCATCATTGCCAGGTGTTAACTGTTCAACAGTCACGCCTAACTTTTCATCTGGAAGGTTAGCTTCGAAAACAACATCTTTCTGTGCAGCTAATAGCCTTTCGTTCAGGCTATTCTTCAGTTAAATGCTCTTAGCATTAATCCTGATAGGTTTAACTCTTTCCTTTCGGGTTAGAGCGTCAGCGACTACATTCGCTTTGCTAGGATGGTAGCTAATTTCACAATCATAATCATTTAAAGTCTCCATCCAGCGACGCTGTCTCATATTGAGCTCTTTTTTATTGAATAAGTGTTGGAGACTTTTGTGATCCGAATAGATCACACATTTGGTTCCATACAAATAATGTCTCCACAACTTTAGTGCGAATACAACGACACCCAACTCCAAATCGTGGGTGGTGTAATTCTTTTCATGCACCTTTAATTGTCGTGATGCATAGGCAATCACCTTGCCTTTCTGCATAAGCACACAACCCATACCGGTGTGTGAGGCATCACAATATACGACAAACTCTTCTATTCCTTTGGGTAACGTCAATACCGGAGCATTACCCAACTTTTGCTTAAGAATCTCAAAGGATTCTTGTTGTTTTGGACCCCAATCAAATTTTACATTCTTACGGGTCAAAGAAGTCAATGGTGCAGCTATTCTTGAAAAGTTCTCAATGAATCTTCTATAATATCCAGCTAAACCCAGAAAGCTGCGAATTTCTGTAGGCGTCTTAGGTGCCTCCCAGTTCATAATGGCTTCTATCTTGGCGGGATCTACTTGGATGCCACGCTCACTAACAACATGTCCAAGGAATTGGACTTCACGAAGCCTAAAATCGCACTTGGAGAATTTAGCATACAGCTTCTCCTGTCGAAGCAATCCTAAGATACATCGAAGGTGCTTCTCATGATCAACTTGGTTACGAGAGTAGATAAGTATGTCGTCTATGAAGACAATGACAAATTTATCTAAGTATGGCTTATCAGACTCTATTCATGAGGTCCATGAATGCTGTTGGTGCATTAGTGAGCCCAAACGGCATTACTAAAAACTCGTAATGTCCATATCTCGTTCTGAACGCTGTCTTAGGCACATCTTCAGTTCGGACCTTAAGTTGATGATATCCGGATCTCAAATCAATCTTCGAGAAGAAGCTCGCCCCTTGGAGCTGATCAAATAAGTCGTCGATCCTGGGTAAGGGATAACGATTCTTGATCGTTACCTTGTTTAGCTCACGGTAATCAATGCATAAGCGCATTGATCCATCCTTCTTCTTCACAAACAATATTGGAGCTCCCCAAGGCGAAGAGCTAGGTTGTATAAAACCTTTTTCCAGTAAGTCATCCAATTGAGTCCTGAGCTCTTTCATTTTGGTAGGCGCTAGACGATAAGGAGCTTGTGCAATTGGTGCAGATCCAGGTAGAATGTCTATCCTGAACTCCACTTGCCTTTCAGGGGGTAGTCCAGGTAATTCATCAGGAAACACATTAGGATACTCGGATATAATTGGAATGTCTTCAATCTTGGGTTTCGGTTCATTCACTGTCACTTGTGCCATGTAAATGACACATCCATTCTTCAAACACCTTGATACTTTAAGAATAGACACATTGCTGGGCAAACCACATTGTGTATCTCCTTGAATAGTGACGGATTCACCGGAAGGGGTTTTGATAATAACTAGCTTTTTATCACAGGCAATTTGGGCTTGGTTATACGACAACCAATCCATGCCCAAAACTATATCAAATCCAGCCAATTTCATTGGCAAGAGGGATAGCGGGATAGAATGATTCTTAATGGATATGAAACATCCATCAAGAAGAGTTGAAGCTGTTTCTAAGGTACCATCAGCAAGCTCTACCTCATATTTTATGTCTAGAGTCTTAATAGGCAGATTCAGTGACTTACAAAACTTATGGTCTACAAAGGACTTATCAGCACCTGAATCAAATAAAACTCAAGCATAAATATTATTAATGAGGAAGGTACCTATCATGACGTTCTCGTCATTCACCGCTTCCCTAGCATTCATCTGAAAAACTCTCGCATTCATTTTCTTCGCCTCCTCGGGCTTCTTGGCATTCTTGGGGCAATTTGTCTTGATGTGCCCCTTTTCATTGCAACCGTAGCAGGTTGCATCCTTAATGTTTCGGCACTCTACAGACTTGCGCCCTTTCTTCTTGCAAATCCCACATGGTTTGGCTTTTGGGTCTTGGTTGCACTTCCCAAAGTGCCTTTTATTTCAAGTCTTACACCTGGGCTTGTCACTTGACTGTCCTTTCTTAGAACCAAAGTTCCCTTTGTTCTTCTTGTTAGATTGAGGGGACTTGTCTTCCTCCCTCTTCCTCTTTCCGTCATTGGTAGCTTTCTTTGCCCTACTCCTCACAACGTCTAGAGTAAGGGACAAAGATAGATCCACAGCAGATCTATATGTAGCAGGCTTAGAAGCCTTGACATTTCCTTTCACTTCAGGGGCTAGACCACCGATGAAACGCGCAATGCGTTTGGGTTCAGGAGTGACCAAACATGGTACAAGTCTCGACATCGAGTTGAAACTGGTCACATAGGACCTACAATCCAAATCCTTCATCACCAAAGTGAGGAAGTCAGTTTCAATCCTCTCAACTTCATGCTGAGGACAATATGTGTCCTTCACAAGATTAACAAACTTGTTCCACGAAAGGTTATACAGAGGAACCTTTCCCGTGGATTGCACCAATGCTTTCCACCAAGTGAGGGCGTCGCCCTTGAAAGATTGAGACACAAACTTAACTATGTCTTCCTTAGCACATCCACTGATGTCAATCACAGTCTCTATTTCATCTAACCACTTCATGCAGTCAATTGCTCCCTTTTCTCCTGTGAAATCCCTCAGTTTACAGGAGACGAAGTATTTATAGGTGCACCCCTTGGTGTACCAGGGAGTCTGATTTAATACCACCTTCCGAGATTCAGATCTCTGGTTGGATGAATGCTGAGATTCATCCCTTTTAGATGCATACGAATGCGATAAGGGTTTTGTATGAGTTTTGGACCGAACATGACTCGGTTCCTTGAATATTTTATCCACCGCTTGAGCAACTACGGTATCAATCATTGCTTGCAATTCAGCATTTGTAAGGTTTATTCTTGCTTCATTATTGTTCTCTTCCCGCGGATGACTGTTTGCTTCGTCAGATCCAGCCATGATTTGGGTACTAAAATTAAACAATAATGATTTGTTTAAATTATATAATAAATCATCACATTGATGATTAGATGGTCATGGTATTATTAAACCATATAGACCATTTTATGTAATAAATAACAATCAATGGGATATAATTCTTTATATTTATTAGACATGGGAATATAAATCACAACTGTCAATGTCATAAAAGACATTTTTATTTAGCACAAGGCTCGTCTCAAAGGACATTTAGATAGGCACAAAAGGCCTTGTCACATGGACGATTAGAATATAACCAATGATCTCTAGGATCAGTGATCTTTTAAGGGTCGAACATAGTCCATCGCCTTATTGACAAGAAGTCTATAAAATAAACTATCATTGTCATTATTACACTTCTGCTTATAAGCATACATCTCAAATGGATGTTTTAGGTGTATACATCATATTGATGTTTATTAGCCATGATTCACATGGATCATATAGGCTTATGAAAATGATTTGGAAGAATCCAAGTACATTTGGAAGCTTGTGTGGTTTCTCGTACCGCACAACCAGGAATGTTAACATGTTCTCAGATGTTAACAGGGAGTTATTTTCTTAAAAAGGTTGTACCATCATAGCCATTAATATTTTGGCTAGGTTATACCCTTAAGAATTTCTTTGGCAGATCAATTTAAAATTGAAATGATATAGTGTGATGATGTAATAAAATACATATTTAAAATCCAAAAAGAAATTCCATTAAAACATTAAAAACTATTACAACGATGCCCTAAACGGGACTTGAAATAACACGCTACCCACGCAAGGGCTACAGAAATAGAAATAAGTCCACGCAGGGACTCGGTACTGAAAATAAAAATGTCCTCGCAGGGACATGATTAAAAAGACAATACAAGATAAAATAAACAACTTCCTACTTCTTTTTGCCTTTGATGAGATTCGCAGAGGCCCTTGAGAAAGCTGTTATGCTTCTTTTTGGTTTCATCTGCTTCACGCTCAACCCTGTCTAACCTCTGCAGTATTTCTTGGGTTTGCTCCTGTTGAGGAGGATGAGGTTGCTGGTAAGGTGGGTATTGATACCCCTGCACCGGATATCCAGTTGGGTAAACTGGTGGGTAAGAAGAAGGATAAAGTGCATTATACTGTGCTGCAGTAAGATATGGATCTTGGGCTCCATATTCCGCAGTGGTTGGATACCCCGATGGGTTATACCCAGACGAACCTGGGTATGTTGGTATTGGGTTGTCAAAACCCACTGGCGGTGGCGGTGGTGCATAAGAAACTGGCGGGGGATTGTCTTCCGGCACCGCATGCGAGGGTCCACCCATTTGGGGGTCCTCGGAAATAGGAGGGTATGAGCTAGAACCTTGAGGGGAACTAAACCGTGGTCCCCCACGCACAGACATTCGTGCATTCCTCCTTCGCCTAGGCGGCTCGGGAGGTGGTTGAAGTGGTTCCTCAACTGGCAGAGGTGGTGGGGTAACCGCTTGAAGATACGGTTCATTCAAAGGAGGTTGAGCAGGAGAGTTATGATATGAAGGAGTGAATTCCCATTCATATTTGGCCCACCTTTCGGCAAATGAATCGGGCCCTTGGTACGGCGATCCTTGGTACGGAGAACCGCTAGAGATGCTGATTGGGTGACCCGGTGTTCCGGTTTGCAGCTCTGGACCGGGGCCATCATCCATTTCCATCTCCTGGGAGAAGTGATCTTCGGGTCCTAAGGGATTGAAACCAATAGGAGTGTAAAGAGTGGTGTGATTTGTTCGAATGGTGTGATTCTTGAGAGTGATGGGAATGCTGGGGCTCGTCAGGAATGGGTAGCCCAAAGTATGGAGGATCCGAGGGTAAGGATCCTAACGAAACAGAATGCCTCGCAGGTTCGAAATTATGACTCCAATGGTCCCGAGAATCGGGACTAGAGAAAGTCGCTGACGGAGTACGGCTATGGGAGGGTCCCGCATGGCCTGATGGCCCTCCTCTCATTGGTCCCTTTCCTTTGCCTCGTACACGTGGCGGCATTATTGGTAAAACCTGTCAAAACAAGTAAATATAACATAAACAATAAAAGGAAAGTTAAGAATAAATCCTAGGTCATTAGCCTAGACTCGGAAGTCTAAGGAATGTGCTTATTGTGTCATTGAGATTAAACACAAAAGGTTAGTGTTTAATTCACTCAATGTTGGCTCTGATACCAACCTGTCACACCCCGATATTTCCACATATTACCGGTGGGCCCGGCGGGGAGTATCGTGACGTAGTTGATATCATCATAGTCAATACACACAATATAATAGCACAGCGGAAGGCTTGGTGAATAAACTATTACAAACCATAATGTCTGAGTGTCCGAATGAAAGAATATACAGACTGGATTGTAATAAGATCCACAGGCGGATCAAAAATAAAATACAAGAAACGGGAAATAACAGACTTCAGGTATCTAGGGATTTGCAAGATCCTCTTATATGACACCTAGTAGCTCCAGCCTATTTACGAGAAGTACATGTCAATCAGTCTTTAGAAAATACGTCAGTTTATACTGGTAAATACAATTAACTGACTCATTTGAAAATATTTAAGAAAATTGATTTAAGTGCACAAGGCACAAATCATTATTAGCTTGGGACAATTATTTAAGATAATCTTGTATACGGATTTATATGTTTGTCATACAATTGGGGCCGGTTGGAAGCCGGTCTTGATTAATCAACTCACCACTTATAGAACCCACAAAGGAGTTATCCCCAACATGTGGGTTTATATTTTAGCATTTGCATCTGTCAGGTGTATGCCTACACCCCGTGCATAGGTCGTGGCCATTTTCAAATGAAATGAACCGAGGATATCCAAGACACGGTCGTATTAACCCCCAATGCTTATGTTATCAAACAAGATAGATTAAAACGAGTTATGTAAATTTATTAATCACAATCCGATTAAATGATTTCATACCCGACAAAGTGGTATTATTATCATACCATATCCCAAGCCCGTAAAAGGGAAAATAAGTTAAAAGTATTTACCTGAGCTAAATGTGAAAAGTAACTCAGCCGTAAAATCCTAAAGCTTTATGATGATACCTTCTACTGGATGCTACTTAATCTGTATAGAAGGTTTAATAACCTATTAGGATGCTAACGGGTCTTTAGTTAAGTCAAAGGCTTATACCGGCTAGCTAAAAAGAAACTTTACGGTTCTAAACGCTAGATTAAGCGGAGACCGGAATAGAATGTGGTTTAGACTCGAAAATCTTGGGTACTTGTATAATATGGGTAAACTTAACACATTCCGGAATTTGAGGATTTAATGATAAGGTTAAACCCGTTTCGGCTATTTTATGTAAACTAGTCACATAAACCGATCCGAACGCATAAACGCGTAACGGGTAACCAAATGAATTATATACAAGTCTCAAATGTTATTATGCTTAAAATATGTTAATACATCAGTAGGATGTTAACATATATGCCCAAAAAGTATTTAAAACCAATTTAAGTCCCGTAAGGGCATTTTGGTCATTTTAATAATCATAAAAGAGATTTTATAACAAACTGAAGTTCTGGTCTTTTGTAATCAGTAAAAATATTTATTTTATCTCATTACATTAGTAAGATATTACACATATGTGAGGTTTACTATTTATGGCCAAACTATGCCCCGAAAGGGCATTTTGGTCATTTCACATATGCTTTTAAAGACATTTTTGGGAATCTGAGTTCATGACTTATACTTACTGTAATAATATTAAATTTTTTTTTAAAAATTAAGTAGGTAACAAGTCTTAGGTGTTAAATATGGTTTTAAACCATAATATGCACCTAATTAGTGTAAAACTCGCTAATTGACGATAATCAAGATGTTTATGTAAATCTGAAATTTTGATCAGTTTTAAATACTCAAAATAATTTATTTAATGTATGAAATCAGTAGGAAAAGGTTTGGCATTCAAATCATTTGTTAATCTCATTTTATGCATGAAAAGGGTATTATCGTCATTTACCGAATTACACAAGAACTCTATGATTTAAACAGATTATAATCTGACCAAAAATCTTAAAAATCCTTAAAAATAATATCTTAACAGTAGGTAATGATTTTTGGTTCGAAATCCAAGTTTAAACGTGTCTTATGCAAGATATCGCAAATTAATTAATAAAAATCTTCTAATTACGATATCGAGCATAACTTCTATTTGAGACCAAGAACTGATGTCAAATTTTCGGGACAAGCTTATATATCAGTAGCAAAGGTTTTTGTCCTCTCACATTTCCAAAAATCTCATTTATATGTTAAAAGGGCATTTATAAGCATATTAACAAACAAGAGCATATAATTCAAACCACTAAGGACCAAGCAATATAACTCCAGAGCATATAATTGTCGGGTTAGACCTGGTCAAACATGTTTTAATACTAATTACCAAGTCATTAGAATGTTAAAATATAATTTAGAACCTTTGTTTTATTAGTTTAAATCATTTTTAAAGTTTATGTCCAGTTTGACTTTTTGACTAACTAGTTTGACCAGACAATTAACTAGTCAAACGAAATAATTAGGAGGTGCCCTTTTAAGGGTTAATCACCTACCTTAATATGGTTCCATAACCACTTTCATTTCGGTCAGTGGCTGGACCATTTATGATTAAATCGAAAGTCAAAGGTTAATTACGATATGTTTGACTTTTCGGTTTTTAAGCTAATGAAATGGACTAAGCAGGGATTAAATGTAAGGTCTTGAGATGTTTGTTTATATAAGATGTTTTTGGTGTGTAGTTTAGGCAGGATTTTATTATAATAAATGTTAGTAATTAAGTATCCGTCCTTTCAGTTACTGTTTGTAGTTACTGTTTGTTCAGCTTTATCTGTTAATGTTGTAAAACGTCCCGCCTTTGAAGTTTGGCGTTTTGTATTTAATGGTGTTTTGTAGATAAAGATGATAAAATACAGTAATTAACTTTTTGTGTCTTGCGTTTGTGGCATTTTGGCGTTTTATAACTAATGAGAGAAATATAGTATTTAATTATTTGAAAATTACATAACAAACACAGAAAAAATTACACAAAAGAAAAAAGAAAAAAAAATAAAACTCCTCGTCAGAAGGGACTTTGTCTGAGAAGTATCCATCACTCCCCTCGTCTTCTTCTTTCAGTTTCTCATCCAAGTCATCACCTTCACTTTCATCGGCCTCTTGTTCTTGAAGATTTTGAAGCCTCCATTTTAACATGTCCTGCAACAACGCCAATTTTATGTTCATATATGTGTTCAAGCATGTTGCGTTGTGTAGCTCCTCCAGGAACCCAAGACCCTGCTTGGTCATGATGTTTTCAAGCATGTAGTCTTCCTGCTCCTCGTTGTCACGTATAACGGTGACCATGTCAGTGTCTTCAACAAAACGCCATGATCTGATCACTGGGTCAATTTTTCCATTTGCCTTGTTTGGTCCAAATTTTCTGGTTAATCTTCTTATAAGCGTATGTGTTTTATCACAGTGGTTATCAAGAGGGACGTAAAGTGCTAGGATCCCCCATAATCACGCTCGTTGTCGTACGTAAAGTATTTTACACTTTATATATATATAGGGGAGGGGTCATTGGGGAACACTAAAAGAGTGGGGAACCAGGGAACACTTTTAAAAATTATACTTAACATGTTAAAAATTATTTTTTTCTAAATTTTTTCGACACTTTTTCTTATCAATACATGTAGAAGCATTTTTAATAAAAAAAAAATCAAAAAATAAAAATATTAAAACATGTTTAAAAATCAGTTAAAAATATATGTCTTATAAAATTAATTTAACATGTTAAAAATCAATTTTTTTCAAAAACATTTTCAGCGCTTTTCCTTATAAAAATGGGTAGAAACTATTCGAATAAAAAAATATTTTTTGCAAAAAAAAAAAAAAAAAAAAAAACCTTTTTTAACTGTTTTTTTTTTATATTTTTAGTTTTTGATTTTTTTTATTAAAAATGCTTCTACAAGTAATTATAATCAAAAGCGCCAAATTTAAAAAAAATGATTTTTAACATGTTAATTTAAATTTTTAAGAGTGTTCCCCGGTTCCCCACTTTTTTAGTGTTCCTCAATGAACCTTACACTATATATATATATATATAGTGGAAGGTTCAAATGCGAAGAAATTTTTTTTAAGAAGAAAAAATAATAAGTTTCAACCAATTAGAATGTTTCATTTTACATCATTTAATATTTGCATTTTATTTTAATGTAAGGGTGTATTTGTAAACTTACACATCATTAATTTCTAGTCTTTCTTTTAATAGCTAACTACATTAAATTTGTAACTTATTTTCAAAATATTTATTTTGCAAAAAATAAAAAAAATTAGTATAGAGTGTAAGACAAATTTTTAGGTGTGTAGGATAAAATACGAGTTGTGTAGGATAAATTTACGTATGTGTAGGATAATTTTCAAAATGTGTAGGATAACTTTTTATGTGTGTAGGCAATGAAAATTAGTGTAGAGAATAATAGTCTTTATGAGTAATTAATTACTTAAAGATTGTAATAAATGAGTTGAAATAATAAACATGTGTAGCATGTATATTATTACACATGTGTACTACAAAATTTTTTTTTTGAAATTTCTTTTTTCATATAAAAAAACATGTGATTTTTATAAAAAAAATTGAAAAAAAAAATTGGTGTTTTTTAGGGTTTTTTTAGTTAGTTTTCGAGTTTTCACGTTAAAAGTGGTTTTCATTTGAACCTACTCATATATATATATATATGTATATATATATATATAGTGAAGAGTTCAAATGAGAAGAATTAAAAATTAAGAATAAAAAGAATAAAGGATACAAAGGTAATCTGAACAAATCATTTAATGAGTCTATTATTTATTTTTGTTATTCAAATTAATGAACTCTAATCATTTAATGAGCAAATCTTATAAAATAGTTGTGCACCTTACACAATAAAAACAATCATGCACATGATCTTACATTTTCAATGTTTCCTACTCCATTAAAACAATATTTTAACGTAGGATACAGAATGTGTAGGACTCAGACACTTTTAAATAATCTTGCGACTCATAATAAAATATGTAGGACACAAAATTTTTAAATAATTTTGTCACTTCTAATAAAATTTGTGTAGGAGCCAATACATTAATGATGGTGAAGGAGAAATTTAAGGTTGCATTAATAACACTTTAGTAACTCTTTAAAATATTTATTCATTTTTAACATCAAAATATCCATACTACCCTTAGTAATTAAAACATTAATTAAAAGTAAATAAAAATGATATCTTGATTCACAACCATTGATCAAAAAAATATAGGGTTTAGATTAATTCATTTTTTCTTCTTTTAAGAATATTCTTCTCAAATGAACCTCCCCCTATATATATATATATATATATTAGTTTTTAAAATCATTAAAAATGGTTTTCTAAATAAATAAATAAGTAAAAATACTAATTTGCCATTTACTTAATAGTTAAAATTAACTGGGTTAGGACTAAAGGACATAACGCGCAATGGTTTGCAAACATCGAGTACGTTTTATACTTTTTGAAGATAAAGGACATAATTTGCAATCAGGTGTCAACATAAAGGACGATTTATGTAATTTACTCTTTTTGGAATAACAGACGGTAAACGTGGAAGAGAGAAGAATAAAATGCAGCAGGCGCAGCAGGGATGGAGGGAAGATACGAGTTGTATCAATGGGGAGTATGGAGGTAGTATTATGACTTTGTGAGAAAGGAAGGAGAGAGAGTTTACTCCTTGGGGGAGCACAATTTTTGGGGGTGGTTTGTGAGGGTTGACTGGTGTGTAGACGTGTGTGAGGTCTTGCATTGTTGATACTCGAAGTATCTTTCTAGTGGTGGGGAAGTAAGGATAAACGTTGAGAGAGTAGTTGAGTCGAAACTCAATAACCTTCTTTTGAGAAAAGGGGAGGGGTGCATACTATGGTCCTTGTGACCTTACACACGACTAAATCCATTGTATGGTTGTTCATTATCAATTTATCATCGCCTATATGGTTGAAGGACAATGCATTACCTAGCGGTTGTATGTTTTATCTGGCTTGCAAAATATTTGTCTACGAGTACCTATTATGGTGATTATGACAACCACTAATACATTTATCGTTGAAATATTGATCATTAAATGTGTACCATGTTATCATTAAGTTGACTTCAGGTTGATTAGTCTTGCCAGATCCGGACTAATAAGCTGATGTTGTATGACCTAATTGCCATGAACTGAACTAAGCTTGTATGGTTCGACCTTACTTATATTTTGACTTTCTAGACTCGTACATAATGCATGAATATATGTAATAAGAAAGAGAAAAAGAGAGGCTTATACATGAAACAGCCCAGGTAAACCGTGTCAGATATTGTTCGCTTTACCCCCGATTGGTTGCCCATCCAAGAACTCATGGTTTTGTATTCACCCGATGAGTTGCTTGCCCAGGCAAAACGTGTCTTGGTAGAGAAGGTTCCCACCCCTTTATAAGGAAGGTTTTGTTCTCCTCCTCAACCGATGTGGGACTTACATCTCCACCCCCTAGGGAGCCAAGCGTCCTCGCTAGCACACAGGCCCGGCCCCTGGCTCTGATACCATTTGTAACAGCCCAGGTAAACCGTGCCAAGATATTATCCGCTTTGCCCCCGATGGGTTGCCCATCCAGGAACTCACGGTTTTGTTTTCACCCGACTAGTTGCTGGCCAAGGAAAAACGTGTCTTGGTAGAGAAGGTTTCCACCCCCTAATAAGGAAGGCTTTGTTCTCCTCCTTAACTGATGTGGGACTTACATCTCAATGTGACAACCCGTACTTTGCAAGGTTAAAACCGTTCACTTTTCTCGATTATTTGATTTACGTTCCATTTATGCTTTACATTTTCACGTCGTATATTTTAACCGAACACTCTTACTTAAAAGAATATATATATCCTAACCCAAAGTAAATGTATGTACGTAAGTAACTTCGAACCTCGTGAAATCGTGAAACCAAACCCAACCCGATCCGTTAACCCGCTTCCCTTGTGGCCCACACCATACCCAAACCCCTCCCACGCAAACCCACATTCGGCCCATTTGAAGTGGCAGCCCAAACACCCCAAACCCTTGAACTTGTGGCCCAAAAGTTTTGTTGCCCAAGAAAAATCCAAACCGCCCTCACACTTATACGTACGTATGTATGCATGTTTTAATCATAAGTCTCCCTCTAAACCTACAACCCTAATTTATGATCTACTGCTCCCTCCCTCTGCTCCTTCTTGATCGACGAAGACATCAAGCCTCAAATCTATTCGGTTCAAGCCTAGATCGATCCATCTCACTTCTTAGTCTCCGATAACGTATTTAGTTTGCTAAAATCCTGATGATTTTATGAAACATGGCTGTGTTTTCTGTTTTCCTTAGATTCTTGATGTTTTATGATGATTAATTGTAGTATAGGGTAGCTAGGGTTCATGTTTGTTTGGTGTTATGATCGGTTATGTGAAGTATTATTATTAAGGTTTGAATCTTGCATGATTTTGGTTTGAATCTTGATGGTTTTTGATGAACTAATTGATACATGAATTAGTTTATGATGATAACCTGATGTGGTTGATGATTATAGGTCGTTGGGTTCATTAGGTAATCGTTTGTGGGGTTCAGGTAACTAATCAGAATATGTCCGGAATGTTACAGCCGACTTGTGTCGACTGTAACCAGGTCAGAAGTTAACAAACTATGCTATTTATTGAGTCCATGATGTAATTCCAAGAAATACCTTTCAAACCCCATTGGAATCGCATTTTTTCATCGTCGTTTGGTATTTTAAAATGAATTATTTCGTAACAAAGGTCCAGGCTGAATTTTCTATCAGAATTTGCAGCCTATTAAGAATGTCATAACGCAATGTAGGAATTGATTATGATCTAAAATTTTATTGTAGATAGCCCCAGGTGTTGATGAAAATCTCCCACTGGAATTTCGTAAAAAGAGTTAAAGAGGATTTTTAAATAATTTTTGGTGTAAACTATCATTAGGATGTTATAAATCAGACCTAGGTGTAAAGAATGAATTTTTGTGATTTTTCTGTTAATATTTAGACCATGAGAAAACTACACAAGTATTCAGGAACTAAATGACATGTTGTTAAAATATCATAATTTTCTGAATTCGTTTAATATTTTAATAAATTTTAGTAAACAGCCTTGAAGGGGTAAGGTCCCAAAAACCTCATATCAAGTACTTGGGACCATACCACCACCTCACCTCTTAGCCCTCTTTTGACCTTGCGCGGCCGCGCAACTGGTCCCACAAAAGAGAATTTAAGAGAAAGATAACGAGCAAACACTTGCGCGATAAAAGGACCATCATGAATCCTCGCGCCTTCATAGAAAACAAAGGATGAAAATCCTAAGTTGGACATCTCCGCTTAAAAATACCCAGACTTGGGCATTAATTACTCAACTGGTACCACACGATAAGGAGCCACACAGGATTATGGCAATAACCTTCTAGAAGGCTCAATTGTGCACCATCAGACGGTTATAACCGTCTGGGACATGTGTCATCATCTCAGGCTTCCCTGAAATCACAATGATGGCATGGGATTGGAGAGAACGCTCCACTAACCCGATGTCCACGTGGCAATTCCCCAGCCATTGATCAAAACAGTAATCCATGTGCTCTCACATCGGATCGAGAAGATTAACGGAAGAAGAAATAACCGCCTACGGGGTTAGCATCTTCCGTTAATATTTCATCAACGAGTTTTCCAGCCCAAACTCCTGGCTATAAATACGAGGGTAATTCAGGTATGAACTTCAAGTTACACACACTTCGTCAATACTACTTCTTCTTCATAAACACCTACTTATTCTCACGCCGGAGTCGGGTCAAGGAGAGAACTCCTCTTCTCCCCTTGACGAGGCTAACGGTGTTTGTTTTGCAGAGTTTACCGGAGAAGAAGGCCTGTTCGACCAAATCAAACGAGAGAGAACTACCCCCCTTTTATGCAGATCCAAACCCCCTAGATAATTTGATTCCGGTCATTTATCTAGTGTTTCTTCAAGCCTAAATTCTGATATGAAACTGTAATGAGCTGAAAATGTACGTAAACTGTCGCAACCCCCGATCCCTTATCTGTCCCAGGAACGGGCGGACGCGAACTCAGAGTTTTGGTGGTATCAGTTGATTAATTTGGCAGCGGAAATTTTCATCAGGACCGTAGTTAGGAAATGTTTATCAGAGTAAAACCACCATATTTGATGTTAATAATCACATGGGTAAAACCCAAGTTTCTTATTACAATACGTTTATAGGAATAAATCCTATTTTATTGAATTTAAAACATCGTCTTTTAGGTAACTTTTATAGCCACATTTTTCCCAAGCCTTCAGTGCTCTCCAGCTGGCTTTTTACTAATTGGCTGTCACATTGTGTTACCTGAAACGCGTTTTAAAAACATTTGTCAGTGGGAAATACTGGTGAGTGAATCCCAGTTTAATCAAGAAACATTTTATGAATTAAAACAGTATTGAGAGCGATCATATTGTTTATTTCTACACAATTACTCATTCAGTACTATCAATCCTGACTTGCGGTCATATTACACATTGGCTAACTCGTTGTCCAATGGTAACGAACTGTCGTCCTGACTTACTACTCGCAGTAGTAAATTTTGTATACAAAACCCCAACATACCGGCAGTAATTGAAGAACTACAAAGACTCAATCACCGCTTAATCACATTGTAAAACAATTAAGGTTTTGTAAAATATTACAAAAAGGTTAACAAAAAGAGGATAAACTCACATTGCTATCTTAGACTTCGCGTAAGGGTTTCCTGGGAATAATCTATAATTTATACAAATGTACATAGGTTAGTATCATAACCCTTTGAAAATATTAATGATACCCTCCCCGAGACGGCATTCCAACAACTACATCGGGCAGAACCACGACAGTTGTTATGGAACCCTAAATCAATCGGGCAGCGTATCTACTACGAAACTGGGGTTATAATACTTACAACGGAGCAGAACCTCGCTAATTAGGGGGTATAATACCAGCTTTCTATGCCTAATATTCAGAAATTGTGATTGAGAATTGAAAAATGAACGAACTGAATTGAAGCCCGATGCTTTCTTTATATAGTTGCTGAACTGGACTCTCACGCGGCCCGCGTAAAAGATAAGCGGGGCTTACACGGCCCGCGTCGTAGCCCGGGTAGGGTTTAGGTGATCCGGGTCATCGCCTAGACTCGCCACGGATGTCGACACGTGTCGGCCTCTGGTGTCTCTGCATTGTTGATCTGTCGCGGCCCGCGTTAGCTTAACGAGGTCTTACGCGGCCCGCTTTAACTTAAGAAAATCAAAGGAATCCGGTTCTAACACTTATACCGCCCGCGTAAGGATTGGGGTGGGTCTACGCGGCCCGCCTCAGCTTAAAAATCATGTTTTATTTATTTTAAATACTATTTAATGTATTTCGGGCTCGGTTTTCACATACGGGGTGTATTTAAAGACATATTGGGACATTTTAAAATATACTAGGGTGTCAGAAATATTATGAGAGTGTCGGTTTTTCTGAGGGTTGTTACATAAACATTTTAAATATGCATATATGTTACAGCAAAGTGTTATATGTTATTAGAAACGTTAGTGGGTGTCTATGAATGTTTTATATGGAATTAGATGATCACATGCACTAACTTACATAAACGAGTGATTGTTTGACAACGTGATTCTGTGGTTATGTATTAAACTACGTGTAGGAATTTATAAATTAAACTAATTGAAACAGGAAACATATGAGTAATAGATTGACATTCCTGGTCACCTTTCAAGTTTACTACCAAGCAAACTAAGATGAGTTCACAACCTTTTCTAAAAGCATGTGTTCCTAGTTTGGAACAACACTTTTTATAGTAGCCCTGGTTGGGGCTACAGGCGCGTTCCTTGTTGGAACCACTGAAACATACTATCCACTGGAGGTGGAGTAGTACACTTGGACTAAACGAAAAAGTCTATCATGAAATTCCTTACATTTTACTGATTAGATTGTCGGGTGGACATACGCAGGGTATTAGTTGATAGCACTATTAGGTTTGACAAATCTCACACCGTGCTAGAGGTTGGCCGTGAACTTCTAACCTTCACTCTTGCATTAAGGTTGATAGACATTAATAAGGGCACAGGCGAAACATCAGCATTCGGTACACAGTTTAGTCATGTGATGAGGGTTAGCTACCCGAGTTATAAATAAATAAAAAACATTTGTGAACTTTACTTTTGCTAAACTCAAATTTGTGAATTCGCCAACTTTATTGTTGACACGTAGTTGCATGCTTTGCAGGTCAGTAGGTACAGCTGTAGACGGGAGTTGCAAACTTTTGGAGTGGTGTGGTTCATTAAAATTTTATGTTTTGAAATACTTATTAAACTTGTGGTTTTTCTTTAAGTTCTTGTTGGGTTTTAACTTTACTTTCCGCTGCAACATAAACTGTGTTTTGGACAATTAAAATTTTATTGTTAATCATGTTATTAATGACGCTTTAATAATTTTAAATGTTTGGTTTGACATGATTAGTGGCTAGGTCCTGGTCAGTCACACGCCTCACGGTAAAACTCCGTATGTGGAAATTGAGGGTGTGACAATACAGTTACATAACATGTCTTATTTAAGTAGGTGTATTAAACTTTCGTTTTGCTCCCTGTGGCTTGGTCGTTTTAACTGTTTTGCCCCAGTTATTTAAAAACGAACATTTTCCTCCATAATCTTTCCAACCACTAATCATTTTGCTCCCCGCCTCTTACGACGTCCATTTCCACTATTAAAACTTGGTCACGTGCTCCTCACATGGGGGGCATTTTAGTCTTTTCCAATCTAAACCTTTTATCCTTTTCATTTTATTATTAATTCCTTAAATCTGCTTTTTGTCTTTTATTGATGTTAAAAAGAAAAATATAAAATTTTAATTATTTATAATACATATTACTTGCATCTCCATTCACCAGCAACCTCCTCACCACCATCTCGACACTACCTACCCGCCATCTCCACCAGCCCGCCACCACCATCCTCCACCACTAATTTTTTTTTTGTTACAACATCATTACTGTCGTCGGACCTCACCACCACTGTCATCGGAGCTAACCAACACCGCAATCATGGGACCTAACCACCACCACCGCTACTTGAAAATCTTGTAATCGGTCAAGGTTTGTTGTGATTTCCGGTCTAATATTTTCTAGGGTTTCAAATCACATTCGCAGATCCCGTATAAGATTTCAAATCGCGTTTGTAGATCGAGTTTATGGTTTCAAAACGTTTTTGTAGATCTGGTATGGATTTTTTGGATCTAAATCGAGTTTGTAGATCTGTTATCGTCACCGCTTGAAGATATTGTGGTCTCAAATCGAGTTTGTGGATCTTGTTTGGAGAGTGAGGGTTTAGGGAGTATGTTGTTGAGTTGTGATGTGGTTCAGCTCTGGGTTTAGGGAGTTTGTGGATCAAGATCTTGTTATGGTGGTTGGTGAAGATGGCAGGTGATGTGTTTTGATGTTTTTTTGCGATGTGGCGGTGGTTGTTGCTTTTTATGGTAGGTGATGGTTTGGTGTTGGTGGAAGGTTATTGTGGTAGTTGTTGGTGGTCTTGGTGGTAGGCTGTGGTGGCTATTAGTGTTGGTGGTAGACAAGGGTAGTCGGCTGTGGTGGTGTTGGTGGTGATAGTAGGTGGTGTTGGTGGTGGTGGTTCGGTATACAACGATAGAGAGAGGGGTAAAGATAGAAAGAGTTGGTATAAAACATATAAAGATATATTATATATTAAAAGACAAAAATGACCTTACTTGTATTACTAAAGTACCAAAATACCCTTATAATTAACTGACATTTGGATAGAGTTAAAGGCGCGGAGTAAACTAACAATAAAATGGAAACTTCAGGGAGAAAAATGTCCGTTTTAAATGATTGGGGCAAAATCGTTAAAACGACCAAACCACGGAGAACAAAACGGAAGTTTACTCTAAAATTAATGACAAATTACACAAATGTAATAGATTTATTTGTACCATATACATCCAAAAGCAAGTTTTCTTTTTTTTTTTCTCTCACAAAAATGAGCATAAACTTTTTGAAACGAAGATAACATTCTTAATCAATATGTCAAAAGTTAACCCTACTTAAAAAAATATGGTATAGGTTCTTTTTGTCATTTTATAATATTTTTGTTGTCTTAAGTGCATATAAAGCTAAATATGTACTTAAATTGACGTTTAAAGTAGTCTTGTATATATTACTAGTATTAAGCTCCTACGTTGTAGCGGTTGTCATAAAACTGTGTTAAGTAGTAGCAATACTATGCCATTGTCAGTGACCACCAACACCGGAAAAGCTCGTAAAAAAAACGAGAAAAAATAACGGCGAGCGAAAAGCAGACGTAAAATCTTTGAATCACGCGCGCTCGTTGCTGAGAAATTAAACCACCTATGCGCATACGAATAGTTTAAGTAATATAAAATATATAAACTAGTCGAATCGGGTCAAATGATTTCAAAACCATTCTAAATCACAATGCTTGGTTAAATAACCCGTATCCAACGAGGTCGTGCACTCGAACGGGTATAAACCACATTCTATTTGGTCAATGCTTAATCTAGCGGAACCAAGTATAAACCTAAGTAGTCGGTCAAAGTCCAAAGGATATATATTGACCCGTGATATAAGAAAATATTTCCATCCATTACAGACTAGAAGCCTCCAGTAAATTGTGTCTGTATTAGTTGTTTTGATTAACGGTTGTGCTTGATACCTTTGATTTGTAAAGACTAGCACAGGTAAATACTCTTAGCTTATTTTCCCCGTACGGACGAAAAATATAATCTTTGATCCTTGATTGTCGATGAAGTCGGTAAAGCCCTGGCTGGATTTATAGCTACACTTAAAGGGCCAGAGCCATCAGTATAAAAACATGAATATGTTTCTAAACCCCACTCTACTACTCATAAGACTAAAAAGTCTCATTGCTCCTCAACTAAGAGTGAGCGAAGTATCAAGAGTATCATTAGAGCTGATCCCGTGACTCTAAGAAGGGGTGCACTTATAAGTACTTCGTTTCTTGTAAACCCTGTGACTTTACGGGTGAGAATGGAGCCATTGATGCTCTAAAGTGGCTCGGTGAAATGGAGACCGTTATTGATATAAGCGGTTGTGCCAACAAGGACACTATTAAATATGTGTCCCAATCCTTCAATGAGGATGCTCTAACTTGGTGGAAGGCACTTATCCAATCCACTAGCAAGGTTGCACTGTACAATCTAAGTTGGTCTAAATTCATGGAACTGATCCGTGAGACCTATTTCCGACCTCACGAGGTGGAGAAAGTGGAATCCGACTTTCGGAAACTAACTATGAAAGCCTCGACTGTCGAGCTTATGTATCTGAGTACAACTCTCTTTCAAGACTCGTTCCTTATCTGATTACCCCTGAATCTAAGCGCATTGTGCGATTTATCGGAGGACTCGCTCCAGAAATTAAGGGGATGGTTAAATCCTCCAAACCTACAACATTCAGATCTGCTGTGGATCTAGCCTTATCTCTCACTGAAGATGAGATAAGAGTAAGAGTGGCTAAGGCCGAGAGTGATCACAAGCGGAATCGTGATGACACCCCTAGTAGGGATTTTAAAAAGGGTATGACTGGTTTCTGTTATCACCAGTCCAAGCCGAATGAGGCAAAACCCGAGTGTAAAACCTGCGGGAGGCGACATTTTGGAAGATGTCTCCATGAGCAACCCAAAAGTTATGGAATCTGTAAACAGATGGACCACAAGTTTCATGAATACAAAGATTTGAAGAACGCCACCTGCTATGGATGTGGCGATAAAGGGCATATAAAGACCCACTGCTCGAAGTGGGCAACTGAAGGAAAGAACAAGGCCACTGATGCCAACAAAGGAAATGCCTGATCCTTTTAGTTGATTGCGAGAGAAGCAGTTAAAAGACATAAATATCATTATGGGTACGTTTCTCGTAAATGGTTTAGTTGTTTGTCTTATTTGATTCTGGAGCTGATAAAAGCTTCATTAACTTTAAATTTAGTAATTTTCTAAATCTGCCCTTAAGAGCCTTAGATATTATTTATAGGGTCGAGTGGCCAATGGAAATAGCTTCCACAATTCTTGATGGATACGCTGTATCCATCAAGAACTAATCTATCTCTGTTAATCTTCTATCTATAAATCTTGCGGGATTCGATATGGCTTTAGGCATGGATTGGTTAGTTCAAAACCAAGTCCGCATTGCCTGCAATAAAAAACTTATCGAAACTAAATCCTCATCTGGTGATATACTCACTATTTGTGGAGATCAACACTATGAATTGCCCGAGAAATCATCTATTCTTAAGGCATCTAAGTGCTTGAAAAGAAAATGTATCATTTACATGACACAATATGGGTCATAGTCGACAGACTGACTAAGTCGGCGCATTTATGCCAAATTAAAGAAACTTATAATCCGACAAGCTAGCTAAGTTGTATGTTGACAACATTGAGTCTCTTCATAGAGTACCGTTGTTTATAGTATCGGATTGAGATACTAGATATACTTCTCATTTCTAGAAAAGTTTCCAGTAAGCGCTTAGTACGCACTTAAACTTTAGTACGACTTACCATCCCAGACTGATGGGCAGAGTAAGCGTACAATCTAAACTCAGAAAGACATGCTACGCGCATGCACGATTAACTTGGGCGGTAGTTGGAATGAACATCTACCCCTGATTGAATTCTTCTGTGACAATAGCTATTACACTAGTATAAAAGCGGCACCTTTTTGAGACTTTAGACGGGAGAAAGTGTAGACCACACGTTTGTTGGGCTAAAGTTGGTAGAAACCAACTCTCTGGACCTAAGATTGTCCTTGAAACAACTAAAAGAATCTTACAGACCTGAGATAGACTCAAGGCTGCCCATGATAGGCAGAAGAGCCATGATAATAAAAGGCGTAAGCCTCTCAAATTCAAAATTGGAGATAGTATAAAACTAAAAGTCTCACTTTGGAAAGACGACTAAGGGCAAGTTGAGCCCTAGATATATTAGACCATTTGAGATAACAGAATGTGTCAGTTTAGTAGCATATAGACTTAAGCTACCAATAGAGCTGAGTGGAATCCATGATATATTCCATATCTCTAATCTGAAAAGTGCTTAGCTGATAAAGCATTTGTCATATCTCATCATGACGTTCAAATTAACGAGAGCTTAAGGTTTATTGAAAAACCTTTGTCCATTAAGGATCATGATATTAAAAAGCTCCGTAAGAAAAAGGTTTCCTTCGTCAAAGTGAAATAGGATTCCCGTCGTGGCCCAAACTACACTTGAGAGGTTGAATCCGAAATGATACGGAAATAACCGTATTTGTCTGAATAAATCTCGAGGACGGGATTTCCTTTAAGGGGGTGAGGATGTAACACCCGCGAATTTTGTCCAATTGTGCGACGACACGTGTCCCGAATCTCCAACTAAAGAGAGGGAATTTAGCATTCAACTATGTAACGATACGTGTCCAATCCTCCAACTAATCCCGACTATGTGGAAGAAGGAAGGACCCATACTGTACGTTCAATGAAACCTGTCCCGTATCTCCGACTGATCCAAACTCTGGGAAGGAGAGAGACTATTATTATGCGTTAGCTAAAACGTATCCTAAATCCTCCGAATAATCCCAACTATGTGGAAGGAGAAGGACAAAAATGTCCAAATGAGAATTTATCAAAGTTCAAGGACGAAAACATAAAATCTCAGAACTTTGCTCCTGAAGGTCCCTTAGGGACCGCAATGCTTAGCCCTTATGGTCCACAAGGATGTTTCAATTCCTGTGTGCGCCTAAGGTCCTTACGGACCATAAGCCATGACCCTTACGGTCCTTAAGGGGTGTGCTGGCAGAATGTTCTTGCTGCCCAATGCAGCCTGCATATATGACACCTCTCCCGCGAATTAACACCATTTCTCTGGTTCTTACACATTATTAGACACTTGTAAACATCTAAGAATCAATGCCAACACTTGGCATGATCTCATGAACATGATACACGTATAAATAGAGGTGATCTTGAGTTATTTCAACTTGCACCTCATAATTTCTTTCTCCCTGATCTTCTATTAGAGTTTACTTCTGCTTAGAGGCCTCTTACTAAAGGTTAAACTTCTCCTAGAACACTTGTAAGTGTTCTTTCCTAGTTCTTTTCATTTCCAGGCTAAGTTATTACCCAAAAGTCAAGCAAATTGACCTTTGCTTTAAATTTCGGTTAGGACCATTATGGTCAAGCCAATTTTTGATTCAAACACGGCTACGTGATCATAATAATGAAGGTTATAATCCTCAGAGATTATAACTTCTAAAGATCACGTTAAGTAGGCGAAATGACGAGTCGAATTTATATTAAATAAAAGGTCATAAACGTAAACTTTGCAAAATACGCTAATTAAGTTTCTAACAATTAAAACCTTAAATGTTGACATCATATCTGTTTATAAAACATATTAGGACATTTTTAAGCATGTCCAACTTGTCATTTCTTGATTAGAGCTTAATTCTATATCGAATGTCAAGCAGTTTGACTTTTGCTTTGACTTTCGATTCTAAGCCGTTTGGTCAACGTTAGAACTTATTTAAAAATGATATTATGACCATATTAGTATAATGTGTTTTGACACCTTGGACTTGTCATAAGACCCATCTAACTTTTCGAACCCGCTTTTACGCGCATAACTAGTTATACGAACCTAGTTCGTATAATTTAGGGGTAACAGGTCTAATCACTTCAAAACAGAATGTTTGGTTAATTGACCTTTATCCAAAGAGTCATTGTACTCGGATAGGCATAAACCACATTTATTCTGATCTACGCTTAATCTAGCGAATCTTTTCTTAAGTAACGGGTTATGCCTAAAGGAACGAACCTTTGACCCGTATACATTCTAACAGATAACTAATTATGTTCATTCCAGACTATAGAACCCCCTAGATTATCGGACTTGGGTCAATAATACTTTTACTTGCGACTTTTGCTAAATTATAACCATATTTGATTGGAAGCTAGCAAAAGATAAATACTCTTAACTTATTTTGTTTTTAAACTTGGGGTATGGCGAATACGCCACTTGGAGCGGGTATTATATAAATGAGCCGCCTATGATTGCTCAAAAATATAAGAACTCGGTTTAATCTGTTTTACTTGATAACTTAAACAATTGGGGGTTATTGGTACCGTGTCCGGGCGTCCCGACTCATTAACTATTATGGCCATACGGAATAACGTGCAGGGGTAGGCATACCGACTGTAAGACACGTTTATTCAACTTTGGTGTGTACCCTTAATCATTATAGCACTGAAAATATCCGACTCTGATCTCTGGTTCCCGTTGTATGACAAGTATGTAAATCTGGTGACAATATAAAATCCCAAGAAATATTAAATGATTACCTAAGGGTTTTCTCTATGTATAAAACTCTTTTTGAAAAATTGTTTTCAAAACGAGCCAATTAATTGTATTTACCAGCGAAAGCTGACGTATTTTCAAAAGACTGAACCGCAGGTACCGAACCTTATAATAGGCTGGGAATCCAGGTCGGCTAGAATGAAGGTTATGGAATTTACAACTTCTCAGCTTAAGGCTTATGATGTCTAAAACTCGTTTTACTAGATCATGGTTATACAAATTAAGTGTGCAAATTCGAATTGATGTTGTTTAACACAAATAAAAATATACATCATATTTTGGTCGAACAATTCAACCAACTAACTCTCAATCCATCAACCCGTCTATATAAATATGTTTTTAATTGATACGCCCCAAAAGATATATTTTTTAGGAATAATGGATTTTAATAATCCAAACTTTCACCCATTGGCTGGCAACGGACCCAACTTCAAAAATAACCGGTGGTGGTCCCAACTTTTCGTATATTGTAAACCAATGGACTTTTACTAAAAAAAGCCTTAATTTCTTTTTGTCTCCTTATCCTTTTTGGCAACTTTTTCGTATAATGTAAACCAATGGACCTTTACTAAACCGAAAACGATAAGGAGACAAAAAGAAATTAAGGTTTTTTTTAGTAAAAGTCCATTGGTTTACAATATACGAAAAGTTGGGACCACCACCGGTTATTTTTAAAGTTGGGTCCGTTGCCGGCCAATGGGTGAAAGTTTGGATTATTAAAATCCATTTTGCCTATTTTTTATTGTTTGTTTTCAGTTACACCCAGAATCTCTCGTGTAAGCAAATACCCTGTCTTCTCTAAATAATTTGCTTTTCTTAAATTTCTGTTTATTTTATTTTTAACTCGAATTTAGTGGTCATGTAAGTAAATGACTAAGGGACTGTTTGACAACTTTTGAATGGTTAAGTGCTGAACTAGTTAGAGGTCAGAACTCGGAACCACCAAGTGTTGAGCCAAGGTCTGAACCATTAAGAGTCAGTATAATGCTTAACCGTTCAAAGGTAAATGTCTGACAAATTCGGATTAGATGTCTTAACCATTCAGAGGCAAATGTCTGAACCATTCAGACATCTGTTTAAGAAACAAACAGTCTGAACCGTTAAGTGTTGAACCAGTAATAGTTCTCAACTATTAAGAACCATTAAAAGCTAAACAAACAACCCCTAAATTATTTCTAAATTATCTATTTTTAGTTAAAATTTAAAATTCATAAACTCTTTAACACTTTCTTTCGGGTGCTACTATACGCACCCCCCTATTTACTTTTTTCACCCCCCTCCTCTCACATACTTACAGGTGGGGCCTGCGTGGGACCGACAGTTTTCCTCTCACAAGGGGGGGGGGGGGGTAATCAGGAAATAGGGGGGGTGCGTATAGAATGAGCCCTTTCGTTACTTGAAAATCATCGATTCGCCCAAATTCATCATCGATTCACGTGTTGAAATCACACCTCTTTTATTGTTTTTATTTGGGGGAAAAAAAAGAAGTCTGTCATTTGATATGGAGTTAGTTTGTTGACTTTTAAAATAAGTAATTCTTTTATTCAAGTTAATTATTTTAAAATAAGTAATTTTTTTTACTACGGTGCCATTTTTGAAGCAACGTGCAACTTGCCGTAGTTTTGTTTTCTCAAAAACCATGATACACATTCAATCAATCTTCCACCCCGAAACATGCAAGTTCTTGTACGTTGATGACGGGAGTAGCCCAAGACCAAATAAAATAACTTAGACACATTAAAGCTAAAAAGGTTAAACGGTTCAAATATTGGAAACCCGGGAGATTAGATAAAATAGTACGTGAACAATAGGCAGTCACATCTCTGATTGCTTCACCAAACTCTCCAGCCGCAAAAGTGACACAGGTCCACAGAGCATAGCCTTTTACCCGCAGGACAAAGGCTTCAACCCCCAAAAAGGGCAAAACCCCCACTGCAAGCATGTTCACTAGTAAACACATTCCTCTTTGGGCTAAGGCTCTCCCTATAAGAGTGACACTTCATTAAGTGTACAAGACATTCCAAAGGCCAGCTCTGATTCCTGAAATCTCTGGTCACTCTCTTCGAGTACTTGCTTCATGCAAGTCACTTTCTTTCACATTCAACACACACATTCCTTTTGTTCATACATCCGAATCTAAACACGCTTCAGATGAGAATCTTTAGCAAACAACAAAACCAATCTAGTGAACCTCTCTCCACGTCTTGCAAACGCGGGGGGACCCCACGACCTGCGTTAGGCAAAGCCGAACCCTTCAACCCTTTTGCCTAACCCGCCCAGCTACTATCCTTGGTCTATTATTTGTTGTATCAACAAGTTGGCGCCCACCGTGGGGCTACGCCACTATTTTTCTCCAAAAGACCTAATAGTGTAGCTTCATTCTCTCGAAATTGCCATGTCAGAAAGTGGACCCCCGGGAGAAGTGAATCAGGTTCCAAACACTTCTACCCCAGGTACTAGCCAAACTCATGTGGCTATACCAACTTCTTTCTCGACACCGGGAAGCACTCCCGAGTTTCTCACTTTCAGCACTCCAACTCCGTCCAGATCCGGGGTCCCTTCCCCTAACATCGGTGTCTCTGGCACCCCATCACATGTTGAACTTACCCTTGAGGGGGTCGCCAACAATTTCCTTGAGTTGAAGTCTCTCCTCAACCAATATGTGAGTAGGGAAAGGGACAAGGGAGTGAGGATTCATTTGGACTATGACGAGCCAGAGCCAACACTATCTCCTGGACCCCCCATCCCTCCTTTTGTAAACTCACAACCTTTGGTGTCCAGGGATGAAGCTGGCCCCAGTAATCCTCCTCCAAACCCTAACCCATATTTGTTCGCAATGCCGAGTCCTACAGCATATCCTCTTTTTTTTCATCCCAGCCAGCTGCAAACGGTGCTCCCTTGGGCCATGAGCTGACCCTTAACCAGCTCCTACAGTCCCCAGTAACGAGTCTTCCACCCACAACAACAACTTTATGGGAGCAAGCTTTGTCTGTACTCCCCTTGGCACGGAGTGCTGTTATGAGCACTCCCTTGGGAGTTAATTGCCCAGCTGCACCCGGAAACCTTCAAGGCTTCAACCTTATGCCCCAGATGATGGCCAGTTTCCCGTGGCAGCACTTTATTAATCAGGTGTTGGCCACTCAAGGGAACAACAACAACAGCAACAACGCGGGTGCAAGGGTTGAAGAAGATTTGGCCAAGCTTTATAAGCCGAGTAACCTCTCATGCTTTTCACAGCAAATAGCCGATTATGATTTTTAAACGAAGATCAAAATGCCATCCCACATCAAAACATATGATGGGACTGAAGATCCTGAAGACCATCTCCAGATCTTTACTGGTGCTGCAAGAATTGAGAAACTGTCAAATACTGAATGTTGCCTAATGTTCATGCAAACCCTTGTCGGATAAGCCAGAATCTGGTTCAATGATTTACCTGCTCGAAGCGTTCGAAGCTTCGATGACCTCAGCAAGGGGTTCCTGGCCAATTTCTCCCAAAAGAGGCGGTACGTTAAAGACGCTACGGTAATCTTTCAGATAAAACAAAGAGATGATGAAAGCCCCCGAGAGTTCATAGAAAGATACAAGAAGGAAGGTTTAACATATGTAGGGGCAGACGAAAAGATGGGGGTGGCCGGTTTTATGAACGCCGTTACATCCAAATATCTCACAAGAGATTTGAACAAATCCTTACCCAAGAGCTTGGAAGAAGCTCTCGAAAGGGCCGAAGCCCACATCCGGGGAGAGGAGGCAGTAGACATCAAAGAGCAAAGGAAAAGAGGATCCAGCTGGCGGGGCAACAGCCCAGCTAGAAAAAGGGGGAACTTTAACTCCTATGACAGACGCCAAAAGGGTTCAGACCATCGAAGGTCTGAAGGCCGAAACCCTTCCAGCAAGGAGAAAGGCATAAGTTTCACACCCCTTACCAAGACCCCTCAAGAAATCCTCGCAACAGAAGAGGTCAAGCAAAACTTTCGGCCTCCTAAGCCTCTCCCCAAAAGCAGAAAGAACGAAAATTCCACACAATACTGTGAATTTCATGAAGAAAAGGGACACCACACCAATGGTTGCTTCCAGCTTAAGAAAAGGATCGAAGAAGTCGTTAAGTCCCGGGAACTTGCTCACTTGGTGAAGGGAGTAAGGGACAAAATGGCTGAAGGAAAGGGCAAGGAAGTCAATATGGTGGATTTTGATGGAAGGGTTCCACACAAAAGGCAGCGGTTGGAAGCTTGGGAGCTTCAGTGTGTCTGCTTCCCTCCAACGGAGAAAGACCCTCTTTCGAACCCTCTTGTGGTTGAGGCTACTGTGGGAACATTACAAACGAGCAGAGCATACATAGACACTGGTGCTGCCACCAAAATCATGTTTGAGAAGTTTTTCAACCGTTTGAGCAATGAAGAACGTTCAAGGCTCCAACCATCTGGGACCTCCATAAAAGGTATTGCCGACATACCCCTTAAGCCTTTAGGGCAACTAACTCTTGATGTTCGTTTCAGCGAAGGTCAGAAGGAGAGAGTCCAACCACTCACTTTTGTGGTTATCAATATACCTTCAAACTATGATGTGATCATTGGAAGGCCGGGGCAGTGTGCATTCTACATGGCTGTGTCTGTTGGCCATGGCACTGTCAAATTTCCTACCGAGAGGGGAATAGCAACCTTTCAACCCACTCAGGAGGCCTACATGGTTGAAGGTGAAAACTCCAAAAGTGAAGAAGACAAGCAAAGGGTAATCATAAACCCGAAGTACCCTGAGCAGAAGATAAGGGTCAATCCAAGCCTTTCACAAGAAACCCTCTCATATCTAGAAAAATTGTTGACGCATTATAGCGATGTCTTTGCTTGGTTCCCGGAAGATATGACAGGCATCCCTCAAAGCATTGCTGAACATGAGTTGAAAATACCACCTGATGTCAAGCCTGTTGTCCAAAAGAAACGAAGTCCAGCACCTGAAAGAAGCTTGGCTGCATGCCAAGAGGTTGAAAAGCTTATGTCAGCCGGCATTCTCCAAGAAGTCAAGTATCAATCCTGGGTTGCAAACCCGGTCATGGTTCGAAAGCCAGACAATTCTTGGAGAATGTGCATAGACTTCAAGGATCTTAACAAGGCTTGTCCCAAAGATTGTTACCCGTTGCCAGAGATTGATCTCAAGGTTGACTCCCTCACCGATTACCCGTTCAAATGTTTTCTTGATGCCTACAAGGGTTACCATCAAATCCTCATGAAGGAAGAAGATGAAGAAAAGACCGCCTTTCACATGGACAAAGGGATCTTTTGTTACCAAAAGATGCCTTTTGGCCTCAAAAACGCTGGAGCAACCTACCAACGCCTAGTTGACAAGGCCTTTGCAAGTCAAATCGGTAGAAACATGGAGGCATATGTCGACGACTTGGTGATCAAAAGCAAAACGGAATATCAAATGCTTGATGACATCCAAGAAACCTTCAAAAACCTAAGGAAGGTCAACATGAAACTCAACCCTGAGAAATGCTCATTTGGGTTTGAGGAAGGTAAGTTCCTTGGGCATATTGTGGGAAAACAAAGCATCAAGGCCAATCCAAACAAGGTGAAGGCTGTTCTTGAAACCAAACCACCGAGAAGCAAGAAGGAGGTTGAAAGCTTAAATGGGAAGCTTGCAGCCTTGAAGCGTTTTACCTCAAAATTGACTGAAAGGTCTTTACCCTTTTTCAAAACACTCAAGGGTTGCTCCGACAAGAAGGATTTCAAATGGACTGAGGAGGCCGAAAAAGCCTTCAACCAGATGAAGCAACACCTAGCGTCCCTACCTGACATTGCAGCCTCAGAAACGGGAGAATTGATCTCGGTATACCTTTCAGTTGCTGAAGAAGCAATAAGTGCGGTCCTCACCATTGAACGAGACAAGGTTCAGGTACCCGTTTATTTCTTCAGCAAAACTCTAAAATTGGCTGAAATCAAATATCCTCCCCCGGAAAAACTTGCTCTAGCCCTAGTCCAAACAGCTAGAAGGCTTCGAAGGTATTTCCAAGCACACCCTATACAAGTGGTCACCGACCAACCTATTAAGAGTGTGCTTGAAATACCAGAAAACTCGGGACGATTAGCCAAATGGGCAGTGGAACTAGGTGAACATAATATCACCTATGTTCCAAGAAAAGCCATCAATGCCCAAGTCTTGGCTGATTTCATTGTAGAAGTCTCAAAGCAAACAATCACTGAAGTGAACACAGCTACCAATGAACCCTCAGACCTTGAAGCCTGGAAGCTTTTTACAGATGGGGCTTCAAGCGTTGAAGGGTCTGGGGCTGGGCTCATTCTGATCAACCCAGAAGGGTTAGAATTCACATATGCTATTCGCTTTGATTTTCAGACCACCAACAACGAAGCTGAATATGAAGCACTGATAGCCGGCTTAAGACTGGCTAAAGAAATGAAGGTCCAAAAGCTTGAAGTGTTCACAGATTCGTTGCTGGTCTTAAGCCAAGTGAATGACAGCTACATTGCAAAAGAGCCCAACATGAAAAGGTACAAAGAAAAATCCAAAGAATTGATGAACACCTTCCAAACATGTACCATCAAGCAAATTCCCAGGTCTCAAAACAAAAAGGCGGATGCATTGAGTAAACTCGCATCTCTCACTTTTGCCCACCTTACCAAGAAAGTATCGGTGGAAGTATTAAAGGCTCCGTCAATGTAAGACCATAAACGCTTTTGACAAAAAGTTGCAGCGGAAGTTCATGCCAAAAAAAAAATTCTTTCCTTATAAATACCTTGACTTACTTAAAATTTCATTTTAACACAACTTTTTCACATGAAGTCATCATTCGACTCATTTACAATTAAAAACATAACATGGGTTTTCTATATTACACACACCAACGTTCCCGTACAATCTGTCTTGTGACTCGGTCCTCGATCTCTATTCCTTGATGATCCTCGTGACTCGTACTACCTGCGCTCACCACATAACATTCATAACATTAGTACGCATTATAAACATACAAGATTTATTCATGTTTATTTTCGTTCCGTTAACTCTTTACATCCCAGCTTTCCATCTGATCATACAATCCATGGTGAGACTCCTTTGCTATTCCTGCGTTACATCTCATTCACCAGGCACGCTAATAATATAGTTAGTACTCAATTTCATTGGATACATGCGTACCTACTTTCATATATACTTATACATATTCATACGTTCTCTCATAACCAATTACATACATCCGTACATACCCACATATAAACACATTTACGTCATTACATACGTATCTACATACACACATACCTACATTATTGCGTACACTCATAACATTATACATATATACATACATACGTCCCTACTTGCAACATACCTAACTCATACATGCCTACTCACATACGTACCTTTATATATCCGCGTATACTTGCTAACATACTTATAAACATACATACGTAGGTGCATACATGCTTACATACATTTCTATATACATGTATAGATACATACAAAATACATACATACCTATCTACATGTGTGCATACACTTATGCTCATAAAAACGTAAGTTAAATTAGTCATACGTAGCTTAAAACGCATTTAAACGAGTTCCCAAGACAAAATGAGCCAAATAAACACTTTTCGGCGAAACATACCCCCGTCGCGTGACGCGACCACCTCATTTGAACAGCATGCTGCAGCTGGTTGCTGCAGATTCCGAGCACAACCCGATTTTACGGAAACGAGCATAACTCTCTCATTTTTGATCCGTTTTACACGATTCTTTTTCCTACACGATCGTAATTTAATTATCCATCACATGGATGGAAAATCCGACATCCGGATTACCGAAATTTAGGACCTTTAAGCCTTCGGCTTATTACCCTTTTACCAAATTTTGACCTGTTTATGCATTTATCAAAATAACTCGTTTGTTTGACCATAACTTCTTAAGAATCTAATAATATCGATGACGTTTATCATAAAATATTAAATTCTCGGATGTCTTGCATCCTCTTAACCCATTTTCGCTCAAAAGCTTATTTTGACCCGTTAAAGGTATTTGCGCATTTTAAGGTCCTTGGCTTACGAAAATCATACTTCTCGCTTTCCTACTTTTCCAAACATTCACTTAATCAAATAGCTTGTTTCTATTCAACTTTTAAGTCCGTTTGCCCGATTTATCCATCAAGGGTGTTTTTGTCAACTTTGTTCCATCCTTTACTACAAAGGAATTCCTAAAACATTTGACTAATCCCACAGCTTAACTACAACTCTAATCGCACATACCTGGCTCGGATCAAAGCTATGACCCGTTTTAATACTTCATGCGCTAAATGGCTAGTTAATAGCAACATAATTCCTTTCGCTATTCATCCTGTGAATGCATAATACTTAACAAAACAATTCATTAGTTAATATCGCCAAATGGTAATGTCTTCACCATTTGACCCGTTAAGTCTAGATGTCCATTTTATCCTTGTGGGATTTTCGTTATTCATTATCCCATCCTTGTAACTTATTCCTTCCTTATCTCATAACCAAAATACCATAATACCCTTTTACCCTTTTTGATCATCAAACTTAGTTTCTTAACATAATCACATGTTCCGACCCATGCCAAAACTTGTCGGAACATCATACTTCACATATTTAGTTACCATGTTCGTAATCTATACATTGAATAGATATTCTACAAAAAAGGGGTGTAAGCTTTACTTACTTAGCATCCGAATATGCTTCCCTTGCGCATCAGTCCCGTTTGACCCGCTCCTTTCCCAAGCTTCCATGTCGCTTATCAAGCATCAACTATCATATATCATTCTTAAGATAGTTAGCTTATTCATCATTCATCACAACCTTTTCATCACACGGATCTTATATTAAGTTTATCATTTAACCTTATAACATGCTAATCCATCATTTCTTATCCAATTTCTTTAAACATACATACACATATATGATTTTCAAACATCATTAACATAAGCACATCATTACTTCTATCATATCATCAAAACCCACTTCACAACTACTTTGTTAATCACTTACAAGTGATCTAATCTCAAATTCCTCATAAGTTCATCATACATTTGGTGTGTATACTACCTCCTAAGCATAGTGTACAACTAACTCATGCATATTCTTCTAATCTCATACATAATTCATCAAATTCTTCCTTCTAATCAACATGTATCATTCCCAAATAACATCAAACACATTATCATCATATTTCTTTCAATTTATCTAACAAGAATTCATCATACACATCATGATACATCAACATTCAACAAGAAATAGACATGGATGATGATTCAAGTCACTATTCTTACCATAACTAATGGGTTTCACCTCTAAACATCAAATTAACCCAAACCATGCATAATCCATGTTCCAAATGATGATTCGAACACATACTCATACTCAATTTCATACAAATTCACGATTTACAACATAACCCACTTCGTGCATAATCACCAATCTAACTTTTAAGACATACCTTACGATCCCCTTGTGAAGGTGATCATTAATCCATGTTTCTTTTTGAATTTGAGCTACAATTAACCCTTCAATTTGGTGATCTTCATGGTTAGGGTTTGTGAGCTTTCATGGAGCTCCTGGCTCCTTCTTGAACACACCATCGTGTGTGTGTATGTGTGTATTTTTTTATTTTATAAATTCAACTTTCATTTACCCCACTTTAGTCCCTCAAGTTTGCCACTAATTTTAATTGGCACAACTCTCATCCTTTAATTGTTTCTACCATACTCATAACTAGGTTAAATAACCTAGTCACTTATTTCTTGATGTACCATATCATAACATTTAACGAATATAAACATTCGGGTTTTGGGGTGTTACAAGTCTACCCCCCTTAAATAAGGTTTCGTCCCCGAAACCTTTCTCATTTCCTCTTACACACACACATCTATGTTTGACTTAATAGTCACATCGTAGTTATAAGTAGTCATCCTATCTCGTTTCATAATTATTCATACACTTGACTTCTTCTTAACAAGTCTATACTTTCCATGGCATACTTCCACATAACATTCTCATTTCCTCGACCCGTTAGTAACATGTCAATATACATATTTATTTAAACTTATAATAATGCTTACCTTCATATGACCAGTTTATAACATATTTAATACCTTCATCTCATGCTTTAAGATTTCATTCTATAGACACATTGTATAACATTTAACTCTTGTTTTGTTATCACAACAAAACTACTATTTCATAGTCACACCTACGTGCTTAACTCCATAGTTAACATCGTTCTACATTTCTATAGTTATTTGTACCATTCTTACCCTTACATTACTTTCAAATCATCCTATTCATTTTACATTACTATTACTCTCATTTCATGCATTTCTTAATTTGCATAAGTATACGTGTCATGCAAATTCATTATACGAGAATTTAACCAATGCTCGAAATTTTCACTCAAACCTTTGAGACTCACTTCTTAATGACATAGTTTTCTTCTTATGTCAACTTTTAAAAATCAAACATTCCATACTATACCATACCCATTCCAACATTCATTTCGTAGGTCGTTCCCAATTTACCAATTCATACTTATCCAACATAAGTTAAAATTTTACTAACCTCATCTCATATCATAAATCGACGATCCGTAACCCAGATCAGTCCGCATTCTTCGTGAGTACTAGCCGTACAAGGCTAGATTTCATTTATCCATGTAAGGTGTCTTCGCTCGTACACATCCTTCCACCGATTCAATTGGTTTCATCACATCAAGAGTTCTAACATTATCATTAACAATTTAGCGGTTAGCGCATTTCATTCAAACATTCATTCTACTAAGTGATTACTCGTCTATAATTCTTCTACAATTTCTTACGTACGCTATAACGTGTCACACATTTCATTTCTCACATGCAATTCTTTCATTCTAGTTACTTATTTCGTCAACCTTCGCAGTTTGACCCTTCAAGGCCAAACTGACATTTCTTAAATATTGTATATGTATTGAGGTACACGTTCGTACCTTTTTTCCATTCATGCTTGCTTGCAAAGACATTCATTACATCATTTCGGTATTTTTGTTAAAACTTACCCTTCTCGTTCATACTTAAACCATTGTTCGGGTCGTAGCCCGTCATTCATTATGACTCCTAGGAGTTAATTACTAACACATTTAACACATAACTTGTTCGAAACTTCTTCCTTTCGTTTTAAGATTTAGGTTTGCGTGCCAATTACGATCATCCTTTCATTCAGTTACTTTACATTCACTCATATGACTCGTTTGACGCAACCAAGGTCAAACTATTGGCACATTCTGATGTGGGCTAATTTCATCCTTTTTATATGTTTTTAAATCCGTCCCGCGGATTCAAACGTAACATCCATACCTTTCGTTACATCTATGTTTCGAATCCGTCCAGTGGTTCCAAACATACCATTCATACTTTTTCTTCCTTCTATGATTTGAATCCATCTCACGGATTCAAACATATCATTCACATTTTTCATTCCTTACATGTGTTGAATCTGTCTCGCGGATTCAGACATATCATTTTTACATTTCATTTCCTTGAATCCGTTTTACGGGTTCAAACATTCCATTCATGCCTTTCATTCCTTGAAAGTCTTACGTTTCTCTTCATCCTCACGTCCACCTACTACCTAATTCTAACGGACATACCTGTAACAATTATCACGGTCTCACGAACGTCATATGTTTCTTATGTACTGGCCAGGTACACAATCCACATACTAGTTTCGTGTCTTCGTGTAATCACCACCTTATGTCCGAAGAATTAAGTTTCGGCACGTGTATCATTTTTCAAAACTTCATTTCCATATCACTATTATATTTCATTTAAAATTTTCTTTCACTCGCTTAATTATACCACTTCATACGCCCACACATTAATTTTACGTACCTGGGGTCCATTTATCTTATCACTTGCCTTGATGCCGGTCCTAGACCGTATTCACGGGTCGTCCTTTCCAAGCAGTTATGCTTACCTTACACATAGTATAACCGTTAGTTTCTTCATATGAATGCATACATACGCGTTTTCATTCCATTTCTACCTTTAGATCTTGATCGAGTCATGGATTGTACGGGTTCCTTATCACAAGAGCACACAGGTTTGAGTTCAGGTACCTATACTCTCGTACTTGATTCTCTCAAACCAGGGCTCTGATACCAACTTGTAAGACCCATAAACGCTTTTGACAAAAAGTTGCAGTGGAAGTTCATGCCAAAAAAATTTCTTTCCTTATAAATACCTTGGCTTACTTAAAATTTCATTTTAACACAACTTTTTCACATGAAGTCATCATTCGACTCATTTACAATTAAAAACATAACATGGGTTTTCTATATTACATACACAAACGTTCCCGTACAATCTGTCTTGTGACTCGGTCCTCGATCTCTATTCCTTGATGATCCTCGGGACTCGTACTACATGCGCTCACCACATAACACTCATAACATTAGTACGCATTATAAACATACAAGATTTATTCACGTTTACTTTTCTTTCCGTTAACTCTTTATATCCCAGCTTTCCATCTGATCATACAATCCGTGGTGAGACTCCTTTGTTATTCCTACGTTAGACTTCATTCACCAGGCACGCTAATAATATCGTTAGTACTCAATTTCATTGGATGCATGCGTACCTACTTTCATACATACTTATACATATTCATACGTTCTCTCATAACCAATTACATACATACGTACATACCCACATATAAACACATTGACGTCATTACATACGTATCTACATACACACATACCTACATTATTGCGTACACTCATAACATTATACATGAATACATATATACGTCCCTACTTGCAACATACCTAACTCATACATGCCTACTCACATACGTACCTTCATATATCAAAGTATACTTGCCCACATACTTATAAACATACATACGTAGGTGCATACATGCTTACATACATTTCTACATACGTGTATAGATACATACAAACATACATACATACCTATCTACATGTGTGCATACACTTATGCTCATAAAAACGTAAGTTAAATTAGTCATACGTAGCTTAAAACGCATTTAAACGAGCTCCCAAGACAAAACGAGCCAAATAAACACTTTTCGGAGAAACATACCCCCGTCGCGTCGCGCGACGGCCACAAGGCCCTGCCGTCGCGTGACACAACCATCTCATTTGAACAGCATGCTGCAGCTGGTTGCTGCAGATTCCCAGCACAACCCGATTTTACGGAAACGGGCATAACTCTCTTGTTTTTATCCGTTTTACACGATTCTTTTTCCTACGCGGTCGTAATTTAATTATCCATCACATGGATTGAAAATCCGACATCCGGATTACCGAAATTTAGGACCTTTAAGCCTTCGGATTATTACCCTTTTACCAAATTTTGACCCGTTTATGCATTTATCAACATAACTCGTTTGTTTGACCATAACTTCTTATGAATCTAATAATATCGATGACGTCTATCATAAAAGATTAAATTCTCGGATGTCTTGCATCCTGTTAACCCATTTTTGCTCAAAAGCTTATTTTGACCCGTTAAAGGTATTTGCGCATTTTAAGGTCCTTGGCTTACGAAAATCATACTTCTCGCTTTCCTACTTTTCCAAACATTCACTTAATCAAATAGCTTGTTTCTATTCAACTTTTAAGTCCGTTTGCCCGATTTACCCATCAAGGGTGTTTTTGTCAACTTTGTTTCATCCTTTACTACAAAGGACTTCCTTAAACATTTGACTAATCCCATAGCTTAACTACAACTCTAATCGCACATACCTGGCTCGGATCAAAGCTATGACCCGTTTTAATACTTCATGCGCTAAATGGCTAGTTAATAGCAACATAATTCCTTTCGCTATTCATCCTGTGAATGCATAATACTTAACAAAACAATTCATTGGTTAATATCGCCAAATGGTAATGTCTTCACCATTTGACCCGTTAAGTCTAGATGTCCATTTTATCCTTGTGGGATTTTCGTTATTCATTATCCCATCCTTGTAACTTATTCTTTCCTTATCTCATAACCAAAATTACCATAATACCCTTTTACCCTTTTTGACCATCAAACTTAGTTTCTTAACATAATCACATGTTCCGACCCATGCCAAAACTTGTCGGAACATCGTAATTCACATATTTAGTTACCATGTTCGTAATCTATACATTGAATAGATATTCTACAAAAAAAGGGGTGTAAGCTTTTCTTACTTAGCATTCGAATATGCTTCCCTTGCGCATCAGTCCCGTTTGACCCGCTCCTTTCCCAAGCTTCCATGTCGCTTATCAAGCATCAACTATCATATATCATTCTCAAGATAGTTAGTTTATTCATCATTCATCACAACCTTTACATCACACGGATCTTATATTAAGTTTATCATTTAACCTTATAACTTGCTAATCCATCATTTCTTATCCAATTTCTTTAAACATACATACACATATATGATTTTCAAACATCATTAACATAAGCATATCATTACTTCTATCATATCATCAAAACCCACTTCATAACTACTTTGTTAATCACTTACAAGTGATCTAATCTCAAATTCCTCATAAGTTCATCATACATTTGGTGTGTATACTACCTCCTAAGCATAGTGTACAACTAACTCATGCATATTCTTCTAATCTCATACATAATTCATCAAATTCTTCATTCTAATCAACATGTATCATTCCCAAATAACATCAAACACATTATCATCATATTTCTTTCAATTTTATCTAACAAGAATTCATCATACACATCATGATAAATCAACATTCAACAAGAAATAGACATGGATGATGATTCAAGTCACTATTCTTACCATAACTAATGGGTTTCACCTCTAAACATCAAATTAACCCAAACCATGCATAATCCATGTTCCAAATGATGATTCGAACACATACTCATACTCAATTTCATACAAATTCACGATTTACAACATAACCCACTTCGTGCATAATCACCAATCTAACTTTTAAGACATACCTTATGATCCCCTTGTGAAGGTGATCATTAATCCATGTTTCTTCTTGAATTTGAGCTACAATTAACCGTTCAATTTGGTGATCTTCATGGTTAGGGTTTGTGAGCTTTCATGGAGCTCCTGGCTCCTTCTCGAACACACCATCTTGTGTGTGTATGTGTGTATTTTTTTATTTTATAAATTCAACTTTCATTTACCCCACTTTAGTCCCTCAAGTTTGCCACTAATTTTAATTGGCACAACTCTCATCCTTTAATTGTTTCTACCATACTCATAACTAGGTTAAATAACCTAGTCATTTATTTCTTGATGTACCATATCATAACATTTAACGAATATAAACATTCGGGTTTTGGGGTGTTACAGTCAATTGATGAGTTGGAGGTTCAAGATTTAATCGCCGAAGAAGATCCAAATTGGATGACTCCAATCAAGAAATTGCTTAAAAATGGTGAATTGCCCGCAGATCAAACAGAGGCTGAAAGGGTTAAAATCAAGGCAAGGCAATATGTACTACAAGGTGAAATCCTCTACAAGAAGGGTTACCTAGCACCCTTGCTAAGATGTGTTGGTCCCGAGGAAAGCCAGTATTTGTTCAAAGAGGTTCATGAAGGTATATGCGGAGCTCATTTTGGAGCTTGATCAGTGGTTGCAAAACTAATGAACCTTGGGTATTTTTGGCCCTCCATGCACCGAGACACCACTGAGCAACTAAGGAAGTGTGATGCCTGCCAAATTCATGCACCCATTCTGAAAAATCCCAAGCATGATCTTGTCCCAATAACCTCAGCATGGCCATTCTATAAATGGGGGATGGACATTGTCGGTTCATTCCCCCCAAGCAAAGGTGGAGTAAAATTCTTGTTGGTGGCCATAGATTATTTCACCAAGTGGCCTGAGGTTAAACCACTTACAAAAATCACGGGCAAACAGGTCATTGACTTCGTTTGGGAAAACATTATTTGCCGTTATGGATTGCCGGGAGTACTTGTCACCGACAATGGAAAGCAATTTGCTGAGAAGCCTTTCAGCGTTTGGTGCAAAGATTTCAGAATCAATCAGGTTTTCAGCTCAGTGGCATACCCACAATCAAACGGTCAAGTTGAGAGGAAGAATCGAAGCATAGTGGAAGGAATCAAAATCAGATTGGGAAGGTATGAAAGCAATTGGCTCGAAGAATTGCCAAGTGTTCTATGGGCCATAAGAACAACCGAAAAAACAAGCCACAAAAGAACACCCTACAGCTTGGTATTTGGGTCTGAAGCCGTGATTCCAGCTGAAGTAGGAGTTGTAACACAACGAATTGTCAACATGGATCCCGAAACAAACCAAAAAGAGACCATGTTGAACTTACAACTCCTAGAGGAAGCACGAGACCAAGCTGCAATTCAAGAGGCCAAGTACAAACAACGAATGGAAGCCTACTATAACAAGAGAGTCAAGAATGAACGCTTCAAACCAGGAGACCTGGTACTTAGAAACAATGAAGCTAGCAAAAAAGAGAACCAAGGAAAGCTTGGCCCAAAATGGGAGGGCCCGTATACCATCCTTGAAGCACATAAGGGTGGATCTTACAAGCTAGCAGACTCAGAGGGTAAAAGGCTTCCAAGAAACTGGAATGGAAAAACCTTGAAAAGGTTCCATGTCTAAACGGGAAAGATTGGTTTGTATTTCACAAGTTGTATTTCAAGAGTGGCACTATGAATACCTTTTGTAAAAACAATATCTCTTGAATGAATGAAGTTGTTTTATCAAATTTGTCTTTCTATCCTAAGATCAGGTTGAGAACCTAGCAAAAAACTCCATGGCAAGGGCCATGTAAGGGGATGAGCTCCCAGGCCACATCGCTCAATAGGTTCAAGGGTTAAATGAACCTATATAAGGGGTGAGTTCCTAAATCAATACAACTCAATGAGACTTATTATTGAAAACAAAGTTGTCTCATAGGCGGGTTTGAACAGCCTACACCAAATGTTCCTTAAGCCTTAGAAAAATAATCAACAAACAGGCTTATGAAATCAAACGAAAACAAGAAAATGATGAATAGGATAGGTGATATGCCTTCTTGTTAAAAATACCAAGGCTAAGTGACTGCAGCACTGAACCCTTCAAGGTATAAAAAACACAAAGGCAACACAAACCTAAAAAAGACAAAGGTACAAGAAAAAAAACAATCTAAGGAACGATACAACAACGTGAGCAAAAAAGTTACAAAGCTCAAAAATACAAACCAAGTCATGAAACTAAAAGACAAGTAGCGAAACTGGGAAGCCTTGAAGGCTTCAAGCTACATAGGTGATAGCCTGAAGCCTCAAAGGCTTCAACCTACATGCCTGATAGACAGAAAGCTTGGAGGCTTGAAGCCAACCAAGCTGCCTTAACGAAATAGGCACAAGTATAAAAAACACAACACAAGACAAATAGTTAAACACAATAGCATAGCAAAGAAAGTCTTAACAGACTTCCAAACAAAGTTAAAAGCAAGCCCTAACAACTTGCAAGTTGAGAAATTGTTCAAACGGCCATACAGGCCCCACCACAACCACATAACAAGAACCTTAAGGGTTCCTGTGAAACCTAACATTGTTTTAGTTAACATACAAACCACAAATTGTTTTCAAGAGTGCTAAGAAAGCTACGAATATCCATTAAGCATCAGCAGGAGGCTTGGAAGCCCCGGAACCTTCACCTTTAGCCTTCTTCGTTTTCTTTGACTTCTTAGCTTTAATTCCACCATCACCACCTACTACCGAAGCCTCCAAGCTTGCATCCTTCGAAGCATCAGGTCCTCCTGAAAGGGTGTCATCACTATCTCCCGAGTTAGATCGCTTTCTTGAAAGGGAACCCAGGACTTCAGCACATACTTTTTCATTAAGGCCCTTCGATTTTAACTCCTGCAAGACAGTAAGAGGCTAATAAAACAAGTAGAAACTTGATTGACATACGGGCAGGTCAGCCTCTCCATCTGTTCAACAGAACCCTTGAAAACCTCAGAAGCTTCAGGACGAAATAAGGGAGACTTTTCCAAAGGATGGCCGGATTCATGAAGCTTGTAACCAGCGATGAGACCTTGATGTTTCCCCAAGTTGAGCAATTTCGTATAAACTTCACCAAGAGCGGAATTGAACTCCTTGGAGTGAAGAAGGTAAGTAACAACTTGCTGGAAACCTTGCTCAATTAACCATTGGTTATCACTGGTGGTTTGAGCAACCAAAGCCTTCAGGCCTTCCTTCTCCTCATCAAAAGCTCTCTGTTGAACAGACAAAGCCTCCCTATCAGCCTTGAGCTTCAACCGATCGGCCTCGAAGTTTTTCTTAAGATCACCCATTTCAATCTCATGTCTCCTAGTCAATTCACCAACCTTTTTGGCCCAGGCTTCCTCCTTCTCAGCAAACCCACTAATCTCTTTCTTCATCACAGCCATCGAAGACTTCATCTTCTCCTTCTTCTTAGAAAATTCTTCATACTTATGCATCCTCTTACGAAAACGAGCAACACCTTGAGGAAGCATGGCAGCAAGGTTGCAAGTACTCAAAATCATTCGAGATAGCATCATGTCATCATCCATGTCAGCAATGGTACTATGAACCGAAGGAGGAGCAATATGGCTTAGCACATCTTCACAAACAGTAGCATCCTTAAAACTATCATCAAGCTTCACAGACCAACCAGGCACATAAACCTCATCATTCAACCCTTCAACGTCCATGCTCGAAGAACCCTGAACAGGAGTAGCCATAACCTTCTTGGCTGGAGTCTTCTTGCCTTGAACAACCAATTTCTTCTCCTTTTCAACATCCACATCAACACCTTGATCTTCAGAAACCTCGATATCATCACTCAATTCCACTGGTTCAGAGGAAGTGGATTGAGGAGCACCCTTCAACAAACGGCGAGTAGATCGATGGGTTGAAGCCTTGGGAGCAGCAGACTTAGTAAAACCCTTAGTATTGGAGACACTAACATACCCAGTATCCTCAAACCTCTGTTTTCTACCTCTGGTAACAACATCATCCCCTTCAGCGGCTCGGGCATCCGTAAAAACAACGTCAGATGTATCGTCACTCTTGATAAAGTCCAAAGCAGACATGACTGCAAAATGTTTCAAAAAATAAAAAACAAATAAGTCACCAAACAAAGATGTTGCCAAACACAAAACAAGAAAAAAGGCATACCCTGGCCATTCCTCATAAGAACCGGATCCCGATTGGCCTGTTCCCATGATTTACTAACCCCCAACAGAACTAACAAATGTTCAGGGAAAGGACGAACCCTTGAAGGGCACTCTCGGATGGCTTTGAGAAAAGCATCATTCAAATCAGATTCGGAGGGTTCCGGTTCATTGAGAACAGCATCCGGGTGCCTCCACACCATTTTGAAGGGGATAATAGAATCAGAGACCCAGAAAAAATGATTTTTCCAAGTACCAAGTGTGGTAACCATGGAAGAGATGAGACAAGTATCAACCTTGGATGTTTCAAAGGTGAACCAATCACCGTTTTTTGCCAAACAAAAAAACCGGCGGAATAACAACAATGAAGGATCATAACCAAGGGCACGGCACAAAACCTCGAAGTGCAAAACCCTAGCCATGCCCTTCGGATGAATTTGACCAAAGGAGACTCGGTAATACTCCAACAGATTTAAAACAAAGAGGGAAAATGGATGACGGAGGTTCGAGAACTCAAAATGACGACAATAAAGAGCAATCGAACCGGCCGGACATTTATCAATCGGAACGTCACAACCCGGAGCAGTTGGTTTAAATTTCTTCCCAATACCATATTCCATGCAAAACAGTTCTACATCTTCTTGGGTTAATCGAGAAAAGGATTTTGCCAAATCCTTACGAGCACCTATTTTACTGAAAAATAAGAAGAAAATAAGGAAACAGGGAAAACCAAAACTAACCTGAAGAGTGGAAAGAAAATGTGGAAGAAACTTGAGAGATAATGAAGGATTGATTGCTCCTCTTGAATAATAAATCAAAATAAAAGCCAAATAGAGGTTATAATTGCATAATAGTTATTAACCTAATCTCTGCAAAAACTGCCGACCTATAAACTGCCACACATCAATCAAATCAGTTGTCAGTTTTTTTAAATTCAAAAAATTAACTGCCTCCAAGCCTTCAGGCTTTCAAGCCTTTAAGCAATAAAAGCAAGTGTGAAAAAGTCAGAAGTCTTTGAGCTCACTCCCGAAAACCTCTGACTTGGGGGGCTGATGACAGGGGTAGCCCAAGACCAAATAAAATGACTTAGACACATTAAAGCTAAAAAGGTTAAACGGTTCAAAGGTTGGAAACCCGAGAGATTAGATAAAATAGTACGTGAACAGTAGGCAGTCACATCTCTGATTGCTTCACCAAACTCTCCAGCCGCAAAAGTGACACAGGTCCACAGAGCACAGCCTTTTACCCGCAGGACAAAGGCTTCAACCCCCAAAAAGGGTAAAACCCCCACTGCAAGCATGTTCACTAGTCAACACATTCCTCTTTGGGCTAAGGCTCTCCCTATAAGAGTGACACTTCATTAAGTGTACAAGACATTCCAAAGGCCAGCTCTGATTCCTGAAATCTCTGGTCACTCTCTTCGAGTACTTGCTTCATGCAAGTCACTTTCTTTCACATTCAACACACACATTCCTTTTGTTCATACATCCGAATCTGAACACGCTTCAGAGGAGGATCTTTAGCAAACAACAAAACCAATCTAGTGAACCTCTCTCCACGTCTTGCAAACGTGGGGGACCCCACGACTTGCGTTAGGCAAAGCCGAACCCTTCAACCCTTTTGCCTAACCCGCCCAGCTACTATCCTTGGTCTATTATTTGTTGCATCAACATACATGTTCATCTGCAACAACACCACGTGGCAATATCTTCAGTCACCAGGTACTGCACTTACAGATCATCGCATTCAAACACGATATTTCCCACAGGACACCAAATAAGCAGAACATGACGCAACCCCTGGCTGCCTCATGTCACCGTGACACTATATGATATTTGTCCAACATTTTGATTGATAGTCACGGTACAATTAAAATCTCTAACAACCATTGCTCAACTATCCTTTTAGGGCTTTTGAGGTAGTGACTTTTACTTTCCAGACTACTTGAACGCCCAAATATGTTATCATACCATTTGGCACGGTTCTGCCTTTTCAAGACTTGTGTGGTGCCCTTAATCATGTCCAAGAGGACCAATTGCTCCAACCTAGTTATGATCATGAACTGTTAATCTTCGCCGTGCTATGGAATCTTATGAGGAGTGGCCCCAACTCCAACCAACGATATACGAGAAGTGCTAGCACTTCTGATATACATGTTTGGTAAAGGTCGAGGAACACCCGAAAGATATATAGGAGGGATCAGGGACCCATCGAATTCTAAAATAACTTAAATATAGACGATCTTTAAATTTACCCATTACATACATTAGGATTACACGTACTTATGGTTTTGATTTATAATTTATATTATGTTCATAAACTTCTGTGTAAGGTACACACTAGTTTAGGAATATTTAGAGTAAACTTCCATTTTGCTCCCTGCGGTTTGGTCACTTTAACGGTTTTGCCCCAAACCTTTCAAAATAGCCATTTTACTCCCTGATCTATGAAGGCCTTCATGATTTTGCTCCCCCCCTAAACGTCATCCACTTTAACAGTTAAAGTCTGTCACGTACAAAACACCTTAGGGGCAATTATGTCTTTTCACAACCCTCCCTTTACAATTCCAGCTTAAAACCCTAACTGTTAAAATGGATGACATTTAGGGGCGGGGAGCAAAATCATGAAGGCCTTCATAGATCAAGGAGTAAAATGGCTATTTTGAAAGGTTTGGGGCAAAACTGTTAAAGTGACCAAACCACAAGGAGCAAAACGAAAGTTTACTCGAATATTTATTTATTTATTAATAAATAGAAAATTTACATTTTTTTTTTGTGTTAGGGTAAATTAAATTGAGACCTAATAAAATTACATGAATTGAAAGTCAAAATTTCGGGCTAGAGTAGAAGTATGCCGAGTTATGTGTATAATAACGACGAACGTATTAAACATGAGGTACCAATTAAGAGTTGTGGTAAACTTAAATTTCTAGAACAGATATCAGGATTAGTAGCCATTTCTAAATTTAAATGTAAATAAATTTTGTAGTCCTAACCTAACTTTTTAAACGGCAAATCTTATTTATACTCTACTTTACATTAATAAACTTAAACTGTTTCTCCTTATGAGACATATGCCTCTACCAAATGGGTTGACTTGACGTAGTCATAAACGAATTGCTTTTATTCTAGGTGCAATCTTATCATCATTAGGCCATGTGTAGTGGTCACCCCCTCCCAATTATTTAGGGTTATTCGACACATGACATTTGCGTAAGACTGGATGGTATGGGGGACGTCCCCGGGCCGTCGGGGTGTGGAGCCGTGACAGCACCACCCCCCCCCAGGGGAGTCCACGTGCTCTTCGTCTCTCTTCCGACGCCAAAGCGGGGTCTCCTCTTTCTTCTTTATACACACACATATACATACACACACACACACACACATATATTGAGGCCCATCCCCACACCCTAGGTCCATTCTCTTTAGACTCATCTCCACACCCGCTTACGTAGACCTACGTGGCGGATCATCCATTGAGAACTACCCTACCATACTCCACTCCCCATAGTCCAAGTGAAGTGGGTCCCTTCAATTAATATATATATATATATATATATATATATATATATATATATATATATATATATATATATATGGTCAGGATTTGGAGAAAACGGTGAAAAGTGTGAGAACGGTGAGAACGATTATGGATCGTCCGATCAAAACAATCAATGGACTAGATTGCGCGGTGGCGTTTTCGTAAATAACATCAATATTATTAGGTGGGACGCGCTTCATTAAGGGTAAAAGGGTCTTTTTACCCCTCATATTCAAAACGCCATCATATGATAAAACGCCATACAAAAAATAAAACGCCAAAAATTAAAAATAAAACGCGTTGAATATTACAGGAAGACGAAACAACACAAATAACTGAATTACAGATATTAACATTTATTAGAAGAAATTTCCTCCTAAATTACGCGCCAAAAACATCATTATATAAACAAACGTAAAAACAAAGCTTAAATAATCACTTCAGTCTATCCATTTTCTGCAAAAAAAAACATCTTTAACCAAAAAACGCCAAACTAAACAAAACGCCAAAAATGGCAACAATCGTTTCGTGGAGATACACTTTGGGAATCAAGCAATACGTCATCCATTTTGACAACAGAACGAGGGTGTATGTTAAGACGATCGGGGCTGTTCTAAAGATGGAAGAAGAGATACAGAGGCAAATCCTATCCATTGGCATCGCTCTAGACAATGAATGCCATGAAATGCATATGCTTATGAAAGCATTAACCAGCAAATTTGGACTAATCAAAGGAAATGTGAAGCCAGACCCTGTTATGACATCATGGCGTTTTGATGATAAAACAGACATGGTGACGATTACATACGACAGCGGAGAGCAGCAAGTCTACTGGCTAGAGAACATCATGACAAAGCAGGGACTGGGTTTCATGGAAGAATTGCATAACGCCACCTGTACCAACCCAGAAATAGACTCAAAATTGGAGTTAATGCAAGACATGTTCAGGTGGAGGCTTCAAAATCTTCAGGAACAAGAAGCTGATGAAGGTGAATGTGATGACATGGATGAAGATCAAGATGAAGACTCCGAGGAGGAAGAAGATGACACAAGTGATGGATACTATTCAGATAAAGTACATTCTGACGAAGGATTTTAATTTTTCCCCCTTTTTTTCTTCTATGTAATCTTTTTTTTTAAGATAATTAAATGATATATTACTATCTTTATTAGCAAAATGCCAAAATAATACTAAAAATGGTTAACCCTAACAAAACGCCATAAATAACAAAAAATATTTTCCTCCTTACTATTTTATTTACTCCGTTATTGTATTTTGTCATGATGGTCTGCATAAAGGCCATTTAAAAAAAACGCCAAACTTAGAAGATGGGACGTCTATAACCTATAAAACTGATAAAAGCTGATCAACACAGTAAATACAAAATACAGTAAATGAAAAGACAGTTACTTTATAACTATCATTTATTACCAATAAAAAGTCCCGCCCAAACTACGCGCCAAAAAAACTCCTATAAGAGAGGGGTCTATACACAATGAAATTAATCACACCCAGAAAAACACAAAAACGCCATATCCTCTAGAAACCACTACATTTAAAACGCCACAAATGTCAAAGCTTTCACTGAAATGGATCCTTTTTCTAAGAGGGTTAACTCAATAATATTTTGCTGGATGAGATGGACAAATATTCAAGAAAAAAGACTGATGACAGTGATATGCCATCATGTGAGCTTTCTTCTTGATGATTATAGGCATGGAAGAAAGGGTTCAACTAAAGTGTAAAATGCTATTTTAGACTCCATTATTACAAATAGCATCAAGCAAGAGTTGATCTTCAATGACATGCCGCCAAACAAGAATATCACACCAAAAAACAGGATGCCACTTAGCAGCTTCTTCTGAAAAAGATGGGGTTTATGTAGGAAAGTTGGCAACTAGCAAAACTATTCAAAAAATGATCAAAACGCCAAAAACAAATTCAAGAAGATAGAGGCTGATGACAGTGAAGATTCGGAAGAGAAGTTAGATTACAATTTTTTATTATTTTAGTTTTCATTTTATATTGTTTTGATATCAAGTTATATGTTGATTTGTTAACTAGTTCTCTATAAAAAAACATTATTATATAAAACGCCAAAAACTACAAACACCAAAAAGCTAGAAGTATGAAAACTGGGAGAACAGCTGCTGGCAAAACACCTTGTAAAGGGTATTAAACGTCAAAAAATTCACTAAACGCCAAAAAAAAATTGGTCTAATTGTAATCTTATGCAAATATTAGAGACTCGTAGTGAATTATTATACAAAACGCCATAATGCCAAAAAAATTAACAAGAAAACTCTATAACGCCAAAAAATTATATATGTGACACAAAAACAATTAATTCAACGCCAAAAAGTTTAAAAAATACGATTAACGCCAAAAAAAACTTAGACGCCATAAAATATTATACCGCGTTGGGAAATAAAAGAAGAATGAAAAGACAAAAAAGCCCCTCCGCCCTTCTCTCTGAGGCGGGACACGTGTTAGGCCAGGAAGCGTTCTCACACTTTTGAGCGTTTTCTCCTGATCCTGTTTCTCTCTCTCTCTCTCTCTATATATATATATATATATAGGATCGGGATTTAGAGAAAACGCTCAAAAGTGTGAGAACGGTGAGAACGCTTAACGATCGTCCGATCAAAACAATCTGTGGACTAGATTGCCGCGGCGGTGTTTTCATAAATAACATCAATTTTATTACGTGGACGCGCTTCATTAAGGGTAAAAGGGTCTTTTGACTACTCCAAACAAAACGCCATCTCATGAAAATATAACGCCAAAACAAAAATCACACAGCATTATGCTAAAAACGCCATTAGATATAAAACGCCAAACTTAATTATAGTAAAATCCCGCCTAAAAAAACCGCCAAAAAATCCTATATATACAACAACTCAGACATTTAATTAAATAAACACAAACAAAAACCCCAAACGCCATATTTAATATATACCATTCGACTGATAAACCCCAGAAACCCCAAACATCAAATATATTGATGTGAATAAAGTGTAGCTGTATGGTGTGGACAACATTGTCAGCTATATTTCTTAACTGAGGATTAACAAATGTTATCCAACACCATACAACAACACTTTATTGATTTTAGCATGATCAAATTTACAGTTTTTAGATGGTTTATTTTATGGCGTTCTTTTTATCGGTAAAACGCCAAAAAAGATAACATTTTGGCTGAAAGAGTGTAAAATCAATAACATTTTTGCTGCATGAGATGGACAAAAATTATAGAAAAAAGAGGCTGATTTCATACGAAAGTCGAAACAGCCAGTGAAGATGCTTCAAAAGAAGAAAGAGACTGGTGACAGTAAAGATTTGAAGATCAATATTTATTTTGTTTAATTTTCTTTTTCAGTTGATTGTTATTTAATAAACAACGCCATATCTAATAAAAACGCCAAAAAGGCAAATGTCTTACACCTTTGGCGTTTATCAAACCATCATAAAATGACTTTGGACAAGTATTATAAAAAAACTTTTTTTTATGTATACTTTTTTTTTATTTTCTTTTTCAGTTGATTGTTGTATATAATAAAACGCCATATATAATAAAAACGCCAAAACAGCCAAAATGCTTGTTTAAACGATATCATCTAGTTAAAACGCCCCCCCCCCCCCCCCCAAAAAAAAAACTCCTAAACTATAATAAAATTAGATTAAATAAGTATTATAAAAAACAAAACAAAAATAAAAAACAAAAAACAAAAAAATAAAAAACAAACTTGAAAATGTAACTAGAAACAGTAACTTCAAATCAGAAAAACTGAAGATAGGGGAAATTTATTATATTAGAATCTAAAACGCCAAACTTGAAAGATGGGACGTGTTACAGACTTCAGAGATAAAGCTTGTCAAAAACAATAATTACAAACAGTAACTGAAAAGACGAATACTTTATTATAATAACGCACCGCCTAACTTACGCGCCAAAAAGAGATCCTATAAAATGATACATCTCAGCAACTTCCATTTGATAAAACCAAAAAAAAAAACGCCAATACTACTAAAATACCACTCACTGTAAAACGCCAAAAAAATCAAGATGACTAATATGCTTTCTTGGATATTGAGTATTGTTATTCGTCAAGTTTCACTGAATGAATTGTTAGGGAGGCAAGTAACTCAGTAAGATTTTGCTGCATGAGATGGACAAAAATTCAATAAAAATATACTAATGCCAGTCATATGGCATTTTGTATTTTTTGTTCTTGAAGAAGGCTTGGATGAGGAGAAGAGATCATTGACACTGAAGAGTTGGATGATAATAAAGATGAAGATCAACATGAAGAAAAAGCGAGAAACCCACCCACACGTCATAGATCTATGTCCCAAAACATCCACAAAAAAAGCCACTACAACAGACGAGCAGGCAAAATAATCAAACCGATGGGTTTGTTAAGTTTTACATAAAACGCCATATTTTGGTGTCAGTTCTTGTACTATTAAAGAACAGAGAGACTGATGACAGTGAATATTGTGAAGAGAGATCCGATTAGCATTTTTAAGTTATTTTCTTAGCTTGTATTTTTTTTACTGTGGCTGAAATATAATCCAACAATTGTAAAACGGCAAGATAACCCAAACGCCAAAATGTTTATAAAAAATAATAGAACAATGAGCTATCTTGTTTAAAACCCCTTCAAAAACGCCATTGAAATAGATTTCCTGCCCCCCTGGGCTCCAATGGCATACGTTGTTAATAAACGCCATAAACGCCAAAAATGTTGATACAATGGAACCATTAAAACGCCATTAATTATTGAATTTGGTTAACGCCAAAAATCTCAAAAACCAAAAATTAAAACAACATTGGGAAAAAGCGGAACAGGAAAAGCAGAAGATGAAAGGACAAAAAAGCCCCTCCGCCCTTTTCTAAGCGGCGTGACACGTGTTTGGTCAGGAAGCGTTCTCACCGTTCTCACACTTTTAATCGTTTTCTACCGATCCCGCTTCTCTCTCTCTCTCTCTCTCTATATATATATATAGGGATGAGTTAAAATGAGAACCACTACGAGTTGTGAGAACTTTTTGATCCGGCACGATTTGAGCAAATTTTTTTTTTGCACAAACGTAGATGAAAACATTATAAACATATCTGTAAAAAAAGTAAAAAAAATTGTCAAGTCGTTAGTTTTGACTGATTCAAGTTTTTTTTACGCCCTGATAAAAAAAAATAGTTATCAACAGTAAAATTTTACGCAAGCGCGTAAAAAGAAACTTGTATCAGTCAAAACTAACGCCTCGACAAATTTTTTTTATAGATGTGTTTATAATGTTTTCATCTACGTTTGTGCAAAAATTTTTTGGCTCAACTTGTCACACCCCCCAAAATCCACCTGCGGAGTATCACCGCTTGGAGGCGTGACTGACCAGGATCAAGCCACCAATCATATTGAACAAGCATGTAAGTAATAATAAAATCCAACACAATACAATTGGTGTCCAAACAAAACATAGTTTAAGTTGCAAGCGGAAGCATAATGTTTAAAACCAAGGCATAAGTTAATAATGTTTAAATTCATCATGAACACTCATTGTCCATGCTCCACAACGACTCTTTCCCATGCAAGCTCCAGCTAAGTACCTAATGACCTTCAAAGCATGTAGTAACGAGTCAACAACAAAGTTGAGCGAGTTCACAGTTGGGTGTTGGTTTAAGTTATTCCAAAAACATAGTTCCTTTAACTGGCACCCTTGCCGTGGGGGTTACCCCATAGTTGAAAACGTGTTTTGTTTAATCCCGTTTACTCTGGAAATACAGCCGTGGGGGCTACCCCATGTTTAGTCCTCTGGCGCTCCGGCCGTGGGGGCTACCCCATGTTTATACTACTAGACTCGTTACCATATAGACCACTGACTTTAGTCATGTTTATGTGCCCTTAGCGTCAATGTCTATCATCATTGACGTGCCCAGATCCATTAGTTCACGCCCGTCCTCTGCGGCACGGTGTGAGGCTTGTCAGACCTAAATAGCGCTATCTAACTAATGACCCGTTCGCCATTGGCCCGACGATTAAGTCGATATAAAAAGGAGGGACTTCGTGATAGAGTTTTGGTCTAGTGAAAAGTTAACTGTCCATGAGGACGAGGAATTATATTCCTTAACTCGTACTGTCCTACCCAAGAAGGACAAGGAATCCATATTCCTTAACCCATTCCCAACCCCTGGGAATCCCATGCTTTGTAGAAAGTGTGAACTCACCTTAGGTTAGCTCGGCAGATAAACGAAAGGTCAATCGAGCTGCTAGAGGTCAACCACGTCCTAACATGGTTACCATACAAGTCAGGTCTAGGTTCAAGTAGTGCACATAAGTTTCGGATAGTTTAACAGGTTACGAACACATATTGATCATGGCAAACCCCTAATACATGTTAACACATTTACAGTAGCAGTCAAGTACCAAACATGTCCAAATTTGTGCGACCCGAAAGATAAAGCCCAATAAACAGGCGGCCCAACCTGTTGTGCGATCAGCATGACTTGTGCGATCCACAATGGGTTGTGCGATTGGAAACTAACCCGGCCCAATTATCAATCCCAACATATACACGGCCCAAACAGTTATCAAAAACATAACTTATGCGATCCAATAGCCTTGTGCGAGTACTGGTATCTTGTGCGACTGAACTTGTGCGATCAGATCAGGTCTTGTGCGACCTGATCTTGTGCGATCAACAACTTGTGCGATTGGTCCTTGTGCGACCAAGGACTTGTACGATCAGAAAGCTTGTGTGACAAGATCTGATCTTGTGCGATTAGTTTTAGTCATTCCATGATTCATGCAAATCAGTTAAAAATCAATTCGAATAGTTTCCTATTTTCATTCGGTCAATCAAAGCTAACACTTAACAGTTTCCAATCATAAACAATAATCGATCAACAAGGATTTTTACGTCAATTTCCTATGAACCCTAGACATGATCAAGCATAAACACAATCTTAACCTTTAATCAAATTCGCAGATTCACGTTCTAAATCACTATCATACATATCATCATAACAATCCAACACATTATCCACATATACTCGTCTAACAGCCGATGAACATGCCACCGATTCTAGATCGTGAACAACATCATATGATTAACAACTCCATATTGATCTAAGATGCTATACGTGTGAGCCGATTTACATATACTAAAACTCAACAACTTTCATCATATTCAATCACAAGATAACACTAAATCATCATGTAAAGCATATATATATATCACAACATCATACAACCAATACTACAAACACTAACCGGTTGAGAGAAGGATAGGATCGATCCAAGTAAGAAAGCTTCGAGAGGTGGGAATGTTTGTCGTCGGCTTCAAAAGGAGAGGAGTAGGGTTTGCTAAACTTTGTGAGATTAGGTAAAGTGTGGGATTTATACCAACACCCTATGTGTTAATCGAACTAAGGGGAGTGGGCCGAACCCTTCATGGGCTGCTCACTTGGTTCGAGTACAAGAATATGGCCCGAATGGGCTTGTGCGATCGGGTTGTGTTGTGCGATCGGTTGATTAAAATTCAATATAATTTGCTACACATAAACACATAACATAACATTCAATTAATCACCCAAGTTCATATAATCACATAACGTTCTCACTAGTTACATCAAGGTACAAAGAAGGTTCTAAAATACGAGTTGTCACATTATCCCCAAGTTGAAAGAAATTTCGTCCCGAAATTTGGTACGTACTCACTGAGGAAGCTAGTTAAGTTGCATGGTTTTCCTGGTTTTCCTGGGGTGTCACATCCTTCCCCCGTTGGTTTGGAATTTCATCCCGAAATTCCGCAGTAGCTTCAGCCTCAGTAGTGGTTGTACTGTTTGCGAACAATTGGGGATACTTTTGTTTCATCTGGTCTTCGCGTTCCCAGGTGAACTCTGGGCCACGACGGTAGTTCCAACGAACTCGAACAAGAGGAATTCTGGTGCGCTTGAGAATTTTAACATCTCGGTCAGTAATCTCTACTGGTTCCTCGACAAATCGCAGTTGATCGTCGATAGTGAGCTCTTTCAAAGGAACTATGAGGGTCTCATCTGACAGACACTTCTTCAGATTCGATACGTGGAAAACGTTGTGAACTCCACTGAGTTCTGCTGGTAGGTTTAGTTTGTAGGCCAACTTGCCTATTTTCTCAATGATTTTGAACGGTCCAACGTATCGTGGATTAAGTTTGCCTCGTTTGCCAAAACGAACAACACCTTTCCAAGGTGAGACTTTGAGTAGCACTCGATCCCCAACCTGGAACTCGAGTGGTTTCCTGCCCTTATCAGCGTAGCTTTTCTGACGGTCGCGAGCTGCCGCCATTCGTTGTCGTATTTGAGCAATCCTTTCTGTTGTGTCTACCACAAGTTCTGGGCCAGTGATCTGACTATCCCCCACCTCTGCCCAACAAAGAGGTGATCGGCATTTACGCCCGTACAATGCCTCAAACGAAGCGGCCTGGATGCTGGCGTGGTAGCTGTTACTATACGAGAACTCCACTAATGGGAGATGTTTTTCCCAGCCATTGCCAAAATCGATAACACATGCACGAAGCATGTCTTCAAGTGTCTGGATGGTGCGTTCAGACTGCCCATCCATTTGCGGGTGATAAGCTGTGCTCATATCTAAACGTGAGCCAAAGGACTTGTGCATTGCTTACCACAGTTCTGAAGTAAAGCATGCATCACGATCAGATATAATGGAGGTGGGCACCCCGTGCCTCGAAACCACTTCCTTCAAGTAAACGTCTGCTAAAGTAGAGAACTTGTCAGTTTCTTTGATAGCCAAGAAGTGTGCAGACTTTGTGAGTCAATCCACGATCACCCAAATAGTATCATTTCCACGTTGAGATCTAGGCAGGCCAGTAACAAAATCCATGGAAATTTGCTCCCATTTCCATTGTGGTATCTCTGGTTGTTGGAGTAGGCCTGAGGGTTTCTGATATTCAGTCTTGACTCTCGCACAAGTCAAACACTTGCTGACGTAAGTTGCTATGTGAGCTTTCATGCTAGGCCACCAATACGTAGTTTTCAGGTCGTGGTACATCTTATCTGAACCAGGATGTACTGAGTAGCGAGACTTGTGTGCTTCATCCATCACAAGCTCTCGTAGGTTTCCATAAAGTGGGACCCAATTGCGTCTTGTTACGTAGTAAGCACCGTCTTCCTTTTGTTCTAACCGTTGCCTTGAGACACGTAGGGCTTCAGCCCTGACGTTTTCTGGTTTCAATGCTTCCACCTGAGCATCTCGTATCTGGGAAGGAAGACTAGATTGAATGGTGAGTTGTAATGCTCTCACGCGCTTAGGCGTTGTGTCCTTTCGATTGAGGGCGTCAGCCACAACATTGGCTTTGCCTGGATGGTACTTGATCGCGCATTCATAATCATTCAATAGCTCGACCCATCGACGTTGACGCATGTTTAACTCCTTTTGCTTGAAGATATGCTCGAGACTCCTGTGATCGGTGTAAATGGTGCACCTGGTACCGTACAGGTAATGTCTCCATATCTTAAGTGCGAAAACAACAGCTCTCAGCTCCAAATCATGCGTAGTATAGTTCCATTCATGAATCTTAAGTTGATGTGACGCATAAGCAATGACCTTGTCACGTTGCATCAACTCACATCCAAGTCCCTGAATGGATGCGTCGCAATACACCACAAAATCGTCTGTTCCTTCTGGCAATGAAAGGATAGGTGCACTACAAAGTCTATCCTTTAAGTGTTGAAATGCTGATTCCTGTGCATTACCCCAACGATAGGTGACACCTTTCTGAGTTAGTGAGGTGAGAGGTTGCGCAATCTTGGAGAAGTCCTTGATAAACCTTCTGTAGTAACCTGCCAAGCCCAAGAATTGGCGAATTTCCGTTGGTGTTCTAGGTGCAGGCCAATTCTTGATCGAGTCTACCTTGGATGGATCAACATGAATCCCATCCTTGTTTACCATGTGGCCTAGGAAATGGACCTCGCGAAGCCAGAAGTCACATTTTGAAAACTTAGCATAAAGTTGTTCTGTTCGAAGGAGTTCCAAAATAAGTCGTAGATGCTCCTCGTGTTCCTCCTGACTCTTAGAATAGATCAGGATGTCGTCGATGAAAACTATAAGGAATTTGTCCAGGTAAGGTTTACACACTCGGTTCATCAAGTCCATGAAGACCGCGGGTGCGTTTGTCAGCCCAAAAGGCATGACCAAAAACTCGTAGTGTCCATAACGAGTTCTAAAGGCTGTTTTGGAGACGTCCTCTTCTCGGACTCTCAGCTGGTGATATTCCGATCTCAGATCAATCTTTGAATAGAAGCTCGACCCTTGCAGCTGGTCGAAAAGGTCATCAATGCGTGGAAGAGGATAGCGATTCTTCACGGTCACCTTGTTGAGTTCACGGTAGTCGATGCACATTCTGAAGGTACCGTCTTTCTTTTTCACAAATAGCACTGGAGCTCCCCATGGCGAAGAGCTAGGACGAATAAAACCCTTATTCAAAAGCTCTTGTAGTTGCATGGACAGTTCTTCCAATTCTGATGGGGCTAGATGATAAGGTGCTCGAGCTATGGGCGCTGCTCCAGGAGCTAGCTCGATTTGAAACTCGACCTGGCGATGAGGCGGAAGACCAGGTAATTCCTCAGGGAATACCTCAGGGAAGTCACGTACGATCGGAAAATTTTCTATCTTCTTCTCTTTCTTCGAGGTGTCAGTAACGAGAGCCAAAATAGCAGTGTGGCCCTTTCTCAAACACTTTTGGGCCTTAAGGAAAGAGATGATGCTCACAACTGCACCACTCTTGTCGCCACGAATCATAAGAGGTTCATCACATGAACGAGGAATACGGACGATCTTCTCGTTGCAAAGAATCTCATCTTGGTGTTGGGATAACCAATCCATCCCAATGACAACGTCGAAACTACCCAGAACGATAGGAATGAGGTCGATAGAGAAAGTCTGATTAGAAAGAACAAGATTACAACCCTTGACTACGTGTGTGGCCTCTAAACTTTTACCATTAGCTAGCTCTACAGTGCGCTTGGTGTTCAAAAGTGTTGGGGTACGCATAAGCATTTAACTAACTTTTAAGGACACGTAGCTAGTATCGGCACCCGAATCAAATAAAACAGTAACATAAAAGTTGTCCAGTAGGAACTTACCCGTGACAACATTGGGATCATTCCTCGCTATACACGACCCCTGGCACCATTGTCATTGTTACCCCCGTTGTTTCCATTTCCCTGGTTGTTATTATTGTTGTTGTTGTTCTGGTTCAGTTGGGGACAATCTCTCTTGAAGTGGCCTTCAGCTCCACACTGAAAGCACCCTTTGTTGATACCTTGCTGCTGCTGCTGACGTTGATTTTGTGGGGCTTGCTGTTGACGATTCTGATTTGCGGGGCGTAAACTTCTGCAATCCTTTGCGGCGTGGCCTGGCTTGTTGCACCGATGACAGTTACTCCTGGTGCATGGCCCGCTGTGGTGTAGGTTACAGCAATTGCATTTGGGGTGAATTCCCCTGTACCCACCTTGACTTTGACTACCAGATGAGTGCTGACTGGGGCTCTTGTAGTCGTCAGTCCTTCTCTGCTGAGACTGAGACTGAACAGAAGTTGAACCTTTGCTTGAAGTTCCATCCCATTTACGCTTGTTGTCACTAGGAGTATCAGAAGTAGTAGCACTAATACGCTTTGGTAACCTGTTCTGCTCCACCGCCTGATCTGTGAGACGATGAGCCAACTTGATGATCTGCTGGATGGTGCCAAGATTTGCTGAGGTCACGTGACTTTGAATCTCTGGCACTAAACCTTTGAGATACAGTTCGATACGTTTAATGGGAGGGTCTACCATAGTAGGACACAGGATAGCCAACTCGTTCGATCTTTTCGTGTACGCTTCAATTTCTGACCCCGTCATCTTCAAATTGTAAAACTCTACCTCCAACTTATGAATGTCGTCACGGCTACAGTATTCTTCCTTGATCAATTCCTTGAAATCGTTCCATGGGGTGGCGTTAGCAGCAACTAACCCCAGCATTTGGACCTGAGCGTTCCACCACGTGAGCGCTATCCCCTCAAGAGTACCAGTAGCATATTTCACCCTGCGAGCCTTAGGGCATTCACACATCTCGAAGATAGATTCGAGTTTCTCGAACCAGTGGAGGAGGCCTACAGCTCCTTCAGTGCCGCTAAAAGTAGTAGGTCGGCAGTCCATAAAAGTTTTGAAGGTGCACACAGGTGGCTGAGCAAGTTGACCTGTCGTGGGTGTAAGAAGGGACAAGGTTAAGCACAAGTGTTGGTTTACGAGAGTAGGACCTAAAGATCCTAGAGTGTGTTTAGACTGCAGGGTATACCTCCTGCTTGTGCGGCTGCAAGTGTCGCGGCAACTTGTTGGTTAATCAGAGCCGTCAACTGGGCTTGAGTCATGTTAAGGCGTCCACTCATGATCTTCATATCAAAGGAAAACATGAGTGAGAGAGGTTCGTGAAAGTGCGATGACAGAATAGAGTAAGCACGCATGTGTTTTCAAACTATCGTTGCTACGTTTATCTAAGCATACCATAAGCAAAGTTCTATGTAATCTAGCAAGTAGGCAATAAAACATAGACCATATCACCTAGAATGTCGAGTCTTGCACGTGGAGCGAAGTGTCGTTGTGGATCGTTGAGCACTGTACAGGTTATAGTCTGGTTTTAACAAAACTTTTTCCCTTATTAAAACCAAGTTCACTATAACCAATGGCTCTGATACCAATCTGTCACACCCCCCAAAATCCACCTGCGGAGTATCACCGCTTGGAGGCATGACTGACCAGGATCAAGCCACCAATCATATTGAACAAGCATGTAAGTAATAATAAAATCCAACACAATACAATTGGTGTCCAAACAAAACATAGTTTAAGTTGCAATCGGAAGCATAATGTTTAAAACCAAGGCATAAGTTAATAATGTTTAAGTTCATCATGAACACTCATTGTCCATGCTCCACAACGAATCTTTCCCATGCAAGCTCCAGCTAAGTACCTAATGACCTGCAAAGCATGTAGTAACGAGTCAACAACAAAGTTGAGCGAGTTCACAGTTGGGTGTTGGTTTAAGTTATTCCAAAAACATAGTGTAACAACTCTCATCAAAAGTCATAATTATTAAAATAATTAGTCTAATAGGAAACCCTAATTGAGACACCCGAGTGATTCTGAACAAACCCTAAAATTTTCATAATTTTCAGAATCAGGATTAGGGCCCCTAAAACTAAGGGGGGTAAACCCTAGTGGATAATTATCCACTAAAATTCGTTGTCAAGTAACTGAAATATGAAAGTGTCATGTCAGCTAAGCTAGTCCCAGTCGTGGCTAGTCTATAGGCCTATTTTTCAAGCCCTACGATGCGTATGGTATGTTTGGCTACGATGCGCAGCCAGTTTAACATACCATACGATGCGCAGGGGATGTTTGGCCTACGATGCGCAGGGCTTCCCAAATTTCACCTATAAATAGCAGACATTGGCATTCGCTTTCTGAACATATTACGTCGAAATAATTCTCACAAATACACTGTATTACGAACTGATATTCCAAAATTCAACCCCCGGGTATCGAAATTCTGTTACAAAACAGGGTATTAGCACAATCACTGCTACGATTCATTTATCCGACGATCAATATATCCAATGAATGTTTAAGTGCCGCCCACATTAGGGTTATACTTTGTCGTTCGTCGTTAATTCGATGGATGAGTTGAAGTATCGTACTTTGTCGTTCGTCGTTAATTCGATGGATGAGTTGAAGTATCGTACTTTGTCGTTCGTCGTTAATTCGATGGATGAGTTGAAGTACCGCACTTTGTCATTTATTGTGAGAATTTGATCTCGTGAGTTATCGTAATTGCTGGATTGATTACTAACCCCGTTTTGTGTGCATTGTATTTAAATTAGGTTAACAAGGCTAAATCATAGACTGGACTCTATCCATATTAAATCAGCAATGTGAGTCATTCTCTTTTTTTATCAAATCTATTTACAAAACCCTATTTATTTCAAAGTTATAATTACGGGGATTAAGTCTTTGTAATCACCAAGTTACAGCCGGTATGTGGGGTTTTGTATACATTACTTGATAATCGTCACCATTGGGGCAGCCAATTGGGGGATATGACCATAGTCACAGATTCGGTCGAGTGACAAATACCGTGGGTAGTTGGTTTGATAATAGAAACATTGTAATCGCTCTTAATACTGTAAATTATAACAAATGTGTCATTTTAGTAAATAGAATGATTCACTCAGTATTTCCCGCTGACAAAACCTTTTTCAAACATGTTTCAGGTGATCTGTTGTAATTCAGGAAAAGTGCTGGGGAGCATTTCAAGCTTAAGATAGTGGCTCATTATAAAAATAAAGAAATAAGTTTTGTAACATAACGATTTTATAGTAAAATCATACTATTGTAAATTATCGGGGTTTTATCCCGAAATGTGAAATAAAATAAATCGGGAAAATTTTAGCTTTAAACGATCCTGTTTCCGCTGTTAAACTCAATTAAATAAATACCGCAGGATTTCTGTCTCGCGGCTCCTGAAACGGGTCAAACCGGGTCGGGGGCCGTGACAGAAATAAGGTGGTATCAGAGCCACTGAGTTAAGCTAATTAAGTATTTAAAAATACTTAATTTTTCCTGATTACTATTATGTGATTATGTGTGTTATTAACTGATTATTTGTTAGTTACAGTATGGGTAAGAAAAAGCTGTCAAATATCTATCTTAAATTAGATAGATCATCCAACGAGAAGGGAAGTTCATCCCGAACCAAATCCTCGAATCAAGCTGAAATTCCTGAAGAAGGAATATTTGTGCGAAAGGCACATTACGAGGAAACACTTTCTCCTGAAAGGAGGGAGATGATTCTTAAGAAAAGTAAAGAGAAAATCCGAGAGAAGAGGATTAAACGAGAAATCCAGGAATTAATTAATAAATCACCTTGGGAAGATAAGCTAGATGAGAAATGGGCAAATTTATATATGCTAGCCACAGTAGCAGAAAATATAAATCTTTAAAAGTTTAGCACCCTATTCTCACAAGTCTAGAAACCCTGTGTGATAAATAAAATTTGAAAACCTAAGTGTGTTTTTCAGTTATCTTTGTAAATCAACTAATACACTATATGTAATAAATTACAAAGTTATTTGTAAATTTTAACTTAGCATTTTATACATTTTGCATATATGCTACATCAGCATGAGTGAGATCTCTGAAGCTTTTCAGAACCTTAATCTTTACCCAGTGAATATCGAAGCTTCCAAAGAATATACTAGCTACTTTCCCGATATAGAACAACCGGTAGAATTTAAGGTTCCACCTTTAAACAAGCAAAAACGAAAGAAAAAGAAGAATTACGTGTGGGGAAGTCGCATACGTAAGAAAAAGCCAGCCACAAAACTTCCCAAAATAAACAATCCTTTGAAAAAGGGAAAAGAAATTATAACCGGAGAGAATTCTAAACAACAGGAAATTGTAACAAGGAAAAGTCCTAGACTACAGGAGGTGAAAACTAAAGACAAGGAAAAGGTTAAGGAGATAGGAATACTGATAGATACTGAAGCCAAAGAAGATTCTAAGCAGATGGAAAGGCAGTTTGAGGAATACTCTAAGGACATAGAAATGGAAGTTGGGCAAGGCTCTAGACCAACTCAGATAGAAATCGGAGAGAGCTCCAATCAAAACCAGGGAAGGACCTTTCAAGAAGAGATAGATTTCCTATTGGCAAGCTGTGAAACCATTCAGCCTGTCAATAACAACAACAATAATAATAATAATATTTTTAATTATCCTCTTGAAAACCAACTCCCTATGAATTGGGAACCAGCAATTCCAGACCCAATAGTCCACTCCCAACCCATAGGAATGGACGAATGGTGGACGAACGATTGGCAATTTCAAAATATTGTCAACGATCCTTACTCTTTTCTTCCACAATTCGATCCAGAACCATTACCTAATCCACCCATGAGCAATGAAAACATGGCTGAACTTCGCCACTTTGGCGAAGAGTTGTTTGATGCTGGAACTAGAATCAGGGAAATAGGGGGACATATTGCTTGGAAGTACGACGAGAGGGAAATGCGTTTTTAACAGCAAGGGACGAGAGATAGTACGATGATAAAGTGGTAGTTGTATAATAGTACTAGTAAAGTTAGTCTGTAAAAAACCAATAAAACTCTGTATGATATCTGTGAGTAATGATGCATACTATGATAGATATATAAATGAAATCGAGAAATCGATTGTTTTGACTATATCTGTATTATATAATTTTCTGATTGTTTGTATATAATTATTATTTATCAGTTACTAATAAAATTTATATATATACATTATCAGATGGCAAACAGTGGTAATGAACCTATAAATGAAGTTAATCATTCCGAACAACATTCAAGAGATCAATATATGACTCGGCAAAATATCGAAAACATTGTTGCTCAAGGGATAGCCAATGCTATTCCAGCATTCGTCGCTGCTATAAAGAATCCGATCGAACCGCAACAAATTGTCCCTAGTAAACAGATTACTGAAGATAACTTCAGTAATAGTGTAAATGGAGGCAATAATCATGTTAATCATAATAAGGAACCACATCAAGCTCCATTAACCAAGAAAATGAAAACTGCAACGCCTGGTTGCACTTTCAAAGAATTCCTTGCTTGTAAACCCATTGAATTTGCAGGCAATGAAGGAGCAACTGCATCACTGCGTTGGTTAGAGAAAACCGAAGCAGTCATTGCAATAAGTAAATGTGGTAAAGATGATCAGGTCATGTATGCGTCAAATCTGTTCAAAGAAGGAGCACTCGAATGGTGGAACACTGTGTTACAATCGAAAGGAAGAGTAATAGCTAATGCTATGACTTGGGAAGAATTTAAGGGTTTGGTGGAAAGAAAATTCTGTCCTGAGTATGAAAAGGAACAGATGGCGAATAAGTTTCTAAATCATCGGATGATGAGTGTGGATTGTCGCGGTTATACCTCGACATTCTTTGAATATGCAAGAGTGGTACCAACACTGGCTTCGCCAGAACCGGTACTTATTTCTCGCTATATTTGGGGGCTAATTAGCGAAATCCGCAATATTGTTAAAGCTGCGAGACCTCGCACTATTGATGATGCGGTAGAATTAGCTAACACTCTAACCGATGAATTGGTACGCACAAGAGATGAAGATAGGAAGAAGGCACTAGCTCAGAAAATTACCCAAGGATTTCGTGTGGGTAATAATAACAGCTTCAAGAGAAAAGGAACAGGGCAATCTCCAGCTCCGTCATTCTGCAGGAAATGCAAAAAGAAGCATTATGGAAGATGCGATATCACTTGCAATTTTTGCAAAGCTGTAGGACATCGTGAAGAAAACTGCAAAAAGAAAACAGTAATCTGTTTTAACTGTGGAGAAGCGGGGCATTATAAAACAGAATGTCCTAAATTGGTCAAACCAGTAGATAACAAGCCCAAGACGACCGAAGGAACTACTAAGAAGAATGTCAGGGCATTTCAGCTGACCACTCAAGAAGCAGAACTCATTCCGGATGTGATAGCGGGTACGTTCTTAATTCACAACGTGTACGCAAAAGTATTATTTGACTCTGGTGCAAACCAAAGTTTTATAAATACTTCATTCTGTCAAGCTCTTAGTTTACCTTTAACCAATATTAGGCAGATTTTTACAGTTGAAACCGCAGACGGAAATTCAGTTAAAATAGATAAAGTTTTGCAAGAAGGAAACATAGAACTTTTAGGACATAAATTCTCTGCAAGACTATTGCCAATGAATTTAGCTGAATTTGATGTTGTATTAGGAATGGATTGGTTAGTATCCAACCATGCTAGAATCCTTTGTGATCAGAATTCCATCGAAATTCAATCACCCACCGGAGAATTGATTAGGATTACAGGAGATAAACCACGTAAGCCCATGAAGTTCATATCAGTAATGAAAGTTGCTAATTATGAACGAAAACAAGGAATAGTGTATATGATTTCAGTAATCATTAGCACTAAGGGAAAAGATCTTAAGGAAATACCAGTAGTATCAGAATATTCTGATATATTTCCGGAAGATTTACCAGGATTACCTCCAGATAGGGAAGTAGAATTTAGGATTCATTTAATTCCAGGAACTACACCGATAGCCAAGGCACCTTATCGGTTAGCACCCACAGAAATGTTAGAACTGAAAAAGCAATTAGATGAATTACTAAGTAAAGAATTTATACAACCTAGCTCATCCCCTTGGGGAGCGCCAGTGTTGTTTGTGAAGAAAAAGGATGGTTCAATGAGAATGTGTATCGATTATAGAGAATTGAATAAGATTACAATTAAGAATCGATATCCATTACCTAGGATTGATGATCTTTTTGATCAACTTCAGGGGGCTAGATATTTTTCTAAGATAGATTTACGTTCCGGATATCATCAATTGAAGGTACAAGAAGAAGACATACCTAAGACTGCTTTCAGAACTAGGTATGGTCATTACGAGTTTACAGTCATGCCCTTCGGGTTAACGAATGCACCTGCAGCATTCATGGACATGATGAATAGAATCTGTAAACCGTATTTGGATAAATTTGTAATTGTTTTCATAGACGATATACTTATTTATTCCAAAAGTCAGGCAGAGCATTGTGAACATCTTCATGCACTCTTAACTTTGTTAAGAAAAGAAAAGTTGTACGCCAAATTCTCGAAATGTGAATTTTGGCTAAAGGAAGTGCAATTTTTAGGACATATGGTGAATCATGAAGGTATTCATGTAGATCCTGCTAAGATAGAAGCAATTACCAAATGGAAGGTTCCACAAACAGCAATGGAAATAAGAAGTTTTATAGGATTAGCTGGGTATTATAGACGGTTTATTAAGGATTTTTCCAAGATAGCTGTACCATTAACTAAGCTAACCTGTAAAGCCACTAAGTTTGAATGGGGACCTAAACAAGAAGAAGCTTTTAAAATTTTGAAGCAGAAACTAACCCATGCACCAATCTTAGCTTTACCAGAAGGAACTGAAGATTTTGAAGTATATTGTGATGCTTCAAAATTAGGATTTGGATGTGTGCTTATGCAACGCAAGAAGGTAATTGCGTACGCATCAAGGCAATTGAAAAAGCACGAAGAAAACTATACGACTCATGATTTAGAATTAGGAGCCGTAATTTTTGCCCTTAAGATTTGGAGACATTATCTTTACGGAAGTAAATTTACTGTCTACACCGATCACAAAAGTTTAAGATACATATTTGGGCAAAAAGAGTTAAACATGAGGCAAAGGAGATGGATGGAAATCTTAAGCGACTACGACTGTGATATTCAATATCATGAAGGAAAGGCAAATGTAGTTGCAGATGCCTTAAGTCGTAAGTATTATGAGAAACAACGACGAGTTCGTGCTCTCAGATTAAATCTACAAATAGATTTAATGGAACAATTGAAGAATGTTCAAACTACAGCAATCAAGGATGATGCTGAAAGAATGAAGGGACGAATCAAGGAATTAGAACAAGGAGCAGATGGAATTTGGAGATTCCACAAAAGTAGAATTTGGGTACCTAAGCAGGGAGACTTAAGACCTAAGATTTTAGAAGAAGCTCATAAATCTAGGTACACTATGCACCCAGGAAACAATAAGATGTACCAAGACTTAAGGAAGAACTTCTGGTGGATAGGAATGAAAAAGGACATAGCCAGCTATGTTTCTAAATGTCTTACTTGTTCACAAGTTAAGGCAGAACATCAGAAACCTTCAGGTCTACTCCAACAGTTAGAGATGCCGGTATGGAAATGGGAACTTATAACAATGGATTTTGTTACTAAGTTACCCAAAACCAGAAAAGGTAATGATGCGATTTGGGTAATTGTGGATCGATTAACCAAATCAGCTCACTTTCTACCTATGAAAGAAACCTTTAGCATGGAAAGACTGGCTAAATTGTATGTAGATGAAGTTGTATCCTTACATGGAGTTCCACTCTCCATTGTTTCGGATAGAGATAGTCGTTTTACTTCCCATTTCTGGAAAAGTTTCCAGCAAGCTATGGGAACTCGACTAAATTTGAGCACTGCATATCATCCACAAACAGATGGGCAAAGTGAAAGAACGATCCAAACTCTAGAAGACATGCTCCGAGCATGTGTAATAGACTTTGGTGGAAGTTGGGATGATCATTTACCATTAATTGAATTCTCCTATAATAATAGTTATCATTCAAGCATTGAAACTGCTCCATTTGAGGCACTGTATGGAAGAAAATGCAGAACTCCAGTTTGCTGGGCAGAAATCGGAGAAAGTCAATTATCAGGTCCTGAAATTGTGCAAGAAACAACTGATAAGATTACTCAAATCAAAGAAAGGCTGAAGACGGCTCGAGATCGCCAGAAAAGTTATGCCGACAATAGAAGCAAGCCGTTAGAATTCCAAGTTGGAGACAGAGTACTGTTGAAAGTTTCTCCTTGGAAAGGAGTAGTCAGATTCGGTAAGAAAGGAAAGCTAAGTCCAAGATACGTAGGACCATTTTCAGTGATCCAACGTATAGGACCAGTAGCTTATCGTTTACAATTACCAGAAGAATTATCTGGAGTACATAATGTATTTCATGTATCCAATCTCAAGAAATGCTTATCAGATGAATCTCTGGTAGTACCTCTTCAAGACATAGAGGTAAACGAAAAGTTGAAATTTGTTGAAAAACCTCTTCAAATTGAGGATCGAAAGATCAAGTTTCTCAAACACAAACGACTAATTTTAGTCAAAGTAAAGTGGGACTCAAAGAGGGGAGCTGAATACACTTGGGAACTGGAATCAGAAATGAAGAAAAAGTATCCACACTTATTCCAGTAAATCTCGAGGACGAGATTTTTCTTAAGGTGGGGAGAATGTAACAACTCTCATCAAAAGTCATAATTATTAAAATAATTAGTCTAATAGGAAACCCTAATTGAGACACCCGAGTGATTCTGAACAAACCCTAAAATTTTCATAATTTTCAGAATCAGGATTAGGGCCCCTAAAACTAAGGGGGGTAAACCCTAGTGGATAATTATCCACTAAAATTCGTTGTCAAGTAACTGAAATATGAAAGTGTCATGTCAGCTAAGCTAGTCCCAGTCGTGGCTAGTCTATAGGCCTATTTTTCAAGCCCTACGATGCGTATGGTATGTTTGGCTACGATGCGCAGCCAGTTTAACATACCATACGATGCGCAGGGGATGTTTGGCCTACGATGCGCAGGGCTTCCCAAATTTCACCTATAAATAGCAGACATTGGCATTCGCTTTCTGAACATATTACGTCGAAATAATTCTCACAAATACACTGTATTACGAACTGATATTCCAAAATTCAACCCCCGGGTATCGAAATTCTGTTACAAAACAGGGTATTAGCACAATCACTGCTACGATTCATTTATCCGACGATCAATATATCCAATGAATGTTTAAGTGCCGCCCACATTAGGGTTATACTTTGTCGTTCGTCGTTAATTCGATGGATGAGTTGAAGTATCGTACTTTGTCGTTCGTCGTTAATTCGATGGATGAGTTGAAGTATCGTACTTTGTCGTTCGTCGTTAATTCGATGGATGAGTTGAAGTACCGCACTTTGTCATTTATTGTGAGAATTTGATCTCGTGAGTTATCGTAATTGCTGGATTGATTACTAACCCCGTTTTGTGTGCATTGTATTTAAATTAGGTTAACAAGGCTAAATCATAGACTGGACTCTATCCATATTAAATCAGCAATGTGAGTCATTCTCTTTTTTTATCAAATCTATTTACAAAACCCTATTTATTTCAAAGTTATAATTACGGGGATTAAGTCTTTGTAATCACCAAGTTACAGCCGGTATGTGGGGTTTTGTATACATTACTTGATAATCGTCACCATTGGGGCAGCCAATTGGGGGATATGACCATAGTCACAGATTCGGTCGAGTGACAAATACCGTGGGTAGTTGGTTTGATAATAGAAACATTGTAATCGCTCTTAATACTGTAAATTATAACAAATGTGTCATTTTAGTAAATAGAATGATTCACTCAGTATTTCCCGCTGACAAAACCTTTTTCAAACATGTTTCAGGTGATCTGTTGTAATTCAGGAAAAGTGCTGGGGAGCATTTCAAGCTTAAGATAGTGGCTCATTATAAAAATAAAGAAATAAGTTTTGTAACATAACGATTTTATAGTAAAATCATACTATTGTAAATTATCGGGGTTTTATCCCGAAATGTGAAATAAAATAAATCGGGAAAATTTTAGCTTTAAACGATCCTGTTTCCGCTGTTAAACTCAATTAAATAAATACCGCAGGATTTCTGTCTCGCGGCTCCTGAAACGGGTCAAACCGGGTCGGGGGCCGTGACACATAGTTCCTTTAACTGGCACCCTTGCCGTGGGGGTTACCCCATAGTTGAAAACGTGTTTTGTTTAATCCCGTTTACTCTGGCAATACAGCCGTGGGGGGCTACCCCATGTTTAGTCCTCTGGCGCTCCGGCCGTGGGGGCTACCCCATGTTTATACTACTAGACTCGTTACCATATCGACCACTGACTTTAGTCATGTTTATGTGCCCTTAGCGTCAATGTCTATCATCATTGACGTGCCCAGATCCATTAGTTCAAGCCCGTCCTCTGCGGCACGGGGTGAGGCTTGTCAGAGCTAAATAGCGCTATCTAACTAATGACCCGCTCGCCATTGGCCCGACGATTAAGTCGATATAAAAAGGAGGGACTTCGTGATAGAGTTTTGGTCTAGTGAAAAGTTAACTGTCCATGAGGACGAGGAATTATATTCCTTAACTCGTACTGTCCTACCCAAGAAGGACGAGGAATCCATATTCCTTAACCTATTCCCAACCCCTGGGAATCCCATGCTTTGTAGAAAGTGTGAACTCACCTTAGGTTAGCTCGGCAGATAAACGAAAGGTCAATCGAGCTGCTAGAGGTCAACCACGTCCTAACATGGTTACCATACAAGTCAGGTCTAGGTTCAAGTAATGCACATAAGTTTCGCATAGTTTAACAGGTTACGAACACATATTGATCATGGCAAACCCCTAATACATGTTAACACATTTACAGTAGCAGTCAAGTACCAAACATGTCCAAATTTGTGCGACCCGAAAGATAAAGCCCAATAAACAGGCGGCCCAACCTGTTGTGCGATCAGCATGACTTGTGCGATCCACAATGGGTTGTGCGATTGGAAACTAACCCGGCCCAATTATCAATCCCAACATATACACGGCCCAAACAGTTATCAAAAACATAACTTGTGCGATCCAATAGCCTTGTGCGAGTACTGGTATCTTGTGCGACTGAACTTGTGCGATCAGATCAGGTCTTGTGCGACCTGATCTTGTGCGATCAACAACTTGTGCGATTGGTCCTTGTGCGACCAAGGACTTGTACGATCAGAAAGCTTGTGTGACAAGATCTGATCTTGTGCGATTAGTTTTAGTCATTCCATGATTCATGCAAATCAGTTAAAAATCAATTCGAATAGTTTCCTATTTTCATTCGGTCAATCAAAGCTAACACTTAACAGTTTCCAATCATAAACAATAATTGATCAACAAGGATTTTTACATCAATTTCCTATGAACCCTAGACATGATCAAGCATAAACACAATCTTAACCTTTAATCAAATTCGCAGATTCACGTTCTAGATCACTATCATACATATCATCATAACAATCCAACACATTATCCACATATACTCGTCTAACAGCCGATGAACATGCCACTGATTCTAGATCGTCAACAACATCATATGATTAACAACTCCATATTGATCTAAGATGCTATACGTGTGAGCCGATTTACATATGCTAAAACTCAACAACTTTCATCATATTCAATCACAAGATAACACTAAATCATCATGTAAAGCATATATATATCACAACATCATACAACCAATACTACAAACACTAACCGGTTAAGAGAAGGATAGGATCGATCCAAGTAAGAAAGCTTCGAGAGGTGGGAATGTTTGTCGTCGGCTTCAAAAGGAGAAGAGTAGGGTTTGCTAAACTTTGTGAGATTAGGTAAAGTGTGGGATTTATACCAACACCCTATGTGTTAATCGAACTAAGGGGAGTGGGCCGAACCCTTCATGGGCTGCTCACTTGGTTTGAGTACAAGAATATGGCCCGAATGGGCTTGTGCGATCGGGTTGTGTTGTGCGATCGGTTCGTTAATATTCAATATAATTTGCTACACATAAACACATAACATAACATTCAATTAATCACTCAAGTTCATATAATCACATAACGTTCTCACTAGTTACATCAAGGTACAAAGAAGGTTCTAAAATACGAGTTGTCACACAACTCGCGCCGGATTAAAAATTCTCACGGTTCTCGCAACTCGTAGTGGTTTTCATTTGAACCGAATCCTATATATATATAGGGTAGGGTTCATCCGAGAATCACCTTTATTGCGAGAACCAATGTGAACATAACAAAATAAACCCACTACACCACCCAAAACCTAACCCCCCACCCCCCAAAAATCTAAACCCCCCCCCCAAGCTAAATGCTAAAGGATTATTGGATTTTATCACCCCCAACTATTGGCTATTGGTCACTGTCACCCCCTAACTATCACTTTGACGCCCGTCACCCTCAACTTAACACTTAGTGCATTCTGTCACCACGTCGTTAACTGATCAATAACTTTTAATTATATTACTATACTTTTGGGGGTGTCATAGGGATCTTAGGAAAGTTTTAGGGATCTTAGGACACCCACAAAAGTATATTAACAGGATCAAAAGTTAGTGATCAGTTAATGACATGGTAATAGAACACACTAAGTGTGAAGTTGGGGTGGCAGACGTCAAAGTGATAGTTGGGAGTGTCAGCGGCCAATAGCCAATATTTAGGGGTGATAAAATCCAATAACTCAATGCTAAAAACTAAATCCCCAAAAATCTTTAAAAAAAACCTAAACACCCCCCCCCCCCCTCCCCCCACCCAAGCTAAATGCTATAAACTAAACCATAAAGCTAAACCCTCATAAAACCTAAAAAAAAATCTAGAAACCGCACACACAAAAAAAAAATTAATAAAAATTGCTAGTTTTAGTTTAAAAAAAAAAATTGTTGACGAAAAATAGCGATTTTTATTAAAAAAATTGTGTGTTTTTTAGATTTTTTTAGACATTTTTGGTTGTTTTCACATTTGTTCTCGCGGTTCTCGCAATAAAGAGTGGTTCCTAACGGATACTTCTCATATATATGTGTGTGTATGAGAGAGAGAGAGAATAACTACACGCCGTTGTAATCTTCACCGGGAGGCCGGAATCCACCGTATGGCGCCGCCCGGGACGGTGTGCAGCGACGCGATAAGACGCTATGGCCAAGGGCGTAGCTATGTGGGGGTGGGAGGGGGCGGCCACCCCCCCCCCCCGAACTTTTTGATAAGTAGTGGAGAGTATGGAGTTTTCGTATAGAAATTTTTGGGTATATACGTTTTTGACCCTCCGGTTTTATAGAAATTTTTGGTATATATATTTTCGACCCCAGTCGGTAATCTTAAGTTTCGTCACTAGCTATGGCAAAGGGTGACCCTATATCACCTACGACTACGAAAGAAGTTAGTAACTGCACAGACGTTGTGTTAACTTTTAAAACTGCACAAACGTAGTGCTAACTTTTAAATATAATATAAAATCAACCATGACAAAAAGTGAGATTTTTTTCATTAAAAATATATGATATGATGTCTACTTCATTTTGTTTTCATTTTAGAAAGACTGATCTAAAACGAAAGGTGGTTAAAGCGTGATTTAAATATTTAACGAAGTTGAATAAAGAGGTCATAAGGCTCGAAATGATTGCATCTTTAATGATAGGAAAACAAATACATTGAAGGTTTTTGCAGATGTAAAGACTTATGGTTATTTGTGGTATAAACATAGACATAAAACTAGAACGTGTATTTGGGAAGAATGGTGTAAATGTGATAGGATGTAATTGTTTTGTTGGGCTGCTTGATCTCCGTCTTGAGTATCAAGTGTGTCTCTTTTTTTTAATGAAGTTAAAGTTAAAAAAAAAAAACAAAAAAAAAACAAAATGGCAACCTTTGAATTAAAGGAGTTAATGATGTATCTACAGGTATAGTAATTAGAGCTCAGTTTCATAAGATCTAGTGTAACTGTATGGGCACACTAGTTGTACTCACGAATATAAATAAGAAAACATCATGCTATTAAGAGTTGAACAAGGTCGCTACCTTGTGTCACGCATCGTTGATCTCTTCCACAAACATCTAAGGTAAAGTTTCTCCAACACAATCTTCTTCTTCTTCATCATCATCATACTCAGTAAATCCCACTAATAACAAAGCTAAGATAGGGTCTGAGGAGGGTAAGATGTAGACAACCTTACCTCTATCCCGTAGGAATAGAGAGGTTGCTTCCAGTGAGATCCACAACTTGATAGTAGTTTTACATCAAGCCTTGAACATAAGGCACATAACACTCAGCAATCAGAACAAAGGTTGATTAGTGCATGTACCCTTTTGTTTTTCGGTTATCAATGCCACACATGATGCATGATTAACAGTGCGCCGTTTTTAACGTTTTTTTTCACAAAATTTAGTAAAACAACGTTTAAATTAGTGAAATTTCACTGTTGGCCCCCCTCCCCCACAGGGCACACACATACATTATATGCGCATGATGAGTTACTCTAAACGATCAAGAACGTCTATCACCACCATTCTCTTTCTATGTAGATCTATCATATAAATTTGATATTAACTATATTACAACTAGGTGATGCCCCGCCCGCGTTGCGGGGCGATAGCCGAATAATTATCAACCAATTAAAAAAGCAGTAGTAGTTTTGCTAGAAATAAAAAGTAAAAAGAGTGTTAGGCAGCTCTTTGACACGATTTTTAGCTGGGGGCAAAGTCATATATTTATTTTTACTTGAGAGAAAAATCAAAATTTTTCCCCAAGGGTAAAATCTTAATTTTTAGCTAGCGGAAAACCATATTTTTATTTTGCACTGGGGGCAAAAACGTAATTTTGAATTGAGGGTTATATCGTAATTTTGAACCGAGGGGAAATTCGTAAATTTTAGCTGGAGGCAAAAGAATAAATTTATTTTAATTGGGGGCAAATACGTAATTTTAAACTGTGGGCAAAACCGTAATTTTAAAGCAGGCATAAAATAATAAACTGGTGTAAAATCGTAATTTTGAGTCGGGGGGAAAAACAAAATTTTATTTTGAACTGGGGCGAAAACGTAATTTTGGCTGAGGGTAAAAGCGTATTTTTTTACCGAGGGCGAAATCGTATTTTTTTAGCTTGGGTCAAAAGGGTAAATGTATTTTGATGTTGAGGAAAAACCGTATTTTTTAACTGGGGGCAAAAACGTAATTTTAAAGTGTATATAAAATAATAAGCTGGTTGGTCCAATGGTATTGCTCGCCGCCCATTTGAACCAATGGCAGAGAAAAACTATTCCAGGGAAAAACGTAATTTTAAAGTGTGTATAAAATAATAAACTGGTTGGTCCAATGAGGAAGAGGCGGCCGCCCAGTTGAACTAATGGCTGGGTGATACTATATTACTATTCCCTATGTTAAAAATTATATGTTTGATTAGTTATATGAAACTATTGAAATTGAGCCTTGAAAATTGAAATTGTTAATAACAAAGAGAAAAAAAGAAAAGAAAAAGTCAAATGATCACTGTTCATCCGGATGTTATCAATTAATAACAAAGAGAAAAAAGAAAAGAAAAAGTGAAATGATCACTCTTCATCCGGATGTTATCAATTATCAATATTAATACCCCCCCATTAAAACTTTCTCTCTCTACCGGCCGGAACCCTACTTGCTCGACGATGTTGAAGTAATCCTACTAGTAAGCGAGGTTATCGATTCACATTGTGTTTGTGATTCTGACTCTACCTTTCTTCCTAGTCGGTTTTTTCGGATTCATCCATTCGCGGTGGGGTGGACGTCAACGGTTGCTTCGTCTTCTTCTCCTTTTCTTTTGGGCTATGGCAGCAAGGATTACCAAGTTTTACGTGGCAAACATCCCAGATGGATGCAGGCCATGGGATCTGGCAACCTTTCTTGGAAAATATGGAGAGATAGCTGGTTCGTTCATTGCCGGGAAGAGATCCAAAGAAGGCTTAAAGTTTGGTTTTGTGAGTTTTAAGGGGATCAAGGACTAGAAAGAGTTGGAACGGAACATGCAGGGCCTCAATCTGGGGGGTTCTAAACTTAAGATTAATCGTGCAAGATTTGCTAAGGAGAACGAATTGGTGGAGGAACCTAGGGTTCCACGTCTGAAGCCTCAGTCTGAACCTCGGAAAGAAGACAAAGACTATGAGCAACCTAGGATGGAGGCTTTTGTAAGGAATGGTTGCTCGTTTTCGTCGGCGGTGTTGAAAAATTTAGACAAGCCATCCATCCCGGAAGTGCATGAACTGGGCAATGATAAAATAGTGGACGTTCATAGCGAGACTAGCGCGTTTTTTGATATGCAAGGCAGAGCGGTGGTGGGGAGAGTTAAAGACTTCGATAGCCTGATCAATATGAAGGTCTTCTTAATCGCGGCAGTGGTTTCAAGCTCAATTATCTTGGGGGTTTAAACATGATGATCTCCTTCGAAGACGAAATTGATGCTTCTGTTTTTGTCCTTAACGTTAGCCTTTGGAAAGAGTGGTTCGTGTCCCTCGACATATGGTCTGGCCAGACTTTGGCGTATGAAAGGTTGGCCTGGCTGAAGTTTCAGGGCGTTCCTCTCCATTTAGCTGAGAATAAAGTTTTTAATGACATTGCGGCCTTATTCGAGAAGGTTGTCAAAGGATCTCAACTGTCTATCGATGATTGGGACCTGTCCTCCTCTTATGTTGGAGTGTTGGTGGATTATGGTTCAAGTATTTATGGATCGGCTACGATTATGTGGAGAAAAAAGAAGTTCAAGGTATCGGTTTTGGAAGAACAAGAGAACTGGGTTCCTGACTGCATGTTAGAAGAGGAAAGGTTGAAGATGAATCATGGTTTTGATAAGGTGGAAGGAAGGAGTGAAGAGGGGAATGTTTCATCGAGTGAAGATGAAGATGGTTCTTCGGTCAGGTCGGACAATGTGTTGGACAATTTCGTCGGAGAGCCGGGTATTGTGATGCCGGAACTTCCTTCTCCGGTGAGAGTTCTCGAACAGCCAGATGGTATTAATGAGGGCGGCGGTCCAAGTTCTGTCAACATTGGAATCACACGTGGCATTGATGATGATCTCAATTCCAAGGATGGAGGGGATTCGAATAGTCCTAGTGGGGTCCTCCGGAGTTCTAGGAAGGATTGTGGACTGGAATCTTTCGGTAACAATTTCAAATTGGGTAGGCCCACTATGCCATCTAGAAAACCAAGGCCCAGATATAAAAAATCATCTTGTAGTGCCAATGTTAGCCCAATCTCGGACCCTAGGCCTAAGAAACGTCTTAGGGAACACTAGGAGTTTTCTTTTGACCTTAATAAACAAGCTGCTGAAGGTTCTCTGTCCTCGGCTTCGAGGAAAATTAATGATGAGGACAAGACTTTTTCGGGGCAAGATGTAGCCGCAAATCAGGTTTCTCAAGTTGCTTCTGGAATTTTTCCTCATAATATCTTAGCTGATAACTCAAGATTGGAAGAAAGGGAGGACCGACTGGAAACAGAGGTTAGTGACAATTTTGTTTCTTCTTTAAACAATGAAGTTAGGGACACGATTAACATGGGGAAAGCTGTGGGGGTGGATTTATGTAATCATTTGGAGCTGGTAAATGAGACAATCAGGAAAGAAGGAATGAATGTGGTGAACTCATGAATTTTATGTCTTTGAACCTAAGGGGTATCTCAGGTGAGGCGAAAGCTAACTGGGTTAAAAATATTCGGATCTCTAATAAAATAAGTATGGTTGCTCTTCAAGAGTCTATGGTATCTTCTGTGTCCAGAACTACGATTTCGAGGTTTTGGGGCAACAGTAACTTCGATTATGTTTTTTCAGCTTCGGAGGGGTTATCGGGAGGTTTAGTTTGTGTCTGGGACCCCAAAGTTTTTAAAATTGACTCCAGTGTTCAGGAGAGATAGTACCTTTTGTTAAAGGGATCTGTGGTTGGTAGCGGTGTTTCGATTAACCTTATGAATGTCTATGCCCCCCAAAACACGGCGTCGAAACTTCAGTTATGGGGCGAGCTCTCTAATATTATAGATCCTTCGTTAGGTATGTGGATCATTGAGGGAGATTTTAATGCGGTTAGATCGAGTTTAGAAAGGAAGCACTCCAATTTTAAACCTGTTTGTGCCGAAAACTTTAACAACTTTATTTTTTATAATGGGTTGCTTGAGTATCCGATGCAGGGGAGGAATTTTACCTGTATTAGAAATAGTGGTAAAAAATTAAGCAAGTTAGACCGCTTCCTGGTATGTTCGGAATTTTTCAACATGTGGCCATCAGCGTGCGTTAGAGCCTTGTCTAACCGATATTCCGATCATTGCCCAATTATTCTCGAGTTGGTTGATCTCAACTTCGGCCCCCGGCCTTTCAGAGTCTATAATTCTTGGATTGGGAAGCAGGGGTTTGAGGAGACTGTTCTGGAGGCTGTGGAAGGTATGCAGAATTTTGACCCTCCCGACTCATTTCTTAAGTCCAAATTTGCTCGTATCAGGGAGTTTCTTAAAATTTGGAGAGATGAATATTTGGCTAAGGAAAGAGAAAGTGAATCCTTGGCCATTTCGGAGCTGGAAAAGCTGGAAGAAGAAATGGAATTGAGGGATTTATCGGAAGAGGAAGAATGGGTTATGTCGGAAAATAGGAAAATTATTCAAGACATTGATGATAGGAAGAAAGCGGATATTAAACAAAGAGCAGGTATAAGGTGGGTCGTTGACGGTGACGAGAATTCTAAGTTCTTCCATGCTATGGTTAATAACAGGAAAGCATCGAATAACATCCACGGCCTCTCTATTGACGGAGAATGGTGTACTAAACCGGTTAAAATTAAAAAAGAGATCTTTTCGTTCTTCCGTGCTAAATTCAAAGAGAGTATCAAGCTCAGGCCGACTCTGCAGTGCAACAACATCAAAAGGTTGTCCGAAAATGACGGTAATTGTTAATCGAGCCTTTTTCTGAGATTGAAATAAGAAATGCGGTTTTCGAATGTGGAGAAGATCGGGCCCCTGGTCCGGATAGCTTCAACTTCAAATTCATCAAACATTTTTGGGAAATTTTCAAAGATGATTTTTCTAGAATATTCGATTGGTTCCACAATCACGGTGTGATCAATGATGGGTGTGGTGCGTCGTTTATAGCGCTTATAGCTAAAATTCCGGACCCGGTTTCGCTCAATAATTATAGACCAATTAATTTGGCCGGCGTTATTAGTAAGGTGATCTCTAAAGTTATGGCGAATAGGATAAGAATGGTTTTGGACGGTGTAATCTCGGATTCCCAATCGGCTTTCCTTAAAGGGAGATTCATTTTAGACGGTCCTCTTATCGTTAACGAGCTCATCTCTTGGATTAAAAAGAATAAAAAGAAAGCTTTTTTTTTTCTGAAGATTGATTTTGAAAAAGCCTATGACAACGTGAATTGGCACTTTGTGATTAGTATTCTATCCCAAATGGGATTCCCAGAGCTGTGGTGCAAATGGACCTTGGGTATTCTTAAGTCGGCCTCTTCGTCTGCGTTAGTTAACGGGGCCCCAACGTTCCTATTCAGATGCGAAAAAGGAATGAGACAGGGAGACCCGCTTTCGCCGTTCCTTTTCTTAGTTGTCATGGAGGCAATGTCGTGCATGATTAATAGTGCCAAAAACGCAGACCTTATTATAGGTATTGCCTTTCCCTATGACGGGCCAAACATCTCTCATCTCCTCTACGCGGATGACTCTATTGTTATGGGTGAGTGGGATAAGCAGGAAGTGGTTAATATAGTGAGAGTGCTTCGGGTTTTCTTCTTGTGTTCAGGTCTTAAAATCAATATAGACAAATCCAACTTATATGGTATTGGTGTGGGAACGGAAGACATCATTGACATGGCTAATGTGGTGGGGTGTAAACCGGATTATTTTCCTTTCAAATACCTTGGTCTTACGGTTGGGGCGAACATGAACAAGATCAACAACTGGCAACCTGTTTATGATATTTTTCACAACCGGTTGGCTAGGTGGAAATCTCAACTGCTTTCGATAGGTGGAAGGGTCGTCATCATAAAGTCGGTTTTGGAAAGCTTACCGTGCTATTATTTCTCGCTATACAAAGCCCCTAAGAAGGTGATCTCGGATCTTGAATCTATGATTAAGAAATTTTTATGGGGAGGTTCGGTAGAGGAAAAAAAGATGCATTGGGTTAATTGGGAACGGGTCTCGTGTCCTAAAAAAGAGGGAGGTTTGGGTCTTAATAAACTTTCTGATGTGAATGTTTCGCTCCTAACTAAATGGGGATGGCGTTTTAAAACGGAAAATAACAGTCTATGGAAAAAAGTTATTGTTGCGCTTCACTCTAGTCGGGTTGGGTGGGAAGGCTTCCCGATCAAAAAATCGTTGAACGGTGTGTGGAATAATATTGTTAAGGTCCTTATTAACGTCAAAGTGGGTGGCTTACATCTTAAGAACTATATAAAAGGAGTCATTGGGAATGGTAACAATATTTCATTTTGGTTGGATACTTGGTTAATCGATGAACCGCTCAAGGTTAAGTTTCCCGATTTGTTCCGTCTAGAGGCTGAAAAGAAGTGTATTGTTGCTGAGCGCGTGATAGGTTCCGGATTGGGAGTTGAATTCGCGTGGAATTGGAAAGAAGACTTGGCTGCTTCGGGGCTGTCTGTGCTTCTTTTGCAGCTCTGTGATCTTCTGGTGGCGGTGCAATTTTCTGATAACGTAGACAAATGGATTTGGTCATCTCGAAACGACGGTATGTTCTCAGTTAAGGCTGTCAAGTCTCTAATCAGTTCGGACAGGGACCCGGGTAACAACTTCGTGTTTGAATGGTGTGATTGGGTTCCAGATAAGTGTAATATTCATTTATGGAGAGCGGAAATGGAAAAAATTCCGACGAAGCTCGCTTTAAGGAAAAGGAATGTGTTTATTGATGAGCCGAGCTGCCCTTTTTGTTGTTCTACAGACGAATCCGCTGAGCATATTCTCACTGCTTGCTCCGTGTCTTCGGTTGTCTGGAACGGCATTAGTTCTTGGTGCAAGATCCCTTACATTTATGCTTTCTCGATCAAGGATCTCCTCGGTATTCATAAGTCTCTCCTAGCATCGGCAAAGAAGAAGGAGGCGGTGTACAGTATAGTTATCGTTGTTTGTTGGAGTCTTTGGCGTGCTAGGAACAAGTTGGTTTTTTCGAATAATCCGGTTAGGATTGATAGGATTTTGAGCGAAATTAAAGCTTTAAGTTTCCTTTGGACTTCTAATAGATCTGAGTATAAAGGGGTTAGTTGGGAAGAATGGGTGTCCTTTGTAAATATGTAATTTGTTTGTAGTTTTTTGGGTCGGCCCGGTTTGGGTCGGCTTGTTGTGAATGAAGTTTACGTTTCAAAAAAATTTATCAATATTAATATTAATATTATCTACTATAAATTTGCAACATTTGTATGCAAATTGAGTTGTATATTATGGATAATGTGTTGTACATGTTTTGTGCTCTTTTATATATCACATTTTCCATTGGAGAGAAAATAATTTAAGGAAAACGCATGTAACTACGTGCGGAGAAGATGGCAACTGGTGGACCTAGAGCTGTTCAAATCGTTCGCCGCTCGTTAAACTAAATTTAAACATTGTAAATAAACAACAAGTGTTAGCTTAATTGGTTGTACTCTTAGATTTGAGTGAGTTTCAAAAAAAAATTGAATTATGTCATTTTAAATGTTTACAAATTAGAAAATAAAGTGCATTATTAATAATATATAAAATGTAAAACAAAGAATTCTAAAATTCAACATATAACTTTATGTTTTAGAAAATATTTATGTAATTATAATTAAATAAAATATGTCTACTTAAGTGTAATTACCCAATAAATATTTGCCAATAAGTGGAGTGGTTGGAGAAAGAATTGGTTTTCTTTGTGACTCGGGTTCGATTCCTACTCTCCTCATTATTTTCTGTAGCATCCAAGTGAAGAGCAAATACGGGTGGCGCCGATTCGACTTGGATGGGAGGCGAGATTTTACCGATTATTCCACTGTCTTGCCTTCGGGTGGGTGGAGGTCGGGTTTCCGCGCATCTGGGGAGAGCCAAGCGGCTGGCGGTAGTCGAGTAGTCCACCTTGGCCACAACGCCCGGTGTCACGGAAGAAATACAAGATGCGAGGACCATGACATTGTCATGTACAGCTGTGAGTTGTGTGTGTCCGCCACTCTGCTCGCCTCCGCATCATTGTCTGATCTTGATAATGAGATCAAGACAGGACACTGGCCGTTATACAATGGGGCTCACACTATGACACGGCCCAGTACAACGAAGACATGATCAAATTCAGAAAAATGCCTTTGGGCACACAACACTAGGCCAACAATGAGTACAGTCGGCCCAGGAGTGAATACATATTGTGTCACACCCCCAAAATCCACCATACGGGGTATCACCGCTTGGAGGCGTGACATGACCAGGATCGAGCCACCAATCATACTGAACAACGTACTTAAGTAAATAAAGACAACCACAATACGATTGGTGACCAAAAGCTAGCTAACCAAGTTTTTAATTTAGACAGCGGAAGCATAAACGTAAGGTTCAAAACATAAGTTCGCAGTTCATAAGTTTAAAGTCCAACACATAGGTTTAATAAGTTCATAATGTTTTAAACATTAAACACTGGACATAACCGTTCGCACACCACAACGACTCCTTCCTCGTGCAAGCTCCAAATGTTTAGCGACCTGTAAGGCATGTAACAACGAGTCAACAACAAAGTTGAGTGAGTTCACGTTTGGTTGTTTAGTTATAGCATTCGTTTCGTAAATCATATGTTCGTTTTGTAAACCATGTATCGCGTTAATCCTTGCTGCCAGTCCAGGCATGCGTGCGATGATTAGTGGGGGCTTCCCATGTGTTTCAAAACCACGCGTATCGACTGCTAGGAAAATATAAGAGGTGCCCTAAGTCAATGTCTATCAGCATTGACCTTTTGCCCATAGTCCATTAGTACACGCCCGTCCGACTGGCACGGTGTGAGGTTTGTTAAACCTAATAGCGCTATTAACTAATGACCCGCTCGCCATAGGCCTCGGCGATTAAGTCGATAATTGAGGGACTTAAAGTGATAGAGTTGATGGTCTTATGATCGTGTACGTAGGTTTTACGTACGTGCCTTTCAATCCGAGGACAGTAGTAAGTATGAGTGTACGTAGGTTTTACGTACGTGCCCTTCAATCCGAGGACAGTAAAAAAAATAGTTTAATAGTAATGATAGTACAAGTAGTTATTCAATCCCATTCCCAACCCCTGGGAATCCCATGCCTTAGAAAGAGTGTGAACTCACCTCGGTTTGCTCGGTTAGGTTCTCAAATATAGTTAGCAGTCAAGGTCGGTCAATCACGTCCTAATAAGGTACGGATAACAATCAGTTTCTCATGCATAACACGTATCCTACGTATGGTTTATTTGCACATTACTTCGTCCACATAACAGGTACACACTTTAACGATTTATGCCCATATAAACTTCCCATCCATTCCCCACTCATAAACAGACATACGATATTGCACGTAACACATATAACATGTTAGATCATTCACCGATAGCATACTCGACATTTAAACACGCAAGTCACAACTTATGTCAATTCAGCATTTATATTCGAAACCGGCTGTTTTCGGACGATTAAATAAAATACTTAACTCTTTCCAAAAATTCCCAAATTTTTGTGGAACGTCATAAACGACCCACAAATTATTGTGTAAAAATTTCGGGGTCTAGTTCATTACCAAAAATTTATAGAAAATCGTTTACCGAACTGTGATCAGATTTGTTACATTCTGATCACAGTTTACGGAATAATTCGTCAAAAATTCCTCGTGAGTCCGTTTATCAAATTTCCAGTTTGAGGGTCACAAATACATCCGTGACCATCTTTGATAAAAGTTTCAGGGGCTGGTTCGGTTCAGGTTTTAAGTTGTGATCGAAAACGCACAGCCCAATTTACTGCAGTAACAAACAGCCTTAGCTGCTGTCACGAAAACAGATTTTTAAAATAGTAACCGACATCAGAAAAATACGATTCCAGCGCCATTTTCTTCGTTTTTCGAAAAGACTCGATTTAGGCTTTTGAAATTCCGTTTTTCGAGTTTTTAAAGTCCGTTTACAGCCTGTTGAAGGCGGCTGTAAAAATGCATCAGCATGTTATTTCACGGTTTAAACAACACTAAATCGCATCAACGAGTGTCCGAACAATGGATCTAGCAAGAAAACAACTTTTAAACATCGAGTATGATTTAACCAACCCTCAAACCAACAAGATTCCACTTCATAAATCAGACATAAGTAAACTTTTATGTAGCTTTTATGTTCATAACTCATGTTTCATATTTTTCTAGTATTCTTGTAATTTAGTGCTTTAAACAACAATACATCATACTACAAGTCATAGTTTCGAACAAGATGAGATCAAGTATAAAGAAACTTACTACTAGCCTCTAGCTAGGGAAGTATCTAATGAAGAAACGTGAAGAAAAGATGGTGTAAAAGACTAGAACAATGCTCCTTTGTGTGTCCTTCAAGTTGCACCTTCCATGGATGAACACCAAGCTTTGAATGGACTATGTAAATGAAGATGATGAAGGTGCAAAGGGGATGGTGGTGTTTTTGGTTTGGGGCAGCCGAATGAGAGAGAAAGTGGTGAGGTGAGAGAGTAGTAAAGTGATGGTGTAATCTTTGAGGAATGATGGTTATGATCTTGGAACCTTACACCATATGTTATGTTTATATTCTCAAGCAAAGCAAGATCTTGTAAGATACATGGGAGATTTAGCAAGCAAGGTGGTGGATTCGGTTGTGTGTGAACCGAATAGAGAGAGGGAAAAGTGAATTGATATTGTGATATTGTGAAATGATATAAAATCTCAAGACCATGCTCTATAATCAATTCCACATATTATGCTTATTCCAACAAGCAAGAAATCAAATAATTTAATCAAATATAATCTTAGAGATATGGCTAGATGATATGAGGGGTCCCACTTGGGAACTAAATCGTTGGGGGGGGGGGGGGGGGGTCTTGTTGCACAAATTGCAACTAAAGTGGTAAAAGGGTAAGTAAAAATGTAAGTAATGTGGTGAATTGATTTCTAGCGGGTGTTATGACATACGGGGATCATGACTAGCCATGAATAATAAAATAACGTGTTTGACAAATATTTGGTGTCCCGGGTAATGTCCGGTTGTTCGGTCGGATACTGTTCCGTTAAAGTGTTTAATTGTACCGTAAAGTGTCTTATTTATATATTTTTGTAACGAAATAAATTCCTAACACATAGGAAAATATACCAGACCATTTAGTGACTTTTCTGTATACTACCAGTATGTTAACATGCTCATGTAAGTATAGTTCAGTAATCAGAGAGCAGTTAAATATTTCAACACAGTCACCAAACACTTAAATTATTATTAAATAAATTGTACGGAATACATGTAAATTGAGGGTTGTCACATTCTCCCCCTGTTAAGAGAATTTTGTCCCGAAATTTAGCGCGTGGTTACTGAGGAAGCTAGTTAAGTTGCGTTGTTTTCCTGGGGTGTCACATCATCCCCCCGTTGATTTGGAATTTCGTCCCGAAATTCTGCAGTAGCTTCAGCCTCAGTAGTGGTTGCGTTTTTCTTAAACAGTTGGGGATACTTGAGTTTCATTTGGTCTTCTCGTTCCCAGGTATACTCTGGGCCACGACGAGCATTCCAACGAACTCGGACCAGAGGTATCCTGGTATGCTTGAGGATCTTAACATCTTGATCCGTAATCTCTACTGGTTCCTCGACGAATCGCAGCTGTTCGTCGATAGTGAGTTCCTTCAGAGGAACTATGAGGGTCTCATCTGACAGACACTTCTTCAGATTCGACACATGGAAAACATTGTGAACTCCGCTAAGTTCTTCAGGTAGATCCAACCTGTAGGCGACTTTGCCAATTTTCTCAATGACTTCGAATGGTCCGACATAACGCGGATTGAGTTTGCCTCGTTTGCCAAAGCGGACTACACCTTTCCAGGGTGAGACTTTGAGTAGCACCCGATCCCCAACCTGGAGCTCGAGTGGTTTTCTTCCCTTGTCAGCATAGCTTTTCTGACGGTCACGAGCTGCCGCCATTCGCTGTCGTATCTGAGCAATTTTCTCGGTGGTATCTACCACAAGTTCTGGGCCAGTGATTTGGCTGTCACCAACTTCTGCCCAACAGAGAGGTGATCGGCATTTGCGTCCGTACAATGCCTCAAACGGAGCGGCTTGGATGCTGGTGTGGTAGCTGTTGTTGTACGAAAACTCCACTAGTGGGAGGTGCCTTTCCCAGCCATTACCAAAATCGATTACACATGCCCTAAGCATGTCTTCAAGGGTTTGGATGGTGCGTTCAGATTGCCCATCCGTTTGCGGGTGATAAGCGGTGCTCATATCTAAACGTGAGCCAAAGGACTTGTGCATTGCTTGCCACAGTTCAGAAGTAAAACGTGCGTCACGATCAGATATAATAGAGGTTGGCACTCCGTGCCTTGATACCACTTCCTTTAGGTAAATGTCTGCAAGAGTAGAAAACTTATCCGTTTCTTTGATAGCCAGAAAATGTGCGGACTTGGTTAGTCGATCTACGATCACCCAAATGGTATCGTTTCCGCGTTGAGATCTGGGCAGGCCAGTAATGAAATCCATGGAAATTTGCTCCCATTTCCATTTCGGGATCTCCGGTTGTTGAAGTAGGCCTGATGGTTTCTGATATTCAGACTTGACTCTCGCACAAGTCAAGCACTTGCTGACGTAGGTTGCTATGTGGGCTCTCATGCCAGGCCACCAGTATGTGGTCTTTAAGTCGTGGTACATCTTATCCGAATCAGGATGTACTGAATAACGAGACTTATGTGCTTCATCCATCACAAGCTCGCGTAAGTTGCCATAGAGTGGAACCCAAATACGCCCTGTTACATAGTAGGCGCCGTCTTCCTTTTGTTCTAGCCGTTGTCTCGATCCTCGTAAGGATTCAACCCTGATGTTTTCTGCTTTCAATGCTTCGACCTGGGCATCTCGAATTTGAGCGGGAAGGTTGGATTGGATGGTAAGTTGTAAAGCACGTACACGCTTAGGTAGGGTATCCTTTCGACTAAGGGCGTCGGCCACAACATTGGCTTTGCCCGGATGGTACTTGATTGCGCATTCATAATCGTTCAAGAGTTCGACCCATCGGCGTTGACGCATGTTTAACTCCTTTTGCTTGAAGATATGCTCGAGACTCCTGTGATCGGTGTAAATGGTGCACTTGGTACCGTACAGGTAATGTCTCCATATCTTAAGCGCGAAAACAACTGCTCCCAGCTCCAGATCGTGAGTAGTGTAATTTCTTTCGTGAACCTTGAGTTGGCGTGATGCGTAGGCAATGACCTTGTCACGTTGCATCAACACGCAACCAAGTCCTTGGATGGAAGCGTCGCAATAAACCACGAAATCATCTGTGCCCTCAGGCAATGAGAGGATAGGCGCACTACAAAGTCTATCCTTTAGGTGTTGAAATGCGGACTCTTGTGCATCACCCCAACGATAGATGACACCCTTCTGAGTTAGTGAAGTGAGAGGTTGCGCAATCTTGGAGAAGTCTTTGATAAACCTTCTGTAATATCCTGCCAAACCCAAGAATTGGCGGATTTCTTTTGGTGTGCGGGGTGCAGGCCAGTTCTTGATTGAGTCAACCTTGGATGGATCAACATGAATCCCATCCTTGTTTACCACATGGCCTAGAAAGTGGACTTCGCGAAGCCAGAAGTCACATTTTGAAAACTTGGCATACAATTGCTCTTTTCGAAGAAGTTCAAGCATAAGTCGCAGATGCTGCTCGTGTTCCTCCTGACTCTTAGAATAGATCAGGATATCGTCGATGAACACAATAACGAACTTATCCAGGTAAGGCTTGCATACTCGGTTCATGAGATCCATGAAGACTGCTGGTGCATTCGTCAGCCCGAATGGCATAACCAGAAACTCGTAATGGCCGTAACGAGTTCTGAATGCTGTTTTGGGGACGTCCTCATCTTGGACCCTCAGCTGATGGTATCCCGATCTCAAGTCAATCTTGGAGTAATAGCTCGACCCTTGCAACTGGTCGAACAAGTCGTCAATACGTGGAAGAGGATAACGATTCTTCACAGTCACCTTGTTGAGTTCGCGGTAGTCAATACACATTCTGAAGGTACCATCTTTCTTCTTTACGAACAAGACTGGAGCTCCCCAGGGCGAAGAGCTAGGACGAATAAAACCCTTTTCCAAGAGTTCTTGTAGTTGTGTGGACAGTTCTTCGAGTTCTGATGGAGCTAGACGATATGGTGCTCGAGCTACTGGCGCTGCTCCAGGAGCTAGCTCGATTTGAAATTCAACTTGGCGGTGAGGAGGAAGACCAGGTAATTCCTCAGGGAATACTTCAGAAAAATCGCGTACAATAGGTATGTCTTCAATTCTCTTCTCTTCCGTTGATGTGTCGGTAACGAGTGCTAGAATGGCAGTGTGGCCCTTTCGCAAACACTTCTGGGCCTTAAGGAAAGAGATGATGCCTTCGACAGCACCACTCTTGTCGCCACGAATCATGAGAGGTTCTTCACCAGAACGAGGAATGCGGATGATTTTCTCCTTGCAAACAATCTCCGCTTGATGATGAGATAGCCAATCCATCCCAATAACGACATCGAAACTACCCAGTGTGATAGGAATAAGATCGATAGAGAAAGTCTGATCGGCTAAGACGAGATTACAACCTTTAACTACGTGTGTGGCTTCAAGACTTTTACCATTTGCTAGCTCTACCGCGTGTTTGGTGTTCAAAAGTGTTGGGGTACGTTTAAGCATTTGACTAACTTTTAGAGACACATAACTGGTATCGGCACCCGAATCAAATAAGACAGTAACAAAGAAGTCATCCAGAAGAAACTTACCCATCACAACGTTGGGATCGTTCCTTGCGTCACCTTGACCAATCACGAAAGCACGACCCCTTGCTCCATTACCATTGTTGTTGCCCCCGTTGTTGCCTCCATTGTTATTCCCGTTTCCCTGGTTGTTGTTGTTGTTTTGATTCTGGTTAAGTTGGGGACAGTTCTTCTTAAAGTGGCCTTCAGCGCCACACTGAAAGCATCCTTTATTTCCCTGCTGATGCTGCTGCTGGTGGTTCTGTGGGGCTTGTTGTTGTTGGCGATTCTGATTCGCAGGACGCGGGCTCCTGCAATCCCTAGCTTCATGACCCAACTTATGACATCTCTGACAACGACCTTTGTTGCACTGACCACTATGGTGTCTGTTACATTTGTTGCACTTTGGGTGGTTTCCTCGATACCCACCCTGTCCTTGATTACCGGAGGATTGCTGACCTGGACTCTGGTAGTCGTCAGTCCTTCGCTGCTGAGACTGACCCGAAGCAGAACCCTTACTGGAGTTTCCATCCCATTTTCGCTTGTTGTCGGTAGGTGCATCAGAAGTAGTTGTGGCACTGATACGTTAGGGTAGCCTGTTTTGCTCCACCGCCTGGTCGGTGAGACGATGAGCCAACTTGATAATTTGCTGAATGGTACCCAGATTGGCTGAAGTCACGTGACTTTGAATCTCTGGTACAAGGCCATTGAGGTACAGCTCGATTCGTTTGATGGGAGGGTCCACCATAGTTGGACACAGGATGGCCAGTTCGTTTGACCTCTTAGTATACGCTTCAATCTCAGACCCCGTCATCTTTAGATGGTAAAATTCCACTTCTAGTTTGTGGATGTCATCCCGACTACAGTACTCCTCCTTGATCAGCTCTTTAAAACCATTCCAGGGTGTGGCATTAGCAACTGCCAGTCCTAGTAGTTGAACCTGCGCCTTCCACCAGGTTAACGCAGCTCCTTCAAGTGTTCCGGTAGCATATTTCACCCTACGGTCTTCGGGGCATTCGCACATTTCGAAAACTGACTCAAGCCTTTCAAACCCGTGAAGAAGGCCCACTGCTCCTTCGGTGCCACTGAAAGTGGTAGGTTGGCAGTCCATGAACGTCTTGAACGTGCACACAGGAGGCTGAGCATGTTGACCTGTTGCGCGAGAATAAAAGACAAAGTTAAGCACGAGCGTTGGTTTGCGGAGGTAGGATCTAAACATCCTAAGGTGAGTTGATATGGCAGGTTATACCTCCTGCAGGGACAGCTGCGAGTGCCTTAGCAACTCGTTCGTTGATCAAAGCCGTCAGCTGGGCTTGAGTTAGGTTCAAACGTTCACCCATGATCTTCACAACGAAATAACGTAGGTGAGAAAAGTGTCGCGAAAGTGCGTAAGTGTGGGACGATAGTGGAGAGTAAGCACGCAAGGTTCAAATAGCAATTACCACATTATCTAATGCACAGTGAGAACTATCTAACCGACAATATAACATAAATCATATCACTTATGGTGTCGAGTCTTGCACGTGGAGCGAAGCGTCGTTGTGGATCGTTGAGCACTGTACAGGTTATAGTCTGGTTTTATCAAAAAGCTTTTCCCTTTTTAAAACCAAGTTCACTATAACCAATGGCTCTGATACCAATCTGTCACACCCCCAAAATCCACCATGCGGGGTATCACCGCTTGGAGGCGTGACATGACTAGGATCGAGCCACCAATCATACTGAACAACGTACTTAAGTAAATAAAGACAACCACAATACGATTGGTGACCAAAAGCTAGCTAACCAAGTTTTTAATTTAGACAGCGGAAGCATAAACGTAAGGTTCAAAACATAAGTTCGCAGTTCATAAGTTTAAAGTCCAACACATAGGTTTAATAAGTTCATAATGTTTTAAACATTAAACACTGGACATAACCGTCCGCACACCACAACGACTCCTTCCTCGTGCAAGCTCCAAATGTTTAGCGACCTGTAAGGCATGTAACAACGAGTCAACAACAAAGTTGAGTGAGTTCACGTTTGGTTGTTTAGTTATAGCATTCGTTTCGTAAATCATATGTTCGTTTTGTAAACCATGTATCGCGTTAATCCTTGCTGCCAGTCCAGGCATGCGTGCGATGATTAGTGGGGGCTTCCCATGTGTTTCAAAACCACGCGTATCGACTGCTATGAAAATATAAGAGGTGCCCTAAGTCAATGTCTATCAGCATTGACCTTTTGCCCATAGTCCATTAGTACACGCCCGTCCGACTGGCACGGTGTGAGGTTTGTTAAACCTAATAGCGCTATTAACTAATGACCCGCTCGCCATAGGCCTCGGCGATTAAGTCGATAATTGAGGGACTTAAAGTGATAGAGTTGATGGTCTTATGATCGTGTACGTAGGTTTTACGTACGTGCCCTTCAATCCGAGGACAGTAGTAAGTATGAGTGTACGTAGGTTTTACGTACGTGCCCTTCAATCCGAGGACAGTAAAAAAATAGTTTAATAGTAATGATAGTACAAGTAGTTATTCAATCCCATTCCCAACCCCTGGGAATCCCATGCCTTAGAAAGAGTGTGAACTCACCTCGGTTTGCTCGGTTAGGTTCTCAAATATAGTTAGCAGTCAAGGTCGGTCAATCACGTCCTAATAAGGTACGGATAACAATCAGTTTCTCATGCATAACACGTATCCTACGTATGGTTTATTTGCACATTACTTCGTCCACATAACAGGTACACACTTTAACGATTTATGCCCATATAAACTTCCCATCCATTCCCCACTCATAAACAGACATACGATATTGCACGTAACACATATAACATGTTAGATCATTCACCGATAGCATACTCGACATTTAAACACGCAAGTCACAACTTATGTCAATTCAGCATTTATATTCGAAACCGGCTGTTTTCGGACGATTAAATAAAATACTTAACTCTTTCCAAAAATTCCCAAATTTTTGTGGAACGTCATAAACGACCCACAAATTATTGTGTAAAAATTTCGGGGTCTAGTTCATTACCAAAAATTTATAGAAAATCGTTTACCGAACTGTGATCAGATTTGTTACATTCTGATCACAGTTTACGGAATAATTCGTCAAAAATTCCTCGTGAGTCCGTTTATCAAATTTCCAGTTTGAGGGTCACAAATACATCCGTGACCATCTTTGATAAAAGTTTCAGGGGCTGGTTCGGTTCAGGTTTTAAGTTGTGATCGAAAACGCACAGCCCAATTTACTGCAGTAACAAACAGCCTTAGCTGCTGTCACGAAAACAGATTTTTAAAATAGTAACCGACATCAGAAAAATACGATTCCAGCGCCATTTTCTTCGTTTTTCGAAAAGACTCGATTTAGGCTTTTGAAATTCCGTTTTTCGAGTTTTTAAAGTCCGTTTACAGCCTGTTGAAGGCGGCTGTAAAAATGCATCAGCATGTTATTTCACGGTTTAAACAACACTAAATCGCATCAACGAGTGTCCGAACAATGGATCTAGCAAGAAAACAACTTTTAAACATCGAGTATGATTTAACCAACCCTCAAACCAACAAGATTCCACTTCATAAATCAGACATAAGTAAACTTTTATGTAGCTTTTATGTTCATAACTCATGTTTCATATTTTTCTAGTATTCTTGTAATTTAGTGCTTTAAACAACAATACATCATACTACAAGTCATAGTTTCGAACAAGATGAGATCAAGTATAAAGAAACTTACTACTAGCCTCTAGCTAGGGAAGTATCTAATGAAGAAACGTGAAGAAAAGATGGTGTAAAAGACTAGAACAATGCTCCTTTGTGTGTCCTTCAAGTTGCACCTTCCATGGATGAACACCAAGCTTTGAATGGACTATGTAAATGAAGATGATGAAGGTGCAAAGGGGATGGTGGTGTTTTTGGTTTGGGGCAGCCGAATGAGAGAGAAAGTGGTGAGGTGAGAGAGTAGTAAAGTGATGGTGTAATCTTTGAGGAATGATGGTTATGATCTTGGAACCTTACACCATATGTTATGTTTATATTCTCAAGCAAAGCAAGATCTTGTAAGATACATGGGAGATTTAGCAAGCAAGGTGGTGGATTCGGTTGTGTGTGAACCGAATAGAGAGAGGGAAAAGTGAATTGATATTGTGTCTTGTGAAATGATATAAAATCTCAAGACCATGCTCTATAATCAATTCCACATATTATGCTTATTCCAACAAGCAAGAAATCAAATAATTTAATCAAATATAATCTTAGAGATATGGCTAGATGATATGAGGGGTCCCACTTGGGAACTAAATCGTTGGGGGGGGGGGGGTCTTGTTGCACAAATTGCAACTAAAGTGGTAAAAGGGAAAGTAAAAATGTAAGTAATGTGGTGAATTGATTTCTAGCGGGTGTTATGACATACGGGGATCATGACTAGCCATGAATAATAAAATAACGTGTTTGACAAATATTTGGTGTCCCGGGTAATGTCCGGTTGTTCGGTCGGATACTGTTCCGTTAAAGTGTTTAATTGTACCGTAAAGTGTCTTATTTATATATTTTTGTAACGAAATAAATTCCTAACACATAGGAAAATATACCAGACCATTTAGTGACTTTTCTGTATACTACCAGTATGTTAACATGCTCATGTAAGTATAGTTCAGTAATCAGAGAGCAGTTAAATATTTCAACACAGTCACCAAGCACTTAAATTATTATTAAATAAATTATACGGAATACATGTAAATTGAGGGTTGTCACATATTGCACCCATCTGGGTTAAGTAGTGAAGGACCAAATACTCGCAAAATGGAGACGGTTAGGTTGTGGTATGACAATCGTGGCTCGAGCGAGGGGTTCTATTGATAATTGTACAAAAAGTATGCTAATTTTTTTTGTTTATTTTTAAATTCGATTTAATGAGTTCGTGTACGATTATTGAAGTTGAAAGATTCAAAGGGTTTTGGTTAAATTGGTGAGATTTATGGTCATTTGACAATTGGTTTGAAGGTTATTTTAAAGTTTTGACAAAATAACTTGTGTACACAATGGATTTGTTATAATCGGCACCACATTGGCACCAGACTTGACAAAATAGTTGTCGTTTGGCATGTTTGGTGTCACTGGCACCACATTTTTCGGCTTCTAGATGATATGTAGAATATTATGTCATGAATAGTTATTCTTACTAATATGTGTACACAATGAATTTGTTATAATCCGCGCTAAATAAAAGCTGAGAGACGCAACGACTCGGCTCGATTTAGTGTGACGTCGCGCACGCTTTAACGTGATGTCCGCACGTGTTGTCCGCGGCGCAACGCCCGCGGAGTATTATCCTAGTTAATATTAATATAGATATATACAATTAGTAATTGGGTGAATAGTGCCTCCTTTGACTTTTTTTTTTTCTTTTTTTGTTTAGTTTTTTGTTTATTTTATATTTTTCATAACATTTACAACTTCTTAACTTCTGCCTCCTTTGACATTTTTTTTGTCTTTTTTTGTTTTTGTTTTTTGTTTATTTTATATTTTTCAGTATTAGCATTTACAACTTCTTAACTTTCTAAAGACTTAATAATTGACTTTTACGTTTATGTTTTGACGTAACTTTTATGTATGTGTCGGTATAATTTCAAGTTAATGTATGTTTCAACGTAAATTTTACCGTAAATGAGTTTGGTCAAATATAATATGATCTTATGCTTATTACTATATACGTTTTCAGTTGATATATGTTTTGACGTACTTAAGTCTTTACTTACTGAACTTTTTTTTACTTTACTTTATTTTGATATTTTAGTTTTAGGTTCCTTTTTTCATTAAAGTTATATTTAAGATAATATTTACATTTTCATTTACAATTAATTTAAAACAAGTCTGTTATGCTTTCCAATTTAAATTTATTTTTATTTTTATGGTTTTCATTCTATGTAAAAAATGTGTCAATACTCTTTTGAGCATATTTTTTTTCAGTTGGTATACTGAAGCAAAATAAATATCGATCGAAACCTCGCAGCGTAGCGTCGGTAATCTTACTAGTTAAAGTAAAAACACAACGACATAGAAATATTATCTTCCTTCACTCGTATTTGTTTGAGACAACGCATGTTTTTTCAATAAAAAGTATGATATTCTTTTGCGTTACATATTAATATGACATATGTATAATGATTCCAAAGTCCTAGTAATCTATTTGGAAAACAAGTAGCGTTTGAATGATATTGTGAAGTTGGACTTTACACTTTATGTGATGGAATAATAATAATAAGTAATATAAGATTAACGAATACAAAGAATAAAAATAGCACTCAAATAAATATGCTTTGGTAGAAGTTGAGTCGTACACGTACCACCAACATGTACCCGTTCATGTAATCACAGAATCTCAATCATCGTAATCGATAGATCATTTTGTTCGGAATCCCAATGACTCAGGAAATCACTAATTTGTTCGCAACAAAAGTTGTGGTTGTGATCAATGGCCAAATATTGATTTTGTTTACAATATATTTGGTCACTACCGGATGCTCCTCTTTTGCTATATGTTATTGATTATTAATTATTATGTTTTTAACTAAAACATGTGATTGATCTTGAATTGTTACACATGAGTCTTGAATTGTTGCAACAAAGTCATAAAACTTATGTGGCTAGTGATGTAAAAAAAGAAGACAATCCTGGCGGGAATACCTAAAACATGTGGAACGGATATTCAGGTATGAGATTGAAAAAAAAAATTCATGGGTTTGTGGTTGGATGATACTCGGTCCAGTTATCCGAAACCGTATACTCATCTACCGGACCATATACCAGAACAATATACCAAACTTTTTAAATTTTTACATTTGTATGCTTGTAAGCGTTGTCTAGTAATGCTTTATTCTAGCATTTTTATTACATGAAAATACACTTTTCTTTTTAAGATATATATTTTGATTATCTTAAGCATTTTATGGTGATGATGATATATATGCAATTTGTCAATTTTAAACTTAAAAGCAACACTCACATGTATTAGACCATGGGTAGGGTCAAATAAAAAATTATTTAACCTTTAATTTTTCAAATAAATGGTTAGGATAAATGTATAGGAAAAAAGGGAATATAAGGGTATTTTTGGAATAGCCTATTTGTTGACTTTTTCTCTTCACATGCAAGGCACATGCATATTTCCTCTTATTTTTTAAATGTTCATAACTTTTTCATACGGCAATATTTTTTTTTAAAAGTTGCACTATACAATCGAGCATTTTTTATCTTTAATTTGAGCACCATATTTTTTGTGTTGTATTTTTTGTACTATATTTTTGTGCTAAATTTTGTGTACTAATTTTTTTGTACTAGAGTTTTTTGTGCTGAATTTTATTATACTGGATTTTTTTATAATAGATTTTTTTGCACTATATTTTTTTGCGTTAGATTTTTTTTCGTACTAGATTTTTTTACTGTATTTTTAAGAAAAAAAGGGTGAGAGTTTGTGTTTTAGGACCAAAATGCACTTCCATCATACTAATAAAGAGTGTAACGTTTTATTTTCACAATCTTTCTTAGGCTACTTAGACAAAACCCATTTTTAGTGGATTCTTCCTCTATGAAACATGATATTACAATCAAGTATGAGACTAAAATGGCCATCCTTATCTTTGGCTAAACCCACTGTTGACATTCATAACAATTTAACCATCATGCAAGTACACATCAAGTTTGCAACACATTTGTCACTTGAAATTTTTAGCTAAAGTGTCATAATTATAAAGAAACAAAAAAATCTTATGTTAAAAGCTTTTTCAAATCATTTCTTGAACACGTTTGTTTCTTATGATCGTGTTTTATGATTCAATCAAGCATGACATAATGCCATACTAGAATTGTCTATCACTTCAAACAATATTTTCATCGTTAATGTTTACATGTTATCATCTTTATCACTACATAAATGCTTCATCCTTTCATATATGGTATGATGTTATTCTTTGTTTGTTCGTAACTTCACATCATTGGAAACCACGTGCACGATAGTTCTCGAGTTATATGAACCAACTTGGTTACACTATGTGCAATGGGTACATAGATTCTTCCTGAGAGAGCTTGCTATATCCGACTAAATGAAAGAGCATAAAAACAATAGATGTAATCATCATGTGGACCTCAACAAAGAGAATATATCATGTGTTGATTGCCACAAACTCTCCAAACATGTATGTACAATCATATATGGTGGAATTACGCTAGTCACCATAAGGTGAAGTTACGTCCATCACCAACACGTCCTGTCATAATATATGGATGGATCCATTTTAAATGTTTAATGTCCATATGATGCATATTCACCTTTTTTTCATTCCTTTTTTTTATCTTTAATATTTGAGTACATGAAAAAAAGTTATTGGAGCGGTCTTACAAGTAGCGGCTTGGGAAATATGTGGCGAGAAACGAGATGACTTTCAATAATTGACAAATCAACTTCTATAGATCGACATATACTATCAAGGAGAACTCTTTTCTTTTGATTAAGTCTAGATCCAAATTTGTAATCTCAAATGGGATAGGTGGATTGATTTTAATATCCAAGATATAATTGTGTAATTCGGTCCCAGTTTGTTGCTAGCCCAGTCTTTTTATATTTTTTAGAAGTTTCGCCGTTCAAAAATAAACCAAGCATCTACTTTTGCTTTCAATATAATTTCTTCATCCACAAGACTAATTAACGAACTGTAACACCCCAAAAATATCAAAATATATGGTTAAGAATACGTTTTAAATTACTAATTAAAGTAAAATAACTAGGGGTAAATAACCTAGTTAATATTTAGTAAACTTATAAAGAAATGGATTGGTGGTATTTTAAAAGGAAACAAACATGAGGGACTAAAGTGTGTCAATGAGAAAACTTGTTTAATTAAAAAAAAAGGGAAACAAAAATACACAGCACACTGATGTGTGCGTGTATGGGTGTGCGACCAGAAGGGGGGAAAAAGAAGGAAAGCCCTAGTTCTTGTTCATCACCACAAAATCCACCAAATTCAACTATAAGTCAAAGTGATTTTGATGCATGCTTGATAAATTAGAGTCTACAACATCATCTCATCATAAGGCATGCCGAAAATCTAGTGTATGTTGAAGTAGTGATTTCTTGATGAACCTTATGATGTACATTGAAGTAGGAATTGCTGAAATTGTGATAAAAATTGTAGTGCCTACATGATTTTAGGCAAACCCTTGATGAATGAAGGTAGAACAGATGCTATGAATAAGTATTAGGGTAATATACACATGTATGTGTAATTGGGTTTTGATAAATGATTGAATCCATGAAATTGGAGGGTTAAATTTGGGTATATGAACTCATAACAAACTGAATTGTGATGCTAAAGCATTTGTAACGAATGTACCTTCTTGTTTAATGAGTTTTCATGGTTAGAAGTTTGTTAAATTCGATTAAACATAGCTAGATAAAAGTTATGCACGTAAGGTGTTTGACAATATACCTAAGAGAATTGCCAATTTAATTAACGAACGGAAAATGTTGATGAGAACACGATGTAGTGTGTTTGGCAATTTATATGCCTTAATCATGTGCCGAGAGGTCCTAACGACACTTGGCTTGTACACTTTAGGCAACACAAGTGAAGCATCGGGAAGTCAAGCCGGAGCAAACGCACGGTTGAAGGATAAACTATAAGGTACGTGGCTTTATGCTTCGTAGAATTTTGTTAATATTTTTGTATTGATATGTTGAAAAATGAAGTTATACTCATGAAATTCGGTTCATTCACAAGTGATAGATTTCACACAAATGAAACGAATGGATAAATAACGAATAATGATATGTTTTGTTAGTTCACAAGTGATGGATTTCACACGAACAACCAAACGGGTCAAAGCAAAGTTTTATCGCATACAGGAATGGGTGCGTGAGCAATGACTTCGACATAAACCCGGTTGATGGGTTAAATTTCGAAGGCAAGCGTAAACCGTGTAACGGGAACACGAACAATAAATTGATGAACCCGAGTAATGGGTCATAATCGAATTATTGCGAATTCTTAAAAAGAATTCGGATTAATAGAGTTTAAACATTATAAGGTTGAACGGGTAGAATAAGTGTAAACGTAAACTGGGTAACGGAAGCGTGAAACGCAAGGTTCATACCCCGGATATTGGGGCAAAGTTGTAAAAAGGATTTATTTGTGAAAAAGAGTTGAATTTCTTAAGTTCATGTGCTTTAACTTGATAACGGGTCAAATAATCAAACATGCAAATTGTGACTCGATGGCGTAAAACATAAGGTTATGAATCCGGGATTATGGGTTTACATGTTAAGCATGTGGGCAAATGTTTCACGATCAAATAGGAACAAGTTTTGTGTAAAACGGATGAGTTTTCAAGAAGTTACAGGAATTTTCGTATCAAATGGCAAAACAGGAAAAAGGGGGAGCAGCAGCAGTGCGGCAGCCTCATCCTGATTTCGTTTTGCTTGTTTGTCGTAAGCTACGGCCAATCAACCATAGCCTACAGCGGGTCCCATCTTGAAATTTTTGCATTATTGGTTTGGGGTGTTTGAGCCATTTGTTTATGTTTTAAGCATTATATAACAAACATTTATGATGAATTTTGTAATTAGGTGATTGCTATGACATTTTAGATGAAGATCAAGCTTACCGAAGAATTAAACACGATCAAGCTTCCACGTGTTTGTCCTTTTGTTTATAAACTAAACTGTGTTAACAAGTTTAAATATTTTGAATTACTTATAAATTTTGGAAAGTCCGAAATTTGTATGGACATGTATTTGCATTTGCATTATATCATATATAAATGCAAAATTTTAGTTAAATAAGATCGGGTCTTACATGAACCACAATAATAATCTTAATTTTATCTAAACAACTAACTAAAAAAACTATTTATTTATATTTGAGAAAAATGCCCGGATAGTCCCTGTGGTTTCACTTTTTTTCAGCTATAGTCCCTATCTTTCTAAAACTACTTGAATAGTCCCTGTGGTTTTCCGTTTTGTTCTCGGATAGTCCCTGGCTCTAACTTCAGTTACTTTTCTCTGTTAAGTGACCCCATATGCATATCACGTGAGGGGTATTTTGGTCAGTTTATTTGTTTCTTTTCTCCTGCCTATTAAATAAGACCCTTTTTCCCACAAACCTAACCACCAACAGCATCGATTCCATCATCTTCTCCACTGTTCGTCTTCCTCAGGTCGTCTTCCTCAGCAGCCTCGATTCCATCTTCCTCATGGTTCTCTGCAATTGTGGCCAAGATGCAATCATAGTTACGTCATGGACTGATCTCAACCCTGGTCGCCGATTCTACTCTTGTCCAACCATGGTAATGTATACTTTTACCGATTTTAATAGTCTAGGGCTTACAAAGTTTGATCCTTTCTTCTTTCTCTGAAGAATCCCAACTGTGGAAGATTCATAGGGTGGGTAGACCCACCAATGTGCAGTCGTGCAGTGGCAATTATTCATGGGCTTTTAAGACACAGAAACCAAGTTGATGCTGAGTTAGCCAAGATGCGGGAAAAGAATCGGCTGAAGAACAAGATCATTACGGGTCTTTTGATACTTTTAGGGTTTGTGTTTTGGATGTATGTTAAGGGTTGAATGTATTGGATATTGTAATGTTTTTAATGTGAAGGATGTTGTAATGTCTTCAATGCAATGGATATTCCCAATGTTTTTTGAAAATCTGATGCATATTCATAGCATTCAATGAGTAGGTTGTATGAATTTGGTTGTTTGGAAGTAATTATGTCTTAAATGTGGTTGGTGAAATATGGATAGCATTCAATGAGTAGGTTGATTCAATGAGCAGGTTGTTTGAATGTGGTTGTTTGGAAATAATTAGGTATTGTGCAAAATGTATCGTGCGAAATGTGTCGTTTAAATCCATTGTGCATGACCTGTTGCAACAAATGAACATGTATAACCTGTCCAAAGTGCATCACCTGTTGCAACAAATGAACACAATAACCTGTCCAAACATAAGTGTCCAACATTTGGACCAGATTTAACATTCGACAAACATGAAACTAAAACACAAAATAGTAAACCACAAACTTTTAACTACTGACCATTAAACATCCAACCATACACAATATCCTACATTAATATCATCAACATAACAAGTCCAAAATATGATGATAATTGTCATAGTGTTTTAATAAGCTAAATAGACACAAAAGACTGCATGATTGTTTTAAGACAACCCAAAAACCATAACCCGACAACCCGAAGAACCATAACCCTTAAACACTTGGACCTGCCTGACCAGCCTCAGTAGCTTGATTACCATCTTTCTTCTTCGTTCCTTTCCTCCCTTTCCTCGGCCCGGTAACTTTTTTGGTCCTTCCACAAGTTCTTTGGTTGTGGCCCTTTTCACCACACTTCTGGCACTTCACCGACTTCCATTTTCTTGTGAATTTGCCACCAACCACAGCCTCCTCGTTATCAGCTTCAGCAGCCCTGTTTCTCTTGTTTCTTGCTTGTGAAGCCCTTTCAACTTCATCCTGCAACTCCACAGCATCCTTCCTTCTTTTCTTCTTAGGTCTGCCGATAGGTTTGTGGTGCAGAGGTGGGGTTAGGTTGGTTGGAACCTGTGATTTTGGCCACAATTCTCTGCCATTAATGGGACCAATGGTATGACTGTAAACCCTCTTCCATGTTTCAAGATAATAACATTCATTAACCCATGATTCCGGGGGTCCAACCTCTTGGCCATTCATTAACCCATGATTCCGGGGGTCCAACCTCTTGGCCATTCATTGATGGTCCATCCCTCTTTTTCCTCCTCAACTCTCTTAATTTCAAACTTCTCCTAGTTTCGAAATCTTCCATTTCCTCATCAGTCAAGCTGTCAAAAGACTCATAACTTAGATTTTCATCATCTAATAAGTCATCACTAGTATCCACATCATGGTTGCCAACAGACTCTACTTCAGCTCCCATAAACTCCACACCCCTGTCAACATTTGCATGGTAGTCCTGCATGTCATACTCAGCCTCATCCATACTATCTAACCCCTCTACAAAGTCACTATCATCTGAATCATCACCCTCAGATGATTCATCATCATCAGCCTCAGCACCATCAGTTGCCTCACCACCCTCATCATGCTCAGACTCACCACCCTGATCATGCTCAGCCTCACCACCCTCATCATGCCCAGACAAACCACCCTCAGCTTGCTTAGACTGACCAACCTCAGACTCATCACCCTCCGCTTGCCTAGACTCACCATCTACTGGAAAATCAGTTGAGAAATTTGCATTGTCAAAATCATAGCTAAAACTGTTAGTGAACGATGCATTCTCCACAACTACATTAGCCTCTACACCACCTACATTACCTGCATTACCCTTTGCATTACCTGCATTATCAGCAGCCTCTAAACCATCTACATCAGTTACATCTTTCCATTGAAGTAAGAGATTTTTTGATACCCTAAGTTTCTTTCTTCTAGGCCTTTGAATGGTATTAACAGCACCCCCCTCATTTTCTAATTCTTGAATAACTACCTTCGACGCTTGTGTAGGACTAAAGTAATTTTTAACCTTGGTTTCACCATGTTCTATAAACACCTTAATAACTTTGTTTTTTGCAACATATTTGGCCAAAAGCCTAACATCACCATCATTACCTAAAGGACATAATCCAACATCTAAATCTAAATCAGGAATCTTATAATGGTAATACAACTTCACATCAGGAACATATAGTTGAAGATCTCTCACCATCCAATCGATTTCATGCACTGAAAATTCCTCAATGTTGCAGTAGTCAACAAAAGCAGCTTTACCAAAAGCATATTTTCTTCCTGGTGACGGAGTAAACACACCACCATAAAGAAGTTTTATGCTGAAAAAGTTCTCAAAACCATCTGCACATACATTAAACTCACATTAGGGTATAAAATTAGGGTTTTAACATTTTATTTGTCTATATTGCATGTTGTTGAACCTGTACCATTCTTGCACAATGAAGCTAGGGTTTTAACGATACATACCGTAAACACTCTCTGGTACAAACTGCTTCACATACTCAGAATTGGACCGGAAATTCCACTGACAGTTGTTGTTTGGATGTTGAGGATCGTCGTCCTTCATTTTCGTGGGAAGATTCTGATGATCAATCGATCAGATTTAGGGTTTAGATTGTGTGAAGAGATTAGGGGAAGATGATGAGCCGGATTCTCCTTAGGGAGGGAGGGAAAACAACTGACAATTAGGGAGTAGGGGTGCAGGCATACTTTTAAATGCTAGAAACAAATAAACTGACCAAAATACCCCTCACGTGATATGCACATGGGGTCACTTAACAGAGAAAAGTAACTGAAGTTAGAGCCAGGGACTATCCGAGAACAAAACGGAAAACCACAGGGACTATTCAAGTAGTTTTAGAAAGATAGGGACTATAGCTGAAAAAAGGTGAAACCACAGGGACTATCCGGGCATTTTTCTCTTTATATTTACATATAAACCTATAAATTTTCAAACCATGTTGTATATTTACATCATTTGTTAAAGCCACCTATCTTTTTTTACTTAACCAAATGTTCAATTAGTATACTTAAATTATTAACCAAGTAATTTATTTATTTAGAGTAAAATGCACGGATAGTCTCTGTGGTTTGGTGAAATTTCACCTTTAGTCTCCAACTTTTCAAAATTACACTCTTAGTCTCTGTGGTTTGACAAGTTGTTACTCGGATAGTCCCCAAAGCGGATGGAGGTTAGTTTTTCAGGTTAAGTGGGTGTGAAATGACAAGGACCATCCGAGTAACAACTTGTCAAACCACAGGGACTATCCGAGTAACAACTTCTCAAACCACAGGGACTATCCGAGTAACCTTCATCCGCTTTAGGGACTATCCGAGTAACAACTTGTCAACCACAGGGACTAAGAGGGTAATTCTGAAAAGTTGGGGACTAAAGGTGAAATTTCACCAAACCACAGGGACTATCCTTGCATTTTACTCATTTATTTATCTACGTGTTCAATTAATCATATAAAGAAACTAGAGGGGCTGATGTGAAAATATGTAGGAAATACAAGGGTTTGCATGTAAATCAAGCTTCACCCTAATTTCTATCCCATGTGCACGCACCCACCCACCCACCACCACTTGACTCTTTAAGTTCCTCGGACACCGGAGTTGTTCATCATCTCCAGCAACCGCAATCGTGGTCAGATATAGGACATTAAAGTAAACCTTTGACACCATTTATTCATCATGAAAAGATTATATACTATAGAATATAAAAACATATTATAAATATAAGAAAATATATTCACCCAAGAGGGGTTGGGCTCTAGTCTTATTTGATACCTAAAGTAGATTTGGGTTGAAAAAGAGAGCAGGATTAAATTAATTAGGATCGTTCAAAAATAAACAAATAATTTTAAACATAATACATGAAAAAGAAAACTATGGTGCTGTTTGTTTTTTCATAAAACCTCTGCGCAAGCTCTTCTGTCTGCGCGGCGCAGACCACGCACAGACATTGTCACGCGCAGACTGTTTGTTTTTCCGAAGACGTTTCATTAAAAAAGGTCTGCGCGAGGTCTTCTTGGTGCAGACTTGGTCCAGCCACTTCTAAGATCTTCTAAGGTCTGCAGAGGGTTAAACACCACCACCGACCACCACCCACCACCACCGACCACCACCCGCCACCACCCAAAGAGGCCTAATATTAAAGAAAAACACTAAAAACACTTTAGTAAAATACGAAAATTTCTTTATTGATAACCAAGATAGCGAAAGTGCCAAACAATGCAATTGTTTAAGAACTAAATAGAAGTATAGAACTGATGAAACATCAACTTTGCCAGGTACAACATGGAATTAAACCCAAGTAAACTACCTGCTAATTTTCAAGGTGTATTATAAGGTGTCCCATCAACCAATTGGTTACAGTTTGAGTTCTAAAGTAAACTTTGCTTACAGATAATGGTGTCATGAGGTTAAGGTTTTCTAAACAATGAATTTAATAGATGGATAAAATACTCCGTTAAGGTGGCAAACACTGTTCGTATGATTCATTATTTTGGTCTGAACGGAACTGGGCGATGAGGATCCGACAGTCATCTCGTTCTACTCATGTGAACACTCTTGATGATGGTTGTTTGATGCACATCTTCAGCTTCTTATCCCCAATCCTAGGTTTGTTTTCCCTAATTTTGTGGGTATTTTGCTGATTTTAGGTGTTAAATTTAAGAAATTTGGTGGTATTTTGATGATTTTAGGTGTTAAATTTCAGAAATTTACTAACAGCTTGCAAAAGTTAAAAAACAAACAGTTTTCTCCCTGTAGACTGCAGAGGTTTGGTCCATCTCTTCTGCTACAGATGTCTGCAGATGTGGTCCGCAGACTACAGACGTTTTACCTCTGAAAAAACAAACAACACCTATGTGTGCGCATTGGCATATTTCCAACTAGGATTGTAGGGGTTGTTTCCAAATTTTGTTCTTTAATTAAATAAATAAATATCATATTTACTTGTTTTCCACGTATATAATAAGAGTTAAGGTTATTGGATTTTATCACCCCCAACTATTAGCTATTGGCCGCTGCAACCTCTAACTATCACTTTGACGTTCGTCACCCCCAACTTAACACTTATGTTCTGTCGCCATGTGGTTAACTGATCACTAACTTTTGATCATGTTACTATACTTTTGGGGGTGTCATAAGGATCTTAGGAAGGTTTTAGGTATCTTAGGCCACCCCAAGAGTATAGTAAAATGATCAAAAGTTAGTGATCAGTTAACGACATGGTGACAGAACACACTAAATGTTAAGTTGGAGGAGGCAGACATTAAAATGATAGTTGGGGGACAACGGCCAATAGCCAATAGTTTGGGGTGATAAAATTCAATAACCCTAAAAGTTATAACTAACATGGATTACAAGACATAGAGAATATTTGATTAACTTTAATATACCATTTAATATATAAAAACTATTTCAGTTATGTTGACCAATTTGACTTTAGTAGGATTTAATTAGATCATTGTCTAAACCCCGACAAGTAATCTTCTACTAGTTATCTATTATATTATTTATTTTCAATTTAACTAATATCTACTTACAAACTTGACTTAGGAATCTTTGTGAAAACGGAATTCATCATATAAAATCCCATAAAATTACATACATATAAAATTCCATAAAATTACATATAGTTTCACAACTTAAAACTTTTACGTTGTATTGATCGCATATAATAAGAGGGGTTATACATCTCTAATTGTCTTTTTTTACGTAAAACAACCATATATATACGACCATTTAAGGGTGTACCTACACAAGCTGAGTCAAATCTGAGCTTAAGTTTCGCTTGGTTTCAACTCTTTTATTATTGAATATGCATGTGATTATTTTAAGGGTCTTTCTATTTTCACACCCCTATTTCCTTATTTTCACATCCCTAGGTGTATACTGGTCGTATAACATCATATGGCCCGTATAGAATGTTGTTGCACAGAAATAAAAGCAATGGATTTTTTTTTTGTTTTACATGTATATGGGCCGTATAACATTATACGAGCCGTATACAATTGTATACGAGCAATATAATGTTATACGACCAACTGTATACGAGGCGTATAGCATTATACGAGCAATATAATGTTATACGACCAAATGTATACGGGCCGTATAACATTATACGAGCATTATATACGACCACCCTAAAAGCTTATCTCACATGGTGTATACGGGCAGTATAAGATTATATGACCCGTATAGAATAAAATAAACTGACAAAGACTGCTTTGTCAGTTCATTTTTGTCACACCCCAACCGATGGCGGAAACATCGGGGTGCGAGCACTAAGCGTTCAGATTGCTCATGAGAATTCCATAACACTATTGTTTCAATAAAGATTAATTGATTTTATGCAAATGTCTAACCAACTTCATCACAAGGATCACATTACAAACCAAATCATAAGAGTGTTCAAATTGTTCAAAAGACTAATATTATCTAGGCGTCGTTTCTAAGCATCTCCTAGCTGAATTCCACGCATTCGAAGCATCCTATCAGCCTGCAACATGTATTAAAATATCAATACAAAAGTATTGGCGAGTATACAAGTTTGGTAATAGAGTAACAACTCATATCCACAGTGTAAACAATAAATAGTTTCAGTCGTGCTTGTGTCGCAGTCCACGCAGTGATAGCCCAAGTATCCCGATGCTTTAATGTTTACCCAAGACTCAAGGTAAACTAGAATCCTCCTAACAATACCCCCCGAGAATAATGGGGAAGGTGCATCTCCTATAGCGCTACTATTGTTAAGGCGGAACTACACACTCTGGATTAAACGTCACATAGCACAAAGAGTCAAGAATCAAGAATCACAAGTTTCACATAGGATAGAGTATAAGTTTCAAGATTCCAGTTTAAGTTTCATAGAATACATGTTACACCCCAAAAGTTTAAAGTAAAAGGGGATCGAGTATACTCACAGTGATTGCTTAAACAGTCGCAACCGTTATTGGATCAAAAGGAGCTCTTTTTAGAATTAGCCTGATTAGATTATAATAGGATAAGAGTCGAGCAGAGTAACGAAGTTGGATTGAGTGTTAAACCAGTCACCGGATCGACTGGCTGTCCGATCGGATGGTCAGTCGGTCGGGTGACACTTGTGTTGTGAGGTGGCATTGGCTGCCCGATCGAATGGCCATCCGATCGGGTTACCTCATAAGTGAAAAGGATGGCTGTCCGATCGGATGGTAATTCGATCGGATTGCCATTCGCTCCGAATGGTAAGCACCCAAGGTCACCTTAATCGGATGGTGGCTCGATCGGACGGCTGTCCTATCGAGTTGTCATTCGATCAAGGCTTCCATATTTTTTAAAAGTTACCAAATGTTTAAAGGACTTCAGAACGAGTGTCACCTGATAGGGTGGTTGTCCGATCGGATGGTTGTCCGATCGGGTTGCCGCTCGGTCGGGCGACCCTTGTTCTTGGTTACCAATTTTTGTGAAAATCCTAAGTTTCAAGTTTAAAGGTGACGGTACGACACGTATTGAGACAACGGTAACCCTATCAGTTCACAACCATTCTGATCGGTGGGAACCACCCCTTTCCGGCCAGTCGTCTGTCTCTGACGGATTCGTGTCGGAATTCGTGTTTTGCTCGTCTTTTCCGGTAAGGACTTAGATCAACACCAACTCTAGACTATTCATCAGATCTACAGTTAGTGTAGACCCGATTCCTTCCGAATGAAGTAAAAGTTTTGAGAAAAAGAAGATGATATTCAAGTTTTATAAGAAAAGATTAGATTTAGCTTAGATTTAGTGTGAAAACGCATGAAACACCTTAGATCTGAGCTAGATCTTGCTCAGAATGACGTCACTTGATAGTTTGTACAAACCTCCATGATGACATCACCCTCAAGAACTCAGATCCGAGAGATTCCATGGTGAAAAGTGTGATTTCAAGTGAGAATCACGTAGAGAATGATGTGTAGGTCAAGAAAGTACAGGAATCTAGCCTAAAACGTACCGAAATCAGCAAGAAAAGGGAGGAGAAAGGTGCTTGTGCGTCTGAGTCGAGCAGAGCTGTCACATCACTGAAAATGGTGATGTGACAGGTCTATTTATAGTGTGAAAGTGGAGTGGAGGCGGTACAAGATGGCTGGTCGTTCGAGTGGTGACCCGTACGGGTGGTCATCCGGTCGGATGGTCATCCGATCTGGTGGTCATCCGATCGGACGGTCATCCGATCGGACGGCCACTCTGGCCAATCAATCTCTTCTGCATTCCAGATTTTGATTCGTTTTTCGCGTTAAGTTAGGCGTTGCGTTGCGTATAGTTTATGTAAGGTCTCTAGATTACATTATAACCCAAAAGTTTCCAAGTAACATAGATTCCACCAGTGACAAGGCTCCAGTCTCTCGTTCAACCAAGAATCAAGTTTCACGAGTCTAAGGAGTCAAGCACCAATTTAAGTCTCAAGGGTCAAGAATCATCGTTTCCCAAGCATCAAGAATCAAGGGTCCAAGTATCAAGTATCAAGAATCATAAAGAATATAGTTTCCACAGTATCAAGAATCAAGCGTCTAGATTTAAGTATCAAGAGTCAAGTATCTAGATTAAGTATCAAGTTTCATAGTCTAAGCATCAAGAATCAAACATATAGAATAAAGAGTCAAGCATCATAGTATCAACAATATTCACACCAAAAGTATCAAAACATCAACTCCATAAAACCACAGAGACTAAAATTGTCAACTTATTAGAAGTTCAAGGATTGTTCTTGCCAAATGTCTAAAGTTCAGGGACGCTGGGCGTTACAGTCTCCCCTCCTTCAGGAGATTTCGTCCCCGAAATCTTAGAAGTAGGCTGCTCGAAGAGGTGCGGGTACTTGGCCTTCATATCACTTTTCAACTCCCAAGTGAATTCGGCACCACGCTTTCCTTCCCATCGAACCTTAACAATGGGAATTTTGCTGCGCCTCAGACGCTTGACAATTTGATCCATGATTTTGACCGGTTTCTCCACAAACTGAACAGCTTCATTTATTTGCAAGTCCTCAAGAGGAACTTGCAATCCTTCGTCGGCTAGGCATTTTCGTAGATTAGATACGTGGAACACTGGATGCACGTTGTTTAGCTCTTGTGGCAAGTCGAGTTTGTATGCTACCTTGCGAATCCTTTCAAGTATCACGAAAGGACCCACATAGTGAGGAGCAAGCTTTCCTTTCTTTCCGAAACGAACTACTCCCTTCCAGGGAGATACCTTGAGAAGAACTCGGTCACCAACAGCAAATTCCAAAGGCTTCTGCCTATTATCAGCATAGCTCTTTTGTCTGCTCCTAGCCTTGATCAAGTTATCACGGATCTGAAGAATCTTATCCATCGTTTCCTGAACAATCTCAGGGCCAGTGAACTACTTTTCCCCAACCTCATGCCAGCTGAGAGGAGATCGGCATTTTCGCCCATATAAAGCTTCGAAAGGAGCCATCTGAATACTGGAATGGTAGCTATTGTTGTACGAGAATTCTATCAATGGTAAATGTACATCCCAGTTACCACCAAAGTCAATGACACAAGAACGTAGCATGTCCTCTAGGGTTTGAATAGTGCGCTCGGTCTGTCCATCCGTCTGAGGATGAAAGGCCGTGCTAAGATTCAAGTGCGAACCCATAGCGGACTGGAAGGTTTGCTAAAGACGTGAAGTAAATCGACCATCACGGTCAGAGATTATGTCTAAAGGTACGCCATGACGGCTTATAATCTCATCGATATAGACTCGAGCAAGTTTCTCCACTCTGTAATCCTCACGAATGGGAAGAAAGTGAGCGGATTTGGTCAAACGATCTATTATCACCCAGATACTATCATGACCTTTAGAGGTATGGGGTAGTTTAGTAATAAAGTCCATAGCGATACTATCCCATTTCCAAACTGGGATCTTGGGTTGTTCTAAGAGTCTAGAGGGACGCTGGGTGTTAAGCCTTTACCTTCGAGCAGGTAAGGCACTTAGACACATACACAGTAATATCCCTCTTCATGCCAGGCCACCAATAAGTTGCACGCAGATCCTGGTACATCTTATCGGCACCTGGATGGATAGAGTAACGATTGTGAGCCTCGGTCATAATGAGCTCACGGAGGTCATCGCGATCTGGTACCCAGATGCGATTTAGATAATACTGCAGACCATCAGATTTAGTTTCGAGCTGGTCCATCCTAGCGCCGTGAATTTCTTCTTCTATACTTCCTTCATTTGTTGATGAATACTGAGCTTCACGAATACAAGCATGCAAATCACTAGATATACGAATAGCCTTGACATGACTCTTACGACTAAGAGCGTCGGCCACTACGTTCGCCTTACCAGGATGGTAGCGAATTTCGCTGTCGTAGTCGTTTAGCAATTCCACCCAACGCCTCTGTCGCATGTTCAGCTCCTTCTGGTCAAAGATGTGCTGAAGGCTCCTATGGTCGGTGAAGACCACACACTTAGTACCATATAGGTAGTGTCGCCAAATCTTTAACGCAAAAATCACCGCACCAAGCTCCAGATCGTGAGTAGTGTAGTTTTTCTCATGCACTTTGAGTTGTCGAGAGGCATAAGCAATAACCTTTTCCCGCTGCATGAGCACACAGCCCAATCCACGGTTCGAGGCATCGCAATACACCACAAAATCGTCATTGCCATCGGGTAGAGTCAAAACAGGAGCGTTACACAAAAGATTCTTAAGGGTCTGAAAGGAGTTCTCTTGCTCGGAACCCCAAACAAAAGGTTTCTCCTTTCGGGTTAGCGTAGTAAGAGGAACATCGATTTTTGAAAAATCAGCGATGACCCGGCGGTAATAACCCGCCAATCCTAGGAAAGAACGAATCTCAGTCACGGATTTAGGCGTACACCAATTCTTCACTGCCTTGATTTTCGAAGGATCAACATGAATACCCTGTCTACTAACAATATGACCAAGAAATTGCACTTCGTCAATCCAAAACTCACACTTAGAAAATTTAGCATATAGACGTTCACCACGCAGAAGTTCAAGCATAAGACGTAAGTGGCGAGCATGATCAGCCTTAGACTTAGAATAAATAAGAATATCATCAATAAAGACTATCACAAAACGATCCAAATAGGGTTTACACACACGGTTCATAAGGTCCATGAATACTGCAGGTGCGTTGGTTAAGCCAAAAGGCATGACTACGAACTCGTAGTGCCCATATCGAGTACGGAATGCAGTTTTAGGAATATCATCTTCGAGGACACGTAGTTGATGATATCCAGAACGTAGGTCAATCTTCGAGAAACAGGACGCGCCTTGCAGTTGATCAAATAGGTCATCAATACAAGGAAGCGGATAACGATTCTTCACGGTAAGCTTATTCAGTTCACGATAATCGATACACATACGGAAGGAACCATCCTTCTTCTTGACGAATAAAACGAGAGCACCCCACGGGGAGGTACTTGGACGAATAAAACCCTTATCGAGCAACTCCTGAAGTTGACTAGATAACTCTTGCATCTCAGAAGGTACAAGACGGTAAGGAGCCCTGGCGACAGGAGTCGCACCAGGTACGAGATCAATACGAAAATCAATAGATCTGGGAGGGGGAAGACCAGGAAGATATTCAGGAAAGACATCGGTGAAGTCACACACCACCAGAACGTTGCTTATGCTCTTCCCCTTGCCTTTTTGTTCCACCACGTGGGCCAAGTAGGCAGGGTTCTGTTTACGTAAGCTTCTGCTCGCTTGTATGCATGACATTAACCTTAGTCCTTTTGAAGGTCGGTCTCCATAGACGATCAAAGTATCACCAGAGGGAAGAGGAAGACGAACAATTTTCTCATGACAAATATTCTCGGCATGGTTCTTTCGCAACCAGTCCATGCCAATGATAGATTTTACAACCAACCTCATGGGTATAAGATCAATAGAGAAGACGTGATCGTTAAGAATTAAGGAACAATCATGCAAGATAGATTTTACAAGAGTCGACTTACCATTGGCGACCTCAACAGAGAATGACTCAAGTAACTTGGAGCGTGTACAGTTTATCAAAGACTCAAATTCCACGGACACAAAGCTTTTATCGGCACCAGTATCAAATAGAATCGAAGCATAAAGGTTATTAACAAGGAACATACCATTGACAACGTTATTGTCATTACGAGCCTGATTTGCATTTAGATTGAATGCTCGTCCACGAGCGGCTGGCTTCTGATCCTGGTTCAGCTGAGGACACTGGTTACGGAGGTGGGTAGTATCTCCACACTTGTAGCATGCACGAACAGCGTTGACTGGCCTTGGGTTCTGCGGAGGTGCTGGGAGAGCTGCTTGAGCTGGGGCTTGCTGAGCTTGCGGGGCCGGGTTAATTTGATGACAGTAAGGAGTCGTGTGACCATAACGATTACAGTTGGTGCACAGACGACATGCAGAAGCAGCAGGATGATGGTAGTTGCAAGTTGCACACTTGGGATGAGGCCCTGTGTATTGCTTCTTAGCTTCGGGAGCAGCAGGGTTAGCAGCAGGGTTAGCAGCAGGGGTAATAGCATTACATCCCGAACCCTGAGTTTTCCGTTTCTTGTTCCTGCTGCCACTTGGCTGCTGAGTGACTTGATTTGCAGACTTCGAAGGAGCAGGGGTAGCAAACTGCTTATCACGCACACGATTGTTGTTGAGACTAGCTGCGAGACGGTAGACTTCCTCAATAGTTTCTAGCTGAGCTGCTTCGATGGAATCACGCATAGCAGGAGGTAGGCCATTGATGTACTTGGTTATCATTTGCTTGGGAGTCGAAACCAAGTGGGGAACGATAAGACTCAGCTGTTTAAAACGGGTAGTATAAGCCAGATTATCATCACCAATCTGCTTCAAGTGCCAAAACTCTTCTTCAAGCTTCAGTTGTTCGTGAGGAGGGCAGAACTCGAGCATCATGAGTTCACGCACCTCAGCCCATGGAAGAGCATAGGCTTCTTCATTAGAACGGATGTTTCTCTCATTCGACCACCACTCCAATGCTCTGCCTTGAAACATTCCAGTCGCACTCCTGGTTTTCAAATGATCTGGGCACTCGCTGTTAATGAAGGTAACTTCGATGCTGTCGAACCACTCAAGCATAGCAGTTACCCCATCACTGCCCGTGAAAGGCTTAGGATTGCAAGAGATGAAATGTTTGTAGTTGAACTTGGCAGGCTTCTGTTTCTTAGCCTTGGAGTCCGCAGAGGATGGCGGAGTGTTTGATCGTTGAAGCTCAGTGACGATTCTTGGCATGACTCGAGCTATCTGATCGGCCATGAAAGACATCATCTTCTTCTGAGACTTCTCTCGGGATCTCCTGGGAGTGTCAGATGTTCTACGAGCAGACATCTATAGATCCAACAGACGGGACCGTATAAGTCTAAGTTCACTAGATCTCACAATATAGATTTCACACACAATAGATTTAAGAATCTAGATTGAACCATCACAACATTCACGACCTTCACATGGCGCATTGTACGAAGCTCGGTCAACATGCCAAAAACGCTTATATATAGGAAGTACCAGCGGCGTATCCACCACGCTTTGGGCACATCGCCTTACCCCGTACTCGGTGTCATGTTACGTGTCACAATTACCACCCATAACAATTTACTCATCATTATCATCAGCATATATCATAGATCGACAGATAGTTTCGCATAGATTGCTTAGATAGATTACATAGATTAGCTCATGGAATAACCCAATAGTTTAACATGACTACTTAATAGATTAACATAGGGTAACTTAATAGATTGCCATAGATTAACACAATAGATTAACGCTGCTAGAGTACACATAGATTACATGCATAGCTTTAGAGTCTACATCGATTACATAGATTCCCCGTAGATTTTGCGAATAAAGTTCCCATAGATTACATAGACTATCCTCACTGGTCTGCTAACACTAACCTCGTATGGCACTTGGTACGAAAGTTGGTAACATGTCGGAAGCACTTATATATAGGAAGTACCAGCGGCGTATCCACCATGCTTCGGACATGCCACTTCTGTCTCGTACTTCCATGTCATCTTAGTGTTTCATACCCACAACAACACATCACATCACATCACAATAGTCAATCAAGATTACCACATAGATTACACAAGAAATAAGACTTCATAAATTTAGTTCGATCTGAGATTAGAATTAACGTTTTAGATCGCGGACAACGTGCAAATTTGTGTAAAAGTATTTCAAAATAAACGAAGAATCGAGTTTAAACCACATAAATACAACCACATTCAAGAAATCGAGATAACATAAAAGCAAGATAGGCTTATAAAACATAGGATTGTTCCGGGTAGAGGAACGGTGACTATCCAAAGTGATTCAAACCCCTTTTGAATTGAGGTAGCGTGTCTTGACTTACTTGGACAAATACGTCATCGATGTTAGGCCTATGATATTCGTCCTTTTAGTCATTTCACGTACTCGATTGATCGGAAGTCACGAGACTTTGGCGAGACATAAAATCATTAAGGAGTGGGATTAGTTGTCAAGATCTGAGTTCTACCTCTAACTTGACAACATCGTACCCTATATGTTGTGGGCCCTTATCCGCAGACAAGGCCTACTAGAATAATATGGAGATTTCCCATCAAGGTTCGGATGTCACTCCTATCCTGTGGGCAAATCTCGTGCAAAATGCAAACACCGTATAACAGTGTTTCCATAGTATAAAGTGTACATTGTCTCAGCCTTAGGAAAGGCATGTAAGTTCAATAGGAGCATGTGCTGCTAGGAAGCAGATACAGTAGAATGCATAAGTCTTAAATAACAAATAAGAGTCAAGATTTCTAGAACTATAGACTAGGGCAAGTATTCCTACTTATCCTAATTCCCTATAGTTATGGCCCTGATACCAATCTGTCACACCCCAACCGACGGCGGAAACATCGGGGTGCGAGCACTAAGCGTTCAGATTGCTCATGAGAATTCCATAACACTATTGTTTCAATAAAGATTAATTGATTTTATGCAAAGGTCTAACCAACTTCATCACAAGGATCGCATTACAAACCAAATCATAAGAGTGTTCAAATTGTTCAAAAGACTAATATTATCTAGGCGTCGTTTCTAAGCATCTCCTAGCTGAATTCCACGCATTCCAAGCATCCTATCAGCCTGCAACATGTATTAAAATATCAATACAAAAGTATTGGCGAGTATACAAGTTTGGTAATAGAGTAACAACTTATATCCACAGTGTAAACAATAAATAGTTTCAGCCGTGCTTGTGTCGCAGTCCACGCAGTGATAGCCCAAGTATCCCGATGCTTTAATGTTTACCCAAGACTCAATGTAAACTAGAATCCTCCTAACAATACCCCCCGAGAATAATGGGGAAGGTGCATCTCCTATAGCGCTACTATTGTTAAGGCGGAACTACACACTCTGGATTAAACGTCACATAGCACAAAGAGTCAAGAATCAAGAATCACAAGTTTCACATAGGATAGAGTATAAGTTTCAAGATTCCAGTTTAAGTTTCATAGAATACATGTTACACCCCAAAAGTTTAAAGTAAAAGGGGATCGAGTATACTCACAGTGATTGCTTAAACAGTCGCAACCGTTATTGGATCAAAGGGAGCTCTTTTTAGAATTAGCCTGATTAGATTATAATAGGATAAGAGTCGAGCAGAGTAACGAAGTTGGATTGAGTGTTAAACCAGTCACCGGATCGACTGGCTGTCCGATCAGATGGCTGTCCGATCGGATGGTCAGTCGGTCGGGTGACACTTGTGTTGTGAGGTGGCATTGGATGCCCGATCGGATAGCCATCCGATCGGGTTGCCTCATAAGTGAAAAGGATGGCGGTCCGATCGGATGGTAATCCGATCGGATTGCCATTCGCTCCGAATTGTCGGCACCCAAGGTCACCTTAATCGGATGGTGGCTCGATCGGACGGCTGTCCGATCGGGTTGTCATTCGATCAAGGCTTCCATATTTTTTAAAATTTACCAAGTGTTTAAAGGACTTCAGAACGAGTGTCACCTGATAGGGTGGTTGTCCGATCGGATGGCTGTCCGATCGGGTTGCCGCTCGGTCGGGCGACCCTTGTTCTTGGTTACCAATTTTTGTGAAAATCCTAAGTTTCAAGTTTAAAGGTGACGGTACGACACGTATTGAGACAACGGTAACCCTATCAGTTCACAACCATTCTGATCGGTGGGAACCACCCCTTTCCGGCCAGTCGTCTATCTCTGACGGATTCGTGTCGGAATTCGTGTTTTGCTCGTCTTTTCCGGTAAGGACTTAGATCAACACCAACTCTAGACTATTCATCAGATCTACAGTTAGTGTAGACCCGATTCCTTCTGAATAAAGTAAAAGTTTTGAGAAAAAGAAGATGATATTCAAGTTTTATAAGAAAAGTTTAGATTTAGCTTAGATTTAGTGTGAAAACGCATGAAACACCTTAGATCTGAGCTAGATCTTGCTCAGAATGACGTCACTTGGTAGTTTGTACAAACCTCCATAATGACATCACCCTCAAGAACTCAGATCCGAGAGATTCCACGGTGAAAAGTGTGATTTCAAGTGAGAATCACGTAGAGAATGATGTGTAGGTCAAGATACCGAAATCAGCAAGAAAAGGGAGGAGAAAGGTGCTTGTGCGTCTGAGTCGAGCAGAGCTGTCACATCACTGAAAATGGTGATGTGACAGGTCTATTTATAGTGTGAAAGTGGAGTGGAGGCGGTACAAGATGGCTGGTCGTTCGAGTGGTGACCCGTACAGGTGGTCATCCGGTCGGATGGTCATCCGATCGGGTGGTCATCCGATCGGACGGTCATCCGATCGGACGGTCATCCGATCGGACGGCCACTCTGGCCAATCCATCTCTTCTGCGTTCCAAATTTTGATTCGTTTTTCGCGTTAAGTTAGGCATTGCGTTGCGTTGCGTATAGTTTATGTAAGGTCTCTAGATTACATTACAACCCAAAAGTTTCCAAGTAACATAGATTCCACCAGTGACAAGGCTCCAGTCTCTTGTTCAACCAAGAATCAAGTTTCACGAGTCTAAGGAGTCAAGCACCAATTTAAGTCTCAAGGGTCAAGAATCATCGTTTCCCAAGCATCAAGAATCAAGGGTCCAAGTATCAAGTGTCAAGAATCATAAAGAATCTAGTTTCCACAGTATCAAGAATCAAGCGTCTAGATTTAAGTATCAAGAGTCAAGTATCTAGATTAAGTATCAAGTTTCATAGTCTAAGCGTCAAGAATCAAGCATCTAGAATAAAGAGTCAAGCATCATAGTATCAACAATATTCACTCCAAAAGTATCAAAACATCAACTCCATAAAACCACAGAGACTAAAATTGTCAACTTATTAGAAGTTCAAGGACTGTTCTTGCCAAGTGTCTAAAGTTCAGGGACGCTGGGCGTTACAATTTTATTCTATACGGGTCGTATAACCTTATACGGCCCGTATACACCATGTGAGAATAAGCTTTTACCATGTGTAATTATTAGGACCCTATTTTAATTTGTTTATATGTATATATAATATACTATTATGTGAATATATATTTAATATATTACATATTACTTTATAAAATAACAGACTCGTTTAGACTTACGAGCCTAGTCAAGTTCGAAATGTGAGTACGGGCTCAAACTCGCTTATTTAGTGAGTTTCAAAATAGAGGCTCCAGACCAAGCTCGAGCTTGTTAAAACCCATTCCTTTCGACTTTAAAATAGTTGGCCTCCATTAGGGTATGGGGAGTGGGCGGCAAACCACCATCGGCAAATGGGTTTGCTGTGCGGGAACACCACCGCCGACCCATTTTGCCGATCGGTAACAAAGGTGATTTGGTGACCGGTTGCCGAAGCGGTGAAGGGAGGGAAGGAGTGAGAGGGGGTGTGTGTGGTGGGGTCTATGCCATCTCAACAAATCACATCTTTTTCGTTTTTTTAAATAGTTTACCAATTCATGAAGTGTCTAACTATTGCCAACACTTTTGAGCATAGTTTAAACACTTTTCATTGAATGACATGACACACTATTATTGGTTGATTTTGAAGTTTATCACTTTCAAGTGTCTAACCATTTTCAAGTGTCTAACCAGTTCCTACACCCTTAACTTACAACTTACAAGCAATTTGAATAATTTACACTTTTACAACCATTGATTAGTTGATTACTGGTCTGTTCAGGCTAACCGATGATATATTTTGATTATTTAATTGATCTTAGTTTTCAGTTGTTTGCTTTTTTTCCTCATATAATTTAATACCAACAGATGATATATTTTTATTATTTAATTGATCTTAGTTTTCAGTTTATTTTTTTCTTCATATAATTTATATTTATATACTATTAATTTAAAAGATGTTTGTGCATAATGGGTTTGTACATGATGCTTAATGAGTTTTTTTGTGTATAGTTGTGTTGTACATGATGCTTAGTGGTGTTGTACCCCATGTTTTGGGGTTTTTCAAAAAAAAAATTGATATTTCACTTTAAACCCAAAACTACTTGATTTTGTAGTTTTGACCCAAAAGTTTTTAGTTTTCCAATTTAACCTCACAACCTTTTTACTTTCAACTTTGATCCCCTATATTTTTCATATTTTGCAAAAATTTTCGTTTTACGTTTAGATATAAATTTTGGGACTTAACACGGCACAATGTGTGTGTGTGGTTCAATGATTTTACGTTTTGTTATACGCTTCGTTCTAAATTTTGCAAGTTAACATGGAGCAACGTACGTGTGTGGTTCAGTGTGTTTACGTCGTCTATTTTTTCCCATTTAATAAGTTCATCACAGTGTGCGAGTCCTAAATCGAGTTAGTTATTATTTTCTATTTTTATATGTCGGTCTAATTTTTCCACGTTAAGACGCCGCAACTTCAATGTTGGTGGTCGTTGGCTATAGTGTGGCATTGGTGCTATTTGTCACGGTTTTACACCCCCGCCGCAACGCGTGGAGCTTAATACGATAGGTTATTCATATGGATACAAGTCATGTAACGTAGTAATTATGATACCATTAATTGTATTGAGATTATTTGGTGAATTACTTATTTGTATAAGATAGTAATACAGAGTTAACCGACAAAAATATCTTTAACACAATGTAAATGTGAATCTGATCAACAACATGTCAATTTCGTTGACCGCAACGCAACGCGCGCGGGTTAATCTTCTAGTTTAATACTAACTAGATTCATAGATTTAGAAACCAAAGTATTAAAATGTCAAATTAGAACATTATTTTTCATTTCATACTAGGATTTTGACCCGCCGCGCGTTGCGGCGGCGTCAAAAGTTAAAGTGACTCGTATTTATACTGTATATTTGATTAGACTCTTTACTTAAAAAAATTACATTGTCATCGAATGAAAACGTAGTATATTTGACCCGACTTGCTTTCAAATATAGTTTACGAACGTACACAAAATAAGTAGAACATAGATAAAAAAAAGTACAATAATTTGTCCACGTTGCGGTGTAAAGTCGTAAAAGTCATTTAAACCAAAGGAGGTGTCAAGTTATTAAATAGAAAATGTTAAGAAGGTCAAAGTTGTCAATTACTGAAAGTTAGAAGTGAATGTGCAACTTACTTAAAGATAAGGGTTATTAGTGTTTCATGTCAAAAAATTAAGGGTGTAAAGTGGAAAAAATTGAAAGTGTAAGGGCCTTAAAGAAATGAAAAAGTCAAAAACTTGAGGGTTAAAAGAGAAAGGCCAGGTCTCCACCGAGACCTTTCTCTTTAATAATATATAAAGAGTAAACTACCAAAATGGTCCCTGAGGTTTGGTGGCTTTTGCTAATTTAGTCCAAAACTCAAACCTTTTGATTCTGGGTCCCTGTGGTTTCAACTTTGTTGCCATTTTCATCCAAAATCAAAATCTGGTCAGATTTTTCAGTTAACATCAAGTTTTTTTTGTCTTTTTCCTCCCTTTTAATGAAGGGCAAAATGGTCTTTTAACGTTTTATTATAACAAACTAAAAAATTCTGACCATTTTGTCCTTCATTAATAGGGATGAAAAAGACAAAAGGCTGGATGTAAACTGAAAAAATCTGACCAGATTTTGATTTTGGATAAAAATGGCAACAAAATTGAAAACACAGGGACCCAGATTCAAAAGGTTTGTATTTTGGACTAAAGTGGCAAAAGCGACCAAACCTCAGGGACCATTTTGGCAGTTTACTCATATATAAATTAAATTAGTGCGCTATTCTTATTTGTAAAACTATGTGTAACTTAGCAAGAAAGAAGGAAACGAAAGCGACACGTGCACTTTAATTATCGGTACGAATAAATGAGTATTACCTAGAAAGGATGAAAGAAAAAAAAACATAAGTAAAAGGATCAAAGTGTAAAAATAAAAAGCAGGGACCAAATCTATAAATGACACCGACATTCATCTTTAATATATAGATAATTATGAACCATTTACATATGTAAGAATAACGATTCATTTCTAGTGAAAGCTAAACATCTTAGTTTGAAAAACAGTTACTAAAGAAACGATACATAATGACAACCATCCAACATGCAATATTCTTGGGTTATAGTTTATTTTTTTTACTATAAATTATAAAGATACTAAAATCATGATCCAGTATTATTGGCTTGTTCTTTTACTAACCCTACATTTCAAACCATTTTTATTCTTCCATGATCCTTTGTCTCCAATAGTTTTTATAAGTGATCATCTTTGATGATTAATTAAGAAAAAAGATTTGAGAATAATATGATTTGATTTTGTCTCTACTGTACTTAATTAGATAAGTAATCAAACTATTTATATGTTAAAAATAAATAAATTAATTAATTAATTAATAAATAAACAAATACACCCTCAAGAACAGTACAGGCGTACAGCTTAACATATTTTAAACTTATTTACATATAAATACATTTATTGTGTTTTTAATACTAAAGCAAGTGAGATTCTGAATTGTCAAATAACCCAAAGACAAGATTGAATAACCTTTCCGAAGGTCTTGATGGTTTTACTTAAAGATCCAAACACTCCACTAGATAAAAAAAATGTTTGAAAGTTTATTAAAAGGGGTGAGGCAAACCACTTGAAGGTAGAGCTTTTAAGGACTAATATGACAAGACAAACAAATGAAATTCGTATTCAAGCGTAGTTTAGTGTAAAGTGGGGGGTGCAACCAACCCCGTGAATGTTTCGGTTTAAGTGTAAAATTTCTATTTTTCGTCTGAAAATTTTAAAATTACATAGGATTGTCCCCCCAATTATTTTACCTAAATATTCATACAATATATAAATTGGGCCTCATGACTTTCCGCTCTCTCGGAACTTTTAGTCAAGCTCCGTCACTGACAAAGAGGGTCCTGCCAATTGTCCTACGTGGCTCACTTCCACGCCCTTATTAACCACGCTCCTCTCACGATGAGGCAGTGTTACACCCATTGTCCTACATGGCTTCATCTCAACTCCCCTTCCATCTAGGGATGGCAATGGGTCGGGTTTGGGACGGGTTTAGGTAATCCCAAACCCAAACCCGGTTAGATAAGCTTGTCCCAAACCCGTCGGGTTTCTAGCGGGTAAATACCCATCGGGTATCGGGTATACCCACGGGTTTCGGGTAACCCGTTAATTTAAAAACATTACTCGTTGGGTATACTCATCTCAAAACCCATTGGGTATTTATCGGGTAACTACTAACCGGTTACATTTTTTATTGTCATTATAAAAATATATATCAAATAACTACAATGTATACGGAATAGAATACCTATATGTGTAAAAAATGGATGTATCATATATATACACATTTAAAAATATAAAAGAAATTATATCGGATATACAATCGGGTAAACGGGTATCCTTTATCTGGTAATTGGGTCGGGTAAACGGGTATATCACTAAATCCTAAACCCGTCCCAAACCCGCGAAAAAAATAAAAACTATTCCCAAACCCGATTAACCGACCCCAAACCCGTCCCAAATGTGTCGGGTTTCGGGTTTACCCAACGGGTTCGGGTTTGATTGCCATCTCTACTTCCATCTCCAATGACACATGGCCCGACGACCTAATGAAGTATATTGTCCCAAAAGGTGACCGTGGTTGGGATTCCGTGATCTTAGTTGTTTTGATCTTAAGGTGTGTTTAGTAGAATGATGATTAACAAAGTCAATAATATAACTGATTTGTGATGACTTTAATATATATATAAATAACAATTCAAATTAGTTTGGTTCAGATATAGTTGTCTATATTAAGTAATAACTAATAACTAATAAAAAAAAACATTTATCACATAAAAATGGCATATTTGCTTAAAAAGTTAAAAGGAATATTATTAAAAAATGATTAAATATACAAAAAAGGAGTAATCAATATAACATGGGAGCAAATCTTTAGATTGGGATATACTTTGTCCATGTCTCATCATCAAGTGACATGAAATTTGTTAAAGAACATGCCACCGGTACATAATTATATGATTAAATCTTTATTTTACCCTAATCTATGGTAATTGATAAAACTAATTGATTGATTTAACTATTAAAGTTTTCCTATATATATAACCATAATTTAATATAAATATGGAACTTCCTTATCTTTTGGTGTAGATTGACGATGTTAACAAAGTGTGGATCATGTTACAAACATAATAAGAAGTCTGAAATGATAAAAGAATTAGTAAACAAGATTTAGAAAAGATTAAAAAAATTGAAATGCTCGGCGCCATGCTAACGGTTCAAAAGTATTCAATCTGACATGTTGTATAAACTAGAACTAGTATTAAGCCCCACCGCGTTGGGGTGGAGTGTAAAATTATTTTAAATAGTACCAATGTCACACTATCGCCAACAACCATCCGATCCACATCACTATCTTGAAGGCTTATTGGAGATTAACTGCCTTTCAATCGGGTGGCAATCCGATCGGATGACCATCCGATCCACATCACTATCTTGAAGGCTTATTGGAGGTTAACTGCCTTTCAATCGGATGGCAATCCGATCGGATGACCATCCGATCCATGTCACTAAGGGGTGTTTGAAAGTTAAGTTGTTTTCAATCGGGTGGCAATCCGATCCACAAACACAAGTCTGCCCACCTGTCCTTCAATCGAGTGGCAATCTGATCGAATGACCATCCGACACTTGACATTCGACCAGATGATCAAATGCCTAAAAAATAAATAATAAAAAAAGGCATTTTTTGATCGCAACGACGAGGAGAGTCTCCAGAAAAAATTTGGTGATTGTCAATTTTTTGAATTTTTAACGACCAAGCTGGGTTGTTCGGAGACACCGTCGGGGGATTCAGTGAACATATTTGATGATGCGATCACAAATTGTAGAAATTAGTGGGGTAGTCATGTTACTGGTGCAGAAAGTTTATCTTTCAGGGTATATGACTATTTATGGCCAAAAAGAAAAATCCGCAACGGCGAAAAACTGACAATTGTGGCAAATATTGTGATATTCTAGTTTGGTCAAGTTTTTCGGAGAAGAGATTTAGAAACTGAATTAAGTTTGAGGGGGAATTCAGTATTAGAGCCGTCAGAATTTGCAAAAATGAGGGGGATTAAAAATTTCACTGTCGTATGTTGAAATTCCGGCATTTTTGAAATTCGTGACACTGCAACAGTTTTTGGGTAGTTTTCGACTTCAGATTGTTAGGGGAATGTGAATCTGATCGTGAGTGTAAGCTTCCGAGATCAAGATTATCCAAGGTGTTGATATCTGATCGTGGACGAAAGCATCAAAGATCTGAGAGTGATCGTGAATGATAGCTTCTGAGATCTAGATTGTCCGAGGAGATGAATCTGATTGTGGACGAATGCTTCGTAGATCAGATTACATTACCAAATGATTTGTTTTCCAATGTAGATTTGCTGATTGTGGAGAATACCGTTTACACAGATCTGTCATTCTTATGGTGCGTTAACGTGGATTACGATAAACAGGATATCAGATCTTCAGGGGGAATCACGGATTTGAAGTTAACCAGTGGGGTATTTGAAGTTTCTATCAATTGCCGGTTGAGTTTTTGTACATTCTTAGATCGAGCAGGCGGAATGCGAAGATCGTGGTGCTTACTTGTAATTTCAAAAACTAAGCTCGGATGTGGTTAAAGTTGAAACAGAGGATGCTGCATTGATTAGTTTCCAGTTGGTGATTTTTCGTGAAGGTTGCAGTTTAGCAAATCAGAGGAGAGTCGTAAGCTATGCAAAAGACCTAAAGATTCATCCAGGGGGAATTTGTGCTTTACTCTGACATAAGCAAACCCGAATCATCAATCGAGGGGGAATTTGGATAGTCAGATTTCAAGATACCTGATTGAAGTTGCAGAAAAGTTGAAGATTGCAGAATATTCAAACACGGCTCAAGGTTCTCAAAGTGTTAAAGATGATTCGACAGTGACATCCGAGGGGGAATCTGTTGGTGCATATTGCGTACGTCTGCCACTGTGCGAATAGTTAGATAGAGCGTGTGTTGAATATTATATTGAATAGAGAAAAGTTGGACAAGTTTTGTAATTGTAAAAGCCAATCCGATCGGGTGGCACATGTGTGAGATGTCTATAAATAGGGACCTTGGGGTTCCATTTGGACAAACTTTTGGTTCCCAGAGGGGACATGCTGTCCAACTGGTCTCGCGGTGTTGTAAACGTTGTATAATAAATAGAGACCAGATTGAAATTGACTGCTCGGTGTTCTATCTATCTTCTACTCCTTTCTTAGTCGTAATAACGCACCAAACACGTCGTTTCGAGACCGAAGCTCCGTCGAACTCACCGGATCCTGGAATCAGCAGTGGTATCAGAGCTACGGTACCGATTTAATCGATCTAACAGTCGGTTAAATCACCCAAAGCTCATCAATTTTGGGTTAAACGGGAGTTTTGACGTTAAACTGAGAAAATCATCAAAATAAATGTCAATTCACGGATGGATTTTGGAATTGAAGACATCATTCTGTTCGGAATTGATTCGCGCACAATCCTGTGAAATTTCATCATGAAATTCGCACAAATAAAGATTCTGGATCAAAAAAACGTGATTTGGAGTGTTCTTGAGCTGTTAGAAGATTTCCAATCGGATGGCAATCTGATCGGATGGCAATCTGATCGGATGACCATCCGATCCATATCACTATCTTGAAGGCTTATTGGAGATTAATTGCCTTTCAATCGGATGGCAATCTGATCGGATGACCATCCGATCCACATCACTATCTTGAAGGCTTATTGGAGGTTAACTGCCTTTCAATCGGATGGCATTCCGATCGGATGACCATCTGATCCATGTCACTAAGGGGTGTTTGAAAGTTAAGTTGTTTTCAATCGGGTGGCAATCCGATCGGGTGGCAATCCGATCCACAAACACAAGTGTGACACCCCAGGAAAAACCAGTAAACCACGCAACTTAACTAGCTTCCTCAGTAAACACGTGCTAAATTTCGGGACGAAATTTTCTTAATAGGGGGAGAATGTGACAACCCTCATGATTTCATGTATCTTGAGTCTATAACGTGTTATTTCGAAATACGGTTCTAATGGCACTGGAATCATAATTTTTGGACTTCGTTTGCTATTTTTAAAGGGTCGTTTGTTCACAGCAGCAAAAGCTGCTTTTTACTGCAGAAAATATGTGTTATGTTTTTCGTCATAACCTGAAATCTGTGTAGAATTAGGTCACGAAATTTGTACTGTATATGGACACTGATGTCGTAGTAGTTCTCCCACTGGAATTTCATAAATCGGACTTACGATGAATTTTAAATAAATTATTCCGTGGACTGCAGTCAGAAAGTGATGAATCTGATTGCAGTCCGGTAAATGATTTTTTTTATAAAATATTGGTAATGAATTGGATCCCAAGATTTTTACATAATAATATTTTGATCGTTTAAGACCTTTTGTAAAAAGTTGGGAATTTTTGGAACAGGTTAACTATTTTATTAAAATTCCCGAAAACAGCCCAGTGTTGAATGTAAAAGCTGAAACGACATAAGTAGTAATTTGCGTGCCTAAATGTCGGGTAGGTTATCTATGAATGATCTAACATGTTATATGACAATGAAAGTGTTATGTGCAATGTCGTATGTTTGTTTATGAACGGGAATAGATGGGAAGTTTATATGGGCATGAACCGTTAAAGTGAGTGCATGTTATGTGGTAGATGCGTGTAGGAACTTCGTGCTTATTTGAAGTCACTAATAAACTTAGTGGTAATCATACTAGGACGTGATTGAGCGACCTTGACTGTTAGCTATTTTTGAGAATCAAACCGAGCAACCAAAGGTGAGTTCACACACTTTCTAAGGCATGGGATTCCCGGTGGTTGGGAATGGGTTAATGAATTAAAACGGAACCTACATATCCTCCTTGGGTAGGATATGTACCGCCATCCTCCATAGGTAGGATGCCAATATAAATCCTGCGTATTCTCCTTGGGTAGAATACGTACGTTCGTCCTCCTTGGGTAGGACAACAACCTTAAAACTTACTAGACAAAACTCTATCATGAAGTCCCTCATTTTTATATCGACTTAATCGCCGGGCCAATGGCGAGCGGGTCATTAGTTAATAGCGCTATTAGGGTTGACAAGCCTCACACCGTGCCGTTCGGACGGGCGTGTACTAATGGATCTGGGCAAACTGTCAATGATGATAGAACATTGACGTAGGGCACAACTATTGTTCGTCAGTTGTCGATATGGTAACGGTCTAGTGGTTCACATGGGGAAACCCCCACGGGTCATGGTTTGGGAAAGAAGGAATTGGTTAATCATGTTTTCAACTATGGGGTAACCCCCATGGCAAGTAAGCCAACTAAACGAAAACCATGTTTTTGAAACAACCTAAAACAAACACCCAACGGTGAACTCACTCAACTTTGTTGTTGACTCCTTGTTACATGCCTTGCAGGTCGTTAGGTATCTATGGAGCTTGCACAGGGAGGCGTGGTCGTTGTGGGACATGGACTGTCGAGTCCTATGTTAAACATTTAAACTTATGAACTTATTACTTATGTTTTGGTTTTACATTTGATGCTTCCGCTGTTTAATTTGAACTTGGTTAACTAGCTTTTGGTCACTAATTGTATTGTGGTTGGTTTTATGTACTTAATTACGTTGTTCAATATGATTGGTGGCTCGATCCTGGTCGTGTCACGCCTCCAAGCGGTGATACTCCGCATGGTGGATTTTGGGGGTGTGACAGATTGGTATCAGAGCCATTGGTTATAGTGAACTTGGTTTTAAAAAGGGGAAAAGCTTTTTGAGAAAACCAGACTATAACCTGTACAGTGCTCAATGATCCACAACGACGCTTCGCTCCACGTGCAAGACTCAACATTCTAGGTGATATGGTTTATGTTTATATTACCTACCTGTTAGTTACATAGTACATTGTTCATGGTATGCTTAGATAAATGTAGCAACTATTGTTGAAACACATGTGTGCTTACTCTCTTCTGTCATCGCACTTTCGCGACACCTTGCTCACTCATGTTTCTTTTGATATGAAGATCATGAGTGGACGACTGAACCTAACTCAAGCCCAGCTGACGGCTCTAATCAACGAACGAGTGGCTGAGGCACTCGCAGCTGTCCCTGCAGGAGGTCAGCATGCTTAACCTCCCGCATGTAAGTTCAAAACATTCATGGATTGCCGACCTAGTACTTTCAGCGGCACAGAAAGTGCTGTAGGTCTTCTCCACTGGTTTGAGAAGCTCGAGTCTGTTTTTGAGATGTGTGAATGCCCTGAGGATCGTAGGGTGAAGTATGCTACTTGTACTCTTGAAGGGGTAGCGCTCACGTGGTGGAACGCTCAGGTTCAGATGCTGGGGTTGGTTGCTGCTAATGCCACCCCATGGAATGACTTCAAATATTTGATCAAGGAAGAGTACTGTAGTCGTGACGACATCCACAAGCTAGAGGTGGAATTTTTCAATCTGAAAATGACGGGGTCTGAAATTGAGGCGTATACGAAAAGGTCAAACGAGCTGGCCATCTTGTGTCCTACTATGGTAGACCCTCCTATCAAGCGTATCGAGCTGTACCTTAAGGGTCTAGTGCCAGAAATTCAGAGCCACGTGACCTCGACTAATCTTGGCACCATTCAGCAAATCATTTGGTTGGCTCATCGACTCACTGACCAGGCAGTTGAGCAGAACAAGCTGCCCAAGCGTATTAGCGCTACTACTACTACTTCTGATGCTCCCAGTGATAATAAGCGTAAGTGGGACGGAGCCTCCTGCAAGGGTTCGACTTCAGCTCAGTCTCAGTCTCAACAGCGAAGGACTGACGACTACAAGAGCCCTGGTCAGCAATCTTCGGGAAGTCAGGGGCAGGGTGGATACAAGGGAAACCACCCCAAGTGCAACCGATGCAACAAACATCATAGTGGGCAGTGTAACAAGGGTCGTTGTCTGAGGTGTAACAAGTTTGGTCATGAAGCAAAGGATTGCAGGAGCTCACTTCCTGTGAATCAGAATCGTCAACAACAGCAACAAGCTCCACAGAACCACCAGCAGCAGCAACAACAGGGCAATAAAGGATGCTTTTAGTGTGGTGCTGAAGGTCACTTCAAGAGAAACTGTCCCCAGTTGAACCAGAAACAGAACAACAACAACAATCAGGGGAACGGAAACAATAATGGGGGAAACAATGATGGCAATGGAGCCAGGGGACGTGTTTTCGTGCTGGGTCAGGGTGATGCAAGGAACGATCCCAACGTTGTGATGGGTAAGTTTCTTCTGGATAATTTCTTTGTTACTGTTTTATTCGATTCGGGTGCCGATACTAGTTATGTGTCCTTAAAAGTTAGTCAAATGCTTAAGCGCACCCCAACACTTTTGACCACCAAACACACGGTAGAGATAGCAAATGGTAAAAGTCTTGAAGCCACACACATAGTTAAGGGTTGTAACCTCGTCTTAGCTGGTCAGACCTTCTCTATCGATCTTATTCCTATTGTACTTGGTAGTTTCGACGTTGTTATTGGGATGGATTGGTTATCTCATCAACAAGCGGAAATTCTTTGCAACGAGAAGATTGTCCGCATCCCTCGTTCTGGTGAAGAGCCCCTCGTGATTCGTGGCGACAAGAGTGGTGTTGTTGTAGGCATCATCTCTTTCCTTAAGGCCCAGAACTGTTTGCGAAAGGGCCACACTGCCATTCTAGCGCTCGTTACTGACGCATCAATGGAAGAGAAGAGAATTGAAGATATTCCTATTGTGCGCAATTTTCCGGAGGTATTTCCTGAGGAATTACCTGGTCTTCCGCCTCATCGACAAGTCAAGTTTCAAATCGAGCTAGCTCCTGGAGCAACACCAATAGCTTGTGCACCCTATCGACTAGCTCCGTCAGAACTTGAAGAACTGTCCACGCAATTACAAGAACTCTTGGAAAAGGGTTTCATACGTCCTAGCTCTTCGCCCTGGGGAGATCCAGTCTTGTTTGTGAAGAAGAAATACGGTACTTTCAGAATGTGTATTGACTATCACGAACTTAACAAGGTGACCGTGAAGAATAATTACCCTCTTCCACGCATTGATGACTTATTCGACCAGTTGCAAGGGTCGAGTTTCTACTCCAAGATTGACCTGAGGTCAGGTTACCATCAACTGAGGGTCCGAGATGAGGACGTCTCCAAAACAGCATTTAGAACTCGTTATGGGCATTATGAGTTCCTGGTTATGCCTTTCGGATTGACGAACGCACCAGTGGTCTTCATGGATCTCATGAACCGAGTATGCAAACCTTACCTGGATAAGTTCGTTATTGTTTTCATCGACGACATCCTGATCTATTCTAAGAGTCAGGAGGAACACGAGCAGCATCTACGACTTATGCTGGAACTTCTTCGAGTAGAGCAACTGTATGCTAAATTTTCGAAATGTGACTTCTGGCTTCGCGAAGTCCACTTTCTAGGCCACGTAGTAAACAAGGATGGGATTTATATGGATCCATCCAAGGTTGACTCTATCAAGAACTGGCCTGCACCCCGTACACCAACAGAAATCCGCCAATTCTTGGGTTTGGCGGGCTACTACAGACGATTCATAAGGATTTCTCAAGGATTGCGCAACCTCTCACTTCACTGACTCAAAAGGGTGTCACCTATCGTTGGGGTGATGCACAGGAATTCTCATTTCAGCACTTGAAAGATAGACTTTGTAGCGCGCCTATCCTCTCATTGCCTGAAGGCACAGATGATTTTGTGGTTTATTGCGACGCTTCCATCCAAGGACTTGGTTGCGTGTTGATGCAACGTGACAAGGTCATTGCCTACGCATCGCGCCAACTTAAAGTACACGAAAGGAACTACACTACGCACGACTTGGAATTGGGAGCAGTTGTTTTCACACTTAAGATATGGAGACATTACCTGTACGGTACCAAGTGCACCATCTACACCGATCACAGGAGTCTCGAGCATATCTTCAAGCAAAAGGAGTTAAACATGCGACAACGCCGATGGGTCGAGCTTTTGAATGATTACGAATGTGCAATCAAGTACCATCCGGGCAAAGCCAATGTTGTGGCCGACGCCCTCAGTTGAAAGGATACTATACCTAAGCGTGTACGTGCGTTACAACTTGCCATCCAATCTAGTCTTCCCACTCAGATACGAGATGCCCAGGTTGAAGCGTTGAAAGCAGAGAACATCAGGGCTGAGTCCTTACGAGGATCAAGGAAACGGTTAGAACAAAAGGAAGACGACGCCTACTATGTAAACGGGCGCATCTGGGTTCCACTTTATGGAAACTTACGCGAGCTTGTGATGGATGAAGCACACAAGTCTCGATATTCAGTACATCCTGGTTCGGATAAGATGTACCACGATCTCAAGACTACGTATTGGTGGCCTAGCATGAAAGCCCACATAGTAACCTACGTCAGTAAATGCTTGACTTGTGCTAGAGTCAAGGTCGAGTACCAGAAACCATCAGGCCTACTCCAATAACCAGAGATCCCGACATGGAAATGGGAGCAAATTTCCATGGATTTCATTACTGGCCTGCCTAGATCTCAACGCGGAAATGACACTATTTGGGTGATAGTGGATCGATTGACTAAGTCTGCACACTTCTTGGCTATCAAGACAACGGATAAGTTTTCTACTCTAGCAGACGTCTACCTAAAGGAAGTAGTATCAAGGCACGGAGTGCCAACCTCCATCATTTCTGATCGTGACTCACGTTTTACATCTGAGTTGTGGCAAGCTATGCACAAGTCCTTTGGCTCTCGACTAGACATGAGCATGGCATATCATCCACAGACGGATGGGCAATCTGAACGCACCATCCAAACCCTTGAAGACATGCTGAGGGCATGTGTAATCGACTTTGGTAATGGCTGGGAAAAACACCTCCCGTTAGTGGAGTTTTCGTATAACAACAGTTACCACACCAGCATCCAGGCCGCTCCGTTCGAGGCATTGTACGGACGGAAGTGCCGATCACCTCTTTTTTGGGCAGAGGTTGGCGACAGTCAAATCACAGGCCCCGAACTTGTAGTAGATACAACCGAGAAGATTGCTCAGATACGACAACGAATGGCGGCAGCTCGTGACCATTAGAAAAACTACGTTGATAAGCGCAGGAAACCACTCGAGTTCCAGGTTGGGGATCGGGTGCTACTCAAAGTCTCACCTTGGAAAGGTGTAATTCGTTTTGGCAAATGAGGCAAACTTAATCTGCGATACGTTGGGCCCTTCGAAATCATTGAGAAAATTGACAAGGTGGCCTACAAGTTGAATCTACCGGCAGAACTCAGCGGAGTTCACTACGTATTCCACGTGTCAAATCTGAAAAAGTGTTTGTCAGATGAGAACCTCATAGTTCCCTTAAAGGAGCTCACTATCGACGACCAGTTGCGATTCATCGAGGAACCAGTAGAGATTACTGATCGAGATGTTAATATTCTCAAGCACACCAGAATACCTCTTGTTCGAGTTCGTTGGAACTCCCGTCGTGGCCCAGAATATACCTGGGAATGAGAAGACCAAATGAAACTCAAGTATCCCTAGTTGTTTAAGAAAAGTGCAACCACTACTGAGGCTGAAGCTACTGCGGAATTTCGGGACGAAATTCCAAACCAACGGGGGGATGATGTGACACCCCAGGAAAAACCAGTAAACCACGCAACTTAACTAGCTTCCTCAGTAACCACGTGCTAAATTTCGGGACGAAATTTTCTTGACAGGGGGAGAATGTGACAACCTGATGCATTGTCAAGTGTTATATATATTAGGTGTATATTTTAAGCCCCTTTAACGCTTTTTAGTCAAGTTTTAAATTTATAAAACACGATATTTACTAACACTAGACACACATATGGGCAAGTGCACCCATCGTGAGCGTAGTATAGTGTTGGTAAGATACCGAGGTCGTCCAAGGACATAAGAGCTTTTAGTACCGGTTTATCCTCAACGTCTAATCAAAATAAAAAGTTTAGAAAAAAGGTTTTAAACTAAGAAAAATAAAAACTAACTAAAATGCTGAAAATAAAAATAAAAATAAAAACAGATAGACAAGATGAATCACTTGGTTCCGACTCGTATCTAGTGTAACCTTTGATTACTTCCGCACTTTTGCACATAATTAAGAGATTATCTTAGTTATTGTAGTAGGCCCCTCTTTTGAAGGTGACGTTACCCTCACCCCAGTAGTTTGAGTCAGCAAGGATACAATCCTAAAAGGGTGGATTATTGGAAGATAATTAATTAAGTTATTAATACAATATTATGGTAGGCCCCTCTTTTGGAGGTGACGTTACCCTCGACTAAGTAGTCTGAGTCAGCAGGGATACAGTCCTAAATAGCCGGGTTATAGTATCAATAGTAGTTAACTTATGAGGGGATCAAAGAGTTTGGACCCCCGCCATCCAATACCGTTAAGTATTGAAGGAGGTCCTACTAAATTTGACCCAGGTCCATTGCAGGACCTCTAAACGCTGAACAATGGTAAGACCTTTACCAAACCATTCCCTTAACCCCCGACCAGGTAGCCAACATACCTCCATATAGACCGTGGAGATATGAATGGTTAAAATCTTTTATTTTATATAGACAGTAAAATAATTTCAAGACACCATGGACAAATGATAAGGAAAGATCACCTTCAACATAAGCAACTAGTTATTAAAGTCATTAATACAAAACCAAATAAAAAGTGCAAAAGATTAGAAATAAAAAGTATTACACTAGACATTTTGTCTTCACCAAGTGATGTAAGAGACTTAGGCAAACATGGCCTTGATTGTCAAGAACTCTTATGATCAATCTTGGATCCCGAGACGACTCACACACTCTACGATGGACAATGGATGATGGTGGTGGATGATGGTGTTATGGTGGTGGTGGGTGGTGGGTGGTGGGTGAAGTGTGAGAGAGGTGGTGTGCCAAGGGATGGTTTGAGCTTGAGCCAAGCACTTCTATTTATAGGCTGAACAGAAGCTCGGGCACGGCCCCGTGTCCAGTGGGCACGGCCCCGTGTCCACATCTTCTCTTTCTTCATTAAATGCAGCTTTGTCTTATTGGTTGACCACGCCCCCGTGTCCGCCGAGCACGACCCCGTGTGCAGAAGAATCTTTGTACTATGAAGATTTGCCTCGATTGTGCGAATCTTATAGTTGACCACGGCCCGTGTCCGCTGAGCACGGCCCCGTGGTGGGCAATAGAAGCTTCTACCACTTTGTCTTTTCTGCTGACACTTGGGCACGCCCCCGTGCTGGCTGAGCACGGGGCATGTTCAGGCTTCTGATCTCTTGTTTTGCTTAGGAAGATGCTGTTGTGGGGTCGGGCATGTCACGTCTTGTCCTTTTTCTCGTATTTATGTTAGATTTTGATGTCTTTTTGCTTCTTTTGTTAATTTGAGCTCATTTAATCCTGAAAATACAAAAGGAAGACAAAAGCACACTTTTTCCAACATTAGTACTAAAAAGGGGTTAGTTTTATGCCTCATTTGATGAAATTTATATGTTAATATTTGAACACATCAAATACCCCCACACTTGAATCTTTGCTTGTCCTCAAGCAAAACTCTTTAATATGTGGCTATTACACTCCCAAATGGAATGGGTAGAGAAGAAGGTTTTTGAGCTTGTCGTAGAGTGTCGGGACTTCCAAGATTCTTTATTCAATTTTATTTTTATTTATTTACAATCCTATTCGTCATGATTTATTTAAAACTTTTCATAAGAGAAATTACTTATTAGGGCATAACATGCCTTTGTAAAATTCTATTTATATACAAGTTCACATACCTCACGGGGATCACTCAACACTCAGCCGAAAATGTATTTTTGTGGATCACTCGAGAGCGGCATGGAACTTACTCCTACCATAGGCTTGCCAAGCAATCAATCCTCCTCCTTTTTAACTTATATACCTTTGTAAATATCAAGAGGACTTTGTGGGTAAAGGGTTAGGCTTGGGTTAAAGGTAGGTGGTTGGGTTGGTGGTTAGTGGTTAGTAGAAAAAGGGCGAAAAGCGTAACAAGTGTCGGTTTTCGTAAGACTTTCTATTTTTTTGAAACTTTTATTTTGATGAAGCTATTCATTCAAACAAAGTTATTTTTGATGAACTTGTTTGTTTATTTTCTTCATCATCAACACAAATATATATATATATATATATATATATATATATATATATATATTTTTGAAGTCATACGAAAAATCGAACTTGTTACTAAAACAAAAGGGGTAAAAATGAAAAAGGTTTTGGTGGGTAAAAGGGTGTTTGGTTTGGGTAATGAAATGAAAAGGTTTAGGCTCAAAGGGGCTAACTAGGGGGATTTTGGGTAGGTGGTAAAAAAAAATAATGGTGTAGAAAGTAAAAAAGGTTAATCCTAATGCCTCCATCATTTACTTACTCGGGTTTAAGTTGGTAAGGACCGGGAATGTATCGTCATGGCAAGTTCTAGAGTCGTAAGAACCAAGCGGCTATTCACACAAGAAACGAAAAATGAGCATTTAGTCAAATGATATGTAAGTGTTTGCTCAATAAAGGCTCAAAACTCACTTTTGTGGGAATGGGTTTTTATGTGATCAAGTATATATAATCAAATTTTAACTAAGCTTGTCATGCCTTTTCATAATTTTCTTATGTTGGCTCTTTTTATCACGACGCTATCGGTTGTAAATTCGTAAAAATATAACCTTTTTGAGAACTTGAATTTCCCGAGTTAAACCTAGACAAGTAAAAAAATGAAAATGTTTGAAAAAAAATTTGGGGTGATTAGCGGTTCCAATAGAGTTTTGTGTAAGGCTTGTATTTAGGACTTGCAAGATTCAAGGTTTTAGCATCCCCCCCACACTTAAATTACACATTGTCCTCAATGTGTCCCAAAATGAGTTTTTAGGTTGATTGAATGCGTAAAAAGGTGTAAAAAGCAAAAGTTTTGTGTTACTGGGCACTGAACACGGCCCCGTGTTATCCGGGCACGGCCCCGTGTTCAAGTGCCAGTAACAAATTTAAAACAAGAGAAACAGAAGTCTGGACACGGGGGCGTGTTGGGTGAACACGGCCAACACGCCCCCGTGTCCAGTTACCTGAAGTGGGTCTTTTTCTGCAGACAATGCAGCACGGGGCCGTGTTGGGTGGACACGGCCCGTGCCGAGCTTACTGTAAATGAAGAAATTTGTCGGACGGTTCTGTTTTCCTGTATAGAGTGCTGGTTCAAGTTTCCCTTGCATCCTTTGCCATCTCAAGTGTGTTTTATTCATTTCAACACCATCCCACACACCAAATTAACTAAAACCATCATTCATTAATCATAGAGAGAATTACATAATAGTCCTAAAAATTAAAATATTAGCTAGTTAGGTCAAAGGAACACAAGAAATCCAATCCAAGAAGTTTCTAGCCTACTATTTATTCTACTAGCAAAATTTCTGAAAAGATAGATCTCTCAGTTAAAAGTGGCTCGACAACTTCTTCCTACGGGTATGGGCTCCTCATACATCGGCGAGCCACTCTTCGATCTCCCTAGGGAGAAGAAAAGCGGGCTCATGAGCATCGGGTTGAGGAGGTGTAACTTTTACCGGAATTTCGTGGAGTTCTTCAAGAGGAGGTTCTGCCGGAATGTCGTCCCAACCGGTAGGATTTTGAATTCCAAGTGCGAGGTTCCAATCTTCTTGAGGGAGGATTGGTTCCATAGGAGGCGTTACCAGAATGTTTAACCTCTGGTGCAAGAGGTTTATTTCCCGGAAACTGTTTTCCAACCCCACCGAGAGATAATTTATACGGTCAATGAGGACCTCCTCCACTGAAGTCATCTCGTCAAGTGCTTCACGTAGTGCCATTACATATCTTACGAGAGTTGCTTCAATCGATGGCCTCCTTTCTCGTCGACTGTTCCTTGAGTGTGCAGAAGAGGTTCCGCTGTTTTGGCTAGACATTCTACGAAAACAAACCAAAAACAGTTCGTTTTAATGAAACAGTACCACGGGCACGGCCCCGTGCTCAATGAGCACGGCCCCGTGTTCAACTTTCTGCAGATTTTCAGAACAAGGAATCTTGGGGTTTCAAATTATTTTCTTAACTTATGAAGCTTTTTGAGCAGAAATAACTTAAAACAATGTTGTGAAACTTATTTTTAACAAGATTCCTTGAATAGAAATTCAATAAACATCACATCAAAGCTTGAAATCAAGCTTTAATGGAGTTCTTGTTGCAAGAAAGATGAAGAAGAAGGCAATAGATAAAAGAGGAAAGGACAAGATGCTTGTAGGAACCTTCTTTTAGAATATACCTAGGATGGTAAGTCAGAAAATCCCTCCAAATCTCTGTCCCTGGATGGTCCAAATGTGCAGGGTTCTTGGCTGCATTTATAGAAAACGACAGCGTGCTGGACACGGCCCCGTGTGCAGACAAGATCCTGACACGTTTTGTCCGTATTCTGACAAAAGTCAGAAGGGAATCTTTTGGTGGACACGGGGGCGTGTTGACCTGGACACGGCCCCGTGTCGGAAGGCTGAATTATGAAGTGTGTCTATTTTTAAGGAACTTTTCCGGATCGGGTGGTTCCTTACTGGATGGAACAACCCCAAAGTGCCTAAGATACCTGAATTGATCTAGATTAAGATGAGAACGCAAGAGGTTGTCGGTGAGGGTGATTCCTAAGTTATAAGTAGGTGGACAAGTCCAACCCTTTTCCGGGCTCTCGTTAAAGAAGGTGTATGTCGAATCGCTCAGGTCTATGTATGCATCAAACGAAGTTGATGGGGAGTCCTTCACGGCACAATCGACACAGGGACGACTATCGCTCAAATCCTCACTAGAGTTAGAAGTATCATTGGAAACAATGAAGTTGTTTGAATGCGTTTCCAACCTCTCTTCTTGGTTATCGCCTTGGAAAAGATTATTGAGATCTTCCCTAAGTTCGTTTAACCAATTAAAAATTAGATCTTCTAGTTGAAATAATTCATCGAGAAGCATTTCTCCTAGAATATCCGGTTGGGCGCATTCGAGGGAGCGATAGGGATTATTTTTACTTTCGCCCCTCTTAAGGATACTAGGAAATGATGGGTCTATATAGTGGGGTTTATAATTTCGAAAAAAGCATTCTAATTCTTTATGGTTACCACCACATAATTGACACCACATAGTACCATAAGAGTGCCGAAAGTAAAAAGTATCAGTATCACTCATGTTTGTGTCAGAAATTACCAACCGTCGGGATCTTACGGTTCTGTTTTCAGTAACTGAAACTTGGGCATGGGGGCGTGTTGAGTGGGCACGGCCCCGTGTTCAGCTTACTGTCTGACTTAAAACAGGATTGCCAGTTCCAATGATTGGGCACGGGGCGTGTTCAGCGGGCACGGCCCGTGCTGAGTTCTGCAGAAGCTGAAAAACTAAAAAAAAATCCTAAAAAAAATCGAAAAATAAGAAAAACGATTAGGCCGCTGATTCCTAACTTTCTTAAAATCCTTGTGTCCCCGGCAACGGCGCCAAAAACTTGATGTGTTGTCAAGTGTTATATATATTAGGTGTATATTTTAAGCCCCTTTAACACTTTTTAGTCAAGTTTTAAATTTATAAAACACGATATTTACTAACACTAGACACACATATGGGCAAGTGCACCCATCGTGAGCGTAGTATAGTGTTGGTAAGATACCGAGGTCGTCCAAGGACACAAGAGCTTTTAGTACCGGTTTATCCTCAACGTCTAATCAAAATAAAAAGTTTAGAAAAAAGGTTTTACACTAAGAAAAATAAAAACTAACTAAAATGCTGAAAATAAAAATAAAAATAAAAACAGATAGACAAGATGAATCACTTGGTTCCGACTCGTATCTAGTGTAACCTTTGATTACTTCCGCACTTTTGCACATAATTAAGAGATTATCTTAGTTATTGTAGTAGGCCCATCTTTTGAAGGTGACGTTACCCTCACCCCAGTAGTTTGAGTCAGCAAGGATACAATCCTAAAAGGGTGGATTATTGGAAGATAATTAATTAAGTTATTAATACAATATTATGGTAGGCCCCTCTTTTGGAGGTGACGTTACCCTCGACTAAGTAGTCTGAGTCAGCAGGGATACAGTCCTAAATAGCCGGGTTATAGTATCAATAGTAGTTAACTTATGAGGGGATCAAAGAGTTTGGACCCCCGCCATCCAATACCGTTAAGTATTGAAGGAGGTCCTACTAAATTTGACCCAGGTCCATTGCAGGACCTCTAAACGTTGAACAATGGCAAGACCTTTACCAAACCATTCCCTTAACCCCCGACCAGGTAGCCAACATACCTCCATATAGACCGTGGAGATATGAATGGTGAAAATCTTTTATTTTATATAGACAGTAAAATAATTTCAAGACACCACGGACAAATGATAAGGAAAGATCACCTTCAACATAAGCAACTAGTTATTAAAGTCATTAATACAAAACCAAATAAAAAGTGCAAAAGATTAGAAATAAAAAGTATTACACTAGACACTTTGTCTTCACCAAGTGATGTAAGAGACTTAGGCAAACATGGCCTTGATTGTCAACAACTCTTACGATCAATCTTGGATCCCGAGATGACTCACACACTCTATGATGGACAATGGATGATGGTGGTGGATGATGGTGTTATGGTGGTGGTGGGTGGTGGGTGAAGTGTGAGAGAGGTGGTGTGCCAAGGGATGGTTTGAGCTTGAGCCAAGCACTTCTATTTATAGGCTGAACAGAAGCTCGGGCACGGCCCCGTGTCCAGTGGACACGGCCCCGTGTCCACATCCTCTCTTTCTTCATTAAATGCAGCTTTGTCTTATTGGTTGACCACGCCCCCGTGTCCGCTGAGCACGACCCCGTGTGCAGAAGAATCTTTGTACTATGAAGATTTGCCTGGATTGTGCGAATCTTATAGTTGACCACGGCCCGTGTCCGCTGAGCACGGCCCCGTGGTGGGCAATAGAAGCTTCTACCACTTTGTCTTTTCTGCTGACACTTGGGCACGCCCCCGTGCTGGCTGAGCACGGGGAGTGTTCAGGCTTCTGATCTCTTGTTTTGCTTGGGAAGATGCTGTTGTGGGTTCGGGCATGTCACGTCTTGTCCTTTTTCTCGTATTTATGTTAGATTTTGATGTCTTTTTGCTTCTTTTGTTAATTTGAGCTCATTTAATCCTGAAAATACAAAAGGAAGACAAAAGCACACTTTTTCCAACATTAGTACTAAAAAGGGGTTAGTTTTATGCCTCATTTGATGAAATTTATATGTTAATATTTGAACACATCACAACCCTCATGATTTCATGTATCTGTATGATTAATTAATGTTAATTAAAGTGCTTGATGACTGTGCTGAATTACTTAACTGCTTTCTGATTACTGCGTCATACTTACATTTGCTTATTAACATACTAGTCTTGTGCAGTAAATTGACTAAATGGTCCTGAATGTTTTCCTAAGTGTTAGGAATTAAAAGTGTTACAAAAAGATATATAAAAGGCATTATTCGGAATAATTAAACACTTTAACGGGACGGTATCTAACCGAACAACCGGACATTACCCGAAACATCAAAATTTTACCAAAAACATTGTGTTATTATTTTTGAACTAGTCATGGTCCCCAAATCCCCCAACACATGATATAGAGTGCCATACACATAATACACTAGACTTTTTACACTTAACTTCCAATCATTTACCTATTACCATCAAGTTTTTACAATTAACCCCCCCCCCCATCTTATTTACGGTCACATGGACCCACAAAGATCACCACCATGCCTCCACACCTTACCTCAAGATTTTAATTCAATTTTATAATGGATCTTGCTTGATTGTTTAAACAAAATATAGAGTAGGAAGATTATAAGTATGGAGGCCTAGATCACAACATCATTTCATATCTTTCAACCTCACTCATCCCTCACACTCTCCTCTCTCCCTCTCAGCTCACCATAACCGCCACCATCATCACCATTTCACCACCACATTCATCCACTTTCTAAGCTTAATTCAAGTGTTAGAAGAAGGATCAAAGGTGCTTGAAGTTGTAGATCATCAAGAGCTTTCATACATTACTTTCATCATTCATTTTCACCACCATTTTCACTAGAGTTCTTCCCTAGCTTTAAGCTAGTTGTAAGTTCCTTGGTTAACCCTTGTTACTTCTCTTTTGTGGTTAAAATTTGTAGTATGTTGATTATAACAAGAACACTAAAAGTTTAAACATAAGGTTTACATAAAGATGTAATATGATGATTATGTGCTGATTAGGGTTACATGAATATGAATGACTTATAACCTGGTGTAAGTGTGTATGAGAGTCGTTGTTCGCTAAACATGTTAACGGAATCAATCGAGCACGCGTTAGAAAGTTAAGAGCTGAAAACAGGAAGCTGGTTGATGTTTACAGCCAACTTCAGTTGGCTGTAACCAGATCATAACTTAATGAAAACTTGATTTTCTTGAGTCTATAATGTGCTATTTCGAAATACGGTTCTAATGGCACTAGAATCATAATTGTTGGACTTCGTTTACTATTTTTAAAGGGTCGTTTGTTCACAGCAGCAAAAGCTGCGTTTTTACTGCAGAAAATATGTGTTATGTTTTTCGTCATAACCTGAAATCAGTGTAGAATTAGGTCACGAAATTTGTACTGTAGATGGACACTGATGTCGTAGTAGTTCTCCCACTGGAATTTCATAAATCGGACTTACGCTGAATTTTAAATAAAATATTATGTGGACTGCAATTAGAAAGTGATGAATCTGATTGCAGTCCGGTAAATGATTTTTTATAAAATATTGGTAATAAATTGGATCCTGATATTTTTGCACAATAATATTCGGATTGTGTAAGATCTTCTGTAAAAAGTTGAGAATTTTTGGAATAGGTTAACTATTTTATTAAAATTCCCGAAAACAGCCCAGTGTTGAATGTAAAAGCTGAAACGAAATAAGTAGTAATTTGCGTGCCTAAATGTCGGGTAGGTTATCTATGAATGATCTAACATGTTATATTTCAATGAAAGTGTTATGTGCAATGTTGTATGTTTGTTTATGAACGGGAATAGATGGGAAGTTTATATGGGCATGAACCGTTAAAGTGAGTGCATGTTATGTAGTAGATGCGTGTAGGAACTTCGTGCTTATTTGAAGTCACTAATTGTTAGGATCTGAGGATCTACTGATTGTGCTTGTTTGTGAGATTTGAACAAATCAAATAGATATGAGCAGTTTTAAGTGCAGCGGAAATGAATAACAAACTTTGTAAACACAATCAAAGGAGAATATAATTTGATAAACAATTGCTTTTTCATAGAGTCGAAAGATTATATTAAAAGCAAAAGGTTACAATGCAAGCTTACAGACTAAACTCCCCCTCAGCCTGATACTCCAGGGTTGGTTGCACAAGATGAAAGGATTGAATTGAGGAGAAGAACTCACTCAAAATGATCAAGTATAATAGTACATAGTACTGTCATATTTATAGGCAAACCAAACCACTGATGTACCTCAGCTGACGTCACCATGATAGTGACATCTAACAGCCTAACAACCTATAAACACTGGTCTATACAAAACTACTGATGTCTAACAACTGATTGATAATAAAATACAAAACAAGTCTAACACTGTTCACGTTCCACTGTTGTTGCCTAAGCACTGATTGTTTGAACATCAGTGCTTTCTTCAAAAGGTGATCAGTCTTTGAATAAGCAGTGCTTGGGTCTTCAGCAGTACTTAAGAGACAGCAGTAGATAGAGCTCAGTGTTTGCCTTTTAGCAGTCTTTAGTTGTTTCATCAGTGTTTGGTTCATCAGTTGTTCTTCTGAGCAGTACTTAGAGTGTATCAGCAGATAGGTAACCACTGTCAAGGGGAGAGCTTAGAGTAAACGTCTGCTTATTGAGAATCCACTGTTGTGAACCGGTTTTGGCTTTCATTATCTGTTCCTCTGGTAGGGTTCAATCCCAACAATCTCCCCCTGGAACAGATAATGCCAAAACCCTTCATTATTCTGGATTTTTATTCTTCATCAGAAGTTCCTTTGCTTTTCTTTTAAATTCTTCCTCAAAATCTTTGGAACTTGAATCAGCCTCATCCCTGCACAGTGAAAGCTCAAGGAGATCTTGTAGATCTTCAACACTCAGGCCTAGTGCTTGATTCCTTGATATATGCCTCACTTCTCCATTGGTTCTGATCAGAGTCAATACGTGGGTCTTTTGGTCAGAGAGCCACTTTAGTATTTTTAAACCAAATGGGTTTCTTGGGAGAGTTTTATTGTCTGATGAACTTAAAGTGTTTGGCCTAGAGAAGAAGTGTAGAGCAGTATCATGAGCTTCAGACACTCGTGTGAATGCTTTTTCAATAATCTCATTAGCTGCAGCTATGTCTGCTTCAACTTCTTTGTCAGTCAGCTCACTGTTTGTGACATCTGCTGATGATGTTTGGTTTACTACTTTGACCCTTTTGGCAAGGTCTTGTAGTTTTGCTAATTTTTCTTTATCTGAAGCCAATTTCTTGATAGCTTCTTCAATCAGATCATCTTCTTTATACTTTTCTTCACCAACAGTCAGCATTTCCTTCCTTTCTTTTCTCAAATTTGTAACAAAGGCTTCTGCTGTACTGATTTGTGTTTCAAAAGTCTTGACCTGCTCCTTTAGCTTTTTGTAGTCAGACTTTTTAGGAGTGTTGGAGACTTTCATCCTCTGTTTCTCAAGCCTTTCATAAGCTTCATCAGTTTGCTGCATTGACCATTTTGCTATGGCATCTGCAGTATCCACCTTTCCATCCACCAACTCCTGCTTCTTTCTTTTATGCTCGGAAATAAGATCAGCTATGAATTTCTTGTATTTGTTCCAATTTGGAGCTATCTTTTTCTTCCGTGGATCAAGTTTAATCTTTTCAATTCTGTTAGCCTCATGCTTTAGTGCAATTATTGGCCAGTCTTTGAACTGTATTTCTTCAGCAGGATAGAACTTTTCTTTCATTATGTATGAGAGATATTCTTTTCTCAATTCTTTTGGTTGACCTGCTTCAGGAGATAGGCTTGATATTTCCCTGTTCAGATCACTTGCATATTCTTCCATTTGTTTAACCTTGGTGAGCAGAAATTCCAGTTTTTTCAAGATGGCTTCATCACCTTGATCCTTGCATTCAACTTTGGCTCTTATCTTAGCCTGTCTTGCTTTGAGCTCAAGGTATTCATCCATATTGTCCGGGACTATGAAGCCAATGAGAGAAGGAAATCTCCTTTTTGAAGGATCATCTTCAGTGTAAAACTGTTTCATCTCATTCTTTACAGCTTCAGGTTCCAGTGGATGTTTTGCTGCTTCAGGGTCAAATATGTCATCTGTTGACTGAGTGGATTTTCTCTTTCGAGTGTAAGATTTTGATTCCTCAGGGGTGCTTTTAGGTGGTTTATTGATTGAAGCAAATTTGGTTTGAGGTGTAGTGAGAGTCTTTGGACCAACAGTAGTTGTAACTATTGTTGTCCTTACAACAGATGTTGTAACATCTGTTGTCTTCTGCTTTTTCGCAGGAGGCCATGATGGAGATGTAATGTTGATGAGAGCGGTGGTGTATGACAGACTAACATCAGTTGAAACAACTGGTGTTCCAACCTTTGTTGTCATTACAACTGCTGATGTATCAGCAGATGTCTTCTGCTTTTGAGCAGGGGTTGGTTGAAGTGCTGGTGATGGTACTGATGAGGTTTTGAGTGGGGCAATGGTTGTAGTGGTGTGTGTTTTGGGTGGTGTCTTGGTTGTTATTGATGGAGCAGTGGTTATAGTTGTGTGTGTTGAAGAGATGGCAGCTGTTTGACTAACAGGTTTTGAGACCTGCTTTTCTTTTTCTTTTTCTTTTTCAGGCCCAATATAAAGGCCATGTTCTATTCCCATCTTATTCATTTTTCTCAACAGCTTGATATTCTCCCCCTTTTTGGCATTATCTGAAGGGGGGTTATCAAGAAATGATAGGGAAGAAGGAACTTTGCCAGAGGCGCTTTGAATCCACTGGTGTGACCTGGTTTTGGCTTTACATTATCTGTTCCTCTGGTAGGGTTCAATCCCAACAATTTACTCTGTTTTCCAACTGAATACAACCAACCTTAGTATCAATGAATTTTGAGCCGAACTATTATGTCAAATTGATTGTTAGATCGAATTTGACTGTCCAAGCTCTGATACCAATTGTTAGGATCGGAGGCTCTCATGATTGTGTTTGTTTGTATGAATTGAATGATTAATGAATATGAAACAATGTAAAGTGCAGCGGAAATGAATAACCAACTTTGTAAACACAATCAAAGGAGAAAATAGTTTTGAGAAAGCATATGCAATTCATTTAGTCAAAAGATTTACAACAAGAATCAAATGATTACAGATATGCTTACGTACTAAGCTCCCCTTAAGCCAGATGCCCCAAGGTTGGATTGTACAAGATGAAAGGATTGAATTGAGGAGAAGAACTCTCTCAAAATGAATCAAATGTAACAGTACAGAGTACTGCTCCATTTATAGACAAATCAAACCGCTGAGGCATCTCAGCTGACGTCACCATGAAAGTGACATTTAACAAACTAACAAACTCTATCTACTGTTTTACAACTACTGACCATACAGACATTGATTACATTCCAAACACTGATATATAAACACTGACTCTTCATTCCACTGACGTAATCAACCACTGTTGCGTGAGCAACAGTGCTTTCTTCAAAGGGTGATCAGGCCTTGAATGGGCAGTGCTTTAACTCTTCAGCAGTACTTGGATTCCAGCAGAAGATTGAGCTTCAGCCTTTAAACTTCATCAGTGCTTTGGTTTCACAGTGGTTTATAGGATCAGCAGTTGTTGATAAGGACAGTACTTGGAGCATATCAGATGTTTGATTCACTGTCAAGGGGAAAGCTTAATGTAAACTGCTGCTTATTGTGAATCCACTGGTGTGACCTGGTTTTGGCTTTACATTATCTGTTCCTCTGGAAGGGTTCAATCCCAACAATCTCCCCCTGGAACAGATAATGCCAAAACCATTCATTATTCTGGATCTTTATTCCTCATCAGAAATTCCCTTGCTTTTCTTTTAAATTCTTCTTCAAATTCTTTGGAACTGATGTCATCCTCATCCCTGCACAGTGAAAGTTCAAGGAGATCCTGCAAATCTTCAACACTAAGGCCTAGTGCTTCTTTCCTTGATATGTACTTCACTTCGCCATTGGATCTGACCAGGGTCAATACGTGGGTCTTTTGATCAGACATCCACTTTAGTACTTTCGAACCCAATGGGTTTCTTGGGAGAGATTTATTTGCTGATGAGCTTTGAGATATTGGCCTTGAGAAAAATTGGAAAGCAGTATTCTGAACTTCAGACATTCTTTTGAAAGCTTCTTCTATGACTTCATTTGCTGCAGCTATGTCTTCTGCAACTTCTTTGTCAATCAGCTCTTGTCTTTGTTGTTGATCAAGCTCAATGTCTGGGATATCTGCTGAAATGTGTGGTGATGTAGGCTTTGTTAACACCTTCTTAAAAAGGTTTTGAAGTTTTTCTGAGCTTTCTTCTTTTAGACCCATCTTCACGATGGATTCTGTGAAGTACTCAACTTCCTTTTCTTTGACCTCTTTACTAGTTAGCTGTTCTCCTTCTTCTTGGTTTGACACAGGAATAGGATTTTTCATTGACTTGAACAGTGTTTTGAGGTTTTCAATCTTTTGTTCAAGCTTCATCATTTGTTCATGTTTCTTTAAAGTTCCTGAAGCAGTTATCTTCCTTTTCTTCAGCCTTTCATAGGCCTCATCAGTTTGCTGCTTTGACCATTTTGATATGGCATTGGCAGTGTCCACTTTTGCATCCACCAGCTCCTGTTTCTTTCTTTTATACTCAGCTGTTTGGTCATTGATGAACTTTTTGTATTTACTCCAATTTGGAGCATTTTTCTTCTTTTTAGGATCATTCTTGAGTCTATCAATCCTATCAGCTTCATGCTTTAAAAGCACTATTGGCCATTCTTCAAATTGGTTTACTTTAGCAGGATAAAATTTTTCTTGCATTATGTATGCAAGAAGTTTTCTTCTCATCTCTTTTCGTTGTTCTGCCTTTTCTTTGCTCAACTCTTGTGCAAAATCTTTTATTAGATTGACTTTAGTGAGCAGAAATTATAATCTTTCAGCAATGGCTTCATCACCTTGACCTTTACACTCAACTTTTGCTATTATCTTAGCCTGTCTTGTTTTGAGCTGAAGATACTCATCCATATCCTCTGGAATCATGAAGCCCACGAGTGAAGGAAATCTTCTGTTTGAAGGATCATCATCAGTGTAGAACTGTCTCATCTCATTTTTTATGGCTTCGAGTTCCAACGGATATTTTGCAGCAGTGGGATCATATTGGTCCTCATCTGGCTGGGTGAGTTTTCTTTTTCTAGTGTAGAGCTTTGCTGGTTGTGATGTGAGACTGGTGGAAACAGTGGTGGATGGCTGACTAACAGCTGTTGAAACAACTGGTGTTTCAACTGCTGTTGTTATTACAACTACTGATGTGTCAGTAGTTGTCTTCTGCTTTTGAGCAGGGGTTGAAGTGGTTTTTGATGGTGGTGATGGTGGTGGTGGTGGTGGTGACTCATCATCAGGAGTGAAAACCCTTCTCCTTTTTATTGTAGGAGAGGCTGATGATGTCATTTGTGGATCAGTGGTTTGAGATGAAGTGACAGTGGGTTGTGATTGTGATTGACAAACAGCTGTTGAAACAACTGGTGTTTCAACCACTGTTGTCATTACAATAGATGTTGTAACATCTATTGTCTTCTGTTTTATAACAAGAGGTAATGGTGGTAGGGCAGTGGTTTTGGTGGTATGTGTTGAAGAGATGGCAGCTGTTTGGCTACTGACAGCAGTTTTTGTAACTACTGCTGTATCAGCTGTTTGAATGGAAGTTTGGGATTTTGTGGTTTGAGGTGGTTTGGATGGCTGTTTTGCTTGTTCTGGTTCAACATACAGACCATCTTCAATTCCCTTTTTCTTCATCTTCTTAACATTCTCCCCCTTTTTGGCATTATCTGCCAGGGGGTTATCCATAAAAAGGATAGTAGAAGGAACTTTTCCACCATGAGTCGTGTATTGAATATGAGCCTTGATAGCTTTAATATCTGCTTGAGTATCTTTAAATCTCGACTCTACCATGTTTGTCAGCATTTTTACATGTGTTTCATGCTGCTGATCAGCCATATGTTGCTGTTTTTCAAGCATGGGTTGAAAAATATTCCAAAGCTCATTTGCAGAAAATGCATGTTGTGAAAGAAGGAATTGGTTAATCATGTTTTCAACTATGGGGTAACCCCCCACGGCAAGTAAGCCAACTAAACGAAAACCATGTTTTTAAAACAACCTAAAACGAACACCCAACGGTGAACTCACTCAACTTTGTTGTTGACTCCTTGTTACATGCCTTGCAGGTCGTTAGGTATCTATGGAGCTTGCACAGGGAGGCGTGGTCATTGTGGGACATGGACTGTCGAGTCCTATGTTAAACATTTAAACTTATGAACTTATTACTTATGTTTTGGTTTTACATTTGATGCTTCCGCTGTTTAATTTGAACTTGGTTAACTAGCTTTTGGTCACCAATTGTATTGTGGTTGGTTTTATGTACTTAATTACGTTGTTCAATATGATTGGTGGCTCGATCCTGGTCGCGTCACGCCTCCAAGCGGTGATACTCCGCATGGTGGATTTTGGGGGTGTGACAGATTATGCCCACACGTGTCCTTCAATCGAGTGGCAATCCGATCGGATGGCCCATCCGATCGGATGACCATCCGACACTTGACATTCGACCAGATGATCAAATGCCTAAAAAATAAAAAATAAAAAAAGGCATTTTTTGATCGCAACAACGAGGAGAGTCTCCAGAAAAAATTTGGTGATTGTCAATTTTTTCGGATTTTTAACGACCAAGCTGGGTTGTTCGGGGACACCGTCGGGGGATTCAGTGAATATATTTGATGATACGATCACAGATTGTGGAAATTAGTGAGGTAGTCATGTTACTGGTGAAGAAAGTTTATCTTTCAGGGTATATGACTATTTATGGGCCAAAAAGAAAAATCCACAACGGCGAAAAACTGACAATTGTGGCAAATATTGTGATATTCTAGTTTGGTCAAGTTTTTCGGAGAAGAGATTTAGAAACTGAATTAAGTTTGAGAGGGAATTCAGTATTAGAGCCGTCAGAATTTGCAAAAATGAGGGGGAATCAAAATTTCACTGTCGTATGTTGAAATTCCGGCATTTTTGAAATTCGTGACACTGCAACAGTATTTGGGTAGTTTTCAACTTCAGATTGTCAGGGGGAATGTGAATCTGATCGTGAGTGTAAGCTTTCGAGATCAGGATGATCCAAGGTGTTGATATCTGATCGTGGACGAAAGCATCAAATATCTGAGAGTGATCGTGAATGATAGCTTCTGAGATCTAGATTGTCCGAGGAGATGAATCTGATTGTGGACGAATGCTTCGTAGATCAGATTACATTACCAGATGATTTGTTTTCCAATGAAGATTTGTTGATTGTGGAGAATACCGTTTACACGGATCAGTCATTCTTATGGTGCGTTAACGTGGATCACGGTAAACGGGATATCAGATCTTCAGGGGGAATCACGGATTTGAAGTTAACCAGTGGGGTATTTGAAGTTTCTATCAATTGCCGGTTGAGTTTTTGTACATTCTTAGATCGAGCAGGCGGAATGCGAAGATCGTGGTGCTTACTTGTAATATCTAAAACTGAGCTCGGATGCGGTTAAAGTTGAAACAGAGGATGCTGCATTGATTAGTTTCAAGTTGGTGATTGTTCGTGAAGGTTGCAGTTTAGCAAATCAGAGGAGAGTCGTAAGCTGTGCAAAAGACCTAATAAATAGTCAACGCCCAATTGTTGGGCAGGAAATTGGGAAAGCCCAATTCTCAGGATCTGAGATTTGTATTAAAGACGATGGATTGGATATTATGAATCCGTGATCGTCTGAAAACTGCCAGTAATCGGCAGAAGAGCAATGCGAACAAGAGGCGCAAATCTCTTAAAGTTCCAAATGGGGAAAAGATTCTATCGAAAATATCAAATATGAAAGAGTACAACACGTTTCGGTATAAAGGGCAAGTTAAGCCTTGGATATATAAATCATTAGAGATCTTCGAATGTGATGGCAGTATAGCTCATAAGCTAAACTTGCCTAAGGAGCTCGATGGAATTCACGATGTGTTCCACATTTCTAACTTAAAGAAATGCAAAGCTGATAAATCGCTAGCAATGTCTTGTAAAGAAGTATAGATTGACGAAAGCCTAAGGTTTATTGAAAGACCTATATCGATCAAGGATCGACAGGTAGAGAAACTCCGAAAAGGAGCATGTACCTATTGAATAAGGTCAACTGGAATACCCGTAAAGGTCTCTAAATTACTGTGGAAGTTAAGTCCATTACACGACATAAAGTACTTCCATCTTTTTGAGCAAATCTCGGGGTCGAGATTTCTTTTAAGGGGGTGAGAATGTAACACCTCGTAAAATCGTGTCCAATGGTGTGGTGACACGTGTAACGAACCCTAATAAAGTCAAACGTTGACTGTGAGGGACTAATTTTGTCAAAAATCAAAAACCTTGATTTTAGAAGGACTGAAAGTGTCAACATGCTTAAACTAAGCCTCCGAGTGACCTTATACGATGTCCGTATTCTCAAATGAGCCATTTGTTGGACGAAAGGAGCCGTTTGTGTAATTATGCGCGTACGGTTAGACTTACGTAACTAGTTTATGTAAGTTTAATGAAACGGGTTTAACCTTATTGTTTTTACTTCAAAATCCAGAATGTACTTAGTTTACCCATATTATACAAGTCCTCGTACTTGTTGGGTCTAAATAACATTCTATTTCCGGTCATTGCTTAAACTAGCGTGTCGTACCGTTTTAGATCCTTTAAGCTAGCCGGTCTAAGTCTACGACTTAAATAAAGACCATTAGCATTCTAAATTGATTATATATTACCATCACTCCAGACTAGAGCCACCCGGTAAAAGCTACCTGCATTTAGATAGATTGGATACGACTGAGTTATTATGCTGTGAATCAAGTATTAGCTCAGGTAAATACTTTTAACTTATTTTCCCTTATACGGGCCTGGGATACGGTATCATAAGAATACCGCTTGGTCCGGTATGAGATCATTTAGTCGGATTGTGATTTAATAAATCTGCATAACCCGTTTAATCTGTATTGTTTGATAACATAAACATTGGGGGTTAACGACCGTGTCCTGGATATCCTCGGCTCATTAAAGTTAAAAATGGCCACGACCTATGCACGGGGTGTAGGCATACACCCGACAGATGCAAATGCTAAATATAAATAACCCACAAGTTGGGGATAACTCCTTCGTGGGTTTTATAAGTGGTGAGTCGGTTAATCACGACCGGCTTCCAAACCGGCCCCATATGTATGAAAAACATGTAATACTGTATACAAGATTTTATTAAAGATTGTCCCAAGTTATAAATGGTTTATGCCTTGTGCACTTAAATCAATTTTCATAAACTTTTTTTAAATGAGTCGGTTAATTGTATTTACCAGTGAAAACTGACGTATTTTCCAAAGACTATGTGGCAGGTACTACTCGTAATAGGCTGGGGGATTGCTCAGTGTCGAAATAGAGGATCTTGCAAATCCTTAAAGATGCCTTAAAGTCTGCTAAACTTCATTTTATACATTCTGTAAAGATCCACCTGTGGATTTGATATTACAGGCTCGTCTATAATAAATACTTTGATATTTTCAGACATTTGAGTTTGTAATAATATTTTATATTCCAAGACTTCCGCTGTGCTATTCTGTGTATGTTTGACCATGATGATATCAACTACGTCACGATATTCCCCACCGGGCCCACCGGTAAAATGTGGAAATATCGGGGTGTGACACTTACTTGCGCAGCCGGTACTCTTTTTAAAATTGGAGAATTTCCTTTTGTTTTCTCCTGAGGACTCCACGTGAGTTTCTTTCTTCTTGAGGTCAGAGTTTGAAAACTTGTTTAGCCGGATAGCTTCCTCAGTAAGTGACACGCTCAGGTCGATGGCTTCGGTAATGGTTGGAGACTTGGACGTCGTCACCATGCTCATAATCTGGGGTGCCAATCCCCAGATGAAACGCTCAATGCGTTTAAATTCAGGATCAACCATATTCGGCACAACGCGTGACAAATCGTGGAACCTTTGCACATACTCAGCAATTTTTGGGCCGTCCATTTTTAGGTTCCAAAATTCCGTTTCCAGCTTCTGTATTTTGGCACGTGAACAGTATTTCTTCCTCATGAGCTCCTTCAGCTCAGCCCATGTCAGTGCATACGCCGCCGCCTCTCCCAGGGTTTGAACTTGCAGGTTCCACCAGGATAAAGCACCATCAAGAAAGAGTCCTGAGACGTAAGTAACTTGGTTTTCAGGAGCACACTTGTTCATCCTTATTACCGAATCCGTCTTTTCCGTCCACCTGACGAAAGCAACAGCACCCCCAGTGCCGTCGTAGTTTAAGGGCTTACAATCCAGGAATTGTTTGTAGGTACAGCCATTGGATGAGTTGTTGTTATTGTTTGAGTTATTCCTGCTTGTTTCGGCGCGCGAGGCCTCATAATCTGCTATTGCTTTTGAAATACGTTCCTGTAATTCTGCCTCAGTGGTAGGCAAACGTGTGTCTCGTCGTGGAGGCATCTTCTAAAAGAAAGATCATATTGGTCCGGTCATAGTAAGTATAGTAAGTAAGTAATATGCGTATGTAATAACACAATAACTCATAATATCTCATGTCATAACGCAAAATAAATAATCCAACAACGCATGTAAGTCACAATCAATGTAAGCAAGTAATCATCCTAGTCTTGCCCAGACTATCTCACCCAGTCTCTTAGACTGAACTCCCTAGTTTCTCAGACTAACTCCCTGGCCTCTAAGACCAAACCTTCCTAGTCTCTAAGACTAACTCCCTAGTCTCTAAGACCAAAACCTCCCCAATCTCTAAGATTGAACCCCTCAGTCTCTAAGACTGAACCTCCCTCAGTCTCTAAAACTTGATGTGTAGGAAGCGGTAAGTTAAAAACTTGTAAAAATGGTTAAATAAAGACTGACTCAAAAACTAAACTTTTGACATGCTTTGGCCTAATAGGTATCGGTACTCTCATTGATAGTCCCCAGGTGGGCAACGGGTCCTTTTATTTGGATTTGTACGAATGCCAACCTAGACAGGAGTTCTCAACTACCGGTACTTAACCCTTCCAGTTACTACATGTCCGACACGAAAAACACATGTTTGTAAAGAAACGTTTGTACCCTGGATCTGGAAACTTGTATATGCAATGTAAAAATGTTTTCGTGAGAGCCCTGATGATCATAGTCTAGACTCGAGAAAGAATCCTAGTTCGCTATGATCGAGGCTCTGATACCAAGCTGTCACACCCTGGCTTTTGCGGAAGCGTGGTTTATTTGGTGTGACTTCTTAATACCATAGCAACAATCATAACAATGCTATATGATAAAAAAAATACGAGATGTACATCCATTAATTTAAGTGAGAAAATATCACAACATCATTGTTTAGAAACATCGACACTTGAAATAAGTTACAAACCATAACTTGCTTAAAACGTTTTCATAAGACACCAAAAGACTTTAGATAAGACGAGGTTTAGAGATATGTAACCTGTCCAGGAATAGGTTACACCTCTCAAACTCCACAACTCTGGATGACATCTTTTATTCAACGTAGCTAGACACATGCATACCCTGCCAGATCCGCTAGTTCCCTGAAATACACGTAGTTTGAAAAATCAACAAAAAGTTGAGCGAGTTCATGTGTAAGTCTGTGTGTATAAGCCTTTAAAATATGTCTAGTGTGTATAAATGTCCCTGGTATGTAGCAATTAAGGAAAAAAATCACCAATGGGTTGCAAAACCAATGGTATGTGTGCAAATGTGCAGGAAGTACTCAAACCTAGCAAATTTGTACCGGGCTTCCGGCTGGAAGACATAGTCACCTCTATGGGCCGCCCCGGCCTCATGGGTGTGGGCTCGCTATACCCAAATAGATCTATCACTCATGTCCCTCGGTCTTACGACGAGGATTAATGGCCTTAAGTGTTGTGCCCACCCTTCATAGTCTAGTAGTAAACCTTCCTTAAGCTAACCATACCATGTATAAAAATGTCTGTAATAGTTGTAACATGTATTCCACCCCGAAGTATAAAACTGAAAACAGTTAAGAGAAAAGGGGGACATGAACTCACCTTGATTGCGAGTAAGTCCAAACAAGTATGCAAATGTGAGAGTTCTTGGAAATAAGATTCCACGTCACTCTAATTGATTGAACATGCAACAATATGGAATATGTATCAACCATAATGTTTAATTGGATAATTGGAAATCCAAAATCTATGGGATTCGGTAGTGTTTTGTTTAAATGGTAATTATGGGATTTGGATAACCTAGCAAGAGGACTTGGAAAATGAATATGATGTAAAGGAATTATTTATGAAAAATATTTATTTATCATAAATAATAAAATTGCAAAAATGTACAATTGATTTAATATAAACATTTGTAATAATAAATCAAATATATTTAACTAGTATAATTAAATAACATAATTAAATATAATGATTATTGGCAAAATATTGTACAAGTGATATAATTAATTTATAAAAATTATAAATTAATTTAGATGGTTTAAAATATATATTATTTGATAAATGATAAATATTTTGTTTAAAAGAATTAATATGATAATTACATAACTAATTATCAAAATAATTATATTAAATCTGAATAATTAAAAATAACATTTTAAATTATTAAACTTGAATATCACTTATTTAAATTAATTATTATGGCCTTGGAATCATTTTAAATAAATAAAATGAATTAAAACGGTTAAAGTAACAATAAATAAGTTTATAAAAAAAAGAGTTGCAGACCCCTAGGTTCGAACCCGGGTCTGTACTGAAGGCAAGCACACACACAACCACTGGGCTAGCCTGGTGGTTTGTGTTTAGTTTCAGTTTAAATAAAATAATTATTGAAATGAAAAGTGTCATCTTCCCCAAATTTTCAACCGAGTCAAAACAGAAAGTCAAACCTCAAAATTAATCGGGGAAATCTATGTTTTAATTAAATTAACTTTAGGGAATCGTTGTACAAGCATAAACGAACAAATTGATCAAATAAAAACTAACCGGTAACGTTTAAAACGATGAAACGGCTAATTCCGGCGAGGAGTAACTCCGGCGAAGTTGCAGGTTCGAACAGAGGATTAATTTCGATGTTTTAGAGAGATGTGAAGGGTGCAGGAGGTTCGTGGTGATCTAAGGAACTTATATACTGGTTCAATTCGATTCTCAGATCCAACATTTCATAGTGGAATCGATCCACTTTTATTTATTTTTATTTTTGTTTTAAATTTGAATTACAGTTGTTTTGGCACGAAAATGTGTCGAGTGAATGGTTAAATGGGTTGGCAATGGGGTTGGGGACTCGTGGATGATGTTTCCGGATCGAAATAAACAATAACAAGTTGGGACAGATCGAAATCGCACTGATCTTGTTTCAGATTTGAAATATAATATTTAAATCTAAAGTGTTTATAAATATAATACAATCTCATCAAATAACCGGATGAGGGCTTAGCCCGACCGGTCACGTAGTTGCTTGTTGTGCGGGGTGTCGCGGGTTCGATCCTTCCCTGGTGACCGGTTCGATGGTTTTAATCCTTTTTGTTTCAGAATTTATTTTAAATAAAATATTTAATTTCCTAAATAGTATATAAATGAATTTAAATTTCATATTCTAACAGCTCTGTACAGAGGATAAACTGGTAAGGCGTTGCGGTTATAACCGAGAGGTTACGAGTTCGATCCCAGCAAAGGCCGGTCCGATACAGAAGGACCCCTTTTTAACAGAATTTTGACATATTTACACTTTGGCCCCTCAAGTTTCATTTTTTACAAAAATAGTCCCTGAACTTCCGAAACGTTGCAATAACAGTCCCTATACTTTAATAAAAAGTACATAATTGGTCCCTGAAGTTTCTAAAATTTACACAAATGGTCCCTGTACTGTTCAGTTAAGTATGCTAACTGAGTTAATGTTTAAAGAAGGAAATCTTTATGAAAGGACTAACACAGTTAGGGTTTTCAGTTTATATAAGTTTAAAAATAATAGTTTTGGTCCCTACTTCCCTACACTCCATACTAGTGTAGTACCTTGACTCTGGTTCATATTGGCCTCAACATATTGTTTGTCTATGTGCTGGCATTGTCAGCATGTTTCTGAGTTATCCATTCACTGTGCTAACTGTGTTTTGTGCATCCAGTTTATCACTAAAGTTTGTGTGTAATAAATGGAGTGACGGTATGAATGTGATGCATATGTATGTATGATGCAGAACTCATAAAGCAGTTTAATTCGTCAGTTGTAATTCTAGCACAGTCATTAAGCACAAAGTTAATATTAATTAATTGTACGGATACCTGTAATTGTGAGCATTGTCACATCACCCGATCGGATTGGCTTTGACAATTGCAAAACATGTCCAACTTTTCTAAGCACTATAAGGAATTTAAAGTATATTTAACTTCAACCATACTCAAAAATATTACGGATGCCAGTTCGTTCGGTCGTACGGTCACGTTTTCCGCTTAATTACGACGAACGTTCGAACGGACGCGAAAACAATCCAGATTTCGCGACTGATGGTATTTTTGCATTCCCATCACTAAAATATGACATTTTAATGATTACAAACATTTATGGATGTGCAGGTATGGCCAGAATGTAGAATACGCGCGAATATGCATAGTTTCGCCGTTTTGACGCTTTTAGTCCCTTGAACGCATAAAGTTGCGCGTAAAGCCATTTATTGATATCCAAGTCTTGTATAGCCCATATAGGGATTCACGAGAACATGACCGATCATTACGAAGTCTCTGGTTCTCTTAAAGGTAGCTTGAAAACGTAGTTTCGCTTATTGACGCTTTTGGTCCCTTTAATGCGCAAACTTGTGCGCACCATCATTTAATGGCATTAAAGCCCTATGTAGCCCATATTAAGGATCCTTAAAAGTATGATGACACATCAAAATGCTTCGGGGTTAAAATGTCATTCAGAGGTATAATTAAACATATTGACGTTTTTAACCCCTCTAACTCGCAAACTTGCGCGTAACTTCACTTATTGGCATAAAAGCCTTTAATAGCCAATATTAGGCATTCCCGAGAACATGATGAAACATAATGAAGCTCTCCGTTTGTTAAAAGGTCACTCAGAGGTAAGAATTAACATGTTGACACTTTTAACCCTTCGACGCCCAAACTTCCACATAATTACACAAACGGCTCCTTTCGTCCAACAAATGGCTCATTTGAGAATACGGACATCGTATAAGGTCACTCGGAGGCTTAGTTTAAGCATGTTGACACTTTCAGTCCTTCTAAAATCAAGGTTTTTGATTTTTGACAAAATTAGTCCCTCACAGTCAACGTTTGACTTTATTAGGGTTCGTTACACGTGTCACCACACCATTGGACACGATTTTACGAGGTGTTACATTCTCACCCCCTTAAAAGAAATCTCGACCCCGAGATTTGCTCAAAAAGATGGAAGTACTTTATGTCGTGTAATGGACTTAACTTCCACAGTAATTTAGAGACCTTTACGGGTATTCCAGTTGACCTTATTCAATAGGTACATGCTCCTTTTCGGAGTTTCTCTACCTGTCGATCCTTGATCGATATAGGTCTTTCAATAAACCTTAGGCTTTCGTCAATCTATACTTCTTTACAAGACATTGCTAGCGATTTATCAGCTTTGCATTTCTTTAAGTTAGAAATGTGGAACACATCGTGAATTCCATCGAGCTCCTTAGGCAAGTTTAGCTTATGAGCTATACTGCCATCACATTCGAAGATCTCTAATGATTTATATATCCAAGGCTTAACTTGCCCTTTATACCGAAACGTGTTGTACTCTTTCATATTTGATATTTTCGATAGAATCTTGTTCCCCATTTGGAACTTTAAGAGATTTGCGCCTCTTGTTCGCATTGCTCTTCTGCCGATTACTGGCAGTTTTCAGACGATCACGGATTCATAATATCCAATCCATCGTCTTTAATACAAATCTCAGATCCTGAGAATTGGGCTTTCCCAATTTCCTGCCCAACAATTGGGCGTTGACTATTTCCTCCAAACAAGGTCTCCAATGGAGCAGCCTTTATGCTTATATCACGCTTTTGGTTAAAGAACTTATTCAGGGTGAGATAGTTATTCCAACTACTACCCGAATCAGTCTTAAGGAATCAACTATCCTCATGGTTAGTCAAACAAGTCGACGATCCTGGGTATCTAATAACGATTCTTAATTGTTTCCTTGTAGGTTGCAGTAATCAATGCACAAGCGTATTGCATTGTGCTTTCCTTTATCAACCATAATCAGAGTTCTTAAGATGATGAGTTAGGCTGTACAAGCCTTTCTCCAAAAATTCATCTGGTTAGTTCTCAGTTCTTCCATTTCTATTGATGCTGACTGATAAAGAGCTTCTGTAATAGATACAGCTCTTAATAGGATGTAAATCTTAATTCCACCTTGCCTCTCAAAAGGTGAAACAGGGTAGTTCTATGGAGAGGAAATCAAGTTATCCAAATATGATAGAGGTAGCTTCAATCTCCGACCTTGGTCCACTTACCGACGATTGTGTCATGTAAATGACATATCTGTTTTACGAGTGCACGGATGCCTTAAGTAGAGACGCCTACTTAGGCATTTCTATTATGGATATCTTCTTTGAATACCACTAGATGACTTTAGTACAATATGACCATTGGTATATCTTAGTGGTTCCATGCATTAAACCTCCATACTGATCAGGCATGGAAGCAATCTATGGGACACACTAGGTTACGCCAATCCTCATATGGCGCTTTTATCAAACATAGTTGGCACTCGTAGTTGATAAAATCAATGAGGAAAATAATTAAAATAACATATATTTTCGTAATCTATTCAAAGAAAAAGTACTCTTAGATTTTACAGAAAGATCATCGCCGATAATAGGTGAATCGGTCTCTCAGGTTTCCATGGTAAGTTCTACCTGACTAAGAATCTGGAGTTCTTATGAATATCATCAAAGTTTTGCTAAGCTTATAGTCTATGAAAGACTTATTATTGCCTGTATTAAAAACAAGATGCTTAGCAGAAATTATCATTGTCAAAATGATAAGAAATGTACTGGATGGCATCATGCACTGCCTCTTGGCATTCCTCAGGTGAGTTCAGGCACTTCCTTCCTTAGCCTTTCCAGACTTAGCTGCACCTTCTTTGGCAGCTTTATGGCATCTAATTCTGATGTGGCCTTACTCACCACAGCTGTAACAGACTGCATTCTTTATGTCCCTACATTCATGGGACTGATGACCAGTTTCTTTGCAGATGCACACTGCTTTGGTCTTTATCCTATTCGACACTGCCCCCAGTGTCTTTTATAGCAATTCTTACATACAGGCTTCTTACTGAACTTATGATGGTTCTTATTAAGCCCGTAATTTGCTATTTTTCTTTGATTTCTGGGAGTTATCCTCCTCCCTTGGTTCATCCTTCACATTCGAAGTGTGAACAAAACTCTTTTCATGAGCAATTGAATGTGGTTTTGAATGAAATTTAGAGCGAGAAACATTCGGCTCTTTGAACTGTTTCATGACCGTTTCCATGGCCTTTCAAACTGCTGTGTCAATTATAGCTTGGAGATTAACTCCATTAATATTGAGGTTTACGCTTGTAGTATTATTAGCTTTTGTCGCCTTAATAGTATCGCGACTGCTATCCACCTCATTCGAGTTTTCCATACTCTAAACTTGGTACTAACCACCATGTTAAGCAATTGTTAGTCATCATCCTGATGACCTGACATAGATCAGCCACGGCATCCATAAACCATATAGGCTATTATTTTCCAAACATTCCTAATGAATGTTATTTGAATGTATACCCATACATTTAGCCTAGGTCACAATAGGATCATTAATGGCACTTAAGGTTTGGAGCGAGTCCAATAAGTGTCTGACAGGGAATCATAATGTCACAACTGCCTTTGTCACAAGGACGATTATGAATAGCTCGAAGGCTAACCTTACATGACTTTTATTATAATTATATACATATATGGCATAAATGCCCGTCGCGAAGGACGTAACAATATATGGCATAAAGCCTAGTCATGAAGGACATAAATGATTATATGGCACAAAGGCCTTGTCGCAAAGGACATCTAGATATGGATCAAAGTGGCCTCGTCGTAATGACGTTATAAGATATGGCACCAAGGCCTGTCACGGAGGACATTTATCAATGCTGGCACAAAAAGGCCTGTGACTAGGAATGTTAACACTTAATATGTTTAATTGTCACGAATGACAAACTATAGCACATTAGTTTGTCATGAATGACTTTTAAAACATAACTCATTGTTTTGTCATCAAGGTCATTAGTTTATAAGTCGTAATCTTATTGGATTAGAGGCTTCCAGGTTTGAACATAGTTCTTCACCTTTGGACAGGGAGTCATAAACTACAACTGTCGTTGTCTCTAAAGACGACTTATTTGGCACAAAGGTAACCCATTTGACATCACTAATGAATGTTCATATATCATCATTGCATTTGGTGATATTAGTCATGATTATACTGATCATATAGACTGTTAGGGTTGGGTATAACCCATTACTTTATACAGGGGATCATAAAGACCACCACTAGTTTTGTCTTATCGACAATAGAATAAAGTGTAGCCCGTAGGCATTTCATCACAAGGGATGTTAATATTATGATCATCATATTGATGATACTAGTCAAGATCGCAATGATCATATAGACTATGGGATTTGAGCATGGCTCACCCCCTTGGGTAAAGAATCACGAAAGATTACAATTGCCTTGTCTCAGATAGACAATATAATATAGCCCTTAGGCAAAACATCATTAAGGATGTCAGATTTAATCATCGTACTGATGATTTTAGTCATGATCGCATTGACCATGTAGACTATTAGGCTCTAGCACAGCTGATTACCTTGGACAGGGGATCATAAAGATCACAATGTCAATGTCATAGAGACGTCCTCATATAGCACAAGGCTTGTCTCGAAGGGCAGTTAGATGGCACAAAAGGCCTTGTCACAAGGACAATTAAGACATAATCAATGATCTCTTTGATCAGTGATCTTTAAGGGTCGAACATAGTTCATCGCCTTTTGACAAGAAGTTTATAAAATAAAACTATCATTGTCATGAATACACCTTCGCTCATAGGCATACATCTTAATTGGATGTTTTGATGTATACATCATACTGTTGTTTGATAGCCGTGATTCGTATTGATCATATAGGCTATGAAGGTGGCTTGGAAAAGTCCAAGTACTTTTGGAAGCTAGTGTGGTTTCTCATGTCACATAGCCAGAAACGTTAACATGTTCTCAGATGTTAACAAGGATTAATTATCTTAAGAGGGTTTTACCATCACAGCCATGTTCATAGACATGTAGGCTAGGTTATACCATTAAGAGGATCTTTTTGAAGATTTTTGGCTGATCGATAAAGTTCGAGTAAAATTCAGAACTATTGTTGGATAAAGGACGAAATGAATACCTACATAAAATTTTCAAAACCTTCCTAAATTATTAGGAATTTACAATAGTGCCTTAATCAGTACTTTTAGTCTTATATTTGTCCACAGAGGACTAAGAGGAATAATTATAAGTCCGTATAAGGACTATAAAATATTATAAATCCGAATAGGGGTTACAATGAAATGTTATGTCCTCAAAGGGACTATAAAATAGCGTATCCTTAAAGGGATTTTAATGAAATAACGTATCCATAAAAGGACTATATTGATACAGCGTGCACACATAAGGGCTTTGCTGTACAGATGTCCTCACAGGGACTTTGATAAAATAATATTTCTACGAAAAGACTTTTAATGAAATACTATGCCCATGAAGGGACTATGAAGAAATATAATGTCCATGAGAGGACTATATTGAAATATCAAGTCCACGGGAGGACTATTTTAAAATAGTGTATCCACAAAAGGGATTTTAATAAAATCACATGTCCATGAAAGAACTATATTGAAATAGTATGTCCATAAAGGGACTTTATTGGAATATAATGTCCACAAGGGACTATATTGAAATATAATGTCCATGAAAGGACTAAATAGTAAATGCCCATATAGGGTATTATGTAAAAAGGGTATGTCCACACAGGGACTAAATAGAAGAGATAGGTCCTTATAAGGACTTGAAAAACAAAGAATATTATGAAAGAAGGATTTTCTAACGCCTTTCTTGCTCCATTTCGATTGTTTCTCTTCTTTGTTTACCATATACGGTAGGGACGCTGAAGACCTCAGTGAATAAGGTAAGTATTCCAATCAGGATCCGCTATAGAAGTAGAATTTAAGAATTCCATGATTAAGGAATGATACGGATCACGGATCGGGTTTTGAATGATATAATCCAAGTCTTGGGATTTCAAATTTCGAAGGTAAGGGATAGGGATCATTAGGATCCACTTGTATTATTTTCAATACGGGAGCCTCAGGGACCACCTGGTATGGACTCCACTGACACAGACTTTAAAATTTGAGCCTCAGGGACCTTCGGTATGGACTCTAAAGTCTGATTCCAATTCATATGGGTTTGGTTTTTGAATGAATCCATAAAGGTCTTCCTCCAAACCGGTCGCACGCTTATTTTAGCCGTATTGTGAAGCTTGGCATTCCTTGGCTTCGGATGAGGAGAATCTCTATCAACGGCTTCCTTGCTTGGCGACTTATTTAAAATACATAAAATCGAAAACAATGTTTACTTAATAGGGATGAGAGCATTCCTATGTTAAGTCTAGACTCAAAAAGGTCTAAGGAATATGCTATTGTGTCATTGAGATTAAACACAAAAGACTAGTGTTTAATTCACTCAATGTTGGCTCTGATACCAACCTGTCACACCCCGATATTTCCACATTTTACCGGTGGGCCCGGTGGGGAGTATCGTGACGTAGTTGATATCATCATGGTCAAACATACACAGAATAGCACAGCGGAAGTCTTGGAATATAAAATATTATTACAAACTCAAATGTCTGAAAATATCAAAGTATTTATTATAGACGAGCCTGTAATATCAAATCCACAGGTGGATCTTTACAGAATGTACAAAATGAAGTTTAGCAGACTTTAAGGCATCTTTAAGGATTTGCAAGATCCTCTATTTTGACACCGAGCAATCCCCCAGCCTATTACGAGTAGTACCTGCCACTTAGTCTTTGGAAAATACGTCAGTTTTCACTGGTAAATACAATTAACCGACTAATTTAAAAAGAGTTTATGAAAATTGATTTAAGTGCACAAGGCACAAACCATTTATAACTTGGGACAATCTTTAATAAAATCTTGTATACAGTATTACATGTTTGTCATACATATGGGGCCGGTTTGGAAGCCGGTCGTGATTAACCGACTCACCACTTATAAAACCCACAAAGGAGTTATCCCCAACTTGTGGGTTATTTATATTTAGCATTTGCATCTGTCGGGTGTATGCCTACACCCCGTGCATAGGTCGTGGCCATTTTTAACTTTAATGAGCCGAGGATATCCAGGACACGGTCGTTAACCCCCAATGTTTATGTTATCAAACAATACAGATTAAACGGGTTATGCAGATTTATTAAATCACAATCCGACTAAATGATCTCATACCCGACCAAGCGGTATTCTTATGATACCGTATCCCAGGCCCGTATAAGGGAAAATAAGTTAAAAGTATTTACCTGAGCTAATACTTGATTCACAGCATAATAACTCAGTCGTATCCAATCTATCTAAATGCAGGTAGCTTTTACCGGGTGGCTCTAGTCTGGAGTGATGGTAATATATAACCAATTTAGAATGCTAATGGTCTTTATTTAAGTCGTAGACTTAGACCGGCTAGCTTAAAGGATCTAAAACGGTACGACACGCTAGATTAAGCGATGATCGAAAATAGAATGTCATTTAGACCCAACAAGTACGAGGACTTGTATAAAATCAGTAGGTAACAAGTCTTGGTTGGTAGTTATGGTTTAAAACCATACTACGCGCCGAAACGGCGTTTAAGTCGTTAAATGACGATGTATGTGATCTTTTAGGAAAACTGATGTTATGGTCAGGTTTATATGATCAAAATATGTTATTTAATATGACATATCAGTAGGAAAAAGGTTTTGTAAGAAATCATGCTTTAAAACCATTTTAGGTGCCAAAAGGGCATTATCGTCATTTGAAGACATAATTCAAGAACTTGTGCATAAACTCAGTTTATAATCTGAATTGATATCCCAAATTATCCTATTTATGATATTAAATCAGTAGGCAATGAGTTTGGTATAAGGAATTATGCTTAAAACCAATCTATGCGCCTAAAGGGCATTTTGGTCACTTTAAAGCACAATTCACGACATTATACGCGAACTCAGTTTATGATCAGATTTATAACATCAAAATATGTTAAACATGTTAACATATCAGTACCTAAGTTGTTTAAAAGCTTATTGGTGTCTAAACGTTATTTTTGCTAAAAAGGGCATAATAGTCAAAGTACGGCATATTAACGGAAACTTGTATAAGACTCGGATTACTAGTATGATCATGTAATATAATCCCAGAGGGTTATGCTACATTATAATATGATCATAACGGAACCTAAAATCAGTAGCATACTAGTCTAATTCGGCTTATAACCAAAAGTCAACATAGAAGTCAAACTACGCGACTTTTGGTTGCGAATCGATCCTAAACTTAGAATTGTCAGGTTAAACATGTTTAGACATGTTTAAATAATAATTACCAAGTTATTAAAGTGTTAAATATAATTTATAACCTTTGTATTATTGGTTTTACTTATTAATCACAATTCTGCCAAGTTTGACTTTTTAATTAAATAGTTTGACCCAAAAATTAACTAAGCAAACGAAGGAATTAGGAGGTGCCCTTTTAAGGGTTAATCACCTACCTAACTATGGTCTTATACCCACATTCATTTTGATCAGTGGTTAGACCATTTGAGTTTAAACCGAAAGTCAAAGTTAATTTATGATAACTTGACTTTTCGGTTTTTAAAACATAAAACTGAACTAAGGAGGGAGCCAAGACATTTACAACAGGTCCTAGCTATCTTTTCTACAAGAAAACAAGTCCTAATCAGATCAAGAAGCTCCAGAACTTGAGAGAGGAGAAGAAAGAATGAAATGGGCAAATGAAAGTGTTGAACAAAGGCCTATTTATAGTTTTTTGGATAAGATTAGGATTAAGACAAGTGTTTGATGGGTTTACAAGATCATTACAGGTGTTGGAACAGCTGTACAATTGTCTTGAAGCCCAAGGATTCGGTTTTGATTGGTCTAGAATGGAATAGAGTGGAGACCAAGCAAAAATTCATAACTGGAACCTGCATACGGACCGTATGGTCCTTGGTATACGGTCCGTAAGGACCTGGTCAGCATATATGAAGTTTCAACTGTTGACACATTTGGCCCCTGCACTTGCATAGTTGACTTTTTGGCACTTCTAACACCCGTTAACCCTATTTCTAAGCACTATAAGGAAGTTAAAGTATATTTAACTTCAACCATACTCAAAAATATTACGGATGCCAGTTCATTCGGTCGTACGGTCACGTTTTCCGTTTAATTACGACGAACGTTCTAACGGACGCGAAAACAATCCAGATTTCGCGACGGATGGTATTTTTGCATTCCCATCACTAAAATATGACATTTTAATGATTACAAACATTTATGGATGTGCGGGTATGGCCAGAATGTAGAATACGCGCGAATATGCATAGTTTCGCCGTTTTGATGCTTTTAGTCCCTTGAACGCATAAAGTTGCGTGTAAAGCCATTTGTTGATATCCAAGTCTTTTATAGCCCATATAGGGATTCCCAAGAACATGACCGATCATTACGGAGTCTCCGATTCTCTTAAAGGTAGCTCGAAAACGTAGTTTCGCTTATTGACGCTTTTGGTCCCTTTAATGCGCAAACTTGTGCGCACCATCATTTAATGGCATTAAAGCCCTATGTAGCCCATATTAAGGATCCTTAAAAGTATGATGGCACATCAAAATGCTTCGGGTTCGTTAAAAGGTCATTCAGAGGTATAATTAAACATATGGACGTTTTTAACCCCTCTAACTCAAAAACTTGCGCGTAACTTCACTTATTGGCATAAAAGCCTTTAATAGCCAATATTAGGCATTCCCGAGAACATGATGAAACGTAATGAAGCTCTCGGTTTGTTAAAAGGTCACTCAGGGGTAATAATTAACATGTTGACACTTTTAACCCTTTGATGCGCAAACTTCCACATAATTACACAAACGGCTCCTTTCGTCCAACAAATGGCTCATTTGAGAATACGGACATCGTATAAGGTCACTCAGAGGCTTAGTTTAAGCATGTTAACACTTTCAGTCCTTCTAAAATCAAGGTTTTTGATTTTTGACGAAATTAGTCCCTCACAGTCAACGTTTGACTTTATTAGGGTTCATTACACGTGTCACCACACCATTGGACATGATTTTACGAGGTGTTACAGTAAGAAAAACATGAACCCACCAGAGGAAGCTAAAACTGGAGCTAAAGCAAGAGGGAAGGGATACATGGGCACTTTGCCCAAGTGTGATGTATGCCAATATCATCACCCCGGGCCATGCCGATTCAGGAAATGTGAGTCATGTGGGAAGACTGGCCACACAAAAGAAACCTGCTGGGTTGGAAATGGTGCTGGTAGTGGTGGTCAGCAAGGATATGGAAATGGGAATGGAAACCGCCAACAGGGTGGAAATGGCGGGAATGGAAATCGAGGAAACCGTGGGAATCAAGCTGGTAACCAGGGAGCAGGCAATAATCAAGCTGGTCATGGTAATGGGAACGGAAACGGTCGAGGACCAGGATGTTTTAACTGTGGGGACATCGGGCACTTCAAGCGAGAATGCCCAAAGCTTAACCAGGCACAAGGAAGAGTTTTCAATATTGGAGCGAGGGAAGCTCGCCAAGATCCTAACGTTGTTACTGGTATGTTCCCTATAAATCAACGCTTTGCATCTGTACTATTTGACACTGGTGCCGACTATAGTTTTGTATCGCTATAATTTAAGAAAATACTTAGGTTAACTGCTAGTAAGTTAGACATTCTGTACTCAATTGAACTGGCTAATGGAAAGCTAGTAGAAACGAATGAAGTCATCAGAGGATGCGTGATAGAGCTGGGAGAACACGAGTTTACATTAGACCTACTGCCAGTCGAGGAAGCTTAGAAGTGGTAGTAGGGATGGATTGGTTGTCAAGAAACAGAGCCGAGATTGTATGTCACGAGAAGACCATTCGCATCCCAATGGCGGATAGAGAAACGATCGTAGTACACGGAGAGAAGCGCGATACGCCCTTAAGGATCATTAGTTGTTTGAAGACTCAAAAATGTTTGAAGAAGGGATGTGTTGCCTTCCTGGCACACATCGTGGATAAGGAAGCCGCTAAGCCAAAACTTGAAGGCATCCCAGTCGTGAAAGAGTATCCTGAAATCTTTCCAGAAGACTTGCCAGGATTGCCACCACAAAGGCAAGTCGAGTTTCATATTGACTTAGTTCCAGGCGCCGCGCCTGTAGCTAAGGCACCTTATCGACTTGCACCTTCAGAGATGCAAGAGCTGTCAACGCAACTCCAGGAGTTGTTAGACAAGGGATTTATCAGACCAAGCTTCTCGCCTTAGGGAGCTCCAGTTTTGTTCGTGAAAAGAAGGATGGTAGTTTTCGCATGTGTATAGACTACCGGGAGCTGAATAAGTTGACAATCAAGAACAGATATCCTTTGCCAAGGATCGATGACCTGTTCGATCAATTACAAGGTTCAAGTTTTTACTCAAAGATCGATCTACGATCAGGTTATCACCAGTTAAGGATACAAGAGGAAAGTATTCCAAAGACGACCTTTAGAACTCGATATGGACATTACGAGTTCCTGGTTATGCTGTTTGGTTTGACGAACGTGCCAACAGTATTCATGGATTTGATGAACAGAGTTTGTAAACCGTACCTCGATAAGTTTGTGATTGTGTTCATTGATGACATTTTGATCTACTCGAAGACGAAAGAAGAGCAAGAGCAACATTTAAGAGCTATTCTAGAGCTGCTTAAAAAGGAGAAGTTGTATGCGAAGTTCTCGAAGTGCGAGTTCTGGTTACGCGAAGTCCAGTTTCTTGGTCATGTAGTTAACGGAAATGGAATTCATGTGGATCCCACAAAGATAGAGGCTATCAAAAACTGGGAGACTCCGAAGACGCCAACCGAAATTCGACAGTTCCTAGGTTTGGCTGGTTATTATCGTAGGTTCATTGAGGATTTCTTGAAAATCGCTCAACCTTTGACCTCTCTCACCCAGAAAGACAAGAAGTTTGATTGGGGAGACAAGCAAGAAGAGGCCTTTCAGCTGTTGAAAAACAAGCTTTGTGACGCGCCAATCTTATCTCTACCCGAAGGCACTGACGACTTCATGGTATATTGCGATGCTTCGCGTCAAGGTTTGGGATGTGTGCTAAATACAGCGTCAGAAGGTTATAGCATATGCTTCTCGCCAATTGAAGATCCACGAGAAAAATTACACCACGCATGATTTGGAATTAGGCGCGGTGGTGTTTGCTTTGAAGATATGGCGACATTATTTATATGGCACGCGATGCACCATCTACACTGATCACAAGAGCCTGCAGCACATATTCGATCAGAAAGAGCTTAACATGAGGCAAAGACGCTGGGTAGAGCTGTTAAATGATTATGACTGTGAAATCAAGTATCACCCAGGGAAGGCGAATGTGGTCGCTGATGCTCTAAGTCGGAAGGAAAGGATCAAACCCATAAGGGTTAGGGCTTTGGAAATGATCATACAAATGGACCTCTCATTGCGCATTCGTGACGCGCAGAGAGAAGCACTCAAGGAAAAGAATATTGAGAATGAGTATCTCCGTGGGATGGAGAAACAGTTGGTACCAAACGGGGAAGGGACTTTGTGCTTCATGAAACGAATTTGGGTTCCCTTGTTTGGTGGTCTGAGAAATGTTATTTTTTACGAAGCTCACAAATCTCGGTACTCGATTCATCCAGGAGCGGATAAGATGTACCAAGATCTTAAGGATTTCTATTGGTGGCCAAGAATGAAAGGCGATGTTGCGGTATATGTTGGCAGATGTTTAACTTGCGCCAAAGTGAAGGTTGAATACCAGAGGCCTTCAGGTCTCTTGCAACAACCTGAAATACCCCAATGGAAATGGGAACAGATTTCTATGGACTTCATAACGAAATTGCCAAGGACGCCCAAGGGCCATGATACGATTTGGGTAATAGTAGACCGTTTAACGAAATCTGCACACTTTTTGCCAATCAAGGAGAAAGATAAAACGAGCAAGCTTGCTGAGATATACTTGAGAGAGATTGTTGCACGGCATGGAGTGCCTCTCTCAATTATCTCTGATAGAGACGGAAGATTCGTATCAAGGATTTGGCAATCCTTCCAAGAAACTTTTGGTTCTCAGTTGAATCTGAGTACTGCCTTTCATCCGCAGACAGACGGACAGAGCGAACGAACGATTCAAACATTAGAATACATGTTGCGAGCCTGCGTAATGGATTTAGGTGGAAGTTGGGACACTCACCTACCATTGGTTGAATTCTCATACAATAACAGTTATCATACAAGCATTCAGCCCCACCGTTCGAAGCTCTCTATGGACGCAAGTGTCGATCACCATTATGCTGGGCTAACGCGGGTGATAGACAGCTTGTTGGCCCGGAATTGGTCCAGGAAATGACCGACAAGATTTTACAGATCCGAGAGCGCATTAAAGCGGCTCGTGATCGACAAAAGTGTTATGCGGACCGAAGAAGGAAACCTCTAGAATTTGAGGTGGGAGATATGGTTTTGTTGAAGGTTTCACCCTGGAAGGGTGTAGCACGCTTTGGGAAGCGTGGGAAGTTGAATCCCAGATACATTGGTCCATTTAAAATCCTGAAAAGGATTGGTCTGGTAGCATACAAGTTGGATTTACCTGCTGAACTAAATGGCGTACATGATACATTTCATGTATCTAATTTGAAAAAGAGTCCAACTCAAGAGACAGTAGTCATTCCTGCCGACGAAGTTCATATTGATGACACACTCCACTTTACTGAAGAACCCGTTGAGGTTACTGATTGGAAGATTAACAAGACGCGCAGGAGTAGTGTCAAACTCGTTAAAGTTCTAGGGAATGCACGACACGGCCTGGAATTCACGTGGGAGCGTGAGGACCGTATGAAAAAAAAATACCCACATTTATTCCCCAAGACCCCTGCATCTAGTAGCAGAACTAAAATTTCGGGACGAAATTTTCTTAACAGGGGGAGAATGTGACAACGCTCACAATTACAGGTATCCGTACAATTAATTAATATTAACTTTGTGCTTAATGACTGTGCTAGAATTATAACTGAAGAATTAAACTGCTTTATGAGTTCTGCATCATACATACATATGCATCACATTCATACTGTCACTCCATTTATTACACACAAACTTTAGTGATAAACTGGATGCACAAAACACAGTTAGCACAGTGAACGGATAACTCAGAAACATGCTGACAATGCCAGCACATAGACAAACAATATGTTGAGGCCAATATGAACCAGAGTCAAGGTACTACACTAGTATGGAGTGTAGGGAAGTAGGGACCAAAACTATTATTTTTAAACTTATATAAACTGAAAACCCTAACTGTGTTAGTCCTTTCATAAAGATTTCCTTCTTTAAACATTAACTCAGTTAGCATACTTAACTGAACAGTACAGGGACCATTTGTGTAAATTTTAGAAACTTCAGGGACCAATTATGTACTTTTTATGAAAGTATAGGGACTGTTATTGCAACTTTTCGGAAGTTCAAGGACTAATTTTGTAAAAAATGAAACTTGAGGGGCCAAAGTGTAAATATGTCAAAGTTCTGTTAAAAAGGGGTCCTTCTGTATAGGACCGGCCTTTGCTGGGATCGAACTCGTAACCTCTCGGTTATAACCGCAACGCCTTAACCAGTTTATCCTCTGTACAGAGCTGTTAGAATATGAAATTTAAATTCGTTTATATACTATTTAGGAAATTAAATATTTTATTTAAAATAAATTCTGAAACAAAAAGGATTAAAACCATCGAACCGGTCACCAGGGAAGGATCGAACCTGCGACACCCCGCACAACAAGCAACTACGTGATCGGTCGGGCTAAGCCCTCATCCAGTTATTTTATGAGATTGTATTATATTTAAAAACAATTTAGATTTAAATATTATATTTCAAATCAGAAACAAGATCAGTGCGATTTCGATATGTTCCAACTTGTTATTGTTTATTTCGATCCGGAAACATCATCCACGAGTCCCCAACCCCATTGCCAACCCATTTAACCATTCACTCGACACATTTTTGTGCCAAAACAACTGTAATTCGAATTTAAAAAAAAAAAAAAAAAGTGGATCGATTCCACTATGAAATGTTGGATCTGAGAATCGAATTGAATCAGTATATAAGTTCCTTAGATCACCACGAACCTCATGCACCCTTCACATCTCTCTAAAACATCGAAATTAATCCTCTGTTCGAACCTGCAACTTCGCCGGAGTTACTCCTCGCCGGAATTAGCCGTTTCGTCGTTTTAAACGTTACCGGTTAGTTTTTATTTGATCAATTTGTTCGTTTATGCTTGTACAACGATTCCCTAAAGTTAATTTAATTAAAACATAGATTTCCCCGATTAATTTTGAGGTTTGACTTTCTGTTTTGACTCGGTTGAAAATTTGGGGAAGATGACACTTTTCATTTCAATAATTATTTTATTTAAACTGAAACTAAACACAAACCACCAGGCTAGCCCAGTGGTTGTGTGTGTGCTTGCCTTCAGTACAGACCCGGGTTTGAACCCAGGGGTCTGCAATTCTTTTTTTTTATAAACTTATTTATTGTTACTTTAACCGTTTTAATTCATTTTATTTATTTAAAATGATTCCAAGGCCATAATAATTAATTTAAATCAGTGATATTCAAGTTTAATAATTAAAAATGTTATTTTTAATTATTCAGATTTAATATAATTATTTTGATAATTAGTTATGTAATTATCATATTAATTCTTTTAAACAAAATATTTATCATTTATCAAATAATATATATTTTAAACCATCTAAATTAATTTATAATTTTTATAAATTAATTATATCACTTGTACTATATTTTGCCAATAATCATTATATTTAATTATGTTATTTAATTATACTAGTTAAATATATTTGATTTATTATTACAAATGTTTATATTAAATCAATTGTACATTTTTGCAATTTTATTATTTATGATAAATAAATATTTTTCATAAATAATTCCTTTACATCATATTCATTTTCCAAGTCCTCTTGCTAGGTTATCCAAATCCCATAATTACCATTTAAACATAACACTACCAAATCCCATAGATTTAGGATTTCCAATTATCCAATTAAACATTATGGTTGATACATATTCCATATTGTTGCATGTTCAATCAATTAGAGTGACGTGGAATCTTATTTCCAAGAACTCTCACATTTGCATACTTGTTTGGACTTACTCGCAATCAAGGTGAGTTCATGTCCCCCTTTTCTCTTAACTGTTTTCAGTTTTATACTTCGGGGTGGAATACATGTTACAACTATTACAGACATATTTATACATGGTATGGTTAGCTTAAGGAAGGTTTACTACTAGACTGTGAATGGTGGGCATAACACTTAAGGCCATTAATCCTCGTCGTAAGACCGAGGGACATGAGTGATAGATCTATTTAGGTATAGCGAGCCCACACCCATGAGGCCGGGGCGGCCCATAGAGGTGACTATGTCTTCCAGCCGGAAGCCCGGTACAAATTTGCTAGGTTTGAGTACTTCCTGCACCTTTGCACACATACCATTGGTTTTGCAACCCATTGGTGATTTTTTTTCCTTAATTGCTACATACCAGGGACATTTATACACACAAGACATATTTTAAAGGCTTATACACACAGACTTACCCATGAACTCGCTCAACTTTTTGTTGATTTTTCAAACTACATGTATTTCAGGGAACTAGCGGATCTGGCAGGGTATGCATGTGTCTAGCTGCGTTGAATAAAAGATGTCATCCAGAGTTGTGGAGTTTGAGAGGTGTAACCTATTCCTGGACGGGTTACATATCTCTAAACCTCGTCTTATCTAAAGTCTTTTGGTGTCTTATGAAAACGTTTTAAACAAGTTATGGTTTGTAACTTATTTCAAGTGTCGATGTTTCTAAACAATGATGTTGTGATATTTTCTCACTTAAATTAATGGATGTACATCTCGTATTTTTTTTTTATCATATAGCATTGTTATGATTGTTGCTATGGTATTAAGAAGTCACACCAAATAAACCACGCTTCCGCAAAAGCCAGGGTGTGACAGGTAGCAATCCGATCGGGTGGCAAGCCGATCGAGTGGCAATCCGATCGGGTGGCACATGTGTGAGATGTCTATAAATAGGGACCTTGGGGTTCCATTTGGACAAGCTTTTGGTTCCCAGATGGGACATGCTGTCCAACTGGTCTCGCGGTGCTGTAAACGTTGTATAATCAATAGAGACCAGATTGAAATTGACTGCTCGGTGTTCTATAAATAGAGACCAGATTGAAATTGACTGCTCGTTGAAATTGACTCGAGTGGCAAGCCGATCGAGTGGCAATCCGATCGGGTGGCACATGTGTGAGATGTCTATAAATAGGGACCTTGGGGTTCCATTTGGACAAGCTTTTGGTTCCCAGATGGGACATGCTGTCCAACTGGTCTCGCGGTGCTGTAAACGTTGTATAATCAATAGAGACCAGATTGAAATTGACTGCTCGGTGTTCTATCTATCTTCTACTCCTTTCTTAGTCGTAATAAACGCACCGAACACGTCGTTTTGGGACCGAAGCTCCGTCGAACTCACCGGATCCTGGAATCAGCATTATATATAAAAAAATTAAAATTTTGTATGGGCTCGTTTAGGCTCGCGAGCCTAAACAAGCTTTGTATTTCAGGCTCGAGCTCGGGCTCGATAACAAAACCAGCTCCATTTCAGGCTCGAGCTCGGGCTCGGGCTCGTTAAGGCTCGGCTCGTTCGAGCTTTTAACCGGAGCCGATCACGAGTAGCTCTCGAGCCTCTGGGCTTGTTTACACCTCTATAGTTTACTCAAAATGTAATGTTGATCTTTTTTTGAAAACACCCCTAAACTTTGTGTACAACACCCCTATAATATGTAAATGGTTCCGTGTCATTGTCTATATAATTACCATCACCATTAACATTAACACTACATAAAATAAAATAAAAATTTAAAAGTTTGAATAGTGTCAACATGATAACATGACCCTTAGAGGCTTGCTAACTTGAGCAAGTATGCGAACATGAGCTTTTTCTTTTCTTTTTTGAGTTTAGTGTTTTTAACGAAAGAAATCGATACGGAAAAACTGTTTTTAATGTTCGAATTTTTTTAAACGAATTGAACACGCGCAAGCATATTTTTTAACTTTTTTTCGTTTGCTATAGCGAAGCACCGAAACCGACCGAGTTCATATCGTTTTTTTTACGTTTACCTTTGTTATTTACCTTATTGTTTTATCTTCTCTTGTTATTTTGATGAAGTAAGCAACTTATCCAACAAGAAACAAAATATTGAAATTTTTTGATGTCCATTAGTGAAGTGAGTTATGTTGATTCGTCCGTGATCATCAGTTAAGTTTAAAAAAATGGAACTTTTACGTCCGTTAATGAAGTGAGCTTTGTTCATCCGTTGGCGATCAATGACGAAGTAGACACCTTAGCCTTTAATTGTGAAGAATCTGAAGAGTTGTCTGTTTTTGTTGGTTACACTTTGTAGTTGTTTTATGGTTTTTGTTTTTTTATATTGGTGGTTTTTTGATAGGTTGTTTTGTGGTTGTTTTGGACGAAGGACCGGGGTTTAGAACCCATTTTGTTAGGTCCTTTGTTGATAAGGATTGAGTACTCCTTGGGTTTTATGTCCCGGGATTTTTCTTTCCTTAGGTGTACATAGTTTTATTTTAATAAAATTTACCGGGGGTGTTGTCCTCCTTTACCAAAAAAAAAAAAAAAAAAAAAAAATTATATCTTCAAGTGAAGTGGGCTGTGTTGATTCAACAATGAATTGATCATTGAAGATGTTTAATGGCAAAATCGGCATCTTATCTAACGTTAAAAAGAAGATTTGAATTTTCAATACATGTCTCGATCATATGTCATTGATAAAAGTTCTCTAATTTACACTGTACAGAAAGTCCAATTCAACTCAAATTACATAGTTGACTTTTCAAGCTGATAAGAACATGTGTTAGCGGACCTACCTTAGCCGGTGGGTGGGTGGGCGGCCGCACCCCTTGAAAAAAAAAATTTTAGTGTTATTTTTCGCGAAAAATCCCGACCGCACCCCTTGGAAAATTTCGACCGCACCCCTTGGAAAATTATGACCGCACCCCTTGGAAAAAAATGTTAGGAATTTATATAAAAAAAATTGTGAACACGGATTTAAACCCGACCCAATTATGTAAACAAGCCCACTAATCTCTTTAAATAAAACTTGTATTTCTATAACCCAACATCAAGCCCAATTGAATAAGTTTATGGTAAAACCCAACCCAAATAACTAAATCAATTAAACAAAATATAACCCAAATAATACCAATCGACCTTTCATCTCTCCCGCCCTCCCATCTCTGCTGCAGCGACCAAGAAACAGAAGGATCAACCTGCAGGCTTCAATCGATCAACCACAGCCACCGTAGACAGAGTTCAGACTAGCCGATCATCCTTGATTTCATTATTCAAGAGTTTTGATAAGGTATCTTTTGACTTTTGAATCGATGATAAGGCTGATGTTGTGTAACCATAGCCACCGCCCCTGCTTTTGATAAGGTTGTTGATAAAATGATAAGTTGCTGTTGTGTAATTATAGCAAATGACAATGACAATAGTAGGAAAATAGAAAGAAGTTACTGGATTGTTGTCGTTGATTTCATTATTTTATTGTTAAAGTTGTCTTTTGCATTATTAATTGTTTATTCCATTCTTTCATATTTACTTATTGTTGATTTCATTAAATATTAAAGTTGTGTAGACCGACTTGCGTAATCGGATTGGCGATGAGAATTTAAGTGATAGTTGTATATGTTATATAGAGAAAGACTTGCTTAAGAAAGTACCTCTAGATGATGTTTTGGATAGATTTCAAAAAATGAAAACCCGTAGGGCGACTTTTTAAATATGTTTGTAACAATGTTTGACGTGTTTTGATGATTATATAAATTTTAGTTTGATGTTCTTTTTTACATGACCCGACCCGACCCGACCCAAACCGACCCGGTTTTTTTATGTATATATCTAGACGCCTAAAATTTAAAAAAAAATCCGCACCCCCATGAAAAAATTCCTGGGTCCGCCACTGCATGTGTAGTGGGAGGGGAAGACCCTTGGACATTTTGTGTCATGTGACGGTCCAGTCAGCATGTGAGTATTGTGTGACATTATGTTAAAAGGGGTGTAGTGGGGATGTGACCATTGTGATGCATTATGTTAAAATGGGTGTAATAAAATTAAATAAAAAAACCATCAAAAAAATGTTATTGGCCAAACAAAAAGAAGAAAGCGTTTAAAAAAGCACGCTCCTCCATTTTTATTAAAAAAAAACGCCCCCGGGGTCGGTCAGGCAGCGTTGTTGGGCTTTTTTTGTGGAAAAAATGCCAAAAGAACCCCACAGGGTGGTCTAACTGGGTTGTTTGATAATCTCATCAATTTGAATTGTTTTTTTTTTTTGTGGTTAAAATTAGGGGTGTCAATCGTGTTGGGTTAATGGGTTGACGGGTTACGTGTTGGCATGTTAAAATGTTCAACCCGAACCCGACCCATATTATTATTCGGGTCAAAGATTTCAACCCTAACCCGACCCATATAAATTTGGGTCAACCCGAACCCGACCTGTTTAACCCATATTTTTAAATGAGTCATACACGTTGACGAATTATAAGCGAGTTGTTGGGTTTTAACTTTTAAGCGGGTTATCGATAACATGTTTAATGATGAGTATGAGTGTGACAAATAAATAATATAATGTGTCTAAACTAATATTATTGTAACTAACCATGTAATATAGAAACGGCAAAAACAAAAACAAAAATATAAAATATTTTTTAAATAGTTAAATGGGTTAATGGGTCATCCCGTTTGTATATGGGTCAACCCGAACCGACCCGTTTTTAATACGGGTCAACCCAAACCCGAGTCGTGTTAATCGATCCAAATCTGTTTTTCCGTGTCAAGTTCAGGTCGGATTGGATTGGTGAATCGTGTCAAGAATTATCAGCCCTGGTTAAAATCATTTAAAACCCTAAATCGTTATTCTGTTTATCAATCTTCTGACTTTCTTTTTCTGTCTCAATCCATTGACCTGCCCACCCCCACTTTCATCCCCAAATATATGTCTACACAACCCTCCATGTTGGCTCAAAGTCAAAACCTTAAAAACAACACACATTTGCTCATAAACATTGCTTTTCTTCCACTTTACATGGTGGTCATTTTGTTGGCTATGATCGGTAATCATTAATGTCAAAACTACATCGTTTTGGTCAACTTCTTTTTCATTTTTGTAAAAACCCGGTTCTAATTCATTGTACACTGTCCCACAAGTCGACTCGAAAATTACCCTCCCTACATGTATCTCTTATCTTTTCTTTATATCTATAGATTTTTATGTTTTCTTTTTCTTTTTGTGTATGGGTTAGTTGACTTGACATAGATTTTTATGTTTCTTTTTCCTTTTTGTGTTTGGGTTAGTTGACTTGCGATGTCCCTACATAGCGTATCTCTATCTCATATTTAAATATACATCGATTAACATTAGTTATGAAGGGTTAGAATATAATAGAAAGTTTTTTTCGCTATAAAGGCTAGGAAGTAATCTTAATCATCAATTGATTTAATTAAGGGCTAAGATTAAATGGGTGAAATTGAAGAGAAGAAAAGAGGCGTGTGGGTTTGTGTAAGGGCATTGTAGTCAATCAAGAACAATAGTTTCTCTCTCCTCCGATCCCCTCCCCTCATTTTTTAAACGTTAATAACTTTTTTATACGACATTATTTTTTTATAAACATTGCACCAAAAAAACGAGCGTTTTTTTATCTTTAAAACCAATATTTTCGAAAACCTAGTTGCATAAACCGCAATGGAAGAAAACCCAGTTGCGTAAAACGCAATGGAAGAAAACCCGGTTGCGTAAAACGTAATGGAAGAAAACCTAAAACCAATATTTTCGAAAACCTAGTTGCATAAACCGCAATGGAAGAAAACCCAGTTGCGTAAAACGCAATGGAAGAAAACCCGGTTGCGTAAAACGTAATGGAAGAAAACCCAGTTGTGTAAAACGCAATGGAAAAAAAAAGTAAAAAATGATTTTTTTTTCTAAAACGCAATGCACAAAAAACATAAAAAAATGTCTTATTTGTAAAACGCAATGGCCATAAAACACAAAAAAAATGTCTTATTTCTAAAACGCAATAGCCTAAAAACACAAAAGAAATTGTGCTTTTTAAAACGCAATGGACTGAAAACACTTCGAAAATGTGTTTTACCTAAAACGCAATGCACAAAAAACACAAAGAAATGTCTTATTTCTAAAACGCAATAGCCAGAAAACACTTAAAAATGTCTTTTTTCTAAAACGCAATGGGCTGAAAACACATAAAAATGTGTTTAACCTAAAACGCAATAGACTAAAAACAATTCAAAAATGTGTTTTTTCTAAAATGCAATGGCCAGAAAACACATAAGAATGTCTTATTTCTAAAACGCAATGGTCTAAAAACACAAAAGAAAGTGTTATCTCTAAAACGCAATGGACTGAAAACACATAAAAATGTGTTTTACCTAAAACGCAATAACTAAAAACACTTCAAAAATGTGTTTTTCTAAAACGCAATAGCCAGAAAACACATAAAAATGTATTATTTCTAATACGTACTGGCCTAAAAACACAAAAGAAAGTGTTCTCTCTAAAACGCATTGAACCAGGGTATGTTTTGTCTGTGAATTGTCTGAACTTGGAGATCAAAAACTGTTTACAAAATGAGGCAATTTCCAGAAAATTAAATTTTTGACCCCAGCCAGGGGTTCCGCCCCTTGGACCCTGCTCCCAGGGGCGCTGCCCCCGGACCCTCACCATGATCGTAAAACGCAATGACTCAATTCAAAAACCCAGATCGTAAAAATGCAATTCAAGAATTTCTTACATGGATCGAAATCGAAGCCGATTTCTTCAACGATTGACGAAATTTGAATGATAGAAACACTTATCAGCGATCGAATCAAACGGATCGAGTGATTCCTTCAAAATCACGGAAAAAAATGAGATATTGTATGAAGTTAAGCTGGGTTTCTTCAAAAAAAGTTGAAGAACACGTTGATTGGGTGTTTGAATCATTGATTTGTGATGAAAATCGCACTATAATGTAGTGATTATTGAGATAGAAAGTGAAGAAAAGGTTGAAGATGGTGGGTTTTGAAAATGGTGGGTTTTGAAGTTAGTGGGGGAGAAGAAGGAAGAAGATTTGGATACAATTGACTAAAATACCCTTCCTCTTTATTTTAAATTTTGCCACATATCATAATTCTATTGCTTTCTAGCCAAAATAAAATTCTTATTTAACCCTAACCCTCATCTTCTATTATCTCCTAAATTCATATCCCTTAAACTTCTCCTTTTTTTTCAACTTGCTTGCCATGTCACAAACTAATTCCCCAATTGTGACGTTTCACAAAGTACTTTAATCTTTATAGGTTTAGGATCAAATACAAAGTCTCTTAAAAATGAGAAGTGTACAAAAGCTCTTAAAAATAAACTCACTACACAAAAAAAAACCTAAACACCCACCACCACCCAAAAACCTAAACCCGCCACCCACCCAAAAAGTGTTTTTTTAGATTTGTTTAGCATTTAGTTATGTGATTTAGCTTTATGGTTTAGTTTTTAGCATTTAGTTTGATTGGGGGGGGGGGGGGTGTTTAGATTTTTGGGTGGTGGTGGGGAGGAGGAGGTGGGTGTTTAGGTTTTGGGGTTAGATTTTTTTAGTTTTTTTTTAGGGGGGGGGGGGGGTTAGGTTTTTGGGTGGTGGTGGGGAGGGGGTGGGTGTTTAGGTTTTGGTGATGGTGTAGTTGGTTTAGTTTTTAGGTTCTTGGACACTTGTCACTCTATAATACCTTCTTACACTTCTTATTTTTCTGAATCTTTGTAGAATAACTAAACTCAATCTTTATATAAGTTGTATAGTTTGGAATGTTCATGGATATCTCTATGAATTGCTTACGATCCATGTCAAATTAAAGTATTTCGATTATACTATCGCAATCTTAACCAGATGATTTAGAAAAAAAAAAAAACCATGGATATCTCTATGAATTGCTTATGATCCTTGTCAAATTAAAGTATTTCGATTATACTATCGCAATCTTAACCTGATGATTTAGAAAGAAAAAAAACTTGTATTATGTCGTGAAAACGTCAAAGGCTTAACGTTTTATTATTACGAAACCATCATAGCGGATGATTTAGAAAGAAAACATATATTATGTTGTGAAAACGTCAAAGACTTAACATTTTATAATTACAGAACCTTCATAAAAATTAGTTGAAATAGCACAATGTTAGTCGAAATAGTGTCGGTTGTCAACATATTTATTGTTGATACTTGGCTTTCGGTAGCAGTAAGTAGTAACTTAATAACTGATGATCGCCAAAGTTGTTGACTACTCAATTATAGTTAATAGATGTTACAATTCATTGTTGTCGTTAATTTTAATCAAAGTTGCTACCGATCACAATTCCCACCGATAAACACATTACTACTGACAATCAATTCTTTTCTTACCAACAATCAGTAATAACTTGTGAAACAAGCAACCACCCTCAACCTCGTTACCCCGCCAAGGGTCTCTTTCTCTTGGACCATGTTAGAGGCGCGACCCTCTTTGAACCCCAGGTTCATCAATGGTGGTGAAAATGAAAAAACGCCCCAATGGTGTTCAAAGATAGAGAGGTCACCAATGTAATGGAAACTCAGACTAGATGTAGGTTGCTACGTTGGCATTAGGGGTGAGCAAATTAACCACCATAACCGATAACCGAACCATAACCAATATAACCGAACCGCTAATAACCGATAACCAATATAACCAATGGTTATGGATATGAAACTTTGTATAACCGCTCAATCGGTTATGATTATGGTTATGGTTATGAAGCTTTGGTTAACCGATATAACCGAAACCGAACCGAACTTGTGATGTTAACTTTATATAATGGATTGGTGTTTTACAAAACCATATAGAGGTTTTTTACTAAGATAAAAGTATGATAGTAACAAAATGATCTTAATGTAGATGTCATTTATTTTGATAAAAAACTAAGGTGTTATGGCGATAATTGTTTTTGTTTGAGAATTACCTTATTAAAAAGAACTCTAAATCGGTAGTTTAACCAAAAAGTTTAGTCTCCGTTATTTTATAAAATAGGCTCAAGCTAAGTTCAAATCGTGCACAACACTATTTATTTCAAACCTTGCTTGGTTACTTAACCGAAATTAACTAAAACCAAACCATAACCGACTTCATAACCGATTAACCGTAACCGAAGTTTGGTTATGGTTATGGTTACCAAAACTCCATAACCGAACTAGCGGTTATGGTTATGGTTAATAGTAAAAACCGAACCAAACCGACCCATGCACACCCCTAGTTGGCATGGTGGTAAAAATGGGGTTGTTTGTAATGAGTAAATGATGAGTTCTAATTGTTGGACATGTGTAGGGTTGTAAACAAACCGAACCAACATGAACAAGGTCTTGTTCGTGTTCATACGTTAAGGAATCATGTTCATGAACTGTTCACTAATGCCTATCGAACGGGATTTCTTGTTTGTGTCCGTTCATTAAAGAAATGAACATGTTCACGAAAACTTACCAAACGTAAACGAACACAAGAACAAAAGCAAATGTCCATGAACACAAACAAACAATCATGCACAAAAACAAATGCAGAGTATAGACGAACATATATTCATTTTAGAATAAAATTTACATTTCTCATCACAAAGATTATGAAGAATCCACTAAAATTAAATAAGTACTTAATGTAATTATCTAAACATAGTTGACATGATTATCATTAACATAACTAACACAAAAATTAAGAAGTTTCTCAAACTTTATCACAAACTAAAATTGAAATGGTCGAATGAGGGACGGAGGCATATAGTATAACTAGTGTTTCAAGATTTATATATAAAAACCAATAGAATAAAAGTATATAAAAACCTTTATGTTAAAAAACACAAATGGACATAAACGAACAAACATAAATGAACACATCATCGAGCGTTCACAAACATAAACGAACGAACGCATCATATATTCATGTTCGTTCCTATGTGCATATTCGTTCGTTTAGCTTAACGAACTCCCCGCCGAACACGTTGAATGTTCAGTTCGTTTACAGCCCTAAATGATAGCCAACCCGATCGGGCCACAATCGGGCATACGTGGGTCGACCAAAGTGACCCAAACATGGGTCATTTTATTCAAATGGATTCTACGTGACTTTGGATCGCATGCTCATGCAAAACCCCGTTCTGTACCACACATTTATGTTATTTTCTTCTATTTTTGTTTTCTTTATTTTTCATTTTCAAGTTAGTTATCCCGGGGAAAGTTCTTGTACAAATAATCTTAACATACTAAACATACAAATTGAAGGAAAACTCAAAAAGACAATGTGGCATTTTTGTAATTATCAATAACTATCAAAGTTACTCTACAAATATACCTAAAAAACCTAACCCCCCTCCCCCCCCCCCCCCCCAAAAAAAAAAAAACCTAAAAAAAACCTAACCCCCTGTAGGATCGTTTTCACAACCAGACGAGTCGTTCAGAAGAGTTTTTCCTCAATACGAGAGGCGGAAACAAACGAATCAAGTTAATTCAGCTTGCAATTCACTTTAAATGTCTTTCTGATTGATTTGACAACGTTTTACAGCGAGTCGACAATTCGGCAGCACTTCGGCTCTGAAACCGGAAAGTTATTTCGTACCAAATGACACAGACAAGGCAACTATTTATAGGCAAGGTGGTTTCGCACGGAATAGCTCATGCGAAATCAAGTTCACACGAAATAGTGATTTCGTGCGAAATACCAAAGTGATTTCGTACGAAATACCCTATTCCTATTTCATGCGAAATACCCACTTTTCACATTTTCTCGAATAACGTGCCATGTTATATCTAATCTAATACAAGACTCGATACAAGACGAAGTCGACAGACGTATGCACTAACAGACCCCCCCCCCTCGAATGTTGACGAAGTCTTCAGTGTCGAGTCTTCAATCTTCAGTCTTTATCAGTCTTCTTGAACTTTTCCAAAGAATATAACAATGTAAAACATCCTCAATCTATCTCTTCTCTTCATCTCCATGATCTCGACCTGGCTCTTATCTCACTCTAATTCTCTTGATCAGATTTCTTGATTTCTTAAGTTTATCAGCATCTGCAATTTGCGTGATCTTCAAGATCTAAATCTGGCTCTACTTTCTACAGACTCCCCTTTTCTAGCAGACTCCCCTTTTACAGGATCAAGATCGTAATCTGGCTCTCTATTACACCAGAATTAGAAACCTGACTAACCTGCACAATCTCTACCTCACAATAAATTTCACAAATTTAAAATTTGACAAATTTATTTATCACTTACAGGAAATAAACAATCAAAAAATGATTTTACAATGTTAATCTCTGATGAACCACTTGTAGAAATGCTATTTCTTTTCAAACAATTTTCATCTCAAACATCTCAAACAAACTCTTCCCAAACCTTTTCATCATGTTTAGCACTCGGAATTTTGAAAATCAGCTATCCAACATCAGTTGTCAAAAGTCTTTTTGAATTTTTCAAAAATTATGCTAAAACACTCCGAAAATCTTTTTGGATTATTTTAATAAGAAAGAAAATGCAATAAAGAAATATTTACAAACAATATTTTTGTGAGTTTGTGTAAGGGGATCATATCAGTTTATGAGACAAATCACCAACACCGTTAAGCTTTAAACATTTTAAGTTCTAAACAATTCACTTAGATTGTCAGTATACTGATCCACTTAAATTTTCACACAAAGTTCAACTGTTTCGAGATACGAGATTAGTGTTTTAAAGACTTAAACTTATTCGCATGTCCCACCTCAGAATATACTCCCGTATCCAGATCCCAATATTCAGTCTTACAGGTGAGTATACCTAGATGATATCTTTAAAGGGTTAAATGCGAGGGCCATGAGAGCTCAGGCTATTGCTTCCGCAAAATCAGAGAGATGATGGCTTCTACTTTAGGTGTGTTCCCTTTAGAGAATCTTTTCTTCAACAGCACATGATTAGCATTTTTCAATGTTTCATCATTTTTTGTACTGAGGGTGATGCTATATTTCAAGCAAGCGTAAAGTATTATACGGGGACTAGGCCATTGCTTCCGCAAAATCAGAAGTCCCGGGATAATACCCCAGATATCACTGAGTATAAAGACCTAGTATCTCAGAAAGAGGGACCTTTCAAACAAGATTTCGGGGGTTACCCATATATTCGAGAGATGTTCCCCACGATATAAGTAAGTTTGAAATTTAGGTTTATATCTCGACACAATCTACTAAATGTATAAAAACCTACTGGCACATCATCAGTGAGACCGTTTATCACATTTTGACTTTCCAATTCTTTAGCATGCTGCGATCGTCCACTGATGTACTATCATTTCCTCTTTTTACAACAAAACTCATTTAGAATTTTATCATGTTTTTGGTTTTTTCAAATTTTCAAATGTTTTTGTATTTTCTGAAATTACTTACTCCCCCGAAAATTCAAAACCATTTAAAGGAAATTTGAAAACAAAATATACAAGTAAACTGACAACTGTTGTGAAATGCTTCAAATCGCCATCCACTTGGCATAAAAAATCAGAACTCCCCCTGACAACAAACTATTTTCCCATTATGATTTCAAAACATTTAGGTTTGTTTTAATTAAATGGTTTTTCCGGAAAATTAGTTTTGCTGATTTCATAAAACCAATTGTAGGTTAGGGGATCAATTCATCACCTTGTTCTTTCAGCCATTTTGAAAAATATAACAATTTTAAATTCAATCAACAAATACCACTTGTAGGAAATCAAGTACAACTTAATGTCTCTGATACCACTTGTAGGATCGTTTTCACAACCAGACGAGTCATTCAGAAGAGTTTTTCCTCAATACGAGAGGCGGAAACAAACGTATCAAGTTAATTCAGCTTGCAATTCACTTTAAATGTCTTTCTGATTGATTTGACAACGTTTTACAGCGAGTCGACACTTCGGCAGCACTTCGGCTCTGAAACCGGAAAGTTATTCCGTACCAAATGACACAGACAAGGCAACTATTTATAGGCAAGGTGGTTTCGCACGGAATAGCTCATGCGAAATCAAGTTCACACGAAATAGTGTTTTCGTGCGAAATACCAAAGTGATTTCGTACGAAATACCCTATTCCTATTTCGTGCGAAATACCCACTTTTCACATTTTCTCGAATACCGTGCCCTGTTCTATCTAATCTAATACAAGACTCGATACAAGACGAAGTCGACAGACGTATGCACTAACACCCCCCCCCCACCACCCCAAAAACCTAAAAAAACCTAACCCCCCCCCCCACCCCCCACCCAAGCTAAAATGCTAAAAACTAAACCCCCAAAAAACCTAAAAAAATAAAAAAAACACACAAATTATATTTTTTTAACATTTTTTATTAAAAAATCGCTATTTTTTTTTTTTTTGCTAACAAAATGTAGCGATTTTTTTATAAAAAATATTTAAAAAAATTTGTGTTTTTTAGGTATTTTTGGTTGAGTTCACATTTGTATAGTAACTTTGATAGTTGGTGGTAATTACAAAAATGTCACCTTGTCTTTTTGAGTTTTCCTTCAATTTGTATGTTTAGTATGTTAAGATTATTTGTATTTGATCTTTTGCCTAGTTATCCCACTTCCTTAAATGTTAGCTACATAGTTTGTTTTTAGTTTGCACATTTCCTATATGTATTGTGCATGAGTAAATGAAAAAGGACATTGTGTTTTGATTAAACAAAAAGTTTCTCTTTTGTTGGTTAATCTTAATGGATTTTGAGTTAAATTGATTGTGTCTATGCTAGCTCAATTGTGGCATATTGAGTGGTGTTCTTAAACTCGAATTCATAACTGGAGTGGTGATTTTCTATATCTTCGGGAGTGATTCGCAGCCCCACTGTTGGTTTTGGTGGTGTATCTATTTCCAAAACGAACTGTAGATCTATCTTTTCTTTTATCATTTTATTTGAACCGGTGATTCGGGGTTTCTCACTGTGAATAAAAGCGAACATCTCTGTTCTTTTTAACCTTAAACTTCTTTAATAAATTTAGTTTCCTATTAACATAGAACTGTTCTCTTTAATTTGATTTACTGAAACCTGCATTACAACTCAAAACTAAGCAAGCAAAAAACTCATTAACTTGCAAGATAGTTTATTTAAGTTTCATTTTATATCAAAGCTAAGTAAGCAAATAACTCATTAACTTACAAGATAGTTCATTTAAGTTTCATTTTATATCAAAAGTGTCATTCCTCTGAAGATTACAATTGGTGGTACATGGAAGCAGATTGCTTCTATTCCCACTATCCTCCATAGGATGAATATCGACCCTCATAAATTTTTGAAAGGAAATGTGCGTAGCGGTACGAGTATTCTATTATGGTATGATTGGTGGATCGATAATGAACCATTGATGTTGAAGTTCCCACTATTGTTTGTTCTTGATAAGAATCGGCTGTGTTCCATTGCCGATCGGGTGAAGTCTGCCAACGGATCTGTGCAGTTCACTTGGGAGTGGAAGCGGGCCGATTTTTCAACTGATGAGCAGCAGCAGTTCGATGCTTGGAATATGCTGCTGATTGATGTCGAATTGTCTATGGGGGCTGATTCATGGACCTGGTCGGCAGGCGGGTCGGTCGGATTTTCGGTTAAAACAATGAGGCAATGTCTGTTTGAGGCCCATAATGTGTTACCGGTAACTAGTTATGAATGGTGCAATTGGGTTCCTAAGAAGGTCGGCATTATCGCATGGCGGGCTTTTTTAGATAGACTTCCGACAGCGGAAGCTTTGGCTAGACGGCATGTCCAGCTTGATACGCAAATTTGTAAGCTTTGTGAGTCAATGGTGGAGTCGGTTGATCACCTGTTTACCGGGTGCCCGGTTTTCTATGACGTTTGGCAGGCTGTATTCGGGTGGTGTAACGTACCAAATGTTTTTGCGTTTCATGTTACGGACTTGCTGAAGCTACATCACACGGCCAAAAACGGGGAGCGTCCGAGGAAGGCTTTTTATGGGGTCATTCTCACGGCTTTTTGGAGTATTTGGCGGGCTAGGAATGATTTCATCTTTAATCAAAAACAGGTTCTGGTGCGGAAAATTGTAGACGAGATTAAAGTGATGAGCTACTTGTGGATAACTAATCGTGGGAAGATGACGGACATGTCTTGGGCTGCTTGGTGTTTGTTTGACACACGAAAAATGGGGTAACGTCTGGGTGGGTTGTATTCGGTCTTCTTGTTATGTTTGTGATTTGTTTCGGCTTGTATTTTCGGACTTTTCTTGCTAGTTCCTTGCTAGCTTTTTAATAAAGTTGTTGGTTGGCCGTTCAAAAAAAAAAAAAAAATCAAACAGATCAACCAATGCTATTTTTGGTGCGCATTGCCTTAAATTTTTATAAGTTCGAAGTTCTTATCTGGCAGAGTCGGGTTAGAAATACCTAGTTTTTTTAATACCCTGTTTCGGTTTGTTTTCCGGTTAAAGTATGATACCCGGTCTTTTGTGCACATCTACATCACTTGTTCCATATGTTGCGTTTGTATACTAGACAGTTGTCGATGGCAAATCAAGACATTTTCAGCACATATGAGAGAAACAAACAATTATTCCTAAAATACCATTTCTGAATTATGTTTCACGTCAAGAAACTGTATACAACCATTTGTCCTGGTAGAAACGAGTAAAATCTCATTGAACAGTAAGCAAAACATAAAATACCACGGCCCGTGTGGGCCCACTCGGAATCATCATCAATTATTCAAAACAAAAATCACTACTCACTTCTCCGTTTAGTGGTGTGCCTTGGCTGCAGCTTTTCTTTGCGAGTTAGCCTTTGCCTGAAAAATATACAATTCGTGCATAAAAAGTTGATAATGAATCAGCAACCAGAGTATGAGTGTGAACTTTTGACACAACAAGAACCTAACACAAAATTCACGGGTTTAAGTTTAGTTTAATCCGATTCAGGTCAGTTTCAGGTCGAGGTCACAGCACATTTTTCCTAAACAGGTTGGATTCAGGTCGGCATGCTTCTTCACGAGTTGGCACATCATCCCATTTATTTTATAAACTTATTAAAATATATATATATAGTGTGAGGTTCATTGGGGAACACTAAAAAAGTGGGGAACAGTGGGGAACCGACTCAAACGAACTCCGATTGGACTCATTCCAGCGGCAATGGAACCGTCTCGTCGAACCCTAACTAGGATCTCTTAACCCTAAACCCTAAATCATAACCCCTAAACCCTAAATATATTAGGGTTTGTCTTTTAGGGTTTAGTTTTAGGGTTTAGCTTTAGGGTTTAGCTTTAGGGTTTAGAGTTTAGCTTTAGGCTTTAGGGTTTAGCTTTAGGGTTTAGCTATAGGGTTTAGCTTTAGGTTTAGCCTTTAGGGTTTAGCTTTTAGAGTTTATAGTTTAGATTTTACGGTTTAGCTTAGGTTTTAGCCTTATTTTTTAGCTTTAGGGTTTAGAGTTTAGGAGTTAGGATTTAGGGTTTAGGGTTAAAAGATCTTAGTTAGGGTTCGACGAGCCGGTTCCAACGCCGCTGGAATGAGTCCAATCGGAGTTCGTTTGAGCCGGTTCCCCGCTGTTCCCCACTTTTTTAGTGTTCCCCAATGAACCTTCCCCTATATATATGAAATATAACCTTTAATGCATCAAGTATTTTAAGCCAAAATTAAAAAGATGAAATAAAAAACAAGCATTAGATTTTATGGTTTAACATAAATATTTTACATACATATTTTATTTGTAAATTGCATAGTTGTTAAAAGCCGTCGCCTATTGTGCGTAGGCCCATTTTTGCAGGCGAGGCAATTGTGCTTTCAGTCGAGACAATTGCGCTTTAATTCTCTAGGTGCTGGTTTAGGTGTAGATTCCAGAGAGTTTCCAAACAAATTCTCTAAAATCCGGCAAGATTCCAGCAATATTTCTACTTTTATCTAAGGAAAACTACTTTTCTACACCAATACACTAATATTTTAGAACTTCTGGTACTAAATAGATTATATTAAACGTTATATAATAGCTTTTGTTTATTTTATTTGAAGAATATTATTATTTTCTAATACATAATAGATTTTAATATTTTTTTTCATTGTGCGCTTTTTTTTTTCTCAGGGCCTCGCTTTTTGCGCCTAGGCCGCAGGCAAGGCCTATGCGCCTAGCACCTTTAATAACTATGGTAAATTGTAATTTTAGAGTACCGATATGCAAAGAATAAGATTAAACACTTAAACAGATCAACTCACAAAAATTTGTGCCATGTTTGGGTACATATAGTTTACACAATTTTCAAGTTCATGGGTTCGTGTTGGATCTGGCTTGCCAACCCGCAAACACGTCCCATTTAACACCCTATTAACAACTTTATGCAACATGAGAGAGAGAGAGAGAGAGTGAGATAGAGAGGAACAAGAATGCAAAATGTAACACGATCAGAAATTAAACAAGAAACCAAACTCATCGAGTATTAATCCACAAGAACACAATCCATTAAGATAACCATATGAAAGTTTGAAAACTTGTAATGAAAAATTAAGAAATGATGCAGTGCAGTACCTTAAGGTATTTGAGTTTCAAGCTTCCATAAACTAGTCCAACAGAGAAGGCAGACACGCGAGCCACCTACAACAACAAAATCCAGAACCCTTAATGATGTATAAGCATAGAAACAAATAAAGATTTAGCTATAGAAGAGATTAAAAGATCTCAAATTTAACCATTTTACATGGTCGTTCCCTTGTCAACAACCATCATGCTTTAAATAAATTACATAACAGTAAAATCCTTTTAGCGGAATGTTACAAACAGAATACTTAAATGGCAAAATAATAGAATACTTTATTAGATAAGAGGTGGCAGTCGTGTTGAATTGATGATCCCAAAAACAACCCATATTTATTGGTGTTAGAGACATCAACATGAACCCGAACATACTTAAAATCACACAACCAGAACACAACGTGTAACCCGTTTATCTAAATGAGTAAAATTGATTGACGAGTCGAAAATAGGTGGCAATAATTAATGGGTTAAACAAATTTAGTGCATGTTTGGGGTTCCTTTTTTTTTACTTTTCCAAAAGGACTTCTCACAAAAATAAGTCAGAAAAACCTGACTTTTGATTTTTTGCAAAGGACTTTTACCTTAAAAGGAAAGCCAAACACTCTTAAAAGTCCTTTTTTCCCCTCAAAAGTCCTTTTCCCTTCAAAAAAAGGAACCCCAAACACCCACTTACCTTAAAATATATTTTTTCTAATTTAAATTGGGTTGACAGTTCGACCTGTTTAATTAAACAGATCAAATAGATCGTCCCAACCCATTTAATCAAATGGGTTAAGCAAGTCCAACCCAAACAAGACTTTTTTATTAAACATGTTAGATGTGACAACCCAAACCTTGATTGTTTCTTTTCATGTACATTACCAAATTGTAATTTACAATTTAGAGATAGTGTTAATTCCTTAAATTTGAATTTTCGACTACAATGGTTCAGATTTCAATATCAAAACCCATAATAATATCCACCCCTAACACAAATCACCTAAACCCTTGAAAAAACAAATCCAGAAACAACACATATTGTTAGACAAAGACTGTGAAGTGAGTCACATAGGCTCATCCATATAAGCTGGTAAACAATCATAGACATTGGGCGGAGCTTAGTGGAGAGGGACGTCAACCGACCACATTCTTTTGTGTCTCAACAAGAACGAATAATAAGAGAACTCCAAACGACCCCAATCTTTTTTTACGACTGACCCCATTGGTTTTATGAAAAATATTTTGAACTCATTGGCCATCATTTTATAAAAATATAATATAAAACTTCAACTCGTTAACGTAACCAAAATAAATAAATAAGAGTCTGTGGCTGTGAAATTTTAACCTCGAAAATTGACTTTTGCTAAACAACAGAACAAATAACAGCTAAATCCTTCCAATTGAAGGATAATGAGTGAGCTGATTGTTCGATTGTAGACTTCAAATCCATCCAACATGAGTTTACAATCGAACAATAAGTTCACTCATTATCCTTCAATGGGAAGGATTTTTGTTAAGTTCTTAACCACTGATCACAGGTTTCTAACAAGTATCACTAAGTGGCCAACCACCATCCATTTTTTGTAAAGTTCTTAACCACACATTTCAATTGAATAGACCTCTAGGCCGTGTTCATCGAACCAACCCCCAAATTGCACCATGCATGTTTGTACTTCAGTGTTACGAACTGAAACCATTGCAAGACACGGGACTTATCCCTACATCGGTTGTATGAGAGACACAAATGTGAGATTTATGAACCAAATGGGAGAACCAGTCCCAAAATCATTTGGTCCACATTTGTTGCCCATACAACCGATGTGGGACAAGTCTAATACTTTGCAACGATTAAACGCAATCCACTATCCCAAATTCCGGTTTCAATTTCTAATTACAAGAATCATTAACAACACACACACACACGTACATACAGCCAAACAGTTACTAAACATAAACCCTAATCCTGAAAACAAGCAATTGAAAGTTAAATCACTCAAATTGTAGCATTTACTAACAGATCAGGTAACCTATGAATCTGAAAGAGCAATAAATCGATGAATTTGTAAAAAAGAAAACAAATATTTGATGCATCGAATCGAATCGATGAAATAAAATTACCAGAGCGAGGGTGCTGGTGCCGGAGTAAGGACCGGGAGGTGGGGCCATCGGAGAAATGAATCGAATGTGTTGACCGCCGAAAGGAGAAGAAGGAGAAGAAGAATGTGTAGATCTGGAGTTAATCAATCAGCCCTAGAATTTGGTTGGTACCAATGGGAAGATGTGATCTTTTGTTTGTGGTATGACTAGGATATGGACTAATGATCAAACACTTTTGTTGGCCCAAGCCCAATCCAATATCTTGTTTTTGTTTTGTTTTTTTTTTTTCATAATATTCTTACTTTTTTAGGGTTATTATGCATCTTATTTGATATTTTGTTTTATAAAAAAAATAATGAAAGAAATAGTCATAGTGAGATATGAATAGCTCTCCTTTAATAATAATAATAATAATAATAATAGTAGCAATAGCAATCATAATCATAATCATAAGCACAACAACAACAACAACAACAACAGGGGTAACTTTATAAAAATGTAACCAAGTTTGCATACTGTTCAAACTAGGTCACTGTAACTTTTTTTGTCTCTCTAAAGTCACTATAGTTTCATTTTCTGTTCTACTACTATGTAATTATCAGGTTACCAGGTTATCAATGATCATGTGTTAGGTTGGGGGGGGGTAGTTGCACGGACCTCCCATCCGCCGGAGTATTGCAACTCCGCAAGCTAGCTTAGCCCCATAGCTGCCTGGCGGCGATTACCCACGGTGAAGAGCCCCAACACCCCATAAGGGCATTGCCAGGAATCGAATCGGTGACCTCAAGAAGGGTCTGGGTGAGGCTGGCCAACTGGGCTACCCCAGAAGGTTGATCATGTGTTAGGTTCCGTTTTGTTTTTTTAAACTTTAGTATGATGTAGAAAATATAAATAATGACATGAACTTTTTAGAAAAAAAAAATCACACTTTTATTCTAATTTATAAAATAATCAGTTTTAAGTTTGAAAAATATTTTTTTAATTATTATAAATCATAAATTTATATATTTTAGTGGATAAAATTTAACAATCGAAAACACTAAAATGTAATTGTATGCCAATTAATAATAACAATCGAAGATGAATGAATGGTACCACGGCTATGGCGATCTCGATTTTCCAATACAAATAAAAAATGCTAGAAATAAAGAATGATTTTGTGCCATTTGCAGTTTTTAAACAACAAATATAATGTATATAAATACAATTCACAATTTGATCGATGATGGAATATTGAAATGTTGAAGGTTCGAAGGTTTTAGGGTTTAAAATATGCTTTGATTTTATAAAATCCACCTACTCTAATACCCACATAAGCATTAAAAGAAACTAAAAAAAAAAAGAAAAAAAATGGTAACCTGATGACCTGGTAATTACACCCTAAATTAGAGTTTGGTTACTTTAAAGAGACAAAAAAAGTTTGGGTGACTTAATCAGAACAACTGTCAAACTTGGTTACATTTTCATGACATTTTCCCTAATAATAATAATAATAATAATAATAATAATAATCTCTATTCTATAAATGTTTAATTATAGAAAGCTCTAACCATTATAGGGCTATAGGGTGTGGTCATGACTCTCATGGTCATCATGATCCTCCATATCAGCGGCATGTCACCCACTTTTAATCTATCATCCAAAACCATTACCCTAAGGGTGTGGTCATTACCCAAACCATTATTCTCTTATTTTAATTTATTTTTGTGAAAATAAAAGTGAGAAATTAAAAAAGGAAAGGAGGTCCATGGTTGTCATGGTTTAATCCATGCCAACCATGGTGGATGAGACAAAGGGGTGGTGTAGCAATCCATTAATGATCCTACGTGACGACTGATGACCCAACCCATACCCCACACCCTTTAGCCTAATTAATTTAATCATGATTATGTGATCTTATTGCCTCAAATTATTTGAACCACGACCTGATTTTGTTTCGTATTATGATTGACTCTTTTTCAGTTGAAGGATATGCTCTAAATTATACATATTTTTATAAAGTATTTTTTTACACTTTTGAGTAGCTTTAGGGCTGTTTTTGTAAAAGTCTACTTATAATTGATTCATATTTAAACGAGCTAAAATGGTTCAGTTAAGATAAAAACAAAAGAATGATATGTTACTAGTTAACGTTCAGAGATTTATGTCGTTTATATAATTATAATCTCAGGTTTAAATCAATAAATATAAATGATTATGATAATCTATTCTATTATATATAACAAATGAAAATAAGTAAGGGCCACGTGTCAGTAGATGAGGGCTACAATTCTTTCGTTTTCCCGCCCAAACTCCCATACGCCTTTATTGTCTGATGGATGAGCAGAAACCCTAAATCATTCATTCTCACAATTAAGTCGTTCCTCTCATCTCTCAAGGTGATTCTTCATATTTCATTCATCGTATCTATTTCATCATCTGGATTGACTCTTTTAATTTCACTGCCGGTGATAATCCCTTCATCATCGTGTGTTCTTGCACCTCTTGATTTTCTTCAAGGTAAGGTGATGACTCTTCTCTCAAACCCTAATTCTCAATTTTGCTTGAATCATCCGCAGTCCAAAAGCTACAATCACCAGGTATTGTGTTAGTTGCTGATAGTAAACAAAGTCTGAATGCGAGGTTGGAAGAGTGGCGAGCAGCTTTAGAGGGTAGAGGTTTAAGGATTAGTCGATCTAAGACTGAGTACTTGTATTGTGACTTTAGTGGAGTAGACAACGACGAGGACATTCAAATCACCATTGACGGTCAAGTGGTTCCGCAGGTGACTAAGTTCAAGTATCTAGGATTGTTTGTTCAGAGGGATGGGGAGATAGATAGTGACGTTGCCCACCACATCCAGGTTGGATGGTGTAGGTGGAGAGTTGCCACTAGGGTATTGTGCGATAGGAGGTTCCCAACAAAATTGAAAGGGAAATTTTATATGGTTGTAATTAGACCTGCTATGTTACACGGAATCGACTGCTGGGCCATTAAGGAAATACAAGCACACAAGATGGAGGTGGCAAGATGAGAATGCTAAGATGGATATGTGGGCACACAAGGTTAGACCGAATAAGAAATGATGTTTTTAGAGAGAGGTTAGAAGTAGCTAGTATATCAGATAAGATAAAGGAAGGAAGATTGAGATGGTTTGGGCATGTGAAGAGGAGGCAGACGATAGAGCCAGTTAGAGTGGTTGAAACTCTCGAGGTGGAGGGGAGGAGGAGTAGAGGCAGACCCAAAATTACTTGGGATGAGCGGATTAGGCAGGATTTGCAAAGATTGCAGCTCTTTGAGAACATGGTCCATGATAGGAGCTCGTGGAGACGTAGGAACATGGTCCAGAGAGGGTACAATTGTGTTTTTAGGTGTAGTGTATGGTCGTAGATATGTATCTATGTGTTTAGGCTGTTTGTGTTATTATATTTGTCTTATTTACCATGCACTCTTTCACCACTCATGTTATATTGGTAGCTTCATACACACACACACACACCTCATGTTCTATTTATTTCTTTCTTGGGTGTTTTGGAGCCGAGGGTCTCACTGGAAGTAGCCTCTCTATCCCTAGGGGTAGAGGTAAGGTGTGCCTACATCCCACCCTCCCCAGACCCTACCAATAGCTTTGCTATTTGTGGAATTTTACTGGGTATGATTGATTGATATCTAATAAGAGAAGAAAGACGAAAATCTAGAGTCCATGCTTAAGAAGCTAGAGACTTAATGATTCATTAACGAGTGGAACCTAGCGGAATATGACAAGGGAAAAGATGAGCAAAATTGATAGGTTTTTATGTTGTCAAGACTTTGTGAACGAATAGCTAGATGTGGCTTACAGGGCGCTTCATAATCTCCACTCGGATTATAGTCCGATTACTCTAGTCATTGGAGATCTGAATTTTGGGACTTATGCTTTCCGGTTCTTCAATTCTAGGTTGGACCGAGTCGATTTTGAAGAGCTGGCTAGAAACACTTGTAACTCTTGTGTGGATAGTGGGATCCCGAATGTGGACTAGACAAAAAAGGATTGTGACTGTAATTATTGAAGTTGGATTTAGAATTGGAATATCGGGATCTTATTGAGGAGGAGTGGTGGGTCAAGAGTTAATGTAAAAAAAAACATTATTGAGCTTGAAAACCGTTGGGTAAAAGACTTAAGGAAAAGATCAAGGACGTGATGGGCTTTGAGTGGAGATGATAATACGGCATATTTTCATGGCATTATCAACAACAAGCGCTCAAAAAATTCAACTCCTGGTATTACGATAAATGGTGAGTGGATTATTAAACCTAAACTAATAAAAAAAGTTCTTTTTTTCTTTAGAAGCAGGTTTGGCGAGCGGTTCTCTGAGAAACTAGTTTTGATGTGTCCGAATGTCAAAAAACTCAACTCATAAGATGCGGATTGGCTAAGTGGTCATTTCTCGAAAAATAACGTTAAAGTGGCGGTATTTGACTGTGACAGGGCCCCGAGCCCAGATAGGTTCAATTTCCATTTCGTCAAGATGTTTTGGGATCTTTATTAGGCCGATTTTATCAAGATTATGGACAAGTTTTTTGAGTGTGGGGAATTTAGCATGGGCTGCTACTCCATTTTTTATATCTTTAACTATGCAGTTAATAGCGGCGCTATAGCGGTTAGCGGACTCCTGGCATCGTAGCGGTCCAAATAGCGGTTGGGCATAGCGGTTCCGCTAATAGCGGCGCTATAGCCCGCTATTTGGCCGCTATTTGTAGACCTTTATAGCGGCTGGATTAGTGCTTTTAGCGGTCAGCCCAACTTAATAAAACCCATTACAGTAAAAAAGGCCCAATGTTTGATAAAACCTAATACGACCAATTAAAACCTAGATACGACCAATTTATTATGTTCAACGACCAGCGCACACTTGTTTGAGGTCTTGGAAGCAGTTCATCATCATCAGGGTTCAATTGCTGTTCATCAAAGCTGATAAAAATCGAATCAAAGCTGTTCTTCATCATCAGAGTTCAATTGCTGGTCTGATACTCGAGTTCATCAGAGTTCGATTGTTGGTCTGATACTCGAATCAAAGCTGTTCATCATCTTCAGTCTTCGACAGTCACCTGTCACCAAGGTATTAGTGTAATAATGTTCTCTTCGGTCTTCAAAGTTACTATTAGTGTTCGATTCGATTGCTGGTCTGATACTCGAGCTCATGAATCTGTTACAGTTGATTCTTAAATAACATCTTGATTCTTGAATAGTTGAATGTATTAGTCTTGAATGTATTAGTGGTCTGATACTCATGAATCTGTTACATCCTTATGTTAAATAACATCTTGATTCTTGAATAGTTGAATGTATTAGTCTTGAATAGTTGATTCTTAAATAACATCTTGATTCTTGAATAATTGAATGTATTAGTCTTGAATGTATTAGTTGAATGTATTAGTCTTGAATGTATTAGTGGTTGATTGAATGAGAAACATGGGCATCGATCCTGGATTGTCTGTTTGATTGTGTTAGTTTGATTGTGTTAGTGTCTGTCTTACATTATGTTACATTATTTGCATCAGGTTTTTGATAATGGATTGTTCAGCTCCTTCTTCACATGCATCTGTCAACCCTACAAACACTAATACAGTATCGTCTGATGCCGGTACTCATGCCGGGGGCGCTAGCAAAAAAAGTTTAAGTGGAGATATGGCTTGGGAATGGGGAGAGCAAAGAGACCCCTTGAAAAAACATCACGTCTTGTGTACACTATGTGATAAGAAGATATCCGGAAGAATCACACGACTCAAGCAACATCTTACTCATACCGGAGGACAAGTCACCGGTTGTACGAAAGTGACTGTGGATATTCAGAAGCGAGTCTTAGCATCAATGAAAGAAAAAGATAAGATACAATTAGAAAGAAAAAGAAATTTACAAATTCTTAGATCAAACACGGTTGATCTTTCTGATGAAGATGAAGATGAGGATAATGTACAAGATGTTAGTATCAAAAAAAATGTTTCAAAGAAAAAGAAATTTGTAGGTGCTAGTAGCGTGCGAGGTGCTATGGATAACATGTTCAAGACTGATTACGGAAAAACAACGCAAAATACATTAGATAGAAATAATCCAATAAAGGAGAAGTTAAAGATGAATGCTTGGGATAAAATTGCAACTTGGGCTTATGCGGTTGGTTTACCCTTTAATGCCGTACGTGACGAAAGTTTCCAAGAAATGATCCACGCCATTGGAGAATATGGAAGAGGTACTTTATTTGATTAAGTCATTAAGCTTCATTGGTTATTTGATTATTACTATATAACTTAGTTTTACGTTTATGTTAGGTATGCCAGCTCCATCTTATCATAATATTCGTGTGACGTTGATGAAAAAACGTTTAGAAGAAACGAAACAATTTGTGGATTCGTTTCGGCCACATTGGGAAGAATATGGATGTAGCATTATGTCCGATTTTTGGACAGACGGGAAAGGAAGGTGTTTGATAAACTTCTTAGTCAATTGTCCTCGTGGAACGGTATTTTTGAAATCAATTGATGCATCCGAGCATGTGAAGAATGCTGATTTAATTGTTAAAATGATAAATGAGGTGATAGAAGGTGTTGGAGAGGCGAATATTATGCAGGTAGTTTTATATTTCTAGTAATTTTATTTGTTATTTTTACTTTCTCTTCATTTTGTTAATTGAATTCGTTATTGTTTCTTATAGTTTATTACAGATAATGGGTCAAACTTTAAAGTCGCAGGAAAAATTTTAGAGGAAGAACACCCTAAGATGTTTTGGACTCCTTGTGCAGCACATTGTGTGAACCTCATGATTCAAGATATCGGTGAGAAAATACCAAAGATAAAGTCTGTTTTGACTGATGCTAGGGCAATTGTGGTTTACATTTACAACCACGGAAGGATTCTTAATATGATGAGGAAGTTGACGAAAAACAAGGAGCTACACAGGTCTTGTGTAACTAGATTTGCAACCCAGTTCTATACCCTTCAAAGTATCCACGAGAATCGACATCATATTCAAGTGTTGTTCGTTTCCGAAGAATGGAGGAAAAGTGACTTTGCAAATAAGGCAGTTGGAAAGAAAGTCGAGCGAATAGTTGCAAAAACAGAATTTTAGGACAATGTACACCTAGCTTGTCAAGTGCTAGCTCCGTTGGTGGATGTGGTTAGATTGGTTGATACAGAAGAGAAGCCGTGTATGGGTTACATCTATGATGCAGTGTCTAGAGCAAAGGAGCAAATCAAGAAAAATTTAACCGATGAAAGACTGATGACTAAAGTTTGGAGTTTCATTCAAACAAGATGGTCTGACCAACTTCATCATCCGTTACATGCAGGCATAAAACTTTATATTTATTACTTTTAAATTAAATTAATATAATTGCTTTGTTCTAATTGAAACTCTTTATTGAATGTACGTGCAGCTGGATGTTTCTTGAACCCTGCCATTTACCATGCGGATACATCAAAGGATTTACGGAAGAACCCGGACATTTCAGCGGGACTTTATGTTGCTATTGACCGTTTAGTACCCAATTTGGAAGATAATGATAAAGTCAGGCAAGACTTGAATTTATACATTGATTTAGTTGGGCACTTTGGATCTCCTGCTACTACAAGGGCTCGAACGAAAGTCGCACCATGTAAGTAAAAACATTTCAATGTATTCACATGTTCTTATTACATCAGTCCATTTATTTATATAAAATGTAGATATATGGTGGCGTACTTATGGGATAGACACACCTTTGCTCCAAAAATTTGCTATTACTGTCCTTAGTCAAACTTGTAGCGCTTCACCTTGTGAACGCAATTGGAGTACATTCGACAATGTAAGTTTTCCTACTACATATTTTTTTAAATTATATTATAATATTTAACCTCTTTACTTCATTATGTAATTTTTTTATTCTTTATGTTAGTTTACATTCAAAGAAAAGAAATTGTCTTTTGCAACAAAAACTCAATGATCTTGTATTCATCCAATACAACACAAGGTGACAAAGGCGCTTCAACTCACTAAAAACCAACAAATCTTTGGATCCTATTTTGTTAAGAGACGTAGATGAAAATGATGATTGGGTTATACCAACGGAAATTGAGCATCAAGATTTTGTTGATGGTAGTGATGGTCTTCTATGGTCGGTTGCGCGATAGGCAATGGGAGGAAACGAAGACGTTGGGCCAAGTACTAGGAGCAAAAGAGAGCGTTATAGAGATGATGATGATGATGATGATGATGTTAGAGTTAATTCAGTTGAAGTGGAAGATCTTGATGAACGATTGGATTCCTTGGTTGATGTAGACTCGGAGGAAGATTTCATTGCTTATGACTAGATCGTGTTTCGAACATCGACACTTTATGTTTTTATGTTTTGAAGTGGAGACATTACCACTAATATTTGGAATGATAATACTATGAATTTTGATATTACTATTAATATTTTTCAAAGACATATATATATATAAGTACATAAATTATGCATGGTATAAAAATTACCGCTATATCACCGCTATAACCTATATATCGTATAGCGGACCTTGACCGCTATCCGCTATTTTACCGCTTTAACTGCTTAGATCTTTAATTCCTAAAGTCGAAGATCATGTTAGTCTTAATGATTATCGCCCAATTAATTTGATTGGCATTATTAGCAAAGTGGTATAAAAAAATCTTGGCAAATAGATTAAAGGTCATTGGCAAACTTATTTCTGATACTCAGTCTACTCAGTCAGCCTTCGTTAAAGACATGTGTATCTTGGAAGGCCCCCTCATGGTTAAAATTCTTTAGTTATGCAAAATTTTTATAGTATTATCATACTTTTGGTTTTCTATTATACAATCTCATGTAATACATGAGTGTATAACATAATATAATAATAAAAGTTGTTATAATTTGTAAACCATAATTTTGGAATTATTTTTTTAACATGTTGATTAAATGTCATATTTCTGTTATTTTATTATTTTATGTAACACCCTAGTTTTCTTTAATGCTTTTTTTTTTTTTTTTTTGTATTATGTTTTAAGAAATGGTCCTAAACTTTTCAGAAATTGATTCATGATATAAACTTTAAGGGCTTACATAAGACTAAAGGGAGTGGGGCATCTTTTTGAGAGGGCGTCTTGCGACACGTGGCGCCACGTCAGATTAGAGGACTTTGAGCAAAAAAGGGGGAGTGGGGCAACTTTGCTGGGTAGGGCGTCTTGCGACACGTGGCACCCATTTAATTTTGATTTTTTTTATGTTAAAAATATAAAGTGTTATATTTTTTATAAAATTATTGATACTCATTAAATAAAATAACCAACATACAACTTATTCATTAAAAAACATACAAGAATACACATCTACTACTCATCGTCACTAACGTACTCGTTTAGGTCGAGGTCGACTACATTGTTATTATCTTCATCCTCGTTATCTCCTTCATCCTCGTTAACGAGTTCCGCCTCGTATCCTGGTTGTTTGTTGTCCCATAGGTGATCGATCAAGTCAGACATAAGCATGTTGTGTGTTTCTCTATTCTTTATATCCATTATGTTCTCGATTCGTGTCTCCGATGATACTTCTTGTGTCCAATACTCCGGGAACAATGAAGGGTCATTCTCATTGTAATCTTGGCAAATGGCTTTGTCTTCGTCTTCCAATATCATGTTATGCAAAATAATGCATGTGTAAATGACGTCATGCATTTTTTCCTTTGTCCAGTATCTTGCTGGATAATTGATGACGTGCCATCGCTTTCGAAGAACTCCAAACGCTCGCTCGATATCTTTTCTTGCTGATTCTTGTTTTCTCTTGAAATATTTTCTTTTAAGATCAATAGGATCGGTGAACGTCTTCACGAACGTTGCGTACTCCGGATAGATACCGTCAGTTAAATAATATCCGCGTTTGTAGTAATTATCGCTCGCATAAAACGCTGAACTTGGTGCCAACCCGTTTATAATCTCTTCGAGAACCGGCGAAGACTCAAACACGTTGATGTCGTTGTGAGAACCTTGTTGACCAAAATATGCATTCCATATCCAAAGATCATAAGATGCAACCGCCTGCAATATTAACGACGGTTTGCGAATGTCGCCTCTAGTATGTGTACCACGCCAAGCGGTAGGGCATTGTTCCCACTTCCAGTGCATGCAGTCGATGCTACCGATCATACCGGGGAAACCGTGAACGTGCTAATGCACGTCGTACATCCTTTGGAGATCACTCCAAGTCGGACGTCGTAAATAAGCCGGCCCATACAACTCAATCACACCTATATAAATTTAAATATGTATACGAACATTGATACAAACATATAAAAAAATTGACGCTAAAGTTAAATATATAAAAAAATTGAAAACAAAATTTAGTAAATATACCTTTACAAAAGTGTGTGAGTGAGTCTCGCGCAGTCTTGGCAGACATTCTCAGGTACTCGTCAAATGAATCAACGCTTGTGCCATATGCAAGTTGTCGGATGGCCGCAGTACACTTTTGTAATGGAGTAAAGCCAAGATACCCACGAGCGTCGTACTTTTGTTTGAAATAATCATAATCTTCCTCCATGTCGTTTGTAATACGGGTAAATAGACGTTTACTCATGCGAAACCGACGTCTAAATATCTTCGCGTCATATACCGGCTCCTCCCCGAAACAGTCTTGCATCAGCCGTTGTTGTCCTGCGGCACGATCCCGCATAATCTGAGTTCTTTTTCTAATCGGTTGGTCATCCGTTTCATTGTCCTCGCTAGCAACTTGAACCATTAAATTGATCGTTGTCATTACCGCCTCGTTGATGGCTTCTTCAAATTCAAAAGAACTAGATGAAGTTGTATCGTCGTCGGACGAGGATGACGAAGGGACGTTGAACTCCATTTGTGGTTCCAAAAAAAACAAAATGGTTGTGTTGAAAGAATGTATTTTATAAAAATGGTGTTGTATATTTTTAGAGTGTGTTAATGAAAATGGTGTTGTATGGTGGATGTATATATATATATAGGTGATTTGGTAAAAAAAAACAATAATTGGTCAAAGTAGCCGTTGGAGGGGTGGTTTTGTGCATGCTCAACGGTCAAAAATCGATTTGTGTGAGGAAGCCAGGCGACGAGAAGAGGATGCCCAAAGGGGGGACGCCCGAAGGGGGGACGCCCCATGGAACGCCTATGGGGGTGGTGTGCGGGGCGGCCTTAGGCGGCTTGGAGGGGGAGAACGCCCCACTCCCTTCAGTCTAACATACAACTAGATGTTAATTCAAAATTTTAAGTTACATCCGACCCGAGTTAACTCCATCATCCACTTGAGTATGTTTACCTAAAAGTATATATCTTTATAACACATAAGCAATGCTACTTAGTAAGTACATAAAATGATACTCGAAACACAATTCGAAAACACTTAAAAATATGGAAAGAAAAAAAAAAGAAACCAAATTGTTTGTTCCAGGCATACGCCTACTCTGGTTTGCGTACACGTCCTCCAACTATATAATATAATTGACTCTAAAAAGAATCCTATATCATTACAAAATTTAAGACTCTTAAAGACCGTGGCCAATATAAGGGCCACATGAAAAAAAATAAGATTCAAATATTCTTATCTTAATAATCTGAAAACCAAACAAAAAAGATTCTATGTTTTCATGCCATACAACAAAAGACTGGTGAGTTTTACAAACAATTCAGATAAGGTTGACAACATGTATTGTATGGCTCGGACGTGTTGAGGTTTCGAGCAAAAGGTTTAGCTATAATTTATTTTATATACACCACACAAAATGAGTTGGCTTTATTTCAAATACCTTTTTGTTCGTATTTTTAAATTTGATAGATAAGTGACACACATTATACTTTAGATAATAATAATAATAATAATAATAATAATAATAATAATAATAATAATAATAATAATAATAATGTATTTCTTTTAAATACCTTTGATTTAAGTGATACAAACGATTAAATAACTTTAGATAATTTTCAGCTAATTCGAAATATCTGATCGTTAAATACTTATAAATAAACACCCGGAATGACATGTGCATAACCTAATCGAATAACTAGATACATAAATCCCCTTTTGAAGTTATTAAAAAAAATTGAAAATATCGCAGAATAGTAACCAAGTTTTAAAAGTGTTAAAATTAGATCACTCGTATCGTTTTTGTCCTAATTAAATAACTTACCATTCAAATCGAACCATGTCATTTTTTCCATGTGTCAAGAAAAAAATGGAGCATAACATGTTGGGATCGTATTACTTTAATATATGAAATTATATTTACTAAAAATAAAAACACTTTAATTACATTAAAAATTAAAAAAAAAGTTACGATCCTAATAGACGTCCCTAATTATGTCAATATTATTTGTATTGCAATTGTATGATTTATCTCCATAAATAGGAGATTGTATTGTACCTTTATATGGGGATGTTGGTTAATGAAATAGATCATCGAATTATTATCTTTCATGGTATCATCCTACAAGATCCTCCCTATTTTCTGACTAAAACACCCGGTTGCTTGCTGCCGCCGCTACCTTTACTGCTGCCGCAACCCTACTGCGGCCGCACCTCTCCTGCTGCCGCACCGCACAACCCTTCTGCCGTTCACAGCCGCTGCTCCCTTGCTCGCCGCTGCACTCTTACCGTCTGCTACTTTCTTCCGCTGCACTCTTGCCGCCACCGCTCTGTCTTCTTCATGGCTGATAATAAACTTCACCCGGCTGTTACAGTCAATAACATTCGCACATCGGTTCCCATCACCCTAGACAATGACGCCGCTGACTACAACACATGGTCGGAACTTTTCCGAATCCATTGTACGGCGTTTCTCGTGGCTGATCACCTCAAGCCACGTGACCCACCAGTCACTGCATCCTCGTCTGATAAGGAAAAACAATCGACTACTCCTGCCGCCGACTCTTGGGAACGCCTTGATGCTATCGTTCTCCAATGGATATATGGAACAATATCTCCCGGTCTTCTCAAAACTGTCATCAAGAAGAGTACCACTGCGTATGATGCATGGAAGGCCATTGAGAATATTTTCCAAGACAATAAAGTCACCCGAGCACTCTATCTCAAACAAAAGTTCGCAAACACCCGACTTGAAAATTTTTCCTCCATGCATGAATATTGTCAAGAGATCAAAGTCATAGCCGATCAGTTAAACAACGTGGATGCCCCAGTTGCCGAACAGGACCTCGTGTTGCAAACCTTAGCCGGACTAACCGAACAATATGAAACCGTTGGCACCATTCTCCAAAACACCAAACCATTGCCCTCGTTCTTTGAGGTTCGCTCTCAGCTATGCATGAACGAGACTACCAAAGCCAACCAAGCAATCAATCCATTCTGCTCATCAGGCTGCCACTGCCCTCCATACCCAAAGCCAGACGCGCTCCACCTCAGCCTCATCTCACACCACTGCTTCCCCGCCCACACCAGACACTTCCCGCGGTCGCGGTCGCTCACGTGGACGCGGCAGAGGTCGGTCCTCCTCAACTCAGACGAACCGTTCTCGGAGCCAGTCCAACTATCAGGCTCAAACCCAACATCCCTACATCATCTTTCCCAACAATTGGGCCTCCTCTCAATGGGCTCACTATAGCCCACCTGCACATCAGGCACCTCCCTGCCCCTACCCATCCATTCCACGGCCGAACGGGTCATAGGGCATTTTGGGCCCTCGTCCAGGCCAGGCCCACATGGCTACCTACAGCCCGACACCGACTGATATTGCGCAGGCACTATACACTCTCTCTTTGAGTCAGCCTTCTGACCCAATTGGCTACATGGATACCGGCGCCACTGGTCACATGGAACAACCAGGTATGAATTCCCTGTCTGTTTTTAACACTTGCACCAATAAACAAATAATCGTTGGAAATGGCTCGACCATTCCCGTTGTTGGACAAGGCAACAAAACCTTACCACCACCTTTTCCACCTTTCAAACTAAATAACATTCTTTATGCTCCTAACCTTCTCAAAAACCTTATATCCGTCCGTTGTCTAACGACAGACAATTTGCTTTCCATTGAATTTGACCCATTTGGTTTTCTTGTGAAGGATCTTAAGACCAAGGAACCTATCCTACGATGCAATAGCTCGGGCGACCTTTATCCTCTCACAACCAACTTCATCAAGCCTACCTTCAACCCTACTGCTCTAGCTGCTGTCACCCAAGACCGTTGGCATCAACGTCTTGGGCACCCGGGCGACTCTTTATTGCATTCTTTAAGAACTAGTTCTTTTATTGACTTTCACAAATCGAACAATAAACTTTGTCAGTCATGTGTTTTTGGCAAAAGTGTTAGACTTCCTTTTTATGATTCTACGAATAAAACTTCTTTACCTTTTGATATCATTCATAGTGATTTGTGGACCTCCCCGGTCCTTAGTACCGGTGGTCATCGTTATTATATACTATTTCTTGATGATTTAACAGATTTCTTATGGACTTTCCCTCTTACAAACAAATCACAAGTTTACCACACCTTTACCAATTTCTATAACCATATTTCTACACAGTTTGAACGCAAAGTTAAACAATTTCAATGTGACAATGGCACCGAATACACCAACAATAATTTTAAACAATTTTGTCACACAAACGGAATGCACTTTCGTTTCTCTTGTCCCCACACCTCATCTCAGAATGGCAAAGCCGAGCGAAAAATACGTACCATCAATAATATGATTCGTACACTTCTATCCCAAGCCTCTTTACCTCCATCATTTTGGCACCATGCTCTTGAAACCGCTACATATCTTCTAAATATTCTTCCAAAGAAAACTCACAAATTTTTATCCCCCACTACCCTCCTATACAATGTTCTTCCAACCTACACACATCTTCGTGTGTTTGGTTGTCTTTGCTATCCCATCACCCCATCCTCCACCATCAACAAACTCACCAACCGTTCTAAACCGTGTATTTTTCTCGGCTACCCTTCCAACCACCGTGGATATAAATGTTTTGACATTACAAATAATCAACATTTTATATCTAGACATGTTCACTTTGAAGAAACTGTTTACCCTTTCTCCATTCAACACCCCACCACTACTCAAGACTATTCTTTTCTCACCCCACCTTTTCATCCACTGTTGAGAAACCATGTGGATTCCATCCCACACACTACCCCACCTATTGAATCAACCTTTGGTTCTACTGCTCCACGAAATGATTCATTACCACAATATCACGGCCCAATCTCACCTGGCCCACATCCCTCCTCCTCACCTCACTTTCACGGCCCACCCTCTAATGACCCTCACCCCCTTTCCCAATCTTTGTCCACTTCTGCTCCTTCCCTTGGCCCATTTGCTCCTTCCCCAGCTCACTTTACCCATGGCTCATCCACTTACCACCCATCGGCCCACTCATAAACCACCACCCACCCATCGGCCCACTCTCAAAACACAACCCTCTCATCAGCTCACCCACCAACCGCTCACACACCTCCCCACCCGACACACCATCAACCTATACCTCCTCCCTCGGCTCCTTCACAACCTGTCCGTACCATGCGCACTAGAGCCATGGACGGTATTTCCAAACCCAAACAGCTCTTCAACATTCACACTACTTCTGTTGTTCCAATCCTGAAAACTCCCCACCTTGCCTTGTCCACACCTGAATGGTTCGATGCCATGCAAAACAAATTTAGTGCACTTATTAAAAACGAGACCTGGGAACTAGTACCACGTCGCTCGGACATGAATATTATTCGTAGTATGTGGCTCTTTAAACACAAATTTCGTTCTGATGGTTCTTTGGAACGCTACAAAGCAAGGTTGGTATGTGATGGTCATAGTCAACAGGCTGGAGTTGACTGTGGTGAAACTTTCAGCCCGGTGGTAAAACCCACCACCATACAGACGGTTCTCACGTTGGCTCTCTCAAAATCATGGCCCATTCATCAATTAGATGTTACAAATGCTTTTTTGCACGGTCACTTACAGGAAACTGTTTACATGCATCAACCTATGGGATTTCGACATCGGGACTACCCTGACCATGTTTGTCGTCTCAAGAAATCTCTTTACGGCCTCAAACAGGCACCCCGGGCTTGGTATCAACGGTTCACTGATTTTGTTCTTAAACATGGATTTACACAGTGCTAAACTGACAACTCCTTATTTATCTATCATCACGGTCTTGATGTTGCCTATCTTCTAATATATGTGGACGATATTATTCTCACTACCTCCTCTGATCAAATCCGTCAACGGCTTATGACTCTTCTAGCTGGAGAATTCGCTATGAAAGATTTGGGACCCCTATCCTATTTTTTGGGCATCTCAGTCACCAGAACGGGGGACTCCTTGTTTCTATCCCAGCATGCTTATGCCAAAGACATTATTCACCGTGCAGGTATGGACTCGTGTAAACCAGTTGCGACCCCGGTTGACACGCAGAGCAAATTGGCTAGTGAACCGGATTCTCCGTTTGAAGATTTCACCACTTATCACAGCCTTGCAGGTGCATTACAGTATCTCACCTTTACGAGACCCGACATCGCTTATGCTGTTCAGCAAATATGTATGCACATGCACGCTCCATGCATGGCTCACTGGAACGCTCTTAAGCGTATCATCAGGTACTTACAAGGCACTGCTGATTATGGTCTTCATCTTAACTCCTCGGCGGCTCTCTCTATTCGTGCATACACGGACGCCGACTGGGCTGGCTGCCCTGATACGCGTCGTTCCACATCCGGTTATTGTATCTATCTTGGCAATAACCTGATATCATGGTCTTCTAAGAGGCAATCCACCATTTCTCGTTCAAGTGCTGAAGCCGAATACCGTGGCGTTGCCAACGTCGTCGCGGAGATATGTTGGCTGCGAAATCTTCTTCTCGAGCTTCATTGTCCGTTCAACAAAGCTTCTCTCGTCTACTGTGACAACGTCAGTGCCATTTATTTATCAGGGAACCCGGTTCAACATCAACGCACCAAGCACATCGAACTTGACATTCACTTCGTCAGAGAGCACGTTCAGAAAGGCTTGGTCCGTATTCTTCACATGCCTTCTCGATTTCAGATTGCCGACATCTTCACTAAGGGTCTTCCTCGAGTACTCTTCGAAGACTTTCGATCCAGTCTAAGCATTCGTTCGCCTCCCGCTTCGACTGCGGGGGTGTAATAGACGTCCCTAATTATGTCAATATTATTTGTATTGCAATTGTATGATTTATCTCCATAAATAGGAGATTGTATTGTACCTTTATATGGGGATGTTGGTTAATGAAATAGATCATCGAATTATTATCTTTCAGATCCACATCATTACTCGACGTTAACATCAAATAAAAGGGAAAAAAGAAACAAAAATCCACATCATCACGGTTACCTATGAAATAGATGAAAAAATTCTTAATTTTAATAAAAAAATGAATATTGAGTGACCTGATTGTAACATTTTTGAAACTTTATTTCACAAATAAATATAACCTCATTATTATTCATGTAAATATAACCTCATTAGTATTCATATATATAAACTAACTTTGATAGATTCGACCACAACTTTTTCTTCTAGCAATTATTCATTCGCTTCACGATCTCCCCGAATATATGTATAAATGATTTATTCACTGATGCCTAACAAATAACAGGGCAAAAAGAATATATAAGAGTAGCTAATACAAGAATACAAGAAAATACAAATATACCCTTGAACTGAAAAGACTATAATTACACTTAGCTAATACAAGAATACAAGAAAATACAAATATACCCTTAAACTGAAAAGACTATAATTAATTAGGAAGGTGTTAATTAATATTTCCCGCAAGCCAAACGATGACAGGTCGAAGCATAGATCTAAAACCTTCAAATTGAGGACGTGGAAGGCTCTTGGTGAAAATGACAGCAACCTGAAGCTTGGATGGAATAAAACGCGTGTGGAGCTTTCCAGCGGTGACAAGTTCTCGTATAAAGTGGTAGTCAATATCAAGATGTATTACCCTCTTATGTGAAATGAGATTTGAGTAAGAAAAAGAGCGCTTTGGTTGTCACATAGAAGTGTTGGCCAAGTCGCTGGTAAAGCATGAGCTCACAAATCAAATGAGTGATCCAAAAGATTTCAGCTGTTGTGTTAGCCATGGCCTGGTATTTAGATTTACTACTTGAGCGCGAGACAATAGGTTGTTTTTTTAACAATCCAAGAGACTAAGATGCCTCCTAGAAAAATAGAGTAACCATAAGTTGAATGGTGTGTCTCTATACAACGAGCCCAATCAACATCAGGAAAACCAACTAGGGATGATTTGATTGGTTTTGAAAAAGTGAGACCGAAAGCCAACGTACTTTTAGATAACGAAGAATTCATTTGTGTAACACCTCGTAAAATCATGTCCAATAATGCATTGACATGTGTCCCTAATCCTAATGCTGCCTAACGTTGGCTAGGATGGACTATTTTTGCCAAAATTAAAAACTATGGATGTGGAGGGACTAAAAGTGTCAACATGCTTAAACTATGCCTCTGAGTGACCCTTTACGATGATCATATTCTCAAACGAACCACTTGTTGGACGAACGATACCGTTTGTAATTTTAACTGGAAGTTTGTTAATTAAAGGGTTGAAAGCGTCAACATGTTAATTTATACCTCTGAGTGATCTTTTAACGAACCGGGAGCCTTATGATGTTCGGTTATACTCTCGGGTATGCCTAAAATTGGTCTTGAGAGGTTAAAAGTGCAAATTATGAAAGTTATATTGAGTTTTAGAGCATAAGGACTAAAACCGCCAACTTTGGAAACTTATTTGAGGTCGCGACGGCCCATGAAGGGCTAAGGCTTATCCCGTCGCGGGTAGCCATACCCTCACCAGTTCAAAATTCTTACTTGGTGGCCACTCCAAGCTACCACAAACCACCAAAGCGAAACCATGGGCTTCCCTATTGTTTGTGACACGCTAGGGGACACTTGTAGTGATCCCTTGAAGCCCCATAACACCTGTAATCATCCCAAAGATCCTCCAAACACTATAAATAGGTGCATCCATTCTTTTCCAACTTGCACCTTTCTTGAATTCTTCTATTCTCCTCTAGTGGAAGTCCTGAGCAATTGGGAGCATCCCTCTGAGTTCTATTCAGTCCCTAGGACCACTTGTAAGTGTTCCTTTCGTGACTTGTTCATTTAGTAGGCTTTTAAAGCCGAAAGTCAAGAGTTTTTTATAAACACTTTGACTTTTGGTTTAGACCTTATTGGTCCAGCCATTGTTCGCAACGAACATGGCTACGTGATCGTAATTAGGTAGGTGTTAATCCCTCAAACGGGCACCTCCTAAGAATCACGTTTGCTTGGTCAATTGACGAGTCAACATATTAATATTTTAAAAAGTCAACGAGTCAGTTTTTGAAATAATTAGATCTGAGTTTAGAAGTGTTCGAAAATATGTTTTATCACTTAAACAACTTAGTAATAATTATTAGAACATGTGTAAACATGTTCGACTCGTCAATTCCAGTTTTAGGGTCGGTTTGCAACCGAAAGTCGCGAAGTTTGACTTCTGCTTTGACTTTTGATTATGAACCGAACTAGACTAGTATGCTACTGATTTAAGTTTCCGTTATGATCGTAATATCATAACCCTATAAGGTTATATTACACGATCATACTAGTAAACTGAGTTTTTCTGCATGTTCCATTGTTATGCCATACTTTGACTATTATGCCCTTTTTGTTAAAAATTAGGTTTTAGACCCTAACGAACTTGCAGATGATATAGGTACTGATATGTATGTTTAACATATTTTGATGTTACAAATCTGATCATAAACCGAGTTTTCGTATTATATCGTAAATTACGCTTTAAAGAGACCAAAATGTCCTTTTTGCGCATAGAACGGTTTTAAACGTAATTTCTCATACTAAAATCATTGCTTACTGATGTAATATCATATTTAGGATATTTTGGGATATCAAGTCAGTTTATAAACTGAGTTTACATACAAGTTCTTGTATTATGTCTATAAAATGACGATAATGCCCTTTTGGCACCAAAAATGGTTTTAAAGCATAATTTTCATACAAAACCTTTTGACTACTTATATGTCATATTAAATAACATATTTTGGTCATGTAAACCTACTCATAACCCCATATTTCATAACCATCGTAAACATCGTCATTTCATGACTTTAACGCCGTTTCGGCGCGTAGTATGGTTTTAAACCATAACTACCAACCAAGACTTGTTATCTACTGATTTTATAAATCATTTTAAATATTTTTATAGTAGGTACATAATATAAACTCAGATTCCCAAATTAGCTTTCAAAACTATGTGTGAAATTACCAAAATGCCCATACGGAGCATAGTTTGGTCTTAAATCATAAAACACACATATGTTTGATATCCTACTGATATTGTATCATAAATAAAGTGTTTTCACTAAATGTTTATGATTGTACATCAGATTATTCGCAAGTTCCTTTTATGCGTCACTAAATGACCAAAACACCCTTTTGTGGCATAGTTTGATTTTAAAACCTTAACGGGCATACAAGATGATATCCTACTGATATTATAACTTGTTTAAAGTATATTGGCATATGGAACTTGTTCGTGACTCATCTGGTTACCCGATATCGCTTATACGCGTATGGTTAGACTTACGTAATTAGTTTACATAAGTCTGTCGAAACGAGTTTAACCTTATTGTTTTTTATCTCAAAATCCAGAACGTACTTTATTTAACCATATTATACAAGTCCTAGTACTTGTTGGGTTTAAACCACATTCTATTTGGTATACGCTTAATCTAGCGAACCTATTCTTAAGTATCGGGTCATATCTAAAGGAACTACCTTTGGCCCGTATACATTCTAATAGATAATAAATCTGTTCATTCCAGACTATAGTACCCACATATAATCGGACTTGGGTCAATAATACTTAGACTTGTGGCTTTTTGCCAAATATGTAAATCTGGTAACAAGAATAATCCCAAGATATATTTAAAGGTTCACCTACGGGTTTCCTATATGCATAAAAACTCTTTTCGAAAAACTGTTTTCCAAAGAGTCAGTTAATTGTATTTACCAGCTTTGGCTGATGTATTTTCAAAAGATTGAAATCGCAGGTACCGAACCTTATTATAGTCTGGGAATACGGGTCGGCTAGAATGAAGGATAAGGAATTTGCAACTCCTGATGCTTAAGGCCTATGATGTCCAAAGCTCTGTTTATTTAGATCCCGCCCGTGGGCTTGTATCGAACGCTTGTAATATTTTTATACATTCAAGCTTTATTAAATTTATTATTTTTACTCCTATACTTCCGCTGCATAATATTATAATGTGATATCTGTTATCCAACCGTCACAACTATACTCATCCGGGCCCACCGGAAATCGGGGTGTGATAATTTGACTTCCTGAAAATATTCAATGGTGGGAGCATGAAGAAACTGACTTGCTTGATTAAAGGCATAAGAGATATCTGGACGTGTGATGGTTAAGTATTGGAGAGCACCAATGATAGACATGTAGTGTGTAGGATCTAAAAAAGGATCACTTGTATTACTAAAAATGACATTTGAGGCAAGTGGTATAGCAGAAGGCTTAGCATCCATCATACGGGCACGATCGAGAATCTCTTGCACATACTCAGATTAGTTTAAAAATAAACCAATAGGTGTATAAGTGACCTCAAGGCCTAAAAATAGCTAAGCTCACTAAGATCCATAATAGCAAATTCATTGTGTAGATGATGAATAAATGTCTTGAGGATGTGAGCATGATTACATCTAAAGATCAAATCATCCACATACACAAGCAGGTACACAATACAATAACCCGGCTTAAAAATAAAAAGAGATGGATCCGTGCGGCTACATGTGAACCCATTTGTGATTAGAAAATTGCTCAACCATTAAAACCAGACACGAGGGGCTTGTTTAAGGCCATACAATGCCTTATTGAATTTACACACATGATTGGGAAAGTCTTAATTAACAAAACCCTGTAGTTGTTCCATATAGACGTATTCATTTAAATGGCCATCTAAGAATGCATTATTTACATCAAGTTGATGTAATTTCAAATCATTGAGGACAGCTAGAAAGATGATGATGCGAACTATGGACGCTTTCACAACGGGGCTAAAAGTGTGAGAGTAATTAATGCCCGGATGTTGACTGAAACCTCGGGCCACAAGACGAGCCCTGTGATGTTTCAACAGAGACATACGAATAATATTTAGTTCGAAAGAGCCACTTAGAGCCAACAATGTGCCGATTTACGGGGCGAGAAACCAAAGTCCAAGTGTTATTTTTATAAAGTGCATCAAGTTCTTTATGCATCACATCTGTTCATTTTTTTTTATCTTTAATAGAGGTTTTAAATCCCTTAGGATCATGAGAAGTAAAAAGGGCATGATGGAGCGGATTGCAAATGACATGTGATAGATCGGCTTGATGACGAAGTATAAAGATACCGGCTTTCGCATGAGTGATAATGGGATCAATTGGTAAAGGAGAGGGCAGAGGTTGTGTTGGACTGTTAGAGCTGGTCGATGAGGTGGGAGAGTTGCGAGGGGACGGAGGTGTAGGGCTGAAAGGAGGGGAGGTTTGGGCAAACGAGATGGGTTAGGGAGGGGGCTTAGTTATGGTAGCATCTGGATTAAAAGGTGGGGTGGGGTGGTATTCGGGTATATGTGGAGTAGGTAAATCCATGCATATATAACACGGAGCATTAGGCGGGTTAGGGATGGGTAGTGGGTTGGTACAGTGAGTGGGTTGAACATGAGTTTAAGAATAAGGGTTTTCATCAAATGAGCTTAATTCAAATGAAGATATATGTTTTTCATCAACGGTGTCAATGCATGGAAAATAGGGTTTCATTAATCGAGCATGACGTGTGATATACACATGTGATGAGATAGGGTCAAGACACCGATAACCTTTGTAAATGGTGCAATAACCAACGAAGATAAATGGTATGCTTCTTGGAGCTAGTTTATGTTCCGAATAGTCTTGCAAATAAGGGAACACACGATAACCAAAGGTTCGAAAGTTATTATAATTTGGTGGATCGGAAAATAATATTTCAAATGGAGATTTCCCATTTAAAGTGGGTGTCGGTGGGCAACTGATGATGTAAACAACCGAGGAAAAGGCATTAACCCAAAGTTTGAATGGGAGTTTTGCATTAAATAGCATTGCCAAGTGACGTGAGCGAGGGTGTGTATATTTTTATTATATTTTTAACCACTTTTTACTCGTTTATCAAGATTTACATTATAAAACACGATATAACACTATCACTCTCTACAACACGCTAGGGCAAGTGCACCCATCGTTGGCGTAGTATAGTGATGGATAGATACCGAGTTCATCCAAGGACACAAGAGCATTTAATACCGGATTATCGTCATTGTCTAATCGACGCACATTTTGAGGAAAAAATTTTAATAAGTAAAATAAAGTAAGAAACTAAGTAGTAAAAGAAACAAATAAACAAAATAGAATCATTTGGTTCCGACTCATCTTTCATGTATCCTTTGATGATTTCCGCACTTTTGGTTTTTTAAGTGTAAGGCCCTAACACGTTTTAAGCGAAAAGAAACAGCGGAATTACAGACTTTAAAATTTCTTTCTTTATTAAAGGTTTGACATACTTGAAGGTCCATTTATAAAGTGATGTACGTTTTCTCTAAAAGTATTAGAACATTCATTCTTAATTAACATACAAAATGCAATATATAAATTCAAATTACATGACCACCCTTTTCGTATAATCCTTGCTCTTTAGCTCGATCTACACCCAATTGTCCTTGATGGCGATAGAGAAAATTTATGCGAATCCTGCAGTCACCATATACAACCAACTCATTAGTAATTGGTAATATCAACATAATTAAGTACATACATTTTTAAATGTAGGAATGTGTTAGGACCGATCACGATCTTCTTGAATGTACAACTGATTGTGAATACTTCGTATCTTGTGCAGAATCCAAGTACGAAGGTAACTTGAACAAGAACAAGCTAATTATAACAGGTTTCATTTAATTGGATGAAATTACAAAACCATGAAACCACTTGGACAGAGTTTCAACTCTCTCTAGTCCACCAAAAATTCTACCAAAAGACAAGACACATACCTTGTTTATACTTGAGCCCATCCACATCTACTATCAAACACGGACACGCACATATATGTGCGGATGGGACTTATTGCGGATGCGCAAGCCCTGGTGCGGATTAGCATAATTGTGGACCTAGCCAAACCCTAATAGTGTGGATGGGTGACACTACACAACCTATCTTATCTTATCTAATTAACTACGATTTGTTACATTTTGACGCTTAAACACATAACTGGCGGCAGCGATAGACATAATGCATTCACAGACTCCCACTTGGATATTGCTACAGTCAATCTCGCAGCTAATCTTCTTTATATCTAAGTCTTCAAAATTCTTTGACAGTTCTGAATCACAGAGTCCTCTTTTCTCCTTGAATCATCAGCTCCCCCTTTCATCAGACTCACTCTCTGTGAATTTCTCCTTGCTTTGATCTTTCAGGATTCGTACCTGACTCATTGAGTATCTGTACATTTGACAGTTCAAAACACTTGTAAGAATTTCTTGCAATTTCAGAATCACAAACCTGCCTCTCCATAAAATTAATTTGACAATTAATACTATTTGAGATTTCCAGGATTCTTATCTGGCTTTAAACACAAATATTTTGACATTAAAACAAAAGAATTACTTGTGAATTCAGGATCTGAACCTGACTCAGCTCCACCTATCAAATAACTTTATATTTGACTTTAAAGCATCCAACTTCATAAACCCTCACAGATGATCAAGTTCAATTTAATAACCTTGATTTATCTGATTATCTACCAAGTCCAAATTAATGACCTTGGAAACAATTTTCAAACAACTTTTGATTTTTCATTAAGAAACCTCAAGTTTCAAATTAATGAACTTGTTATTTTCTGAGACATGTTCAGCATACTTAGATTTTGAAATTCAGTTTTCCAACATTGCTTGTCGAAACATAAAGTAGAAACAAAATCTTTTTGTATTTCTTAAACATTATGCTAAAACACACTGAAAATCTTTTTGTGTTTTTTCTTGAAATGAAATGCAATAAAGAAATGTTTACAAACATATTTTTGTTGAGTTTGCGTCAGAGAATCATATTAGTTTATGACAAATCACTAGCACCGTTGATCTACATAAACTTTAAGCTTTAAACGATTCACTTAGATTGTCAGTATACTGTTCCACTTAAATTCTCACACAAACTTCAATTGATTCAAGATACGAGATTAGTGTTTTAAGAACTAACTTAATCGCGTGTCCCATCTCAGAATATACTCAAGATTCCCTAGATTCAGTCTTACAGGTGAATATACCTAAATGATATATGTCTCTGGGTTAATGCGAGACCTTGAGAGCTCAGGTTAGAACTTCCGTTCAGACAAAGAGACGAAGGCTCGACTTAAGGTGTGTTCCACTTAGGAATCTTCTTAACTGCACTTGATATATATCTTTCGATATTTTCTCAAATTTTTATGCAGTGGGGGAATTTTAAGCGCTAAAGTATTATACAAGGTCTAGGCCATTGCTGACGCAAAATCAGAAGACCAAGTATAATACCCCAGATATCAATAAGTATAAAAACCTAGTATCTCAGAATCAGGCAACCTCTCAAACGAAATTTCGGAGTACTAAGTCCATATATTCGAGAGATGTTCCCCACGAAATAAGAAAGTTATTGTTTTAGGTTTATATCTCGAATTCAATTTACTAATTGTGTAAAAACCTACTGGCACATCATCAGTGAGACCGTTTAACACTTTATGACTTTCCATTTCTTTAGCACGCCGTGATTGTCTACTGATGTACTATCATTTCCTCTTTTTACCCACAACTCTTTTAATTTTTTCATGTTTTTGAGTTTTTTCAAGTTTTCAAATGTTTTTGAATTTTTAATATTTTTTACTTCCCCTAAAATCCAAAACATTTTAAAGAAAATTTGACAAACTGATGTAGACAGCTTCATCTCGCCATCCGTTTCTGTTTCACACTCTCTGTTTAGCACACACACACACCCATGAATAACAAAAGCACTGATCTTTAACATTTTGAAACCATTTTTTCAATCTTGTTTTATCATGTTTTTGTTTGTTCAGCCGTGAGGATTTCGGCGTATTCCCTTAACCCTTTTTTATTTTTTAATTTTTTTAATTATTTTCTTTTATTTATATATTTTTATTTATTATTATTAACCAACACTTCCTGGTTTCAGTCACAGGAGTCCTCCTCGCCTGCCAGGCTGCTCCATTCTCCATATTGAACTTTGGTTGATTTCTGAAACACCTACACATTCAATCAACTCAATCACTTGAATAATGCAACCCAGGCCTATTTGACCTTGGGTATTTTGACACAATACGATTCATTCAGTTTCGGAAAATCTTTGTCATTTTTCACAAAAACTTTTTCATTCTTGACTTCAACCTTTTTGGTTAAATCGATTTTCCATTTCTCATCAAGAGAAATACTTTGTTTCTTTATCACCCAAATTTCTCCTTTTGAAGCATTCTTTTCATAAAATCTTGAATCATTTTGAATGTTTCGTTTTTTGACAAATCAATCTTTGGTTTCCAAATTTGTTTTGGTTTTGACATATCAACCTTTTGTTTCTAAATCTGTTTTAGCTCAAATTTGGGTGACTTCTATTTCACAAACTCAGATTTCCTTTTATTTTTCTCAACATCAACAGGCTTCAGATTTTGTGAACATTTACGACCGATATGTCCAACTTGTTGACATTTAAAACATGTTTTCTTTGAAACATCTTTGGCTTGTTGCTATTGTTTCTATCGAGCATAAAATTCTTCATTAGTCTGTTGACTAAATCGGAGTTCTTTCTCTTCTTTAGAACTTATTCCATGAACAAAGTTCATCTTTTTTCTGAAAATTTGTCTTTTCAAACCTTTTCTTTTGATTTTGTTTCTTTTTATAACTCAACCCATCCTTTGTGTTTTTCTTTTTGTAAGTTGGTTTGTTATAAAAAGCTTTCTTGCTCGCTTTACCGGCAAATTTTTCAATTTCGGTTTTCTCAATTTCCACCAATTTAAAAACTTTGTTAATCTTTTCCGCAATCACATTTTGAATCGGAAACTCAACATCTGAGAACAATTTTTCAGATCCAACTATGTAATATACCAACATTATTGGATCATCATTCGTGTTTGTCTCAAATTTTGAATTCTTCAGATATTTTTTGTGAAAACTTTCTTCATCTTTAATTTGTGATTCGGAATTTTCATTCTTGGTGGAATTGTTTTGATTTTCTTCTTTCAAAACACTCTCAATAACCTTACTTACCACCTCTGATTCACCATCATCAGATTTGGTGTATGTCACATCAATATTTTCAAGCAATTAATCAACCATATTCATTGCCTTTGCCACCTTTTCGTCATCATAGAATGTATATTTTTTCTCCAACGGTGGTGGAACTTGATGGTATTCTGAACCTATTCCCTTTTTATTCTTTTCAGAATCATTATCAACTGGTTTAATGTTGAAAATACGTTCGAGAATATATGAAGAAGCATGATAACTTTGAAGTTTATTATTTTCCTTGTACTTTTCAGTCAATTCTCATTTTAGCTCAGCAACTTCATCAATATATTGATTTAAAACCAATTGTTTACCTTTATATATGGCTTCAAGAAATTTTGTCGTTTCATAATATTTTAAAACTTTTCCTTCAAGACGTTTAACTTGACTTTTCAAAGTTTCATATGCTTCTTTTACTCTATGATGTGAGTATTTCATCCCATCATATTCTTTTTTCATCTCTCGAATTATATTATCTTTTTAAAAAAATTCGTTGCAATCTGTTGAACACTTTTGCTTTAAAATTTCATGTTCCTTTTCAAAATCTTTGCTTTTCAGTGTCAGCTCCTCTACTTTTTGTTTCAAAACTTCTTCTTTTTCAAACATTTCTTTACATTTTTCTTTGAATACATTCTCAATTTTAGTGAATTCAATGTTTCTAGATCTTAAATTTTCATCCTTCTCAGTACAAGAACTACATGTTTCCATGCATTTTCTGTACTGCACTTCATTTTTATTTTCAGATTTTGTTAGGATCTGAGTTTGATATGATTGTGTTTTGTTTAACTAAGATGAATTATGAATCAGAAACAATTGCAGCGGAAATAGATGAATAAACTTTCAACACAATCAAAGAGAGAACAATTTTAAGCAAACATGTTTATCATAGAATCGAATGATTGTATTTTGATTACAATAAACAAAACTATTGCATGCATGCACAAAGTCTCCCCCTCAGCCTGAGCTCACAATGATTGTTCGTACAGAATGACTGACTTGGTGAAGAAGAAAGCTAATAGAACAGTACAAGGTACTGTTCTATTTATAGTACAGAACAAACCATTGTGGCATCTTTGCTGACGTCACCATGAAAGTGACATCTAATCTCCTAACAACCTCTAACCACTGACTATTACAAACACTGCTATCTAACAATTGTTTACAATAAACAAATACAAAGACGAGTCTAACTGCTGCTTCTTTATTCCACTGCTTTAGCCCCAGCAGTGCTTTGTGTCTTCAGCAGTACTTGAACCATAGCAGCAGATTGATCAATCAGTTTTTAGTCTTCAACAGTCTTTGGGTGATCAGCAGTTGTTGTAGAAGGGTAGTACTTAGAGGATATCAGATGTTAGGCCACATTCAAGGAGAAAGATTAAGTGCAAACAACTGCTTATTCTGGATCCACTGATCTGATCCAGTTTTGGCTTTAATCAACTGTTCCTTTGGTAGGGTTCAATCCCAACAATCTCCCCCTGGAACAAAAGATGCCAAAACTCTTCATTATTCGGGATCTTTATTGCCTCATCAATAATTCCCTGACTTGTATTTTGAATTGTAATTCAAAGTCCAAGGAATCTGTATCATCCTCATCCCTGCACAGTGTGAGCTCAAGGAGATCTTGCAGATCTTCAACACCCAGGCCAAGTGCTTGTTCCCTTGATATATGCTCCACCTTCCCATTGGATTTGAGCAAAGTCAATACATGGGTCTTTTGATCAGACTTCCACTTTAGTATTTTTGAATTCAATGGGTTTCTTAGGAGAGTTTTTATTGTTGATGAGTTTGGAGATGGAGGCCTGCTCAGAACCCTTTTGGCTAGATCTTTAAGTATTGCTAAGTCATCCTCCTCTAAAGCCACTTTCTTGATGGCCTCTTTGAAATACACAACTTCTTGTTCTTTCTTTTCTGCATCAGTCAATTTTTGTCTATTTCTTTGGTTTAGCTCAACGATAGAGGTGTCAGAAGATGTGAACAGTGGTTCAGAAGTGTGGGCCTGTTTCTTTGGTTTATCAGTGGTCTTGTAGATTGGTTTCTTTGGAGCAGTGGGGTCTTTCTTTCTTAGCTCTTCAAGCCTTTTGTAGGTTTGACCAATAGTTTGTTTTGACCACCTTGCTATCTGTCTGGCTGTTCCATAGTCTACTGCAACCAACTCTTCTCGTTTTCTCTTATATTCCAGGGTAAGATCAGCAATCTTCTTACTGAATTTGCTCCAATTTGGAGCTGTTCTTTTCATACCTGGAGTATTTTTGATTCTTTCAATTCTTTTCAATTCTTCTTTGAGAGCAATGAGTGGCTAGTCTTGGAAATTTTCAGCTTTTCCAGGGTAAAATTTTTCACTCATGATCAGCTTGATAAGATCTACTTGTAACCCAGTCTCTGGTGGCAAGTTGGACATTTCTTTACTCAGGTCTCTTGCATAATCTTCCATTTGTTTAACCTTGGTGAGCAAGAACTACATCCTACTTGAGAAGGCATTATCACCTTGCCCTTTGCATTCATATTTGGCTCTCCATTCATCTTGTTTGCCTTTGAGTTTTAGGTATTCATCCATGTTTTTAGGATCTCTAAAACCGGCAAGAGAAGGGAATTTTCTCTTGGTAGGATCATCCACTATGTAGAACTGTTTCATTTCTTCTTTTACTGCATGAAGTTCTAGTGGATAAGTGGCTGCTAGTGGTATAAGATCAGCAAGGTTAAATCCTTCTAGAGTTTTTGGATCTTTGATAAGATTGGCCAACTTTGGAGGAATGAAAGGTTGGGGTTTGATAACATTGTAAGGTGTGGAGGATAAAGGAATAGGTGCTGGTATATCATCATCATTCACCCGAAATTTCCTTTTCCTTGTATAAAACTTTTTGGGTGAAGGGGATTTTGTTTGTGGTATGGAGGTAGAGATTTTTGGAGTGATGGGTGACTGACTAACAGTTGTTGAAACAGCTGGTATTTCAACCATTGTTGTCACTACAACAATTGATGTATCAACTGTTGTCTTCTGCTCTTTGGCAGGTGATTTTTGTGATGGTGGTTTTGTTTGTGATGTGGCAGTGGGTTGTATGGTGGTTGTTGAAATGATGAGGGCAGTGGTTGGAGTAACATCTGTTGAAACCACTGAAGTATCAACAGTTGTTGATACAACATGTGTCTCAACATCTGTTGTTTTGGGGGTTTGATGAGAGGAAGTTTTGGGGATTCGAGTAGAAGATTTGGTGGTTTTGGAAGGTGTGGATTTGGGTTGGCTTACTTTTCTGGTAGGCTGTCTTCTTTTGGTTTTAGAAGTACCCTGCTCTTCATCATAACCTTTTCCTCTTCCTCAAATCTTTTCTCTCCCTTTCTCTTCATTTTCTCTTTTAACCTTGCTTTTTCTTCAGCAAAGGCATTTAGAGTCTCATCAACCTTCTTTGATCCATCTGGCCTTGGGATTTCTACCAAAAGTTTGGACATTGGATCTGGTGGCAGATATAGACCTTCTTTTCCCTTGTTACCTTTCTCCCCCTTTTTGGCATCATCAAGAGTTTCAACAAAGATGATTGAAGGAGGAGCAGTGGCAGTGGTTTGAAGCAAGTGAGCTTTTATGGCTTTGATATCTGCTTGAGTATCTTTGTACCGAGCTTCCATGACATTTCTAACCATTTGAAGTTGAACTTCATGCTGGTGATCTGCATACTGTCTTTGTTGGTGAAGCAGAGGTTGAAACAGATGCCACAGCTCATCAGGGGATGGAGCAGATGTTGCAGATGTTGCAGCAGTGGGTGTAGCCTTTTGAGCTTGTAACAACTGTTGCAGCATAGATTTGATTTCTGCAACAGATGTGTCAATTTTATTAACCCTCTCCGTCAATTCTTTGTATTTTAAACAATCACCGAAGTTAATGGGATCATTTGGTTTCCCACCAGTGGTGGTTTTATCAGTGGTTGACTTAGGAAAAGTGTCCCAAAATTTATCCACTGATGCCCCTTTTTCTTGGTACTAGGGTCTTCTTTCTTCAGCAGAGGTTACCATTCTAAGCTCACCAGTGTATATTGGATACACACCAGTGGATATTATGGTTCCCAAAGAAGAAATTGCCTTCAAGGGAGTCTTACTAATGAAACTACTGTCTAGGTGTAAACCAGTGGGTTCAACACCTGTAGTAGCTGCTCCACTTGAACTACTGACAGGAATTACTTGGAATTCCTGCAGTGTAACCTCCTCAGTTATTGGTGGGTTAGCAGAGATAGAGACACCAGACTCAATCACTTGTTGTGGTATATTCTCATTGATAGGTGATTGAGAAGAACTGATTTCTGTCTGGGCTATATCAGGTGCATCCAACAACGGTAGCATGGATGGTAGGAGTTGTGCTGTAAGGATGGGTGTAGAAAGAGAATTTACACCGGGAGCTAGGCTGTGGAAGATAGATTCAAGTGAATCCATTGCTTCATATTATGGTGTCCCTGTGGATACAACCTGATCCTTTTGAGAGGATGCAGGAGGAGTTTTAGGCTCAGGTTGAGATCTGTCATCCAACTGCTGTGAGAAAGTAGCAGCAGTGGTTATGGGTGACTTTTGTGTTGTCACAGGTATAACCTCTGGGATCTCATCTTCCATAGTTACCTTTTTGATGGGTTTAGGGGGCTTTTGTGATTTTTTCTGTTTGGGCTTTTTGGTGTTTTTAGGTGTGGGTTTCACAGCAGTGGGTCTGCTACTGTGATCACCTTGAGTAGTGGGCTCAACAGCAGTTACCTGAGGAGCAGTTGTTGCTGCTAAATTCTGCTCAGGTTCCTCTGTGTTTTTGAAGGTTTTGACAGCCTTGTGAAGGTTTCAAAAGATAGGTTGTTGATTTGAAGAGGATTTCCTTGGATAAGCACATGACCACTATCGTTTGGAATCTTCTTTTGCAAATAAAAGCTCAAAACCCTTGGAAACAATAGAAATGGTTTTTTATTGTCTTTGATATTATTAACATTTTTTACCATGTCATTAAAAATCTCTTGGGAGTAATTAAAATTTTCGTTTTGCATGATAGCATATCCCAAGTATTGGATTTTTAATGGAATTTCATTAAAAGCAGTGGTCTTGTTTGAAACACACATGAGGAGGGTATGAAACAAAAACCTCATGGCAGGTGGAAAACTGCCTTTTTGCAAAGTATCTTTTTTCATTTCATCTGTATACCCTCTCTCAATGAAATCAGTTTGATAATCGGTTTTTGGGAAAGAAGTTTTACCTGTAATGTCATTCATTTTGAAACCTCAGAAATGTCTTTTGTGTGACAGCAACCTTAATTCCCTTTACCGTAGAAGTAATAGCCCAGGGCTTTTTGTCCTGAACTTCAAGTTGGGCATTTTTCCAGAAATCACGAAGGGTATCGAGGTAGATAGATGGGTTGCAGGTCAACAAAGTTTTGTACCTTGGAGACGAAAGTGCGTCAATAACGGAGTGAAAGGTTGTGCTTTCACTTGGTTTTTCAAGTATGCACAGGTAGTTATGAGGGGTTTGAATGGAAGAGCCATGGTGATTTTAGTGTGATTGCGAGAGGAAGAAGACGATGAAAGATTTGAGAGAAATTGATGGTAACTGCTTTTAGAAAAGAATTTTGAATTCGATTCGACAATGAAAACCCTGTTTGGGGTTTTGATCAGGGTTTTATAAGGTGGAAAAGTGAATGCTGACGTGGCAGCGGTTACAAAAATCTGACGGATAAGTATTGTCCACGTGCCAACATCTGATGAGTAATGGAAGACAGTTGTTTAGGAAACCACTGATGGAGCAAGTATCAGTGGTTTGCTGAAGGGAAAATGAAAACAGTGGCTGACTTTTACTATCCGTGGATAGCAATTAATGGGTTAAAACATTGATTTTGGACAACAGTGATTAACAAAGATAATGAATGGAATAGAAGTTGACTTGCAGCAGTGGACAATAACAACAGAACATATGTTTGAACCAAAAACAGTGGTTATGGCAGACTTTTAAGGATTAATGAAAATTTTCAGTTTTAGCTATTTTTAAGGATGAAATTTTGATTTCTGAAAACATTTTAATGCTTTTATTCATAGAAAAACAGGATTTTGCCTGTTATTCCATGTTCAGCATGCCAATCCTAGAGATCAAGCTTTCAAAGGTGGATGTGTATAATGCTTTTGTTAGCACATCTGCCAACTGATCTTTAGTTGGAACATGGTGCAGAGAAATCAAACCTTTTTCATAGCAATCCCTCACAAAGTGATGTCTGATATCAATGTGCTTGGTGGTTGAATGGGAGAGTGGATTTTTGATGATATTTTCTGTTGCCTGACTGTCCAACATGAGAGGTGTCTTTAAGGCAGTGATACCAAAATCCAGCAATTGATTTTGAAGCCATAACAGTTGGGCTGTACAGCTTGCAGCAACTATATACTCTGCCTCAACAGTGGATGTTGAAACAACTGCTTGCTTTTTGCTTTGCCAAGACACTAAGCAACTGCCTAGGAATTGGCACCCTCCTGAAGTGGACTTCCTTGTTGTATTACATCCAGCAAAGTCACTATCTGAGAAACCTGAAAGCTTGATATTTCCATCAACTAGATACCAGATACCAAGTGTGGGAGCACCTTTTAGGTATCTGAATATCCTTTTTACAACAATAAGGTTTGACTTTCTAGGGGCTGATTGGGATCTTGCACAAACACATGTTGCAAACATGATGTCTGTCCTAGATGCAGTCAGGTACAATAAAGACCCAATCATGCTTCTATAAAGAGTTTGATCAACCAAATCATCCTTTTCATCAGACATGACTATTTTTGTGGTTGCTATGGGTGTACTACATGGCTTACAATCATCCATCTCAAATTTCTTTAAAAGTTCTTTGGCATATTTGCCTTGATGGATGAAAGTACCATTTTGCAGTTGCCTTACTTGGAGACCAAGAAAGCACTGGAGTTCACACATTTTAGAACATGTGCTTCCAAAAATGATGCCATCCACATAAATCTGGACAATCATCAAGTCTTTCCCTCTCCATTTTAAAAACAATGTTTTATCAATTTTACCTCTTGTGAACCCAATGGAAAGAAGAAAAGTGGAAAGAGTTTCATACCAGGCTCTAGGTGCATGTTTCAAGCCATACAAAGCTTTATTAACTTGTAGACATGATTTGGATTAAATGGATCCTCAAAACCTAGAGGTTGACAAACATATACCTCTTCTTGTATCTTACCATAGAGGAATGCACATTTAATATCCATTTGAAACACCTTTATATTGTGGTTGATAGCAAAGGCCAAGAATAATCTGATAGCTTCCAATCTTGCTACAGGGGCAAAAGTTTCATCATAGTTAATGCCCTCTTCTTGTCTGAACCATTGAACCACTAGCCTTGCTTTATTCTTGACAACAATACCCCTTTCATCAGTTTTATTTTTGAAGACCCACTTTGTGCCAATAGGACTCACACCCTCTGGCAGTGGTACAAGCTCCCATACTTGTTGTCTTTTAAACTGTTGGAGCTCCTCTTGCATGGCCTCTACCCAGCTGTTGTCTTTCAGTGCCTCTTGGTACCTGACTGGCTGATGGAGTGATAGAAAACCAGTAAAAAGACAGATGTTTTGGGATTGACTTCTTGTGAGCACCCCTTCACTGATGTTGCCAATGATTTGGTCAGGTGGATGAGACTTCAAGAAGATTAAATCGCCTTTCTATGGAACAATGGCATTTAAGGGTGAAGGCTGCAGATGTGAATCATCTAAGCTAACCATTGTTGGTGACTTTAATGATCCAACAGGGTCTTGAAATGGAGGTGGAGGAATAGGAGGAAGTGATGTGGAAACATGCTGACTTTTATCCATTGTTTGAGGATTTTTATCAACAGTGCTTGAGGATGTGGAAGTAGGGGTTAAGGGGCTACTTTGGTCAACAACTGTTGAGGTAGCAGTGGTTGAGCTTTAACAGTTGTTTTGAACATCTGCTGCTCTTCCAATTGATGCAGACTTTTGTTGAGGAATGATGACTTCATATCCATAGTCTGATGGAGGATTTTGAGATGGACCTGCACTGTTAGTCTTGACAGAAACATTTTTAAAGGTAAGTTTATCAAGATCAAATAGTTCTGCAGGATTTGCAGGGATTTTCATTGAAGATAGTTCATTGAACTTCACATTCAAAGTCTTTTCCACCGTCTTAGTCCTAGTGTTGAACACTTTGTAGGCCTTAGCAGTGGTTGAGTATCCCAAGTGATAACCACAATCAATTTTGGCTGCAAACTTTGAAATGGAATCTTTTAAGTTTAAAATGAAGCATGGGCAGCCAAAAACTTTGAAATATGAAATCAGTGGTTTAATTTTATACATAATTTCATAGGCAGTCTTTTGATGCCTGGGGTTTATTAAAACTCTGTTCTGGACATAGCAGTCAGTGTTTACAGCCTCCGCCCAGAAAGTTAATGGCAAACCTGAATCAGCAAGCATGGTCCTGGTAGCCTCAATCAAAGTTCTGTTCTTTCTTTCAACTACCCCATTTTGTTCTGGTGTCCTTGGAATGCTGTACTGCCTTAGAATTCCTTTGGACACACAAAACTCATCCAACTCCCTATTTCTAAATTCTGTGCCATTGTCACTCCTGAAGATTTCTACTGGCAAGTCAAACTGCTTTTCAACCTGTGTGACAAAGTCTTGCAGAATGCATGCAGTCTCATCTTTGGAATGTAAGAAATAAGTCCATGTAAACCTAGAAAAGTCATCTACAATTACCAAACAATATCTTTTCTTTCTAAGACTCATGACTTTAACTGGGAAAAACAGATCCATGTGAAGCATTTGCAAGCACTTGGTTGTTTTGGACTCTTCAATGGACTTAAATGAGCTTTTATGTTGTTTTCCTTTTAAGCAGGAAACACAATGCTCAGGACAGGTGAATAGTTTTTTTAGGAAGACCTCTTACTAACCCATGTTTTGACAAAGCAGTGATTGTCTTGAGATTTATGTGCCCTAATCTCCTGTGCTAAAGTTCTGTCTCTTTGTTAGAGGCAGCTGAGAACAGACAGGCATCAGTTCTTGGGTTATCTTTTGACAGATCAACTACATAAACATTGCCACTTCTTTGAGCAACAAGTTTAGTTATTCCATTTTTTATTATTTCTTCAATCTTTTCAACCATTTCTGGTCCAACAATCCTACAACACTCCTTAATAAAGAATGAACCATAACCTTTGTCACTCATTTGAGAGACACTAAGGAGGTTGAATTTTAGATTGTCTGTCAGATTGACATTTTCAAACTTAACATTTCCAGACTGTACTGTACCAGAACCCATCACCTTCCCTTTACTATTATTATCAAAAGATATATCACCCCCTCCATGAGTTTTGAATTCTTTGAATAGGGCTCTACATCCAGTCATGTGCCTGGAGCCTCCACTATCTACATACCAAAGACTATCTAAGCATGCAGAAGCTCCCTGCACATCAAGTAAATGATTAGTTCAGGAGGGTCTCCAAAGCCAATAAGGCTTTGGATGGGGTCTCAACAGTGTCTACGTTAAGGTCAGGAAGATGGACAGCGGTTAGATCAGGGGATTGATTAATTTTTGCAGCTTGTTTCTCTAACCACTATTGGGGGCCATTTCCAATTAATTCTTGATATCCATAGGGATGCCTGTTCACTCATGGTTTAGAAGTCCTTTTATAGGCTTCATAAACATGTGGGACCCTAGGATATGGTGGTTGACCTTTACCTCTTTGGTATTGGTTAGCAGGGGGTGCATCAGTTACCTGAACATCTCTTTTGACAGAGGTTTGGTTCAGCTGTTTTGTAACAACTGTTTGAACTGGCACAAACAGTGGTTGTTTCTTGACTTGTGGTTTTGATGAACTCATGGATGTTTTTGAAGTGTACTCATTCTTTTTTACATCAAAGGATTTGAGATACACACATTCCTGAGTGAGGTGGTTTGTTTTACCACAGATGGTGCAGCTCTAAGAAGGCACAATGATGCTTGTTTTGTTAATATCATATGCTTTTAGATGAAAACAATCTTTGGTCAAATGATTTTTCTTCTCACAGAAATCACAAAACAAGTTTTTAACCTTTTCTTTTCTTTTCTTCTTTTTAGACTCCTTTGCAACAGAGTTTTGAACCACTGTTGGGATGTCCTTATGAGGAATGACCTTGGCCATAGGAGCTTTGACACCATCCACAGTTGTAAAGTCCATGGGTTTGAAATTTTCAAGAATGTCACACTCATCAGACCATGTGGGTTTGAATTGGTATTTCTCATTCTCCTCAAAAGTTGAGGACCCCACAGATCTTTCCAGAGTGATTTTGTTACCAAGTTTATCAGTTATTTTAACTTCTCGGCCATTCTTGTTTGTGGGTATGATTTCAACAAAACCAGTTTGATTTGCAGCAGTGTTTTCAACTTGGTCATTTTTTCTAAACCCTATGCCAAATTTTACATTGCTTTCAAGCTGTTTTTCAAGCATAATCTCATAACCTTTGCAGGATTCCACCCATTTTTCACAAGTGATTTGGGTGGTTTCCAACTCCTTTTTACAGACTTGATATTTTTCTATCATGGTCTGGAGTTGGTCCTTGGTTATGCTATGCTCTTGTTTGATGCTGCAAATTTCATTCTCTTTTTCAGAATATTTGATTTTTAGTTCTTTTAAAGACTTTTCAAATTGTACTTCACCAGTTAATAACCTATCTCTAAGGTTTTCATTCACCTCCTTAATGTTTACAAATGCTATGATACATTTGTCTGAACAAAGGTTTTTAAGAACATGGGGTGATACCTTAGTTGCAGCCATCATGGCACAATCACAGTTATGATCACTTTCTTCTTGAGCTGTCTCTTCTTTTTCACCTTGTTTCTTCTCTTCTTTTTTTTTTCAGACCAGGGGTCAGACAGTGGTTCCAACAGGGGTTCTGAATTTTCTCCCAGCAGTATTTCATCAGCAACAACAGTAACCACTGCTTCAGCAATTGTATCCACTGTTTCATCACTTGACTGTCCTTCTTCAGTTTCCAGCCCTTCTGGTATAGACTCAAATTCTACAAAACAAACATCACCACTAGAAACATTATTTTGAGCATAGAGTGCAAAATATTCATCTCCTAACTCTTCAGACAAGCTACTTCAGTCAACAAGGCCTTGGGTGAAAAAGCTTTGCTGATCTGGTTGAACCACTGCTGGTGCAGCTTGTTGAGGTGCAACTTGTTGCACCTGAACCTGAGGAGCAGGGACCTGGACATACTGTATCTGAGGAACAGTGGTTTGAACATAATGCACAGGAATAGGAGTTGCAGGGTGTGCATAGTGAGTAGTGTTTACATGAGCAGCAGGGGCATATTGGGCATAATGCACAGTGTTTTGGTTATTTTGTGGTCTAGGGTTTGAGCCAGGATGTGTAATAATTGGTCCATTGGTTTGACTCCTGCACTCTCTAGCAAAATGACCTAACCTATTACACTTATAGAATTTTATCTTTGACTTATCCAGCCCTACTTTTAAGTTCCCATGTAACCCTAGAAATTTTCTCCCTGTCCTTTTGTAAAACTTGCTGGTTCTAACACTCAGCAGTGCAAGTTGGTGCAAAATGTCCATTTCTTCTAAGTCAGTTGGATCAAAATGCTGCTGATCATTGAGTTCAAAGCACAGATTGACAGAATTCTGGTTTTCACTACTAGCTGTGAAAGCATAGTTGTTTGAGTAAGAATCAGAGTTATTAAAGGCTCCACCAGCAGTTATGTCAATATAATGATCATAACTCTGATCCTTACTACTACCAGATTCTTCCTGACCCAAAAGAGTTGTGCTGCCAAATGAATAGTCATCAGCAACTTTTCCAGACTCTTGTAACTTCTTTTTCTGGTTCAACTCCCTTTCATAGGGCAGGAGTCTACCATGAAGCTGGGTTAGGGTCAGATCTTTGAACTCAACAGAGTTTCTGGTTACAAAAACAATTGTGTCCCATTTTTCAGGAAGTGACCTTGAAAACGTGCTGTTTACAGTTGATTTAAGAAATTCAGTTTTAACAAGCTTAAGTTCACTTATGAGACAACTAAATCGCTCAAACTGCTGTGTTAATGTTTCACCCTTAATGTGACAAAAGATTTCATACTGTTGGTTCAAAATTTCCCTGTTATTTTCAATTACTTCTTCAGTCCCCCCCCCAAAAAACTGTTCCTTAAATGCATCCCACGATTCCTTGGCACTGTTACAGTGTAACAGTCCAGCATAGATCTCATTTGGTAGTGCAGATTGACGTGCTGTCGTGGTACACGCAAATTTAATCCAATTACTACTAAATAGCTAGCGGTAAGTGGGTATCGAACACAGGGAGTTTGTGGAATATGTGTTATTTAGAATATTATCTAACTTGACTAAAATTAAACTAATTTGCAAATAAAATAAAATTCAAGAGTTGGTTTGATTCGATTGGTTTTAAAAACTAAGAATACTAATTAATTTGCGAAATGAAAGTTGAGTTTGTAAACAATTTGGAGACGAATGACCATCCTAAGCTTCCGGTTTGCTTCAACAATTGTGCTATCATCCACTAGAAAGAACTACATAGACATAGTTCGTGTGTAATTACTTATTGTGATAAAAGGGAACGAAGTACTCAGATTCCTAGAACGTGAGGTTGTTACCCGATAACCAATCAACCCTTACCCAATCCTAATTCTACCCATGATATCTCGATTGCCAACGGCACCAAGAACGTATGGTTTCAAACTAGAATATCATAAGAATCAACAATTTACAACTAAGCAATCACACACCATGATAAACAAGACATAGATAGAGTTTACCATTCTAGCAATATGGAATCAAAACACAATTGTTTCATACAAACCTTCAACCTAGGATGACCATAAAGAACCTAGCCACTCATGGCTTGGACAACCATTGTAGCAAAAAAAATAGAAGGAAATTATTGTTCACGGAAATCACCCACATAAAAACAAGAGATTCACTAGTGTTCTTCACCCAAAAAGTCTCCAAAAGTTGCCCAATTTCGAGTTCCCAAGCAGGTGTAACCGAAATCCAATGATAAGTCGCCATAAATCCCCTCAAAATGACAATTAAATGCGAGAGTTACATTTTTGGATCAGTCGGAGGCGTAACCTACGGCTCCCAGCCGTAGGTTACGGCGGTCAGCAACTCCAAAGTCAACATAGAGTGCCGTAACCTACGGCCCTCAGCCGTAGGTTACGGCTCTGAGTGGTTTCTTACGGCAAGCCTCTCCTATTTTACGGCATAACTTTTGATGCAAAGGTTGGGGCCGTAACCTATGGCCCTCAGCCGTAGGTTACGGCGCTGAGTGTACTTGACTTCTTATTTCTTCACCACAGCTTGATTTCTTGACTTCTTAACGATGCCATCTTCCCACATCCATTCAAGCATCATAAGTCCCGCATCTTAAGCACTTTAGCACCTGCATAATCAAACATAGAGTGGTTACCAAGTTCAAGCAATTAACTGAATAAAGCATGGAATGTGCGTACATTTAGACCTTTTAAGGGTTGTCCTACGGACCACCCGTCACATCCCCACACTTACCCGTTGCTTGTCCCAAGCAACTCATTTAAAAACCATTTTCAACTAAAGCGATCAATCATGCAAACCGAGCTAAAATGTGCCATCCTTCTACTAACTTTCAATCATACCACAAGACACACCCCTCACAAAAATCTCTCGGTGACAAGAATTATTAGCATATAATGCTAATCCACTCAATGCGTGTGTGTTTGTGTGCGACAATAAGCTTGTATAAAAATCAAGTCTCCTCCTAACAAATATCTAGCATGCTTATGAATCAAAGGAACTTACGGGTTGTAACAAGGCTAGGTGTAAAGGTAGGAAATAGTGGGAATGTGAAAGTAGCTCATTGATTCGACCCGGTTTTTATTTCTATTACTAAACAAAGCAAACATCAACTAAATACACAACTTCTTCAACATCTTAACTACTATTGCAACTAAATACTTCTTTTTGTATTTTTCTCATATTTTTCTCTTTTTTTTTCTTTCTTCTTTTTTTTTTTTTTTTTTAAAAGCAAAGAACTAAAAAATATATACAAGAACATCAACAATCACAAACTAAATTCCTAAACCGGGTCATCTCAATAGGTAAAGTTTTTGTAAGAAGTAGGTTTGGGTCGCAACCGAATGGTATAAGGCTCAAACATGGCTTTCTAAAGACCAAACCCCCACCCCTCACAATACCAAGCTCATATATGTACCGTATGAGGTCCAACCCCCAATTCCCACACTCTCACACATCTAGACGAGGCTACCTAAAAGTCCCCTATCCTTTTCACAAGCATGCTAATTCTAAGATTTAACAAGAATTCGTACACAAGTTCTATTAACACACGCCACACACCGCCACTCAAACAAAGAAATATCAATAACAATAATATGTGGCTCAAATTCTCACCAAGAAAAGACTAGGAATGGGTGTCGGCATGTCATGCGGAACAATATCAAGTGTTCAAATTTCAACAATTTTTTCGCTTGGTTAACAATTTTTTCAAAAATTCTCAAAATTTTCCCCTCATCCCCACACTTGGGATACATTGTCCCAATGTATGGTTTTGAGAGAAAGATCGCTTAACACACCAAACTTTTTTTTTTCTTTTTTTTCTTTTTTTTAACAACAATAAACAAACTAACTACCATTATTTCAAAGTTAAAGAACATAACAAGACTAAGGAAAGAGTACATTGACCTGGTGAAGTTTGACACAACAGATGTTGTAGATAATCTGACTTCCTATCATCACCTTCACACAACTCTCCGCACATCTTCCCCACACTTATCTAAAAACACCTTGGGTTGCCTCCCAAGCAGCGCTAAAGTTTAGGTCTTCAGCCCGACCGTACCTGATATGTCTCAAGGTGGTCTCAATGCACATTTACCTTTTTCATTGCTGATGTAAGCACGGTGTTTGATTCTTCTATTGTGTGTGTGCTTTGTCACGTCCCATCTTTCTTTGCAAAATTCTTTAAATCCACATTTTCCTACCGAATTTCCAACAAATGCTCGGTAGTTTACTCTCCACTTCACTACCTCGTTTTCTGTGCCCAACAAATCTAAACTCTCCCATAAACATAACTTATTCCCACATCATGAAGTACCACCTTCCTTGTTTCTAAACATGCATCCTTAACACTCTTGGTTTCCATAACCACCACAGCCGGAGAGTTGTAATCAACTTTGATTGGTTCATCAAGTAAAAGGCCCTCAACTTTGCTCTCCATAGGTGGTTCCTCCACAATAATTTCAATTGTATATTCCTCATTTGGCCCTAATAATTCAGTTTCAAGTTCGAGAGGACTCACAACCTTTTCTTCTACATCACCCATAGGTGTCATTTGTTCAATCTGCACATATATCCAGTGTTGTTTTGCTTGACGTTTTTCCAATATCGACGTCCCTGGCCTCATCTCTTTCACCTCTTTTGGTAACAAATCATATTTCCATTCCAAAAGTTCTACTCGTTCTTCCATTGACAAATGAGGTTTTGTTAATTCTTTTTCAACATGAACCATGTGTCTCTTTCTCATCATCTCGTCAAGACTTTCAGATTTATGTGACTGATAGTGCAAAGTAGGTTGTTGAGCTACACATTCATAACCATACTGATCAAATGTATACTGAGCATGATAATAATCTTGATCGTACATCTGAGGGCCTTCATATGAAAGTTGGGAATATTCATCATAATAATCACCGTAAACGTACTCCTCTTGGTAACTCATTTCCAGATCAAATGCCAAAGGTGATAACTTGTGAGAGCTTCTAGTACGCATGCACCTGTCAATACATGCACACTAACACACCCAGCATAAACCAGAAAAATAACAAACTAAAAAGGATAAAAAATAACACACGTTGCGCATTACTCCCCGGCAACGGCGCCAAAACTTGACGTGCTGTCGTGGTACACGCAAATTTAATCCAATTACTACTAAATAGCTAGCGGTAAGTGGGTATCGAACACAGGGAGTTTGTGGAATATGTGTTATTTAGAATATTATCTAACTTGACTAAAATTAAACTAATTTGCAAATAAAATAAAATTCAAGAGTTGGTTTGATTCGATTGGTTTTAAAAACTAAGAATACTAATTAATTTGCGAAATGAAAGTTGAGTTTGTAAACAATTTGGAGACGAATGACCATCCTAAGCTTCCGGTTTGCTTCAACAATTGTGCTATCATCCACTAGAAAGAACTACATAGACATAGTTCGTGTGTAATTACTTATTGTGATAAAAGGGAACGAAGTACTCAGATTCCTAGAATGTGAGGTTGTTACCCGATAACCAATCAACCCTTACCCAATCCTAATTCTACCCATGATATCTCGATTGCCAACGGCACCAAGAACGTATGGTTTCAAACTAGAATATCATAAGAATCAACAATTTACAACTAAGCAATCACACACCATGATAAACAAGACATAGATAGAGTTTACCATTCTAGCAATATGGAATCAAAACACAATTGTTTCATACAAACCTTCAACCTAGGATGACCATAAAGAACCTAGCCACTCATGGCTTGGACAACCATTGTAGCAAAAAAAAATAGAAGGAAATTATTGTTCACGGAAATCACCCACATAAAAACAAGAGATTCACTAGTGTTCTTCACCCAAAAAGTCTCCAAAAGTTGCCCAATTTCGAGTTCCCAAGCAGGTGTAACCGAAATCCAATGATAAGTCGCCATAAATCCCCTCAAAATGACAATTAAATGCGAGAGTTACGTTTTTGGATCAGTCGGAGGCGTAACCTACGGCTCCCAGCCGTAGGTTACGGCGGTCAGCAACTCCAAAGTCAACATAGAGTGCCGTAACCTACGGCCCTCAGCCATAGGTTACGGCTCTGAGTGGTTTCTTACGGCAAGCCTCTCCTGTTTTACGGCATAACTTTTGATGCAAAGGTTGGGGCCGTAACCTACGGCCCTCAGCCGTAGGTTACGGCGCTGAGTGTACTTGACTTCTTATTTCTTCACCACAGCTTGATTTCTTCACTTCTTAACGATGCCATCTTCCCACATCCATTCAAGCATCATAAGTCCCGCATCTTAAGCACTTTAGCACCTGCATAATCAAACATAGAGTGGTTACCAAGTTCAAGCAATTAACTGAATAAAGCATGGAATGTGCGTACATTTAGACCTTTTAAGGGTTGTCCTACGGACCACCCGTCACAGATGCAACGATGCTAAATGCCTTGGCATCCAGTTCAATTTTCTGAAAATCCTGTTCAGTATAGTTCTCTATTTTCTTAGGAACAAAAACCTTTAGATCCTCAGCACTCGGCACCATTGGAACATGTGGTCCATAGATAACCGACTTCCAACAACCGGTATTCTGTTGAGCTAGGATGTGACTCATCCTTCACTCCCAGATGTTGTACTCAGATCTTTTCAACATAGGTGGTTTGAAGAGAGAACCAATGTTATTATTGATATCCTGTGATTGTGACGTCATTCTGGTTGTTTTTCAGGAACTGAATAATCAACTTTGTATGTGATTATACCTTACTCTGTTTTACAACGAAACGAACAATTAAAAGTATCAATGATTTTAAGCTGAACTTTTTACGTCAAAATGATTGTCAGATCAAGTTTGACTGTCCAAGCTCTGATACCAATTGTTAGGATCTGAGTTTGATATGATTGTGTTTTGTTTAACTAAGATGAATTATGAATCAGAAACAATTGCAGCGGAAATAGATGAATAAACTTTCAACACAATCAAAGAGAGAACAATTTTAAGCAAACATGTTTACATAGAATCGAATGATTGTATTTTGATTACAATAAAAAAAACTATTGCATGCATGCACAAAGTCTCCCCCTCAGCCTGAGCTCACAGTGATTGTTCATACAGAATGACTTGGTGAAGAAGAGAGCTAATAGAACAGTACAGGGTACTGTTCTATTTATAGTACAGAACAAACCATTGTGGCATCTTTGCTGACGTCACCATGAAAGTGACATCTAACCTCCTAACAACCTCTAACCACTGACTATTACAAACATTGCTATCTAACAACTGTTTACAATAAACAAATACAAATACCAGTCTAACTGCTGCTTCTTTATTCCACTGCTTTAGCCCCAGCAGTGCTTTGTGTCTTCAGCAGTACTTGAACCATAGCAGCAGATTGATCAATCAGTTTTTAGTCTTCAACAGTCTTTGGGTGATCAGCAGTTGTTGTAGAAGGGCAGTACTTAGAGGATATCAGATGTTAGGCCACATTCAAGGAGAAAGACAAAGTGCAAACAACTGCTTATTTTGGATCCACTGATCTGATCCAGTTTTGGCTTTAATCAACTGTTCCTTTGGTAGGGTTCAATCCCAACAGATTTTTCATCAATTTCATCATTTTTTCCATTGATTTAACCTGATTTGATGACTCAGTAGATTCAGTTTGAGTTTTTACCTCTGTTTGATCTGCCATCATTGTTTTGTCAGTCGTTTTCTTCAGATTCTCATCCATCCTCTTTTGGCTCTCATCAATGGTTTCTTCCAATCTCTTCTTCAAAGTCTCTATAGACTTTTCTAGATTAGCATTAATCACTTTTTCTATACGTTTCTCCACTTGTTCAACATAATTATTATCTTCTTTCTTCTTTGAATAATATTCTGCAGCAGTAGGAATAACAACAAGCAATTCATCAAAATCTACCGTCTTCGGATCCACTGCAGGATTTCCTTGAGGATCTAAATAACATTTCCTCTCATCATCCCATCTCTTGGCCTTCTTTGCCTCTTTGAAGATATAGTAAGTACACTACATCCAATCTCCTACGTGCTATGCGTTCTTCTCGACTAAATCTCACTTCAGTAACCAATGCACTTCCCTCTTTCGGAATATATTTGTTCCAATTGAACCCCTCATCTTCCTGAGTCACCACCAAAGCTTGTTTTTTCTCTTTTGAAGAACCTTCATCGATTTGTGATCGATTAATCTTTGGCGGTTGCTCTTTGTTGCGATGATAGATTGTTTTTCGGTAGTAATCATCATGGAACGGATTCACGCTTTCGTCCACATCCTGATTTGAGCATTCTCTCTTGAACTGTCCTTTCTGTTTACATTTGAAGCAAGTAACTTTAGATTTGTCAAATCCCAGTTTTGTTGTAGGACCTCCAAGACATTGCCTACCGGTAATTTCCATGAATTTCTGAGCCCTTCTAATTACACTTGCCATACGCCATCTGATATCAATCAACTCCATCTCCTCCAGATCAGTCTGATCATAATCATCCTTGGTCATGTTCGGATTTCCTATTTTACCCGCCACTAGACTTTCGTAGGATTCCAGAATTGATGCTAAGAAGATCATCTGTTGCTTGGCTGAATCAGCATTTAAACTAAGAGAATTTTTCAAATCTATGGCAATGTTGCATTGTACCACATTTGAATTGGAATTGTTTGGTGCTGAAGATAATTTATTCTTGGCATTTGAACTTTAGTAACCAAAACCATAATTTGAAGAACTACTTTTTGGTGAATCATTTGAACTTTCTGCACTATATGTGGTGCCAATCTTTGATGATTAACTGTTCAACATCATGCTTCCATGATAATATAGATTCATGTTCTGCTGATAATTTGAGCTGTTAATCTTGTTTTGCTTTTGGAGTTCCAGCTCATGGCTTTCAAGCTTTTCAATCAATGTGTCTAAAGTTATTTCATCAAACTTTGCACCATTTTTTTTAGAATTATGATATACATTCACCAATCATCTTCATGTGGTAATGCTTCAATGAGTTTGTCAATGATTTCTTCTTTGTCTTTTCTGATCTCGAATCTTTCCAGCTCAAGTTTTAGGTGAGACAAACATTCTATCATCTGTCGGACATTCTCACCCTTCAGACAGCTGAACAAATCAAACTCTTTCTTAAGCAGTGATTTTTTGTTCTTCGTTATCTCTTTTCCACCTCCAGCCTTAATTCTTAAAGCTTCCCACATAGATTTTGAAGTTTTATTGTGTTGGAGCAATGAGAGTATATCATCCCTTTGTAACACCGTAATCATTTTTTGTTTGTTAGAAAATTCCTTTTTATCATCATCTTCATATTGTTCAAATGGTATTTCTTCTCTCTTATCATTTTTTGGTTTTTCATATCCAAAATTTAACAAACTCCAACTTTCAAATCATAAGCTTTAACCCAACTCTCAAATCTGTCTTTCCACCGGTTATAATCTTCTATGTTCATAAGTTTGGGTGGTCTTTGATGAGTTCCGTAAACATTATCATAGTTTAGACTTTCAGTGATAACATTTGAACGTTATTTGGTGTGGATGTTGTAGCGGATGTGAAAGCATCGTAGAATTCGTTGTAAAACCACTGCTCCATGATTTCAAATTTCAGGTATTCGAGAAGTATCTGCAAAGATCAACAATCAATCAAACACACTTTAAAACCAAGTAATATAAATCTGATCCGAGCGAATGGGTTATTATCAGATCTACGCGTATGGGATTTGACCAATCCGTGCGGATGAAGAAGATCAAGTGTAATCTGTGCAAGTTCACACTATTAGATCTGTGCGAATGAGAAATTGAGATTCGTGCGGATGTACAGAGTCTGATCCGTGCAAACTTATAACTCTGATCCGTGCGGATTCACTAAATTAGATCTGCTTAAATACACTTAAGCAGATCCGCACGAAATACCAATACCAGATCCGCGCTCAAACAAGAATATCTAATTCGTGCGAACCAAATCACACAGATCCGCACAAATTCAACCTGCGCACAACTAGGTTATGTTTTTCATTATTTTTCAAAGATTTTTCAAAGAATTAGCTCGGATTTTAATCTGATCTTTTCAAGGCTTGATTATGTTATGATTTCACATAACATACTCAAAAATTAGTCAATTTTAACCTAAATTCGACGTTAATTTGTGTTTTAAGCTTGAAAAAGAAGTGTAGAAGAAGAATGAGTAAAAAATGATGAAATTCAGATCATTTTTGCTTTGATTTGCTTGAATCTGCTTGTATTTTGTATCTTTAGTCCTTGCAATCAATCTCTTGCTCTGATACCACTTGTAGGAACGTGTTAGGACCGATCACGATCTTGTTGAATGTACAATTGATTGCGAATACTTCGTATCTTGTGCGGAATCCAAGTACAAAGGTAACTTGAACAAGAACAAGCTAATTATAACAGGTTTCTATTAATTGGATGAAATTACAGAACCATGAAACCACTTGGACAGAGCTTCAGCTCTCTCTAGTCCACCAAAAATTCTACCAAAAGACAAGACACATGCCCTATTTATACTTGAGCCCATCCACATCTACCATCAAACACGGACGCGCACATATATGTACGGATGGGACTTATTACGGATGCGCAGCCCTGGTGCGGATCAGCACAATTGCGGACCTAGGCAAACCCTAATAGTTCGGATGGGCTTTGCGTGGGTCCGTGCGGATGGGTGAAACTACACAACTTATCTTGTCTTATCTAATTAACTACGTTTTGTTACATTTTGACGCTTAAACACATGATTGAGGGAAGCGATAGACATAGTGCTTTCACATTAAAGAGCATAAAGCATTCTAACTCTATAATTCTATTTCATTCAACTATCCTCTCAAAATTCGTTTGCTCCAATCCGACATCAATTCCTCATGATCCCAACAATCGCATACAAGCATTCCATTTCCTCCTTAACAGAACACGATTAGTAACAGGTAACTTTAACATATTAAAAACCTATATCTTCGCATGAACACGTATCATTGGTATGCATTCATTCAACTTCAGCACGTGAATATAATTTCATACAAAACCAATTACATGCATGCGTGTCCCATTCATATATCACACACATAAGTTCACATTACTAACGCCCACTATGATTACCTATCTACAAACATACATACTGTGAGTGTATAATGTCTATCACTTTCGCCAATCACGTATCGTAGCTTAATCAGATGATACAAGACTGATACTGAATAGAAGAAAAAATTAATATGTGTTGAAGCTCATCCGAACGGATGGACATCAGGCCCATTCGGACGGATGCAACATGTACATACGGAAAGTTTAAAGGTTTAGTCCATCCGTCTGGATGGAGGCCCATCCATCTGGATGGAGTCCATCCACTAGCCTGATTGATCCGGATGAAGTCTGCCTATAAATAGGAGTGTAGGGTCTTGTCATTTGATAACTTTAGTGACTTGAGTGGGGAAACTCCGTCTGTTTGATTTCGTGGTATTGTACTTGTCATATTATCAATAGAAATAACAGTCAATTACTTCTTTGTGTCTGATCCAAAAACGTGATTGGATTCCGCACAATACACGAGTTCGTATGCATTCATCGGTAAATGAATCGATCCAGGATTCGAATCCACAAGTGGTATCAGAGTGGGTGATTGTTTGCACGGATTGAAGACACGAAGTTTGAAGCAGATTCATCAACAACAGAGCTGAATTTATCATCTTCTTCACATATCTTCTTATACTCATCTTCTACACTTTCTTTTTGAACTTAAAATCTTAGATTTACAAATATTTCATGGTTAAAATGGGCTAAATTTTGAATATGTTATGTGAAAACCAGTTTTAATCAATCCTTCAATGTTTCAGATCAAAATTCCAACAAAAATGACCTCAAATCATTGAAAAACATGGCTGTTCTTGTTCAGGAGTGTTCGAACTTTACGTAGTCCATCCATCCGGATAGACTTATTTTTGCACATCCGAATAAACATAATTCCCATCCGGACGACTAGACTCATCCGGATCAAAGTCCATCTGGACCAGTTCATCCGGACCAGTTCATCCGGACAAGTTTATCCTAACCAACGATAGTCAAATACCTTATATTGTTTGTCTTTCAAATTGATCAAGTGTTTGATTGTGTGTTTGTAGGTAATCATGGCTGACGAATTTTACAACGAGTTTTACAATGCGTTCACTTCTGATTCATCTGAAATGACAACAACTGCTCCAAAAACTCTTTTGAAAGGTATTACTGAAAATCTGAAACATGAAAATTTTTACGGAACTCACACTAAACCACCGAAACTTAATAACATTGAAGATTATAACTGGTGGAAAGAAAGGTTCATTAACTGGGTAAAAGCTTACGCACATGATTGTTGGTTTTGTCTAGAATTTGGATATAAAAGACCGGTAAATGACAGAAATGAAGAAATTCCATTTACAGGTTTTAGCAAAGATGATAAACAAACATTTTCTGATGAACAAAGAATGATTGCTTTAATTCAACAGTTGAGTAGAGATGATATCTTTGCATTACTGAATCATGATGGTTCATCGAAATCTGTGTGGGAAGCGTTGCGTGTGAAAGCTGAGGGAGGAAATCAAATCAAGAAAAATAACATTTCATTATTAGTAAAGGAATTTGATTTGTTTGAATGTATGAAGGGAGAGAATATGAGACAAATGATTGTGAGATTTTGCCATTTAAAGATTGAACTTGAGAGGTTTGGAATTACAAAAACTAGGGAAGAAGTTATTGATAAAGTGATTGAAGCGTTACTACGTGTTGATGATTGGCAAACTTTTGTCATGATTTTGAAAAATGATTCAAAATTTGATGATTTCACCCTAGATAATTTGATTGAGAGAATTGAGGGACATGAGCCGGAGCTGCAAAAACAGAATAAAATCAGCAGTTCATCTTATCAGCAGAATATGAGCCTTTACTACAGAGGAAGTTTGCCTTCATCAAATCAATCATCTAAACCTGGTACAACTTTTAGCCTCGAAAAGACAAAGGATTCACAGAAGAGTTCATTAAAAGCAGCAGAGCTTGATGAGATTCATTGTAACATTGCTTTAAAACTGAAAAATTCTCTGACAATGAGTATCAATGCTGCTAAACAACAGATGAGTTTCCTAGCATCGATTTTGGAGTCATATGAGAGTCTGGTGACAGGGAGAATCAGAAACCCTTAAATGACAAAAGAAGATTATGACCAGATAGACCCAGAGGAGATGGAACTTATCAATATCAGATGGTGTTTAGCTAGTGGCGTTAGAAGAGCGCAATGGTTTATGGAAATAACAGGTAGGCAGTGTCTTGAAGGTTCTAACACAAAGCTAGGGTTCGACAAATTGAAGGTTACATGTTTCCGATTTAAACAGAAAGGTAATTTCAAAAGAGAATGTGTCAACCGGGAAGTAGCTGATCATGATAATCCATTTCATGATGACTACTATAAGAAAGCCATTTATCATCAAAACTGTGATCAATCGTCAAAGCCGGTTCAAAAGCAGATTGTTGAAGGATCGTCTAGAGATAAGAAACAAGCTATGGTGACGATTCATGATGATGAAGGTTTCAACTGGAGCAAATATATACCGGAAGAAAAGAAGTTTGAAATGGTTGCCGAAGTGAAAACGAAAGAGGAAATTCTTGAAGAGAAAACGTACAGAGAAAGACGTTTTGCAGATTACCGAATAAATGAGATGCAAAAAGAATACAATGAAGCTAGGAGAATGGGTAGATGGGATAAAAAGAGAGAGTGCTATGTCAATCACAATGGAGAACAGGTTGTTGATTCAAGCCTAGTGGTTTATAATGACGTGCTTGCAGTTATTCCTTTGTCTGGAAAATATTATTCGAAAATAGAAGCAGATAAAGATTATCTTAAGAAGCTGAATAAGATAATCAGAGATGTAATGACAACAAGTTTAAAAAAGAGAGACGAAGAGAGAATGAAGAACAGTGTTGAGAAACTAGTGGATGAATTGAAGAAAACTGCAGAGGAAGGCAGTGATGAATAGAAGAATGAAGAAGAGAAAGAAACAAAAGCAGCTGGTGAAGAAGGTCAGAAGCTAGTAGAAGAAGATGTCGCTGAAAAACAACAGGATAATGAGAGTTTGAAGAAGAAAGAAGAAGAAACAGATGAAGAAAAACAAGAGAAAGATGATGAGAAGCTGGAGAAGCCGGTTGGTGAAGTTGTTGCTGAGGAACAGCAGGTGAACACTGCAAATCAGAAGCAGACGGCAGAAGAAGCCGAGGTGTCAACTCATAAGGTAATTATTCATACTGAATCTTCTGAAATATTAAATAAAACTGTTGAATAGCACAAGAAATGCATGGAAACATGCAGTGCTTGTACTGAAAAAGATGAAAAATTCAGATTCAGAGACATGGAATTTACTGAAATTGAAAGAGTTTTCAAAGATAAATGCAAAGAGATGTTTGAAAAACAAAAGGTTTTGATAGATACGATGAAAAGCTGACACAAAAATGTAAAGTTCTAGAAAAGGAAAATGATATTTTGAAACAAAAATGTTCAACAATGACTGAAGAATGTTTGCAAAAAGAAAATGCGGTTCAAGAAATGAAAAAGGAATATGATTCAATAAAATTGGCTTATCATATTACAAAAGAGTCATATGAAGCGGTGAAAAGCCAAATGAAGCTTGTTCAATCTAGATTGTCATAGTATTCTGAAACATCACAAGCGCTAAAACGACAATATGAAATAAAGAAACATGTTGTAAATTCATATATAGAAGAAGTTGCTGAGCTTAAACATAAAATGGCTGATTTAGAACAAGATAATAACAAATTACATAGTTATCACGCTTCATCATATGTTCTTAAATGTATTTTCAACATAAAACTTGATGATAAAGATTCTGAAAGAAACAAAAAGGAATTGGTTCAGAATATCATCAGGTTCCACCACCGTTTGAGAAAAAGTTCACATTCTATGATTACGAGAAGGTGGAAAAAGCTTTCAACATGGTTGATCAATTGCCAGATAATATTGACGTAACCTATTCCAAATCTGATGATACTGGTGATTCAGAGGTGGTAGGTAAGGTCGCTGAAAATGTTTTGCAAGATGATTCTATCAAAACAGATAAGTCCGAATCACATAATGAAAATGAGGGAAGTTCTCATGAAAGTTATCTTAAAATTCAAAATCTGAGAAATATGCGAATGATGATTTGATAGGATTGGCTTATACCATGATTGGATCGGGCAAATTATTCTTAGATATTGAAGTCCCGATTCAGAATGTGATTTCAAAAAAGATTGATAAAGTTTTCCGACTGGTAGAAATTGAAAAATCTGAAGTTGAAAAATTTGCTGGCAAGAACAAGAAGTCTTTTTATAACAAACCTGATTATAAAAAGAAAAATATGAAGTCTGGGTTGGGTTATAAAAAGAAACAATATCAAAAGAAACGATTCGAAAAGACAAATTATCAAAAAAAGATGAACTTTGTTCACGGAACAAGTTCTGAGGAAGAGAAAGAACTTCAATTTAGGCGACAATCTAATGAAGAGTTCTATGCTCAAAACGAAACAACAACAATAGGCTAAACATGTTTCCAAGAGAACATGTTTAAATGTGATCAAATTGGACATCTTGGTCACAAGTGTCCACATTCAAAGTCTGTTGATGTTGAAAAGAAAAAGAATGTTGAGGTTAAACATAAGTCAACTAAATTTGAATCAAAACAAACTTGGAAACCGAAATCAACGACACCCAAAGTTGAACCTAAACAGATTTGGAAACAAAAGGATGATATTTCAAAGCCAAAACAAACTTGGAAACCAAAAACATTCAACTTTGAACAAAAACAAATCTGGAAACCAAAAATTGATTTGACAAGATAAAACAATCAAAATGATTAACGATTTTATCAAAGGAAAAGTTCAACAGGTCAAATTTGGGTGGCAAAGAAACAAATGACTTCTATGAGTGATAATCGGAATGAAAATGTATTTGTAAAAAATGATAAAGATCCCTGAAGCTGCAAGTGAAAACAGGGAGTTCGTTTCTGTACATAAATAAACCATAAATCAAATACCCTAAAAATAGAAAAAATATAAAAACCAAAAAATATGTTTTTATTTTGTCAAAAATTGAAAAATGAAAAAAAATATGTTTGTTTTTAAATTTGTCAAAATTCAAAAATTTTAAAAATGTTGATTGAATATGTCATAACCCTCACGGCTGAACAAACATGATTATTTCACAAGTGATTAAATGGTTTTAAACATTGTTAAAATCAATGTGTTGTAAATCATGCGGGTACTTTCTGCAAAACACAGCACGTGAAGCAGAAAATGGATGGCGAGATGAAGCTATCTACATCGGGTTGTCAAATTTTCTTTAAATGTTTTGAATTTTAGGGGGAGCAAGAATTTTTGAAAACACAAAAACATTTGAAAATTTGAAAAAGCCAAAAACAATAGGAAATTCAAAATGAGTTTTGTGTAAAAAGAAGAAATGATAGTACATCAGTAGACAATCACAGTACGCTAAAGAAATGGAAAGTTAAATGTGATAAACGGTCTCACTGATGATATGCCAGTAGGTTTTTACACATTTAGTAGATTGTTCTCGAGATATAAACCTAAATATCAATAACTTGCTTATCTCGTGGGGAACATCTCTCGGATATATGGGTAACCCCCGAAATCTCGTTTGAGAGGTTGCCTGATTCTAACATACTAGGTCTTTATACTGCTTGATATCTGGGGTATTATATCATGTCTTTTGATTTTACGTCAGCAATGGCCTAGACCTCGTATAATACTTTATGCGCTTAAAGCTTACCCTCTGCATAAAAAAAATGAGAAAATATCAAAAGATATAAATCAAGTGTAGTTGTAAAGAAGATCCCTAAGTGGGACACACCTCAAAGTCGAGCCTTCATCTCTTTGACTGAACGGTAGTTCATACTTGAGCTCTCAAGGTCTCGCACTAACCCAGAGTACAGATATCATTATAGTATATTCACCTGTAAGACTGAATCTAGGGAATCTTGATATGGGAGTATATTCTGAGGTGGGATATGCGAATAAGTTAAGTTTTTAAAACACTAAATCTTGTATCTCGAATCAGTTGAAGTCTGTGTAAGAATTTAAGTGGATCAGTATACTGACAATCTAAGTGGATCATTTAGAACTTAAAGTGCTAATAGCTCAATGGTGCTAGTGATTTGTCATAAACTGATATGATCCTCTGACGCGAACTCAAACAGAAATATTGTCTGTAAATATTTCTTTACTGCTTTATTTTTTAGTAAAATCACAAAAAGATTTTCGGTGTGTTTTAGCATAAATTTTGAAAAATACAAAAAAGATTTTGTTTTTATTTTATTTTCGACAACCGATGTCTGAAAGCTGAGTTTCAAAATCTTAGTATGCTGAACATGTCTCTGAAAATAAACAAGTTCATTAATTTGAAACTTGAGGTTTTTCATAAAAAAAAAATCAAAATCAGTTTGTGAAAATCTCCAAGGTCATTAATTTGGACTTGGAAGATTATCTGAGAGGGTCTTGGATGCTAAAACTGTCATATTTAATGGATAGAGTCAGGTTTCGATCTTGAACTAAAATTGTCAAATACTTGAAATTAGTTGATTGGGGAAGAGAGCCAAGTTATTCTTGGGAAATTTCTAATTGTTAAATTTGAGCCAGGTTATAGTTATTAGGATATTTTGGGCCAGGACATCAATTCTGGAAAAACAAAAATATTTCACTGTTAAATGTAAAAGTCAGATTTCTGTAAACAAACGATGTTTAGTGCAGTCACATATTTGAAATGCTCCAGCTTATTCATATTAAATGTTTAGAGCTAGGTTTTCGATTCTGAACTTAAATTGTTAAATATATTACAAATGGTTTGAGATTTTTCAGATGGAAAAGCCAGATTACGATCCTGATAGCTAAGGCTAAGGGGGAGTCTGTAGACAAGCTCGAAGTAAGGGGAGCTTGCAGTCAAAAGAGCCAGGTAACTATCCTAAAGGAGCTTGTGGAGACACCAGGTGTCGATCCTTAAAAGCACGGAAGCTTAACGAAAAGGGGAGCCTGAGGATCGAGTGAATCGAAAGGGGGAGCAGCTAAAGTTGTAAGCAGATCCATGAGGAATTTGTTAGAGTAAAGGGAGAGTCTGTGTTGCTGAAAATGTCAACATTTTTAGAAGACTCAGAGAGAGATAGAAAGCTACGAGATTGACTGCAGTAATATCCAACGGGGAGTCTGTGAGTGCATAATGTCTATCACTTCCGTCAATCACGTTCGTAGCTTAATAAGATGATACAAGCCTAATATTGAACAGAAGAAAAAACTAATATGTGTTGAAGCTCATCCAAACGAATGGACATCAGGCCCATTCGGACGGATGCAACATGTACATCCGAAAAGTTTAAAGGTTTAGTCCATCCGTCCGGATGGAGGCCCATCCGTCCGGATGGAGTCCATCCGCTAGCCTGATTGATAAGTCTGCCGATAAATAGGAGTGTAGGGTCTTGTCATTTGATAACTTTAGTGACTTGAGTGGGGAAACTCTGTCCGTTTGATTTCGTGGTATTGTACTTGTCATATTATCAATAGAAATCAACAGTTAATTACTTCTTTGTGTCTGATCCACACACGTGATTGGATTCCACACAATACACGAGTTCTTACGCATTCATCGATAAAGGAATCGATCCAGGATTCAAATCCACACATACAAATCACAGTTCACTTGTTCGCATTTGACTACCATACTTATTCATGCATACAACTATCCACGTATAACATACTTATGAACAACTTCTATCCCTTTATGCGTGTAATAGGCACTAGCGCATTTGTTCAACAACCTTCAAATCACACATTTATATATAACTCACGCATATATGCTCACATTCATTATTCTTTTTCCTATTCGTACTCGCATACTAGTTCTATCCCCACCCACAGCTCGGTGCGTGATTGAAAACCGGTGTTAATTTTTCTATAAAGTTTACGCTTCCACATGAACTTGAGTTCCTAAAATTTCCTACATAAGTAAGATTGGCGTATCACATCTCTAACGAAGTTTACGGATCATCGAGGCGAACCTGGGATCAACTGGATAAGCGAATCGAGGGAAACAGAGAAACCGGGATTGGGCGTCGGCGACGCCCAATCCCAGCGTCGACGACGCCCTCCACAATGTCACGTCGACAGAAATTGTGCGTAGACAGCCAGGTAACGCGTCAGCATCCAAAACAACCTAGACAAGGCGTCGGCGACGCCTAAGTTGGTCGTTGGTGACGCCCCCTCTGATACGATGATGCTGATATTCGTTTTTCGTTCATTCTTTCCACTAATCACCTAACCTGGGAGTTCCAAGATGTAAAATAACGTTATTCAAGCCCCCACAGCCTTCTAATACTTAACCCCAAGGTCAACCCAATTTCTACATCTCGCCATGTTACTTCCTATCTTTTGACCCGTTTGATCTCTGACGTGATGCGAGTGTGTACGGATTTATATTATATTTTTAGTACCTTTTACTCTTTTATCAAGCTTTAAATGTATAAAACACGATATAAAACCATCAATCTCTACAACACGCTAGGGCAAGTGCACCCATTTTGCATTTTTTCAAAAGAACCGATTTTTACTAAAATAAAAGGTGTAAAGATAAAAAGATAGTTTTTGGGTGATGGTGTTTTGTGGGTTTTGAAATGAAAGGGTTTAGGCTCAAAGGCGTTGACTAAGGGGAGTTTTGTAGGGAGATAAAAATAGAAAATAAGATTGAAATGAAAAGGGGTTTAAAATCCTAATGCCTCAATCATATACTTAATAGGATTAGTGGGAAAGGACCAGGAATGTATTGTCTTGTCAAGTTCTAGATTTGTAGGAACCATACGAGCTATTTACACAAGAAAAGAAAGATAAGCATTTAGTATAGATATGATATTGGATGCTCGTTAAAGGCTCAAAACTCACAATTTTGTGGGAGAAGGGTAAAATATGGAAATATATATACAAGCAAATTTTAAAAATTTGTCATGCCTTTGTATTAATTTTCCTTATATGGTTCTTTTTATCAAGGCGCTATCGGTTGTAAATTTGTAAAACCTTGAACTTTATAGAACTTTTTTTCTAACTTAAACAATAAACAAGACAAAACAAACTAATTTTTTTTTTGAAAAAGATTTGGGGTTTTTAGTGGTTCAAAGTAGAGTTTTGTGTAAGGCTCGTTTTAGGACAAACAATATTCAAGTCCCCCGCCCCACCCCACTTAAATTACACATTGTCCTCAATGTGTCCAAAATTGGTTAGATTGATTAAATGTGTAAAACGTGTGTTAAAAACAACATTTTTTTTCTTCAGAAAATAGGCACTAGACACGGCCCCGTGTCAAAAGTGCCAGTAAGATACCGAGGTCGTCCAAGGACACAAGAGCTTTTAATACCGTAATATCATCGACGTCTAATCTAACCAATTTTTTATCAAAGAAGATTTTTAAATAAATAAAATATGAAGAAACTAAAAAAATAAATAAAAGAACAGATAGACAAGATATAATCACTTGGATCCGACTCGTCATTTATGTATCCTTTGATGATTTCCGCACTTTGGGGTTTTAAGAGATTATCTTGGTTATAGTGGCATGTCCCTCTTTTGGAGGCAACGCTATCCTCAGCCATATTGGTCTGAGTCAGCAGGGGTACAGTTCCGCAAGGCCGTAATATAGAAAGATAATTAAGTAAGTTATTAATGCAAAATGTGGCATATCCCTCTTTTGGAGGCAACGCTACCCTCGGCCATATTGGTCCGAGTCAGCAGGGATACAGTCACGCAAGGGCGGTCTAAATATTTCATAGTAGTTTGTTTATAGGGGATTCAAACCGTTTTTACTTCCCCCGATTTGATGCTATCCACCTCAAAGGAAGTCCTAATAAGCTTGAATCAAGTCCTCGCAGGATCTATACACTGAACGAGGCAAGAACTTTACCCAAACCATCATTCTAACCCCCTTCCAGGCAGTTAACGCGCTTTATATAGATTGTAAAGACATGAATGACTGAATCAACAAAACATGAAGAGATGATAGGATAAAATTCACTTTCAGTATAAAAAAACTAGTTATTAAAGTCATTAATACAAACCCAATTAAAAGGTTAACCAAAGATTGGGAATCAAAAGTAATACATAAAAGATTTTGTCTTCACCAAGTGATGTAAGAGTAGCCAAGCATGGTTGTAGTTTGATAAACACTCTTACGATTAATCTTGGATCCCGAGACTACTACACACTCTAAACTCTAATGATTGTGGTAGATGAAGGTGGTGGAGTGTTGGAAGGTGTGAGAGAAATGGTTTGCCAAGCGATGGATTGCAATTGAACCACGCACCCTTACTTATAGTTGGAAACAGAAGCTTTACAAGGCCCAGTGCTCGGTGTGCATGGCCCCATACCCCTTTCTTCTATGTCTTCGTTTAATGAGCTATGTCAGTCCGAATGCTTGCACGACCTTGTGTGTCAACGGCACGGCCCCGTGGCCATTGTACTTGCTGTACTATCCAAGATTTGCATATCTGGGAGTTGACCACGACCTGTGTGCATGGGACTGGCCCCATGTCTCTTGTCTGCTTATGTTTGTCCTTTCTTTTTTGGAATCTTGAGTGGGGCATGACCCCATGCCTTGGTGGCACAGCCCCGTGCTTGTCTTCTGATTTGTTGTTTTTGGTCTTGGGGCGAAGCTCGGAGGGTCGGTATGATGTATCAACTTTCCTTCTTTTGTATTTATGCTGGTTTTTGCCGTTAATTTGTTCCTTTTGTACATTTAAGCTCTTTTAATCCTGAAAATAAAAAGTATACAAAGAAACACACTTTTTCCAATATTAGTACTAAAAAGGGTTGATTTTATACCTTATTTGAAGTAATTTATATGTTGCATTTGGTGCATAACACCATGCCAGTTTCAACAATATGTCTGATGTGCACAAAGTGGTCAAATAAAAATTAACTAATATTAACCTAAACTAGATACGCTAAGTTTACTAGACTCGACTAACTTATCTAAGACCGACTCGACTTATTTATTTTGTTGATTGGGGGGTTTCTAACAAACTACTAAAATAGCTAAATAAACTTGAACTGACTAGACACGCGAACTACACTGAAGATGTGATCAGATGATTAGAAACACACTACCTAGGTCTGAATAATACACTTAATTGACGCGTTCTAACGGTTTTGGAACTAATGTGGAAACCAAGATCTTAAGATGCTAAACTTAAAGGATAACCAAATAGGACCCTCGACCCTTCTCGAGAAGACACCTATGGTAACCTATTAAATTGTTCTTATACTGGTTTATAGGACTCCCTCACAGGCTATCCTAGTGTAATAATAAAGAACCCTTGGACACTCTACCTCACAACAAGAAAATCTAGGGAAACTCAGCTAGTAGACAGATACCGTGAACTAGGGGATCTTCTCACGAATAATCTAACATAGAAACCTAATCACTCGAGACTAACCGACAACCTCTTACCTCGTGGCTCGCTATAACACTCAATCTTATTCAAACCCTAATCATAGTTTCTACGGGAAATCGTATACTATTAACCGCAAACTAGCCGCTAACACACAATCCACGACCTAACTAGCATTCATACATGAACTGCTTTCATGCCAACATGTTTTCTACGTTCAGCCCAGTTAGGAAGAGTGGGTTTGATATCTAGATTGAGATTCATCATATCAATTCTGGCTATTTCTTCCAGAAAGGCCTCAACAAACCATCCAGTAAATTGAGCACTTGAAGCTCTTTAAGGCTTATTCTTCATGATGAAATCCAAATAGTCTTCCCTTAGTTCCCTTTTGAGACTAGGGTTGCTAACTGGTCCATGAGATGCCTTTTGACTGACCTCTTTAGCAGAATATTCAAGTCTGTTCACTTTAGTGAACTCTACAGACATGATTTGCTGTGCCTCTTTATCACTCTTTCCCTTGATTTTGATAGCAGCAATATGTTCAGCCTGTTTGAGCTTTAAATCTAGGTACTCTTGTACATTGTTAGGCTGTTTATATCGTTTGAGGGAAGAAAAGGTCACTTTGCTTATGTTAGTTGTGGAATAGAAGGACTCTGTAAGGGCATAAACTTGTTTAGGTTTACGTTTGTCTTGTTTTACTTGTTTTGTTTGGGTTAATATAGAATAGTGGGCTTGGTTGGTGGATAAGTGGTCGATTGGGTTAGGGCTTGCCCCATTGTATTAGGGCATCCTATGTACTTATAAATAGGATGTTCCTTAGCTTGTTTGGTTGTTGATTCTCATTGAAACTTTGTGCTTTTGTGCGAGTATACAAGTACCAGACGATCCTTGTGATCGTGTGCTCTTGCTTGAATCAATACAATCATTCTCTTTCAATCTTCTACACTTATTCTTGTTATTCCGCAACTAGTTTAGGTGTCGTGATATCTGATTGTCAAGTATTCTGGACTTACAATTGTTATTAGAGCCTAAGTAGTCTTACTAAGGCTCGGTTGGATTGGATATCTTTGAAGATTGGACTCAAAGATCGGCTGTTTGTTGTGTTGCTGTTTGAAGACTCGAAAAAAAATTCAATGAAAAGGTTAAGCTTCTTGTCTATTCGAATTGTTTCATACACATATTTTGATTCTGTAAGTCAGAGTTAGTTGATTCTGTAAGTCAGAGTTAGTTGATCCTGCCGAGTCTAGTAACGAATCACCTGAAGAAGTTGAATCAGAATAGATACAAATAGAATCAGAATCCACTTCAGAAGCTTCTGTTGAGTCTAGTGGTGAGTCAACAACAGAAGCCTCTACTCATCCATTAAATACTCATGATTCTGAGACTACTGAACAAACAATGTCACTCGAGACTGAAAGTGCTATTACGGCTTCACCTGAGACTGTTTGTGAGCAAATGAATGTTACTAACCCTGTTACTTCAAATGCAGAACAAGTGAGTGTTGAAGAATGGGTAGATGAGGATGACGAGGATGATGTTGCTTTAAATGATTTGAAAAATAAAATTCAGAAAAACAATCGTTTGATTTCTGAAAAAGCAAACAATATTTCAATTTCTTCTGATGCTTTAGATTGTGTGGGCTCTGTTTTTAAGAGCGATGAATGTTCTAGTTCTTGCTTTGATTCTATTTGTGATGATTTATATTCAGTTGTTTTGCCTAATAAATCTGATGTATCTAAAAACCTATTGGTAAAACAAACTAAAAAGGGTAGTGAAACAAAATATATTCCACCCAAATCAAGATTGAAAAATGTGAATAATCATGATAATGCTTCTAAAGATCAAAGTAAGCCTGCTTCGCATAAATCTCACAATCCACATAGGTCATCAAGTTCTAAAAAGGCTGAGAGATCTGAAGCAAAGCTACAAGTGAAACGATAAATATGTTACACATGTGGCATTGCTGGTCACATTGCAAGAAATTATTAGCATCGTCCTGATAAGCTCAAAGAAGGAGAGCATCAAAAGGCTCCAAAAGGGAACATCAACCCTTCTAAATAGGGGAAGACTGAAAAATCTAAATCTGTTAAGAGGCTGAATTCCAAGGTGAAGCCTTAGGATGAAGACTGGAACAAGGCAAAAGAAATGAACCTTAAAAACAACTTGAAGTCTTCAAACTCTAAAACTTTCAATAAGCAAGTTTGGAGACCTAAAAGCCCTATTCCAGACACTTCTCCCAAATCATCGTGCACTAATGATAAACCTATCTGTTCTAAGGACAATTTAATTTGGATGCAAGTAACATACATAAATGAAAAGGTGTGCCCACTGCTACTATGGCTTGGGTACCAAAATCTAACTGATCCTGCATAATGTACAGGAACGGCTATGGAGGGCTGTCATTCGACTTTGGGTCATTAATAGTGGCTGTTCCAGGCACATGACTGGCGACTTATCCCAACTGACTGATTTTAAAGAATTCAACGGTGGATATGTTGCTTTTGCGGGAGGAGAGAAGGGAAAGATCACCCAGCGAGGCATAGTAAAGAATGGTGATCTCTGTCTCAAGGAAGTCAACTACGTTCATGAGTTGAAGCATAGTCTACTGAGCGTCTCTCAAATATGTGTATAACAACCCTCCTAGAACCCTTAACGTGACCCTAAAACGTTCCTAAGACACCCCGTACGCGAGAAACGAGCCCGAAATACCCTTATACTTAGAAAACTCAAGAAAAACAAAAATTATAGGGTCGTCGCGGGCCGCGACCAAGACTAGCCAAGACTATGACCGCCCTTAATGCTCTCACGGGCCGCGAAGGCCAGCTCTATATCTCTCGCGGGCGCGAGAGACCCCTCGACAGGCCTATAAATAGAGGCTTCAGCCTCATTTGTTCAGTTGTTCATAAATCAAATTCTCTCTCAAATATTCTGTTGGCAATTATTATACCCGGGCATTATACCCATTATAAAGCGAAGCTCTGCCTTGTTGTAAGTATTATAACCCTGCTGTTACCCTACACGATCGATTCTAGGGCTCCGTAACGCATGTTAGGGCTCTGCCTGACTCAATCGTTGGAGTTCTGTCTCGTGTTACACCCGATAGATCTAGGATTCCGTAATGCATGTCAAGGCTCTGCCTGACTCAGTCATTGGAATTCTGTCTCGAGCTGTATGGTTAATGTGATTTGGGTTATTTTACTAACACGTGTGCATTGTTTAATTTTAATAGATAATAACCAGGAGAATCACCAGGAAGCTATAGTAGTATCACCTAAGTCAACAATGTGAGTCCATTCTCTTTTTCTCACAATTTGTGAGTCATTCTCTTTTTTTGTAAACCTTTTTACAAAACCTCAAATGTTTTCAATTATAATTAATAGTGATTGAGTCTATGTATTCTACATTACTGCCGGTATGTTGGGGTTTTGTATACAAAATGTGAAAGACGTTACCATTGGACAACCAGTAGCCAATGAGTAATATGACCCGCCAATCAGGATTGATAGTACTGAATGAGTAATTGTGTAGATATAAACATTGTAATCGCTCTCAATACTGTGAAGTTCTACAACTGTTTTGATTAAACTAGGATGCATTCGCCAGTATTTCTTGCTGATAAACTATTTTTAAAGCGCGTTTAAGGTAACAAAATGTGAAAGACAATAGAAGCTAGTTGGAGAGCACTGAACGCTTGGAAAAGTGAATATAAAAGTTACCTAAATAAAAAGGAGTTTTTATCTTCAATAATTAGGGTTTATCCCTACACATGTACTGTCAAATGAACTTGGGTTGTACCCCAATGATTTATTGTTATAAAATTTTGGTGTTTTACTCTGGTAAAAATATTTCCTAACTACGGTCCTGATGTATTCCGCTGCTAAACTAATAAACACTGATACCACTGATCTGGATCTCGCGGCACCCGCTCCCGGGGTAGGGATCGGGGGTTGTGACAATGTGACAATGGCTACACAACTCACTTCAGCAACAAACACTGCCTCATCTTAAAACCAGGAATCGTTATTCCTGAAGAATGGATCTTTCTGAAATCCGATTGAAAAGGCAACACGCTTATGTGATTGATATGAACAAACTACCTGCTGAAAGCATTGCCTGCTTGTTTTCAAAAATCTCTGAACATAATGCCATGTTGTGGCATCGTCGTTTAGGACATTCTAATGTTAAAAACCTGAACCGTCTTGCAAAACTAGGGTTGGTAAGGGGTCTACCTATAAAGGATTTTATAACATTTGAAAAATCTGTTTCCTGTGCTAAGGGTAAACAACATCGAAAACCACACTTTCCTAAGTCTGTAAACACCAATCACAGTGTGATGCAGCTCCTTCACATGGATCTCTTTGATCCTGTGAACGTGCTTAGCATCTCAGGAAAGTCTTATTGTTTGGTAATTACTGATGACTACTCACGTTTCACTTGGGTTTTCTTCTTAGTTAACAAGAGTGAGACTGCAGAACTGGTTAAGAGATTCATTATCTTCATGGAGAATCAGATTGGAAAGAAAGTGAAAGGAATTCAAAGTGACAATGGAACCGATTCAAGAATACTGAGTTGAATTTCTTCTGTACTGAAAGGGGAATCGTTAGACAATACAGCGCGGCTAGGACTCCACAGCAAAATGGAGTTGTTGAAAGAAGGCATAGAACCCTAATTGAAGCGGCTCACACTATGTTGTGTGATTTTAAGCTCCCAGTTTTCTTCTGGGATGAGGTGATCAATACAGCGTGCTATGTTCAAAACAAATTGATTATCAACAAGGCACGCATAAAGACACCTCACAAAGTGATGTTTGGGGAAAAACCCTCTGTTGGGCACTTTAGAGCTTTCGGTTGCCCATGTACCCTGTTGCACTTGGATGGAGTACCGAAGTTTGATGCTAGGGGAGATGAATGCTTTTTCATCGGCTATGATGGGAAAGCTGCACACGAGAACAAGACAAAATATAGAGTGTACAACAAGAAGACAAGACAGATTATCGAGTCATTCGACGTACAGTGGCTCGAGGAAAATCAGACAGATGCTAGAAACGGGCCATTCACTCTCTATAACTATGCTCATCTATTTAGATCCTTTGGTATTATTGATGATTCTCCTGTTGCTAATGCAGATAACTTGGTACCTTTGAATGTTGCTCCTCGGCCCTTGACTATTACACACAATGCTGAAGAAGAGGGGGATTCTACAGCTGTGGGGGATCGCACACCTACAACCTCATCTTCAACATCTGCACCTGAGATACAAGTAGCTCCTAATTACATCGACGTTCTCAACACAGAAGGGGAAGCTTCAGATTCATATGATGATGAAGACACATTGAACAATCAAAATGACATGTTCTTCGATGGCCCCATTCCAGACGAGTATGTTATAGATAATTCGGTGGAGAAACATGTTATTGATCAAACAGAACAGGCAGTAATTGAGAACTTGACTAATCTGCCACCGATTGGAACTGCTCCAGAAACTGCTACTCCTACAAGTGTCCAACGTGATCATCCTACTGAGAATGTGATTGGACCTGTAGGAGCTGGGGTATTGACCAGAAGTTAGACGGGAGTCATCAACACATGCTTGTTCTAATGTTTTATCTCACAAATCGAGCCTAAGACAATCATTGTGGCTCTTCAAGAACCTAGCTGGGTAGACACAATGCAGGATGAATTGAACCAGTTCAAAAAATTGTAAGTGTGGTAGTTAGTTCGATTGCCTGCTGGGAAGAAATCACTCGGAACTCGATGGGTCTATCGAAACAAGCGAGACGATAGTGGAGTGATTGTTCGAAATAAAGCAAGATTGGTCATTCAGGGGTTCAAACAGATTGAGAGCCTTGATTACGATGAAGTGTATGCTCCTGTAACCAGATTGGAAGTAATTTGAATTTTTCTAGCCTATGCATCGTTCATGGGGTTCAAGGTCTATCAGATGGATGTTAAAATGGCATTTCTCTATGGCAAAGTGAAAGAAGAGATCTACGTGTCGCAGCCACCCGGTTCGTTGATCCACGGTATCAAGGTCATGTTTATAAGCTTGACAAAGCCTTGTACGGGTTGCATCAAGCTCCTCGTACATGGTATGCTACTCTGACAGAGCATCTGCTAACGAACGGATACACTCATGGAATTATAGATCAGACTCTTTTCATTCGCAAGGTGGGCGAAGATCAAATATTAGTGCAAATCTATGTGGACGACATCATCTTTGGATTCACTAATGAAGCACTGTGCAAGGAGTTCGAAGAAGTAATGAAGAAACAGTTCGAAATGAGTGCACTGGGAGAAATGAACTTCTTTCTGGGTTTGCAAGTTCGTCAAGACTCAAAGGGAATCCTAATTCATCAAGGAAAATATGTTGATGACATCATTGCAAAGTTCAAACTTCAGGATGCAAAACCTGCAAATACTCCTATTGCAGACAGACCAGTGATGACTGAAGATCTGGGGGGAGGAGAAGCTGTTGACGAGATTGTACCAGTCAATGATTGGCTCGCTGATGTACTTGACGACCAGTAGACCAGACATTATGTTTGTTGTGGGGCAATGTGCACGTTATCAGGCTGCTCCTAAACTTTCTCATTTAAATGCTGTCAAGAGAATCTTTCGATATCTTAAGGGCAGACATCGGCTTGGACTTTTGTATCGAAGGGAATCTCCATTTGATTTGTGTGCTTTCTCGGACAGTAACTTTGGAGGTACAGGTAGGGATATGAAGTCCACATCAGCTGGATGGCAGTTTATGGGGGATCGCCTCATCTCCTGGCAATGCAAGAAGCAACAGACTGTCTCATTATCGACTGCAGAAGCTGAATATGTTGCTCCTAGGTTATATAGATCCAACACCAACTGGTGGACTACAATTTGAATTTCTCCCAAACTCCCATTTATTGTGACAATGATGCAACTATCCATATAGTGAAAAATCCGGTATATTTTTCAAAAATCAAGCACATTGCCATAAAAATTCATTTCATACGTGACCCTTTCAACCAGGGACTTATTACCATGGAACAAATACATACTGACGACAATGTCACAGATATTTTTACAAAACCGGTTGATAAAGTACGTTTCACTCCTCTTCTTGAACTGTTAAAAATGGTCAATTTCGAGGATTGAACTTGGTCACACAAAAATATTTTTCTTCGTTTCTGTAAATTTATTTCTTAAAATTGTTTTTCGTTATTCTTTTTATTTTCAATTTTAAGCAAAAATTTAGGGGGATGTAGACTCTCAGAAAAATACAAATTAAAAAATCAGAAAAATACAAAAACATTGAAAAATCATAAAAATACAAAAATAGTTTTGCTAAGCCTTTAATACAACCCGGGAAATAAAATAATTTTCATTATGTGGATTAAGGCTGACTCATGTAAGACCAATAATGAAATGGTCTGACTCTAGAGCGATATGTTGGTAGGCTTTATCCTGATGGCTGGACGCTTTGACTGGTTCGGTGCAAAACACTAAATTATTCTATGGCCTCAGGGAAGAACATCACTTGGAATTAGGACATGGCTATTTGAATGCGTGTGTGACGTCCCGATACACACAATTTTTTTCTTGTTCTGAAATCTTTTCTGACCAACTCGTGTATTTCCTTTGTTTTGCGTGAGCAAAGACCTGGAGGTGCTTGGCAACGTCAGCTTCTGTTTTGCGTGACAAAAGACCTAGCTATATGTTGTCGCGCTATAGATCTATTACACCCGAAAGAGGCCCTCTAGTGCCCAAAAGAAACCCAAAAAAACCTATATCAAACTGAGAAAACTCATTTGATCTATATATTATATCCATCTCTGTAAATGATCTATTCTGTTCTTTTCTCAACCCAGTCCTAGTCAAGGTTTCAGATTTCTAGAACAGGCTTGTGAAATATGTGGTAGGGAAACTGCATGTGTGATGGTGTGTTCTGATTAAAATTCAAGGATTTGATTGTGATTGAATTGAGTGTTCATATAAATTAAATTGAAAAACATGATAAATAAGTTGCAGACCGTTACATGAAAAAAGGCCTAAGGAGATAATTTTAAGTGGACCAATATACTGGCAATCGCTCGGATCAACCAAAGTAGATTAGTGTTGGTAAGTGTGGTCTAGTCGGAAACACCGTGATTTGATCCCGTAAGAAAAGTGCTTGCAAATGATTGTGTAAGTTTGTTTGAAAATTTTTGTGTGAATATATTGTAAATATAATATGTTTAGAATTGTTTATAGTATGGTGTATATATATTAATTTTATTGAAAACGTGATCTTGTATGAAAATCAAGAGATACCGTCTTTTTCGTGAAAAACAATCTTGCACACAAAATTTTTAAAAATGTTTGGTCTCGGGTTTCGAGCCGGACCCACCGCACACTTGGTAGGTCCCACAAAATCCAAAATGGTTTTGAAAAAGGCTGTTATGGCCCACCGCACACTTGATGGGCCCATTAGCTTGAAAATGGATGATTAGGGTATTAAATGGATTGTGCGACAGCTGGCACAACTTTTCACACCATCATCATCTTTCTTTTTTCCTCTCAATACTCAAACAAACCGCACACCTTCTTCATCGTTTTCTTCAACAAAAATTCAAAATCAGGAACCTTAGTCATTTCTATTACTATGTTGAATCAGAAAGGAAAAACAAAAGGTTAGTTTGTTTAATGTTTTGATTGATTCTGATTTATATACAAGATATGTGAGTCGATAAATGTTTAGTGGGTTTTTATGGAATAAGATGATGTTTGGGATTTTGATTAAAATTGATGATTAGTGATGAGATTAGAAGCACATTAGGGTTTGAGTTTGATACAGATTGAAAAGATTTTGAATCTTAGCCGGAGAAGATGATTGGAACCCTAAAACCTTGCCTGAATTTGATGCTATTCACCGGAGGAGATGATCAGAGAAGGCACGTGAATTGTACGTGCCGGATATCAAAGTCGTACAGTGAAAAATGACCAAATTGCCCCCGCACACCTCAGTAAATGACCAACATACCCTTAGAGAGTGTGCGGGGTAAACGATGTGACCTCTTTGGACACTTATACCCCTCGTACAGTCAGTAAAAAGACCATTATACCCCTCGCACACTGGATTATTACCAGTGTGCGAGTCAGACTGTTCGGTTGATCTTTGTTGACCAGGTGACTATGCGGTTGACTTCTGTTGACCGTAAATAGTGTACGACTGACTTGAAGTTACCTAATTGCCCTCCAAGTTCCATGTGATGTTACTGTATTACCCTTACACAATGGAGTGTGGGCCGCACACTCGTGTGCTGGACCACACACTCGTGTGCTGGACCACACACTCCTTAATTATTGGGCCTGTTTCACTTTTTGGGCCCGTATTGAACAGTATTGGACACCAATATATTTTGATTATAATTTTGAAGTTTTTGCAAATAATATTGTGTAAAAACAGTGATATTTTCAGAAAGATCAAAATTATTTTTGAAAAATGTTTGACTTAGTTTGACCAAGTTTACGGTCAAACTCGATATTTGTTAATATTTCTAACTTGATCTGTTTGGTGCAGAAACTGGAAAATCAGCTGCTGATATTCATATCCCATCTTGGGAAAAGAGTATGAACGTGACATGTTACATGACGGACCCTCCAAAAGGATTTGAGTCATACAAATCGCTGATAGTAGGATTGAACACTTGTCGATTAGCTCATGCATTCAAAGAAAATCCAATTATATATACGTGAAGATTGGATACGCGACTTCTGGAATAATGCAACAGCAAAGAAAGGCGACAATGTAATTAGATCCAAAGTTCAAGACAAGGAGATTGTGATTATAGAGCAGGTTATTCGCGAAGTGTTACTATTCGGAGATGTTGCTAATTATCCGATTGAACATACAAAGGAGAAAGTTATGGAGGTTTTGAGCAAAATGAGCTACGAAGGATCTTATCCTCCCACAATCAAGAAGTTATTGCACCCATACTGGAGGTTCTTAGCTCATGTCTATTTAGTGTGCATTAGTGGAAATAAGAGTGGCATTGATACAGTGACTATCAGGTAGTCTTTGGGGTTGGTATCACTGGTTGAGTGATGGAAATTCAATTATTCCAAGTGCGTATTTGATGATATGATGGCCAATGTCAGAACCATACACAAGAAGTATTGGTTCAAGTTTCCCAGATTTCTTCAGATGATCTTGGAAACTAAGTATCCTCAGTTGCAGCCTACTGTTACCATACACGACACCAAGATAATGAATCACATGGCCATTTCTATGTTGAATCAGAAACCAAGAGCTGATGTTCAAGTTACGTATCAGAACAAGAAGCCTTTGGTCAAGTTTGATACATTTTATGAGGTTACTGAAGAGGTGCAGGCTCCGGTAAATGCCACAGTGGCCGATGAACATGATGTTGAGATAATAGATGCCCCTCCTAGGTCAAGTGAACCAGTTGAGAACATAGATTTGACAGGGATTGAAAGTGAAGATGATGTAGCTAATGAAAGGATGATGGATGATATGGAAGTGAATAAGAACGTAGGAGAAGATGAGACAGAGGTTAATGTTGAGAGCCTCACAGCAGAAGTTCAAAGTGTTGAAGAGCCGGTTAGTGTGTATCCTCCTCATACTGAACCAGCTGTGATTAGTTTTGCTGAGCCTGAAAGTGTTGCTGAAGATGCCACAACTGATCTTCCTTCTAGGAAACGCAGCAGAAGAGATCCTAGGATCAGCCGTGAGGATAATACTGAAACAAGAATAACTAAGGAATCGACTTTGCCCGTTACTTCTGAGAGACCACCTATTCAAGTCACAGGGAACACATGTTAGCCCATCAATAATTGAATTTATTTCAATAATTGAATTTATTCATAATGAGAGAGCGGCAATGTTTATCCCAGCTCCTAGGCCAGGTGAAGGTTCAAGCAGTAGTTCATCAGATGCCGATGTAATTAAAGCTGTTGAATTATTAAAAGCTGCTACTAGGGAAGCGGAAGCAGCTGCTAAGCCCAGTCAAGAAAGAACCCAAGAAGCTTCAAGCCGTTCTGATAGTGATGAATTGTTTGTAGATAATGAAACTGCAACTCTGATGAGAAGAATTACTGTACTTGAAGAAGACAAAATCTTTAAGGATGCTCAGATTGCCAGCCTGATGGAAGAGATCATTCACAAGATTCAGGAGCTTGAAACTAATCTGGGATCACTCACAGCTTTAGTTATGGATCTGAAGCAGAAGCTAGAAGGAAAATTTCCCAAGGAGTTTGCTGATCCTCCTAAGGAATCCACTACTGAGGAGAGAGCTCGAGAACAAAAAGAACATGAGGAGGCTATGAATCATTATATTGAGAATCCTCCTCGAATAGCAAATCAAAAGTTGAAGAAAAAGATGGTTGTGATAAGGAATGTGGGTGCAGAGAGGAACTTGGAATTTGGTGATAAATCAGACAGGTACGCCATCACAACTGAAAAGTATAGATTTGATGAATATGGGAACAGGTCGGGTATTCTGAGCTGGGCATACAATGAAGAAAAAGGATTGTTCATAGTGAAGATAGGTAATGGAGAGGTGGAGTACTATGATCATTCTAATGCTTTTGAATCTTGGACGGCTGTGGATCTGAGGGAGTTGAGTCGTGCTTCATATCATGTTCAAACTATAAACCCCAATTGCAAAGAAGGATGGAATTTCTTTAACAAGTTGCAGCAGCAGGCTAAAGTTAATTTCAAAGATATAAAGCTAGCCGAATCTATTCTTCTGGAAGATGAGGAGGTTCTAGATCCTGCAACAAACAAGCCAATAAAGAGAGTGATGTGGCCTGCAACAAAGCAAACTAAAACTGTTCCATTGCTTAAAGAATTTCCTGACAACAGTCTGAAGGTTTTGCAGTTTTGAATGTACGATCCTGTTACAGGTCAGGCTGTAATTGTTTGTGAGAATGCTGAGTACATGATTATGGATACAAGAGACTTGATGTGCTTTGGGGAGAATGACATTAAGCTTTTGGCTAAGACTCGGATCAGAAGTGATCCTAAATATGAAGTTTGTGCAAAAAGCTACACAGGTGTAATTGCTCAGATTATGTTGTTCAAGTTGTGGTCAGGTCAACGTACAAGAATAGAGACTCAGCTCTTTCGTCCGTATGTTGGAAGAACGTTGCCTGATCAACAGAAGAAGCAAAAGAAGCAAACAAAGAAACGCAAGTAAAGACGGAGCTGCCAAGACAACATAAACCTAGGGGATATTGTAAGGGCATAAACTTGTTTAGGTTTACGTTTGTCTTGATTTACTTGTTTTGTTTGGGTTAATATAGAATAGTGGGCTTGGTTGGTGGATAAGTGGTCGATTGGGTTAGGGCTTGGCCCATTGTACTTATAAATAGGATGTTCCTTAGCTTGTTTGGTTGTTGATTCTCATTGAAACTTTGTGATTTTGTGTGAGTATACGAGTACCAGACGATCCTTGTGATCATGTGCTCTTGTTTGAATCAATACAATCATTCTCTTTCAATCTTCTACACTTATTCTTGTTATTCTGCAACTAGTTTAGGTGTCGTGATATCCGATTGTTAAGTATTCTAGACTTACAGACTCTATCTCTTTTGAGACATGTCTTAACTCTAATGGGTCAAGTACATTGAGTGGATGTGTGGTTGATGAGTGAGTTGTAAGTGTAGTGGTGGTGGAAATGTGAAATGTAGTGGTGATGGTGGTTGTTTGGATAGTTGTAACTTCTGTTGTCACTTTTGTAGTGGTAACAGATAACCAACTATGTTGTCTTTTGAAGTGCCAAAAGATGTTTAAGCAATAGGAGTAGTGGATTGAGTGGTTGGAATAATGCTTTGAGGAACATCTGTTGAAGAACCTTGATTCTCTTGAACTCTTTTTCTTTCAAGGATCTCTTGCATTGTCAACATATCTTTAGCTGCCCTTGTATCTTTCCTCTTTTCTTTTTCAAGTGCATTTGCTTTAGCCTTTTTGGCTACAGATGTGTCAGGCTTCTTTTGAGATTTCTTAACTAGAGGAGAGAGCTTTCTCATGCTGTCATTCTCCCCCTTTTGGCATCATCTTCTGTGTATTTGGGGAGGGTGGGAGCAGTACCGGTAGTTTGAGGACGATGGTCTTTATTGGCCTTAATCTCTGCTTTAGTATCATTGTACCTAGTATCCACCATGTTTCTGATAAGCTCCATGTGCATGTTATGAGTTGTTTTAGTAGATACCCTCATGGTTACAGTCAACTCATTGAGAAAAGTCAACCATCTGTTGATTCAAGTGCTAACATTCAACCACTTGCAAAAGGTCAACAACAACTAATGGAAATGGGTCAAAAACTGATTCTCACAAAAAGACCATTCTCAAGGAGATGACTATGTGTAAGAACAAAACAAAACTAAAACTAATAAAGCTTTGGTTTCACTTCCATACTGACCCATTACTGTTGTGCATTGTCACACCCCGACCACGTAAAACAACAAATCGTGGCGGAAACGTCGGGGAGTGTTGCAACAGAATCATTGTTTCACAACACATGGAATTTAGAATATTGTTTTATTACATAAAAAGTTACATTTTCTTGGAATTTGATCAACAAACAGTACAATTGCCGTTCATGTTTTTATAATTACTAAGGCCCATGTCCATCCTATGTAAAGCAATCAACAGTCGTCACGAAATAAACCTGAAACATATGTGAAAGTAAATACGTCAGCATAAAAATGCCTGTGAGTAACATAGGTTTTGTGAATTAGATTCATGGCTTTGGGTCATATAAGAAAAGATTATATGTTTATAAAAGTAGCCATGAATCCTTGATAAAAGTTTGGTTTCTAGAACACCTTGCATTGATATAAAAGTTGTAGTATACATAAAAATATACCTTGGTTTTAAGAAAGTCGGATAAGGAATATATTAAAATATATTTTAGTTTCAAAACAGTTAACCAGATAGTATATCAAATATACTTTAGTTGTTAAAATAATAGTTTTCGGTAGTATATCATAAGTATACTTTGGTCTTGTAAATAACATATCGACTATGTTTTAGTAGATAACAAAATATGTTGGATTTGTACATAGTATATCAAATTATACTTTAGTAAATAATATCACGTTGGTAGTATGTCGGAACATACCTAAATCGTGGTTTGGTAATATATCAAACTATATTTTAGTAAACAATAGCATATCAAATTATGCTTTAGTAAACAGTATCACGTTGGTAGTATATCGAAATATACCATAAATCGCGATTTAGCAATACATTCAAACCTTAGTGCATCAAACTACACTTTAGAGACTATAGAAATACCACAAAGGCAAATTCTATTTGGTTAAAATTTGGTTTCTGACATTCCATACAACAGGAATGGGGTGTCTAGTCCTATAGCGCTATATCGTACTACCAATCGGCTTGATCATTGTTAATGAATGTATAAATAACAGTATAAATAAACAATTAGTTCTAACAAACTTTGGAAATCAGTCATTTAAACCATAGATAATAGTTCAATTCGTCAAAAGATAGTACTTATGCATGTGAAATCATATAGTCGAAATCATGAAAATAATGAATAGGCACATATGAATCACCCCAAAACATTTGAAAACGTAAAAGAGGGGACTATGTACTCACCTTTGGGTGCGTTTTTATACGTTAACACAATCCCTCAAATTGTTTAGTCGTCCTAAATTAAATAAGAATGGTTTAATAATCAAAAACCCACAAAATACATAGGTTTCTCCGATACTTAGAATTTTCACATAACTTTGAGATTTCTCGAAAAGTTATTATTTTTTATTAACTTGGAGTATTTGTATATATGTACTCAAGCGTAACACACATAATCTTGTCAACACTAACACATGATCATACACATATTGTAAAACACATAGCACATTGTAAAACATAAAATAACCCATGAACAACCCATTCTAGTGTATGCCGAAAAACACTTATTTTAGCGATTCAGTGACATTTTTGGGCGTCGGAAGTCACGTATGACCAACCAAACACCAGGTAAACTTAATATAAGTTAAATTACTTATTTTTATAGCAAAAATATCAGTTTGGTTACTGATCTAAAACAGTTTTATAAAGATCCTCCGAAAAGGTGATTTTTGACCGTTTTACCGCATAGTTTTGCATCAAACATTACCCGAACCATCCCAAATCGAAACGACTTGAAATTTTAACACAACCCATGCTATTTACTGAATAAAATAATGGTTATACTCATGATAGTGCAGGTCTTAAACAAAGCACATAAATCATGCAAATTTCACATAATTTACCACTTTTTAAGCTATATGTACAACATGCAAAGCTATCAAACCTATGTCAAAGTTTCATGCCATTATAATGTACCAAATAATAATATTTTTTGTTTTTATAACCTGTTCAAAAATATTTTTGTCATACAATCACTTTTTTAGCACTTCTTGAGCTTTAAACCAACATATATTCACATGTACAAGTGCCTAAAGCATACTATCATAACATCATCATTTTATGTTAATCTAAATGCATCAAATATGTGATATATTCAGATTTATTTGCTGATGTAATTTACATTTAACATATCATACATAAATCACCAAATACTTGCATTTTTACCATCATTCAAGAACATGTAACACTTAAACAAGTACTTTATCAAAATAAAGCTCAAAACTCAAAAAAACACTCATATACACACATATATATGTACGGTTATATACATACATATACACCACCATTTTTTTTATTTGTATCATGTCCCATTTCATTTTAGATTTCAAGTTTAGTGAAAATTCCAAGATTCAAGAGAAACTTCAATCATCAAGAACAACCAAGAATCAAAAGTATGATTTAAACATAATGTTATACCTTCAAGATTCAAGTAGGTTGTGGGATGAGATTTTGATGATAGGAAGCTTGAATCACTTGGAAACACCTTTGATTTTTCACAACCACTTGAAATATGCTTGGAAAGGGACTTGAATGTGATGAACAAAGCTTGAAGAAGATGAAGATAGAGAGAGAAGAGGGTGGACGGTTCAAGGGGGAGAGAGAGAGAAGGATGTTGAGTGTTGTGTGAAGATGTGATCTTAGTAAGATTTATAAAAGATATAGAATTTGGCATGCACCACCAGGTGTCAAGTGAAGATCATTTAGGATATATGAAAGATCTAGCAAGATTTATCAAATATTTTTGTGGGGGCCACTCAATATTGTGACCGTAAATGGGAGGGGGGAGGGGGTCCAAGTGTAATTTTGATGGTAAATTAGATAAGAATAGGTGTTTAACTAGGTACCGGGTATTTTATCTAGCGTTTAAATCCCGGTTTATGGCGTTCTAAATTATTTTTATTTTTCTATAAAAATAAACTCGCCAAAATATTACTGAAATAAATTTCAGTTGCCAAGACTGGCTGCGTTGTCTGCGTTTTGCAGTAGAAGCACTGTGTCGCGCAGAAACACACGGTACGCGCTTAAACTTGAAAAATAACGTTTTTAAGCGTTTTAATTTATTTTTCAACACGAACCTGATTAAAATAAAATTTCAATCATAACAGAATATTTTTGGGATTTAAATATTATCCGGGCGGTCACCAACGTTCGTTTCGCAGTTTTGTCGTAAATTGTTTTAAAGTTCGAATAAACACGTTTTTGCCATACCGAATCCTTCGAAACTTATTTCTAAGTTATGTAAGGGTATTTAAGGTATGTTTGGCTTACGTCACAGTTCCGAAGTGTTTGTTACATTAAACTGGTTATATTTACGCATCAGATTGCGTATAACCTTCCAGAAAGCTATTTAAAGCTCGAAATCAAACAAGAATTGATATGTGCAAACGATACACATATTTATACAAATCCCAAGATTAAAATATAACATTTCATTGGTTTGGTATTTGTTTGATGGTTGAAGTGACACAGGTGTCACATGCATGGTGCATCTGTTGGCACTCCAGAAGTGTCAACATTGGATAGCTCCTTACAAAAGAATATAAACACTAAAATCTCAAAATTCAAAAGTTTTCAAACCTTTCAATAAAAAAACATTAATATGTTTTTTTGAAAATCCCAAAATTTTGTTTTATATTATTTAAAAGATTGTTCAAAAATCATAAAAAAAACTTTGTTTAATAGATCAAACTACTGTGTTAGCGGTTCAAAAGTATGCTTGACCAAAGTCAAAACCACCATACTAAAAGCTATCACTGTTTTCTCCACAAAACACTGTTTTAGCCCAACAATGGTTTTAAACATCTGTTTTCAACCATCTATTGACCAAAGTCAACAGATTTACCAATCACTGTTTTTATATCCTAAGATCTGTTGAGAACAAATAGAGGTTTCAAAATATAAAACTGATCTTTTCCAAACAAACGTTCCATTCCTTCATCAAAGGGTTTTCTTAGTGGGGCCCGATCTCTAGTAAAACGGATCTGTGATAGCAGAGTTTTATTTACACAAATAGAGATTAGCCACGTCACTCAAAAAGTAACTGTTGGCCACACCATCACCATTGTTACATAAACCCTATAAAAACCCTCAATTGCAGGGTTTTTATTTTACTGTTATTAGAATTACCACAAAAGGATGACAATTCCACATTCATCGCTTTCAATCAAAAAGATCATCCGCTCAAAGGATTTTCTAAAAATCATCAAGCACTCCCACAATTTAAAAAGATCATATGTTCAAAGGATTTTCTAAAAAGATTTTATTACAACCATGGCCAAAACTGAAACCACTCAATAATCGACATTCTGAAACCAACACAGAATTCCACTCAATAATCGACATTCTCACCACATCAAAATATCACACGACACTCACTACCGATGCACCCATATATCTGGACACTCTTCAAGAGTTTTGGTCGAATTCTGATTGTTTACATCGGGATAAAAAGCCCTTTACTATCATCTCAAAGATCAACGGAGTTGATGTTTAGATTACACCAAAACTGATATCCACAACATTCGCCTTCAATAATGAGACAGGTACATAATCATTCGCGAAAACTAAGCTTCAAAATGAATTCATAGAGAGGGGTATGATGCTCAAATGATGGGAGCAACAATTTTTAAACCAAATTTTCCACCTGAAATGAAAATTTCTTTCATACCCTACTCATATGTCTTTCTCCCAAAACCCCATCATTTAACAAAATACTATTAAAAACACAGTACTTGGGATATGCTATTTTGACAAATGCAAATTACAAGATATCCCAAACTCTGTTCTTAGATATGGTTAGCAATGTTAAAGCCAAGAAGAGAGGGACTGCCAAAGCCTTTTTATGTACCCAAGACTTTTAAGCTATCTCCTATAAAGGATTTTGGCACAAAACATTTTTTAACAGGGTGAATCCCTACAAATAAAAAGTCTTTCAAATGAAACATTCACACACTTGATGACCAAAAGTCAAGAAAGTGCAAGTGAACAAAATGTTTTATAAACCCAAGCAATAGATGTTACAACATCTGTTGGATGTTACAACATCTGTTGCTAAGCCCACTGCTCCTGATACCCACAGTGACCAACCCACTATTGTGGTACCCACATCAGAAATTTCCACAACAACCATCTCCACTCCCATCACCAAATCGAAAAGAAAAAACAAAAAGAAGGTAACTCTGGAGGTTGAGATGCCAGAGGAACCTGTTGCAACACAAGAGCAACTAACATCTGCTGTTACTTCCTCACAACAGATGCAAACATCTCCACCTAACCAAACTCCTCTCATATCCTCACAAAAGGATAATGTTGTAAGCACTTGGGAACCAAATCAAGAGAGAGTTGATTCACTTGAACATTTATTCTCAACCACTTCCCCCGGGGCTACTTCTCTTTCCACTCCACCACCAAAAACTTCCTCCGTATTATCAACCATAAAACCATTGCTTGATGTAATTGACCAAAGTGACTTGGATATACCCAGTTTCTCCTTGCCACCTATCACTGGAAGCATACCATAGACAGTGATTGGGCCAGGTCATGTCATTACTAGTCCGTAAGCAGAGGAGGGTACACCTCTTTTGTCACAGGTGACACTTGAAGGTTTTTCAAGTGAGGCAGCCACTACAAATGTAGAAACAATAGTCTCACAGTTAGACAGTGGTTACATAGCTAAGACCTCCTTGAAGGCAACAACTGTTGAGTCTATAATAGTACACTCTCTATCAGTTGGAAGTCCCTAGAACCATGAACAAAGGGCACTTGGTTCAAAACCAAGTACAACCACTTCTGGTGGGAACTCGAATGATCCTATTAACTTACGTGATGGGTTAAGATATTAGGAACTGACGAAGAGGATAACCAAATTATAGTCATCAGTAGATGAGATCAAAGATATGTTGAAGACGTTGGTACAAAACTCCAGAATTCCACCTACAAATGCAGAAATTGCAAAAGAAATATACACTCATGCAAGCATGTATCTACAACTTCAAAAGCAATCAATTAGCGTTACACTAGTAGTGACATCTAACATTCCTAATAGAAAGGATTCCTCAGATGTTAGAAAATATCTGCAGGAATCTAACATCTAATCCATTACATATAACATTTGTTCTAGGATAACTTTGTTACATTGATTATTGTTCTTCAAACCGATGTTGACTTGTATCAAACATCTGTTTGGCCATAATAGATGCTTGGTCTTCATAATCAAGGCTTTGTCTGTAACATGGCTTTTTTTCCATTAGACAGAGGTTTCTTCTTCTTCAACAGATTTTCCATGCCTTCGAACAAATCTTTGATGTCTTCAACAGATATTCGGATTAGTGTTCAAGATTCACTATCTTTGGGAGGAGAATGCTACATCATCTATTTATTTCTTGATCAGGAAGTCATGTTTTAGCTTTTGAAATCATCTGTTCTTTTGTAGGTACAACATGGCTAAGCTTTGTCCACTTCGTATTCACTACGTGGGTAGTTAACGATTACCAATTGCGTCACACACAACTCTTAGTCTTGAGTCGTATGACACGATGTGTTAAGACATGGTACGTTTAACTTCAACTACTCCCACTTAAAACAAAAAAACTTAAAGTGATATTGGTCCTCTAATGGAAATGTGTGGAATCGGCTCATGTGACACAGGAAAAACAGTAGGCACATTGCACGGTAATCACTAACAAAGGGGGTTCGGATAAATTAGTTCAAGTATCTCCACTTTAGGGTGACATAGCAATATTAATTGAGTTTCAGATTTATGTTTTATATTTTAATTACCAAATATGGTCAAAATATGGTGGACGACTTGTAGCATGAGGCAAATCGTGCAACTTTAGTAAAATTCCAAATATAATTATTTAAAACTTGTGATTAAATTGAAACTTATTTCAACTCTAGACATGATCAAATTTTAAATACCTTATTTAAAACTATGTTGGTCGTTAATCACAAACTTGATTTTAAATTAATAAACATTATGGTTTTGCCAAATTAACAACTTGAATTGAAAAAGCAAACGTTTTATCTTATCCTTTTTGTCACAACCCCCGACCACACCCTGGACGGGAGTCGTGAACAGTCAAGTGGTACCGGTGGTTATTTTGAAAACATTGCAGCGGAAAAATTCAGTAGGATCATAGTTAGGAAAATATCAGAGTTTAGAAACACCGGATTATATTTATAACAAATGGGAATAAAACCCAAGTTTTACAAAGGTAGTTTTTAATAGAGGGATAAACCCGAATTCATAAACAACGTTTCTTAATTTAATTTATAAAATAAGCCACTTCTTGAAGCCTTTTTGGTGTCGTATCACAGATCTACAGTAATCACCTGAAACATGTTTAAAAACATTTTGATCAGCAGGAAATACTGGTGAGTTCATTCATTTGGTATAAAATGACACATCTTCTTATATTTACAGTATTAAGAGTTTTTACATTCGTTTATATCTTACTATTATTCAAAGGTATTTGTCACTAGGTGATTCCCGTGATGGTGGTCATATCACTGTTGATCCTTCTTTCAACTAGTGACTGTGGTCGTATCACTGTTGATCCTTCTTTCAACTAGTGACTGTAGTCATATTACTGTTGATCATTCTTTCAACTAATGACGGTGATCATATCACTGTTGATCATTCTTTCAACTAGTGACTATGGTTGTATCACTATTGATAATTCTTTCAACTAGTGATGTTTATCAAATAATGTATACCAAACCCCACATACCGGTAATAATTGCTGAATACAAAACTTAATCACTGTAAATACAACTTGTAAAGCAAATATGGTTTTGAAAGCATTTCGATAAAAAGAGAATGACTCACTTTGTAACTTTAGGGTTTAACTAAAAGTCTTCTCGTAATATTTCTTGGTATAATTCCTAAGTTCCAAATAAAATATACAATGCACACGTGTTAGTGTAATAACCCAACTTAACTTTATCGATACATCACGAGATCAAAACCCCAACATAGTTAACAAAGTGTAGCCTTATACAGGCAGCACCTTGACATCCGTTGCTGGGTTCAGGATCGATCAGACAGGGTATCGAATCAATGATTAGGGGTTAAAACACTTACAACAAGGCAAAGCTTTGTAGGATTCTGGGTGTAATACTAACGAAAATGGATATATATATATATATATATATATAAGAGCAGAGAGGGCGAGAGAAAGGAATGGTGTGAGCAAATGTGGAAAGCTCACCCTCTGCGCTATTTATAGTTGAAGGCTTTTCAACTTGGAAGCCACGTTATTCTTTCTGATCTTTCTAAAAGTGAGACACGTACATACTTCAATCAATTCTTTGTAAGCTTAATTTTATTATTATTATTTTATTATTATAACTAATTCAGCTGCTTCACTCATTTATTGTTTATAACTTCTAAAATATGACGTTTTATAAACCGATGAATATATTATTAGAACGAGCATATTTTTATCTACATTTTGACCTAAGTTTCGTTAAAATGGAGTAAGGTCAATTATAATGTATTTTATTATTTAATTATTAAACGGTTCCTATATTCGTCTAGATACCTCATATTTCTACCAGTCAACTTACTCGTAATCTACCTGTTTAATAATATAAGTTTTATATACTTTATTTTAATCTATAAAAAATAGAAATGTTACACTTTTTATTATTAGGTTTCCAAGTTAAATTAAAATGCCTTTTAATTTATCTAGTTTTTTTATGATTAAGAAAAATAGTTTTGTCGGTAATAGATTATTTACACTAAACAATCACAACCACACAAATAAATAAATATAGAATCGAGCCACGAATTTGTTCTGTTTCACTCGAGCCAGTGAATATCATACTGAACCGGTCTAAAAGGGGACAAATAACTACAAGCCTGGCATTGCTCCCACTTAGTCCAAGATCTCTATCTTCAACATCTTGTTCGTTTCCATATTCGGTCTTCAATATCTTGTCTCGCCAAGTTTTTATAATTTTTATTTAAAAAACTTTTACATAAAATAAAACCTAACTATTACAAGGGTTCCGAATTACCCAATAAATACAAATATAAAATATAACCAAAAACAACGAACAAACCAACACAACCACAAGTCTCTAGGGCTCGGTTCATGCAATCACAATCACAAACACATCCAAACGATAAAGGCGTTATCCTTATGTCAAACAAAAGTTTTGACAAAATAAAACTAAAGTTCAATTTAAAATAATATCAGAATAGCTGTAAAAATGGCTCTGATACCACTGTTGGGAATCCTAAGTATCTGTTTTATTTTATAAAATCCAAATTTATATCAAAATAATAATTACACTTTATTATTAATCAAATGTGGAAGCGTGAATAATCACAAGCACGGATAAATTTATCCCACCAATGATCCAGTTATAGTCTTATTCAAATAATATATATATATATATATATATATATATGAAACACAACCATTGCCGGTTTAGGATTGTACCTTGACGAAAACCAAAAACCCGCACAATGGATGCAATGAACGGCTTTGCTAGTATGCCTAAAGACAATCTTCAAAACATCTACGAGAATTCACAAATGAAAACGATACGAATCACCAAACGCGAGACGACGGGTGATGGTGGTGGCGGCAGCGTTGAAGGTGTCCAAAGAACGATCCAGATTTACCCGCAACTCGCTCAGCTCATCCTCATCTAGAACATTAAGCTTTTGTCAAGCTTTATCACTTTATAAGAGCGACAAAACCCAGATTTCTCACAACGATCAATGGCAGCACTGGCGACGATGTGCTACTCCGATATTCGTTCTTACACTCTTTTAGATCTGGTACCATCGAGAAATACTCTTCTTCACTTCTTCACAGTCGGTGTTTGTGAAAACTTAACAAGTTCAGGGACTCATGTAAAATATAACCACCTGTCTCCATCCTCATAGCATATTGTGTCGAAGTATACATTCAATTCGAAATCAAACCAACATGTCATTTAATTCATCTCTACTCAGAACTATATGGCTATCAATATTTCAATACTCTCTACCGCCGTAACGGCAATAAATGCGACAACTGAAGCGCCGTGACAATCACATGAACCGACACCAGCACCGCCGTCGAATAAACCGACTTAGGAATTTCACTAATGTGCGTACGGAGGTGGTTGTGGCGCCTATCAACTCTCCCCCCCCCCCTCTCTCTCTCTCTCTCTTCAACATATAGGTTTAGGGTTTGAGTGAACTTTTCTAGTTTATAGAGGTGGTAAAGTATAAGAGAGAGATGGTATGTTTATGTTGTGTGTGAGAAATAAAGTTAGAGAAAGAAAAAGGTGGACAGGACTAAGACGTGTTTTATTATACTTTATCATCAAAACTAATTATATTATATATAATATAAAAGAAAAGAAGGTGAGTAGTGTTGTACTTCATCTAATGCATGTTTTACAAGTTCATCAATTTTTTTGTCTTTTATTCTATTTCGTCATTTATGTCACACCCCGACAGCGTAATACAACAAACCACGGCGGAAACGTCGGGGAGTGTCGTAACAGAATCATTGTTTCACAACACATGGTAATTGAAGTTTTGTTCTATTTCATTTTTAGACACATTGTTTTGATACAACCAAATAAGTACAACAATTGTCTTTCAAGTTTTAAAGTCACTAAGGCCCACGTGCATCCTATGTGTAGCAAACAATCAACAATCGTCACATTATAGAACCTGAAACATATGTGAAAAATAGTCAGCATAAAAATGCCGGCGACATAGGTTTTGTATGTCAAATTCATGGCTTTGAATACATATTGCAATACCTCGTCCAACTACGAGAGTTGTCGAGTACGTACCTTGAAATCAAAAAGTGTTTGATATTGCAATATGTTTTATCAACTTTACAAGTTGATATATGTAAAACCAAAACCATTATAGCCATGAATCTTGACTGAAAACATTTGTCTTTGTAAAACCAAGTACCAAATCGTCTTGAAAGTAAACATTGTATGGTTTATATCTTTAAGTAAACATCGTTGCGTGACATCGTTTGAAAATATTTGTCCAAGTGATCTAGATAACGCTGTGACATGTAATGTGATAAAATCACTTATATATAGGAAGTACCAGCGGCGTATCCACCATGCTTTTATCACATTACACAGGCCTCGTTACCTAATCACTTACCATAAACCAATCGTTCAAATCGTTCCAATCGTTCAAATCGTTCCAATCGTTCAAACCGTTCAAATCGTCTGTGTTATAAACCATTGTTCAATCGTCCGTGTTTTAATTGTGAAATAAAACTTTTCGTCGTTGTTTAATAAATACATTCAAACCTGTGTTCTGACTCGACTATACCACTCATGGGGTATCTTTGATAGGCCCAGAAAGACCTCTTTAACATCGACTAACAAACCACCAAATGGTTTGTTAAAATAACAGATTCTGTCGTTACCCACATTGCCCACCAAAGGGATAGTCCGATAACGGGATTTGTCAGATCCTATGGTACCATAACATAATACTGGTCGGCTTGAGCAAAGTTAATGAATGTCATTCGTGTTTCGACTAACACCCCAACAAGTTCGTTCACATTATTGAAATCGTCGTGTTTTATATAAACCATAGCATTTGTTTATGAAAACTTGAAAAACATTTAGCACATATGAATCACCCCAAAACAATTGAAAGCAGTAAAAGAGGGGAACTATGTACTCACTTGAGATTGCAAGGTATCCTAGATTAAGTGAACTAACAAAGCTCGGGAAATCAAGGAATCAAGTGGCACCTAGTATGGAATCACTCTGTTAACAATCGGGACCTAAATCGGGAGATCGGGTAGAATGAGGTCTTGTAAACTAAATGAGTCTTAGAACTCATATAATATGGTTTAACAAAGCCAACATTCTGATTTGATAGCTATCCTAAGTGCTTTTGACCCGTTATGACCCGTTAAGGTAGTTTACGCTACTTTAACGCGTCATTTGAACAATGCACGTTTGGATGGCCTAACTAGTCCTATGATAAGTATTATATTCCCTAACATGTTTAATAATGTTGCATAATCAGTTTAAGTGTAAAAAATTTAGGTTACATATGCTTAAATTGAAATTATGCGCAACAAGGGCATTTTGATCATTTTCATAAGGCATATAAACTACCTATCATACAACTAATTAAACAAAGTGACCATAAGGTATAACCTCAGAAGGTTATTCCCTATACAACTATGGTCACAGTATATGTTTGGTCGGATCCTAATGATCGACCAAACGGGTCGGGTTCGAAAGTCTAAGCGGTTGTCGAGACCGCTTGACTTACGACCCTAAATAAGCACTAAACTAGAAGTGACGAGTTAAACATGTTAAAACATGTTTAACTAAGTTAGAAAACTGATTTGATATCAAAACAAAGTGTTTTGATACCCGAAAATAGTTTCGTCGCAAAATGCACATAATCGTGCATTTTGACCGAAACTTTGACTCGTCACTTCGACTAGTCAACGTGGTAATCAGTAGGTATAGTCGCAAGGGACTATAACCATCGTGATTACGCTCACGTTGCAAAGTTCGAACGAACTTTGACTTGACCAATTCATGGTCAAAGATGAAAGTCAAACACTGTTTCACTTTCTAGTTTGAAATAAATGAACAAGACATGAAAGAACACTTACAAGTGTTCTAGGCTAGAAAAATGACTAAGAAAGCTCAAGTATGAGGCCTCCAACAAAGTGTGTTAGCCTCAATTCAGAGCTAGAGAGAGGAGAATGAGAAATGAGCAAGGATTGAATGAAAGTTCTTAGCTATTTATAGTTGTAGTGATGTTGTAGGATCTTGCCAAGTGTAATAAGTGTTGCCCAAGAAATGATCCACACCCTACATGTGTTTGGACCTGATTAATGGACTTGTAGGACACTTAACTTGGTCCCCAAACAAGAAAACAACCACCCAAAACCATTGATTTCAGCTGATTTGGATTAAAACTGGTTTCTTCCAGCACCAGTTCTCGCGCCCCGCGACCCCAGAGGGTCTTATCTCTCGCGGCCAGCCTACCAGGTGTAGATCAGACATTTCAAAATTGTCAAAACAGGTCCCTGTAGCTCCGAAACTTGTTTTTCGACTCGTTTAACCCCCCGTTAACCCAATTTCCAGGCTCTAAAAGGATGTTAAAGCATAGGGGACTTGAAATATGCTTGAAAATATCATGGATGTCGGTTTGTTTGGTCGTACGATCGCGTTGTTCGGTTAATTACAATGAAACTCGAACGGACGCGAAAACGATCCAAATTACGCGACGAATGGTATTTTTGCATTCCTATCACTAAAATACAATATTCTAGTGAAAACAAAAATTTTTGGATGTCCGGATATGGTCAGAACGCAAGATATGCATGAAAATGAATACTTCCGCAGTTTTTAACGCTTTTAGTCCCTGTGATCAAATAAGCGCATTTTCGCATACTGAACACTTCAAAACTTATTTCTAAGTTTTGTAAAGGTTATTTAAGGTATGTTTAGATTATGTCACTATTCCGGAGTGTTCGTTGCTATACGAATTGGCAGACTTTTGCAGTTTGACGCAAATAGTCCCTATGATCGAATAAACTTATTTTTGCCATACCAAACTCTTCGAAACTTATTTCTAAGTTATGTAAAGGTTATTTAAGGTATGTTAAGCTTATGTCACTATTCCATAGTGTTTGTCGCGTTAAACTGATTACGTTTGCGTAACAGTTTGCGTATAACTTCCAGAAAGTGATTAAGAGCTCGAAATTGAACAAGAATTGATATGTGTAAATGTCACATGTATTTGTACAAATCCCGAGAATGAAACACAAGATTTCATTGGATTCCTACTTGTATGATGGTCCTAGAGGCACAAATGTCACAATTTAGTGTAAACATTTTCATTTACAACCCATGTAGTTTAATTATTGTATTTTTTTCTTTTACTTTAACAAAATTATTTTTCTGCCCCTAAATAGTTTTTTTTAACAAATATGTTAATACCGTTTTAGACATATTTTTTCATTTTTCTTTGTTATAACGAGGGTAGCAAAGGTTTTTTTACTTTAATATTTTTTTAACGAACACGCCGATACTCTTAACTTCTTTTTTCTTTCCTATAACGAGCGTGTCGAAACAGACCAAGTTTCTGTCATTTTCTTTTCCGTTTACCATATTTTTACCTTTGTTATTTACTATAGCGTTTTACCTTTTGTTATTATTTTGATGTTCAGAGCCGAGTTGCGAGGCAAATAGCATAACCCATTAATATATCATTTTAATTAATTTTACAAATTTATTTATCAGTTTTCATGGCGTGCTTTACGTCCTGAATTTCAACCGCATCCCTGCGTAACGCACGGGTAACTACGACCCTAGTTGTATATTAAGTAAAGGTAAACTTTTTAGCTGTGAGATTAATTGCAATATTGCATACTTCTCAAGTTGTATGGTTTTGATCTTTTTTACATGTATATTTCAGTTGTATTGATGATATAAAACGGAAGCTGTTCGAAAAAAATAATATACTAGATAGAGTTAATGCCATGCATGCTTACATGCAACATTTGAGTTTTCACAGCACCTACGTTGGATACAATAAAAAATGGAAATGCATACATGATTACTTCTCGACATCACTATTTTGGTGGGGTGGTAGAGGCTTTATGTCTCTTGGGAAGTGACTAGAGTTCAATTTCTTATATGAGATAAAACTTAGTGTAATTTAAAAGTAGTGTTATGTAAATTTTGTTGTTAAAAAAATACATGATTACTTCCTTGGAAGCTTAAAATATGTATTAATGTGAGGTAGTAGGTTTATTAAACTCTTTGTCAGTCATTTTTGAACTCAGATGATTGTCTTAATGTAGCCAACTTGAGCAATTTCCATTCTCTCATTGATTTCTATGAAGATAGAAAATTCTATCTTGATTTAAATTTCTAATAAACTTTTACCTAGGTTCAGAGATCCCGTTTAGTGTTTTGGTTATACGAAACATCTATAGATACATTCTCAATTCATCGTATCATCTTTTACTTATACGAACCTGGTTTTTTTTCGCTTACTATATGAGTGTTGATGCTAACCAACTTTGTACACTGTTTTGGTCAAAAATTACCGAAGCAATTAAGTGATCAAATTAGTTAAGTGAGGTAGTGTGCTAGAAACGAGTGTCGAAAATATGTTAATCAAATTATTTGCAAAAACAGTTTCAGGATACGGCTCAGGATATAGAGCTGTATCTATGATCAAACAATGAGCAAAATTGTAAAGGGTGACACGAGATGTACGAGGAAAGCCCTTGATCAATCTAGATCGCCGGCACAAAACCTCGGGAGCTGTCAATCGCAGCTACCTTGTTCTTCTATTACTTCGAATATCAGGATACAGTGCAGGATGTGATGCGGATCAACTAGGTGTTACAATGTAATTCGAGTACAAGTGTTTGTGTATGGTGATTGCTAGTAGCGAGAGAGTATAAATGTAAGTGAAAAGTGTGTGTAAAAAAATGCGTGCCTTAATCTGATCCGCCCCATCTATTTATAGTAAAATAAATTCAACAAACTACCCTATTAAACCGGGATTCGGCGGACATTCCCTACTTGAACGTTGTAGACCTGGTCCTTCGGGTTCAACGTCTCTCATGTAACTGGTTTGCCCGAGTCTTAAGGAGAAGAGGTCCATTCGACCGTTAGTGACCCACAGCTTCTAAACTGCACGTGGTTAATTTAGTTAATACCAGGATATCGCACCAAGATGTTACCAATATCCTAATCCAGTATCCTGATCACAAGTAAACAATCAAAAGCAGAATATTAGTCAGGATATATATATGCTCAGAAAATGACCCATAACAATTGTCCCCAAATATATCTGTTGGTATACCAATCCAACGGATATATTTCAAAAACCCTGTCTCGCGAATCAAGGCAATTAAATCGAGATGACAGTCAAGATTACACCATACAACTTCCAACGCGCTTTTAACTCGATGGACATCTACAACGCTCCTATATCTTCTCTCTTCTTGTTTGGAAAGCAGATATCACCAACGGAGTCTCCAGGTAATTCCTTACATCTTATTCATTTCCTGTCAATCCCTTTCCCTTTACTTGCAATGGCTACTAGAACTTTTTCTCAAACCGGCGAATCATCTGAGACCTTCATCCAGCAAAATCTTCTTAAAAATCCCGAGAAGGAGATCTGTGCTTTTGATAACGCGGACATTGCAGCATTGAGAGCTTCCGATTCTTTCCCCGATGGCACGGTCTTCAGACCGTTTGATCGATCAATTCGATCGGACGTTTCTTCTGCTGATTGGATCTGCTTCCCGGCATACCCTTTCTCGCTAGGTCTTCGGTACCCCTTTCCCGAATTTATGATGCAATTCTTCCGGACTACCGGTATTTCCTTTGTCCAAAAAATGCCCATGGTCTGGAGGGTATTAATCGTACTCAACCAAATTAAAAACCTTCACTGTCCCGACCTTTGCATCGAAGATATGCCAATCGCTTACCACCTCCGATCCCACGGTTCCAGTCGGTTTCTGCTTTTTTCAACTTCCAGCAAACCCCTTATTCTTAAAGCCACCAAAAATGAAAATGGATGGCAACGCAAGTTCTTCTTCATCAAACGAGACTCCATTCGTGAGGGTGCTAGTCTTCCGGTGGAGTGGTTAACCGCCGGTAGGATCATGAATGTCCCCATGTACTTCTAAACTTTTATCTTGTGCTAATATCTTCTTATTTGATCTTTTCGCTGTGAATTTTAAGGAAGTAGCTCCCCCTACTGCGGAATCAGAAAAAAGAATCAAAGCAGTTTACCAATTACCTGCAAGTGACAGGAGTTTTACCACACATATCTCGAGTTCCAGCCAATATTCATCATCCGAAATGTCTGGTAAGAGTTACTTTTGAAATGACTAATTATTGTAATATAAAGAGTAATAAGGGTGGAGGATTTTCCCTTTATGCAGCACCAGCCAAGATCCCTGAGGTTTTCGACCTTGAAGAGCTGGACAGTTACTCTGATCAGGTCCAGATTAAGAAGGAACCTAGTCCCAAGGCCACGGCCTCATCCAAGCCCAGCATTTCCAAGGCCATCATCATTCCTAAACCTTCGCCAGCTACTAAGCCCCGGAGTTCAAGTTCCCGTAAAAGGAAAGAGCCTGATTCTCCTGTTATCTCTGATACATTCCCCTATGAAAATCACGGGTTCATTGAGGCAAGCGGATTCATGACCTCTTTTCTCAACCAGGTTAATATCCTCGAGCAATATCCTGCACCTTATACCGCTTATAAGTATTTATTAAAACCAATACCTGTCCTCTTACTTTGCAGGGTCTCGAACGTCTGGTTCATTTATATCAAGAATCCTGTGGGCTCAATAAGACACTTGAATCCAAGTTGAAGAAAGCCGAGGTTACCATCTCTGATCAGGGTATGATTGCAGCCGCCAAATCTCGGCATTACGATGACAAGTTCAAGGCTATGACCCAAGAACACCAGGCCGCCCTCAGCAAAGCTGCTCTCCAGGCTCAAACCGATCTTGATGCTGCCCATACTCAACACGAACAGGATATGATCAGCTACCAAGAAAGCCTTAAAAGTTCCGTCATCACTTCCCTTCTCCAGGCCAGGCTAAAGATGGCCCACGAAGCCAAAGCACTGGGTTTCGTATGTCCTTCATGGGACATCAATGCCTGGGAAACAAAGCTGAAGAGTCTCGGCGGCACTTCTGCTAAACCTGCAGCTGAAGAATCTTCAAAGGCAGTCGAAAAACCAACTGATGCTGAGAGGGATGCTGAGGTTGATCCCGAGACGGATGCTGCTGAGAATACCACGAACGGAGAAGGCGCTGCCTCCTAAAACTTATTTCCCTTTAATTTGAGAGTTATGCTTATGTTTGAACAATTTTACTTCTTGTCCTACGAACAGTTTCTATTTCTGCATTAAGACAACTTGATAGCCGAAGGTGGATGGGTCCTGGGTTTTAGGATGAAGCCTTCGGTTATCAACTGGTATTGCTTATTTCAGATAATTTCATCTTTCAATTGGTTTGCTATTGCCCTCTAATTTCTGTCATGCATTTCTTAGTGTAGATTTTAGCTTTGCAAAATTTGTGCAACTATCTTTTGAAAATATCCTGATCAATATACTCAGTGATATATTATGAAGACCTTTAGAATTTCTCAAAATCCAATCAATTTTAGACAAAACTTCTAAAGAATAAAAGATAGTCTATTTTCTAAAACCTGTTTTGATAATACTTGTTTGATCAGAGTTTTAATTTTCAATCCAAGTAACATTTCCCAAATATTTCAATCAAATATCCCGAAACGTATCCCAAAAACACATTTTGAAGACATATCCTAAAGATATATCCTTTTCAGGATATTTTGAGCCTTAATCAGAGTTAAACAATTCATGTAAGGTTCACAAAGGAAAGATCATACCAGGAATTGAGTGTAATCCTAGTATTAAACTCCAACCCCTTTTGCGACTTCTCCTACTAAGATATCCCCAGTCCGAGACACTTAGCCCAATTTTGATCTTTTGAGCTTCACACAATTGCTTTAGAAGGAATCTCCCCTGTGCATGAAGTCTTTAAACACATAGAAAATTTTTGAACATTAGTTCCAACTGTTTAGACAATTCTTGTGTTACAGGGGTAAAACCCAAAAATATACTGGAGATAAATCCTTAGTATCCTGGGGTAAATCCCAAATTTTCATGCGCTACAGGCGGGAGTTTATAAACTCCGAGACTTAGAAAGGTGAAAACCTTTAAACCTTAGAGAGTATGACAATACCCTTTCGTGAGAGAGGGTGATCAATCCTCATATACCTTTAGGATTCAGGATATAGCCAACAGTAACGAAATTGTTAGCCACTTTTACATGAACTGGTCCTGCCACCTTGAACTATTCCCGAATAACTTGCGCTCCAGGCGGGGTGTTTAAACCCAATTCGGAAGAAAGGTGAATACCTTTAAACCTGTGAAGGGATCAGGATCCCTTAGACGTGAGAGAGGGGGCCAATCCTCTAATCTTCTGAAGTATCCTGAATGTGTATCCTGGTGCTATATCCCGAAGCATATACTGCAAAACAATCGTAAGCTAAGGTGGGTGTTAGCCTGGCTAACACCCCTCCGATGCTTAAGTCAGTAATGGGTTCAAAACAGTAAATAATATCAAAATTTAATAAAAGAGACAGAATTCATACCATCCTGAGTTGGAATTTAAATTATACTTACTTAAAATAGAGTTTTAGATGTATAGCATTCCAGGATCTCGGTAGCATATCCCCCTCCATATTCTTGAGTCGGTATGCTCCTTTTCCTGATTCTAATTCAACCTCATAGGGTCCTTCCCATTTTGGAGCCAACTTTCCATCAGCAGGATTAGTAGTATTCTGAAAAGCCTTTCTCAATACCCAATCTCCAACTTGAAATCTTCTAGTCCTTATATTCTTGTTGTATGCTTTAGATATCCTCTGTTGATATGCTGCCATCCTTAGCCTTGCAGCATCTCTTGTCTCATCAATAGTATCCAGTTCCTGGCATAGGACTTCAGGATTCTGCTCAGGATCCCGGAGGTTGGATCTTGCTATTGGTATCATCATTTCCATTGGGATTACCGCTTCTGCTCCAAATACTAAGGAGAATGGGGTTTGATCAGTTGCACTTTTCACCATCGTCCTATCAGCCCATAAAACAAAGGGTAATTCTTCTGCCCATCTTCCCTTCTTAGCTCCAAGCCTTTTCTTCAAATTGTTGACAATTATCTTGTTTGAGGATTCTGCTTGTCCATTTGCTTGAGGATGTACTGGTGTGGACGTGATCATTTTGATGCCCCAACTCTTGCAAAAGTCAGTAGTTCTTTTACTTATAAACTGAGAACCATTGTCACAGATTATCTCGGCTGGTACTCCAAACCTGGTCAGGATATTCCTCTTTATGAAGGATACCACTTCTTGATCTCTAACCTGAATAAATGCTTCAGCTTCGACCCACTTAGAGAAATAATCGGTCATTGCCAGCATGAAGACCTTTCCTCCTGGAGCCTTTGGCAATTTTCCTACTATGTCCATTCCCCATTTCATGAATGGCCAAGGGGAAGCTATAGGATAAAGTGGTTCGGCCGGCTGATGTAATATGTTACTGTGTCTTTGACATGCATCACATCTTCGAGCATATTCTGCAGCATCTTTTCTCATCGTTGGCCAATAATATCCTGTTCTTAATACTTTTGAGAACAATGACCTGCCCCCAGTATGGTTACCACAATCCCCTTCGTGTATATCCTGAAGCACTTCTTTGGTTTCGGGATCCTCCAAGCACCTCAGATATGGTCCTGCAAGAGATTTCTTATAGAAAACATTATTTATAATAGTGAATCATGATACCTTCATTCTAAAGGCCTTAGGATTCTCATCCTTTGGGATGTGTCCTTCCTTGAGATATCTCATGATTGGAGCCGTCCAGGACTTAGGATCCTCCTCGGGATACTCATCATCAGGATCCTGAATACTTATTACTTCCTTATACTGAGGATTCGTCGCAGGATATAGGATATGTAATATTGGTATTCGGGTTCCTTCCGGTATCCTGACCGATGATCCCAGATTTGCCAAGGCATCAGCTTCAGCATTATCCTCTCTTGGTACCTGTTCAAGTGTAAAAATATCGAAATATCCTGCTAATTTTTTGAGAATTTCGAGATTCTCGATTAACTTCTCACCTTTAACTGCATATGATCCATTAAAATGATTAGTGATTAACAAGGAGTCAACATATAGTTGCAAATTTTTAATATTCATATTTTTAGCCAACTCTAATCCTGCAATTAAAGCCTCATATTCTGCTTCATTATTAGTAGCAGGGAATTCATATCTAATAGCCTGGGGTAATATGTCCCCCTGTGGCGATTTTAGTAGTATTCCTAAACTTACACCTCTTACATTAGATGCACCATCAGTATATAATGTCCAGGATTCTAAGTTTTCTTCTAGCTGATGTACTTCTAAGTCTACTTCATTTTGAATGTCACTACTGAAATCAGCCACAAAGTCAGCTAAAGTCTAAGACTTTATGGCATTTCTAGGCTCATAAACTAAATCATAGGCACTTAATTTTACTGACCACTTAGCCATCCTACCCGACATCTCGGGTTTCCTAAGCACGTTCTTAACAGGATAATTAGTTTTAACATGAATCCTATGTGTCTCATAATAATGTATAAGTTTTGTTGATGCCATAACTAGGGCTAATATCAATTTTTCTAGATGAGAATATCTAGTTTCAGCATCTAATAAACTTTTACTAACGTAATAGACAGGATACTGCTGACCTTCATGATCCTTTACAAGGACAGCACTTACTGCATTCCCTGATACTGCAAGATACAGGGATAATGGTTCGCCATCCTCAGGCTTCATCAATAAGGGTGCGGTTGAAAGGTATTGCTTCAAATCCTGCAAGGCTGCTTCATGCTTTGCTCCCCATTCGAACTTCTTATTCTTCTTGAGGATATCATAAAATTCCTTGCACTTTTCCGAGGATCTTGAAATAAATCTGTTCAATGCTGCTACTCGGCCTGTTAACCGTTGAACATCCTTCATATTTGAAGGTGATTTTATATCCTGGGTAGCTTTAATCTGCTCCAGGCTTGCCTCTATCCCCCTTTTGGTCACCATATATCCTAGAAACTTTCCTGACCCCACTCCGAAATGGCACTTAGCAGGATTCAGTTTCATGTTATATTGATCCAGGATATCAAACGCTCCCTTAATATCCCGGAGGTGATCCTCAGCCTTTTTAGATTCACCACCATATCGTCAATATATACCTCCATGGTGTCCCCCAGCTTGTCTTTAAACATCATGTTTACCAACCTCAGGTATGTTGCACCTGCATTTTTCAAACCAAAGGGCATAGCAGTATAACAATAAATACCTGTGGGTGTCATGAAAGCAGTATCCTCCTGATCAGAGGGTTCCATTTGGATTTGCTGAAATCCTGAAGAGGCATCCATGAAGGTTAACATCTCGTGGCCGGCGGTAGCATCTACCATTGAATCAATATGAGGTAGAGGAAACGGGTCTTTGGGACAGGCTTTGTTTAAGTCTGTGTAATCTACACAAACTCTCCATTTCCCATTTTTCTTTTGTACCACGACTACATTCGCAAGCCATTTAGGAAACTTCACTTCTCTAATCATCTTTCTCCTTAGTAGTCTTTCAACTTCCTCTTGGATGATCACATTTCGCTCCGGAGCAAATTTCCTTCTCTTTTGTTGGACCGGCTTGAATGACCTGTCAATACCGAGCTTATGTGTTATAATATCCTTGGAAATACCTGTCATATCCTTGTGCTTCCATGCGAATGTTGACATCCTGCATTTCAAAAAATTAGTCAATTGATTTTCAATATCCTGAGGGATATTGGTTCCTACGAGCACCGAGATATCCGGATTATCCTGATCCAGGATAACTTTCTTTACATCCTGTGCCGAAGCCTCCATGATATCCTGGGCCCGCATCTTTAATTGCTATGCTGCATTAGGCTTGGTTGAGGATTTCATTGAGGATGAGTAACATTCCTTCGCCTCCTGCTGATCACTATCAACCTTGACAACCCCCCAAGGGGTAGGGATCTTGATTCACTGATGATAAGTCGATGGCACAGCCTTCATATCATGGATCCATGGCCTGCCTAGTATGATGTTATAGCAGGATAGGGAGTCCATCACACAGAAACGTTGTATCGAGTTGACCCCTTCAACATATACTGGTAACTTTATCTCTCCCACTGTGTTCCTGGCCTCTCCACTGAACCCAACAACCACGGTGGATTTTGAAGTAATATCCATTGGAGATACATTCATTCTTTTCAAAGTTTCTAGTTGGATTATGTTGACGGAGCTGCCATTATCCACCAATATCCTGCGTACAAAATGGTTAGCCACGTATAATGTTATCACGAGAGCATCATGGTGAGGATCCTGGACAGTATCCCTGCCATCACTTTCGAAAGCGATCACTTTATCAGTTGTGAGGGTAGTCCTCCTAGCAGGTTTATCTCCCCTCTCGGCCTTAGCTTCCTTTGCATGTCTCTTGGCCGCAGAATACGAAGTCCCACAAATGTCGGATCCTCCTGAAATAAAGTTGATTATTTTGGCATCCGCAGGAGGTGATGCCGCTCGTTCAGGATCCTTCTCAGTATCCTGACCCTTATTCTTCTTTCTTCCTAGGAGATCCTTTAGATATCCCTTGCTTAGAAGATAACTTATTTCCTTTCTTAGAGCAATGCAATCCTCAGTTACATGTCCGAAATCTTCATGGAAGGCACACCATTTGGATTTATCCTTCCAATCAGCTTTTTGTTGATTCTTTCGAGGCCACCTAGCTTTGTCTCCTAAACCCTGCATAGCATACATTAACTCAGGTATGTTAACAAAAAAGCAATATTCAGATAATTCAGGATATTCTTCAGGATCCTCATCTTCGACAGCATTCACTTTCTTGTTGTCAATTCTGCCATACGGCTTAGAGCGATATGGTTTATATGAGGATTCTGATTTCCTGTTAGTTGATTCATAGGTTGAGGTAGAATTCATCCTCTCTTGCATCTTTTTGTCATCTTCCAAGCGAATATATCTCAAGGCCCTGTTACGAGCTTCGTCAAGATTCCTGTAGGGATTCATTACAAGATCCTGATAAAACTGAGAATCCTTTTGTAATCCCATCTTAAAAGCCTGCACAGCTGTTGCTACATCAAGATGTGGGATATCCAAGGATTCCCGACTAAACTTGTTCACATAATCCCTCAAGGATTCCTGAGGCCCTTGAGTTATCCTATAAAGATCACTGGTTAGTTTCTCAAAACTCCGGCTGCAAGAAAACTGACTATTAAATAAATTAACCAAATGAGCAAACGAAGTAATTGAGTGAGGAGGAACATTTAACAGCCATTTTAAGGCAGATCCTGTCAAGGTAGAACCAAAACCCTTGCAGAGACATGCTTCCTTGAGATCCGGAGGGATAGGGTTGATCTCCATCCTTTCCCTATACTGGGCGATATGCTCTTCAGGATCCGTGGTTCCGTCATAGAGTTTCATGTTGGGGGTTTGAAATCTTTTCGGGATTTCAGCATCACAGATGGGATGCGCAAACCGAGATATCCTGTGATTGTCTTGGGATACTTCTGGAATCGGCTGGACCACCCCAGGCACACTGGATATCATGTCTTTCAGCTTTTGGAGTTCTCTAGAAAATGCCGATGTCATACCTGCATCCTGCAAAGATCCAACACCATTAGTAGCAAGAGTGTTATTATTATTAGATACATTACCAGTCTGGGGATTCTGGCCATATCCTGAAGCATATCCTGAGCTTCTCACGGTCGATACTCTTATTGAAGAGGGTATCTCAGGAGTATGATTCTGGGAATGGCTAGGCACAATATTCCCCCAGTTATCCTCAGTGTAAACTGCAGAACTGGAGTTCAAAGCCCTGGGTTGCAAAGGAGTGACAGTTTCTTCAGCTGGCCTACTTGGGCCAGATTTCAAGAGTTGTATCTCTCTCATCAGCATCCGATTAGTTTCCTGCTGCTGCCTCATCTGTTCCTGTACACTACCAAACAAATTTAGAATTTCGTCATTAGAAGCCAAAACAGGACCAGATCCCTGGGCACTGGGAGCGGGAATAACATCCCGAGCCACATGACTCTCAGTTCCCTGTGAAGAGGCTTGCATTCTTGGAGGAGGAGGTGGAAGCGCCGAACCAATTGTTGCAGAGGTTGTAGCAGACATGGTGGAAGAGCTCATGTTTGATCTCGAGGCCATTTAAAACAATGTAGCAAAAAGTTTTGACAATAGAAAACCGAGTAATGATTTTACTAAAGTTTTTAGTAAAAATAGCACCACTTGCCCCACGGTGGGCGCCAAATTGTTTTGGTCAAAAATTACCGAAGCAATTAAGTGATCAAATTATTTAAGTGAGGTAGTGTGCTAGAAACGAGTGTCGAAAATATGTTAATCAAATTATTTGCAAAAACAGTTTCAGGATACGGCTCAGGATATAGAGCTGTATCTATGATCAAACAATGAGCAAAATTGTAAAGGGTGACACGAGATGTACGAGGAAAGCCCTTGATCAATCTAGATCGCCGGCACAAAACCTCGGGAGCTGTCAATCGCAGCTGCCTTGTTCTTCTATTACTTCGAATATCAGGATACAGTGCAGGATGTGATGCAGATCAACTAGGTGTTACAATGTAATTCGAGTACAAGTGTTTGTGTATGGTGATTGCTAGTAGCGAGAGAGTAGAAATGTAAGTGAAAAGTGTGTGTAAAAAATTACGTGCCTTAATCTGATCCGCCCCATCTATTTATAGTAAAAGAAATTTAACAAACTACCCTATTAAACCGGGCTTCGGCGGATATTCCCTACTTGAACTATGTAGACCTGGTCCTTCGGGTTCAACGTCTCTCATGTAATTGGTTTGCCCGAGTCTTAATTTAGTTAATACCAGGATATCGCACCAGGATGTTACCAATATCCTGATCCGGTATCCTGATCACAAGTAAACAATCAAAAGCAGAATATTAGTCAGGATATATATATGCTCAGAAAATGACCCATAACATACACTACTAGAAAAATGACGATTTTTAACGCCTCTTTGCGTTACAAATGCGTTGCAAATTCCTCTTTGCTACAGATTTACAATAAAACCTTGATATTAGAAAAAGCCCCGTTGAAAAGCATTTACAACACATTTATTACGCATTTTTCAACGTAAATATGACAAAAAATTGGTGTTGGAAATTTGTGAAGCATTTCCTACACATTTCCTTGTTTTAGTAGTAAAGTTTTGTGACACATTTGTAAAGAAATATTTGAAAAAAAAATGCAATGCATTTGCAACGGAAAATTTAAAAACTATTGCAACGCATTTATAAGGGAATATGTAAAAAAAATGCAACGCATTTGTAACGAAATATTTAAAAAACTAAAAAAAACTAAAAAATCCAATCAATCAAATAACCTACATAAATTTAATACAAATTTTCAATCTATACAGTAATAGATTAGAGCATTTCACATCAAGTGATCGATCGATAAGAACAAACTCTCAGGATTCATAAAAAAAACACGATCAAATTTTCAAATACTACCTTAGGTTTCAGATCCAGTGTGCAATTGAAACTTCCAATCAATAAAATACGGAAACAAAACAGAGCGACTTTGACTTAAGATCGCAACACAAATAGATGACGATTTTCGCATAACATGTTCGGAGGAACTAGAAGCATCCGTACCAGGCAACATCTTTTGGCGCCGTCTTATGCACGTTTGCAGCCACAACGGTCATGCCTTAGGTTTCTCTAACTTCTCTTTCTCAATCCTAGATCCGCCAAGGGTCGGGTTGGTGATTAGATCCGCCACCAGAGTTGTTAAAAGCGAGCACTTCAAGCGCCTAGGCGCAATTCTAAGGCGCAACACATTAAATGCGCTTCTATCTCCTAGGTAATTAAAGCGCAACAGAATTTTTTTTTATTAAATCGGAAATTCTTTATTAATTGCAACCCATGCGCAATTAATATTAATTAATTCAGTTTTTTTATTTAATCTGAAATTATTTATTAGTTCATTAACTGCAACCAATGCACAATTAATGTTAATTAATGAATTTATTTAATGAAACACCCGTACACGTGATAACTTAAAACGACGCAACAGAAAAATATGAGCCTTAAAATTTCTTTCTTATTTACTCGCGTGACATACTTGAGAGTTTTTACTAAAATAATTAACACTTTACTAAAAGAATTTACAACATTCATACTCCATTTTTCACATTAAATGAATTAAATATAAGCTCCAATTGAGTGACCGCTCTCCCCGCACAATCCTTACTCTTGACTCGATCTTCAATCCTCCTATTCTTTATGTTGATGTTAAGTCTGCCCAACCTGCATTCACCACATAGATTGTCACACCCCGACCACGTAGAACATACAAAACGTGGCGGAAACATCGGGGAGTGTTGTAACAGAATTAATGTTTCACAACCATGGAAATTTAAGTTTCGTTTTATTCATCAAACAAGCGAGTCACATTGTCTTTAAACAAGAAATAAAGAGTACATAACATAAGTTAACTAGTTATTGTCTCGTTTTAAGTCGCTAAGGCACGAGTCCGCCTAAGTATGTCTTGATAAATCCTATGCATCATCTCCAGAAAACACATGTGAAAATAGGTACGTCAGCATAAAAATGCCTGTGAGATACATAGGTTTTGTAAAAATAGGATTCATGACTTATGTTTGAGAATTTGTTTAATAACAGTCAGTCATGAACCTTGTAATTTGCTTTGTCTTGTAAATCATTTGAAAAACGATAATATCAGATGATATGTATAAATAAATGTAAGGTTAAATGAATAACCATGTAAAATGGGTTTGTATAAAATAAGTTGTTATAAATCAATGTCTTGTGAAAAGTATGTTATTTGTATAAAATGTTCTATGTCTCAAACTGAAATGATTCAAATAACGCTACAATATGTAATACCATACAAACACTTATATATAGGAAGTACCAGCGGCGTATCCACCATGCTTGTATCATATTACACACGCCTCGTTACTTAATCACTTACTCAAACCAAACCAAACAATGTAAGATGTCTATGTTTAAACCAACTTCCAAATGTATTGAAATAATATGTTAAAAATGTTTATGTCAAGATGTAAATCATGTAATGTATAACCAATGTCAAAAGTGTTTATGTGTCAAATGTAAACCATGTAATGTGTAACCAAAATGATATGTATGGCTAGTGAAAGGTATCAACTAAACCTTATGCACAAAAACATAGTATTGAAGTAAAACGTAGTTTAAATCAAAGTTATGTTTTGTGTAGTAAATGCATGATCAATGTAAATCATGTAATATGCATCCAAAATGTAAGCATGTGATGAATAACAAATGTACTAAGTATGCGACAAATAGACATACGTAGCATGTGACCTGTACTAAGTATGCAACAATAGACATACGTAGCATGAAATGTAATGTAAAACGATGTACTAAGTAATGCACTCAATGGGCATACATAGCATAAAATGTAATGAAATCATGTACTATGAATGTACTAATAAACATAGCAAGTATATGATGTGAAAACAGGAAAGCATGAAAGTAACAAGTAGGCACATGTGTTCCACCCCAAAACGTTTGGAAAACAGTAAAAGAGGGGTCTATGTACTCACTTGAGAATGCTCAGTAGTCCTTGAGTGACAACCAAACAATGCTAGAGATCACGGATATCAAACGGCACCTATTATAGGTAACTATGTTAATAAACCGGACCTACATCGGAGGATCGGATAGAATGTGGGTTCGTAAACCAAACGAGTATGGAGACTCGGGTAATATGGTTTAACAAAGCCTACATACTAAATGAAACCTAATATAAGTGCTTACGACCCATTACGACCCGTTTAGGTAGCTTATGCTACTTTAACGCGTCGTTTGCGTGAAACGCATTCGGACCGCCTAACTAGTCCTATGACAAGTGTTATATGCCTAAACATGTTACATAATCAGTTATGTGACAAAAGTTTAGGTTACATATGCTTAATTACCAATTATACATGAAAAGGGTATTCTGGTAATTTACCTAAGGCATATAAACTACCTATCATGCAACTACTTAAACGTCGTGACCATAAGGTATAACCTCGGAAGGTTATTCCCTATATACTATGGTCACCTAAGGTATTTGGTCGGATCCTAATGATCGACCAAACTGGTTCGGGTTCGAAAGTATAAGCGATTTATTAGATCGCTTACCCTTACGACCCTAGACAACGTGGTAATCAGTAGGCATAGTCCGAAGGGACTATAACCATCGTGATTACAATCACGTTGCGAAGTTCAAACGAACTTCGCATTGACCATAAACTGGTCAACGCAGAAAGTCAAACAAAGTTTGACTTTCAGACTCGAAAAGCAATAAAAGAACGAAAGAATACTTACGAAGGGTCCCCGAATGCTAATCTAGATCGAAATAACTCAGGTATGAAACAAAGGTTCCAACTTAGAGTCTTTAAGATCAGATTCTAGTGGTTTTGAAGCAATGGGGGGTGGGGTATTTATAGTTTTCGGGTAACCGTTAAGATTGTTTGTCGAATATCGTGCCTTAATCGCATCCGTACAAGTGTCGGAAACTCATGGTAGCTAAAAAATGATCCTTATCAGCTGACTAGGCAATTGAGAATGTGTGGGTGTGGTTAAAACAGCTGGAACCTGCTGTTAGAAACACTGAATCTGGTCTGATAGTCGGACGCGGCCCGCTTCAGGATCAGACAAGTATAATGCGGGCCGCCTGGCCTGCCTGATCAGCCAACATGTTTCAGAAATGACAGTTTCAGTCCCTGCATGTGGTTAAGGCCATTCCCGACACTTCTAAGGCCCGTAAAGCCAACTTTAAGGCCCTAAAATGATGCCTAAACATTGTGGACATGAAACATGCTCAAAAATATGTCGGATGTTGGTTCGTTTGGTCGTACGAACGCGATGTTCGCTTAATTACGACGGAATGCGCACAAGCGCGAAAAACGATCCAAATGACGCGATGAATGGATTTTTCTTATGCCGAACACTAAAATAAAATATTTTAGTGCTTACATAAATTTTTGGATGTCCAGATGTATTCAGAACGTAAGTTATGCGCGAAAATGCAAACTTGTGCACTTTTTGACACTTTTAGTCCCAGCATGACCCAAAAGTTTATTTTAGCACACCGAACCCCTCAAAGCCTATTTCTAAGCTATGTAGAGGATATTTAAGGTGTGTTTAACCTATGGTCATGTTCCGGAATGTCTGTTACAGTTTAAATTGGCATACTTTCACAGTTTGTCAACTTTAGTCCCTGTAAGCGATTTAACTTGATTTTGCCATACCAAAGCCTTCAAAACTTATTTCTAAGTTATGTAAAGGTTATTGAAGGTATGTTAAGCCTATTTCACTATTCCGGAGTGTTCGTTGCATTAAACTGGTTATATTTACGCATCAGTGCGCGTATAACCTTCCAGAAAGCGATTTAGAGTTTGGAATCGAACATGAATTGATATGTGTAAACGATACACACATTTATACAGATCCCAAGTATGAAATACAATATTTCATTGGCTTGGTATTTGTTTGATGGTCGAAGTGACCAGGTGTCACAGTCTCCCCTACTTTAGGAAATTTCGTCCCGAAATTAAATTTTAGGAGAAACTTGTGGGGACGACGGTGATGTTTTCGCTTTGAATGAACCCCTTGAACCCTAAGTAGAACTCTGGGCCATGGTAGGGTTCTTAGCGAAATTGTCAATCCCTCAAAGTGAAGTCCTTGTAGCAGCAAAACATGGAGTTTCAAACTACGGACAGAAGAATGTTTCTTATGAAGACTTATCATAGGAAACTGTGTGTGTGATTGAGATCAGAATTGGGGAGTGTGAGAATAAATGACATTGGTCAAAGTCCAAGACTTCTCCCGTATCATTACTCTTGCCACTGTTGGTCTTAACACATGGAAAAACTTCCTGTGGTTTCTGTGCACTGAATTCCATAATTATGTAGGCCTCCATAATTACGTAGTTCCTTGCACAGTCCGCACAGTTCATTTCATAATGCGTATGGGGAAAAAATTAAACGAATAATCCTGTGGTGATTTAACTTGACTGCAATAGAGTCTCTTTAACTAGGTCACCAAAGGATTAGATCAACGAACAATCTCTTGAACTAAACCACCCGAGGGCCTATTTAACTACATAAACACATGATTTATTTAACTAGATTGTCGAACCAATCTATTTAACTTAGATCGACGTAGGATCTTTTTAACTATATCAACGCATGATATATTTAACTAGATTGTCGAACCAATCTATTTAACTTAGATCGACGTAGGATCTCTTTAACTTAACTACCCACGGGGAATATTTAACTACATCGACGTAGGATGTCTTTAACTAGATTGTCGTACCAATCTCTTTAACTAAACTACCCAAGAGGAATATTTAACCACATCGACGCAGGATGTATTTAACTAGATTGTCGGACCAATCTCTTCAACTATATTAACACATGTTGTCCTTAAACCTTGGAATAGTACTTTATAATCCAAGGGACTTAACTACAAAGTAGAAGTCCATTAAGGATTTAAGATAGTACCTTTTTGAATATCCTACTACGAATCCTTCATATGAAGGTAAGAAAGATTCTATGAGGATTTGGATAACGAATATCCAGAGTATACAAAAACACAAAAATGCATAAAAGAAAACGCAAAATGCATAAACACATAGTCACATAACCACAAAATTGTTTATCTAGATCTTTAATTTGTAAGTTTTGTTTTGTTAATTACGTACATGCATTTAAAGCACACTAGGAATCCATTTCAGGGATTTCATTTGGTACTTTAAACATTAGCAAGAATCTAACTATGAAGATAGCAAGATCTTCCAAAAATTCAATTTCGTTTTCAAGAAAACGCAATATTCGAATTAAGGAACATAAAAATTTGAAGATACGGAAATACCCTTAGGTACCCTATTAAGAATTTATAGTGGTACGTTGGGTATTCGTACAGAGTTGTAACTTGCGCCTTGTACTTCGTTTCCTTAGAAGAAATGGGTACCTTGGATTTCCGTGGAAAACGCAAGAGATAATAAAATGGAAGAAATTACGGGGTAGTCTGTTCTTCAAGGAATACGGTTCCTTGATTGTCAGTATTGTAGGGGATACGTTGTTTATACATGCCATCATATTTGTACATTGCAATGCAAAATAAAAAGATTTATTTATAAACAACAACAACTGTTTCATGGACCTTGACAACAAAAGAAAATAATACATAAGGCTTGATTATTTCTAAACAACATTGTCTTCTAGTTGGTCCGATGCTCATCCCTGCGCTGGATTCGCATTAGCAATCTTTGGGCAATTTCTTCGGAAATGGCCCATCTCGTTACAGTTGAAGCAAGGACCTAGTGGAAGACGAGCTTGAGCAGGATTTACTTGAGGTTGGTTTGGACCACCTTGGTTTGGGGTAAATCGACAAGCATTTGCCAGGTGACCGAGTCGCCCACATGATGCACATAAACGACACTGTAGATGAGCTAAGTGGTGTGCATTACATTTGTCGCATATTGGTGCAGTACCGGCATAAGGTTTCCTTGCAGGAGGTTGAGTTGGTTGATTGCGGGTGTTTTGGTTGGGTTGAGCAGCAATCGCACAATTCTGCGAAGCCTTACGCTTCTTCTTCTTGGACACCTCAGCATGTTCTTCCTTTGGTTCCACTTGAGCAGTCTTGTCGGATGGTCTTGGGTCGCCTTTTCGAAAAAGCTTTTTCTTTCTGATGTGGGATTCAGTTAGAGTAGCAGACAATTCAATGGCTTGTCTGACAGTAGTAGGGTTGCTGCCAGTAACAATATCCTGAACTAGGTCAGGAAGACCATCAGTATATTTCTCGATCGCCTTATCCACAGGAGTAACCATAGCAGGACACAACAGGCTCAATTCTTCAAAACGGTCAGTATAGGCTCGATGTTCACCACTGTCTTGCTTCAAATCATCAAACTCCCTCTCCAAAGCTCGCAGTTCATGACGAGGGCAAAACTCCTTCATCATAAGAGCCCTAAGCTCAGCCCAAGTCTGTGCTAATGCAACCTCAGCACCGCGGTCTCTCATAACCCCGTTCCACCACGTAAGAGCCCTCTTCTGAAACACACTTGAAGAAAACTCGACCTTGCGATTTTCAGGACACTGAACGTGACGGAAAGTATTCTCAATGCTCTCGAACCATTGAAGAAGCCCAGTTGCACCCTCAGAACCACTAAACTTGAGTGGTTTAGCCGAGTTAAAATTCTTGAAATTGCATGGAGCATTGTTGTTGTTGATGGCTTGCATCATTTGAGCATAAAGATTTGGGAAAGCAGCAGCCATTTGCTGCGCGATGATTTCCGCCAGTTCGGCAGTCGCTATCTGGTTCTCGCGTCGAGGAGGCATTCTAAAAGAGGAAAACATGAAAGGAAACGAGTGAGAGAATTAGACGAAAAGAATGAGATGAAACAAATCTGATGAAAGCAAGGATAGTGGTCATTTGTTTGTTACCACAAGGTAAACAAACGACACACAGTGACTAATCAAAGTAAATGGGTCAAAAATAATGTATCGCGAAGACATGCTCGCCTATAAGTGAACACTCATCCCAAGAATTCCCAGGTAAGCACAACTGGTCTCGCGTCTGATGAGATGTATACGAAGTGCTTGCCTAGACAGAAAACCCAGAATACAGGCATTCACCCTTCCAGTTTGCACGTGTTCACATTATTTAAAACCCAAAACCTTGACGAGATTTTGAAAACTCAAAGGGGTTCAAAACCATATAACAGAGGGTTCAAAACCTTACAATAGAGGGTTCAAAACCTAGTAATCAATCATCGTAGAACAGATGATTAGTTTTCAAAGCGGTTTTGCAATTTATGTTCTTGTTGTGGTCGTCGCCTAAGAATAGGTGACGGTATTGTTTCATGACTAAACGCAAGTAAACTCGCGTTAGGGTCCTAAGAAGGTTATAGACTAGGTCAAAGCATTACTAATAACCTAATTCCCTATAACCATTGGCTCTGATACCATCTTTTCTGTCACACCCCGACCACGTAGAACATACAAAACATGGCGGAAACATCGGGGAGTGTTGTAACAGAATTAATGTTTCACAACCATGGAAATTTAAGTTTCATTTTATTCATCAAACAAGCGAGTCACATTGTCTTTAAACAAGAAATAAAGAGTACATAACATAAGTTAACTAGTTATTGTCTCGTTTTAAGTCGCTAAGGCACGAGTCCGCCTAAGTATGTCTTGATAAATCCTATGCATCATCTCCTGAAAACACATGTGAAAATAGGTACGTCAGCATAAAAATGCCTTTGAGATACATAGGTTTTGTAAAAATAGGATTCATGACTTATGTTTGAGAATTTGTTTAATAACAGTCAGTCATGAACCTTGTAATTTGCTTTGTCTTGTAAATCATTTGAAAAACGATAATATCAGATGATATGTATAAATAAATGTAAGGTTAAATGAATAACCATGTAAAATGGGTTTGTATAAAATAAGTTGTTATAAATCAATGTCTTGTGAAAAGTATGTTATTTGTATAAAATGTTCTATGTCTCAAACTGAAATGATTCAAATAACGCTACAATATGTAATACCATACAAACACTTATATATAGGAAGTACCAGCGGCGTATCCACCATGCTTGTATCATATTACACACGCCTCGTTACTTAATCACTTACTCAAACCAAACCAAACAATGTAAGATGTCTATGTTTAAACCAACTTCCAAATGTATTGAAATAATATGTTAAAAATGTTTATGTCAAGATGTAAATCATGTAATGTATAACCAATGTCAAAAGTGTTTATGTGTCAAATGTAAACCATGTAATGTGTAACCAAAATGATATGTATGGCTAGTGAAAGGTATCAACTAAACCTTATGCACAAAAACATAGTATTGAAGTAAAACGTAGTTTAAATCAAAGTTATGTTTTGTGTAGTAAATGCATGATCAATGTAAATCATGTAATATGCATCCAAAATGTAAGCATGTGATGAATAACAAATGTACTAAGTATGCGACAAATAGACATACGTAGCATGTGACCTGTACTAAGTATGCAACAATAGACATACGTAGCATGAAATGTAATGTAAAACGATGTACTAAGTAATGCACTCAATGGGCATACATAGCATAAAATGTAATGAAATCATGTACTATGAATGTACTAATAAACATAGCAAGTATATGATGTGAAAACAGGAAAGCATGAAAGTAACAAGTAGGCACATGTGTTCCACCCCAAAACGTTTGGAAAACAGTAAAAGAGGGGTCTATGTACTCACTTGAGAATGTTCAGTAGTCCTTGAGTGACAACCAAACAATGCTAGAGATCACGGATATCAAACGGCACCTATTATAGGTAACTATGTTAATAAACCGGACCTAAATCGGAGGATCGGATAGAATGTGGGTTCGTAAACCAAACGAGTATGGAGACTCGGGTAATATGGTTTAACAAAGCCTACATACTAAATGAAACCTAACATAAGTGCTTACGACCCATTACGACCCGTTTAGGTAGCTTATGCTACTTTAACGCGTCGTTTGCGTGAAACGCATTCGGACCGCCTAACTAGTCCTATGACAAGTGTTATATGCCTAAACATGTTACATAATCAGTTATGTGAAAAAAGTTTAGGTTACATATGCTTAATTACCAATTATACATGAAAAGGGTATTCTGGTAATTTACCTAAGGCATATAAACTACCTTTCATACAACTACTTAAACGTCGTGACCATAAGGTATAACCTCGGAAGGTTATTCCCTATATACTATGGTCACCTAAGGTATTTGGTCGGATCCTAATGATCGACCAAACTGGGTCGGGTTCGAAAGTATAAGCGATTTATTAGATCGCTTACCCTTACGACCCTAGACAACGTGGTAATCAGTAGGCATAGTCCCAAGGGACTATAACCATCGTGATTACAATCACGTTGCGAAGTTCAAACGAACTTCGCATTGACCATAAACTGGTCAACGCAGAAAGTCAAACAAAGTTTGACTTTCAGACTCGAAAAGACTCGAAAAGCAATAAAAGAACGAAAGAATACTTACGAAGGGTCCCCGAATGCTAATCTAGATCGAAATAACTCAGGTATGAAACAAAGGTTCCAACTTAGAGTCTTTAAGATCAGATTCTAGTGGTTTTGAAGCAATGGGGGGTGGGGTATTTATAGTTTTCGGGTAACCGTTAAGATCATTTGTCGAATATCGTGCCTTAATCGCATCCGTACAAGTGTCGGAAACTCATGGTAGCTAAAAAATGATCATTATCAGCTGACTAGGCAATTGAGAATGTGTGGGTGTGGTTAAAACAGCTGGAACCTGCTGTTAGAAACACTGAATCTGGTCTGATAGTCGAACGCGGCCCGCTTCAGGATCAGACAAGTATAATGCGGGCCGCCTGGCCTGCCTGATCAGCCAACATGTTTCAGAAATGACAGTTTCAGTCCCTGCATGTGTTTAAGGCCATTCCTGACACTTCTAAGGCCCGTAAAGCCAACTTTAAGGCCCTAAAATGATGCCTAAACATTGTGGACATGAAACATGCTCAAAAATATGTCGGATGTTGGTTCATTTGGTCGTACGAACGCGATGTTCGCTTAATTACGACGGAATGCGCACAAGCGCGAAAAACGATCCAAATGACGCGACGAATGGATTTTTCTTATGCTGAACACTAAAATAAAATATTTTAGTGCTTACATAAATTTTTGGATGTCCAGATGTATTCAGAACGTAAGTTATGCGCGAAAATGCAAACTTGTGCACTTTTTGACACTTTTAGTCCCTGAATGACCCAAAAGTTTATTTTAGCACACCGAACCCCTCAAAGCCTATTTCTAAGCTATGTAGAGGATATTTAAGGTGTGTTTAACCTATGGTCATGTTCCGGAATGTCTGTTACAGTTTAAATTGGCATACTTTCGCAGTTTGTCAACTTTAGTCCCTGTAAGCGATTTAACTTGATTTTGCCATACCAAAGCCTTCAAAACTTATTTCTAAGTTATGTAAAGGTTATTTAAGGTATGTTAAGCCTATTTCACTATTCCGGAGTGTTCGTTGCATTAAACTGGTTATATTTACGCATCAGTGCGCGTATAACCTTCCAGAAAGCGATTTAGAGTTTGGAATCGAACATGAATTGATATGTGTAAACGATACACACATTTATACAGATCCCAAGTATGAAATACAATATTTCATTGGCTTGGTATTTGTTTGATGGTCGAAGTGACCAGGTGTCACATAGATGCACATCATTAAGACTTGGTGATGTCATTCTTAAATTAAGCATACACAATCAAATAACCACTCTGTATTTCTTCTTCTCATGCCAGTATTTCAAATAAGCTTTCTATGTACGCTCATGCATTCAAATTCCTTAAACCTTCACAAGGTCCTTAATAGTGTACCTGCATTCTCATTTCATACTCAAGAACCCGGTTTAGTAACTTAACATTCAAACTTATTTAAGTTATGCAAACATATACTCACATCCCATTCATTTGTAAGCAATAAATCCCGCTTCGTACTCAGGCGCAATCATACATACAATCTAAAACACATACTTACGTACGTGATTATGTACACATAAACAAATGAACAAACTATACAAACATACACGTTACATAAGTCATTCCAGAAGAGTTTGCTAAGACATCCTAAATACAAACTTCCAAATAGATAGATCGCATACATACATACGAACCTACGTACATTCTCTCTTTTATTCATAATTACCTAGCGATCCCGACTAACGGAAGGTAACTATTTTCCAAAAATCCAAAACCAACAAAAAGGTTAGTTTTGATCGTCTAATAAAAGGTCTAAGCAAGTTCCATGTCCATAACAAACAAAATCGAATGAATTTCCAGCTGATTGGTCCCTGGCGGGGCGGGACGGCCAGCCCATCTTCTTTGGCGTGGCGCGACGGAGGACTAGACTTGCTGTCGCGTAGCGCGACAACCTTGTTTCGACAGAAGGTTCCTTTTTATTTAGCTGCAAATGCCCAGCTCCATTTTTAACAAATTTTCAAACTTATAATTGCCATATTTTTCGTTCTAGATGTCCGTTTTGTGTGATTCTTTTTCCTACGCGTCCGTAATTAAAATAAGGATCTGTTCATCATAATTACTTGCATCAAAATCCAGTTTATAAGTTAAAAGCTTAAAATTACCTTTTTCGAATATTCGACCCGTTTAGTTTCTGAGTACACTACATGGTTACAATCTACAATCGTTCTAACATTCTTATCCATTCAGGCTTACCAAGCATTTGCGTTTTCGCTCCAAATACGGGGTTCGCGTACGTGTTCACGTTCACTAATTTATTTGTATCTACCTAAACACGTAATCCACTTTTAACCTCTTAATTTATTTGACCCGTTCAGGGGACTTTTAAATATTTAAGCATCGAACTCGCTCTTTTACTTTTTGCATTCTTATGCTAATTAACTACTTTCGGTTACACTATCATTCTTATCTTAGTTATCTCAATTGTTACCTATTCGTACATAACTCCCCTCATTCATAGGTATTAAATAACTCCTTGTACATGATAATAAGTGAGTCGGATGTCACTTACCCAAATCATACCAAAATGAGTAAACTCTCATTTTGACCCGTTTGATCGACTTTATGAAAATCTTTACTTCTACATACCCATACCTTTCTAAACTCTGATACCATTCCTAAATAACTAATTCATAACCGTACTTTACTACATTAAGGAGTGATTCCGGATAACTACTCGTTTAGTACTAATACTTGACATCATCATCTAATTTACGTTTCGACACAACTACTAACATTTATCATACAACTAATCACTTACTAATAAGAGGGAGTTCGGAAATTACTTACCTCGTGCGTCCGAATTTACACATAGCTTCCGTGTTTACCTTCGACCCGTGGCGCTTCCATGTTTGTGCTCATGTTGACATGACTCCTATCCGTACATGTCGTCATAATTATGACACGGTTAGCTTACACACATTCATTCATTCGACTTTCAATTCATACAACATTTGTCTTTCGTTAGTTTATTAGCGCATATAAGGATTATGTATCATCATACTTTATTACTACCATACATGGCACAAAAAAATAGTTAGTTCATAACACATAAGTTCTTGCATACGAACTTTTACCTTCTAACTACAATCCTATACATATTCCGTTCTCATTTTAGATTACGCCATTAATTTACATAACAATTATATTCACGCATCATTCGCTTTCCATAACACATTTCACAATTTATTTACTTTACATTTTCCAAATATAATGCAAGACTTCCTAATTCATTCAAAATTTATAAAATTAACCATTCAAGCATTTAATCGAACACTTGATGTTCATACAATATTTTAAGCACTATGTACATGTGCTTTACGCATAACCTACTCATTCACACCACACTTGATCAATTCAACCAATTTCACTTAGCTTCTTAGCCTACATCAAGAACATCTACCAAAACTCTAATACTTATACATTCATCCTTCAGTTTCTCATAAGTTTTAGCATCTAAGAATTGCTAAAATCTTATCATATGACTAACACAAGTGGGTTTTACTTCAATCCTTTGCTATAATCAAATTCAAAGATAATTCGCATTCTACATAATGATATTAACCCTCATACAAACTCAAATTCATACAATCTTCATGGATTAATCAAAACCCACTTAACAAAAAGCATCAAAACATGAAATTGAACTCACCTTATGATCAATACACTTAGATTAGAGAGTATCTAGACCCATGCATTCCATTTGCCCTTGATCTCCTTTTCAATTTTGATGGGTTGTTAGGGTTTTTAGCTCTTTCCTTTGCCCTGCTCTCGATCGCACGCCCAGAACCCCCAAATACTGACTTTTATTTTTTTGTCAAGTGTTTTATTTAACACTTTTCCCTTTTAACCCCTCAAACTTTTAAAACTTGTCATTTATTTCATTTCACATACTAACTTGTATTTAAAACCAAGTTCACTAACTTAGTTACCTCAATATCACACCATGTAAAATAAATTATTCTTGTAATTTAACATTTGGATTTTAGGGGTGTTACATTTATTCAGTAACCAATAACATTTTCTGTATACAAAAAAATGATAATTAATAATTAAATGTCCAGTAATTAAGAAAAAAAAAGCATATGCCTCTTAGAGGTGAAGTTAGAGGTTCAAACCTGGGCAAGGGCCACTAGTTTAGGATTATTGGAGTAGTAGAGCAAAGCAAGTGTTGCCATTAAAAAAATGGTATTTTGATACTTTACTTTGAAAATTATGTTAACTTTTTAAAATACATTCAAGTTTTTCTTAATTTATTAGAAGAAAATACTATTTTTCAACATATGATATATTTTGTTCTTTATTTAGGTGCGTTTTTTTCTCAACCCTTCGCTTTTTTTGCGCTTTGCGCCTAGGCTCTAGGCGAAGCATGTGCGCCTTGAGCGCGCCTAGCGCCTTTGATAACTATGTCCGCCACTAGTCGGGTTGTGTAGGAACGTTATACGACCTGACGAGTCGATCAGAAGAGTGCTCAGACTGAATCAGAGGCGGAATTCATTGGTTCAGTCTTTGTTTAGCTTGATTTCACTAATTTGTCTCAGTTTATTGCACTTTATAACAGGTTACAAGCTCTGGAGATGATTTGGCAGGGCTTCGCCGTACCATACAAGACCACACGCACAACTACTCCCTAGTTCCGCTCATGTGTTCCTATTTATAGGCCTGATAGGTTCGCTTATATGTACATGACCATATGAGCGGACCTATCATGATGACACATAAGCGGACCTACTATCTTGACATATAAGCGGACCTATCAAACTCATGTGTTTCTTGATTTACTTTCACTGTACAATCATCCCTAACCCAAAACTCGAACTAAGATGTAGTCGACAGACAACTGCACCAACAGACTCCCCCTTGAATGTTGACGGAATCTTCAGTGAGAGTCTTCAACATGACAACTCTTCAATCTCGATCGGTCTTCTTCAGGAACTCTTCCTGGAATCATGAACCCGGATCTTTCTCTGGCTCTAACTCTCGTCAGACTCCCCCTTTCATCGAGCTGGGATCGCCATCTGGAATTTGTTATCACCATTGAAATCAAATCCTGGTTTTTTTAAAGTTTAAGCTCTCCTCAAGTTCTGATTAATCTCCTGGCTTTCGTAGCAACAGGATCAGAAACCTACACATCTCAAACATTCTATTACAAACAAAACAATGTTGTGATTCAACTTAATGAATCAACATAAACATTTCAAACCATTTAACCAACCCAACTGTTCATCTTGTTTAGCCTTTGAGATTTTGAATATCAGCTTTTCAACATCAGTTGTCAAAAATCTTTTTGGATTTTTCAAACTATGAAACACAAACGCAACAACAGAAATTAAATACAGAAATGAAATATGTACAAACATATTTTTGTGAGTTTGCGAAAGAGGATAAGATCAGTTTTTAGACAAATCACAAGCACCGTTAAGCTCTTAATCGTTTTAAGCTCTAAACGATTCACGTTGATTGACGATATATTTGTCCTCTTAAGCTCAATCTAAAAACTTTCGACATGCTTACCGATACGTTAAGGTATATTAATATAACACTAAATTCTTATGGACCCCACGATCTCAGCATATCCCCTCATCATGCAATACACTGACTCAAGTAATGCCTTTAAACTTTTATCAACTGTGATTTGTGCGAAAACAAAGCAGAATGTTTAAACATTAACAATCAGGTCGATACTTCCGTATACGCAGAGAAAGTCCAATGTTTAAACAAAATAAGAAAAATAAAACAAGTTGAAGTTGTTTAGGCTTTAACCACCAGGTCGATAGTCCCGTATACGCAGAGGTGATCCAAAGCTTAAACGAAACACCAAAGAAAATAAAACAGAACGTTTAGGCAACAACATCTAGGTCGATACTCACGTATACGCAGAGGATGTCCGATGCTTAAACAAAATAAAGAAATAAAACAAGTTTAAATCTTTGCAAAATAAAATGCACAATCACAGCGATTTTTCAGCAAAAGTTGTGAAAGTTCACAAACTTAACCAGTTTTATGTCTTTCGACAATCAGCGATTACTGAGTAGGCACACAATCAAGAAGGACAAAACTAAGTACTATGCTTTCGACCATGTTTCCCACTAGAACTAGGCTTTTTGATTTAGGTTTGTATCGTTATTGAAAATCTACTAATCTAGCTGAGCCTATCGTCACATCGTTAGTGAGACCGTTTATCACATTTTAACTTTACATTTCTTTAGCATGCTGTAACAGTCCAACTGATCTACTATCATTTCCTCTTTTTGACAACAAAACTCAATTTTGAATTTTTCAATGTTTTTGACATTTTCAAATTTTCTAATTTTTTAAAAAATTTTACTCCCCCTAAAATCAAAATATGTCTCAATTTTGATTTTCTGGGAAAATTTGAAACAAACTGTACAAACTTGACAACTTGATGAGAATCACTTCAATTCTCCATCCACTTGGCTTGAGCAATCAGAACTCCCCCTGACAACAAAACATTTTCCCATAGTGATCTCAAAACACTTAAGTTTGTTTTAATCAAAACGGTTTTTCCGGAAAATTAGTTTTGTAAGTCATTTCTTAAACATGGGGTTTCATTCATCACCTTGTTTTCTTTAAGCACTTGTAAAAATTTAACATTTGTAAGATCAATCCACAAACATCACTTGTAGAAAATCAAGTACAATTTAATGTCCCTGATTTACCACTTTTAAGACGAAATATCACTTTCGTGAATTTCTCAAGAAATGTGCCGATTCATGTTCCACGCTTACCAACCTGGCAACTCCGGCAAGTCAGGTTTTTCATTTAAACAGATTCACCCAAGCCTGACAGTCCTGGGGTGATTTTGAATTCTTGTTCAACAATGGTGGAAAATTTGCATCATCCATTGTTAAACCAGAATTCTCATTTTTTACCTCAACACATGGCTCTTCTGGCTTTACCACACCAGATTCATCGCCTGAATGTGGCTTGTCTGACTTTGATGAGCCAGATTCATCGCCGACATGTGGCTCCTTTGTTTCCGAAGAAACAGATTCATTGCCACAAACTTTCTTCTTCTTCTTTCCCTCTTTCGTCCTCATATTTGTATCTGATGAATTCGTTTTGCTTGATTTGTCATTCTTTGGCGAGCAAGACGATTTATCAGAACTTTTATCTGTTTTACCAGTTGTATCCGAGGACAAAATCTTCTCTAGATACTCTCTGGCCTTCTTTCTCTTCTTTCTCAGTCTGTCTTTCTGCCCCTGAGAAAGTTTCACTTTCGTTTCTTAAACTTTAGGTTCTTGAACCTTCTGTTCTTTGGGCTTGACATTGACTGGTTTCCTTGCCATCTTCTGAGAATTAACCCTCATTCTTTCATTTGATCTCCTAGGGCAATCTCTGGCAATATGACCTCTGATGTTGCAGTTAAAGCATCTCCTCGTCTCATAATTCCAACCTTGGCAGTTAACAGCAATGTGTCCTTGATAACCACATCGGTAACACACTCTGTTATCGTACCAATCACCATTTTCAGCCCTAATGCTCAAATCAAAACACTGTTTGGCTTGGTGATATTCCTTTTTCCTTTTGATTGCTGGTTTTGACTTTTGAGCACTGTGGTCCGACCTGCACCACTTATTGCCAACAATTTTAGAGTTTTCATTTTTCGATTTTTGTAATTTTTCATTGCGATTGGATGATTGATCTGATGAACTTTTATTTTCTTTTTGAACATTTTTCAAAATTTTCTCTTTTTGTTTCTGTTCCACTTTCTTTTTCAAAGGTTTTTGCTTAGAGCATTCTCCCTTTTCAGTAGATTGCAGAACAGTTTTCTAAAATTTTTCTTTTAATTTCAAAAACAATTTTTGTTTTTCAATTTTATCTTTTTCATCTTCAGATTTCTCATCACAATCTTCAACTTTGACTTTGTCAAAGTTTGTGACATTGTCACTTATTGGAACGGAATTTAAAGGTTTTGGGCAATGAATAGTTGAAGTATTCACAAATACCTTCAACTTTTCTTCCCATTCATTGATTTTCTTTTGAGCACATTCTGCTTCCTTTTCAAGTCAAATAATCTTTTCAAGATGAGAATTGATTGCAATTTGTTTTTCAAGATTATTTTTACCAAAAAAATCTTTCTCATCTTCTAAAATTTTTATTTGACTTTGAAAATCTTTTTCAATCTTTGATTTTTCATTTTCAAAACTTTTAATTTTCTCTTCAAAAACTTTTACTTTTTCTTTCAACTTCTTGTTTTCTGATGTCAAACTGTTCACATCATTTAACAGTTTAACATTTTCAGCTTTTAGCTTTTCACAATTTCCCTGTAAATCCAGAATCTGTTTTACATCAGTTTGCTTCTCATCTTTCAACTTCTTGACATCCGATTTCAAACTTTCCGCATCCTTCAAGAGTTTGTCATTGTCAGTCTTAAAGTTGTCACATTTGGAGCACACTGATTCAGAATTTGAAGATTCATTCTTCACAGATTCTTCATTCTTTGGATCTTGTTCTTTCTCTATCTTATATGTACCTGCACCAAAGATTGTAACAAGATCAATAGGATTTCCATTATCATCAATATAACAACCCCTTTTCATATCATACATCAAATTTCTTTTCGCTGCCCAACAAACATTGATTCTTTTGTTTATTTCATATATCACGTCTAAATTCAAATCATCTAAATTCATTTTTATCTTATCCAACACATCTCTCTTCTTTTGATAAAGTTCATAATCATGATTTTTCAGTTTACTGATGAATTTATTCAGAGATAATTTTGAAAAACTTGAATTTTCTCTGATTTTTCAAAAAAACATCCCATTCAACAGGTAATCCATTAGCAAACTTTGATATCATTTCAGCTTCTGATATTACTATTTGATTTTCTTTCAAATAGTCAATCAAACGATCAAAACGCTTTTCCAAATCATCCAATTTCTCATCTTTCTTACTCAGAAAACATTCGAAACGTTTACTCCAAACCTCTTTGGGCAATTCCTGATAGGAACTACTGAAATATCCTCGATACCAATCATTTAACCTTTTAAGATCATTGTTTTCCTGGTCATCAATTCTCATTGTCATTTTTCTAAACAATCCCAACAAATCTTTGTTGTTCACAAAAGTGAAACAAGTAGTGTCCAAATGAGTGAAAATCTTGTTGTCCAAATAAGCGGAACTAGGTCAAATTCAAATAAGCGAAACTGGTCTGTTCATAAAAGCGGAACTATCAGTCAATTTGAAGCGGAACCTTGATCTTGTTCACAAAAGCGGAACTATCAAATCTGTCCCTTGAAGCGGAACCTTTCAATCGGAACCTTAGATTTGATTACACAAGAGCGGATCTGACTGTTCAGATAAGCGAACTTATGTGATGTCTGTATAAGCGAAACCACACAAGCGAACCTCTGATATGTCACAATGAGCGAACCACAAAAGCGGACCTCAACTATATGTAATTACAAGCGAACCTCTTGAGCGAACCTACAACAAATATGTTCCTAAAAGCGAACCTCTAGAGCGAACCCTCAACAATCAAGTCCCTATGAGCGGACCTCTAGAGCGGAACTACAACAAACCTGATCTTATAAGCGGACCTAAAAAGCGAACCTCTATAGTGACATAAAAGCGGAACCTATTCACGAGCAGTTTTAGGTCATTTTTAGTCCGTAATTTGGTCCAAAACTTTCCAGGGTTTGTTAATGACTTATAATACACAATCTGTGAAATTTTTAGCTGATTTTGACCGTTAAAACTTGATCTGATGATGAAAGAAAGTGTAGAAATCAGAATTTTTTAGCGAAAACGAACTAAACCGTAAGAAATCTTCCTCCTGAGCTCTGATACCACTTGTAGGAACGTTATACGACCTGACGAGTCGATCAGAAGAGTGCTCAGACTGAATCAGAGGCGGAATTCATTGGTTCAGTCTTTGTTTAGCTTGATTTCACTAATTTGTCTCAGTTTATTGCACTTTATAACAGGTTACAAGCTCTGGAGATGATTTGGCAGGGCTTCGCCGTACCATACAAGACCACACGCACAACTACTCCCTAGTTCCGCTCATGTGTGCCTATTTATAGGCCTGATGGGTTCGCTTATATGTACATGACCATATGAGCGGACCTATCATGATGACACATAAGCGGACCTACTATCTTGACATATAAGCGGACCTATCTAACTCATGTGTTTCTTGATTTACTTTCACTGTACAATCATCCCTAACCCAAAACTCGAACTAAGATGTAGTCGACAGACAACTGCACCAACAGGTTGTGTGAGTAGTGCCCATACTATTATGACAAAATTAAACAAATTGACCTGCCCATCAACCGAATAAAATCATACATTAGCATGATACATCCATGTGGCAAAACAGACAAGTTAGGTAATACGTATAACTGGATAATTTTTGTTAATATTTCGAGTTGCGTTGACCTGAAGCACTTTCAAGTTTGACTCTTTATAAAAAAAATAGTGAAAGAGAATGTCCTTGCTCCCCCCCCCCCCCCCCCCAATAATACATGCTAAAGTAGCTTGTGTCATGATTAAAAGATAATAATAATTAACAAATATGAGATCATACAAATAGTGTTAGTCAGCAAAACACTACCAAAGCTCGAGCTATTTTGAGATCGACCTCAAACGAGCTAAAAGCTCGACTCGAGCTTGCTTTAATATGGCATAAACGAGCCAAAGCTCCGCTCGAGCTCGGCTTTCCAATGTTATCATCATTATTATTATATTATATATGAAAAGCTAAAATTTTGTTTGGGCTAGTTTAGGCTCACGAGCCTATACAAGCTTTGTATTCTAGGCTCGAACTCGTGCTCGATAACTAAACGAGCTCTGTTTCAGGCTTGAGTTTGGACTCGTTAAGTCTCGGCTCGTTTAAACTTTTAACAGAGCCTCTCAGGAGTAGCTCTCGAGCCTTAGGGCTTGTTTACACCCATTAGCAACCTATCAGAGCACACACATACGGAATGAAACATGTGAACCAAAATGTAAAGCATAAAAAACCTGTAGATATGTGCATAAATGTGAAATCATAAGAGTATGAACTCGCAATTAAGGTGTTTTTAGCAGGGATTGAAGAGCGAAAGTTGTTCGAAGCTACAAGATTCCCTGGAGAATAAGCAAGAGATGCCATTAGCGAATGGATGCTCTCTGTGTGTTAGACAATAAGAGGCGAAGATGATTTAGGGTTTACACATATATGCTCTAGATTTTATTAAACTTGCAATTCACTAGCTCAATATTGCTACTCCTAAATTTACAATAACACAGAACTTATCCTATGTAGTGCCAACAATGATATTACTGATCGGAATGAAGATTATTTTGACAAAGAACCAAATAAATCCAATCGTAGTACGAGTCGCAACTTTTGTGAATCGCACCGAATCGTGTGATAACTGAAAGTTAGGTTAAAACCTGCATTACAATGACACATAAGCGTTCAGAAATGGATCGAGAGCATACATACCTTTGCGATCAGGTTAAATAGAGTATCAAAACTTCACATTCCTCAAAACATGCTACAAATCTATACCAAATTCCAGATCAAATTCCGATTTCAATCGTTACTAACGAATGCGGCTATAAATCACATTTTAGGAACCCTAGAAGCCAGATCTATAGCCTACACAACGCAACTGAAACAAAAACGATCTGTTCGTGATGAAACTAGCATGAAACAATGATGAAATTGAAATGAGGATCTAAGTAATTAATGCGGTAAAATATTGGATATCGGTCAAGGGTCGATATTTGAGATATCGATTATCGCGGTGGGATATCGGTAATTTTAATATCATGCTAAATTTATATATATATATATATATATAGGGTAGGGATAGTGTACATTAATTCAGAAATGTGAGAAGTGTATTATAACACTATATATAACACCATATAAACACCGTATAACATTATTTAACACCATATAACACTATGTAACACTATATAACACTATACATCTATCATAGACATGTTATCAGAAAAAATATAGTGTTATATTTGTTATATAGTGTTATATAGTGTTACATAGTGTTATATGGTGTTACATATTGTTATACGGTGTTATATAGTGTTATAATACACTTCTCACACTTCTGGATTAATGTACAGGATCCTCTACCTATATATATATGTATATATATATATATGATATATAGCAATTTAACAATAACAATTGTAACAAGTAAGAACTGACTAAGACTTAAAACACTAACATTTAACAATAACAACTAACAATTAAGACTTAAAACACTAATAGCAGCAATAACAAGAAAAATGAATAGTAGAAATAAGAAGAATGGTATTGATATCGGGAAAATCGATGATTTATCGATCAAATATAGGTCCTATATCGCTCAAATATAGTTGATATTATCGGTACTGATATCTGACCAATATTTTGTACCGCTATCTCGGCAGGGGACCGATAACCGATATATCACTGATATATCGGTTGATGTATCGGGATATTAACTACATAGATAAGGACAATGAAGATACCAGAGAGAGAACAAACAGGGACTCGATTAAAGCTGAGAACCAAATGATTGAAGCATAGTGACTCGATTGATCTTCGTTAGGTTATTTTTCATCACAAATGATTCATCTACAGATTTGGCCAAAAAAAAACCTAAAAATAACCAAATCTGTAACGGTTTTATGCTGAAAACAACAATCAACATATCCAATTATGATATATTCAACAAATAAACGCTATCGTTACTTGAGCCAATAAATCCAGGGTTTTGTATCAAAACTAGTTAGATTTTTCTATCATATTTGTGTCTAGGATGCGCTAGGGTTTCAAAATTCAACGAACGACTCCAGAAACACAAAACCTAGGGTTTCATGCCACTGATTTACAGTTCTTAACATCGAAAATGATGCTGCTTTAAAACAAATTCACTTATAAACTGTTGAATGAATGATACTATACTATACTTAATCTACGAGATTCATGTCTCATAATTCACGCGAGAGAAATAATAATGATGATGATTTAACAAAACTGAACTTAATTTGAATCTATAGATCAAACCTGACAGGTTTAAATCAACAGGAGCACCATTGTTACTCTGATAAAATCTAGAATGGTGAGATCGAACAGAGGGAATTTGAATTTTATGAAGAAGAAAAACAGGGGATTAGGGTTAGGACTTTATGAGCTCAGTGTTGTTTTTGGGTAAAATGGAAAATGTTTATTAGACGGGTGTTATATGTTTGTGAGAAAGTTCAGGGGTGAGACGGGTTGGGGGTGAGACGGGAGTTTTTTGAAAGATGAGAGGGTGAAATGGAATCTACTTCATATCTTTTATTTTGTTAAAGCGTTTGTTGCAAATGCGTCACAAATTAGGACGCATTTCCAACGAAATATATAATAGCTTTATTGATCATCCGATTAAAACATTCTAATAAGTACTTGTTGAAAATGTGTGGCAAATTTGTTCCAAAAATTAGGGGGGGGGGGGTTTGTCGTTGGAAATACGTCATAATTTTGTCAAAATTTGCAATGTATTTTTTTCCATTGGAAATCTCCGTAGGAAAATGACATTTTTCTAGTAGTGGTAATGAATTGAACGAAGATGATACCAACCTAATTTCCGCCGCAACGGACGGGTAATTCTACTAGTTACTTATTACTGGTAAACCTTTTGACCTTGTTTTATCGTCTAATAATTAAAAATTAACTCTCTTTAATTATTATCCAATAATAATTAATTCTCGTTTATCTCGAAAAACCATTATTCACTCCTCACTAGTCAAAAAATGCTTTAACTTTGTTTTATTCTTAATAAAACAACCTTTTAGTTTAGGGTTACTGGATTTTAATAATCCTAAGTTTCACCTGTTGACCGATAATAATCCAAACTTTAAAAATTCCCTTCAATAATTCCAACTTGTAAAAGTTTGGCCGCCATTGAGCCTTTTCAAATATATAAGAATTTTGTGTCTTCAATAGATTCAATTACACCTAGAGACTCCTAATTGATTTGAGTGCACCTATGTTAGAAAAGGATCAATGACGGCCAAACTTTTACAAGTTGGGATTATTGGAGGAAATTTTTAAAGTTGGGATTATTATTGGCCAACAGGTGAAACTAAGAATTATTAAAATCAAATAACCCATTAATTTATTATCTAATAATAAATTATTACTCATATAACCCTTTAAACGACACTAATCATTTCCATTAAATTAATTGCTCGCAAATAATTAACATTCCTAATTTTTCACCAAATACTTGTTCTCAACGATTAATCATCCGCTAGTGTGATCTATAATATTTAATAATTAAATATTATTCTTTGTTAGTCGTCCGAAGTGTAACTCTTTAAATCATACCTTAATAGCAACGTTAAATGATCGATAATTAAGCACCTAAATCCAACACATTTACAATCTACACTCATAAATAATGATTTCATGCCTATAACAAAATTATAAAAGCAACTAAGTACTATATAAATAAAACCTTCTGGTAAGTGAAGATATAGTAAACCATAGCATTTGTTTATGAAAACTTGAAAAAGCATTTAGCACATATGAATCACCCCAAAATAATTGAAAGCAGTAAAAGAGGGGAACTATGTACTCACTTGAGATTGCAAGGTATCCTAGATTAAGTGAACTAACAAAGCTCGGGAAATCAAGGAATCAAGTGGCACCTAGTATGGAATCACTCTGTTAACAATCGGGACCTAAATCGGGAGATCGAGTAGAATGAGGTATTGTAAACCAAATGAGTGTTAGAACTCATATAATATGGTTTAACAAAGCCAACATTCTGATTTGATACCTATCCTAAGTGCTTTTGACCCGTTATGACCCGTTAAGGTAGTTTACGCTACTTTAACGCGCCATTTGCGCAATGCACGTTTGGATGGCCTAACTAGTCTTATGATAAGTATTATATTCCCTAACATGTTTAATAATGTTGCATAATCAGTTTAAGTGTCAAAAATTTAGGTTACATATGCTTAAATTGAAATTATGCGCAAAAGGGCATTTTGATTATTTTCCTAAGGCATATAAACTACCTATCATACAACTAATTAAACAATGTGACCATAAGGTATAACCTTGGAAGGTTATTCCCTATACAACTATGGTCACAATATATGTTTGGTCGGATCCTAATGATCGACCAAACGGGTCGGGTTCGAAAGTCTAAGCGGTTGTCGATACCGCTTGACTTAAGACCCTAAATAAGCACTAAACTAAAAGTGACGAGTTAAACATGTTAAAACATGTTTAACTAAGTTAGAAAACTGATTTGATATCAAAACAAAGTGTTTTGATACCCGAAAATAGTTTCGTCGCAAAATGCACATAGTCGTGCATTTTGACCGAAACTTTGACTCGTCACTTCGACTAGTCAACGTGGTAATCAGTAGGTATAGTCGCAAGGGACTATAACCATCGTGATTACGCTCACGTTGCAAAGTTCGAACGAACTTTGACTTGACCAATTCATGGTCAAAGCTGAAAGTCAAACACTGTTTCACTTTCTAGTTTGAAATAAATGAACAAGACATGAAAGAACACTTACAAGTGTTCTAGACTAGAAAAATGACTAAGAAAGCTCAAGTATGAGGCCTCCAACAAAGTGTGGTAGCCTCAATTCAGAGCTAGAGAGAGGAGAATGAGAAATGAGCAAGGATTGAATGAAAGTTCTTAGCTATTTATAGTTGTAGTGATGTTGTAGGATCTTGCCAACTGTAATAAGTGTTGCCCAAGAAATGATCCACACCCTACATGTGTTTGGACCTGATTAATGGACTTGTAGGACACTTAACTTGGTCCCCAAACAAGAAAACAACCACCCAAAACCATTGATTTCAGCTGATTTGGATTAAAACTGGTTTCTGCCAGCACCAGTTCTCGCGCCCCGCGACCCCATAGGGTCTAATCTCTCGCGGCCAGCCTACCAGGTGTAAATCAGACTTTTCAAAATTGTCAAAACATGTCCCTGCAGCTCCGAAACTTGTTTTTCGACTCGTTTAACCCCCGTTAACCCAATTTCCAGGCTCTAAAAGGATGTTAAAGCATAGAGGACTTGAAATATGCTTGAAAATATCATGGATGTCGGTTTGTTTGGTCGGACGATCGCGTTGTTCGGTTAATTACAACGAAACTCGAACGGACGCGAAAACGATCCAAATTACGCGACGAATGGTATTTTTGCATTCCTATCACTAAAATACAATATTCTAGTGAAAACAAAAATTTTTGGATGTCCGGATATGGTCAGAACGCAAGATATGCATGAAAATGCATACTTCCGCAGTTTTTGACGCTTTTAGTCCCTGTGATCAAATAAGCGCATTTTCGCATACTGAACACTTCAAAACTTATTTCTAAGTTATGTAAAGGTTATTTAAGGTATGTTTAGATTATGTCACTATTCCGAAGTGTTCGTTGCTATACGAATTGGCAGACTTTTGCAGTTTGACGCAAATAGTCCCTGTGATCGAATAAACTTGTTTTTGCCATACCAAACTCTTCGAAACTTATTTCTAAGTTATGTAAAGGTTATTTAATGTATGTTAAGCATATGTCACTATTCCATAGTGTTTGTCGCGTTCAACTGATTACGTTTGCGTAACAGTTTGTGTATAACTTTCCAGAAAGTGATTAAGAGCTCGAAATTGAACAAGAATTGATATGTGTAAATGTCACATGTATTTGTACAAATCCCGAGAATGAAACAGAAGATTTCATTGGATTCCTATTTGTATGATGGTCGTAGAGGCACAATTGTCACAATTTAGTGTAAACATTTTCATTTACAACCCATGTAGTTTAATTATTGTATTTTTTTTCTTTTACTTTAACAAAATTATTTTTCTGCCCCTAAATAGTTTTTTTTAACAAATATGTTAATACCGTTTTAAACATATTTTTTAATTTTTCCTTTTCTTTGTTATAACGAGTGTGGCAAAGGTTTTTTTACTTTAATATTTTTTTAACGAAATCGCCAATACTCTTTTGAACATATTTTTTAACTTCTTTTTTCTTTCCTATAACGAGCGCGTCGAAACCGACCAAGTTTCTGTCGTTTTCTTTTCCGTTTACCATATTTTTACCTTTGTTATTTACTATAGCGTTTTACCTTTTGTTATTATTTTGATGTTCAGAGCCGAGTTACGAGGCAAATAGCATAACCCATTAATATATCATTTTAATTAATTTTACAAATTTATTTATCGATTTTCATGGTGTGCTTTATGTCCTGAATTTCAACCGCTTCCCTGCGTAACGCACAGGTAACTATGACCCTAGTTGTATATTAAGTAAAGTTAAACTTTTTAGCTGTTAGATTAATTGCAATATTGCATACTTCTCAAGTTGTATGGTTTTGATCTTTTTTACATGTATATTTCAGTTGTATTGATGATATAAAACGGAAGCTGTTTGAAAAAAAATAATATACTAGATAGAGTTAATGCCGTGCATGCTTACATGCAACATTTGAGTTTTCACAACACCTAAGTTGGATACAATAAAAAATGGAAATGCATACATGATTACTTCTCGACATCACTATTTTGGTGGGGTGGTAGAGGCTTTATGTCTCTTGGGAAGAGACCAGAGTTCAATTTCTTATATGGGATAAAACTTAGTGTAATTTAAAAGTAGTGTTATGTAACTTTTGTTGTTAAAAAAAATACATGATTACTTCCTTGGAAGCTTAAAATATGTATTAATGTGAGGTAGTAGGTTTATTAAACTCTTTGTCAGTCATTTTTGAACTCAGATGATTGTCTTAATGTAGCCAACTTGAGCAATTTCCATTATCTCATTGATTTCTATGAAGATAGAAAATTCTATCTTGATTTAAATTTCTAATAAACTTTTACCTAGGTTCAGAGATCCCGTTTAGTGTTTTGGTTATACGAAACATCTATAGATACATTCTCAATTCATCGTATCATCTTTTACTTATACCAACCTGGTTTTTTTTGGCTTACTATATGAGTGTTGATGCTAACCAATGTTGTAAACTACTAGAAAAATGACGATTTTTAACACCTCTTTCCGTTACAAATGCGTTGCAAATTCCTCTTTGCTACAGATTTACAACAAAACCTTGATATTAGAAAAAGCCCCGTTGAAAAGCATTTACAACACATTTATTACGCATTTTTCAACGTAAATATGACAAAAAATTGGTGTTGGAAATTTGTGAAGCATTTCCTACACATTTCCTTGTTTTAGTAGTAAAGTTTTGTGACACATTTGTAAAGAAATATTTGGAAAAAAAATGCAATGCATTTGCAACGGAAAATTTAAAAACTATTGCAACGCATTTACAAGGGAATATGTAAAAAAAAAATGCAACGCATTTGTAACGAAATATTTAAAAAACTAAAAAATCCAATCAATCAAATAACCTACATAAATTTAATACAAATTTTCAATCTATACAGTAATAGATTAGAGCATTTCACATCAAGTGATCGATCGATAAGAACAAACTCTCAGAATTCATAAAAAAACACGATCAAATTTTCAAATACTACCTTAGTTTTCAGATCGAGTGTGCAATTGAAACTTCCAATCAATAAAATACGGAAACAAAACAGAACGACTTTGACTTAAGATCGCAACACAAATAGATGACGATTTTCGCATAACATGTTCGGAGGAACTAGAAGCATCCGTACCAGGCAACATCTTTTGGCGCCGTCTTATGCACGTTTGCAGCCACAACGGTCATGCCTTAGGTTTCTCTAACTTCTCTTTCTCAATCCTAGATCCGCCAAGGGTCGGGTTGGTGATTAGATCCGCCACCACAGTTGTTAAAAGCGAGCACTTCAAGCGCCTAGGCGCAATTCTAAGGCGCAACACATTAAATGCGCTTCTATCTCCTAGGTAATTAAAGCGCAACAGAATTTTTTTTTATTAAATCGGAAATTCTTTATTAATTGCAACCCATGCGCAATTAATATTAATTAATTCAGTTTTTTTATTTAATCTGAAATTATTTATTAGTTCATTAACTGCAACCAATGCACAATTAATGTTAATTAATGAATTTATTTAATGAAACACCCGTACACGTAATAACTTAAAACGACGCAACGGAAAAATATGAGCCTTAAAATTTCTTTCGTATTTACTCGCGTGACATACTTGAGAGTTTTTACTAAAATAATTAACACTTTACTAAAAGAATTTACAACATTCATACTCCATTTTTCACATTAAATGAATTAAATATAAGCTCCAGTTGAGTGACCGCTCTCCCCGCACAATCCTTACTCTTGACTCGATCTTCAATCCTCCTATTCTTTATGTTGATGTTAAGTCTGCCCAACCTGCATTCACCACATAGATGCACATCATTAAGACTTGGTGATGTCATTCTTAAATTAAGCATACACAATCAAATAACCACTCTGTATTTCTTCTTCTCATGCCAGTCTTTCAAATAAGCTTTCTATGTACGATCATGCATTCCAATTCCTTAAACCTTCACAAGGTCCTTAATAGTGTACCTGCATTCTCATTTCATACTCAAGAACCCGGTTTAGTAACTTAACATTCAAACTTATTTAAGTTATGCAAACATATACTCACATCCCATTCATTTGTAAGCAATAAATCCCGCTTCGTACTCAGGCGCAATCATACATACAATCTAAAACACATACTTACGTACGTGATTATGTACACATAAACAAATGAACAAACTATACAAACATACACGTTACATAAGTCATTCCAGAAGAGTTTGCTAAGACATCCTAAATACAAACTTCCAAATAGATAGATCGCATACATACATACGAACCTACGTACATTCTCTCTTTTATTCATAATTACCTAGCGATCCCGACTAACGGAAGGTAACTATTTTCCAAAAATCCAAAACCAACAAAAAGGTTAGTTTTGATCGTCTAATAAAAGGTCTAAGCAAGTTCCATGTCCATAACAAATAAAATCGAATGAATTGCCAGCTGATTGGTCCCTGGCGGGGCGGGACGGCCAGCCCATCTTCTTTTGCGGGCCGCGACTGGTGTCGCGTGGCGCGACGGAGGACTAGACTTGCTGTTGCATAGCGCGACAACCTTGTTTCGACAGAAGGTTCCTTTTGATTTAGCTGCAAATGCCCAGCTCCATTTTTAACAAATTTTCAAACTTATAATTGCCATATCTTTCGTTCTAGATGTCCGTTTTGTGTGATTCTTTTTCCTACACGTCCGTAATTAAAATAAGGATTTGTTCATCATAATTACTTGCATCAAAATCCAGTTTATAAGTTAAAAGCTTAAAATTACCTTTTTCGAATATTCGGCCCGTTTAGTTTCTGAGTACACTACATGGTTACAATCTACAATCGTTCTAACATTCTTATCCATTCAGGCTTACCAAGCATTTGCGTTTTCGCTCCCAATACGGGGTTCGCGTACGCGTTCACGTTCACTAATTTATTTGTATCTTCCTAAACACTTAATCCACATTTAACCTCTTAATTTATTTGACCCGTTCAGGGGACTTTTAAATATTTAAGCATCGAACTCGCTCTTTTACTTTTTGCATTCTTATGCTAATTAACTACTTTCGGTTACACTATCATTCTTATCTTAGGTATCTTAATTGTTACCTATTCGTACATAACTCCCCTCATTCATAGGTATTAAATAACTCCTTGTACATGCTAATAAGTGAGTCGGATGTCACTTACGCAAATCATACCAAAATGAGTAAACTCTCATTTTGACCCGTTTGATCGACTTAATGAAAATTTTTACTTCTGCATACCCATACCTTTCTAAACTCCGATACCATTCCTAAATAACTAATTCATAACCGTACTTTACTACATTAAGGAGTGATTCCGGATAATCACTCGTTTAGTACTAATACTTGACATCATCATCTAATTTACGTTTCGACACAACTACTAACATTTATCATACAACTAATCACTTACTAATAAGAGGGAGTTCGGAAATTACTTACCTCGTGCGTCCGAATTTACACATAGCTTCCGTGTTTACCTTCGACCCGTGGCGCTTCCATGTTTGTGCTCATGTTGACACGACTCCTATCCGTACATGTCGTCATAATTATGACACGGTTAGCTTACATACATTCATTCATTCGGCTTTCAATTCATACAACATTTGTCTTTCGTTAGTTTCTTAGCGCATATAAGGATTATGTATCATCATACTTTATTACTACCATACATGGCACAAAAAATTAGTTAGTTCATAACACATAAGTTTTTGCATATGAACTTTTACCTTCTAACTACAATCCTATACATATTCCGTCCTCATTTTAGATTACGCCATTAATTTACATAACAATTACATTCACACATCATTCGCTTTCCATAACACATTTCACAATTTATTTACTTTACATTTTCCAAATATAATGCAAGACTTCCTAATTCATTCAAAATTTATAAAATTAACCATTCAAGCATTTAATCAAACACTTGGTGTGCATACAATATTTTAAGCACTATGTACATGTGCTTTATGCATAACCTACTCATTCACACCACACTTGATCAATTCAACCAATTTCACTTAGCTTCTTAGCCTACATCAAGAACATCTACCAAAACTCTAATACTTATACATTCATCCTTCAGTTTCTCATAAGTTTTAGCATCTAAGAATTGCTAAAATCTTATCATATGACTAACACAAGTGGGTTTTACTTCAATCCTTTGCTATAATCAAATTCAAAGATAATTCGCATTCTACATAATGATATTAACCCTCACACAAACTCAAATTCATACAATCTTCACGGATTAATCAAAACTCACTTAACAAAAAGCATCAAAACATGAAATTGAGCTCACCTTATGATCAATACACTTAGATTAGAGAGTATCTAGACCCATGCATTCAATTTTCCCTTGATCTCCTTTTCAATTTTGATGGGTTGTTAGGGTTTTTAGCTCTTTCCTTAGCCCTCCTCTCGATCGCACGCCCAGAACCCCCAAACACTGACTTTTATTTTTTTGTCAAGTGTTTTATTTAACACTTTTCCCTTTTAACCCCTCAAACTTTTAAAACGTGTCATTTATTTCATTTCACATACTAACTTGTATTTAAAACCAAGTTCACTAACTTAGTTACCTCAATATCACACCATGTAAAATAAATTATTCTTGTAATTTAACATTTGGGTTTTGGGGGCGTTACATTTATTCAGTAACCAATAACATTTTCTGTATACAAAAAAATGATAATTAATAATTAAATGTCCAGTAATTAATAATAGTCTTACTTAAATGGTTTTAATAAAAAAAGGCATATGCCTCTTAGAGGTGAAGTTAGATGTTCAAACCTGGCCTTGTGTGAGTAGTGCCCATACTATTAGGACAAAATTAAACAAATTGACCTGCCCATCAACCGAATAAAATCATACATTAGCATGATACATCCATATGGCAAAACAGACAATTTAGGTAATACGTATAACTGGATATTTTTTGTTAATATTTCGAGTTGCGTTGACCTGAAGCACTTTCAAGTTTGACTCTTTATAAAAAAAAATAGTGAAAGAGAATGTCCTTGCTCCCCCCCCCCCCCCCCCCCCCATAATACATGCTAAAGTAGCTTGTGTCATGATTAAAAGATAATAATAATTAAAAAAATATGAGATCATACAAATAGTGTTAGTCAGCAAAACACTACCAAAGCTCAAGCTATTTTGAGATCGACCTCAAACGAGCTAAAAGCTCGACTCGAGCTTGCTTTAATATGGCGTAAACGAGCCAAAGCTCCGCTCGAGCTCGGCTCTCCAATGTTATCATCATTATTATTATATTATATATGAAAAGCTAAAATTTTGTTTGGGCTAGTTTAGGCTCACGAGCCTATACAAGCTTTGTATTCTAGGCTAGAACTCGTGCTCGATAACTAAACGAGCTCTGTTTTAGGCTTGAGCTTGGACTCGTTAAGTCTCGGCTCGTTTAAACTTTTAACAGAGCTGCTCAGGAGTAGCTTTTGAGCCTTAGGGCTTGTTTACACCCATTAGCAACCTATCAGAGCACACACATATGGAATGAAACATGTGAACCAAAATGTAAAGCATAAAAAACCAGTAGATATGTGCATAAATGTGAAATCATAAGAGTATGAACTGGCAATTAAGGTGTTTTTAGCAGGGATTGAAGAGCGAAAGTTGTTCGAAGCTACAAGATTCCCTGGAGAATAAGCAAGAGATGCCATTAGCGAATGGATGCTCTCTGTGTGTTAGACAATAAGAGGCGAAGATGATTTAGGGTTTACACATATATGCTCTAGATTTTATTAAACTTGCAATTCACTAGCTCAATAATGCTACTCCTAAATTCACAATAACACAGAACTTACCCTATGTAGTGCCAACAATGATATTACTGATCGGAATGAAGATCATTTTGACAAAGAACCAAACGAATCCAATCGTAGTACGAGTCGCAACTTTTGTGAATCGCACCGAATCGTATGATAACTGAAAGTTAGGTTAAAACCTGCATTACAATCACACATAAGCATTCAGAAATGGATCGAGAGCATACATACCTTTGCGATCAGGTTAAAGAGAGTATCAAAACTTCACATTCCTCAAAACATGCTACAAATCTATACCAAATTCCAGATCAAATTCCGATTTCAATCGTTACTAACGAATGCGGCTATAAATCACATTTTAGGAACCCTAGAAACCATATCTATAGCCTACACAACGCAACCGAAACAAAAACTATCTGTTCGTGATGAAACTAGCATGAAACAATGATGAAATTGAAATGAGGATCTAAGTAGTTAATGCGGTAAAATATTGGATATCGGTCAAGGATCGATATTTGAGATATCGATTATCGCGGTGGGATATCGGTAATTTTAATATCATGCTAAATTTATATATATATATATATATATATATATATATATATATATATAGGGTAGGGATAGTGTACATTAATTCAGAATTGTGAGAAGTGTATTATAACACTATATATAACACTATATAACACCATATAAACACCGTATAACATTATGTAACACCATATAACACCATATAACACCATATAACACTATGTAACACTATATAACACTATATAACAATATATAACACTATACATCTATCATAGACATGTTATTAGAAAAAATATAGTGTTATATAGTGTTACATAGTGTTATATGATGTTACATAGTGTTATACGGTGTTTATATGGTGTTATATAGTGTTATAATACACTTCTCACACTTCTGGATTAATGTACAGAATCCTCTACCTATATATATATATATATATATAGATATATAGCAATTTAACACTAATAATTGTAACAAGTAAGAACTGACTAAGACTTAAACATTTAACAGTAACAACTAACAATTAAGACTTAAAACACTAATAGCAGCAATAAGAAGAAAAATGAATAGTAGAAATAAGAAGAATGGTATTGATATAGGGAAAATCGATGATTTATCGATCAAATATAGGTCCTATATCGCTCAAATATAGTTGATATTATCGGTACTGATATCTGACCAATATTTTGTACCGCTATCTCGGCAGGGGACCGATAACCGATATATCACTGATATATCGGTTGATGTATCGGGATATTAACTACATAGATAAGGACAATGAAGATACCAGAGAGAGAACGAACAGGGACTCGATTGAAGCTGAGAACCAATTGATTGAAGCATAGTGACTCGATTGATCTTCGTTAGGTTATGTTTCATCACAAATGATTCATCTACAGATTTGGCCAAAAAAAAACCTAAAAAATAACCAAATCTGTAACGGTTTTATGCTGAAAACAACAATCAACATATCCAGTTATGATATATTCAACAAATAAACGCTATCGTTACTTGAGCCAATAAATCCAGGGTTTTGTATCAAAACTAGTTAGATTTTTCTATCATATTTGTGTCTAGGATGCGCTAGGGTTTCAAAATTCAACGAACGACACCAGAAACACAAAACGTAGGGTTTCATGCCAATGATTTACAGTTCTTAACATCGAAAATGATGCAGCTTTAAAACAAATTCACTTATAAACTGTTGAATGAATGATACTATACTATACTTAATCTACGAGATTCATGTCTCATAATTCACGCGAGAGAAATAATAATGATGATGATTTAACAAAACTGAACTTAATTTGAATCTATAGATCGAACCCGACAGGTTTAAATCAACAGGAGCACCATTGTTACTCTGACAAAATCTAGAATGGTGAGATCGATCAGAGGGAATTTGAATTTTATGAAGAAGAAAAACAGGGGATTAGGGTTAGGACTTTATGAGCTCAGTGTTGTTTTTGGGTAAAATGGAAAATGTTTATTAGACGGGTGTTATATGTTTGTGAGAAAGTTCAGGGGTGAGACGGGTTGGGGGTGAGACGGGAGTTTTTTGAAAGATGAGAGGGTGAAATGGAATCTACTTCATATCTTTTATTTTGTTAAAGCGTTTGTTGCAAATGCGTCACAAATTGTGACGCATTTCCAACGAAATATATAATAGCTTTATTGATCATCCGATTAAAACATTCTAATAAGTACTTGTTGAAAATGTGTGGCAAATTTGTTCCAAAAATTAGGGGGGGTTTTGTCGTTGGAAATACGTCATAATTTTGTCAAAATTTGCAATGTATTTTTTTCCATTGGAAATCTCCGTAGGAAAATGACATTTTTCTAGTAGTGGTAATGAATTGAACGAAGATGATACCAACCTAATTTCCGCCGCAACGGACGGGTAATTCTACTAGTTACTTATTACTGATAAACCTTTTGACCTTGTTTTATCGTCTAATAATTAAAAATTAACTCTCTTTAATTATTATCCAATAATAATTAATTCTCGTTTATCTCGAAAAACCATTATTCACTCCTCACTAGTCAAAAAATGCTTTAACTTTGTTTTATTCTTAATAAAACAACCTTTTAATTTAGGGTTACTGGATTTTAATAATCCTAAGTTTCACATGTTGGCCGATAATAATCCCAACTTTAAAAATTCCCTTTAATAATCCCAATTTGTAAAAGTTTGGCCGCCATTGAGCCTTTTCAAATATATAAGAATTTTGTCTCTTCAATAGATTCAATTACACCTAGAGACTCCTTAATTGGTTTAAGTGCACCTATGTTAGAAAATGATCAATGACGGCCAAACTTTTACAAGTTGGGATTATTGGAGGAAATTTTTAAAGTTGGGATTATTATCGGCCAACAGGTGAAACTTAGAATTATTAAAATCAAATAACCCATTAATTTATTATCTAATAATAAATTATTACTCGTATAACCCTTTAAACGACACTAATCATTTCCATTAAATTAATTGTTTCGCAAATAATTAACATTTCTAATTTTTCACCAAATACTTGTTCTCAACGATTAATCATCCGCTAGTGTGATCTATAATATTTAATAATTAAATATTATTCTTTGTTAGTCGTCCGAAGTGTAACTCTTTAAATCATACCTTAATAGCAACGTTAAATGATCGATAATTAAGCACCTAAATCCAACACATTTACAATCTACACTCATAAATAATGATTTCATGTCTATAACAAAATTATAAAAGCAACTAAGTACTATATAAATAAAACCTTCTGGTAAGTGAAGATATAATAAAAGGCATGACATGAGTTATGTACAATCACGACAATATTAGCCACAACAAACACTACTATATAAACAAATAACAAACACTCAGCCGATCCGTATTTGTGGTGTGAATGTGAATGAAAAGTGATGCTTATTAGGCGATATCTTGGCGCCACATAAGCATGAGAGATACACACTCACCCCATAGAAGAGGTATATTGGTGTATTATGAGTATGAAACTAAAGTGAGTTAATGTTATGTATTTTGATTGAATGAAAATTTGCCCTTTCTTTATGGTTGTAGCCACAGCTTAAGTCAAAACGTCCACTCACACTGGGTGGGGGATGGGGTGCAACACCCATTTGGGTGAGTTGGCACCCCTAACCATCTCTACTATGGACAATCTCACAGTGTAAATGTAGTAAACAATAATATAACGCGCCCTCCTTGAAAACTAGTCAACAACTTAATGAGTATATTACCTCCAAGTAAACAAGCAAATAATGTTAGCTCTTATTTGTAATGTATCATCCTCGTCTATGAACAAGAGACCTTTTTAAGCTAAGAATTTTTTTGTGAAGAATTTGTTCAAAATGTTGAAACGTAGCACTGGAATTGGAACTTCTTAGTTGAGGGCTGTCTTAACTTCTTTTCTCCACTGTTTAGATTAGAGGGGTCAAAATCATGTTTTAAAAGAATTCTTGATTTTATAACACAAACAATATGACGCATTACAATAACTAGAAGGTCAACAAACCTCACTAGGAGTGTGTATGGTTTGGTTTGATTCAATTTTATGGCAAAGTCAAAACGAAAACTGAAATGTTCGGCTTTTGGTTTTTGAAAAACGTTTGATTTCGGTTTTTCACTTTTAGCAACAGTTCGGTTCGGCTTTTTTCGATTTTTTGAACAAAATTAAGTAAGATTCAAAAAGAAAAAGTATAATCCAAGATTTAACAATCTTTCTTAAATGTTTACAATTAAATTAATATATTCAACATTTGTAATAAAAAATGTTCACATAAACCAAACTTTTTAATCTATTTTTATGTCTATCCAAAGTTTTTATTGTGACGTTGTATTTTATAATACTTTGAAAATCATTTAATTTTTATCTTAAATTTTGATATTTCTTGTAGACAATAGAAAAATCAATTCAAAGATATATATACATGTTAATGTTTTTATTATAAATACTTAATATTTAAGAATAAAATTTATAATTTCTAAATCAATATTTAACAAACATTAAAAAAATTAACCTTTTTGGGTTATTTAATTTGTTTTTTTTTTTAGTTTGGTTAAACCATAACTTAACCATAAATTTTAGTTTGATTTTTTTGTGCGTCTCAATTAAATCGTTTTTTTTTTCGGGTTTCTTTTTTAGGTTTTCTACTTACCTTAGACCCAGGGCCGACCCATAGGGGTGCGGGGTGGATAACGGCACGAGGCCTAAACCCTTCAAGGGCCAAAATCTTTTTAATTTTGTATAAAATTTACACTGTATAAGATAGAATATATATGCACTGAATCGAGAGATAACATAAATGAGCCCTTATACTAGTGGTTACTGCCTTTTTTTTATGATTTTTGGAGACGGCTCTGTCTAAACTCACAACATCTAATGAAACAGAACTTTCAGGAATATTCGTAGCAAAAAACAAGATTATACATTTTGCTTATAACATATATATATATATATATATATATATATTTTATTCTTGAGCATTAAGAAATTTAATTATTATGAGAAGCTCAAGAAAATGAGAAACTATAAATATATCTTAGATCATTTGTAGTTGAAGAGTATGTGAAATGCTTTTTTTTCACGTGTCGTTCACGTCATTTTAATCATTTTACATTATAAAATGGTGTAGTGGTAAGGCATGTGAAATTAATGAATTAATATATAGGGTTCCGAATAGGGGTGTTCACGATCCGATCCGATCGAGGGTATGCTCATGCTCGGATTGAATTACAACCGATCCGATCCGAGCGGATCAAATTTGTAAAACCGATCGCAAAAGTGATGCTCATGCTCGGATTGAATTTTTCGAGCGATCTTCGATCGATCTTCGAGGCGACGAGGCCTGAAACAAGTCCGACGAGGCGATGAATAAAGACATACTGATTGAAGCCTGAAACGATTAATTAACAAAAAAACATACCGATTGAAGCCTGAAACAAGTCCGACGAGGCGACGAATAAAGACTGGAGCGAACAGAAACAGATATTTAACGATTATTGAAGAATGAACGGATACATATACTTAACGATATGTTGCAGGAACTGAAACAGGAGCGACTAACCTTTTAGGAGACACTTGAGCCGATGATTGTCCGATGAATTGAGTCGGAGACACTTGAGCCGATGATGAATTGAGTTGGAAAGGGAGACTGAGAGTCGACGGAGACACTGAGCAGTTGAGACTTGAGAGCGGCGACTGAATGAGTGAATTGTTATAGGAAATAGATTTAGGGTTAGATTTTATACTAAATATGGGCTAATATTATTTGGGCTTTTAATTATTTTGGGCTATTATATTTTTTGGGTTTTTAATCTATAAAATATAATATATATATATATATATATATATTAATTATTAATAAAAATAATTCGAGCGAAACCGAGCGATCGTCGAGCGAGCGGAGCCTTGCTCATGCTCGGATTGAATTTGAATCGAACCGATCCGATCGGCTCATTTACAAACTGAGCGGGAATCGAACGAGCATTTTTCGATCATTTTTCGAGCGATCGTCGAGCAGTTTGGACAGCCCTAGTTCCGAATCGGAAAAAATGGATCAATCACATTTTGGAAATTAACAAATTCGCCCCATGATCTAAACCATGAGATCAAGCCAAAATTAGCATTTAACGTGAGGTGGGGATGTGTTTACCTCGTGCCTGACTGACCATGTAACATAGTTCTTTAAAAGACCACTATGTAAGGGGTGGTCAGCTCTAGGAGAAATAAACTCTCACTATAACCAACAGAGGCGTATCTGAGAATTTACGTATCCTGTTAGAGCTTGAAAAAATGTGTCATTTCGTAATATTTTATTATTATTAAAAAAAAGATCAAATTAGTATTTTGCTCAATAAACCTAATGCCAAGTGGGCTAAATTCTAAACCATAAAAAATTATTTGTAAATGAGCATATATTAGAATTGGTATGTGTTTACTATTTAAAAAAATAACATATATATAGAAACGGGATCAGGAGAAAACGCTCAAAAGTGTGAGAACGATGAGAACGCTTCCTGGCCTAACACGTGTCACGCCGCTTAGAGAAAGGCGGAGGGGCTTTTTTGTCTTTTCATTTTTTTTATTAACGCATGTCCCTTTATCTTTTCATTTTTTTTTGGCGTTTAATAAATACGCGGCGTTTTTATTGTTTTTCGATAAGAATTATATTAAATATTTTGGCGTTTTAAGTATTGTTTTGACGTTTTTATTGTTTTTTAGATCAAGATGCAGGCTTTTAATGTAAAAAACATCAGTAATTTTCTTGATTTTATTATATCAAGTGTTTTGCCATTTAGGATACATGCCTATAATGTGACAGGCAATTATGGCGTTTTGAAAAGATAAATAAATTTCAATTTTTCATGTAATGGCATTAATATAACTATAATATTTTGGCAATAAATGATTCCGTCTCTTTATTTTACTGTTTTTTCAATTTTCATTTGTCAATTAGTGTTGATTTTTCCAGTAATTCTTTGTTTGCGTTTTTTGGCGTTTTATATAGCAACCTCACACTTTGCTAGCATTCGTTCTCACAATTTTCAAACTATCAGGCGTTTTGTTGTTTTTTTGTAGTTTTTGGTGTTTTATACTCAATTTTTTTAAAATAGCAGAGAATTAAATGATAAACAAGAAATAATTACATAACAAAACAATAGAAAATGAAAAAAAAATAAAAATTATAATCTAATTTCTCATTCAAATCTTCACTGTAATCAGCCTCTTCTACTTTAACTTTTTTGGCGTTTTGAACCTGTTTTTGAATGCCTTATGTAGATCCTTATTTTCCTACATAACGTCCGTCTTTAGAAGATGCTTATTTTTTGTGGCATCCTTTATGGTGGGTGGATATATACTTGTTTGATAACAAGTTGAAGACCAACGTCTGCTCTAATGTATTGATCCTTTCATGCCATCCATATATCCATCAAGAACAAAGTGACATGATGTCATATCAGTGTCATCAGTCTCTTTATCTTGAATATTTGTCCATCTCATTCGGCAAAAGATTATAGAGATACCCAACTCACAGAAGAATCCATTCAGTGAAACCGCACTCAGATCAATACTCAATATAGCAGAATCGAGGTTCTGCATCTGTGGCTTTTTTAAGTTTTTTTTTTTTTTTTTTTTTGCGTTTTTAAAGTCAATGGTTTCTAGGGAATATGACGTTTGTTTCTGGTTTTGTGATAAGTTGTTTGTGCAGAGAAGTCTCTCTTTATAGGATGTTTTTTGCGCGTAGTTTAGGCGGGTTTTTATTTATAATAAATGATATTAATAAAGTAGCCGTCTTTTCAGTTTACTGTGTATTTTTACTGTTTTTTATGTTCAGCGTTTTATGAGTTTTTAGGGACATAAACTTTCCATCTCCCAGGTTTGGCGTTTTTGAATAGGTTTAAGTAGTTTTTGGTGTTTTTTTTTTCCATTTTTAGCTTTTATTAATTATTACTTTTGCAAATTACTTTCATTATAGTTTTGGAGTTTTTGGCGTTTTTACTCCATTTATGGCGTTTTCATATGCATTATGACTGTTTTGGCGTTTTATTAAGATAATGTATTTTTTTTATTCTAAGTTAAAAAATACTTAGCAAACAACAGAAAAAGAAAATTAAAAAAATAAAAATAATTCATCTTCTAAATCTTCACTGTTATCAGTCTCTTTATTCATTGAATCATGTTCGCTGGTGGTTTGGCTTAGCCATGCTTGTGTTTTTGTGGCCGTTTGGAAAGACAAAATGACATGAGTTTTTTTTTTAATATGTATCTTCAAACAACTCATTAGTGTCATTCGTCTTTTCATGCCTTTAAAATATTCATCAAGAACAAAACACAGAAAAATGACATAAGTCTGACCCCAGCATCTTTTTGTTTATGCTTTGTCCATCTCATTCAGCAAAATGTTATTTGAGTCCCAGCACCTCAGGGTAGAATGCATTATCCGAAACTTTGGCGTAGAACAATATTTTGAATATACAAGAAACGATATTTGGCATTTTTGGCGTTTTACTGAGGTAATAGTGTATCTGAAAGAACCGTCGATCTTTTGGAATCTTTTTGATGTTTGAGTGTTTTGGCTTTTTCTAAGATGAATGGTATATAGTAGAAAATATGGCGTTTTTGAGTAGTTGTGTTTGATGTTTTGGATTTTTTGGCGTTGTAAGTTAAATGTTATATAGTAGAAATATGGCGTTTTCAGGTTGGGGGAGGTGTGTTCTTATGTATGAGAATGTTTTGTTTATATAAGGATGCGTTTTGGGCAGTAATGACGTTTTATTCATTAGTTGGCGTTTTGGTTTAGAAGTGTAAAGACCTTTTTACCCTTAACGAAGCGCGTCGACTCAATAGAATTCGTGTTACTTACGAAAACGTCACCGCGCCAATCTAGTTCATAGATTGTTTTGATCGGGCGATCGATAAGCGTTCTCACACTTTTCATCGTTTTCTCTAAATCCTTACCCTATATATATATATCAGATTTTTTTAAATCGCGTGTCCCTCGAATTCATCGTTTTCTCTAAATCCTTACCCTATATATATATATATATATATATATATCAGATTTTTTTTTAAAATCGCGTGTCACTCGAAATCATGGGCCTTTTGCGGAGGTCCTCTCCGCACACCATCAAAGCCGCCACTGATAACCAATCAAACCATATCATCTCAACTCCCCTCTTGCATCGAAATCAACTCTCCCAATAAGGTAAACTTTGATGACGAGAGTTTGCACAAGAGGTAAACTAAGGTGTTGTTTGTTTTTTTAGAAAAGTACTTCAGAACCTCTTTTGTCTTCCCCAAGCAGACCACGCGCAGACATAGGGGTCTGCAGCTTGTTTGATTTTTAGAAGAGGTTTCATTAAAATACATCTGCTCCACCTCTGTCTCGCACAGAGCTTGGCCAAAGTCTTCCAACCTCTTCTTAAAACATATCTTCTTCTCAAAACACCAAACACCAAACTCCAACCCTAAAATCCTTTTATCTGCGACCTCCACCACAGCCGCCCCCACACCTCCATCTCCGGCGCAGCCCCACCCCACCGCGACCACCACCGTCTTTGCCCCACCCCACCTCGTCAACCACCTTCGCAGCCCCACCCCACCTCGTCCGCTACAGTCGCAGCCCCACTCACCTCCTTGTCGAACTCCACAGCCGAGAACTCCGCACCCCCACCACCTCGAGAACTCCGACGTCTCCCGCACATCTCCAGCCGCACCCCCACCACCTCGAGAACTCCACCATCTCTCGCACATCTCCAGGTATGAAATTAGGGTTTTTTTTTTTGTGAAATTTCATCTACATGTTCGATTATTTACTTGTTTGTTTTTTATCTTTCATTGCAGATTGATGACGGTGGTGGCAGTGGGCTCAGGCGAAATCGCCTTCATCTGTGTTGGTTAGGTGGTGGTGGTTGTCTGAGAAGTAAGACGGTGGGGGTGGTGTTGGTGGGTTTCCGGTGACGGTGGTGGTGGTGGTTGCGACGGTGGACGGTGGTCGTCTGAGGTGGTGGTGGTGGATGGTTGTGGTGGTGGTGGTAAATCAGCAGAGAGAGAGAGAGAAGTGTGGTGTGAGTTGTGTGTGTGTTAGAAGAGTTTTTGTATAAAAAAAAAACAAACCCTCTTCTCCTTGCAGACTACAGACATTTGGTCCACCTCTTCTCCTGCAGATGTGGTCCGCAGACTGCAGACCTTTTCCTGTAGAAAAAACAAACAGCACCTAATTTACCCCACCACTTTACCGCTCCGCCCAGTGCACCCTAAAGTATTCCTTTTCCTGGAGTAGTCAATACCAGCGTTTTTTGTATTGTTATAATAATCGGCACGAATAATCGGCAGAAAGCCTATCGCAATGGCAATGATTTAAGGTTCGAAGAAAATAATTAAAAGTATTGGAATCAGACCTCGAGCCTACCACTATTGTTTGACTAAATACTTTAGTTATACATTATTTTCCAAATTACACGAATTTACCGCTCGTCACAGCTAACAGCTTTATTTTATACATGGGGTCCAGTACCAAATGTCAGTCACTCTCTACCTCACCACCCGTGACTCTTCCAAACAAAACCCCCCGTCACAAATTATAAAACCACCAAAACCTAGCCGTTCAACTTTGGCTATTCATAGTCCTCACCTCTCTCCTCTCCTTCCACCACAATGTCCGCCGCCGCCACCACCACCACCACCACCACCGTCTCCTCCGCCACCCACCTCTTCGCCGACAAAACACCCCCCTCTTCCCTCAAACCCCTCTTCAAACCCCAACCCAAAACGACACCCTTTTCTCTAACCCACAAAAACCCATCAAAGATTTGCACCAAAAACTCTCTTTCAGACGTTAATTCCTCATTTCAATCATACCCAGATGATAAAGTTTCAATCTTTGATCATAAAGATTCAACCTTGAAACCCTTAACCAAAACGACGTCGTTCGCCGTAACCCACAAAACCCCAGCAAATATTTCTTCTAAAAACCCTCTTTCTGACGTTATCTCATCATTTGAATCATACCCAGATGATAAAGATTCAATCTTTGATGCCGATGACGACAAACCCCGTGAAGAGTGTGGTGTGGTGGGCATCTACGGCGACCCAGAAGCGTCACGCCTCTGCTACCTTGCACTCCACGCGCTGCAGCACCGCGGCCAAGAAGGCGCCGGAATAGTCACCGCCACCGCCGACGGCGTGTTAAAGTCTGTCACCGGAGTGGGTCTTGTGTCAGAAGTGTTCAACCAATCAAAACTCGACCAACTTCCCGGCGATAACGCCATCGGCCACGTCAGATACTCCACCGCCGGTCAATCCATGCTCAAGAATGTTCAACCTTTTGTCGCCGGTTATCGGTTCGGGCGCGTGGGGGTGGCTCACAATGGCAATTTGGTAAATTATCAAACTTTAAGGGCTGAGTTAGAAGAGAATGGTTCAATATTTGGTACTAGTTCTGATACTGAAGTAGTGTTACATTTAATTGCTATTAGTAAACAAAGACCCTTTTTTTTGAGAATTGTTGAAGCTTGTGAGAAACTTAAGGGGGCTTATTCTATGGTGTTTTTGACTGAGGATAAGTTAGTTGCTGTTAGGGATCCTTTTGGGTTTAGGCCTTTAGTGATGGGTAGGAGGAGTAATGGGGCTATTGTTTTCGCTTCTGAAACGTGCGCCCTCGACTTGATCGAAGCGACGTACGAGCGAGAGGTGAACCCGGGTGAGTTGTTGATCGTTGACAAAGAGGGGGTTCGGTCGATTTGTTTGATGCCTCACCCGGAGCCAAAGTCGTGCATTTTCGAGCATATTTACTTTTCATTACCGAATTCAGTTGTGTTTGGGAAGTCGGTTTATGAGTCGAGGAGGCAGTTTGGGGAGATTTTGGCGGGTGAGAGTCCGGTGGAATGTGATGTTGTGATTGCTGTTCCCGATTCTGGGGTTGTTGCGGCGATTGGGTATGCGAATAAGGCGGGGGTCCCGTTTCAGCAGGGGTTGATTCGGTCGCATTATGTTGGGAGGACGTTTATTGAGCCGTCGCAACGGATTAGGGATTTTGGGGTGAAGTTGAAGTTGTCGCCTGTTAGAGCCGTTTTGGAGGGGAAACGGGTTGTGGTGGTTGATGATTCCATCGTTAGGGGGACCACTTCTTCGAAGATAGTTCGGTTGTTGAAGGAAGCGGGCGCGAAAGAGGTTCATATGAGGATTGCGAGCCCGCCGATTATTGCTTCGTGTTACTATGGTGTGGATACACCAAGCTCAGAGGAGTTGATATCGAACCGGATGAGTGTTGAGGAGATTCGTGAGTTTATAGGGTGTGATTCGCTCGCGTTTTTGCAAATCGATAGCTTGAAGAAGATGTTGGCAGGTGATTCCCTGAACTTTTGTTACGCGTGTTTTTCTGGGAACTACCCAGTGTTACCGAGTGGGATGGTGAAACGTGTTGGCGATTTTGTTGATGACGGGTTGAATGGGAGTATTGATTCGATCGATGGCGGTTGGCTTCAAGGGTCAAAAGAAGGATCAAAAGAAGAAAAAGAGAAGGATTTGGATGTGAATTATGAAGAAGAAGATGGTAAAGTTGCAGTTTAGGTTTAAAGATTGAATCTTTTTAAGTAAGATTTTAAGTTTCTTGATCTTCAATTATGAAAGAACTTGTGTTTCTTTGTTTTCTTTATATGGATTTGGGTTTTTTAGTATGACTATGAATCTTTATAAAACCAAGTTTTTCTTTTATATGGTTTTATAGAAGAATGATGTATGAATAAATTCCTGAAATAAATGGTTTTATGGAAGAATGATGTATGAATAATCTCTTAAACAAACATTGATCTATGCAAAATCTTGTCCAAAATCGTGTTGAACATAACCGGTTCTAATCTGGTTTCGTTTGACCTTGTCTTTGTTCATCGGTTCTAATCTAAGGACAGACCGAGGGTCAAAAAACTTATGGACCAGTAAAGTAAAACATGTGAGATCTTCGTTAAAACTTTAATAGAAGTACAAACAAAGAATTCAACACAAATTTCAAATATGAGCAGCAGAAGAAACCTACGACTCAGCTTTATAATTATCCTTCAACAAGAAGCAAACATCCTCTACTTATTCTTCACTCTCCCTCTTTTCCATTATTTACTTGTTGCTGCTCTAATATGGAACAAGACGGCAACTTTTGGCTGCCTGCTGAGTTTCTGGATGAAGAAGAAAATGTGGTTATGGATGGAAGAAAGGTGCAGTCTGGTTTGACTTCTCCCGAGACCGAGAGTGATGAAGCAGATTACCTTAACGAGCTATCGAGAAAGCTTGCTCTGTCTGCTCTTGAAGATGATTTATGGAAAACGCAATCAGAATCCGTTTTTGCCAACTCCAAGGTTTGATTTTCTGTTACATTTCATATGTGGAAATGATTTGTTTACTAGTTCATTTCTTGATTTTTTTTTATATTGTGGCAGACGGCAGTCGTCGAGTAGGGTTATGGCGGGGTCGCTGCAATGAACACTATGTGGTAACCTTGTTTCAAGCAGAGGAAGCTCTAACTGCCCTTTGCCGCCCCCACCATTGAGTAGTCAAGTGGAGTTGTCTTGGGATGTTCTGTGTGCTGCCGCGGGTGAGATTGCGAGGTTTCTTCTGCTGCCCATATTTGAAATTTGTGTTAAATTCTTTGTTTGTACTTCTGTTAAAATTTTAACGAAGGTCTCACATGTTTTACTTTACTGGTCCGTAAGTTTTTTGACCCTCGGTCTGTCCTGTTTTGTTAATGATTCGTGACTTGTTAATTTGAATGCATTTTTACTGATTTGGTTTGTTTTTGGTTGACAAAATCGAACCGAAATTCGAATATGTAATTTGGTTTGTGGTTTGAGGGTTAAAAGTATATGTTTTTAGCAGAGTTAGGCATGAATTATCTGTCCTAGAATCAATGCCAAATGTAGAGATGGTCCATAAAGTATAATAATGCCAATGCATGTAGTAAACGCATTCATATCTGATGGTTGACAATTGGAAGAAGTGAATAGATTCTGGTCAATGTTCACATTTGCTTTTAGTTATACGGAGATTAAAGGGAGGGAGAAATTTTGAATGTGGGCCCATGTTATTTCCACAGATGCGGTGACTTAAGACTAGGGATGAGCAAATCAGACCCGGTACCGAACCGGTACCGGTACCGAATTTACCGAACCGGGTGCTTTTTCGGTACCGATTCGGTACCCACTTTTGACATTTTCGGTACCGGTCCGGTACGGTACCGGTATTTACCGATTTTTACCCTCAAATACCGGTATCGTACCGGTACCGTACCGAACCGGGTATATTCGGTACCGGTACCCACTTTTAGGGATTTTCGGTACCGGTACCGGTTCGGTACCGGACGGTACCGAGCTCATCCCTACTTAAGACACTATGCTTTTTGAACTTTCTCCTCGTCACGTCTACAGCTCGTCTGTCCCCCTCAGGCTATTGGGAGTGGAGGAGGGTAGTCATTTGAGGATGATCCGCTACGTAGGCGTCTATGTCAGCGGGTGTGGGGGATAGGTCTAAAGGGATAGGCCTAGGGTGTGGGGATGAACCCCTTTGTATATACATTAGTTTAAGTACTCATGTATTACACACAAAAAAATATGTTATTTAGCCGTGTTGACATAAATATTTTAGTGAAAGAAGCATTTCAGTACCAACATAAAATTAAATTACACTTCATTGAGATAAATGAATACGAAACATGACTTGGACATAGCTTGATTTTTGGTCCAGATTAATCCACTTTGGTCGTTTTTTTTCACGTGATACGCAATGTTACTTGGAAGTTATGGCTTTGGCTCATCGGATTTGTTTTTTTTTTTACCTGTTACACGACCAAGCACGTTTGCCAACGATCGGTCTATAGACCTCCATGGTTAACAACCAACAAACTAATAGAATACATCATAGCACTAATTTATATGAATACACAATTATAATTTTTTTAAATAGCAAAGTAAAAGACATGAATTTTATTTTTATCTCGAGACTTTACAAATATCCAACCATATTTACTAAAATTATTTATTTGAATGGACAACGTAATCGTATTACAAAAGGAACGTATAAATGGGATTTATTTGGCATTAAAATGGAGAGGGGACAACCACTCTTGCAGCAACGACTGTATCTAAACCCGTGGCTAGCTAGAAAGGACCCCAAACCGCTCAACAATCGTCACCCATGTTGTATACTGTTCAAAAAATAGCATAAATCAGTATTTATTGCCATAACTTTATAGATCATTATTCACATTATATACTAATCTTAAAACAAAACAAAGATAGATTTTAATGGAAATAACGACAACTACATTCACATTACAAACATCAAGAGAACACCTATCATTAGACGTTAAGAAGATCTCACTGATATAAAAGTACAAAAAGTAATTAGCGTTGATAACTCATATATTTTAGTAAAAAAAAATCTCTTATATCTCTTGTAACCTGTAGCATAAACATGAAGCTAATAAAAATTTTCCTCAAACACAGGCTTATTTGGAATATCATAGTGTTCTTGTTTTGTCTAAATGATGCTAGTATACTTGCGGTGAATAACTAACTGGCCTTACAAACTGTGGAAAAAATGGTCAAATTGTGTAAAGTCATTCTTACTTTTAGTGCAGATTCCATGCTATACTTATATTTACGCAATTTAAGATAGAGAACCCATGGAATAACAACCCAACATCTGCTGCAATTTTCATCATCAAACATAGCAATTGTGGTTACCAAAACGTCTTGTAGACAAAAATCAAGAAAGCAAATAAAGAGTTTAAAATATCAAAATGGACATAACTGAAAGCCTTGATAGGGAAAAGATCAAATAGGAAGTTTATTTTGGCTAGGAAGGATAGGCAACAATAGGATTATGACATGTGGCAAATTTTAAAATAAAGAGAAAAGGTATTTTAGTCAATCCCATCCTTTCTTCTTCCTTCTTCTCCTCAGTTACTTCAAAACGCACCATTTTCAAAACCCACCATCTCCAACCTTTTCTTCACTTACTATCTCAATAATCACTACATTATAGTGCGATTTTCGTCATCAATCAATGATTCAAACACCCGATCAACGTGTTCTTCAGCTTTTTTTGAAGAAAACCCAGTTTAATTTCATTCAAAATCTCGTTTTTCCATTGATTTTGAAGATAATCACTCGATCCGTTCGACTCAATCGCTGATAAGTGTTTCTATCATTCAAATTTCGTCAATCGATGAAGAAATCGGCTTCGATCCATGTAAGAAATTCTTTAATTTCATTTTCACGATCTGGGTTTTTGATTTAGTCATTGCGTTTTACGATCTTGGCGGGGGTCCGGGGGCAATGCATGAGAAAAATTAATTTTCTATAAATTTGTCTCTGGAAAACTGCATTCGTAGACAGTTTTATGCCATTGCGTTTTAGAACTACATTCCTGGTTCAGACAATTCACAGACAACTATTGTCTTGGTTCAATGCGTTTTCGATAGAACACTTTCTTTTATGTTTGTATGCCATTGCGTTTTAAAACTAATACATTTTTATGCGTTTTCTGGTCATTGCGTTTTAGAAAAACACATTTTTGAAGTGTTTTTAGTCATTGCGTTTTAGGTAAAACACATTTTTAGGTGTTTTCAGTCTATTGCGTTTTACAGAGAACACTTTCTTTTGTTTTTTAGGCCATTGTGTTTTAGAAATGAGACATTTTTAAGTGTTTTATGGCCATTGCGTTTTATAAATAAGACATTTATTTGTGTTTTTTTGTGCATTGCGTTTTAGGTAAAACACATTTTTATGTGTTTTCAGTCCATTGCGTTTTAGAAAACAGACATTTTAAGTGTTTTCTGGCCATTGCGTTTTAGAAATAAGACATGTGTTTGTGTTTTTGGTGCATTGCGTTTAAGGTAAAACACATTTTTATGTGTTTTCAGTCCATTGCGTTTTACAAACTACACTTTCTTTTGAGTTTTTAGGCTATTGCGTTTTAGAAATAACACATTTCTTTGTGTTTTCTGGCCATTGTGTTTTACAAATAAGACATTTCTTTGTGTTTTTTGTGCATTACGTTTTAGAAAAATGTCATTTTTTAGGTTTTTTTTTCATTGCGTTTTACGCAACTGGATTTTTTCCATTGCGTTTTACGCAACTGGGTTTTCAAAAAAAATTTCGAAAATATAGCAATAGTATACTCGTTTTAAAGATAAAAAAACGCTCTTTTTTTGTGCAATTTTTATAAAAAAAATAATGTCGTATGAAAGAGTTATTAACGTTTAAAAAATGGGGGGGAATTGGAGGAGAGAGAAACTATTGCCTTGGATTAACTAGAATGCCCCTAAACAAACTCACGCGCCTCTTTTCTTCCCTTCAATTTCCATCTTTTAATCTTAGCCCTTGATTAACTAAATGGATGGTCAAGATCACTTCCTAGCCTTCTTAGCCAAATAAACTTCCTATTGTATCTCCACCCAGCCTTGATATCGTAAATATTTTCCTTGCCTCCTTCTCATTCATTTATCCAATATATATACACATAATACATGCCCTATGTTAGGATAGTTTCCAACTAATTCAGAGATATACAAGGTAATGAATATGTTACAAATATACGTATGCTATTACACCCCCGCAGTCGAAGCGGGAGGTGACCGAATGCTTAGACTGTTCCGAAAACCATCGAATAAAACGCGTGGAAGACCCTTGGTGAAGATGTCCGCAATTTGATATCTAGACTGAACGTGCAGGACTCGAACAGCTCCTCGTTGAACTTGCTCGCGTACAAAGTGAATGTCAAGTTCAATATGCTTGGTGTGTTGATGTTGCACCGGATTTCCGGTTAAATAAATGGAGCTGACATTGTCACAATAGACTAGTGTAGCACGTGTAAGCGGGTGACGTAATTCCAGTAACAAGTTTCGAAGCCAACAAATTTCTGCAACCACGTTGACGACACCCCGATATTCAGCATCGGCACTAAAACGAGAGATCGTAGCCTGTCTTTTGGACGATCACGAAATTAAATTATCACCAAGATAAATACAGTAGCCACTCGTGGAACGACGCGTGTCGGGGCACCCCGCCCAGTCAGCGTCAGTGTATGCAAGTAAGCCGGTAGGCGTGGAAGAACCAAGAGTGAGACCAAACGATACCGTACCTTGAATGTAACGAATAATACGCTTTAGAGCATTCCAATGATCAATCTTTGGCGCATGCATATGTATGCAAATTTGCTGAACCGCATAACTAATATCTGGACGTGTGAACGTTAAGTATTGCAAAGCTCCTGCGAGACTCTGGTACAGAGTTGGGTCATGAAAAGCTTCACCCGAATGAGAACCAAGCTTCGAACTAGTGTCAACCGGTGTGGAAACCGGTTTGCAAGATGACATCCCGGCCCGTTCAATGATGTCACGAGCATAACCTTGTTGAGAGAGGAACATAGTGTCTTTAGTCCGTGAAACCGCAATGCCAAGAAAGAAACTAAGCGGGCCAAGATCTTTCATGGCAAACTCTTATGCCAGCAAAGTCATGAGGCGTTGTCAAAGCCGATCCGAAGAAGTAACAAGAATAATGTCATCCACATATAAGAGCAAGAAAGCCACATCCTTACCTTGATGAAACGTGAAGAGAGAGGCGTCGCACTTACTTTGATGAAAATCCAAAGTGAGAACGTAATCAGTAAACCGTTGATACCACGCATGTGGTGCTTGTTTTAGACCGTAAAGCGGTTTCTTTAAGCGACACACATGATCCAGAAAACCCTTGTGACGAAACCCCATGGGTTGATACATGTATACAGTCTCGTGAAGCTTACCATGTAAAAAGGCATTTGTAACATCAAGCTGGTGAATGTGCCACGATTGTGAAAGCGCAATGGACAAGACTGTTCGGATCATTGCCGGGCTGAAAGTTTCTCCACAATCAACGCCCACTTGTTGAGATCTCCCATTACACACTAGCCGGGCTTTGTATCGTTCTAAAGTGCCGTCAGACTTGAACTTATGTTTAAACAACCACATGCATCGGACAATGTTCATATTAGGGTGTCGAGGCACTAATTCCCACGTCTCATTTTTAATGAGAGCATGAAACTCGTTGGTCATGGCATTGTGCCATTCCGGTGTAGACAAGGCATCAACCGGGTTCTTGGGTATAGGGATAATGGTGGAAGTGTGAAGGTTGAGGAAGCGTTTAGGTTTACGAATGCCATCCATGGCGCGAGTACGCATGGTGCGACCCGGAGGCGATTGGGTGGCAGGGCCGGAAGTAGTAGAAGACGGGGAAGAGGAAGAAAGAGGAGTGGTATGAGGCTGTGGAGAGTGGGCCGAAGAAAAGGAGTTGTTCGGTTGGGCCGAAGGGGAGTGGTTTGGTTGGGCCGAAGGGGCTGTAGGGTGGACAAGTGATTTTAGCGTTGTAGGGTGGACTGGTGAGTTTTGGTGGACTGGTGAGTGGGCTGTGAATGGCTCGGAGTGTGTAGGTGGGCCAGACGGTGAATGGGCCGGTGGTGGGGTGGGTTGGGCCGAATGCAGGTTGGGTGAGGATTGAGAGGTGTGTGATTGAGAGTGGGTAGGGGCAGTAGGTGTAGGGCTGATATGATGCCATAGATGTGGGTGAAAGGGAGTGGTGAGAAAGTCGTAGGATGAGGAAGGGGTGACGGGTATGGTATTGGCGAAAGGGAATGTTGTTTCGTCAAACACAACGTGCCAACAAACAATGATTTGTTTGGTTTTTAAGTTGAGACATTTATATCCCCGATGGGTAGGCGGATACCCGAGAAAGGCACACGGGTATGACCTGTGGTCTAGTTTGTGAATAGAAGTTGAGGGAATCAACGGGTAGCATAAATAACCAAAAACACGTAAGTGTTCATAGGCCGGGGTGCGATGGTATAATAGTTCAGTCGGTGTTTTGGGTTTGGATTGTTTATTTGGCAAGATGTTGAGTAGGTACGTGGTGGTTTCAAGAGCATGGTGCCAAAAAACGTTCGGAAGAGACGCGTGAGCAAGAAGGGTTCGGACCATATTATTGATTGTACGTATTTTTCGTTCAGCTTTGCCGTTTTGAGAAGAGGTATGAGGACACGAAAAACGAAAAACCATGCCATGTTGGGTAAAAAATTGATTGAAGGAGTTATTTACGTACTCCTTGCCATTATCACATTGAAACGATTTTATGTTACGAGAAAATTGGGTTTGAATTAGTTTATATAGGTGATAGAAAATGGAAAAGACTTGTGATTTCCTAGAAATAGGAAAGGTCCATAAGAAATTGGTCAAGTCATCTAAAAACAAAACATAATACCGATGCCCTTCGGAACTCAAAACAGGCGATGTCCATAAATCACTATGTATTATGTCAAACGGTAAATAAGTACGAGTATTAGAACTAACAAACGGAAGTTTAATACTTTTTCCCAAAACACAAGAAGAACAAACATGATTATTCAAGTTTTTGAAATTAATAAACGAAGACTGTTTCAACGAATGTAATGACGCTTGGCCCGGGTGACCGAGTCTTTGGTGCCAAAGGGACGAAGAAATAGCAGCGAATGCGGGAGGTGTGATGGAGCTCCCGGATCCAAGAATGAGTGGGTATAAGTCACCGCTGCTGTTGCACCGGAGGATAGGGATCCGGGTCTTGTAATCCTTCACAAGAAAACCAAACGGGTCAAACTCAACAGACACAGAATTGTCAGTAGTAAAACGACAGACAGAGATTAAGTTTTTGAGCAGTTTAGGTGCGTATAGAACATCTTTAAGTATAAAAGGGGGGTAGGGTGGGGGTAAGGTTTGAGTGCCATGTCCAACGACCGGGATGGTGGATCCATTCCCAACAATTATGTGTTTTAGAATGCTATCATTAAAAAAAGAGTGAAAATTAGTGCCATTGTTTGTCATGTTACCTGTCGCGCCCGTGTCCATGTAAAGATTCAGGTCCGGTTGGTTAAGTTGCATAGTGTAGAGCGCCTATTCAATATCTGTCGGGGTATAGGCCGTGTGGTGAGCCTGAGCCGTGTTAGAAGGCTGATTGGGTCGAGGACCTAGAATACCATTGCCGCTCGTGTTGGTAGTTCGCGAAGGTGTAGTCGGGTACGGGCATGGAGGCACGGCCCACATCAGCCACTGGCTGCTTGATTGATCGGCCCACTGGTTTGCGGCCCAAGGGGGTGGGTTGTTTAACCACATCGGCCACCCGAGTTGTGGGATAACGCCATTGCCCGACATACGATTGCCCCGACCGCGGCCATAATTTCCACGTCCACGACCTCTGCCACGGGACCATCCTCTCCCCCGGTTCCGATCCGAACCTTCGATCCGATAATCAGGTGCGGCGTTGGACCGATAATCAGCAGTGGTAGTAGTGTTCGGTTGGGGCCGAGAGGTGTTGACATTGAGAGCGGTGCCAGCGGCTTGAGCCGTGTGAAGAGCCTGTTCAGCCTTGCGACTTTCGATCATGATTAATTTTGAACGGGCATCATAGAAGGTTGGTAGTGGGTCTTGTTGTTGGATGATGGTGGCAATTCCTTCATATTGTTCGTTGAGCCCAGAGAGTAGTTGGAGAACTAGGCGTTCGTTGTCGACCGGGGATCCAACATTAGCTAGCTGATCTGCGAGTACCTTTAGTTGTTGACAATAGGCAGACATGTTCGGGTAACCATCTAGGCGGGTATTGGAAAACTTTTGTAGCAGATGAATAGCACGGGTACTTTTATTATCTTGAAAAATATTTTCGAGCGTCTTCCAAGCCTCGTAGGCGGTTGTGTTGGGCTTAAGAATAGTGTGCAAGAGATCGTTTGAAATCGTGTTGTATATCCATTGTAAGACAATGGCATCAAGACGATCCCATGAGGACTCGGTGGGCGGTGTGGTGGCCTTTTCTTTATCGACAGTAAAGGAGGAAGAACCAGTGGTTTAGGCTGGTTTGAGAGAGAGGTGATCAATCACAAGAAACGCCCGACATTGTATCTTAAAGAGCTCGCTCCAGGATGCGTATTGGCCGGTTCCATCTCCAAAGTAATGGGAATAAGGCTTTTGATATTAGAAACAGTGGATGCAGGATGGATTTTAGATTCCATGGTGAAAGATAAGGTGAGGAAGGAGGTCGAAAAAGAGGGGAGGTTGTAGTGAAGAAGAAGAAAAAACGAACAGGTGGGGTAGGGCAGAAAAAAAAATCGAACAGGTGGGGTAGGGCAGAAGGTGGAGATGGCGGCGATTAGCTCGATACCATGAAAGCCTTGATATCGTAAATATTTTCCTTGCCTCCTTCTCATTCATTTATCCAATATATATACACATAATACATGCCCTATGTTAGGATAGTTTCCAACTAATTCAGAGATATACAAGGTAATGAATATGTTACAAATATACGTATGCTATTAATAACATCCACCTAATAATGACCAATTGACATGAATTCAATGAGGATAAAAACGACAACAATCTCTGATGAAACTACACAATTAAAGATTAAAGAAAAAAGTAAACAAATTCCCATCATACACTACGGATCAAAATCCATGACAACAACCTCCTATCAAAGGCGACCATTAAAGACCAGAGACAAAAATGAACAGAGATAGAAAAACAAAAATCGGCCGTAGATCAGACGACTTAATCTGCAGGCCCACGCAATGCGACGTGTACAAACCTCTAATTTGATGCTACCAGATGCAATCTCACCCGTTAGGTGATTTGAACTATTAACAACATGTTACGCTGCAACATGACCTATTACTAACCTGTTACAAAATGAAAAAAACTTGTTCTAAGATGCTATTTGTAACCAAGAAATTGCAATATGCAACATGACCTATTTGTATTATCATCTAGTTCTTTAGCAAGTGCACAAGTGTGAACATTTTAAACTTAGATGAATTAGTGAAGACTTCAACTACATTAAATAAGTTATCCCTTGGGCGTGAATGCTTCCAGTCTAGTAAATAAAAAAAAATACATGAATTAATTAGTGAGAACTGTAAAAAAGTAGCAGTGGTAATTCATACAATAATCACACATTATTATTATTATTATTATTATTATTATTATTATATATTAATAAACGAATTGAAATAAATAGTGATTTTAATATTATAATAATGTATAGTTTTTTAATATTTTTATTATTTTAATATTATAATAATAGTTATTTTCTTTACGTTTTAACTTTAATCCTTTTTTTAATATCAGAGGTTGGGATAAGCTTGGTGTCAACTGGTATCGAACCAGTACTGCTATCGAAAATACCGGTACGGTCCTGTTTGGTATCAGACTATCAGTACATGAAGGTAAAAACCGGCACTAATACAGAAAACGCCAAAAGTTGGTGCCGAATTGATATTGAAAATCTTTTGGTTCGGGAAGTTCAGTACTGCTACCCGGTACCATTTGCTCATCCCTTCACAGTTACCGTACGAACAACGGTATCGTACAATTTTTTTTTTTTGTTGTTGATTTTCTTCAACTTTTAATTTTTTCTTTTTTTTTAGTTTCAGGGGTAGGGATGACCTCGGTGCCAACCGATACAGAATCGGTACTGATACTAAAAATACCGGTTACGGTACCGGTATATGAAGGTAAAAAACGGTAGTGAACTGGTACCAGTAACGCCAAAAGTCGGTACCGAATTTGTACTTAAGATCTTTCGGTTCGGCAAATTTGGTGCCGGTACCCAGAACAATTTGTTCATCTCTGACCACGGGTTTCATACGAACATCATTACCATACAACTTTTTTGGTTGATTTTCTTTCGGTTATCTTTTAGTGTTTTTTTCTACATTTTCTTTTTATTCTTGTCAGCAGTTCTGTTTGCGACGCGCTCGTAGTGATTTCAAAACAAATGTAAACACAGACTAAATAACAAAAGAAATTCGCCGCAACGCGGCGAATTTTTTTAAACCTAGTTGCCTATTCAAATTGAGTATTAGTCTTTACAAGATTATGATTACAGAGTTCACTTGCTCCAAATCTTTGAAATTAAAAGATAAGTTGATATGAACTTTTATAATTAAAAGAGTTAATTACACTGATAGACCTTTTGGTTTATAGCTAGTTTCTTCTTCAGGTACTAACTTTTTTTAACAGGTTCAGGTTCAGGTTCAGGTTTCAGGGTTTCAATTTCGTAATACCTTTGGGTAGTAACACCAAACTTAGTTAATTTTTATGTTAAATTTCATTAAAATGACTAAACTACCATTCCATTTTAAAAGAACCATTTATGTCATTACTCTTTTTTTAATTTCAAGGACCATTTATGTCATTACTCTATTTTTAGTTTTTATATAAATAAACTAGGTTAGAACCCCGTGTATTACACGGGTTGAATAAATGTAATTTTATATACTAAATAGAAAAATAATATATTTTTAAAAACCTTATTTATTACACGTGTTGAGTAAGTACAATTTTATATATTAAATAATGAAAAAGTTATATTTAAGAACCTTGTTTATTGTGCGGTTTGAATAAATGTAATCTTATATACCAAACAATAAAAAAGTTCTATTTAAAAAAAAACTGTATATTCACGGGTGGAAGAAATGTAATTTTATATATTAATAATAAAAAAAAAGTTATATTAAAAAAAAAACTCCGTGTATTAAATGGGTTGAATAAATCTAAAACAATAAATAATATGGGTGTTTATCTATGTTAAGTGAAACAATGCTTTTTAGTTTAGATAAGAATTTATGATTTGAAGTTAAGTTTATGCCAATAATTTAGATAAGACTTTATAATTTAGATAAGACCTCATCTTGTACCCCGTGTATAAATATTAATAATATTTTTTTATCAACACGTGTATATATGTAATTATTTGTAATATAATTATACTAGGTTAGAACCCCGTGTATTACACGGGCTGGATAAATATAATTTTATATACTAACTAATAAAAAAGTTACATCTTTAAAAACTCGTACATTGCAAGATTGAATAAACACGTGTATTACACGGCTTAAATACAAATAACGTAATCAGTTAACACACACAATTATCAATATATGTTTTTGGAAAGAAAAAAATGAACTTTGATGTAACATTTTACTTTGTTTTTTATTTATTATTATAAACCTATAAATTAGTAACTTATTTATGCTTAAGGATGTTGTACCTTTAGCTTTGGGAGTTTTTCAAAAAAAAAAATGAAATTTTCCTTTTCAAACCTAAAGTTTAAATATTTGACAATTTAAGATTAAAGTTTTAATCTTTGTTTTCTTTTTAACCCTAAAGTTTTAATCTTTGACAATTTAAGTTTAAAGTTTTAATCTTTGGTATTTAACCCCTTTGATTAATTTGATTTTTCACTTCTAATTCAAAAGTTTCCATCTTTTGCGATTTAACCACTTTGCTTTTTTTACTTATGTGTTGTAATCTTGCCTTTGGGGGGTTTTCAAAGAAAAAATGGTTATGCATATGGTTGTTGTAACATTGGCTTTGACGGTTTTTCAAAAAAAAAAAAAAAATTGACTTTTTTTACTTTCCACCCAAAAGTATTCATAAATTACTTTTAACCCAAAACTATTTGTTTTTTTTTTACTTTTACACAAAACTTTTTATCTTTTGCAATCTATCCTCACAACTTTTTTTACTTTCAACTTTGGTCCTTTATAGTTTTCATTTTCCGCAAATTTTTCGCTTTATGCTTCGTTCTAAATTTCGTGACTTAACACATCGCAACATGCGTTTTTGGTTTAACGTTTTTACGTTTCGTTCTAAATTTTACGAGTTAATACGACGCAACGTACGTGTGTGGGTAAACGTTTTTACATCGTCTATTTTTTTCCCGTTTGACAGGTTCAACATAACGTGCACGTCCTAAATCGACTTAGTTATAACTAAAGAATCCCCGCCGCATTGCGGCGGGTCGTAATTCTAGTTAAGTTAGATTAGATGCTTGTGTATTACATAAATTAAAACATTTTACTTTATTTATTTATTTATTAATAGGTTAGAAACTTGTGTGTTATACTTGGTTGAATCAATATAATATTAAATAGTTATTAATCAGCAGAAAAATAAAAGAAAGAATTAAAAAAAAAAGAAATATTAAATATATAAGAGATAAGCAAAAAAAGAAATAAAATAATTATAGAGCAATAACCATTGAAATTATTATTAATAAATAACCCTTATATTAATCAATATATTGATTGACAAAATGATCCATTTGTATTAATTATATGGATAGATTATTCAGATGTTTCTTAGCCAAAAGAAAACACAAAAATATGTAGGAATAATATATGTCATGTAAATAAGTGAGGTTGAGAGCAATAAAAAAAACGGTGGAGATTAATGAAAATCGCATGTATTAATATTTTATTTATATAATTTAAAGATAATCTTATATGAAGTGAACAAATTATTTTTATATATCTTTGAATTTTAGTCTTATCATTTATTAATATCTATATATAATGAATATTTTTAATTATAAAAAATAAGTATTTATAATAAAGTAGGAGATAATTAAGGAGGAGATAATGAATATCTTTAATTATATAAAAATATGTATTTATAATTAAGTAGGAGATAATTAAGGAGGAGAAAGGGGCGGGAAAACAATAAAATAAATAACTCTAATGAATGACACGTGTCCCCAATTGGTTTACTTTATTATATGTATAGATTTAATAAAAATATAAAAAAAATTAATATAATTATAATAAGATGTATCTTGTACGTGATTCATTGTTTCTTTTATAAATTGAATAATATAAATATTATTTATGTATAGTTAATTAAATATTGTTATAATATAATTTTATTAGGATAATAAAACTGTTAAAATAATTTAATGTACGTGATTCATTGATTATAACCTAATAAAAATATAAAAATTACACTTATGTAAATTAGGTTACGTAAATTATTTAAAGGATTAGTATATAATTTAATGTATTGGTTTTTACACTAATGTAAACATGGAATACATTAGTGATATGAAAAGTCTCTATGATTCATTTTCATATCACGGGTTATATCTTATTTCATTAGGGATAACATAGAGCCATTTCTTTTTTTAATATAACGTGGATTAAATTGATTAAATGGTTACTAATTTTATGGGTTTTTGTTTAATAATTTCAAATCAAATTTAAATCCATAAATTATAGATTAGATTTAAAACACATTTTAGACTTTAGATTTACAATCAAAATAAAATTCTAATATAATATTTAAATCTTTTTAATTTAAAATTTATCAATAAATTATTGATGCCCTCATTGAATGACATGTGTCCCAAATTAGGTTTCTTTTATTATATAGTATAGATAATATAAATCAGATTATAAAATCCCACAATCAGATAACATAAATCAAATTTTTAGTTTTTATACTAAGGTTTATTTATTTTTATTTTTGGATTTTTTGTTGTTTCTGTTGATTTTCCTATGTTTCTACGACAATGTTGAGTTCACAATTTACAACATAAAAACTTGAGAATTATGTTATTCAGTTGTAAAATATAAATTAGGTCCACCCCATGATCTTTTTTTCTTGGAAATATTCATTCGATCACTCAAGTGTCGAACATATAATATAAAAAAAAAAGTTAAATGCCATTTTAGTCCATGTGGTTTGGACGATTTTGCCAATTTAGTCCAAATGTTTCATTTTTAGCCTGTGGTCCAAAAAGGTTTCACAATTGATATTTTAGTCCACTAGGTTAACTTAATTCATTATTTATGTTAACGAGAAGGGCAATTCGGTCATTTTATATGGCCGAATTGCCCTTCTAGTTAACAGAATTACATATAAAATGACCGAATTGTCATTCTCGTTAACAGAAATAATGGATAAAGTTAACCCAGTGGACTAAAATGATAACAGTGAAACCTCTTTGGACACACAGGCGAAAAATGAAACTTTGGACTAAACTGTCAAAATGACTCAAACCACAGGGACTAAAATGACATTTAACTCTAAAAAAAATTACATGGTTCGACTCCTCTACGTTGAATAAATCCTAGGCTCTGCATCTTAAGGTGACATGTTTTGAGTCTTTTGACCTGTCTAAGCTTACTCAACCATATCACTAAAACAGTATTTCGATTTAGGATGTCTTGTTAAGTAATTGAAAAAAGGGCATTGCAACCAACTATCTTAGGCCACACGGGGTGGATACGTTATGGGCCGTGATACAATAGTATCACTCGTGGAACACCGCCCCGCCCAATTCCATCACTAGTGATGGAGTATAACGAGTTATATATATAACGCGTTGAAGTATTGGGCAGTGGCGGATCCAGGAATTTTTTCCAAGGGGTTCACTTTTTCAAATTTCCCAATATAAATACGGGTCGGTTCGACAATTCGGGTCGTGTAAGGTTTATCACATAATAAAAATACGATACAATAATGAAAAAAAAAACATTTTAATGATAAATTTAAAAACACATAATATAAATAGAATGGTCTTTACAAATGAACAAACATATAAAAAGAAAGTCGTTTTTTTATATCTAAAAGGATTCTAGAGAAAGCCCCATCATAGTTCTCAAAATACAAGGCTACTTATAAATACTTCAAGTATCACATCCTTCATCACACATTTAGTTAGTTTTCATATTCTTATATATTTGTTATTAATAAATAGGCATGTGTTATTAACTACTTGGATCAACCTCATGGAACCTAAAATGCATCCCAAGAAATTAAAGGGTGAAATAATGTAATCAAAATAAAATAATTGTAGGGTCAAGCAAAGGAGACGAGATAAATCATTTTAGCCAAATTAATTGATACAGGCACAATAAATAAAAACAGAAAACAAATTATAAACTGATGTTCTTGTCTCAAGTGCACTCCAAAGTTCCACACCCCTTCGGTATTTTCACTTATTTTCACTTATATTGACATCAATGAACATATTGAATCTTAAATCAACAAATTGGAAGTTAAAAATGAAAAAACACGCCTTACAAGACTCGAACTCGGGACATCTACAGTATTCGGCGCGCGCTTTACCATTTGAACACTAAATTGATTTGTTTTTAGGGTTCCACTACAGAATATTAAGGGGTTCCTTCAGTATTTTCTATATAACTTAACACTATAAATTTCGAACCGAACGGGTTCCTAGGAACCCCCTTCTTAGCCATAGATCCGCCCCTGGTATTGGGTGATGAATGAGTATCTTGTACATTGTGCATTAATACTTGTACATTTGAATCCCATCACTAGTGATACCACCCCCACTACATTTCTATCACTAGTGATAGAATATTGGGTGCTGACATGGCATGATTTGATTGGATAGTGGGAGTGATAGAATCCTATCACTAGTAAACCACCCCCTCCCCTTAGAATGCACAACGTAAACAAACGTACCGAAATAGTATTCAGTCCAAATCATATTATTTGATTTAAATTATTTCTTTTTATAAAAACTAAAAATAGAGTAATGACATTAATGTGAGGTTCATTGGGGAACACTAAAACAGTGGGGAACCGACTCAAACGAACTCCGATTGGACTCATTCCAGCGGCGTTGGAACCGACTCATCAAACCCTAACTAGGATCTTTTAACCCTAACCCCTAAATCATAACCCCTAAACCCTAAATATATTAGGGTTTGGCTTTTAGGGTTTAGCTTTAGGGTTTAGCATTAGGGTTTAGCTTTAGTGTTTAATTTTAGGATTTAGCTTTAGGGTTTAGCTTTAGGTTTAGCCTTTAGGGTTTAGCTTCTAGGGTTTATAGATTAGATTTTACGGTTTAACTTAGGTTTTAGCCTTATTTTTTAGCTTTAGGGTTTAGAGTTTAGGAGTTAGGATTTAGGGTTAAGAGATCTTAGTTAGGGTTCGACGAGCCGGTTCCAACGCCGCTGGAATGAGTCCAATCGGAGTTCGTTTGAATCGGTTCCCCGCTGTTCCCACTTTTTTAGTGTTCTCCAATGAACCTTCCCCAATGACATTATATTATTTCTTTATATAAAAACTAAAGATAGAGTGATGACAGAAATGGTACTTGAAATTAAAAATAGAGTAATGAAATAAATGGTCTTTTTAAAATGGAAGGGTTTTTAGTCATTTTTATGAAATTTAACATAAAAATTAACTAAGTTTGATGTTAGTACCCAGGTGTTACGATTTTTTTTTTCAAATCTAATACCATGTTTTGAATTTTTCATTAATAATTCATCAGGGCAAATTACATAAGGATAGCAGGTAGACGAGCAACAAACTGCGCCGCTATCCCTTTCTGAATAGAAAACCCTAATCTACTAAAAACAAAGCCTCGCCCCTGAGGGGTCGAAAAGTTGCTGTGGACCACACGCTAAACTCTAGACAAGAACCGAACAGCCTCAGGCGCCAAGGAGCCGAACGTGTCAAACGCCAGGGGGACAAAGGAACGCTGATTATCCTCATAAGCTTTCGCCTGCTTTTCCACCTTCTTCGACTCTGCTTTCAATACTGCTTGCCCCGCCACAAACACATTTTCCCGGAACCCGGCTAGGGGGGATACACCTGTGAGATCGACACAAGCATGTTACGAAATTGAAACCATGAAACCTGAACCTATTAAAAAAATTACTACCTAAAGGCGAAACTAGTTATAAACCATAAGGTCATCTATGTAATTAACTTTAATTAAAAGTAGAGTAAACTGCAATTTTACCCCCTGGGGTTTAGGCCAATTGGCACTCTGACCCACTCTAACGAAATAATTGCAATTTACCCCCCCCCCCCAATGTTGATGTTATGTCGCAATTTTACCCCCTGCTGTCTAATTCTGTTTAAAGTCAACATAAGGTATTAATGGTCAAAGACTATAATCGTCTTTTCCACACTAGTTTTATATCTTACTCAACATAACACCCTAATATATCACACTCGCTGCAATCTTACCCCCCACCTATTAACGATGAACATATACCTGCTCAGCACCAGTAACAAGCATAGGCTCCTTTTTAAAATCCCTACCATACACAGTAGAATCAACTCTCTCCAATCACTCCTCACAACTCTCTCCACCACCACCACCACCTAAATCCACTGCACCAGAAACCCCCAAAATCGAATCCTCATCCACCGAATCAATCGAATTAGACGAAAATGAAGACGTGGTAAACTGATAGAACGATTCGGTCCATGAATTGAGCAGATCAGCATTCTTAGTCAAATCTAAGCGACCTAATGTCACGACCCCCGACCCACCCTGGACGGAATCGGGAGTCGCGAACAGCCCAGTGGTATCGGTGATTATTTTGAAAAATATTGCAGTGGAAATTTCATCAGGACCGTGAGTTAGGAAAAATATCAGAGTTTAGAAAACACCGGATTTTATTTATTAAATAGATGGGATAAACCCATGTTTTACAATGGTAGCTTTAATAAAGATAAATTTAATTACATAAAACAATATTTCTTAATTTAATTTAATTTAATTAATAAAATAAGCCACTTCTTGATGCCTTTCAGTGCCGTATCCATCTCTTACTCCAATCTACTGTAATTACCTGAAACGCGTTTTAAAAAGGTTTTGTCAGCAGGAAATACTGGTGAGTTCATTCATTTTGTTAAAACGACACTTTTGTTATAATTTACAGTATTAAGGGAGATTACAATGTTTCAGATATCAACCAACTACCCACAGTATTTGTCACTCGACCCATTGGCCCATTCGTCCAATGGTGTCTGTGACTATGGTCATATCTAGGGGTGTTCAAAACCGGATATCCGAAAATTCGGATATCCGAATTTTGGATATCCGAATTTCGGATACCAGATTTCACTATCCGAATCCGTATCCGAAATTTCGGATATCCGTATTCGGATATCCGAAATTTCGGATACGGATTCGGATAATTAATCGGATATCCGAAAATCCAACTTTTTATTCAATTTTTATTTTTTTATTATTTTTTTTCATATTCGGAAACGGATATTTTAGATAGTTTCGGATATCCGAATATAAGTTTTCGGATATTTCGGATATTTTTCGGATATTTTTGGATATTTTTCGGATATTTCGGATACTTCGGATATTTTCGGATATTCGGATATCCGAAAAAAAATGAAAATCAAATTTTCGGATATTTCGGATATCCGAAATATCCGAAAATTTTGAAAATCACTATCCGAATCCGAATCCGAAAAATTCGGATATCCGAATTTCGGATATCCGATTTTTCGGATATTTCGGATTCGGATATCGGATATTTCGGATTGGATTTTCGGATACGGATAGTTTTGAACACCCCTAGTCATATCACCCCTTGGCTGCCCCAATGGTGAAGATTATCAAGTAATGTATACAAAACCCCACATACCGGCTGTAATTTGGTGATTACATAAACTTAATCACTGTAATTATAACCTTTGAAAATAAACATGATTTCAAAAGTAATTTGATAAAAAGAGAATGACTCACATTATAATCATGCAGATTCATATGGCAAGGTTTAGTCTATAGATAAGCCTTGATATATTGCAGATTTATACAGGCAGAGCTTAGCCTATTGATTAGTCTTGTAACCTAGTGCACACGAACTAGGTAGGTAACTTAATACAGCATTTACGATAACTCACGAGATTTAAACCCTCACAACGAATGACAAAGTGCAATCACTTAAACATCCATCAGATTCACAACGAATGACAGAGTATTCCCCGAGTTCGGGTGGTACTCAAACATCCTGTCGGAATCACGACAAATGACAAAGGATAGCACTTAAACATCCATCGGATAGTTTCTATCGATCGGACATTGAATCGTAGCAGCGATCGAGTTAATACCCTGTATCGTAGCAGCACCCCGCTATACTAATTAGTGATTTTGAGACTGTTTCTACTATAACTCGGAGTGTATAACGAATTTCTTCGTCGAACGAACGCCAGAAATCAAGTCCCAGACTCTGCTATTTATACACAAAATTGACATCGCTTACGGAACGTAAGCCTTATCCCTTACGGTCCGTAAGGGACACGAATTTACCATAGGCTTGCCACGTGTGTTTCTAGCCTAGCTGAGTCGACCGTTAGAGAAATTTCGAATTAGACAGCAAGATAAATGGATAATCGTCGAGTAGGGAATACCCCCCCTGAGTTTTAGGGCCCTGATCCTGATTCTGATTGTTCTGAAAATTTTAGGGTTTATGTAGAATCACTTGGGTGTCTTAATTAGGGTTTCCTATTGAATAAAATAATAAAATAAATAGGACTTTTGATGAGAGTTGTTACATTCTCCCCACCTTAATAAAAATCTCGTCCTCGAGATTTACTGGAATAATTGAGGATACTTTTACTTCATTTCTTATTCCAGTTCCCAAGTGTATTCAGGTCCTCTCTTTGAATCCCACTTTACTTTAACTAGCACTAGTCGTTTGTGCTTGAGAAACTTCACTTTTCTGTATTCTATCTGAAGAGGTTTCTCTACAAATTTTAATTTTTCGTTTACCTCTATATCTTGGAGAGGTACTACCAAAGATTCGTCTGATAGACATTTCTTGAGATTGGATACATGAAATACATCATGTACTCCAGCTAACTCTTCTGGTAGTTGTAAACGATAAGCAACTGGTCCTATACGTTGGATCACTAGAAATGGTCCTACGTATCGGTGACTTAGCTTTCCTTTCTTACCGAATCGGACTATTCCTTTCCAAGGTGAAACTTTTAATAGTACTTTGTCTCCAACTTGAAACTCGAGTGTCTTGCGTCTATTGTCTGCATAGCTCTTTTGACGATCTCGAGCTGTCTTTAGTCTTTCCTTGATTTGAGTAATCTTGTCGGTCGTCTCTTGCACTATTTCAGGACCTGACAATTGACTTTCTCCTATTTCTGCCCAACAAACTGGAGTTCTGCACTTTCTTCCATACAGTGCTTCAAATGGGGCAGTTTCAATACTTGAATGATAACTATTGTTATAGGAGAATTCAATTAAAGGTAAATGGTCGTCCCAATTTCCACCAAAATCTATCACACATGCTCGGAGCATGTCTTCTAGAGTTTGGATCGTCCTTTCACTTTGTCCGTCTGTTTGTGGATGATATGCAGTACTCAGATTTAGTCGAGTTCCCATTACTTGTTGGAAACTCGTCCAAAAGTGAGAAGTGAAACGATTATTCCTATCTGATACAATGGAGAGTGGAACTCCATGTAAGGATACGACTTCATCTACATACAACTTTGCCAATCTTTCCATGCTAAAGGTTTCTTTCATAGGTAGAAAATGAGCTGATTTGGTTAATCGATCCACAATTACCCAAATCGCATCATTACCTTTTCTGGTTTTGGGTAACTTAGTAACAAAATCCATTGTTATGAGTTCCCATTTCCATACAGACATTTCTAATTGTTGTATTAGACCTGAAGGTTTCTGATGTTCTGCCTTAACTTGTGAACAAGTAAGACACTTAGAAACATATCTAGCTATATCCTTTTTCATTCCTATCTACTAGAAATTCTTTCTTAAATCTTGGTACATTTTATTGTTTCCAGGGTGCATGGTATACCTAGATTTATGAGCTTCTTCTAAAATCTTATTTCTTAATTCTCCCTGCTTAGGTACCCAAATTCTGCTTTTATGGAATCTCCAAATTCCATCAGCTCCTTGTTCTAATTCTTTTATTCTTCCTTTCATTCCTTCAGCATCATCCTTGATTGCTGTAGCTTGAACATTCTTTATTTGTTCCATTAAATCTAACTGTAGATTTAATCTGAGAGCACGAACTCGTTTTTTTCTTTTCATGATATTTACGACTTAAGGCATCTGCAACTACATTGCCTTTCCTTCATGATATTGAATATCACAGTCGTAATCACTTAAGATTTCCATCCATCTTCTTTGCCTCATGTTTAACTCTTTTTGTCCAAATATATATCTTAAACTCTTATGATCTGTATAGACAGTAAATTTACTTCGGTACAGATAATGTCTCCAAATCTTAAGGGCAAAAATTACAGCTCCTAATTCTAAGTCATGAGTCGTATAATTTTCTTCGTGCTTTTTCAATTGTCTTGAGGCATACGCAATTACCTTCTTACGTTGCATTAGCACACATCTAAATCCTAGTTTTGAAGCATCACAATATACTTCAAAATCTTTAGTTCCTTCTGGTAAAGCTAAGATTGGAGCATTGGTTAACTTTTGCTTTAAGATTCTAAAGGCTTCTTTTTATTTAGGTCCTCATTCAAACTTAACGACTTTACAGGTTAGCTTAGTTAATGGTATAACTATTTTGGAAAAATCCTTAATAAACTGTCTATAATATCCAGCTAAACCTATAAAACTTCTAATTTCCATTGCGGTTTGCAGAACCCTCCATTTGGTAATTGCCTCTATCTTAGTAGGATCTACATGAATACCTTCGTGGTTCATCATGTGACCTAGAAATTGTACTTCCTTTAGCCAAAATTCACACTTCGAGAATTTGGCATAAAGCTTTTCTTTTCTTAACAAAGTTAAGAGTGCATGCAAGTGCTCACAATGTTCTGTCTGACTTTTGGAATAAGTATATCGTCTATAAAAACAATTACAAATTTATCCAAATACGGTTTACAGATTCTATTCATCATGTCCATAAATGCAGCAGGAGCATTCGTTAACCCAAAAGGCATGACTGTAACTCGTAATGACCATACCTAGTCCTGAAAGCAGTTTTAGGTATGTCTTCCTCTTGTACTTTCAATTGATGATATCCGAAACGTAAGTCAATCTTAGAAAAATATCTAGCTCCTTGTAGTTGATCGAAAAGATCATCAATCCTAGGTAATGGGTATCGATTCTTAATTGTAACCTTATTTTCATTTTGAAATCATATAACGTTGTGAATGTATTTACAAATGTTGTAAATAAGTGAAAATGAGGACTATTCTTATATATTACAATGTTCCCATAACCAAACGTAGTTGATGACTACCATATTATTCTTATATGGTCATTTTCTTGCCAGAGCGTTACGGTACATAGTTACCACAAAACATGTGATAGACTATTATTTATATAATTTTATTCGTCCTTCTTATTCTTGTATTGTTTTATGAAAATATGTCTTTTCCTTACAGTACAAAGTATATATATTTTTATATAAATTAACTAGTCATTATCATGGTTGGATATTGGTTAGTGCTGCCTTGTTTAAGCATAGGTGATCAGTCCATGCCTAACTAAGGCTAGGCTACTCAATACCTGCCCTTGACAATAACCCTAGTATTAAAACTAACACTACTATTATTAATATATTATTAATAATAATGAAACTAATATTAATTATCAATAATAAATAACTTAAACATAAATTTAAATGAGAGTATACCTCAATATAATTTTATACATATATATATAAAAATATAAATTCTTCACCTCAATGGTTTAACAAAATTTATTGACTTCATATCAAAGAGTCGTTGTTTTGCAATAATGCGGTTTACGGTGCAAAAAGCGAAATGATATTTGAGTTTGGATAAAACAACAAATTGGAATGAAGTCCTCCAGTGGTCTTCATAAATCAAATGAACCACATGCATACCAAACAGTGCAGGTGTAACGTGTGGATTTACCAAGAAACGAAATAGATCAATATTTGCTACTATGAAAGAAATCCTCATGGTATGATGACCATTAGGGGAAGTAGAAACGCGAAAGTCAACTCATTATATATAGAAGTCAGAATTTCAATGAAAGAAATATAAGAACTTCTTATCTGGAATTTCGTGTGATAACCGTTGTTAAGTGACATTACCAGGGAATGTTGAATAAAATTAAATAGGGGATTTGCAAAGGTATGTGACTCCTTTTTCAGTGATAATAATTATGACTCTGATTAAACTGTGCACCGATGGTTGTAAAATCTTGTTCCAACGTCCCTTAACGAGATTCATGTCATTTGTAGGATCATGTGGCGAAGTGCCTCTTTTTGATTAGTAGTTTTTCTACTGACGGAATTAGCATTGGTGTCATCGAGCCTAATTTATACCAAAGGTCTTGCCTTGGAAGTCGTGTGTGATATACTTTGACGTCTGTAGACGTATAATTTAAGCTTTCTTGTGCACTAGCACAACTTTACATGTTTTCCACTTGTGTTAATAGTTTATGGTAAGGCATTAGAAATTCTTATACTTTTGATGGTGTCCCAACTTAATGGGTTTCTATTGTTTATTATTGTCGCTCGAGACAAATGATCAAACGAAATATTTTTTTTTATATCGGAAAAGAGATTCTTGATAAAGAAATCTAGACACATATGCTTGTGCTTTATTCCTAATTGTCTTTTGGAATTTCTTATAGATATACATATCTATATAATCATATATTTCACATGCTGTAATATACATACCCTCTATAAGGTTAATGTATTTAACAGATTCTTATTTCCAAAAACAAGTCAGATATCAGGTCATGATACTTATTTAGGGAAATCTTGTCACTTGTTTGACATATTATATACCCCGTCTTATCCGGTTCTCGCCGGAGCGGTAACCTCAGTATATCCGGACAAGCTGGAGAGTCTGCTACACCATACCTAGTTTTGCCGGAGAAAATTTTCTATTTCCCATAAATAGTATCTTTTTAAAAGTGCCTCTTTCATTAGGGCTTTTATCCAGAATCAAGGAAATTTGTATTCCCGTAACATATCTTATTCTAGACCAAGTAATATCAATAAGCAAGAATTAATAGCAATTAAGAGCTATTGCCTGCAATGTTTTATTTTTATGTCATACCAAAATCCATTATAATTTATTTTACAAAAATACTTAGCTTATCTCGAAGCTTATACTAAGGCATCTTTTCTTAAGTTCAAGTCTAAATGCTATCATGTGTGCTACCAGTTAATAGCAATCTCCTAACTCTTTTATTTAAGCTTAGGTATGATTATCACAACACTTATAGGCTTAAAGCAGTGGCTCTGATACCACCTTCTGTCACGACCCCCGACCCACCCTGGACGGAATCGGGAGTCACGAACAGCCCAGTGGTACCGGTGATTATTTTGAAAAATATTGCAGTGGAAATTTCATCAGGACCGTGAGTTAGGAAAAATATCAGAGTTCAGAAAACACCGGATTTTATTTATTAAATAGATGGGATAAACCCATGTTTTACAATGGTAGCTTTAATAAAGATAAATTTAATTACATAAAACAATATTTCTTAATTTAATTAATAAAATAAGCCACTTCTTGATGCCTTTCAGTGCCGTATCCATCTCTTACTCCAATCTACTGTAATTACCTGAAACGCGTTTTAAAAAGGTTTTGTCAGCAGGAAATACTGGTGAGTTCATTCATTTTGTTAAAACGACACTTTTGTTATAATTTACAGTATTAAGGGAGATTACAATGTTTCAGATATCAACCAACTACCCACAGTATTTGTCACTCGACCCATTGGCCCATTCGTCCAATGGTGTCTGTGACTATGGTCATATCACCCCTTGGCTGCCCCAATGGTGAAGATTATCAAGTAATGTATACAAAACCCCACATACCGGCTGTAATTTGGTGATTACATAAACTTAATCACTGTAATTATAACCTTTGAAAATAAACATGATTTCAAAAGTAATTTGATAAAAAGAGAATGACTCACATTATAATCATGCAGATTCATATGGCAAGGTTTAGTCTATAGATAAGCCTTGATATATTGCAGATTTATACAGGCAGAGCTTAGCCTATTGATTAGTCTTGTAACCTAGTGCACACGAACTAGGTAGGTAACTTAATACAGCATTTACGATAACTCACGAGTGTATAACGAATTTCTTCGTCGAACGAACGCCAGAAATCAAGTCCCAGACTCTGCTATTTATACACAAAATTGACACCGCTTACGGACCGTAAGCCTTATCCCTTACGGTCCGTAAGGGACACGAATTTACCATAGGCTTGCCACGTGTGTTTCTAGCCTAGCTGAGTCGACCGTTCGAGAAATTTCGAATTAGACAGCAAGATATATGGATAATCGTCGAGTAGGGAATACCCCCCCCCCCCCCCTGAGTTTTAGGGCCCTGATCCTGATTCTGATTGTTCTGAAAATTTTAGGGTTTATGTAGAATCACTTGGGCGTCTTAATTAGGGTTTCCTATTGAATAAAATAATAAAATAAATAGGACTTTTGATGAGAGTTGTTACACCTAAAAAACTGATCTCCGCTATGAACACTAGAACTAGAAACAGAGGCAACAGATTCGACCATTTTTTTCGCGAATTATGAGCACTGGTTGATGATAAGGATAACGATGATGATGAGCTTGATGCGACGCTGGAGGTCGCTCGGCACCAACAAGCACAATACCTTCTATTGAGCGCTGCATTGACGAGAACGAAATATCACCGGAGTTTTAACGTCCGGTTGCTTTCCGGCGAGACATCAAACACAAATCGAAGACAACTACCGGACTCCACCGCCCACCACCCACCTCGCCGCCCTCCGCCTCCGCTTCTACGACCTCGACACCTATCAGGGCCACCACCAACAAGAATTGGGGGTTTTCCATTGGAATTGGAGTTGGGGATTTGAGGATCTAGATTCGTTTGCTGAAGCATGGGGGATTACAGGATCTGAAAGGGTAATATTGCAGAGTAGAACAAACCATAGGGGGTAATATGAAAGGGTAACATAGTAATTTCACATTCTATTTAACAGATCTGTTAACTTATTTGACGGCAGGGGGTAAAATTGCGACATAACATCAACGTTGGGGGGGGGGGGGGAGGGTAAATTACAATTATTTCGTTAAAGGGGGTCAGCGTGCAAATTGGACTAAACCCCAGAAGGTAAAATTGCAGTTTACTCTTAAAAGTATGTTACTAAATTGTTCTTATGGTTCAATCAAAATCCGAACACGTCCTACCAAGAAAATAATTAAGAAAAAATCGTCTTTACTGTTCTTACTCTCTGCTTTTAATTTAAGCTCTTTTAATAGATTCAAGTTTCAAGATGTTAGTGAGTCAAATGTTTAGCACATGAACACATTTAAGTTACTTTAGCATTAAAACAATTTAAAAAATAAGAGAAAAGGATGGGCTACGATTTTGGGCTGCGATCATGTCTGTTGGTCGAAAAATGGCTACTTAGTGGGCCAAAAAATATGGGTAGTTAATTGACTTGGACCATTCCATGTTACATTACTAAAAATTAAGGGTGGACATGGTACCCGTTCGGTACCGAACCAAACTGGTACCGGTACCGAAAAATGAGGAAAGTGAGTACCGGTACCGAATATACCCGGTACGGTTAGGTACCGGTACCAAATGCTCATCCTACTAAAAATTACATTTCAACCAAAACATGTGGCAACTCATTACCATCCTACCCCATCTACCTACAACCATCTAAATCGTAAGATAATTTTCAAGCAAATCATCTACAGCATGACTCACAATAGTTTGGTTTGTCTAGTCCGACCATGATGGGTCCGGTGCCATCACTGTAACCGTGACGCATAAAACTCTTGAAATCCGCTTGTAAATAAACGAACCAAGCTGAACCAGCCCATTTAAACTTCAAGCCGAGATAAGCTATCATTTGGCTTGTTCATTAACTCAGTATGCCATTTAAGAAATCCAGTTTTTAGAAGAAAAAAGAACTTACCTGCCTTCTTTTTTTTTTATACATCCATCCATGCGTAAGAATATATTTTTGTTATTTCAATCTACATGCACAAAAATATAAAATTTTCAAAATTCCAAAAACAAACTAGCTGGATGGAGTTTTATTAGATGAGCTCGAGCTCAATTTTCAGCTTTTTTAAGAGTTTCTCCAAGCCCAGCATAGATGGCAGGTTCGTTTAACTTCAAGCCCGAGTCCGAAACCGAGCCCAAGCTGAAGCGGGCTAAGCTCAGTCTTTAAGTAGCCCTACTCAAAATTCACACCAAACGCAACCATCCAAGGTGCAAAGTTTACCCACCCATAAACAATCATAATCCACATAAGGCATAAATGCATAATATATAGGTTAAACTACCAAGTTTAAATTCAAAAAATACAACCATAACCAATAACAAGAGCAAATCCCATGAATTTCAAGATCACGAACAAAAAGAAAAGCTTTAAAACATCAAGTAGTGTGTGTATACGAGACCAAATAAGAACGTAAATATAAACAAGACCAGTAGTAACAAATGCTAGCCACATATCAAATGCGAAAGTGAAACATATATTCAAACAAACCAACTTTCCCTTCAAAGGTTTCAAGTTTCACCCGCGTTTGAAATATGCAACCCAGATTAGTTCTTACGGTTCTTACTTATATTTAAGCTCTTATAAGAATCCTTCTCTCGCTATATGTAAAATAAATGACTAGAAATCTTGATAGAATACATTAGAAGTTGCTAGCAGAAGCCATGCCAAAGACACAAAAAAGTAATGAACGAATGCACCGGTGATATATATTAAGAAGACATCATAGTGATAGTATGAACAAGCTCAGCACCATAAGGTTACTAGGACCCACCGGCCCCTACTGGTTTGAATCGGATTTGGTGGCGGCACCGCCGTTTTGCTGGTGGGACTGCTGCTGGTTCTGGTGTTGCATTTGATGAGCATGCTGCTGCTGTTGCTGTAGCTGGAACATTTGCGGGTTGATTGAGAGTTGAGCAAACTTAGCAGCATCCCCACTTAGTTCAGCGGTAGTCATTTTCAAACGATGAACTTCGGCAGTCAAAGCCTCGTTTAAAGCTGCCATGAGGATGACCAAATTATGCAAGTCAATAAAGAGAAAAAAGAACCCCTTGACATCGGTTTATGGACGGACCAATCGACTACTATTACAAGAAAATAAAATAACTGTACCGTCTCGAAGCTGTGTCTGCTGTTCCATAGCTTGCAGACGAAACTTTAGCTCGTTATTTTGACTTGTGAGCCCAGCCGAGTCCCTCTGTATGATAATCAAATTAATGAATTAATAGACAACGCGAAAATGAATCTTTTTCCAAAATTTAAAACAGAAAGGTCACCTGCAATAAGGTAAGTTGTGCAGACAGTGTCGTTGCTTCGGTCTGTAAAGTTTGAACCTTGTGTTCTAGTTCTGTAATGTAACGCATTTTCCGTTCTTTTGATCGAGCAGCAGATTGTCTATTAGCCAAGATCCTAAGAAAGACCACAAAAATATTTTTGAAGTACCCGAAAAACACTGTGATAAAAATTTGCAAAATGGATATGGGTGTAAATTTTTAATGCAACACAAATCTAATACAAAATTTGCAGGTTCCGTTGGGTTTTTAATAGAGCCTATGAACATGTTTAGTTAAAAGGGTCGTGTTTGGGTCGATATGGAGTTCGTCAGTTGACCCATTTAACCCAGTTACTTGATAAATTTTATAAAAATGAGTGTTTCATGTAAAACTAATTTCGTATTTTATGCCAAAATTAAAAGATAAATGGGCATCATGATTTATCTTTTAAACGAATAATAAAATAGATACATTTGTATTTAAATTATGGTTGTAAATTTGTGAATTTAGAGTATCAACAACAAAAAAGATTAAAGAAAAAACTTCTTTGAACTTCAACATTAAGCTACAATCACCATATTTGTCAAACATGTATTCTATATTAAAACTTAATAAATATTTCCAAACTTTAAAACAGAACCGCAATAGATACAAATCATAAATCACATACCTCTTGGCTCGTTTTGGATCAGTTAGAGCTATCTCAGCAAGTTTCTCATTAGCCATAATTTTCTTGAGTTCAGCTCCAGTAAACTCACCATTCCCGAACTCCAAGCTGAACGTATTTGAATTCGAGTCGATAGAATTATTAGGAGATAGTTGACCAAGTTGACCACCAGGGGAAGGAGGGAGCTTCGGTGATTCATCACCAAAGTTCATCCTCTCCATAAAACTATCCATTGAAACACTTCTATAATGCCTTGTTGTTGGAGCAATGTCTCCACCTGCAGTCCTTTTAACCCCTTCTCGTTTATTCATAATCGAACCAATCCCCGATTTTCTATGATTCCCACTTTCATTCACACTACTTGTAGCTTCGTTATCACTGCTATCACCACCTGTCTTTGTGCCACTAGCTCTGCTATCCAACTCCTCACGATTGTCGGTTCCTTGTTTTTCATCAGTTCCAGATGAGTTCAATGTATCGAGATTGTCTAAATTCATATACGCAGAAAACAAATCGTCTACAACTTCCCCTTCAGATTTCCTCTCTCCCATTCCCTCAGCATTGCTTTCATTACCACTTTTCTCCCAACTCGATTCCCGTTTGACCAACTGAATCGGCTTTGACCCTTGACTGTTCGACGCACCCCTGTCTAAAGTATTCGGGCTTCTTAACGGAATCAATGGTGGTGACTGCAAGATAGTTGAAAACCCAAATGGAATATCACTATTAGACCGCCTATGAGCTTTACGCGGTGGAAGATTCTCACCGGTTCGGGTCAAACTCCCCCTGCTGAAAGGAGAAGAAGGCGGCAATAAAGAGTGTGAATTCGAATTCGAATTCCCATCACGTTCATCCATCGACACATCATCTGCAACTTGATCAGGAGAACGCGCCGAAGGCGAATCACGATACGGCGACGGGCTCAAAGGAGGAAGCGAATCAAGAGCGAAAAACGTAGGCTGCGACAACGATCGCGAATGCGACGGCCCATGACCATGGTTAAAACTCGGCGAACCCCCAATCTTATGACTATTCCCGGAACTCTGAGTCACCGGAATCTGCGAGTAAGGCGAGACCGGAGGAAACTGCGGATGAGATGGTGGAATTCCCGCCCTTTTACCAGTGGTATCCACACTATAATTTGGGGAAAACTGTCGATTCTGACCCCGAAACTGAGCCGTATTCGATTGAGGTATATCAAGTTGATTAAAATTAGGTTTTTGTGATTGATGTTTAGGAACTGCTGAAGATGAAGTCCCAAAATTAGACTGCACTCTTTGAATCATCTCGGTATTTCCTTCACTATCACCCATTTCTTCACAGAATTCCCCCAAATTGAAACCCTAGGTAAAAATTTCACTTCAATCACACAGAAATGGTGTAATAATACACAAAACAACTCAATTTCAAACCCTAATTTACAAAACTGAAACAAAAATATCAAAATCAAACATAATAAAACAAAAAAAATATCAAAATGAAATTTACGAACAGTTTACCGGCGAATTTGGTGAGATGGAATGAAAAGGACCGTAATGGAGACGGAATTGACGAAGGTGAGAGTGTGTTGGTGTTTTCTCTCTCTAGAAAGTATGTGTTTTCTCTCACTAAAAGTAATAATTGTATGTGTATGTATTGATAACGATGACGATGACTTTCTACACGGATTTCATGACTGCTACTACTTGATGAACTGAATTACGCGTGAATTTAATAAGTGGAATTTCATGTGAATTTCGGATGAATTTGGGTTTCATTCCGACCCGTGTTTGACTAATATCTTATTTCTCCCTCCATCAACGGATAATGTAGCGCAAATAAAGTTATAAGTTTGATTATTTAATTATTTTTTAGTGATACCGTGTATCGCGTATAGATTTGCGTAGGAATGAGCAAATGGTAGTATGGTACCCACTATCGTTACATAATTTATCGAACCGGGTACACTATCGGTACCGATTCGGTATCAACTTTTGAGATTTTCGGTACCGGTATTTACCAGTTTTTACCCTCAAATACCGATACTGTACCGGTACGAACCGTATCGTACCGGGTATATTCGGTACCGGTACCCACTTTTTGGGATTTTTGGTACCGGTTAGTATCGAGCTCATCCCTAAATTTGCGTATGTATTACGCTAATCGTTGTGGGTGGAGCAATGTTTTAAAAATTGGTAAATACCGGCCGGTTATACTGGTATTACCGTTTCCAGATGTAAATCCGGTACGAAACACCGCGGTAAATAAGTGAAACGGCATAAGGTTTGTACCGGCGGTAAAATCCGGTATACCGGTTTGAAACGTAATACCGGTACCGGCCCAGGGTTATTTTAGTTTGGGTTGTTACTTATTTTTATTATATATGTTACTTATCTTATGTAATTTTTATGATTATTAGTAACTAAAAGTTCTTATTTAATATTGTATGAAACGAAAATAGTTTATATATTCAACACTCAAATGGCTTAAACATATCGTACACTTTCATTTAAAAGAATTTGTTGGAAAATAGAATGATTTTCGATTATCTTTTGGATTATTTTTATTATGGACTTACTTTTGGATCATATTTTAATATGTAATCATGCATTTTTTGATTAACTTTTGAGTTGATGTTTTAATTTATGAAATTATAGAGTTAGCTAGTCAACCTGGTTAAACCGCTCGGTACAACCTGGTTCAACCGGTTGAACCATTTTTTAGCCTAATCCGGTTTGATTTAAAAACCGGTTTTTAAAACAATAGGGTTGATGCCTACTCTCCACCCCTCTAAATGGAGGGGTTTTATTGGTTTTCAACCCTGTCATCAACCCATAACCTTTCACGCTCGTTAAACCACTCATGATCGGTCCTTAGAGCCTATTGTGCGGTGTTCTAGTACATTAACAACACACGTGACGGGACGTTACTCTATAACACCCAACCTTATTGTTTGGTTACGGAAGGACAATATTTTGGATTTGGCAAGTTAAGTTTATGTGTAAAGAAAAGATTCCAATTTGATTATTAATATAAATATAATAAAACACATTACTTTTATAACGTTTTGAAATGTGGATTTTAATAATTTATTTGGAACTAAAATTGGCCTTTTCACATTAAAAATGATTATTTGGCAAATAAAGGTAAATTTAGAATTGTATAATTTTATTTTTGGTATTATGTAAAAGAAATTTTAAATTAAAATAGACTTTGTAAAATTACAAATGAACAATATTTCCAAAAATTAGACTACCTAAAATTGAGTTGCATGTGATACAAACCGTGACTTAGGTCAAACAATGTTACATCCTTAATTCAAATTTCAAAATTTGTTTGAATTATGCATTTATGCTGAAGCTTAACCAATATTTCTAGATTTTCTATATAATCATCATCATACTCACTAAATCTCACCAATAGTAAAATTAAGATAAGATTTGAGGAGGGTAAGATGTAGACGGTCTTACCTGTATCAGTTAGGAATAGAGAAACTGTTTCCAGTAAGACCCTCTGCTCGACTAGATCTTCTAAATACTTTTTTTATTTATTTATTCTTTTTATCAAAGTCTAGGTGGATTCTTTTTATTAACTGTTAGGCTCGTTAATTTACAACTAAGGGGTTGTTTGACAACTTTTTAATGATTAAGTGTTGAACCAGTAAAAAGTCTGAATCATAAGTGGTGAACCAATAAGAGGTCTGAACCATTAAGAGCCAGTATAATGCTTAACGGTTCAGAGGCAAATATCTGACAAATTCAGATTAGAGGTTCTAACCATTCAGACTCTGTATAATGCTTAACCATTCAGAGGCAAATGTCTGAATCATTCAGACATCTGTCCGCGAAACAAATAGTCTGAACCATTAAGTGTTGAACCTATAAAATGTCTGAACCATTAAGAGCCTCATTAAGAGCTAAACAAACAGCCCCTATTTGTTTCATGTTTAGGGTGTAATGGGTGCTCTTATCATGGGGAGTAGTCAGCCACTTATTCATCACAGTCAATCATACCATGTCATGTCAACTCCCCTCTTCATTTTCCATTTTGCACTCGAACATAAGGGGTGCTTCTTTCGTGGTGAGTAGTCCATTGGTTTTTGTATTATTTTTTTATTTTTAAAAGTTATGCATTAATAATTAAAACATATTTTAAACAAAATAAAATTACATAAAATTAAAAAAAGACATTACATTAAATTAAACTAAATAAAATTACAAAATTAGAAAAAAAGACATTTTAAAACTAGGAAAATAAAAACATAAACAATAAAACTAAAGCTAATTTTATTACTCGTCGTCGGAATTCGCCTCAAGGTGAGATAAATCTAGTCCTCCAAGATGCTCCACGAGATCATGTTTTAGTCTCCAATGCGTATCTTCATCAATGAGTTCGTTAAAAGCAGTGTCATCGAAAACGGGCTCGACTGGAGGATCCCGAATATGTACCGGTACTATCGCTTTTCCATCGTCTTTAAAAATCATGTTACGTAAAATAATGCACATATATACAACATACCTAATCTTTTCCACAGTCATCGCACGCATTTGTCGATTAAGTATACCCCATCTTGACTTTAAAACACCAAAAACCTGTTCCGCATCTTTTCTTGTCGCCTCGTGTTGCCTCTTGAACTTCTTTACGTTTGGAATGTGAGGATATGCAAATGTTTTGACAAACACAGACCAAGTAGGGTAGATTCTATCAGTAAGATAATATCCACATTTGTATAAGTGGTCGTTCACGTAATATGGACATTTTGGGGCAGTTCTATTTCGTTCAGTAAGAAATATTGGAGATTGTTAGAGCACATTGATTTCGTTTTGTGAACCTGGTGGATCACAAAATGCATGCCAAATCCACAAATCTTGAGAGACCACCACTTCGAGCATAACTGTCGAGTACATGTGATATTCTCTCATATATTGACCCCACAACTCTGTGGGACACATTCTCTAAACGAAATACGTACAATCAAGGATATCCAACATCCTAGGAATGTGATGTTTCTCCTCATAATCTTGGTACAAAAGCGCAACGTCGTGGCTTGTTGGTCTACGTAAGAACTCGGGATCATACATACTACATATTATTTCGTAGAAAAATTGTAGACATTCGCGGGAAGTCCTTTCGAACATATTTAAATACTCGACGTTCTCGTCTGGGGGGTTACCGGTTGCAAGTTGTTTAATCGCCAATGTAACTTTTTGCAAAACAGTGTAAAACTCTTCTTCATTATCACGTCATGCCCTCTTCAAACCGGGGATTATTCGTTTCCACGTCGCTCACAATTTTAAAAAACAACCTTTTTGACATATGAAACATATGACGAAATAAATCATCATTGTATTTCGGCTCCTCGACTAAATAATCGGCCACAAGGGTTTCGTGTCCTTTCTCCCGATCACGACGGACATATCTTTTTTTACTAGGTATGCCCGTGTCTTCTAGTTCGGCTTGTTCGATAAGATCTTTAAAACAATTAAACTACTATCGCTTGAGGAGATATCATCGTCGGTACTGTCGGGTAGAATAAACAACGGTATTTCATCACCCAGTTGAAAAATTGTAGTATAAAATGAGAAAAGAAATGATTTGGTTTATGTTGTTTGGTTGAGAATAGTTTTGGTTTGTGAGAAATGGTTTGTAAATGGTTTGGTTTAAATATAAATAAAATGTAACTTTTATAAAGTAACGGCATTATGGCCGTTGAAAATGGGCCCAACGGTCGAATTTGCATTGAAATCAACTCGGTGACTACTTCCCCGCCTTCGAGAGTTTACCGCACGACAAATGGGGATGGCGGTGGTGTTCCCGAGTGGTTTCAGGGTCACCGCACACCATCCCCGCGTATGCTCAGCTCACTCTTAGATTCTCAACATTGTCCCAAACTATCCTAAATTCCGACATGAATTATCTAAAGCTCAAGTACAATAATATTAATAAGTTTAAAATATAAATAACCATTTTTGTTAAATCAATCACTCTCCCAGAGATTTTGATAATATTAAAGATAACAAGCATCTCACTAAATTGATTTTTCAACAACATCAAAACTTCGAACTAAAATTCCATGCACGTTAAAATAATAATAATAATAATAATAATAATAATAATATTGTTTTTAATTTCTGTAAAGAGTGTAAACCATTTTGAAAAACTATCAAAAGTGTTAAAAAGAGTTTGAACCAACTCAAGTAAAATGTCAAAAGTGGGTTGAATCATGCACTAGTTTCCAGATGTTCTTGAGCAAACAATCAAAAAGCAATGATAAATTCGGAGTTGGTTATAATCATATTGAGGGACCAACTAATTACACCCAAATACTCCATATAATAGTGTTAAAGAGATTGAATTTTCAATTGAAAACGTTAAAGGAAAGGATGTTTAAATATTTAAAACTGAAGAAAGGGTAATATCATATGAAAGATGGTCTAAAGAATCTGATGCTTTAAATGGTTCCAAACTAGTTGTATTTGTTTCACAAGATGGAACAAAATCACAAACAACTGTTGCACAAAACATCAAAATATCAATTGTTTCATCTGCAGTTGTTATACCCCAGAGTTTTTGAACATAGAAAGAATCTTGATAAGATTGATTTAACAAGAAATATCAAACATGTTCAAAATCAGTTCAAGAAATCAAAACCCAAACAAGTAAAGTTTGGAAGTGTTGAAACACCAGTCACTAATGCTTTAGCTAAAAAACCACTGCAAAGGCATGTACAAATGACTGATGCTCCATCACCAAACCAATGGTACAAGCAGAGAACAAATGTTTCAAATATTCCAAAGGTATATAACCAAACGTTTGTTTCTCAAAGTGCGGAGATTGAAGCACTTAGTGCGGGACAACAATAACTGATACAGTTGGTACAACATATGATGCATCAACTTGATTATTCAAATGTTGATTTATTGGAAAATTCCAAGGGCCAGACCCAAGACCAAAAGGGCTTGGGTTCCAAGACCTAAATAGTTTGTTACCTTGTCATGGGAGCTTCTACATGCTATGACAACTTATGGCATGTGGATAGTGAGGGCTTTAGGCACATGATAGGGTGCAAATCTCTGCTCTCGAATTTCAAATCACATGGACGAGGTGTTGCATTCTTTGGTAATGATTCAAAAGGCAACATTCTAGGGCCAAGTACACTTAATGCTATTAAGCTTAAATTTGAGGAAGTCAATCTTGTTGATTGATATGCGCAAAATGCAACATATAAATTGTATCAAATAAGGTATAAAATCAACCTTTTTTTGTACAAATGTTGGAAAAAGTGTGTTTCTTTGTATACTTTTGAGTTTCAGGATTAAAAGAGCTTAAATGTACAGAAAGAACAAATTAACAGCAAAAACCAACATAAATACAAAGGAAGATGACTTACGAACCCTCCAAGCTTCACCCTAAGACCAAAACAGCAAAACAGAAGACAAGCACGGGGCCGTGTGCCTGAGGCATGGGTCGTGGCCCCATTCTAGAGTCCATGCAAGTCAAGACAAACAGAAGCAGACAAGAGACACGGGGCCGTGTCCTCCGGGCACGGGGCCGTGTGAGGAGTCTGTTTTGCAGCTATAAATAGGGGTGCTTGGTTGAATTACAATCCATCCCTTGGCAGCCCTCTCTCTCACTTCACCACCACTCCAACACCATCATCCACCACAACCGTTAAAGTTTAGAGTGTGTAGTAGTTTCAGAATCCAAGATTGATCGTAAGAGTCTTTGTCAAACTATGGCCATGCTTGGCTAACCTCTTACATCACTTGGTGAAGACAAACCTTTAATGTATTACTTTGGATTTCTAAGCTTTGGTGAACTTTTTAGTTGGGTATGTATTAATGACTTTAATAACTAGTTTTTTTATATTGAAAGTGAACTTTATTCTATCATATCTTCATGTTTTGTTGATTCACTCATTCGTGTTTTTACGGTCTATATAAAGTGCGTTAACTGCCTAAAAGGGGGCTAGAATGGTGGTTTGAGTAAAGTTCTTGCCTTGTTTAGTATATAGATCGTGCGAGGACTTGATTCAAGCTTATTAGAACTTCCTTTGAGGCAAATAGTATCAAATCGAGGGAAGTAAGAATGGCTTGAGTCCCTTATAAATAGACTACTATTAAAACTTTAAACCGGCCTTGCGTGACTGTATCCCTGCTGACTCAGACCAATATGGCCGAGGGTAGCGTTGCTACCAAAAGAGGGACATGCCACAGTTTGCATTAATAACTTAATTATCATTCAATATTCCGGCCTTGCGGGACTATATCCCTGCAGACTCAGACCAATATGGCCGAGGGTAGTGTTGCCTCCAAAAGAGGGACATGCCACTCTAATTAATATAATCTCTTAAAAAACGTAAAGTGTGGAAATCATCAAAGGATACGTCAAAGATGAGTCGAAACCAAGTGATTCTATCTTGTCTATTTGTTTATTTTATTATTTTAGTTTCTTTCTTTATTTCTTTTATTTATTAAAAATCCTTTCTCTAGATTAGACGTTGACGACATTCCGGTATTAAAAAATTCGTTTGTCCTTGGACGACCTCGGTAACTTACCATCACTATACTACGCCAACGATGGGTGCACTTTCCCTAGCGTATTGTAGAGAGTGATTGTGTTAATCGTGTTTTATAAATTTAAATCTTGATAAACGAGTAAAAGTGCTTAAAAATATACTAAAAAATACCACACCCTCGCTCACGTCAAGTTTTTGACGCCGTTGTCAGGGACACAAGGATTTTAAGAAAGTTTAAAATCGACGGCCTAATCATTTTTTAGGTTTTTCTTCTTTTTCTACATTTTCTCTACTTTCTACAGATTCAGCACGGGGCAGTGCCATATCCGACCTGGGGTTGTGTCTGACATACAGTAACTAAAATCAACAAAAACTTTTTCACAGAAGGCTCACACAGGGTCGTGCTTCATTTGACACAGGGTCGTGTTAAAAACACCCAATATCAAATAAAACATAGTCTTAAACACGCCGTCGTGCCTAATCAACGCGGGGTCGTGTAAACCTTCTGTTTTCAGAAAACTTTTTTTTTCTGAGAGCCATAATCTTCTAGGTATTATCAAAACAATGGATTACTACATGAGAGATTACGACTACTATTATTACGAGGAACCATATTGTACCATATGCGGTGAATCCCATTCAGTACAAACTTGTTACCTCTTTCAACCATCAACCTCATACATCACATATGAGGAGCCGAGGTTTGAGCTGCCAAAGTCAAGCTTTGATTGGGACCCTCCACCATTTGAAACATACGAAACACCACCCACAATCATACCCGAAGCCGAAAGCCTCATACAAAGTCTCAAAAACTTATAGCTTTTGATCAAGCAATCTCGTGCAAAAGAAGAGACCATTTGTACCAAGGAGGTAATCATAGAAGAGGTAAGACCACAAGAGTCGATGTAAGAAGAACCGATCAAAGAAAACTCAACACATGAAGATGAAAAACCCGAACCAAGCCGCACGGAAGGTAAGTCTACAAAGGTAAATTTCGAAGAGGAACAACGACCTCCAAGAAATGCACATTTTACAACCTTCTTTTGAAAATCATTGTTGATTCCATCTCATGCTAAGTTTTTAAAAGAGTTAACCACTAATCCTAAAATCAAAGAAATGGCAAGCATTAATTTAACTAAAGATCAAACTTCACTACTACAAGATGAACAAATTGAATTAGATATAAAACCGGTAACATGTTTTATTCAAAACATCTATATTAGTAACATTTCAATAGATGAAGATCTTTGTGTTAATATAATTAACACCTAGCTATGTATTTGAAAGATTAGGTATTGGTGATTCTCTTCTAATCAAAATTCCTATCCTCTTGGCTAATCGAAAATTAAGCACGCTACAAAAAATGGTTGAGCACGTTCTCATTCAAACGCACCAAACAGTTGTACCAACTGATTTTATCATCCTAGATGATGCTCCACTCGTGTTGGGACAACCATTCCTAAAAACCCATCAAGCTTTGCTCAACCAAAGACACCATAATCTTCCTACTAAACTTGGGGTCGACAAACAAAAATGTAACATAAATAAATACATGAAATATCCAATTGGCAATGACGACCCCTTGTTGGAAGATGAGGTAGAACCACCCGATACGGAGGTAAAATAAGAACAATTCATTGAAGAAGAAGCCGCTACCAAACAAACCTTTTCAGCCATCGACCGTGATGACGAACCAAAAACTGATGATGAACCAAAAACTAAGCCATCTATTGAAGACCCACCTTCTCTTGAACTCAAAGAACTTACAAAAGGCTTAGAATACGCATTCTTAGATAATAAAGGTAAGCTTCACGTTATCATTTCCTCGTATCTCACTTCTCTTGAAAAAGAAAAATTAGTTAATTTACTTAAAAAACACAAAACGATAATTGCATGGAAACTAATGGACATCAAAGGCATTATTCCTTCCATGTGCACACATAAAATCTTAATGGAAGACGACTACAAAGCGGTGATACTGCCACAAAGACGGGTTAATCCTAACGTCCAAGAAATAGTCAAAAAGGAGGTCATCAAACTCTTAGACGCCAGACTTATCTATCCTATTTCCGATAGCCCATGGGTAAGTCCCGTCCAAGTAGTGCCAAAAAAGGGAGGAATGATGGTTGTGACCAACGAAAAGAACGAGCTCATACCAACAAGAATCGTCACCTGATGGAGAGTTTGCATCGACTATAGAAGACTCAATGAACACACAAGAAAAGACCATTTTCCCTTACCCTTCATTGATCAATTGTTAGAGCGATTATCCGGTCATAAATTCTATTGTTTTCTAGATGGATTATCTGGGTACTTCGAAATTCCTATCGCACCAGAAGACCAAGAGAAAACCACATTCACTTGTTCGTACGAAATTTTTTCATATCGACGCATGCCATTTGGTCTGTACAACGCCCCTTCAACATTCCAATGATGCATGGTAGCAACTTTCCACGATATGATAGAAAAGACCATGGAAGTTTTCATGGACAACTTCTCTATCTTCGATGATTCATTTGACCAATGCCTCGATAATCTTGAACGAATGTTATCTAGATGTGAGGAGACTAACCTCGCCCTTAATTGGGAAAAGTTCCATTTTATGGTCAAAATGGGAATAGTACTCGGTCAAAAAATCTCCAACGTAGGTATGGAAGTCCGTCTCGCAAAAACCGATACTATTTCCCGACTACCTCCTTCATCATCAGTTTGAGCCATTCGAAGTTTCTTAGGGCATGACGGATTCTATAGGCGATTTATCAAAGATTTTTCGAAAATCTATCGACCTCTAACAAGCTACTTGAAAAAGATGCCCCATTCATCTTTGAGAAGGATTGCACAACAACATTTCTTACCCTTAAAGATATGTTAGTCAATGCACCAATCATGATAGCACCAGATTGGAAATTACCTTTTAAAATCATGTGTGATGCCAACGATTTTGCGGTTGGAACAGTTCTGGGTCAAAGGAAGGAAAAACATTTCCATCCCATATACTATGCTAGTAAAACTCTTAACGACGCTCAAGAAAATTACACAACCATTGAAAAAGAGTTACTAGCCGTAGTATTTGCATTTGATAATTATGTTCCTATCTTGTTCTCTCTAAAACTATAGTCTACATGAACCATGCCGCCATTCGATACCTTTTCAAAAAGAAAAAACAAGATGCTAAACCATGTCTCATCAGATGGATCCTCCTCCTACAAGAATTCGACATTGAAATAAAAGACAAACGAGGAGCTGAAAACACTGTCGCTGATCACGTATCTCGTCTTGAAGACCCTGCTATGGAGAAGAACTCATCAATGAAAAATTCCCCACAGTATCCTTAGAAATGGTAGAATATAGAGAAGAACCTTGGTACGCAGATTATGCCAACTACCTAGCTAGTGGCAATCTCGTCAAAGGATGTTCGTATCATCAACGAAAAAAGTTCTTCGCTGATGTAAAACACTATTTTTGGTAAGTCCCATATCTTTTTAAAATATGTGTAGACCAACTTATTCGATGATGCATCCATGGTTGTGAAACAAGATAAATCCTACGCCATTATCACGAAGGACCATGTGGAGGATATCACGGAGTAGCCAGCACCGCACGAAAGGTGTATGATGCAGGATTTTACTGGCCCACAATTTACAAAGATGCATATGTTTTAGTTAAAACGTGTGATACATGCCAACGGGCAGGAAACATCTCGAGAAGAAACGAATGCCACAAAATAGCATTCTCATCTATGAAATCTTTGATCCGAGGCTTGGATTTTATAGGACCATTTCCACCATCGAGAGGAAACAAATATATCCTTGTGGCTGTTTCTTACGTTTCTAAATGGGCCGAGGCAGAAGCTCTTCCTACCAATGATGGAAGAGTAGTAGTAGAATTCTTGAAAATATTATACTCTCATTTTGGTACACCAAAAGCCCTAATAACTGATAAAGGAACCCACTTTTTCAATTTGCAAATGGAAAACGCTCTAACACGATATGGGGTATCTCACCATCTCTCAATTGCTTATCATCCTCAAACCAATGGTCAAGCCGAAGTGACCAATCGAGGTTTAAAAAGAATCCTAGAAAAAAAACTGTGGGTCAAAACCGAAAAGAATGGGCGGACAAACTCGACGATGCTTTATGGGCATTTCGAACGCCCTATAAAACATTAATAGGGACCACGCCATATAAACTTTTATATGGAAAAAACTGTCACCTCCTAGTAGAAATTGAACACTGGGCATATTGGGCACTAAAAATGTAAACTTAGATCAAGAGACTTCAGGGAAAGATCGCATATACCAATTAAATGAGTTGGATGAATTAAGAAAGCAAGCATATTTCAACTCAGAAATCTATAAGGAACGCTAAAAAAGATTACATGATAAATATATAAGCGGACCTAAGGAATTCCGAGAAGGGGACCACGTGCTCCTCTTTAACTCTAGGCTACGTCTTTTTCCTAGGAAACTCAAGTCTCGATGGTCCGCACCTTTTACCATCACCAAGGTGTTTTCACACGGTGCGATAGATATTAAGCCTCCAAACGGAGAACCATTCAAAGTAAATGGACAAAGGCTTAAATTCTATGAAGGATTCCGCGAGTATGAAGAAACGGAAGTAACCTTACAAGAGATAGATAAGTAATCGGGTAATAAAAACTACTTGTATATATTTTTATTGTTTTGTTATTATAATCCATCTTGTAGGTATATTGTGAAAAAGTTCATGCAAAAAAATCTTCGTGCCAGGTAAAATAAGTCAAGCAACCAAGCAGATAGAGAAACAACCATAACTAAAAAAATCAAACAAACAACAAAACACGGGGTCATGCCTCTTAGGCATGGGGCCGCGCCTGACCTACAGACGGGATAAAACCCTATTTTCTGTCTTTTCATTTTCATAACCAACACGGACCGTTTCTCTGCACCGCTGGTTACCGGTTGACTCCTGCCACTTTTCGACGTTTTCTTTCCACAAATCTCCAACAAGGTATGTTCCTAACATCTAGATTTGTTCGATTAATGATTTGCATGTTGAATAACATCAAGATTTGGGGAAAATCTAGGGTTCTTGAACTTGACCCGTGTCAATCCGAAATTTTTTCTTAATCTTGTTAGTAGTAGATAGTAGAAGTGTTTTGAAGAGTAAAACATCAACCCATTATCAAAAAAACAGAATCTTTCAAGTAAGTTCTGCAAACCCTTGTTCATAACCGAAATAACTACAAATTTAAGGGTAAAACGGGTTGGTTACTTGAAATTGACACTTGGGGTTTGTTTTTCGGGCTAAACTGCACATGGGGGACCAAAAATTTTGAACAGTAGGTTTACAATGGGCCTTGCCTCTGAGGCACGGGGTCGTACCTCCTGAAAAACCTGCAGCACGGGGTCGTGTCTCATAGGCACGAGGCCGTGTGTAGACCCCCTTTTTTATGTTTTTTCCAATTTTTACCGCGCTTAGCTGTTTAAATGTTCTTACTTTGCAGGCAAATGGCTCCCCATAAGTGCCTTAGGTTCAAAACTGCACACGCCAATTACGACGCAAGCATGGAAACACTCAAGTCACGAAACGAGGAACCTCTGAGACAAGTGTGCTACAACACATTGGAAACGGTAGGGCAAAAGGAACGTTATTACAGTTTGGTGATGGAACCCCTTCGTATCTTTCTAGAAACTGCGCTTCAATCAATTCATGAGTTTAACTTGGAGTTTTTAAGCACATTCGCTTTAAAGAAAGATATTGATGATACGTTCGATAATGAAGCTGTCCAATTCAGGTGTGGGGGTGATTGGTATAGCATTTCGGTGGCTCAGTTTGGTGTGGATGTGGAAATCTACACGGAAGAACATATTGGCGAGCCTATTTTTACGGATAGTATCTATGAGATGCCTGAAAACTTTAGAAACACATTTTGGGCACAAATAAGAGATAGGCCATACAACCCAAGCAACACTAAGAGCACCAAGAGGAGAGATAGTGGGGGTATTATAAATCTTCGGGAGCTAACTTGCTTATACTACATTGGTGTGTGTCGGGTGTATTATGTTTTTCTTTATATTTTAAGCCCTTTTTAACACATTAGTCAAGTTTTAAATTTATAAAACACGATATTCTACTATCACTAAACACGCACATGGGCAAGTGCATCCATTGTGAGCGTAGTATAGCGTTCGTAAGATACCGAGGTCGTCCAAGGACACAAGAGCTTTTAATACCGGTTTATCCTCAATGTCTAATCAAATCAAAAATTTTAGAAAAGGTTTTAAACATGAAAAATAAAAACTAAACTGCTGAAAAATAAAAATAAAAAATAAAAACAGATAGACAAGATGAATCACTTGGATCCGACTCGCCTTTAATGTAACCTTTGATGATTTCCGCACTTTTGCACTTTTTAAGAGATTATCTTAGTTATAGTAGTAGGCCCCTCTTTTGAAGGTGACGTTACCCTCAACCCAATGGTTTAAGTCAGCAAGGATACAATCCCAAAGGGTCGGAATATTGGAAGATAATTAATTAAGTTATTAATGCGTAATGTGGTAGGCCCCTCTTTTGAAGATGACGTTACCCTCGGCTAAGTGGTTTGAGTCAGCAGGGATACAATCCCAAGTAGCCGGGTTAATGTATTAATAGTAGTTTACATATGAGGGGATCAAGCCATTCGCACCCCCGCCATCCAATACCAGTGGGTATTGAAGGAGGTCCTAGTAAGCTTGACCTAGGTCCTTGCAGGATCTATACACTGAACAAGGTAAGAACCTTACCAAACCATTCCCTTAACCCCCGACCAGGTAGCCAACATATCTCTATATAGACCGTAGAGATATGAATGGCGAAAATCTTTTATTTTATATAGACAGTAAAATAACGCCAAGACACCACGGACAAATGATAAAGAAGTTTCACCTTCAACATAAGAAACTAGTTATTAAAGTCATTAATACAAAACCAAATAAAAAGTGCGAAAAGATTAAAAATCAAAAGTATTACATTAAATGCTTGTCTTCACAAAGTGATGTAAGAGACTTAGGCAAACATGGCCTTTGATTGTCAAGAACTCTTACGATCAATCTTGGATCCCGAGACTATTACACACACTCTAAGATGGATGATGGATGATGGTGGTGGATATGGATGTTGTGATGGTGGTGGAGTGTGGGTGAAGTGGGAGAGAGGTGGTTTGCTAAGGGATGCCTTTGAAGTGAGCCAAGCACCCCTATTTATAGCCTGTATAGAAGCCCGGACACGGCCCCGTGTCTGCTGGACACGACCCCGTGTGCATCCACTTTCTCTTTCTTCATTAATTACAATTGTCTGCATTAGGCTCCACACGCCCCTGTGTCCGCTGGGCACGACCCCGTGTGCAGAAGCGTATCTGTACTATCAAGATTTGCAAGATTTTGCGAATCTTAGCATTGACCACGACCCGTGTTGAGCTGGGCACGCCCCCGTGCTGGGAATAGAAGCTTCTATCAGTTTGTCTTTTCTGCAGACATCTGGCCACGCCCCTGTGTCCGCTGGGCACGGGGCCATGGTCAGCCTTCTGTTCTCTTGTTTTTGTTTGGGAAGATGTTATCGAGGGGTCAGGCATGCCACGCTTATTCCTTTTCTTTGTATTTATGTTAGATTTTGCTGCATATTTGTTCCTTTTGTTCAATTAAGCTCATTTGGTCCTGAAAATACAAAAGGAAGACAAAAGCACACTTTTTCCAACATTAGTACTAAAAATGGTTAGTTTTATGCCTCATTTGAAGTAATTTATATGTTGCATTTTACACACATCAAATGCCCTCACACTTGAATCTTTGCTTGTCCTCAAGCAAAACTCTTTATTATGTGGCTTACACACCCAAATGGAATGGGTAGAAGAGAATTTTTGGGCTTGTCTTGAGTGTCGCGAATCCAAGATCTTTATTGGGTTTTATTTTTATGCTATTTACAATCTTATTCGTTATCATTTATTTAGAACGTTTCATAAGAAAAATTACTTATTTGGGCATAACATGCCTCTTTAAAATACCATTTATATACAAGTTCACATACCTCACGGGAGATCACTCAACACTCGGCCGAAGATGTATTTTTGTGAAACACTCGAGACCGGCATGGAACTTACTTCTACCATATCCTTGCCAAGCAATCAATCCTCCTCATTTTTAACTATAAACCTTTGTAAATATCAAGAGGACTTGGGGAAGGGTTAGGCTTGGGTTAAAGGTAGGTGGTTTTGGGTTAGTGGTTAGTAAAAATGGCCAAAAACGTAAAAAGCGTTGGTCGTCGTAAAACTTTTTGTTTTTGTGACTTGTATTCAAACTAAACACTTTCAAACAAAGTTTCTTTGAGGAACTTGTTTGTTTATTGCTCGACTTCATTTTTTTTATGATAAGGAACGTCACAAGACAACCGAGTTTTTTACTAAAATAAAGGGTTTAAAAGAAAAAGATTTTGGTGGGTAAAGGGTGTTTGTTTTGTGGGTTTAGAAATGAAAAGGTTTAGGCTCAAAGGGGCCAACTAGGGGGATTTTGGGTAGGTGAAAAAGAAAATGAAAAATAATGGTGTTGAAAAGAAAAAAAGTGTTAGTCCTAATGCCTCCATCATTTACTTACTTGGTTTTAAGTTGGTAAGTACCGGAAATGTATTGTCGTGGCAAGTTCTAGAGTCGTAAGAAACCAAGCGGCTATTCACACAAAAAACGAAAAATGAGCATTTAGTTTAAAGATGTATGCTTGTATGCTCAATAAAGGCTCAAAACTCACTTTTTGTGGGAATGGGTTTATAATGTGATCTAGTATATATAATCAAATTTGAACTAGATTTGTCATGCCGTTTCATAATTTTCTTATGTTGGTTCATTTTATCACGACGCTATCGGTTGTAAATTTGTAAAAATATAACCTTTTTAGAACTTGTTATTCCCAAATTAAACCAAGACAAGTAAAAAAATGAAAAAAGTTTTTTGAAAAAATTTGGGGTGATTAGCGGTTCCAGTAGAGTTTTGTGTAAGACTTGTTATTAGGACTTGCAAAATTCAAGGTTTTAGCATCCCCCCACACTTAAATTACACATTGTCCTCAATGTGTCCCAAAAATAAGTTTTTAGGTTGAATGAATGTGTAAAAAGGTGTTTAAAAACAAAATTTTATGTTATGGGGAGTCTGGACACGGGCCCGTGTTGGTCCGGGCACGGCCCCGTGTTCAGATTGCCAGTATCATAATTAACAAAAGGCTGGGCATGGGGTCGTGTTCAGTGAGCACGCCCCGTGTCCAGTTACCTGAACTGGGCGTTTTCTGCAGATCCTTGGGCACGGGGGCGTGTTAGGGTGAGCACGGCCCCGTGCTGAACTTGCTGTAATGAAGAAAAATAGTCGGAAGGCTCTGTTTTTATGCATGGGGTGTGGGTTCAAGTTTCCCTTAGTAACCTCCACCATTTAGAGTGTGTTTTATTCCTGAAAAGTAAAACTAAACTAGAAAACATAAAAGTTAATCTAAACTAAGACTAAGGATAGTTCTGCGAAATGCCTCCGTGGTGCGCCACGTTTATAAGGGTCCTTGGCTAGACCCAAAGTCAGCCATATGTTACCCAAGTGGGATGTTTTGCATCCCATGTTGCACCGTCGGAGAGCATCATCCAAGCTTGAGTCTATGACTTTCATGTAATTGACCGGGTCGTCGTCTTTTACTCTTTTCCCAACCCCGAATTCCATCTCTTTGTCCCCAACCCTCGATGTTAATTTCCCACCATTCATGTCCACCATTGCGTGAGCGGTGGCTAGGAATGGTCTTCCTAGGATAAGTGGTACTTCAGTATCTTCCTCCATATCTAGTATGACAAAGTCGGCCGGGAAGACAAAGTCTCCGACTTTTACCAATAGATTTTCGGCGACACCTTGTGGATATTTGATGCACCTATCGGCAAGTTGTATGCTCATCTTTGTGGGGCTTGTTTCACCTAGTCCAAGTCGGCCAAACATTGATGCGGGCATGAGATTGATGCTAGCCCCAAGATCGGCTAGCGCATTGCGTATGGGTGATCCCCCAATGGAACAAGGGATGGTGAAGCTTCTGGGGTCGATTTTCTTTTGTGGGAGTTCGTTGAGTAGCAAGGCGGAGCATTCTTCACTTAAATTAACTAATTGCAACGATTCAATTTTTCTTTTGTGAGTGAGAAAGTCTCTAATAAATTTTGAATATTTAGGTATTTGAGTGAGGACTTCCACAAATGGAAGATTGACGTGCAATTGTTTTAGTAAGTTTATGAATTTTGTGAATTACTCATCGGTATTTTGGCGAAATAATCGTCCGGGATAGGGTACCGTGGGATTCTTGGTAGGCTCGTGCTTTGGTGGAGGATTCATTTCCTTTTGGGGTGTTGGCGAAGTTGTGGATTGATTGGATGGACTCTTGTCGGATGGGGGTAGCGGAGCCTCCTCGGGACCTACGGTACGGTTTCTCAATGTGATGAGATGTACCTGCGCCTTTGGGTTAGTTTCGGTATTGCTGGGTAACGTGCCTTGTTGTCTCTCGGAGAAATTTTAAGCTAGTTGATTTAGTTGTTTTCAATGTTTTGAATACTAGCTTGTTGATTTCTATAGTTTGAATCCAATTGTTGGAATCGATCCGAGTTTTTCTTTTCGGTGTCGGAGATGAGGCGTGAGATAGTATCTTCAAGCCTCTCTCGTCCCCCTTGTTGTTGTTGAGAGAAATTTTGTGACTCGTTTCTTGGTTGTTGAAAGTTTGTTCGTTGGTTTTGGTTTTGTTGGTTACTACTATTGTCGGGCTCTCTCCAACCAAGGTTAGGGTGGTTACCTCATCCTTGGTTGTAGGTACCCGTTGGAGGACCCGACGGCCTAGGTCTATTATCAATGTAGTTTACCATTTTTGTTTGATTATCCATTTCTTTCATACAACTCCAATTTTCATGTGGCCCACCACACCCTTCGCAAGCCATAACCGAGGCCGTTTTTGCCATTTCTGATTTTTTTATTTTTGAAGAAAGGGCCTCGATTTGGGCTTATAAAGAAGTGCTTTCATCAACCTTATGGGCGCCCGGGGCAATAGATTTTGTGTCTCGGGGAGTGTGCCATTGAAAATTGTTTTGAGCAATTTCCTCAATTTGATTATAAATTTCATTTGGGCGACGATTACCTAGGAGTCCCCCGGAGCTAGAGTCGAGTGTTTGTCTTGTGTGTGGCAACAACCCATTGTAGAAAGTGGATACTTGTTGCCACATGATGAGGGCATTTTCTCAATAGCTCATTGAATCTCTCCCAAGTTTCATATAAGGATTCCCCGTCCTCTTGCGAGTATGTATTAATTTCAATCATTAGTTTAGCCGTTTTAGAAGGAGAGAAATACTTATATAGAAACTTTTGGGCGAGTTCATCCCAAGTGTTTACCGAACCACTTGGGAGGGTGTTAAGCCAAGCCTTAGCTCGGTATTTTAGTGAAAATGGGAACATTCGAAGGCGGATGGCGTCGTTTGATGCCCCATTGCTCCGAAAAGTATCACATATTTCCAAGAAGTTGGTAATATGTAGATGGGGATCTTCGTCCGCAAGCCCCTGGAAAGTTGCGGAGTTTTGGAGCATTTGTATCAAATGCGGCCGAAGTTCGAAGTTGTTGGCATCGACATTCGGTGCATTGATAGCGGCGCCAAGATTACCTACCATGGACCGTAGGTAATCCATTAGGGTACGTTGGTCCGCCATTGGAAGTAGATCCCCCGAAACTTTCTCTTGGATTTTAGCTTTAAGTCTTTTTCTTAGAAAGCGTTCGGGTTCGTCTAGAGGTTCTTTTATGTCTTTATTGGAACTGGAGCTCATGCACTGCGTAAAAAGTTCGGGTGCTGCCCTGGGTCCCAAGTCCTGCAATAAAAACAGAAAAGATTGGTGGTCAGAAGTCCGTGTCGGCTGAACACGGCCCCGTGGTCGTGGCTCTGTGTTGCACCGGCATGCCCCGTGTTTACCTTTCTGTAACTCAGAAAACAAAAACTGCCAGTAAGGAGGATGAGCACTGCCCGTGTCTGACCAGGCACGGCCCCGTGCTGAGCTCTGCAGAAGCTGAAAAATTTAGAAAAATCCTAAAAAAAACAGAAAAATAAGAAAAACGATTAGGCCGTTGATTCCTAAGTTACTTAAAATCCATGTGTCCCCGGCAGCGGTGCCAAAAAAATTGTATATGTCTGGTGTATTATGTTTTTCTTTATATTTTAAGCCCTTTTTAACACCTTAGTCAAGTTTTAAATTTATAAAACACGATATTCTACTAACACTAAACACACACATGGGCAAGTGCACCCATCGTGAAAGTAGTATAGCGTTGGTAAGATACCGAGGTCGTCCAAGGACACAAGAGCTTTTAATACCGGTTTATCCCCAACGTCTAATCAAATCAAAATTTTTAGAAAAGGTTTTAAACATGAAAAATAAAAACTGAAATGCTGAAAAATAAAAATAAAAGATAAAAATAGATAGACAAGATGAATCACTTGGATCCGACTCGCCTTTAATGTAACCTTTGATGATTTCCGCACTTTTGCACTTTTTAAGAAATTATCTTAGTTATAGTAGTAGGCCCCTCGTTTGAAGGTGACGTTACCCTCAACCCAGTGGTTTGAGTCAGCAATGATACAATCCCAAAGGATCAAAATATTGGAAGATAATTAATTAAGTTATTAATGCGTAATGTGGTAGGCCTCTCTTTTGAAGATGATGTTACCCTCGGCTAAGTGGTTTGAGTCAGCAGGGATACAATCCCAAGTAGCCGGGTTAATGTATTAATAGTAGTTTACATATGAGGGGATCAAGCCATTCGCACCCCCGCCATCCAATACCGGTGGGTATTGAAGGAGGTCATAGTAAGCTTGACCCAGGTCCTTGTAGGATCTATACACTGAACAAGGCAAGAACCTTACCAAACCATTCCCTTAACCCCCGACCAGGTAGCCAACATATCTCTATATAGACCGTAGAGATATGAAGGGTGAAAATCTTTTATTTTATATAGACAGTAAAATAACGCCAAGACACCACGGACAAATGATAAAGAAGTTTCACCTTCAACATAAGAAACTAGTTATTAAAGTCATTAATACAAAACCAAATAAAAAGTGCGAAAAGATTAAAAATCAAAAGTATTACATTAAATGTTTGTCTTCACCAAGTGATATAAGAGACTTAGGCAAACATGGCATTTGATTGTCAAGAACTCTTACGATCAATCTTGGATCCCGAGACTACTACAAACACTCTAAGATGGATGATGGTGGTGGATGTGGGTGTTGTGATGGTGGTGGAGTGTGGGTGAAGTGGGAGAGAGGTGGTTTGCCAAGGGATGCCTTTGAATTGAGCCAAGCACCCCTATTTATAGCCTGTATAGAAGCCCGGACACGGCCCCGTGTCCGCTGGACACGACCCCGTGTGCATCCACTTTCTCTTTCTTCATTAATTACAATTGTCTGCATTAGGCTCCACACGCCCCTGTGTCCGCTGGGCACGACCCCGTGTGTAGAAGCGTATCTGTACTATCAAGATTTGAAAGATTTTTTGAATCTTAACGTTGACCACGGCTCGTGTTGAGCTGGGCACGCCCCCGTGCAGGGAATAGAAGCTTCTATCAGTTTGTCTTTTCTGCAGACATCTGGCCACGCCCCCGTGTCCACCGGGCACGTGGCCGTGGTCAGCCTTCTGTTCTCTTGTTTTTGCTTGGGAAGATGCTGTCGAGGGGTCGGGCATGCCACGCTTATTCCTTTTCTCTGTATTTATGTTAGATTTTGCTGCATATTTGTTTCTTTTGTTCAATTGAGCTCATTTGGTCCTGAAAATACAAAAGGAAGACAAAAGCACACTTTTTCCAACATTAGTACTAAAAAGGGTTAGTTTTATGCCTCATTTGATGTAATTTATATGTTGCATTTTACACACATTAGCATCATGAACCAACAACCCCTAAACGTCGCCTACATGTTGTTGAAGAACATGACCTCGAACGCCAAAGCTGCTCATCCAACGCCTATCTTCTTCGGTGGTTGGATCGCCCGGGTATACAAGGCCTACGGAAAACGCACCCCACGAAGCTTCACCACCGGGGTTGGCGTTACCTGGGCTGATATCAGCCTATGCCGAAGCTTAAGCCTCATCGCCGATTGCAACAACATGCTTTTATGCTTCAAGGAACACAAGGGAAGAGTGTGAGGCCCAAATGATCAGAAGCAAGTCCTTGCACTTGAAGACATCTCCGACCGTCCTCCTCGCTACTCTTACGGTAACACTCCGGGATCTTCCTCCCAAGGGGGAAGCAGTTTCCCTAAAATGCATAATCTGTCTAACATTATGCAGGAAACGCTTTAGATATCTCGGAACTCATTCAGCCTAAGCCAAAGCACCAGCACCCGGGTCAGAGGCATGGAATGAAGCATTGCATCCATGCAGGCCGACATTAACTACATCCGGGACAACATGACAGACAGAGCTGATGAGGAGGAAGGCGGGGACATGGAGGATTCGGATTAGGCGATGATGGGGAAGGTGGTGGCATAGTGGTGACGTATTAGGTTAAATCTCTCCTCTCTTTAAATACTGTGGTTGATTGTGGGCTGTGACCCGTCTTGAACAATTTACTTTCCAAACAATTTACTTGCTGCATTTTATTTTCCTTTTTTATGTTTGTTTGGTTTGGATGATGGAACTTGAAACTTTGGTAATTTAGGATTTCGTTTTTCTTGTTAGATTGTTGTGTTTGTGGTGTGAATAAGCTTACATGTACCTTGGGATACTTGGATCCACCAAGCATACGACACCCCGGACCCGAAACAGGAAGCCAAGCACCTTAACTACCTTTTTGTCGAACAAACAGTAGCTTAACACAGGGCAGTGTCTCATAAACACGCCCCCGTGCCTCTTCATCGCTGAAACAAAATTTCTTCTGGACTTAACACATGGGGCCGTGTCTCCTAAACACACTCGCATGTCTACCTTCTATAAGTTTTTGATAAAAACACATTACTGGCACTTTATACACGGGGTTGTGTCTCTCAAACAGGCCCCCATATCCAGTATCTGATTTTTGATAAATTTGTTGTTTTTAACCCTTATTTACACATGTAATCAAAATTAACCCATGTTGGACTCACTGAGGACAATGTGTAATTTAAGTGTGTATGTGTGTGTGTGTGGGGGGGGGGGGGGGCTTGAATTGTTTGTCCTAAAACAAGCCATACACAAAACTCTACTTGGAACCACCAAAATACCCCAAATCTTTTTCAAAATATTTTTTTGTTTAATTTAGAAAAACAAGGTCTAAAAATTTTTTGTTTTTACAAATTTACAACTGATAGCGCTGTGATAAAAAGAAACCATATAAGAAAAATTTATAAAAAAGCATGACAATCTTTTTAAAATTTGATTTTATATACTTTTTCACACTTTTTACCCTTTCCCACAAATTGCGAGTTTTGAGCCTTTACCGAGCATTCAATATCATATTTTTTACTAAATGCTCACTTTTCATTTCTTGTGTGAATAGCCCGTATGGTTCTTACAAATCTAGAACTAGACAAGACAATACATTCCCGGTCATTACCGACTAATCCAAGTAAGTAAATTATTGAGGCATTAGGACTTTACCTTTTTTCGTTTCGACTTTATTTTCCTTTTTATCTCCCCACCAAAACAAAAATCCCCCTAGTAAACCCCTTGGAGCCTAAAACCTTTCGTTTCAAAACCATCAAAGTAGAAATTTTCCAACAATCACCCATCACCCTAAAACTTTTTATTTCTGCACCTTTATTTTAGTAAAATTTCGGTTCTTTTGAAATATATAAAAAATGTGACTTAGCTATCTTGTGAATATATATATATAGGGTCAGGATTTAGAGAAAATGGTGGAAAGTGTGAGAACGGTGAGAACGCTTATGGATCGTCTGATCAAAACAATCTATGGACTAGATTGGCACGGTGGCGTTTTCGTAAATAACACTAATTCTATTAAGTGGACACGCTTCATTAAGGGTAAAAAGGTCTTTACACTTCTATACCAAAACGCCAAACTAATGAATAAAACGCCATTACGGACCAAAACACATCCCTATATAAACAAAACATCCCAGACATAAAAACACACACCCCAGAACCTGAAACGCCATATTTTCTACTATATACCATTCATCTTACAAACGCCAAAATCCCCAAAACATCAAACACACCTACTCAAAAAACGCCATATTTTACTATATACCAATCATCTTAGAAAACGCTAAAACAATAGTTAAAAAAGCCACAGATGCGGAACCTTGTTTCTTCTATATCAAATCACAATAAAGGATGCCACAAAAATAAGCATCTTCTAAAGACGGGCGTTATGTAGGAAAATAAGGATCTACATAAGGTATTCAAAAACATGTTCAAAACACCAAAAAGGTTAAAGTAGAATAGGCTAATGACAGTGAAGATTTGGATGGGAAATTAGATTATAATTTTTAATTTTTTTTTCATTTTCTATTGTTTGTTATCTAATTCTTTGTTTTTTATTATCTAATTCTCTACCAATAAAAAAATTGAGTATAAAACGCCAAAAACTACAAACACCAAAACGCCTGATAGTGTGAAAACTGTGAGAACGGATGCTAGCAAAGCACGATGTTGCTATATAAAACGCCAAAAAAACGCCAAACAAAGTATTACTGGAAAAATCAACACTAATTGACAGATGAAATTGAACGAAACAGTAATTGCTAAACAGTAAAATGAAGAGACGGTAACATTATTGCCAAACATTTATTATATTAAAAGCCACTACATGGAAAATTGAATTTATTTATCTTTTCAAAACGTCATAATTGCCTGTCACATTATAGGCCTATATCCTACATGGCACAACACTTGATAGAAAAAAAAATAAACATCAAGAAAATTACTGATATTTTTTACATTATAGGCCTACATCCTGATCTAAAAACAATAAAAACGCCAAACATACTTAAAACACCAAAATATTTACTATGATCCTGATATAAAAACAATAAAAACGCCGCGTATTTATTAAACGCCAAAAAATGGAAAGGTGATGTGACACGCGTTTAAAAAAAGAAATATGAAAGAACAAAAAGCCCCTCCGCCCTTCTCTATGACGCGTGACACGTGCTGGGCCAGGATGCGTTCTCACCGTTCTCACACTTTTGAGCGTTTTCTCCTGATCCCGTTTCTCTATTTATATATATATATATATCCCTCTAGTTGCTTGAACTGAAATAAGCAAACTTATTACTTATAAATCTTTTAGTTTATATTTAAGTCACAAATAAATGATTTTTCAAAAGAAAAACCACATTTTACGCCTTTAGCCACTTTCCAAATAAAAATCCCTACCCCTAACCAAAACCTACCCTTTTTAAAGTTCTCTTGATATTTGAAAAGATTAAATCAAAAAGAGACGAGGTTTGATTAATTGTCATGCAAATGGTAGAAATAAGTTCCATACCGAGGCCGAGCGCTAGGGATGAGCTCGGTACCGGAACCGAAAGTACTAGTACCGAAAATCCCCAAAAGTAGGTACCGGTACCGATACCGAATATACCCGGTACGGTACGGTACCGGTATTTGAGGGTAAAAACCGGTACCGGACCGGTACCGAAAATGTCAAAAGTCGGTACCGAATCGGTACCGAAAATGTACCCGGTTCGGTAAATTTGGTACCGGTACCGGGTACCATTTGCTCATCCCTACCGAGCGCTTCACTTATACATCTTTGGTCGAGTGTTGAGTGATCACTTGTGAGGTGTGTGAAAATGTATATAGCTTAATGAAATTTTAAAGGGCATGTTATGCTTAAAAGTATAGTTTTCTTAAAAAAGAGTTCGAAATAAATCATGACGAATAGGATTGTAAATAAAATAAAAATAATAAAAAGAACTTAGATTTCCGACACTTTAAAACAAGACCTAAAAGCTTATTCTCTACCTATTCCATTTGGGTGTGTAAGCAATATTAAATAGTTTTGCTCGAGTACAAGCAAAGATTCAAGTGTGGGGCTATTTGATGTGCGCAAAATGCAACATATAAATTGTATCAAATAAGGTATAAAATCAACCCTTTTTTGTACTAATGTTAGAAAAAGTGTGTTTCTTTGTATAATTTTGATTTTCAACATTAAAAGAACTTAAATGTACAGAAAGAACAAATTAACGGCAAAAACCAACATAAATACAAGGGAAGATGACTTACCAACCCTCCAAGCTTCACCCCAAGACCAAAACAGCAAAACTGAAGACAAGCACGGGGTCGTGTCCCCGAGGCATGGGCCATGCCCCCATTCCAGAGTCCATGCAAGTCAAGAAAAGCATAAGCAGACAAGAGACACGGGGCCGTGTCCCATGGACACGGGTCGTGGTCAACTCCCAGATATGCAAAAGCTTCAATAGTAAAACAAGTACAAGGCCACGGGGCAATACCATTGACACACGGGGCTGTGTGTGGATACGAACTGACACAGCGCATTAAATGAAGACAGAGAAGAAGGAGACACTCCACTTGTTCCTTAAAATTTTTATCTTCTTTTAACTTTGAATAAAATTCTGCAGCAGTAGGAATAGCAGCAAGCAGTGCATCAAAAACTGCAGTCTCCGCATCTACTGCAGATTTCCTTGAGGATCTATATAGCATTTCCTCTCATCATCTCATCTCTTGGCTTGCTTTGCCTTTTTAAAGATATAGTATACTTCATCCAATCTCCTATGCGCTATGCGTTCTTCTCGACTAGATCTCACTTCGGCAACCAAAGCAACTTTCTCACCCGAAATATATTTATACCAACTGAAACCCTCATCTTCCTGAGTCACCACCAAAGCTTGCTTATTCTCTTTCGATGTACCTTCATCAATTTGCGATCGATTAATCTTTGGTGTTTGTTCTCTATTGCGATGGTAGATTGTTTTTCGATAGTAATAATTTAGGCCGGCAATTTTAGTCACGTACACGAATATACGACACGAACCTACACGAAGTTAATAGGTATCGTGTATGGCCTTAACAGGTAACAGGTACTAAACAGGTAGACACGAAAATACCTATTAATTTTCATGTTTAAACAGGTAAAATACCTGTTTAGTACCTGTTAATACATGTTAACAATTTTAATATAATCAAAATTATAATTTAGTGTGACCATTTGATTTGAAAACCTAATTTTATCACTTATCTTTCTAGTTTCTCTAACCCTTCCCGTTCCCATTCCAATGAACTTTACATTGTTTTGAATGGATGTTATAAATTATTTAAACCTTTTGTGATTTATCATTTATTGATTTTGTTTCAAACTTGTTACAGATTATGCGTTTATGCATTATTTAAGCCTATTGTGAACTTTTGTCAACTTTTGTCTCACTAAACAAGTTCCTGGATATGTAGTTATTGAAACATTCGTAAACAGGTATTAACAGGTAATTATCGTGTATACCTGTTAAAAAATATTTCGTGTTCGTGTATGGAAAACTGGATACGAAACCTTATCGTGTCATGTTCGTGTATGGGATTTCGTGTCGTGTATTATTGTGTTCGTGTATTATCGTGTACCACGATATGCCAGCCCTAGTAATCATCATGGAACGGATTCACGTTTTCATCAACATCCTGATTTGAGCACTCTCTCTTGAAGTGTCCTTTCTGCTTGCACTTAAAACATGTAACGTTGGATTTGTTAAATCCAAGTTTCGTTGTTGGACCTCCAAGACATTACCTACCGGTAATCTCCATAAATCTCTGAGCCCTTCTGATTACACTTGCCATGCACCATCTAATATCGATCAGCTCCATCTCTTCTGGATCAATTTGATCATAGTCATCCTTGGTCATGTTTGGATTTACAATTTTACCCGCCACCAGACTTTCATAGGATTCCAGAATTGATGCTAAGATGATCATCTGCTGTTTGGCTGAATCAGCATTCATACACTAAGAATTCTTCAAATTCAGGGCAATGTTGCATTGAACCACATTTGAATTAGAATTGTTTAGTGCTGAAGATGATTGACTCTTGGTATTTGAACTTAAATAACCAAAACCACACTTCGTCGAATTGCTTTGTGGTGAATCATTTGAACTTTTTACACTAAAAGCAATACCAATCTTTGACGATTGATTGTTTGATAACATGCTTCCACGATAATAGAGATTCATATTTTGCTGATAATTTGAGTTATTCATTTTGTTTTGTTTTTGGAGTTCCAGCTCATGACCTTCCATTTTTTTCAATCAACTGCTCTAAGTTCATCTCACTAAACTTTGCACTGTTTTTGAGAATCATGACATATGTTTGCCAATAATTTTCATGGGGTAATGCCTCAATGAGTTTGTCGATGATTTCTTCCTTGTCCTTTTTGATATCAAATCTATCCAGCTCAAGTTTCAAGTGACAGAACCGTTCTATAAGCTGTCGGACATTTTCACCTTTTAGAGAATTGAACAGAACAAACTCTTTCTTTAATAGTGACTTTTTAGCCCTTTTCTTTAGCCTATTTCATTTCTTAGCCTATCAATTTTACACTTCCCCACAAGTTAGTCCTTTTGAGCCCAATACCTTTTCATTTCTTAACCCACATAAAAAGCCCGCCAAAAGCTAAAAAATATTTTCTATTTCTAAAAACTCATTTTTTAGCAAAAGAAAAGTTTTCAAAAATAAACGTTTTTCATGACTTTCTATCTTTTGAAGACCTGCCCCTCAAAGCGCGGAATGAAAAAAATAGTTACATCTTGTACAACTTGCTTCTCTCTATCTCGAGGAATAAAATCAAGTCTATAAACCAAATACTAAAATGGTTATAGCTCAATTTTAGTTTGTACAACTACTACGAATAAAAATCAAGAAAAAATTTCAAAAATATTTTTCAAACTATAAACAATTTTTGCTACACTTTTAGCCACTCTCCCCAAATAATCCACACCTTATCCCAAGCCTACATTACAACCCAATAAATACCTATTGATGCTTTCTCATTTTGGTTAAGCAGTTGAGGATTTGATCACTTGTCAAGCATATGATATCATCCATGTCTGTTCCGACTCGAGTGTTCACCTTAACATAAATATCAGCCGAGTGTTGAGCAAACAATCTTGTGTGTGTGTGTGTGTGCTAATGACTTTAGATAATTAGTGGTTTAATGAAAGTGAGTGAAATATTAGTGTCGCCATTGACATGGGTCGTTAGTCTTTCGGCTTAACCCTTAAACTCTACCAATAATCTTACGTCGCCATTGATTTGGGTCGTTCATGTTTTCTATGTCTATGTAGAGTTAAAACATGTTGAAGCTCTGGAAGAGGGTTAAAGGTTTTAGAATGGGACTTCAAGTTGGTAAGCTCTTGCCTATCCATGGCGCTGATACCAAAGTGCATAGGGGACTTGGTTTCTATAAAAGTAACTACCTTGGGGAATTGACGACTCACCGAGGGAATCATAGTAACGGGTAGTTTAAACACCTTAAACAATCTAATTAACTAATATTAAATTGTAATGGTATATACCTTCCTTGCTAATTCGGCAGTACCATTATGGTTTGATCCGACCTTGAGTGGCGTTTCTTTGTTGATTCAAAGTGATATGGTTGAGTATGTTAGGGTCCCAACCAAGGAACTACACAACTTTGTGTGTTAAGACACACAACTCCTCGTCTGACAATCGAGCCCTTGTGACCCGTTGGTAAGACTTAGTTAGCAAAGCATCAAGAGGTAAGTGGATCCTAAACACCTTTTTTCTTATCATTAATTACTATCTTTTTATTTACCTCTTCATTTTATTTTGAGCCTTTAACCATTTACTTTTGGTTTTGGTTTTGGTTTGACTAGATGCTAACGAAGACTCAGTACTAAAAGTCGTTGTATCCTTGGACGACCTAGGTATCTTACCATCACTATATTATGCCAATTATGGGTGCACTTGACCAACGTGAAGTATAGTGTGATAGTATTTTATCATGTTTTTTATAAATATTAAAATTTGAACCAGTGTATAAAAGGGCTAGAAATATACCACTTTTTATATACTGATCACACCATGTTAGGTAAAAACATACATTTAATAAAAAACAAATATATTCATGTATGTTCTACCTAATATGTTACTCAATGCAATCCCAATCTCAATGATAGATCTTAATCTAGATATAAAGCAGTAATCCTAATAATAAAATGCAATTTAAGGATTAGGGTTACGACCTTGAAAGTCACGAACGTCACATATTAGCATGATCTTTTCATCAACATAAATTCGTTGTTACTAAGCCTTCAATCATTAACATTAAGTTGTATTAGCATCAATCATATTTATTTTTTTATTGTCAGTATCAAGAATTATAGACTTAACAATCTCCACATGAATTAATGATAGCAAAACTTTTACGAGTTCTTTTCCATCACATTACAGATGGTACCAAGATAAGCATCAGACCTTTATTCCATATTTTTAGCCTCTTGTATGGTTAGATGGGTTTCTCAAAGCTAGGTCCAATATCTCTGCTAAGTCATCTTCGAGTATCCTTAGAAATAACCTTGCATTAGTAAAAGTGTTGATATTCAAGTTTTACGTAGTTATAACATAAGCATCAATGTCTTCATCATAATCATATCCTATGATAAAGATATTTACAATTAAGGGAGTGGGGTATATAACTTATTCAACTGATGCATGAGCTTGTGAGGTCTCAAGTGCAATATCATAAGTAGTTCCATGTACATTCATATGTTCAATATTCATAGTCTTGACTATGTTCTTCATGAGTTAATTCATGTCTACCTTTGGCTTCAAAAACCTTTTTCTTCCTTGCCATTTGTTTTTTTCCTTTGTTGAATTGCATAAAAAATGTAGTACAAAACTTAAAACAACTTATGTGTGTTATTCTTGAGTCTGAGATTGAGTAATGGGTGCATCAGTATCTACCAGTGAATGATCCTGTTGGTGTTGATTGATCTTGTTAAACTCCTTAAGCTCCAGCAACTTGCCAATCATTAGGTTTTTATTCTTGAGCAGTTAGTGATGGTACTATACCTTGAATTTTAATTGCTAATGATGCTTGAGATTAAGCAATTGGTGTTGACAAATCTTGAGTTGGGCCATTTTCTTGTTTTACTTTCCATAGCTCAACAATATTTTTCTTTTTAGCTTCTTCTTTTGGTTATTTCTTGAGTACTCAAGCTTCTTAGCTTCCTGGTTCTTCATATCTTCCATCAACCTATTTTCACCCATGCTAGATACTGATTTTTTTATAAGCCCCTTCAAGAATTAATAGATCCCAGATATACGTTAAATTATACATGTTTTTATCCCCCAAAACACTTCCGTTTTAAGCATTTTTAACCGAAACCACGACGTATAGGTACCAAATCCGGTACTTTTGTATTTTCAGGTCTTAAACGAAGTACAAAAGACAAATTTGATGAAAACGGGGAAATTCTGATGCATTTATGATAAAACGGACAAAAATCTGATGACTGCCAGGTGTCGCATGACGGTGCGATCCGACCGCACTACCGTGCGAGTCCTCTGACCTCGGAAACACTGCCAGTGCGACCCATGGTGCCGCTTTTTACTCGGACCGCACTACCGTGCGATCCGCCGCATGACCATGCACCGGCTTTGACCCGTCGTTCTGCTCGCCGTTTGAAGAGTGCTCCTCAATATTCTTCTGATCCTATGGAGTTGAGTGAAGACATTGAGGTTTCTGAGGGTTAAGGTCCTGATGTTGAGAAGGGGAAAAACTTGGTTGTGGTTGGTAAAAAGAAGGCTTCAGGCAAGAAGGTTGTGGTAACCCCTGTTCAAGGTTCATCAAGCAAGGATGTTGAAGGCTTGATTGAAGATGAGGTGTATGTTCCTGGTTGGAGTGTGAAGGTTGGGGACAGTTTTAAAGATGCGAATGTGTGTGCTAATGTGCTGGCTCATTTTGCTCCTCCTGGTGTCCGAGATGCTATATCGGAGATGGAGGGTGATAACATGATTTCAAGTCTGATGTTGAGCTCTTGCAACCTTTCTACCTTAGTGGCTGAAGGTGCCACCCGTTTTCGCAAAGGGATGCAGGAGTATGACGAGTTCTCAAAGAAGAAAGGGAAAATGAAGTCTTCCATGGGTGCTATGAAAAAGGAGATTGATGGGTTTTCGAAGAAGGAGGAAGCTTGGGTGAAGAAGGTTGGTGAGTTGACCCGTAGGCACGAGATTGAGATGAATGATCTGAAGAAGAGTTTCGAGGCAGATAAGCTGAAATTGAAAGCTGATAGGGATGCCCTGGATGTTCAAAAGAAGGCCTTTGCTGAAGAGAAGGGTGGTTTGAAGGCTTCAGTCATTCAAGCTACTGGTGACAACCAGTGGCTTATTGAGCAAGGATTTCAACAGGTTGTCACTTATCTCCTTCACTCTAATGAATTTAACTCTGCCCTTGGGGATGTCTACACCAAATTACTGAACTATGGGAAACATTTGGGCCTGATTGCTGGTTTCAAGCTTCACGAGTCTGGTCAAGCCTTAGAACAATCTCATATGTTTCATCCTGATGCTTCCGGGATTTTTAAGGAGTCTGTTCAACAGATGGAGAGGTTGACTTACCCTTATGTAAGTGAAGTTTCATCTTGCTTTGGTAAACCTCTTTCTGTCTTACAGGAGTTGAAACCAGTTGGGGTAAATGAGAAGGTTTGTGCTGAAGTGCTTGATTCTCTATCCAAGAAGCGTTCTCGTTCAGGAGATAGTGAAGAGAACTTCTCAGAAGATGCTGATGTTTCCAAGGAAGCAAGCCTCGAGGGTTTAGCGGTTGGAGGTGATGGTGGTCCAAAGGCCAAGAAAGCAAAGAAGGCCAAAAAGATAAAGGTAAAGGTGATGGTTCTGGGGCTTCCAAGCCCCCTGTTGATGTTTGAACAATATATTCGTAGCTTTCTTAGCACTTTAAAATAATTTGATGGTTTGTATGCTTTTAAACTTCTTACTTTGGGGGAACCGTTTAGGTCCTTATGATGGTTGAAGCCTTGGAGGCTTTGTTGGACGATTAGTAGGTTTAAGGGCCCTTAAGGCCCCTTATGTTATGTTTAAACTCTTAGTAGTTGTGTTCTGTTGTTATCTTTTGTGTTGCCCTTATTTTGTGTTGTATATTTTTTGAAACGTTTTGGTCAAGCAATTTGAAGCCTTCAAGGCTTGTTGCTGATGTTTGCAGCTTGGTGCTTTGCTAAGAACTTTTGATTCAATTTGATACCACCTTTTGTTTTTGTGTTGTTGTTTTGGTCCCTTCCTTGTGCTTTGTTTATGCAAGTGTCTTTGTTGGTTTTGTGTTATCCTTATGTTATTTATATCTTGAAGGGTTCAGTGCTGCAGTCACTTAGCCTTGGTATTTTTAACAAGAAGGCATTACACTTATCCTATCTATCATCTTTCTTAGTTTGATTTTGGTTCGTAAGCCTGTTGATTATGGTTTGTTTTTTTTTGAAGATTTTCTAAGGCTTAAGAAACATTTGGTGAAGGCTGCTCAGACCCGTCTATGAAACAAGTTTGTTTAAAAAATCTATAAGTCTCAAGGAGTTTTATTGATCTAGGAACTCACCCCTTATATAGGTTTATTCAACCCTTGAACCTATTGAGCGATGTGGTCTGGCAGCTCATCCCCTTACATGTCCCTTGTCATGGAGTTTTTTGCTAGGTTCTCAACCTGATCATAGGTTAAAAAGACAAGTTTTAACAAGAACCTCGTTTCATCAAAGTGTGCAAATTATAAAGGAACAAAAACAACACTTTGCCTGTTTTTTCTATCACATGTTTTCTAAACGTGGAACCTTTTCAGGTTTTTGCCGTTCCAATGCCTGGGAAGCTTTTTACCATTTGAGTCAGCTAGCTTGTAGGATCCTCCCTTGTGGGCTTTGAGGATGGCATATGGTCCTTCCCATTTGGGACCAAGTTTTCCCTGGCTTTCCTTCTTGCTTGCTTCATTGTTTCTGAGGACTAAGTCACCAGTCTTAAATCGTTCATGCTTTACCCTGGCATTGTAGTAGGATTCCATCTTTTGTTTATACCTTGCTTCTTGAATGGTTGCTTGATCCCGTACTTCTTCTAGGAGTTCCAAGTTCAACATCGTCTCTTTCTTATTTGCTTCTAGATCAATGTTGAACGTTCTCTTTGTTGTAACTCCTATTTCTGCTGGGATTATGACTTCGGATCCGAACACCAAGCTATAAGGTGTTTTCTTGTGACATGTTTTTTCAGTGGTTCTTATTGCCCATAACACGTTTGGGAGTTCTTTAAGCCAATTGGTGTCGTGCTTTCCCAATCGTGTTTTGATTCCCTCAACAATGCTTCGATTTGTTCTTTCAACCTGGCCATTGGATTGAGGATAGTCTACTGAGCTAAAGACTTGTGTTATTCGGAACTCTTTGCACCATGTGCTGAAAGGCTTGTCAGCAAACTGTTTTCCATTGTCCGTGACCAATACTCCTGGCAACCCAAATCGGCAAATGATGCTTTCCCACACAAATCAATAATTTGCTTTCCTGTTATTTTTGCTAGTGGTTTCACTTCCGGCCATTTGGTGAAGTAGTCAACCGCTACTAGGAGGAATTTGACTCTTCCTTTGGCCGGAGGGAATGGTCCAACAATGTCCATTCCCCATTTGTGGAATGGCCAGGCAGATGAAATGGGAACCAAGTCATGCTTTGGGCTTTTTGGCACTAGAGCATGTATTTGACAGGCTTCACATTTTTTCAAATGTTCGTTTGCATCTCGATGCATGGTGGGCCAAAAGTATCCAAGGTTCATCAACTTTGAGACTACTGACCTTGGGCCAAAATGAGCTCCACAAATTCCTTCATGAACCTCCTTGATCAAGTATGGACTTTGTTCCGGGCCAACACAACGAAGCAATGTTGCAAGGTATCCTTTTTTGTACAGGATATTCTCTTGCAACACATATTGTCTTGACTTTATTCGAACCCTTTCAGCTTCTACTTGATCCTTTGGTAGTTCACCACTTGTGAGGAATTTTAATAACGGGGTCATCCAATTTGTGCCTTCTTCAGTGATGACATCTTGTACTTCGAGTTCTTGGAGCGATGATTGCTTCAGCACTTCAACCAATACCTTTTTTGTGAGATGGGCAAAGGTTAACGAAGCAAGTTTGCTTAATGCATCAGCCTTTTTGTTTTGTGATCTTGGAACTTGTTTGATTGTTCATGCTTCAAATGAATTCATAAGCTCTTTTGCCTTTTCACAATATTTCTTCATGTTTGGTTCTTTGGCCATATAATTGTCACTTACTTGGTTTGAAACAAGTAACGAGTCTGTGAAGACTTGAAGCTTTTTTACACCCATTTTTCTAGCAAGCTTGAGTCCAGCGATTAATTCTTCATACTCAGCTTCGTTGTTTGTAGTCTGAAATTCAAGACGAAGGGCATACGGGAATTCCAATTCATTTGGATCAATTAGAACCAGTCCTGCCCCTGACCCTTCAACGCTTGAAGCTTCGTCGGTGAAGAGCTTCCACATATGGGGGTTGGAGGGTTCAGTGGAGGCTGTGTTAACTTCCGTGATTGTTTCTTTGGGCATTTCCAAAATGAAATCAGCCAAGATTTGGGCTTTCACAGCTTTTCTTGGAACATAGGTGATGTTGTGCTCACCTAGTTCCACAGCCCATTTGGCTAAACGTCCAGAAGTTTTGGGTTTTTCAAGCACATTTTTGATTGGTTGGTCCGTGACTACTTGTATGGTATGTGCTTGAAAGTATCTCCGAAGCCTTCTGGCTGTTTTGACTAGTGCAAGAGCAAGTTTTTCAAGTGGGGGGGGGGGGTACTTGGTCTCTGCCAATTTCAATGTTTTACTGAAGAAGTAAACAGGTACCTGAGCCTTATTCCTTTCAATGGTCAGGACTGCACTGATTGCTTCTTCGGTGACTGATAGATAGACAGAGATCAATTCCCCTGTTTCAGGTGCTGCAATGTTTGGTAGTGAAGCCAGGTGCTGCTTCATTTGGTTGATGGCTTCCTCTGCTTCTTCTGTCCATTTGAAGTCCCTTTTGTTTGTACACCCTTGAAGGGTTTTGAAAAAAGGAAGGGATCTTTCTGCCAGCTTAGAGGTAAAACGCTTCAAGGCTGCCAACTTAACGTTCAAGCTTTCAACCTCTTTTTTGCTTTGTGGGGACTTTGTATCCAGGATAACTTTGACCTTGTTGGGATTGGCTTTTATGCTTTGCTTGCCCACAATGCGCCCCAAGAACTTGCCTTCCTCGAACCCAAACGAGCATTTTACCAGGTTTAACTTCATGTTTATCTTTCTAAGATTTTGAAACGTTTCTTGAATGTCATCAAGCATTTGCCCCTCAGTCTTGCTTTTAATTTCTAGGTCATCAACATAAGCTTCCATATTTCTTCCGATTTGTTCAACAAATGCTTTGTCAACCAAACATTGGTAAGTTGCACCTGCCTTTTTTAGGCCAAAAGGCATCTTTTGGTAGCAAAAAATACCTTTGTTGGTATGGAAGTCCGTTTTTTCTTCATCTTCTTTTTTCATTTGGATTTAGTGATAGCCTTTATATGCATCAAGGAAGCACTTGAATGGGAACCCCGTGAGTGAGTCCACTTTGAGATCAATCTCGGGCAAAGGATAACAATCCTTTGGGCAGGCCTTATTCAAGTCCTTGAAATTTATGCACATTCTCCATGACCCATCGGGTTTCTGACCATCACAGGGTTGGCTATCTAAGAGTGGTACTTGACTTCTCGGAGTTTCCCGGCTTGTACCGACCCTTCAACCTCTTTGCATGCAGCTGCACTTCGATCAAGAGCAATACTCCTTTTTTTGTTGAACAATGGGTTTTACATTTCACGGAATTTTGAGTTCAAGCCCAACAATTTCCCTAGGGATGCCGGTCATATCATCAGGACACCATGCAAAGATGTCCATGTTATGGGTTATCAATTTCTTGAGGTATGAGAGAGTTTCTTGAGTGAGGTTGGTGTTAACCCTTATCCTTTGTTCAGGATACTTAGGGTTAATGGCCCAACCTTGCACTTCACTCTCATTTTTTCCTGAGCTTTCTCCTTCAACCATGAAGGCTTCATAGGTCGGTTGAAGGGTTGCAATTCCTTTTTTGGCAGGGAACTTGACAATGCCTTGGCCAACAGAGACAGCCATGCTAAATTCACTTTGACCTGACCTCCCTATGATAACATCGTAGGTGGAAGGCATATTGATCACGATGAAGGTGAGTGGCTTTGTTCTTTCCATTTCACCTTCCTTGAAACAAACGTCAAGTGTCAGTTACCCTAAAGGCTTGATGGGGATATCAGCGATGCCTTTGATGGATGACTCAGCTGGTTAAAGCCTTGAACGCTCCTGGTCACTGAGTTGGTTGAAGTATTTTTTGAACATTATTTCTGTTGCTGCACCCGTGTCAATGTATGCTTTACTTGTTTTCAACGTCCCCACAGTGTCTTTAACTACCAAAGGGTTTGAATGAAGCCCCTTTTGTGGGGGTAGGAAGCATAAGCATTGAAGTTCCCAAGCTTCCAGGCGTTGCCGCTTGGTAGGAGTTCCTTCAGTGACATTCACCATGTTCACTTCTTTGCTTTTTCCATCACCCATCTCATCTTTTACTCCCTTGACCAGGTGGGCAAGTTCTCCAGACTTGACTGCTTCTTCGATTCTCTTTTTGAGTTGAAAACAATCATTGGTATGATGCCCCTTCTCTTCATGGAACTCACAAAACTAGGTAGAATTTTCATTTCTTTTGCTCTTGGGCAGGGGTCTTGGTGGTCGGAAGCTATGCTTGACTTCTTCGGTGGTAAGTATTTCTTGAGGAGTCTTGGTCAAGGCTGTGAAGTTCATGACCTCGTCCTTGCTTGAAGGGTTTCGACTTGCAGACCTTCGATGGTCTGAACTTCGAGAGCGTCTATCATTAGAATCATAGTTGCCTCTTTTTCAATTGGGGATGTTGTGCCTCCAACTGGGACCCCTCTTTCTTTGTTCCTTGATGTCAACCGCTTCTTCTCCCCTTATGTGAGCTTCAGCCCTTTCAAGGGCTTCCTCCAAGGTTTTGGGCAGGCACTTGTTAAAATCCCTGGTGAGGTACTTAGAGGTGATTGCATTCATGAAGCCTGCAACCCTCATCTTCTCATCAGCTCCCACATACGTCAAACCTTCCTTTTTGTATCTCTCGATGAAATCCCCGAGGCTTTCATCATCCTTTTGTTTGATCTGGAAGATCACAGTGGCATCTTTCACATATCTCCTTTGCTGTGAAAAGTTAGCCAAGAATCCTTTGCTTAAATCATTGAAGGTTCGAATGCTTCTGGCTGGTAAGTCGTTGAACCAGATCCGAGCAGATCCAACGAGAGTTTGCATGAACATTAAGCAGCATTCAGCGTTGGACCATTTCTCTATCCTTGCTGCTCCTGTAAAGATCTGGAGATGATCTTCTGGATCCTCCGTTCCATCATAGGTTCGTATGTGGGAGGGCATTTTTATCCTGTTTTGAAAGTCATAATCGGCGATTTGCTGAGAAAAGCATGACAAATTACTTGGTTTGTATGGTTTGGCCAAATCCTCTTCCATCCTTGTACCTGGGTTGTTGTTGGTGTTCCCATGAGAGGCCAGCACTTGATTGATGAAATGCTACCAAGGGAAGCTTGCCATCATTTGGGCCATCATTTGTGGCATGAGGTTGAAGCCTTGAAGGCTTTCGGGTACAGCTGTAGAGTTTACTCCTAAAGGAGCACTCATGATGGCACTTCGTGCCAAAGGGAGATAGGACAAAGCTTGCTCCCATGTGGTTGTTGCTGGAGGTGGAAGGCTTGCAACAGGAGATTGCAACAACTGATCCAATGTTAGCCCGTGCCCCAATGGTGCACCGGTGCAACTGGCTGGGAAGAAAATAGAGGAAAAGATGTCGGATCTGGCCTTGTGTACGCGTATGGACTGGGATTTGGAGGTGGATGGCTAGGACCAGCTTCATTCCTTGACATGGCTAGTTGTGAGCTTGTGAAAGGAAGAACAGGAGGTCTAGGAGATAACGACGGTTCTGGCTCGTCATAATCCAGCCGAATCCTTACTCCTTTGTCTCTTTCCCTGCTCATGTATTGGTCAAGGAGAGACCTTAACTGTAAGAAGTTATTAGCGACCCCTTCAGGGGTAAGGTCAATACGTGAGGGAGTGTTGGAAGCACCAACATTAGGAGATGGAACTCCTGAACGAGACGGGGTCGGTGTTTGGAAGGAGAGAAACTCAGGGTATGTTGCTCCTGTTGGAGTACTCCCCGGTGTTGATAAAGAAGTAGGTATAGCCACATGAGTTTGGCTAGTGTTGGGGGTAGAGGTACGTGGAACCTGATTTACCACTCCTGGAGATTCTCCTTCGGACATGATGATTTCAGAAAGAATGGAGCTATACTACTGGTCTTCTTTTTGAGAAAAATGACTGACGTAGCCCCACGGTGGGCGCCAACTTGTTGTTGCAACAAATACAAGACCTTGAGTAGTGGACCGACTAGTTAGGCAAAAGGCTTCAAAAGTTGAAGTTTGCGTAACGCAGGTCATGGGGTCCCCCTACGTTTGCTAGACGTAGAAGGAAGTTCACTAGTTGTGTTTATGATTTACTTAAGATCCTCGGCTGAAGGAGGTTCAGCCTCAGATGCAATGGTAAGTAAGTTGTATGATTGTAAGTGGAGAAGAGAAACATGCAAGAAGCAAGTTCTCGAAAGACAAGAAGTGAGATCAGAGATCCAAGAAGATCTTGACTAATCCGTAATGTCCCAAGTGAATGAAGTGAGATGTCTTTTAAAGAGAAGGTTTTCTCCTAAAGGGGAAACCATTGACATAGTGAACCTTGCTGCAGTAGGAGGCTTACCCTTTTAGGGGTTGAAGGCGTTGGACCTGCAGACAAAAGGTTGTTTCCTTTTATACACGTTACTTTTGCGGCTGAGTTGGTGAGATGCCAGTTGATGTGACTGATTACTGTGCTTGTTTTCTTCTGCTCACACTGTTTCGCGAGCTCTGAACCTTTTAACCGTTCAACCTTTTTAACTATTGAAGAAACACTGACCTTATGGGTAATCTCCTGCTAGGACTTCACCTCTTTGGTGACATAACAGCTGACTGCAAAACAAAACACCGTTAGGACTCGTTGCAGGAATGGGGTTATTCCTGTAACCACCCTCCGGCGTGAGAATTGTAGGATCGTTCTGTGACCCAAACGAGTCTATCAGAAGAGTTCTCGGTCTAATCAGAGGCGGAATTCATTGATTAGACTTTGTAACAGCTTGATTCACACTTAATTGTCTTGTATTATTGATTTAACACGTTTACAGATCAGTAGACACGTCGGCAGCACTTCGGTACCGGAATCACGAACCTTACAAATGAAATCCCATCAAGCCTATTTATAGGGTTGTAATTTCGCATGAATTACCACTGCTATTTCGTACGAAATAGCAGATTGCTATTTCGTGCGAAATAGCTAGATGATGTTTCATGCGAAATTAACTTCTATCACACAAACCCTAGATTTCGCGTACTACGTGCCCTGATCTAACAATTCTAGTACAAGACTCGATACAAGACGAAGTCGACAGACGTAATGCACCTACAGACTCCCCCTGGATGTTGACGAAGTCTTCGGTGTCGAGTCTTCACAATCTTCAGCCTTGATCAGTCTTTGGCTCTTTCAAAGTATCTGACATAGTAAGCATCCTCTATCCTCTCTTCTTTTAGTCTCCAGGATCTCCATCTGACTTTTATCTCACTCTAATTTTCTTGATCAGATCTCTTAGAATCATCAACTTTTCTCCCCCCTCGGATGTTGATCTACTAGCAGACTCCCCCTTAAATTCTTCTAGGAATGAAAAACCTGGCTCACCTTCTGCTCAGGTTTCTATACTGAGACCTGCACAAATCTCTAATCACACAATAAATTTCACAAATTTAAAATTTTGACAAATTTAAACTTTTCTGCTTACCACTTGTAGAACCAAATTAACAATTGATTTAATCAGATAAAAACTCTGATGACCACCTGTAGGCAAAACATTTTTCTAACCACACTCTCCCAAACCTGTTCGTCATGTTTAGCACTTGGAATTTTGAAAATCAGCTTTTCAACATCAGTTGTCTAAAATCTTTTTGAATTTTTCAAAATTTTATGCTAAAACACTCCGAAAATCTTTTTGGATTTTTGATATTAACGAAATGCAGTAAAGAAATATTTACAGACAATATTTTTGTGAGTTTGTGTAAGAGGATCATATCAGTTTATGAGACTAATCACCAACATCGTTAAGCTTTAAACATTTTCTGTTCTAAACGATTCACTTAGATTGTCAGTATACTGATTCACTTAAATTTTCACACAAATTTCAACTGTTTCGAGATACGAGATTAGTGTTTTAGAGACTTAAACTTATTCGCGTGTCCCACCTCAGAATATACTCCCGTATCCAGATCCCAATATTCAGTCTTACAGGTGAGTATACCTAGATGATATCTGTAAAGGGTTAAATGCGAGGGCCAAGAGAGCTCAGGCTATTGCTTTTGCAAAATCATAGAGATGATGGCTTCGACTTTAGGTGTGTTCCCTTTAGAGAATCTTTTCTTCAACAGCACATGATTAGCATTTTGCAATGTTACATCATTTTTTGTACTGAGGGTGCTGCTATATTTCAAGCAAGCGTAAAGTATTATACGGGGACTAGGCCATTGCTTCCGCAAAATTAGAAGTCCCTGGATAATACCCCAGATATCACTGAGTATAAAGACCTAGTATCTCAGAAAGAGGGACATTTCAAACAAGATTTCGGGGGTTACCCATATATCTGAGAGATGTTCCCCACGATATAAGCAAGTTTGAAATTTTGGTTTATATCTCGACACAATCTACTAAATGTGCAAAAATCTACTTGCACATCATCAGTGAGACCGTTTATCACATTTTAACTTTCCAATTCTTTAGCATGCTGTGATAGTCCACTGATGTACTATCATTTCCTCTTTTTACAACAAAACTCAATTTTTTATTTTATCATGTTTTTGTCTTTTTCAAATTTTCTAATGTTTTTGGATTTTCTGAAAATTTCTTACTCCCCCTAAAATTCAAAACATTTTAAAGAAATTTGAAAACAAACTGTACAAGTAAAGTGACAACTGATATCAAATCGCTTCAAATCGCCATCCACTTGGCATAAACAATCAGAACTCCCCCTTACAACAAACTATTTTCCCATTATGATTTCAAAACACTTAAGTTTGTTTTAATCAAAAATGGTTTTTCCCGAAAATTAGTTTTGTTGATTTTACCACTTGTAAGATCGGGGTTTCATCACATTGTTTTTTCAACCACTTTGTATGAAAGTTAAATCAAGTTCAACTTAATGACCTTGCTCAACCACTTGTAAGTGAAAACCTTCTTTAACCACTTGTAGGTTCACTTATCAACCAAAACCATTTGTAAAATCAAAATATAACAATTTCAAGAAAACTACCATTTGTAGGTTTACCAAACAAACTTTTCAAGAATGATGCCGATTCCTGCTTCACGATTACTAACTTGGAAGCTCCGGCAAGTCAGAATTTTAGTTTGAAAATGCAGTCACCCAAGCCTGATCAGCCTTGGGTGATTTTGATTTAACTCTATCCCAACCTCCTTTTGATCTGTAAAAATCTTTTGCACTTTTAACCTTTCCATCAACCATCTTCCCAAAGATGTGTTTGACATTTTCATTAAACACCTTTCCAGCATCAAATTCTTTCTTACCAACAAAGAATTGATCTGAAATTTCAAACCTACCTTTTGATTTCAGATTTTCCTTTGACAGTGGCGGAAAGTTTTCATCGTTCAACTCTGGAACGGAATTCCCATTCTTTTTCTCAACAGATGACTCCTCTGATTTTATGGAATCAGATTCATTGTCGGAACTATTCTCAGATTTTACAATCCATCTTTGTTTGTTCAAATCAACTTTTCTTTTGTAAAAATGTTTTGAAACATCACCAGTTTCAAAAGTCGAATTTTCAAACACTTTAGATTTCTCAGTTTGTTGTTTCTTTCCATTAACATGTATTTCTTCCAATCTTGAGTTAAAAGAAACTCCCTGTTTTGTGTTGTTGGACTGTTGACAATTCCAAGCAATGTGCCAACTTTTTGACATTTGAAACACGTTCTTCTATCAACTCTTGGAACCAACTTTTTCTTCCTTTCTGCAAGACACTCCTGGTTTGATTGTCTCCAGAAAGGTTTCTTCTGTTCTTCTTCTGAACTTCCACCTGCAATAAAATTTGTTTTTGGTTTATAATTTTTCTCATTTTTATAATTTTCTGAAACAATAAATCCTAAACCTTTCTTTTTGAAATTCCTGTAATGGTTTGGTTTCTTTTGAAAACCTGAACCAGAACTGTAACCTTTCTTTTTGTTCAATCTCTGTTGAAATCTTGAAGTGTACTTTTTAGGTTTTTCATGAAGATTTAAATCTTTTATTTCAGAAATATTAATTTCTGTTAATTTGAAAACATGTTTGATCATTTCAGATTTGACACTTCTTATTGGAAATTCCTCATCAGAATATAACTTGTCTGAATCATTCAAAGTATATGCCACTTTGATTGATCCATCATTCAAATTAGATTTTGATAACAGAAATTCTTTATTGTAGACCCGTTTAACCGGTGAACTCGGACTCTTATCTGATGAACTCGAACTTTCAGATTTAGACTCCGACTTTGACTCTTCATCCATATCCAACACCTGATCGACCACTTTCTTTAACAACTCAGACTCATGATCAGTGTCAGACGCTGTGAATGTGACATCAATATTATCTGGTAACTCATCAATGATTTTAGACTTTAACTTGATGTTGAGAGCCTTATTTAAACGTTCCTCATTTGTTTTTCTGGGAGAATAACTTTCATAGATCGGGGACGGACACTTGTTATATTTGACACTTTGTTTCTTACCAGCATCCGTTTCTTCTTTCTTTTGTTCTTGAAAAGCTTCAAGACCTGCAACAGTAGGATAAACTCGATCAATCAAATAATCACAAGTTGTATAACTCAACAGCAATCTTTTGATTCTTTCACTTTCTATCTTTTCGAGTTCCAATTCCTGCTTCAATTTTGCACAGTCTTCAATATACTCATTGATGACCTTCTGTTTTGACATTAATGTTGAGCTCATTTTTGTCATAGCAATCTCAACTTCTGAATTTGTCTTTTTCAGACCATTAACGGTTCGATTTAGCACATCATACGATTCCTTTACATACTTCACATCAGACAACAAATTCTCTTTCAGCTCTTCCAGTTCACTAATCTTCTTGTCTTTCTTCTCACAATGTTTGCATGACTCCAAACATTTCAGACAAGGTTTAAAGATCTCAACTATCTTTTCAACCTCGACAATCTTCTCAACTTCAACAATTTTTTCTACCTCGGTGATTTTCTCAACTTCGACGAGTTTTTCAACTTCGACTATTTTTTCAACCTCAACAATTTTCTCTACTACTTTCTCAATTACCTTTTCAACCACATCTGTTTCTTCATTCTCTGTTTTTACCTCATACTCTTCATCTTCGACCTTTTCTGTTGAATTTTCTTCAGCTTTTGCTTTTTCAGCTTTCAACTTTGCCTTTTTTTCAGCAATCCTTCTTGCTTCCAACTCTCTTTTCAATCTAGCAGCTTTCTTCTTATTCAGCATCTCTACCTTATCTGCAAAGAACAAATAAAAACTATCAGTATCCAGACCTTTTCTAGCTTTATTAATATACTCTTCTTCATCATCTGTATCTGCATCACTTCCTAATTCTGGAAAAATCGGTATTCTTTTTTACTGAGATTTGACTAATTTTGCTTCCAAGATTTGAGCAATAAGACCTGAACCAGGTGGGATGTATTTGTCCCAACTAAAACCCTCTGCAACCTTTTCATCATCTTGATTAACAAGATATGCTTTCTTCTTCTCAACTTCAATGGCACGAGATGATGATGGTTGTTGTTGATCTAGTTGATGAAATATTGATTTTTGATAATAATTGTTGTTTCCAGATGAACTTTATCTTTCAGTTGCTTCTTTATTTTTGCATTCTCTTTTAAAATGTCCCTTTTCTTTGCAATGAAAACAAGTAACCTTTGACTTATCAAACCCTATTGGAGATGCACCCATTTCTCGAAAATCATCTCTACCGGTAATTTGTTGAAATTTTTCTGCTCTTCTAACCGCACTAGCCAAACACCATTTGATATCCATCAATTCAAGTTCTTCAGCATCAATCTGATCATAATCCTCTTTTATAAGCATCGGATTTCCAATTCTACCAGCAATCAAACTTTCATATGATTCCAGCATAGCAACAAGTGATGCCAAATGTTGCTTAGCTATTTTCGGAGAGAGATGTTGACCATTTTGAATGTTCAAGGTGACATTACATTGCAAATTCGTTGAATTCTGTCTTTGAGGACTTGATGTTGTATAATTTGAATCAAAACTTGAATACGAAGATGAATGTCCACCACTTTGAGTCACAGTACTTCCCTTCGTTCCAGAAGAACTATCAACACTAAAACCAGTCTGAATCTTTGGACTCGGAGTAGTTTCAAATTTATTTCCTCTGTAATACAGACTGACATCTTGTTGTGCATTTGGATTAGACATGATAGCCGTTTTCTGAATGTCCAATTCATGTTCTTCAATTTTCTAAATAAACTTTGCCAAATTCATATTTTCAGACTTTCTCATGTGTTTTAATATCAACAAATACGTTCCCCATTTCTGCTGTGGTAATGCATCGGCTAACTTATCAACCCACTCATCATCGTTTTTTTTATTTCCAATCTTCCCATTCTAAAACAAGATGACAATATCTATCTATTGTTGTTTTTGTTGATTCTCCTTCGAAAGCTACAAACATATCAAATGATTTCTTTAATAAGGCCTTTTTGTTCTTTATCATATCAGCGCTTCCTTTGAACTTTTGAATCAATGCAGTCCAAATTGATCTTGCAGTACCCTCATGTTGAAGTAAAACAAAGATATCTTCTTTAACTGCTTGTTGAAGAATACTGATCATCATTTTTTCACTTGTGTATTTCAATTTTTCATCATCTGAATAGTCACTGAAAGCTTTTTCAATCCCACGTTCATTTTTTGGTTTCTCGTAATCTTTCTCTAGTGAACACCATGCATCAAACTTATAAGCTTGCACCCAGTTTTCAAACCAATTTTGCCATCCTCTAAAATCTTCAATGTACATAAGCTTCGGCGGCTTTTGATAAGTTCCCGTCTCATTTTCACTGTAAATAGTTTCAGCAGCTGTAACAGGAGCAACCGGTGTAGCAAACGCATTGTAGAATTCCTCTTCCATGTTTTGATAAACTTTTTCACAAAATTACAATATCAAACGAAATAACCTCCTCACACGAAATCACTTTTGAAGCGAAATACCCTTTGGTGCGAAATACCCACTATCAAACGAAATCTGATTTCGCACGAAATACCAGTTTTAAATGAAAACACTTGGTGCGAAATACCCACTTCAAACGAAATAGCAACAACTTCAAACGAAATACCCCTTTGGTGCGAAATCAGTCACACGAAATAGCAACTTGGAACGAAATAACCTGATTTCGTACGAAATCAGGTATTTTTCAAGCGAAATAGCAATTTCAAGTGAAATCAATTGCTAATTTCGTGCGAAATACTGCTGACGTCACTTAATCCGAAACCATTTTCAAGTGAAATTATCAATTTTACCAGTTTTAGATCGAATTTAGGTCCAATTCTTTCAAGGATTCATTAAAACACTGTTTCGCACTTAATATGTGAAATTCAATCCATTTTAACCGTGAAATTTTGTTTAATTTTGAAAAGAAGGTGTAGAAATCAGATTTTAAGCTGAATTGGTAAGAACTCTTCCTCCTGAGCTCTGATACCACTTGTAGGATCATTCTGTGACCCAAACGAGTCTATCAGAAGAGTTCTCGGTCTAATCAGAGGCGGAATTCATTGATTAGACTTTGTAACAACTTGATTCACACTTAATTGTCTTGTATTATTGATTTAACACGTTTACATATCAGTAGACACGTCGGCAGCACTTCGGTACCGGAATCACGAACCTTACAAATGAAATCACATCAAGCCTATTTATAGGGTTGTAATTTCTCATGGAATTACCACTGCTATTTCGTACGAAATAGCAGATTGCTATTTCGTGCGAAATAGCTAGATCATGTTTCATGCGAAATTAAATTCTATCACACAAACCCTAGATTTCTCGTACTACGTGCCCTGATCTAACAATTCTAGTACAAGACTCGATACAAGACGAAGTCGACAAACGTAATGCACCTACAAGAATATGTCTCGATTTGGGAGAAAGAAAGTATGAGTAGAGAGAGAGTAAACGAGTACAAGATGATTCGTACCTTTGATGTTTACCTCTATTTATAGTTTACCATTAGGGTTTCCCCTAACTTAGGATGGGCTCTGATAAGTTAGGGATTCGCATGATCTTCCCAAAAGTTTGGGGATTTGGTTACGTGGTTTATCCATGCAGAATAGAATATTCTAGAATAAACATGTGTAATTAAATATTTACAATAAAATAAGAGGTGATGACCGGGTCGGGTTAGCCGATCCGGGTCATACCTCATCATGTCCCCCCAGTCTGAAGGAAAAAGTCAAAATTCCCCCTTTGAGTGTAAGTTTCTCGAGTGGGGTACCGTGCGTTTTTTGAAAAATGGCGGCGATGGGAAAGGATGTGACAGGTAAGTCATCTTTAGGATAACAGTTGTACCTCCCCTGTATTGACACGCGTTCCCATCCGTTTGCCTTTTTGAATTCGAAAGGTTGCAATCCTTATAAATAGGTTTCCCGATTAGGGTTTGGGATTTCATTTCCATCTTTGTTCACAACCACCTTCTTCTTCAACTTCCTGATTTCGAAAATGGCCTCCAAAACTGGCGAGTCTTCTTCCTCTGCCCAAGTAGGTTCTGATGCCCTATATGCCAAATGGTGGCATGTATCTTTCAACAACCTTGTTCAAGAGTACGGTATTAGGGCAGAGTGGAATCCGGTACTGCCGTCAAAGACAGACACGGCATTTCCGTTGAAAAAAGGTAAAATCACTTTGTTTAGCGATTTTTTCAAATTCTACAACTTCCGATTGCCGATCACCAAGTTTTGTAAGTCTGTTCTTCTATATTAATGCTGGTGTTATCCCCGGGGAAATGCAATGGAGGGAGATGGGACCCAAGCACAAGGTTAAGGATGACGGTCCCCCAAAGGATGCTTATGTTAAAAAGGCTCTGCTTAAGAGATTGTGTCAATGTCCCTCCGAGTGCACAGTGATCCTGGAGGGAGCCTTGGTGATGGCGGGAATGAGCCTGCTATGGCGTGATATCAGGTTGTATCCTTCCTTCCAAAGGGATGATGAAGGTATGTCACCCTTTGCCTTGAATTTACTTTGCTAATTGTATTTGCATTAACGTGTGTAAATGTCACAGGTAAGTGGAGTTTGTTTGACTTTGTTGATCCTCCTCGGAATGCTGCTTTGAGGGCTGCGGACCGTGTGATTGGGGAACAAGAACCCGATGTGTTGAAGGTCCACCTGGATCAGTTTCTGATGCCCACTGTACCGGCAGATCATTCTGCTTATATTTCCCAGCCTCCCCCCAGCGAAGGGAGTAATGCTTCTGTTGCAGAAACGAAAAAACCTATCCGGGTGAAGGTTACCGGGAGAAAATACATGGTCGCGGGGGCCGATATATCGCATGTTACAAGTAGCGTTTCTATGCCCTCGGGGGGCATTGCTGTGTCATCCACTACTGCGGAGCTGGTGAGTCCAACCCGCCTTCAAAAAAATGAAGGATTGTGCCTCCTTTGACTACTTTTCAAGCAATCCAAACCGCCCACGCCTTACTCATTGGTGAGAATTTTGTTTGTGTATGTAAGCGTTGACTTTGTATGCTATGTTGCTGAACATCTAATTTGACACAGGTTCTACTGCTGAGGTGCAAGTTGAGGGTGTGTCCTCTGCCCCCTTGACGTCTGTGGATGTTATGCTTTCCGCTACGAGCGGACCAAGCCTTTCAGAGCTTATATCACAGGCGAGTGCCGCCGCTGCTAGTTTCTCAATGTCGCCTCCTGTGTTCACAACTGCTGTAGCTGTGACAACCAGTCCAGTTTCTACACCGCTATCTTCGAATGTTATCCCCACTTCCTTGTTTGACTCTCCCGGTGGTGTCTTTTCTACATCTGAAAAGGAGATGCCTGCAGTGTCCGCTGCTCACGAGGTAACCATTGCCAGAGATATCGCCGTGAGCGATGCTGAGGGATCTAGCAGCAGAATTATTGATGATGGGGCCCGTTTGGGTGATGATCTTTATCTGCCCACTATTAATTGGGATCCCAATGTGCAGGACAAGCACTATCAGCCCAAGTGGAAGATAGCGGAATCAAAGAGGTTGATCTTTCCTCCAGTGGTACATCACTAGGTTGAGCAGGTGTACCCCCCGGCTGAGTCAGCCTATGTTGAGGGGCTAAAGAATGAGAATTTGATGAACGCCACGATGGTAGATTCTGTTAGTCAGCCCCGGAGGCTAGCATAAATCCGACGCCGGTGGATGCACGATAACAATGAGCTCCACCAAGCACGGGTTGCTATTCAGGAGTTGAAGAATGAAAAGTACCGCTTAAAAAGTCAACTCCAAGCTGCTGGTCTGAGGGAAAGCAGGTTTGTTTCTGAGAAAAACAAGGCAGAGGATGATTTAAAGCGTGTGACGGCCCATCTTACTGAAGAGAGAATACTGTGGGCCCGTGATATAGCGGAGAAGGATCGAGTCCTTGCTCATGCTAAAACTGTCCAAGAAGAGTTGGAACGCAAGGCTATTGCCGAGGCTCAAAAGGTGAGATCTGAGTTGTCTGCTAAAATGGAAAAGTTCCGTATTGACACTGATTTTGTGTCTCTGGTGTAGGAGCGGTACCAAGCTCTAACTGTGGAGTCAGAAACGTCCCATGCCAAGGCTCAAGCCAAACAGGTTGAGTTGGAGGAGCGGGAGGCACAGATTAGGGGGCTTCAGCAACAGTGTGACTCCCTTGTCTCCGAGAAGAGCAAACTTGTTGAGTCTTCCGCCACCCACCAGACACGCCTTAAAGTGGTAGAAAGTGCACTGGAATAGTCGAACGCTGAGGTGGATAGCTTGACCAGCTGCCTGGCGGGGTTGCAAGGTAACAGGAATTGGTTGATAACCAATGGCCTGGTTGGGGCACTTGAGTATATACGCCAGTCAGAGTCCTTTGTGGCTCTTTTGGATCGCCTTTCTGCTGCTGCCTATCAATCCGGTCATCATGATGGCATTTACCATGGTTACTTTGATTGTCAAAGGCCTGAAAAGATTACTCCAGTGTTCCAGGAGAACAGAGGCAAGTTGCAGGCAGAGATGGCGGATGCTCTTAAGGCAGCATACAATGATCCGCTGCCCGCGTATGCAGAGCTTTCTGACAAAGTGGCCGAAGACGGCGTGGACTCCCTACGCCAGATGCTGGACGTGGCGGAGGAGTCTGATGAGGAATGAGTTTTTTTATTTTGCTTGTAATGTACACTGTTCCTTAGATATTTTGTTAAAACACTGTTTTGTTTGGGCTACATGCAAATACTGGATTTCCTGTCAGACATTTAATGCTATTATCATGATGAATGACGCCGCTGTTTGCCTAAGTATGGCGATTTGACGTGTAATGATGACTTTTCATTAATTTTGCTATCGTCATCACTGTCAGGCACCTTAGACTTGTATAAAATAAGCCATTTTTTTCCAAATTTGGTAATTGAAAAAATGGGGCAAAAGTGCCATAAACAGAAATTTTCCCATGTTCTCCGTCATTTGGATGCAGCTGATGGTTTGATTCATCTTCAAATTCCGGTGACAGAAGAGATGATTAGGGGTAGGGAGGTAAACTCCGGTGATACTGTGCCCCGGGTAAGCCGGTCATGCAAAAGTATCAAAGATGAGGGCCATTCGAAAGCTGATACAGGTGTGATTTCTTTATCAGCTGACACCCTGTTACAAGCTTTTACCTCTGATCATGTTCAATGCTATAGGATGGTGTACGAACGGCGCCGTAATGGCCGTCGATGTGCAGGCCTGGTTGTTGATCGGAGTGCTTCGGATTTTCCGGCAGATGAAGTGGATGTCGACGACTTGATCGTTGATCCTCATCCTTTGGAATATAACGGTGAAGCATTGTACACCCCTGCAGAGGTGAGGGCAATGCTTTCTGATAATTAGATATTTAGAACATGTTCGTTTTTTGGTTCCCGTTATGTTGGTGTTTAGAAACAGGGACAAGTACTTGGTTTTTGTAAGATAGTTGTGTGTATTTATGACCAAAATACCTATCTTTTTTTAGTGGTTAATGTATCTATTACCAAGATACCCACTCTTAGCGATGTATAGTTTTGATCCTCTAACTTATATATGAAAAATATTTCGTGTCTAGGATGCTTTTTTACCGTTATGTGCATTTTAAATGCGATGGTAATTTTTTGTACCGTAAAGTGCAGTATGAATGTGATGGTAATTTTTTGTACCGTAAAGTGCATTATGAATGCGATGGTAATTTTTTGTACCATAAAGTCCAGTATGAATGCGATGGTAGTTGATATTGTGCTTGTAAGTAATGAGAGAGAATAAACAAGAAAGAACTTTTATTAACTCAATACTTTAAAAAAAAAAAGAGACATCGTTAAAGATGAATTACACTTGTTTGTAAAAGAAAAAACAACCGAACCCGTCGTTAGGGGCGCGGATTTACATGTAACATTTTTTCAACTAAGCAGCGTTCCAGCTACGTGGAACTGCGGTGCCATCTAGCCAGGATAGGCGGTAAGCCCCTTTGCCTAAGTCTTCTTGGATAATATAGGGACCTTCCCAGTTGGGTCCCAGTTTGCTTGAGGGCTCCGCTCTACTGGCCTCATTGTCACGCATGACGTACTCGCCTTCCTTGAAAGTATGCTGAGCCACGCGCTGGTTGTAGTACTTTCTAAAGTTTTCTTGTATTTTGCCTCACTGATGGCGGCTGCCTCGCGCCGTTCTTCCAGTAGGTCTAGGCATTCCCTTAGGAGCCTGTCATTATCATCATTAGTGGTAAGGCGTCTCAGCGATAGTAATCCAACTTTCGTGGGTATCATTGCCTCTGTGTCGTAGGTTAGGCTGAAGGGAGTTTCATTATTACTTGTCTTGGGCATTGTTTGATGTGCCCAGAGGACATTTGGCAACTCTTCTACCCAAGAACTTCCCTCATAACCCAACCTTCTTTTAATTCCATCAAGAAAATTCCTATTTGCCCGCTCCACTTGGCCGTTTCCCTGGGGATGTGCTACCGATGTAAAGATTTGTTGAATCTGAAGCTCTGCGCACCAATCTTGTATGACCATGTCTGTGAATTGCGTTCCATTGTCGCTCACCAGGTACAGCGGCAGTCCAAATCGGCACACTATGTGTTCCCATAGGAATTTCTTGGCGTTTTCAGCAGTTATTTTAGCCAAGGGTTTGGCTTCAACCCACTTGGTGAAATAGTCGATCGCCACAATTAGGTACTTTAGCTTCCCGGGGGCCAGCGGGAATGGCCCCACGATATCGACTGCCCACTTTTGAAAAGGCCAGGCCGCCGTGATAGGAATTAAATTGTTCTTGGGGTGGAGCGTTTGAGGAGCAAATTTTTGACAACTGCGACATTTCCTGAGTTCATCTACCGTGTCTTCATGCATCCCGGGCCAATAGTACCCGGCGTTGTGGATTTTGGCGACAACTGCCCGGGGTCCGGCGTGAATACCGCATATGCCAGTGTGTATTTCCTGGATTAAGTATTTTGATTTCGCTAGGGGCACACACCGCAGTAGTGGTCCCAAGTACGACTTCCGGTATAGGACGCCGTTGTTTGCTTCATATTACAACGCCTTGGTTTGTATCTTTTGAGCTTCACCTCGGGCAGGGGGTAATTCCCCCTTTGTGAGGAACTTTAGGATTGGAGTGTACCAGCAGGGTTCTTCCGCTGTAATGGCGGACACTTCCCGGGGTTCTATGGAAGGCGTTTGTAATGTTTCTACCTTTACTTCATTTTCCATACCCGAGGTAGCGAGCTTGCTCAGGGCGTCAACTATTTGGTTTTTTCCCCGATGGACGTGATTAAGCGTGATGTTGTCGAAGGAAACTATGAGTTCCTTGGTCTTAGCCATATATTTTGCCATCGTTTCATCCTTGCCTTCATAGGTTTCGTTCACCTGGTTATTGACTAGCAGAGAGTCAACGTATGCATCCACCCTTGTTGCTCCCATAGATTGGGCCATTCTCAAGCCCGCGAGTAGCGCTTCATATTCTGCTTCGTTGTTGGAACACTCGAAGTCAAATCGCATGACGTACATTAGCCTTATTTCATCTGGGCTTATCAGCATGAGGCCCGCACCGGATCCTTTTCCACTGGAAGATCCGTCGGTATATAACTTCCAGGTTTGCCTGGCTGTGCTGGACTCAGGTATATCTTGGACCGCGGGGTCTTGTATTACTTCTCCTTCAGGAATCTCAGCCAAGAAATCCGTGATCACTTGTCCCTTAATTGTTGTTCGCTTTCGATATTCAATATATAGGGCTCCCAACTCAATCGCCCATTTGGCCAATCTTCCTGAGATTTCTGGCTTGTGCAAAATTTGCTGTAGCGGATAATTTGTGAAGACTTGTACACGGTGCCCTTGAAAATATCTTCTGAGACGTCGGGTAGCATGGACTAGTGCCAACACCAATTTTTCAAGTGTTGGATACCGCGTTTCGGGTCCCGCTAGGACTCGGCTGATGTAGTATATGGGTGTTTGTTTTCCATCTCTTTCTACCATGAGTACCGCGCTTACAGCGTTGTGAGCTACCGCCAGGTACATTTTTAAGAGTTCTTCTGGGTATGGTGCTGTCAACATGGATAGTTTTTCAATGAACCGCTTCATGTCTTGCAAAGCCTCTTCTGCTTCACTGGTCCACTTGAAGTTTTTCTTGTTGAGACAATCTTTCAACGTCTTTATGAATGGCAGAGACCTCTCAACGTGTCTCACCAGGAATCTGTTTATGGCCACTAGACGCCCGTTCAATGCTTGTGCCTCTTTTAAAGTCCTGTGGGAGGGCATGCGTGTTATAGCTGCTACCTTTTCCGGGTTAGCTTTAACACTGTCCCGGTTGACTACCACCCCCAAAAACTTGCCTTCTGCTACCCCGAACGAACATTTCTTGGGGTTGAGCTTGATGTTGTATTCTCTTAGCTTTTGGAAGGTCTCTTCAATGTCTTCGAGCATTTGCTTTTCCTCTCTGCTCTTGATCACTAAGTCGTCGACATATACTTCAAAGTTTCTGCCGATTTGTTTTTCGAAAGCCTTGTCCATGAGACGCTGGTAAGTGGCTCCGGCATTTCGTAGACCAAAAGGCATTTTGGTATAGCAGAAGATGCCCACGTCTGTGTGAAACGCCATTTTTTCTTCGTCTTCCCTTGACATTTTGATCTGGTGGTAACCCTTATAGGCGTCTAAGAAACACTTGTACCTATAAGGGACCAGAGAGTCGACTTTGAAATCCATTTCAGGTAACGGATAAGCATCTTTAGGGTAAGCTTTGTTCAAATCTTTGAAGTCAATGCACATCCGCCATGTGCCATCTGGTTTCTTAACCATCACGGGGTTTGATACCCATGTGTGATACTTAGTTTCTCTGAGAATTCCAGCTTCGACCAGCTTTCGTACTTCTTTTACTACTGCTGCTTTTCGGTCAGGAGCCATGCTATGCTTTCCCTAGGTGACTAGCTTAATGCCCTGGAGCGTTGCTAACTTATGCTCTGCCTTATCCTGGGGTATCCTAGTCATGTCAGAGTCTTCAAAAGCAAAGATAGCGGCGTTCCTCCTCAGCAACTGTTTCAGGTTGTTTTTAACCTCAGGAGAAAGACCATCTCCTATTGTCACTGTTTGCTCAGGATGGCGTGTGCTTAAAACCCACCTTTCCGGGCCGATGGCACCGGTAGGTCCTTGACGACACCTCTTGGTATCCAAAACTTCTCCCAGCTTATCTCGGTATACCGCTGCAATTCCCCGCGGGGTGGGGAACTTCATCAACCCACGCGCCGTGGAGACTATGGCGTCTAGTTTTCCCAGGGTGAACCTTCCAATGATTACATTGTGGTAAGACTCAGCACGTACCATAAGAAACGTGAGGAGTATAGTTCTTTCCCAGGGGTCTGTCCGAATGTTACCGGGAAAGTAATTTGACCGATTGGATCAACCTTTTCTCCTGTGAACCCCTTAATAGGGGCGTGTACTGATTCAAGCAATTTTCGGTCTTCTGGTTGTATTCTGTTGAAACAGTGCTCGTAGATGATGTCTTCAGAACTCCCGGTGTCTACTAGGATTCTTCTCATATTATAATCGCCTACTGCGGCGGATATGATTAGAGGGTCGGTGGTGAGGTGTAAATCCTCTACCCGTGGTTCGATTGTCAAGGTTGCCAGCATCCAGGGTTCGAGTGTGGAGAAACTCCACTTCGTTCCCTTTCCCTTATCGGCGTATACCATATTTAGCTCCCGCTGTCTCTTACCCACCCCTTTGTCAGTCTCCTCTTTGTTAGGGGGCGGACCCTGCTTTATGTCTCGAACCAGGTGAGCCAACTTGCCCGCCTTTACGAATTACTCGATCTGCTTCTTCAATTGAAAGCAATCGTTGGTATCATGGCCGCTGCCTTTGTGGTATTCACAATATTTACTAGTGTCTTTGTTGGGAGCAATCCCTCAATGGCTTTGGAGGGTTAAATTTGAGGTTTTCAGAGGCCAGGATTTCTGCCGGCGTTTTGCTTAAGTTAGGATAATCGGACCGCGGCTTGGAAGAGGACTCGTTTCTTGAGTATGAACTTCTAGATCTATCGTATCACGTGTCTGATCTGTCACTTTTTTGGTACCTGTCTCCTCTACCTTTGCCCTTAGAGCTCCGCTGCTCTCTATCATCCTGGTTTTTCTGGGCTTCCTTCTTCCTGTTAGCCGCATGACTGGCTGCAACAGTCTTTTCTTGTGTAACGTATACCTTGGCTATCCCCAGGATTTCGTCTATGGTGGGAGGCATGCCATCCCTTCCATAGAGCGTCCTTAACAATTCGTCATCGTTTACTCCTTGTAGGAAAGCACCGCAGGCCAGATCATTTGTGACACCTGGGATCGCCAGGCTCTGTTTGTTAAATCTGACGATGAAGCTCTCCACTGTTTCATTGTCTCGCCGACGAATGTGAAGGAGTTCGTTCCGATCCCTTGTGTGTCTTCTCTGTTGACTAAATTACAACGTGAATTTGGCTTCTAAGTCTTCAAAGCTATCGATTTCTCCAATGGGTAGACTATCCCACCACACTCGTGCTGCCCCTACCAGCGTTTGGACAAACATTTTGCACCAAAGGGGCATGGGCCAGCAGGCTACTTCCCCAGCGCTTTTGAACAGGTTGAGATGGTCGTCAGGGTCACCTAGTCCATCGTACTTACCCACCGTCTGAGGCATCTTGGCTTTTTCCTTGATTGGGGCTTCAGCTATTCTCCTTGTGAACTTGGACTTGAAAGTAGCGTCCACAGGTTTATAAGGTCTGGTGAGATCATCATCTTCAACGTTAATGGGTTGTACTGGAGGGGTTGCTCCGCCCTGGCTGGTTCCCTGAGTGATAGGAGGTTGGGCCGAGGTGATGTTCAGTGTAAAGTTGGGACCCTCGTTTGGAGAAAAACGAGGCCTTGATGCGTTTCCTCTGTCATAAACAGGTTCCGCGTATGGCGACTACTGAGCATAACTCTGTGCCGCTGCCTGTGGAGTATACGTTTGAGTATTGTACGGGGTAAGTACCCGTAAGGGGGGCATAATAGTAACCTGGGAAGTAGGCTTGATTCCCAGGCGTGACCGGAGCGTTCATGATCCCTGCGGGAATGATGACTGGCTGGTGTGGTGTGGTGGCGTGGACAATGTCGTCGTTCGTGCTGCTGAGTATAAAGGCGGCATGGCGTATGTAGCCGAGGGCTGATAGTATTGAGCCATGCTCATCTCTGGTGTGGTAATACTTGGGCCCTCGAATGTGATAACTGGCATAGTGCTGTGACGTATAGTCTGTGCACTTGTTGATGCTGGGGTGTAGACATTGGTGTCTATTGTGGTTGGTACCACTGATCGCAACTGCCAGGAGGTGTATGAAAAAGGGTCTACTGCTTTCATCCCAGAAGAAGCAGCAGAGGTGCTTGCAAACCCTGGTGGTGGTGCTTCTGCTTCAATTTCCAAGTCGAGAGACCTGGTCACAGCAGGTGAAGCCGGTATGGTGGTGGCTACAGAACTCGTTTCCAGCAATGGATTGCTGGTTATCATTGCCTGACTTGGTGTTACTGCCGTGTTCTGATCGCTTACCATTAGGTTTAATCTTGCTGTTGTTACCGAAAGGTCCCACGGATGGTGCCAATGAAGAAACACTGACCTTATGGGTAATCTCCGACTAGGACTTCAACTCTTTGGCGATCCGAACAGCTGACTGCAAAACAAAACACCGTTAGGACTCGTTACAGGAATGGGGTTATTCATGTAACCACCCTCCGGCGTGAGAATAAGTCTCGGTTTGGGAGAAAGAAAGTATGAGTAGAGAGAGAGTAAACGAGAACAAGATGATTCGTACCTTTGATGTTTACCTCTATTTATAGTTTACCATTAGGGTTTCCCCTTACTTAGGATGGGCTCCGATAAGTTAGGGATTCGCATGATCTTCCCAAAAGTTTGGGGATTTGGTTACGTGGTTTATCCATGCAGAATAGAACATTCTAGAATAAACATGTGTAATTAAATATTTATAATAAAATAATAGGTGATGACCGGGTCGGGTTAGCCGATCCGGATCATACCTCGTCAGCTATCATGTGTTTTTAGTCATGTTATTGAAGCTTGAGCTACCTCCGTCATCATCTAGGTTTGAAAGTTTGAGTAGTAGTACAAGATCGTACTCCTAATGGAGCTGTCAAACGGAAGGAAATGTTGCTACAATTGGTGGTTGAGTCTATGTTTGGCTATTGGGTTGGTTATGTACCATTAGAATGAAATTTAACAAATTTGTTTGTTGGATATCTCTCTCGTCAATTTTTTATGAAAGAATCTTTGATTTCACTTAGATTATCGTAAGCATTGGAAAACGCCTCGAGTTTGACCATGAATATCTCAGCATTTGACCTTCACCCAAATTTAAAAGGACTAGCAAGATCCTAGTGTAGGCAATTTCTGATGAGTCCTTAAGTGCACTACTTGTGGTCTCATAACCTCTATTTACTAGTGACTAAGGATATCTACGCTCGGGCATAGTATTTCTTTCACCATCTATTGTCATCGATGGTGTCTTAAGGCCTCAAGAACCGTCTTGAGATTGTTTTAATGAAGACTTAATAGTTCTTGCCTCATCAATTTGTGTATTACAATCAAGATCAATAAAACTAGCCTCCTTTGGATATTGGATAAGTAACATATCAACTAATTATCTAATCATCTCTTTAATTAATGGGGTTGGTAAAGAGTGTGATTCATAGGTACGTGGTGATGGTGTAATGCCATGATCAAGGTTTTGAAGTTACTCAAGTGTATGGATGGCTAAAGGTGATGAAATTTGATCCATCATAGGAGACTATACCTTTTCTTTAATCTTAACCTAAAGTGGGGTTATGACTAGAGGTATGGTTTACATTTATGGTGGTTTGGATAAGAGAATAGGCCGAAGGGGTGTTGAGGAAGTAAACAAACTCTTCGTTCTCTTTCTTAAGTATTGTGTAGTGGCCTCACTTTCCTACACATGAGACCTATGTCTCTTGGTTTATTCTTTAGATTTGGTATACTTAGAGTTGAGTTCATGAGCAAGTTAGCTTATTGGAACATTATGCGGATCAATACGGTAGGGAGATGAAGGCTCTTGTGGCACCAAATTTGTAGCCAAGTCATTTATATGGGCATGTTTTGGTTGCAACGTTTTATCTAAGGATGACAGTGAGAGGTTATTGGTGATCCAAGATTCATACTCGATCGTAAAGTTATGTTTCATATGTGACCCAGTACCCTTTGGGTATTTGTCAGGTAATTACCGATTGCATATTCGGTATACTCATTACTTTATTAAAATATGATTGTGAAGTACTTTCTTTTTCCTTTTCATTCTAATTTTTTTTATAATCCTATTTTTTTAACAACTACAATGATACATTACCTACAAATCATCATCACCATGAAATGTTTGAGATATCTAAAGTATGTAACTTTCATGATCATATAAATTTCAAAAGATCATTGTGTACTACGTAGCATACAAATATAAATATAAGTAATATCATGAAAGTACATGTCTCAAAAGAAAAGGTTCATTGTAATGAAAAAACATTACCAGACAATGTTAAAGCGAAAATACAAATAAAAAACTTGGGTATATGGTTTCGGGTTATCAGGTTGGGTATCACCTAATCTTATACCCATCTTATACCCGCAAAATGTTTTTTTTTTTTTTTTTCTATCTCATACTTGAATACCCGTCCTAGATATTTTGATTTTAAGTATTCTAGTCAGGCTCAAGTTCTTTTGTGATCCGTAATTTTGTCAAACATTGTTGCCCCCACCCTTAAGTATTGTCAAACAATGTTGCTCCCACCCTTGAGTATCCACTGAGTTTACTCAAGCTAGTAAAGACCTTAGTTGTTTCTACCTTGATAGGGAATAACAGACTATTAGAAAGAAAATTTTAGTATAAGTTTTCGATGCAATACATGATAAGTGTCCGTTGCTTCTTAACATATAGGGTATGTTTGGCAAAAGTAGCTGGTGGGTGGTGGTTGAAAGCTGATAGCTGGTGTCTGGTAGCTATAGCTGGTAGCTAGTAGCTGTAGCTTTTTTGATATATTTAGTGTTTGGGAGAGTAGCTAGAGCTTTTAATAAAATGTATAAAATGACCAAAATGGACATAACTAAAAATTTAAAAAGCTTATGCATTAAAAAGTTCATTATCTTTAGAGGTTAAAATAGTTATTGTTTCCCTAAAAGCTTGTAGCTCCTTCTAAACGCTACTAGTAGGAGCGTTCAACCAAAAGCTTCAAGCTCATAACCTAAAAGCTTCAAGTTCCTTCAACCAAACAAGGATTTTTATTAAGTAGGAGTTTTTTCTTAAAATCGTAAAGCTAGAAGCTTCTAAAAAATTTATGCTAAACATACTCGTAATTTCTAAGATATATGTTGAAAACTAAAGTTTAACCTCTGACTAGACCATAAATCAAGTTTTGAACCCTTAAGGGTACCTAATCCCATTAGTGGCTTTCTTTGTAACGCATTTCAATATAACTTTTTTTAATTTCCATTTAGAGTAAGATTTAGGGGACGGGGTAGCTTTGGTATAACGAAGCATGACGAGATTCGGCAAGACTAATGTGGCAAGAGATACAAGATGGAGAGGAAGCAATAACGAGAACACAATCCCGAATTAGAGAAAGCACAAAGAAGGAAATACGTTAAGGGATGGAGAAAAGCGAGACGAGAAGAGCCAAAATGCACGTATACCACTATGTGGCTTCGAGACAGATGTGAGGAGCGGGGGGTCCGACATCCACTCCATCCCCCTTATTGAATATGGTGGCATTGTTAATGTTGCTTGCATTCCATATGGTCAAAATTGATATTTTCGGGTGGAGAATGTCTCTCAATAAGATTCTGATTAAGGTGAGTTTGGCAAATCGGGGAGTCGTCATTTCGGACAAAATGTGCTGCAGGTGCGGTTTAAGGGAGGAAACGATCAACGGCGTGCTCTGGGACTGTTGGATTGCAAAATCCATTTGGATGACGATTCTATTGTGGCTTAAAATCCCTTTCCCCGATATGGATCCATCAATTCAGCAAATGATTGGGCTTGTTACGAATATGAAGGGCTCTAAGGAGTGGAAAAGATCATTGGAGGAGTGTTTTTGGTGACGGCTTGGGAAATATGGAAGGCGTGAAACGAGAAGACTTTCAACAGTCATCATATTCACTTCAATCGAACGGCATATGGATCCATCAATTCAGAAAATGCTTGGGCTTGTTACGGATATAAAGGGCTCTAAGGAGTGAAAAAAAGATCGTTGGAGGAGTGTTTTTTGTGACGGCTTGGGAAATAAAAAAGGCGTGAAACGTGAAGACTTTCAACAATCATCATATTCACTTCAATCGAATGGCGGATCTCATCAAAGAAAATGCGTTTTTTATTACTAGTGGATCGAATATGTTAATCTCAATTGGGATAGGTGGTGTGAGTTTAATATTCGTGATATAATCTTATAACTTTCTAAGTTCCAACGATAGTCCGTATTTTTATATTTTATATATAAAAGTTTCGAGGTTCAAAAGAAAATGAGTTAATTGCCATTTTAGTCCCTGTTGTTTGGGTCATTTTGCCAGTTTAGTCCAAAGGTTTCATTTTTAACATCTGGATCCAAAAAGGTTTCATCGTTGCCATTTTGGTCCAACAGACTTAACTCCATCCATATCTGTTAAGTCTGCCAAGGGCATTTTTGTCATTTCATTTTTCTTTTTATTAACCCTTTTTTCTTTCTTGCTTTTTCTTTTAAATGAAATGACAAAAATGCCCTTGGCAGACTTAACAGATATGGATGGAGTTAAGTCAGTTGGACCAAAATGGCAACGATCAAACCTTTTTGGATCCAGATGTTAAAAATGAAACTTTTGGACTAAACTGGCAAAATGGCCTAAACCACATGGACTAAAATGACAATTAACTCAAAGAAAATTCTATATAGTCAAAAAGGTGGACGAAAAGTACACTCCGCCATTCATGTCATTGAATTGCAAGCATTTCTTACTTTTGTATGGTTGATGGTGATTGGCTTATTAGTCACCATGTTAGACATAATGTATTGTAAATAGCTTATACTTCAGGGAATATTTTGTGATACATAGTAGATAACTAGATATAAATATTCCTACGAAAACGTGAACTTGTAAAACTAACATTCACAATCAAAACAATTTACCATTTTGAGTATTATTATGATTATATTTAAATACTCCTAAAACAATATATTATGATCCAATTTAAATACTCCTGATTATATTTAAATACTCCTAAAACAATATATTAAATTATATATATTAAATACCACTAAAAAGTGAATCTTGCCTAAGTAGTCTAGGAAGAATTGTGATGATTACATGTGTCACTCATTATAAGTAGGAAGGAAAGACATTTTAGTAGTAAAACATTTTCATGCCTACGGGCTTTAGACCGATTAGTCTTATTGGTTGTGTTAATAAGGCGATTTCCAAAGTATTAGTTCATCGGCTGAAAAGTGTGATACATAAACTCATCTCCCCCGAGCAATTTGCATTTCTTTCCGGGCGTAACATTACCGATGGGCCGTTAATGTTAAATGAGGTTCTTGCTTGGTTGAAATGGACTAAAATGAAAGGTATGTTCTTCAAAATCGACATTCAAAAAGCATATGACGTGTTGAGTTGGGTTTTTCTAGATTCAGTTATGAGCCAGATGAACTTTCCATCCAAATGGCGGTCTTGGATAATGGCAATTGTTTCATCGGCTCGAGCCTCGGTTCTTATTAACGGTTCGCCAACTATGGAGTTCGAATGTACTCGGGGTTTGCGCCAAGGAGATCCATTATCCCCTTTTTATTTCTAATAGCAATGGAGGCTTTGAGTTGTGTCATGAAGACAGCTTGTCATGTAGGACTATTCCACGGGATTCCCTGCGCGATAAACGGGCCGGTCTTATTACTATTATTGTATGCCGATGATGTGGTTTTCATAGGCAAGTGGTCTCAATCAAACGTGAAGAATCTAAGTCGGATTCTTAGGTGTTTTCACTTGGCTTCCGGGCTCAAAGTGAATTTGGCAAAAAGTAAGTTGTTTGGTGTAAATGTTAGTGAAGCCGAAGCTTTGGAAATGGCGAACATACTACATTGCAATGCAGGGAGTTTTCCTTTCAAATACTTGGGCCTCGTGGTTGGGGCGAATATGAACCTCACAAAGAATTGGAAGCCGGTTTTGGATGTTGTCCGGTCACGCCACTCGATTTGGAACGCTAGAAATCTTTCTATCGGTGGTCGAGTGACGCTGATCAAGTCGGTTCTCAACTCCCTTCCCACTTATTTTTTTTTCACTTTATAAAGCACCGTTACAAGTTATAAGAGCCTTGGAGAGCTTGCGTAGAAACTTCTTTTGGGGTGGGAGTGAAGATAAGCCAAAACACAATTGGGTCGCGTGGAAGAAAGTCATTGCTCCGGTTCGGCTTGGGGGCGTGGGCTTGGGCTCCCTACGGGACACCAACTTGGCAATGCTTGCCAAGTGGTGGTGGCGGTTCAAGATTGAAGAGAGTAGTTTGTGGCGACAAGTGGTATGGTCTATACATAGCACGACAAGGACATGGTCTGTAATTCCAGCGAAGGTCTCGGCCCCGGGTCCATGGCTAAACATTTTCAGAATCGCAAACGGTTGCTTGAATGCAGGGGTAGATTTGAAGACTGATATCAAAGGTATTCTGGGGAACGGGTCGAACCTGCTATTCTGGCATGATATATGGGTCGGGCAGTCCCTTCTGAGGTCCCTCTTTCCCTAGTTGTATGCTATTGAGTCACAAAAATTCTGCTCAGTATCTTCTCGGGGTGAACACGGGTCCATTAGGGGTGGCGTTTACGTGGGTCTGGAAACGGGCAGCCTTGCAGCCGCAAGAGGCTGGGGATTTGGCAGTTTTATCGAGTCTTATTGGGAACGTAGTCTTGCGTTCGCATCCGGATAGTTGGAGATGGTCTATCGAAGAAGATGGGAATTTTTTCGGTTAAAGGTGTAAAACAGCGCCTTTGTTTAGCAGTAGTGCCGAAACCGGACTTTGTTTTCGAATGGCCAAAATGGGTTCCAAAAAAGGTGGGGATTATGGGTTGGAGAGCAGAGCTAGATAGAGTACCAATACGGGTGGCTCTGGCTCGGCGAAACATCCATCTCGAGTTGACAAGCTGCATTTTTTGTGGCGATGCACAAGAAACCAGCGAGCATATTTTTGTTGAATGCGAGTTTGCTAATTCGGTGTGGCAGTTAATAGGGCAGTGGTGCAAGATCCATCCGTTCTTCGCATTTGGGGTTAGGGACCTACTGAATTATCATAAATTCTGTTACGGGTCGCAGAAACGTAAGAAAACAGTTCAGGTAATTATTCTAACGACTATGTGGACCATTTGGCGGGTGCGGAACGAGGCGATATTCCAAGGCAAGGCTGTATCATTGGCTAATGTGGTGGAGAGTGTTAAAGCACAAGGCTTCTTATGGATTAAATCAAGAGCAAAAGTTCAGATGCAATGGAGGAATTGGAGAAGTTTTGATATTAATTGACTGTTCTTTTCTGTATTGGTGTACATGTCCTTGTTTCTGTTTTATAGTTTTTTGGTGGACTGTAACTTTTATTCGCTGGGGGCTCTAACTGCTCGTTAGCTTTTATAAAATTGTTTATGTTGGTCGTTCAAAAAAAAGTAGTAAAACATTTTGGTCCTTCTAAGTAGGAATGTGAAAAATAACATGTGACACCCCTTTTGTTTTCAAAAAAAAATTAATACAAAAAATCTAGCACATAAAAATATAGTACAAAAAAATATAGCACAAAAAAATCTAATACAAAAAATCCAGCACAAAAAAATCAGAAAAAAAAATTAAGACAAAAAATTTCAACATAAAAATGTAGTACAAAAATCCAGCAAAAAATGCTATAAAACATAGAAATACAACACATTTTTGTAGGTTTTTTAGTCGTCATGTTTTATATAGCAATATGGTACTCAAATTAAAGGAAAAAAAAGACGCTCGATTTTATGGTAAATTTTTATGAAAAAATAATGCCGTATAAAAAAGTTGTGAATGTTTATAAATTAGGATGGAATATGCATGTGTCTTGCATGTAGAGAGAGAGAGAAAGTCAATAAATAAGATTTTCCCAAAAACTCCTTAAACTCCTCGTTTTCCTACATTTTTAACTTAACCATTGATTTGAAAAATGAATGTTTAGGATTCTTTCTCATCCTACTTAGGCAAAATAAACTTTTTATTTGATATTACCTGAAATGAATAGGCAAGCGAATTTTTTTTATTTTACTTTGTTTGTTTGTTTGTTTTTTTTTTTTTTTTTTTTTTTTTTTTTTTAAAGAATGAGTTTGGTATTATACAATTTCGCAGTTGTTCTCCCACTATGGCGCATGTCAATCTAGTGAATTATCGTGACTGGATTGATAAGAGATAAATAATATATTTTGAAAAGCTAGTTTTTTTTCTCTGAACGACCAATAAAGATATTATTAAAACAAACCTAAAGGCAAGCAAGAGGCTCAGAAAACACCAACAAACAATGAAATAACAAAATTGCAAAGAATTAATCAAAACATGAAACATTGAAGCTCCTCCAATTCTCATATGTTAGTGAACAAACCTTTGCACGATTTTTTATCCATAAGAAGCCCTTATGACCTTATGTCACACCCTGATTTCATGGTGGGACCGGACTTGGGGTTTATGCATGACAAATTGATATAGATATTCACAATAACAACGCGGAAGTCTTGGGAGTATAAAGTAATTATTACAAAATACAATTGTCCGAAAGTTTAAAATAATATACAGGCCAAAGTGTATAAAGTTCCACAGGCGGATCGAATAACAAATGATTATATAAAAGACCACTAGGCTTCTTGCATGGAGTTGCAAATTCCACTAAGCAATTACCTGGCAGCTTCCAGCCTATTTACGTTCTTTGCAACCTGCGCTTAGTCTTTTAAAGATACGTCAGTTTTCATTGGTAAATACAAATAACCGACACATTTTGAAAATAATTCAGAATTATTTTATATATCATTTGGTATATTAATTTTCATAAATAACTTGAGACAAACTATATCTCTTGTTATCAGTATTACATTCTTGTCAATACATATGGAGCACAGAACTATCTCCGAGAACATGATTAACCGACACACCACTTTAATCCCCATATTGGGTAAACCCATATTGGGTAAGAAAAATATTTTATCATAGCATTAGAATCTTTCGGGTGTATTCCTACACCTCGTGCTTAGGTCGTGGTCATTTGCAATTAAATGAGCCGAGGATATCCAGGACACGGTCGCATTAACCCCCAATGTTTAAGTTATCAAGCAATACGAATTAAAACGGGTTATTTGGATTTTGGACACATTGGTCATTGATCCCATACCCGACCAAGCGGTAATAATTCACCGTATCCCAAGCTCGTATAGGGAAAATAGGTTAAGAGTATTTACCTGAGCTTAAATCTTTATAATCCAAAGATAATTATAAGCACAACCGATTAAACAAAACAACTAGCAAGGTTGCAATTTACTGGACGCCCTTAGTCTGGAATGAATGGAATTATTATCCATTAGAATGTCAACGAGTCTTATTCAAGTCATATGACTTGGACCGGTTAACTTATATTAAAAACGGTAGGGTTCGCTAGATTAAGCGGAGGCCTGAGAGAATGTGGTTTGAACCCTCACAAGTACTATGACTTGTATAATATGAGTCAAAACAATAATATATTCTAATTAGAAGTGAACTTGAAGGAATTTGACCCAATTTGGTTAACTTATATAAACTAAGCTATATAAGTCAACCGTACGCGCATATGCGGTACGGGTGATCAGATGAGTCAATGTCAACTTCATTATTCCAAAACATGTTTATTATGTTACCACATCAGTAAGTATTCTAAATTACATGTACATTATGGTTAAAAACCATTTTATGCTCAAAAGGGTAATTTGGTCAATAAATAGGCATAATTCATGAACTTGCATAAAACCCGACAACTGATTATGATCAAATGGTATAAACTCAGAAGGTTATTCCATACATTAATATAAACATAATACAACTTCAAATTAGTAGCTAACTTAGCTTAAACGGGTCCGAATCGAAATTCAAAGCAGATGTCAAATTGTTTGACTTTCGGTTGCAAACCGAGCTATAAGAAGGAAATGATGGGTTAGACATGATCTAACATGTCCTAATATGTTTTACCAACTTATATAATGTCAAAAATTAGTGTTTAATTGTTTAGAAGTTCATTTAACTTAATTTCCGAAAAAAACTGCGTTTTGACTTTTATTTTAGTATAACTTTGACCTGTCATTTGACCAACTTAACGTGATCTTCAGGATGTGCCCTCATAGGGGATTATCACATACCTTATTATGATCACGTAGCCATGTTCGATTTGAACATTGGCTTGACCAAAATGGTCATAACCGAAAGTCAAAGCAAAAGTCAATTTGCTTGACTTTCGGCTAATAAGTTAGCCTATCAAAGAAAAGAGCTATAAAAGAACACTTACAAGTGTTCTAGGAGAAGTTTGAACTCAGTAGGAGTCCTCTAAGCAGAAGCAAACTCCAGTTAGAGTGAATTAGGAAGAAAGAACTGAATGAGCAAGGAAAAGTGATGAACTTGAGGTGCTATTTATAGTTGCAACTTGATCCTAGGATCATGCCAAGTGTTGGCATAGATCCTTAGATGATTTCAGGTATCCTATGATGTGTTTGAACCAGAATAAGTGTGGCAATTCGTGAAGTACATGGCATAACATGCAGGCTGCCATGGTAGACTGCCAAAACTGCCAGCTACACCCCTTACGGACCGTAAGGGGTGGCAGCTTACGGTCCGTAAGGACCTTACGCGCCTACAGATTCAAACATTCTTATGGTCCGTAAGGGATTGCGAGCAACAATAAAAATACCTGCCTGGCGGTCCATAAGGAATATGTCTTACGGTCCGTAAGGGTCACTCAGAGGCCAAAAATTGGCATGTTGACATAATTAGTCCCTCCACAACCAATCTTCCACAATTTTACACATATAGTCCCTCTCGTCCAAATAACTTGGCATATTTGAGAGTTGATTGGACACGTGTTGCCATATAATTTGATACAATTTTCCGAGGTGTTACATCCTCACCCCCTTAAAAGAAATCTCGTCCTCGAGATTTTATTCAAATAGATAGGGGTACTTTTGTCTTATATTAGACTCACCTCCCATGTATATTCTGGGCCACGATGGGAATCCCAATTGACTTTCACGATGGGGATCATTTTCTTTCGGAGCTTTTTAACCTGTCGATCCTCTATCGAAATTGGTTTTTCAATAAACCTCAGGTTTTGATCAAATGCACATCATGGTGCGACATTGCTAGCGACTCATTGGCTAGACATTTCTTTAAATTGCATATGTGGAATACATCATGGATTCCACTAAATTCCTCGGGTAGCTTAAGTCAATAAGCCACGGAACCAACACATTTGGTTATTTCGAATGGTCCAATGTATCTCGGGCTCAACTTGCCCTTCTTTCCAAATCTCATCACACCTTTCTAGGGTGATAATTTTAACAACACTTTGTCCCCAATTTGAAACTTAAGAGGTTTCCGCCTCTTATCAGTGTAGCTCTTCTGCCTATCACGGACAGCTTTGAGCCTGTCACGGATTTGAATAATTTTATCTGTAGTCTCCAGGACTATCTCAGGTCCTGATAGTTGGCTTTCCACAAGTTGAGTCCAACAAACGGGCGTTCTACATTTTCTCCCATACAAGGCTTCAAATGGAGCGGCCTTGATGCTCGTATGATAAATATTATTGTAGGAGAATTCAATTAGGGGTAGGTGATCATCCCAATTACCACCTAAATCAATGACACATGCTCTCAGCATGTCTTCCAATGTTTGAATGGTACGCTCACTCTATCCATCAGTCTGTGGATGGTAAGCCATACTGAAATTTAATCGTGTGACCAATGATTGTTGGAAACTTTTCCAAAAATGAGATGTGTATCTAGTATCTCTATCGGATACTATGGATACTGCCACTCCATGTAAGGACACAATATTGTCCACATATAATTTGGTCAATTTGTCAGAACTATAAGTTTCCTTGATTGGCAGAAAATGGGCTGACTTAGTCAGTCTGTCGACAATTACCCAAATCGTGTCATTGCCACGTTTGGTCTTTGGTAACTTGGTAATCAAATCCATAGTTACCATCTCCCATTTCCATGTGGGAATTTCAAGTTGTTGTAGCAGTCCTGACGGTTTCTAATGTCCGGTTTTAACTTGTGAATACGTCAGACTCTTAGCTACATAAGTGGCTATGAATTTCTTCATACCCATCCACCAATAATTCTTTTTCAGATCCTGGTACATTTTATCTCCTCTAGGATGTAACGAATATCTGGAATTATGAGATTCCTGGAGAATCAGATCTCTGAGTTCTCCAAAGATAGGAATTTATATGCGATTATTCAATCTCAGGATTCCATCATTTCCAGGTGTTAACTACTCAATAGTTCAACCTAATCCTTCATTAGGAGCATTTGCTTCTAATAAAGCTTGCTTCTGAGCATCTAATAGCTTTTCATTCAAGCTAGTTCGTAGCTCAACACTTTTGGCGTTAACCCTAATCGGTTTAACCCTTTCCTTGCGACTTAATGTGTCAGCAACGACATTTGCCTTACCGGGATGGTAACGAATATCACATTTGTAATCATTTAGAGTTTCCATCCAACGGTGTTGTCACATGTTCAGATCTTTCTGATTAAAAAGATGCTGGAGACTTTTATAGTCCGTGTATATAATACACTTTGTACCATATAAATAGTGTTTCCAAAGTTTCAATGCAAATACAACGACACCCAATTCTAAATCATGGGTGGTGTAATTCTTTTTGTGCACCTTAAGTTGTCGTGATGCATAGGCAATTACTTTTCCTTTTTGCATAAGTACACAACTCATTCCTGTGTGTGAAGCATCACACTACACGACAAAGTCTTCAATTCCCTCAGGTAGGGTTAAGACATGATCATTGCTCAATTTCTGTTTCAAAATCTTAAAGGATTTTTTTCTGTTTAGGACCCCCAGTCAAACTTGACATTCTTGCAAGTCAATGTAGTCAAAGGAGTGGCAATTCGAGAGAAGTTCTCAAGGAACCTTATATAATAACCGGCTAATCCTAAGAAACTACGAATTTCAGATGGAGTCTTGGGTGCTTCCGAATTCATTATAGCTTCAATCTTAGCGAAGTAAATTACATTTTTCGTCCTTTATGTTTGTACCGGATTGCAACGGATAGCCTTTAATTTCAATAGTTACAGTCACAATCCTTTATTTGGAAAACTCGTTACATCTTTCATCCTTTAGCACTAACTAGGTTAAAAATTTTAGTTAAGTCCATTTATATAAGGGCACTTTGGTCTTTTTACCAATCTAATTAAAATATATTATAAATAAAACAACAACAAAATTAAAAAGTTATAAAAGATACCATCACCAACCCTCATCTGAGGATGTCTCTTCATCATATTCACCAGAGAAGCAGCAGTTTCCTCCTCCTCACAATCGTCGCCGCCGCCACCGTCCATACAGCTCATGAACGCCACCACTCAGGCCACTGACGACCACCCTACGCCGTCGTATTCTCGCGATTACTCATCCTCCTATACATCGTGATTCATGGCACAGGTTTTCGACGAAGAAGAAGTCGCACGAATTGTGTATTTCACCCCACTATCGGAGCCCTAGATTTTCTGGATCTACAAACACCGCCAGCACCGCTTGTGACATCACCGCCACCATCATCGAAGCTACACCCCCATCTCTCTCAAACATGCTCAATCGGAGCCCAAGATCATGGTTACCTCTATATACAGATCAATCTCCTCCGTCTATCTCCGTCGAAAATCATGGTTACCTCTCTCTCTCTCTCATCGATCTTTTACTCTCTCTCATCAACCCTTTCTTGTTCTTCAATCTAAAGCTCTCTTGTATCCTCTTTACCCTTGTGGGTTTTACTCCATTTTTATTTCTAGGGTTTCCTTCTACGGTTTCAATTAGGGTTTTACTCACTCTACGACGATGGCGGCGGAGAAGCTTAGGGATTTAAGTCAGCCGATTGATGTTGGTGTTCTTGATACTACTGTTGCTGCTTTTTATGGCACGAGATCTAAAGACGAGGTTTGTTCGTTTGTTTCCATTCATTATCTGTTTATCCCCCTTTGTAACAAATCTGCAAGAAACAAATGGTTGCCGACTGTCGTTGTGGTGATCGGAGAGAGAGAGGGAGAGAGAGGGAGAGAGAGAGAGAGAGAAAAAGATATAGGATTTTATGTGTTACATATAATTTTTTAATTTTTTAAACAAATGAGTAAAATTACCGATCTACCCTCTTGTGCAAGTCACATTATCAGACTTAACTCAAAATTTTAACTTGGTTAGTGTTAAAGGACGAAAAGTGTAATGAGTTTTCCAAATAAAGGATTGTGACTGTAATTATTGAAGTTAAAGGCTATCCATTGCAATCTGGTACAAACATAAAGGACGAAAAGTGTTATTTACCCATCTTAGCGGGATCCACTTGGATACCACGCTCGCTAACACATGTCCTAGATATTGGACCTCTCTAAGCCAAAACTCGCACTTAGAGAATTTTGCATAAAGTTTTTCTTGCTTTAGCAAATTAAGAATACATCTAAGATGTTTCTCGTGATCATTCTTATTACGAGAATATATAAGTATGTCGTCTATAAAGACAATGATAAGCTTATCTAAGTACGACTTGCAGACTCTATTCATGAGATCCATGAATGCTGCAGGAGCATTCGTGAGCCCAAAAGGCATCACAAGAAATTCATAATGGTCGTATCTAGTTCTGAAAGCAGTCTTTGGAACATTCGTAATCCCAAAAGGCATCACAAGAAATTCATTTTTATGTTTTTTCACATTTTTTCACTTTTGTGCATAGCATGTGATTAAATGCAATTATTATAGTTCTGGATGTTTGTTGTTTGCTGTTTGGCATTTTTACGCCTAATTATAGAACATAAAGTATTTTTTTTTATTAACTGGAAGGTATATAACAAACCATAGAAGATCGCACACACACATAAACGTCAAAAAAATAATACTTTTCAGGTAATAAAAATACTTTATTCTTCTAATTAGGTGAGGATTAACTCAATATGATTTTGCTGAATCAGATGGACAACATTCTTAAGTAAGGATTAACTCATTCCTCACTTAAAAATGTTGTTCAACTCATTCAGTAAAACCTTATTGAGAACAAAACTGAATTTTCAATAAACGACATTTGCCATCTGTGCTTTTTTGAACTTTTTGGCGTTTTAAATTGAAGGGTATTTGGTAAAATATGGCGTTTGTTTTTTGTGTGATCAATGGAAGGGCCTGCAACGTTGTTTATATAAGATGTTTTTGGCGCATAGTTTAGGCGGGACTTTTTTTTATAATTAATGTTAGTATTAAAGTTTTCGGCGTTTGAGTTACCGTTTGTTCAGCTTTATCTGTTAAAGTTGTAACGCATTTCGTCATTAAGTTTGGCGTTTTAGATAAAGATGGCGTTTCATCTGGAAGGGACTGATGTGTATGGCTCGTAGTTTAAGGCGGGAATTTTAATGGTGTTTTACTTATGAGTTTGGCGTTTTGTATTAGAACAATCAAAAGACTCTTTTACCCTTAATGAAGCACGTCCACGTGAAAAAGTTGATGTTATTTACGAAAACACCACCGTGCCAATTTAATCTATAGATTGTTTTGATCAAACGGATGAGGGGGTTCTCACCGTTTTCACACTTATAGGCATTTTCTCTAAATCCTGCCCCTATATATAGGATTAGGTTCAAGAGTGAACACTAGTGTAGCTTGCAAACTGAGTGAACTAATCCTGGCCATACACGTGTGTAGATCAACGGTCAGGATTTGATGTTGAAATACACTAGTGTATTTTACGATTTGATGATGAGATCCTGGCCATACACGTGTGTAGATCAATGACCAGGATTTGTTCACTCAGTTCGCAAATAAACTAGTGTTCACTCTAGAACCCCATATATATATATATATATATATATATATATATATATATATATATATATATATATAAGATATTATGTTTAAATGATGATTTATTAGGTACAACTACAAGTAAGTAAAGCAACATTAGTTGTGGTTTGCATGACTATATTCTCGAGTACTATATAATTAAGATCTCTTTTAAGGTCAATTTATAATATATTTTGTTAGGGATTTTGAAAGAATAAGACCATGTTGTGTGAGATGTAAAATGTATCCACTGAATCAAACGATCCATTCAAGGGCGTAACGACTAAAGACTTTAAAATCTGTCACATCACATGATAATTATTTTTTTCCAACGAAAACCCACACATATATGTTTAATAATCGCTAGGATGGTAAATGAATTGAACGAACACGAACAAGGCCTTGTTCATGTTCTTTCGTTAAGGAAACAAATGTGTTCACGAACGATTCATGAACACTTACCGAACGAGATTTTATGTTCGTGTTCATTAAGGAAATGAGCGTGTTCACGAACACAGATGGACACGAATAAATTTGGCGAACACGACGAAAGCTAAAGGTGGATGGCCTAAAGAGTAACACTGGAACTTGAAGCCCTAGTTGTGGAACGGATGTCGATCGTATTCATCGATGTAAATGATGAGAAAGGTAATGGAAATCGTGCATAAACAAGGTGGAAATAGAGTTTCTATTTTAATTGTTAGGATAATAAAATAAATAAAAATTTAATAATATAAAAGTATAGATAAAATATATTAAAGTACAAAAAACTTTAATTAAAACACAAACAAGCATAAACGAACACAAATGAACGAATATTTACGAACACATTCATGAACACCTTACCAAACGTTCATGAACACAATTGAATGAACGAGACATCTGTTCATGTTCATTCATTTAACTAATCGAACAAAATTTTTTGTTCATGTTTGTCTGTTTATTAAATGAACGAACATAAATGAACTTTCCGTCGAACGGTTCGCTGAACGTTCGGTTCGTTTACAGCCCTAATAATCACTTTTTGGCCATTGATTTCCACTGAATAACTATGCCATCGGCCATACATTTGAACATAAAAAGGAAAGTGGCGGACACGAAGATAATATCAGAGGCATCGTAATTTTTTGGTTTTTAAGATATTTATAACTCAATATTAGATTTTTCGACCTGATTCAGACCAGTCTAGTCACGTAATAAAATAGTGACAGAACTAGAAATCTATAACCGAAGCATCATAGTGTATTTGTTTACGTCTAAAATTCTAAACCATAGTTTGATTACTATTCAAACCCACTCTACCTGATAAAAAAAAATATATGTGTTACAAGTGTATATATTTTCATAAAAAATAAACCTGAAAACAAAGAAAGCACACATCTCGAAATAAATACAGGATAAAATAATATAGTACATGGTTGTAAAACAAGGTCTCCAAAGCCGAGTACTCCCTGAGTAGTTGCTACAAGGTAGGCTGCCGATGCGACTTTCTTCAACTCCGACTAATTACTCGGAATCGATCAAATGCGGTCAACATTGGCCAAAATCGGATCTAGTAGGTCAACTCGGGCCGAGTTTGACTTAAAATAAAATAAAACATAATTTATATGTCTATCATATTAAAGAATGAATATTAGTTTCACGTATTTTGTTATAAATATTAGTAAATTTATGTTATTAGACATATATTTAATTTCCGAAAACTAATTTCGTTATAATTTGGCATCTCCGAGTACTCCCAGTGTACTCTCCGGCTAGGCCGAGTACTCTCAACTCTCCGGTCGACCGACTAGGGAACGCATAACGACTTTTACAACCATGATATAGTATACATCAATAAAAATAAATAAAATAATTAGATAAATTTTAAAACTAAATCACATAAAACTAATTAAAAACCTAGGACTTAGGCACACTAGTAGGTAATAGGTTGACCCGTAGACTACAAATCCAAACACACAAAAAAAAAAAAAAAAGACACATTTTGTAATTATGGATACCAGTTTTTTGCTTACCCTTTTTCTGTAATTTTTATAGAAGTTTCATCGTAAAAAAAAAAAAAAAGACATGGACAAGATGCAAGATTCAAACCTAGGTCTCTTTCTTGCCTAAAGGAAATGAGGGTGTACAACTCCATATACATTTTTTTTGAACGACAAGTAACGACGTGCCAATCACCATGATACCGGACGTTGTGGCCAAGGTCAACTACTCGACCGCCGTGTAACACCCCAAAAATATTAAATATATAAACGTGTAAACATCTATTTAAGAAATAAATATATGTTTAGACACATAATCGAACAAGGTTAACTAACCTAGTTAAACACCACATAATGGAATAATTAAACAAGGCAATTTGAGTATTATAAATAAAAACAAAGTACAAGGACCAAAATGGTCAAGTTGATAACTAGTGTTTATTAAACAAAATAATTAAAACAAAAACACACATCAGTGTGTGTTCCGAAGAGCGACCAGAGAGAAGAAAAAGGGGTGAAACCCTTCTTTTACCTAAAATCAGCAATTGAAACCTAAATTGAGGCTATAACTCGTGCATGGTTAGGGATTGTTGATCATCTAATCATAACTAACACAATGTATGTTGAAATTTAAGATTTGATGATGATATGAAAATGTATAGAATTCTTGAAATCTCAAATTCTGCATAAATTGTAGGAATCAAAGTGATATAGAATAGAGTACATGGTTTAGAACCAACTTTGATAAAGAATGGTGATCGAACACTAGGATTTAGTGTTTGATCTTTTGTAGCCATGGTTATGTAGGTGGGTTTTGATAAATGGGTGGAATCCATGAACTTGTGATATTGAAATTTATATGATTGTTGTTAGTATAGAGCATTTGTAAATGTAGTTTGAACATACTAGTCGTATTGGTTTGTATGGAGTAAAAACATAGCAAATTCATGAAATAGAAACTCATTGAATTAGTGTAAAGATCCATGCCTATAAGGTGTTTGATATAATGCCTAAATGAAGATAAAATGATGAAAAGAATGAGAAAATCATGATAAGGATCTTATAATTATAACTTTGACAATTACATGTCATAGAATGAGTTATGAGTTCTAAACGATAAATTGGGTTGCACTTTTAGGCAACTCAAGTGGACCTCCGGACGGTCATGTCACACCCTGACTTTTGCGGAAGCGTGGGTTATTGGTGTGACTTCTTAATACCATAGCAATCAATCATAACAATGCTATATGATAAAACCAAAAGATTTTCATCCATTAATAAAGTTTAGAAAATACCACAATACCATTGTCTTGAAAACATTGACGCCAATTAGTTACAAACCATAACACGTTCAAATGAGTTCCCATGGACTCAACAAAAGACCTTAAATAATCCTGAGTTTAGAAACATGTATCCCGTCCAGGAATAGGATACATCTTTTAAACTCTACGACCACGGATGACATCCTTTATTTAACACGCAGCTTGTAGACACATGCATACACCTGCCAGATCCGTTTAGTTCCCTGAAATACATGTAGTTTGAAAAATCAACAAAAGTTGAGCGAGTTCATGTGTATATGTGTATGAATAAACCTTTGAAATATGTCTGTATGTATGGAAGTCCCTGGTATGTAGCAATAAGGAAAAAGAGATCACCAATGGTTTGCAAGGCCATTGATATGTGTGAAGTGATGCAGGAAGACTCAAACCTAGCAGATTTCGTCGGTAAGACATAGTCACCTCATGGTCCACTCAGTGGACTCAGGAGTGGGGCTCGCTACACCCAAATAGATCTATCACTCATGTCCCTCGGTCCTACAACGAGGATTAATGGCCTCAAGTATCCGCCTGCCCACTCACATGATCTAAGTAGTAACCCTCCTTAAGCTAACCATACCATGTATAAAATGTCTGTAATAATTGTAACATGTATTTCACCCCCGAAGTAAGTAAACAAAACAGTTTAAGAAAAGGGGGACTGAACTCACAGTATTGCATCTTCGGTACTTGTAACCCAAATCTCCTCAGCAAACACGACTACCTACAATGGTCTAACGTCTATCAGACGAACGGGTCGTGCCTTGTCTTAGTATTTATGTTTTTGAGTTACGTTTCTGATATTATTCCAAGTTATAATAATTATATTTAGTTTTGGAATAATTGTTTATACAATATTTTTGTATTAATACTTCTCAAGTATTCGTATTCGTATTTCCTTCCCAAGGATGGGGTATTTCATACATGGTTATCCGTATTCTTGTATTTGTTTATCTAGCCATGTAGTGGCGTCGTATTCCGGTGTGTTAATCCAAAAGAATATGTATCTTTAAGTCCCACTTAGAAATATATAAATAAACCCTATTTTGATTCAAAACCATACAGTCCAAGAAAATATATATTTTTCCCAAAAATACTATATTTCTTAATAACCCGAGTAAAATACTTTTATTTTCCCAATAATAATACATTTTCTCTTGTCCCAAAAATATGATATAACTTGGTAATACGTACAAAATCATATTTTCACCTCTTGCGTATCCAAAAATATATTTACAAGAGTATTTCCCGGAATATTTTGTAAGTTACGTTTTTGTGTTTGGCTTCACAATATTAAGCGAGTAACTTAAATATTTATTCCGTGTGATTTTTGGTATTATTTTGGAGTTGTGATTTTCCGTGGTATTTGTAAGTTATATTATTTTACCCTAAAATAATATAACTAGTTCAAAAAATATGCAATTATTCACACCAGTGTCTTAGTATAAAATATATATTCTAAATATATATTTATTCATTTTATTAGCAAAAAAATCAGCCTTCGATACTTTGTATTTTCGTGACAAAACCCATGGCGAAGTTTATATTTGAAACACAAGTTGTAAAATATACTTGTAACATTTGTTAGAAAAATATTTTTTAAGTGTTGGAATTTTAGAAAATTTCGCCAGAGTTTCCTTTGTAAACGGAGGTGTCCACGCTTATTAGCATATCATTTTCTTTTCGGAAATCATTCAATCAATCATCAACAAGTTACTAGACAATATTACACTAGTCAAGTGCAAAGACAATGCACTTTACATAACAACATGAACTTGGTTTTTCATAAAAAAAAAACGCGTAGTAACTTGGTGGGGTGTTTAGTGGGTTTAGTTACCCTCCAAAGTGTGTTTACTTTTGTTAAAATCTCATTCTCGGGATTTTTAGATGTTCACAACTTGTGAACATATTTTGCAAAAATATCCTTTCACAACATTTTCATGTCTTACTAGTATTCATATACTTACTTCCTTCCAAAAATGGTGTAAGGATCATGACCTTTCAAAAATCCGTCTTTTAACTTGGTTTGTTTAGAGAAATCATTTGTAAACCTCAGATCCATACGATCATCAACCCACGTAGTTCACTTATTTTTCAAGAAATCAATTTGTTACCAAGTTTATGTTGAAACATGGAGGTGATTCTTTTATGTAGATCACTAATCACCTCCGAACTTGTTAACTTAAGTTTTTAATCTTACTTTAACAAGTTCAACCATGATGTTCAACATCATGTTACTAGTCATTATCAAGTAAACCTCAAGTAATCAACAATATGACAAAACAACTTCATTTCATCATGATTTCATCTTATTTCATCATCATATTAGCTTTATGTTCAAGACTTAGGTTTATGATCTTTTAGTGTTCTTGTATTTTCATCATAATCTAACTATTAACTACCATAAACATGAAGTAAATGAGGATCAAAGAAGCTTACTACTAGCTTTTAAGCTAGGGAAGAAACACTAGAGAAAATGAGTGGATAAAAGCACACGAGAGAGGTCCTTGGCGATCCGTGAGCTCCACACTCCGTGATTCACCTTGATACACCTTGTTGTGAGCTTGGAATACTTGAACAAGAATCGAAAAATGATGGTGGTGACAAGGGGGTTTCGACCGAGCTTTGTTTAGAGGGAGAGAGAGATGTTTTGTTGTGGTGATGAAGATGAGAATGATAGGTGATCTTATAACACTCTAACTCTTTTATCCATAGGGTCATGTGTCCAAGGAAGTGCAAGCAAGATCATGTCATAATCTCTTGAGTGATTACATGGGGATTTGGTAGAGATTAAGAAATCTTATGGTGGTGGCCACTTAAGGGCCGTAAACTTGCAATGGGGGGGGGGGGGTTAAATGAAAGTTATTTGGTAAATAGGTGATTAGTTAGGGGTGTTAAGTGTAAGAGTTAGTGTTTAGTGTAAGTACAAGCATGATCTTCACAATTCCTAGGTAATCATATGGGGATTAGCAAGATTTATAAAAATCTTGTAGTGGGGGGTCCCATGGGGACGGTTACCACATAGGGGGGGGGGGGGAAGATGTAAATTAGATGGTAAAGTTAAGTAATAGGGTGTTAAGTGTAAGTGTCTTGCGTTTAAGTGCGTACCATGTCTTATGTAGTATGTTATAGCGCTCGGGAACCAATACTAGCTCAGAAAAAGTGAAACAATGCTTTTTGCCATAATTTAGTGTTCCGGGTAATGTCCAGTTGTTCGGTTTGATACCGTTCCGTTAAAGTGCTAAGTGATATCGTAAAGTGTCCTTTAGGTAACTTTTAGTGTCCCTTTTAATTCCTGACACTTAGGAAAGCACACAGGACCATTTTGCCATATTTTTGCAAGTGACTAGCATGTTTAAATGCTGAATTTTGTTAATAGATGCAGAATTTTGCATTTTAAGTGGGTTTTAGGCACTTTCCGGCACCTAAACTATTACCTAGTGACGCAGTTTCATGGTCCTCACTTCCCTACACTCCATACTAGTGTAGTACCTTGTCTCTGGCTCATACTGGGCCTCAATATATTGTCTGTCCATGTGCTGGTATTGTCAGCATGTTTCTGAGTTATCCGCTCACTGTGCTAACTGTGCTTTGCGCATCAAATATGTCACTAAAGTTTGTATGTAATGAATGTAGTGACAGTATGAAATGTGATGCATATGTATGTATGTAACAAAAATCAGAAAGCAGTTTATTCATCAGTTGAAATCAAGCACAGTCATTAAGCATAAATTAATATTAATTAAACGTACAGATGCATGCAAATTTGGCAGTTGTCACATTCTCCCCCCGTTAAGAAAATTTCGTCCTCGAAATTTGTACTACCTTAACTCCTTATGGTTACGTCACACGTGTATGTATATGAATAATACCGAGGTAGATAATCACCAAACCGAATCAAACCTCATTCTCATCAGGTGAGTCCAAGAATATATAACAACCCGAACCCTATGGTTAAAAGGCATGTGCTTTTAGCATTTGATGTCAAAGGTACAAGACGTATTTGACGTATAGTCTAGTGTAATCCAGCTAGCAGGGGTTCCACAAAAGAGGAGTTTCGACTAATAAGATTCTCAAACGATCGATCGGAATATGTAAACGAGTTTTCACAAACCATAGCATCCGCTATATGAATTCAAAATCAACAACTCAAATGTAATAGTAAGATGATCTGTCAACTCCTGAGTAAACGGATGGTAAGGTTTAGTGTGTTGACATTCTTAAATTTCGAAAGTACACCGAATGAAATACAAGCAAATCTGGTGTATCATTGTCTTGATTCGTAGTTGCATCAGAAATGTTTAAATGACAAGTCAAACGAAAGTATATGCAGTTCTGTGTGAAACGATTGACCCTGATTAGCACAAGTTACAAGTTTGTAATGACACCACAAGGTGTCACAATGACATAATTCAAGTATAGTGGTGACTGAACAAGTTCACCGTGTTGGAAATCAAATGAACATGTACCGAAACAAACCTGAAGATTTGATTTACACAATGTCATAGAGTTTTCAGTTGAGTATGGAACCTCAAAGAGCCACTGTTTTTTATCGCAGGTGAGAAAGCAATAAATACCGCAGGGTATTCAATTTATAATGAAAGAACCGTTCGGAGGTACACCGTGGTATGAAATGAATCTATGTACTGTTGTCTTAACACACAACTGTGTTGAGTCTGCTTTAATTGTGAATATCAAATGGATTTTTAAATGAATAGACTATTAAATCCGTGTATGAGGTGAGTAACCAAATAAGCGCAAGCTTCAATTTTGTGAAAGTATCCTCACAAGGTGTCGTAACCAACAAACGATTTAGTGAAGTCGTAGACCAAACAAGTCTACTACGACTTGAAACAAAAGAATCTTTGCCAATTATTTGAATATGATGATCTCAATACATCATATGACGTCTTAAACTGAATATGCGAAATGAATAAGTTCAAGCAATTGAACCCGGTTCTGGCGTAATCCGATAATAAACGTATGTGTCAACAAAGGAATCTCGGCATGGTCACAAAGATAAACCATCAATGTAACTTGAAATAAATGAAGTTTCAAGAAAATGTGTTGACTTGATAGCAAAAGAGTCAATAGTCACAATAATGTAGGTCACTCGAATCACAGATCAGTAATTAGATTTAGCGTCATAATATTTGAACTTCAATGAAGCGTTTATTCGAAATGAAGTCGCATGTGTAGCAATGGTGCATGTGTAAAAATAGCTTTCCATGAAAAGGAATAATGAGTATCTGCTAAAATGAAGAAATGACCAAATATCAAAGCAAATGTGTGTTCGCTCTCAGCAAAGAAAATTAACGTGATGCAACTACCATTAAGGGGAGTAGAGATGCAAACATCTACTCGCTAGAAGTAAAAGAAATTCAAGTGCTTTCTGTTTGGTCAACGGAACTGGCATATATGTCAGGTTAATGGTGTCTGCTAGAGTTAACAGATGTGGTTCCTAAGTAACAACCTTAGTGAATTTGGACCTGGGTTCCCGATGGTCCTAAGTACATGTTTTCTAGATTCTCAGAGTTTCATATTTGGTGTAGAATCATTCTGTGCATCGTGTAGGAAACACTATTCTTGTGTATGTTAAAACAAGTTATTGTCCCACAATTTCCCCGGTATACTTTCTTCCTGAATTTACAGCTACTCGATCATCGATCAGTCGGGAAATACTGGTTGGATCCTCGCAGTTAATCAAATAAGTAAGTCGTTAGTTCTTAGCAAGAGTCGCTGACTCTTGTTGGCTAGCTCGTTCGGCTCCTGGTAGTTTGATGTTCATTTGAAAATCATCGTCCTTTCTCTTGATGAGCAGAACTGGGGTTACCCAAAACGGAAATTTTGGTCTGTTATCTTCCTTCTCTATCCACTACTGAAATTACACTGACAATCCTTGCGTTTCCGAAGGTGTAATCTGTTAGGGTGCGTTGGTTGCAGGCGCGACGCCTAGAATCAAATCGATGAAAAAATTCGACTTGTCGTTGAGGAGATAATTCTGGCAAGTCTTCGAGGAAGACTTCAGGATATTCTCTGATCACGGGGGTATCTTCGAGTTTTAGTTCTTCGGCTCCTTTGTCCCCGACATGAGCCAGAAAACAACACATCCTTTCCGCAACAATTTTCGTGCCTTTAAGCAATTCGTGATCTGTAGAGGCGTATCCTGCTTCGTGAGTCACGATCGTTCCTTTATTCGTCATCGAGGTGCGGATATCAATCTCCGCTCGATCGCTCGGCAACTAATCCATCCCAATTACCTCGTCGAAGCTTCCCAACTCAACTGGCAGTAGATCTAGCGTAAACTTACGCTCTCCGGGTTCTATCTTGCCGATTCCAATTACTTCGTCGGCTTCCACTAGCTTCCCGTTAGCTAGTACTATCGTGTGCGGATTATCTAACTTACTTGTTACTAAACCAAGTATACTCTCAAACTCTAGAGATGCGAAGCTAAAATTTGCAACAGTATTTAGCAGCACAGATGCATAACGTTGAGTAATATGGGACGTACCGATATCCACGCTTGAATTCCTGGCGTGTCTCCCTAGCTCCAGTGTGGAGCTTTCATCCTTGTGCCTGATTGTTTTTAGGGCAATATTTTCTGAAATGCTTTTTGCTTCCACAGTTAAAACAACCTCGAGCACGTTTCTGTTTGTCACTTGTTCTGCCTTGATAATTGTCATTGTCGTTGTTTCCTCCGTGATTCTCACTACCATCTTGGCCTCCATTACTATGTTCAGTATCTTGCCTACAAGTTTCTTTAGGATGCCCCCTCTTGCCACAGTTTTCACATTGTCCATATTACATCGCCCGACATGATAACGTAAACAATTGTCGCACTTAGGTAGGATACCCATGTAGTCTTTTCCCTTTTTGGCCTTCTTCTTGCTACTCCCCCGAGTAACCATCTTGAAATTTGCGAGCTTTCTCTTGTTATCCCCAGATGACTCTACAGGAGTCTCCTTTTTCTCCTCCGTAGTGGAAAATTCTCCTCGTCTAACTGCTTCTTCCGTGAGCGCCACGCTTATGTCGATAGCCTCGGTGATCGTTGAAGGTTTAGATGTTGTTACCAGGCTTAGAATCTGAGGTGCCAATCCCCTTATGAAACGTTCGAATCTCTTAAACTCTGGTCCCACCAGGAGCGTAGCAACTTGTGATAAATCGTTAAATTTCCGCACATACTCAGCTATCTTTGGTCCTTCCATTTTCAAGTTCCACAGTTCAGTCTCCAACTTCTGGACTTCTGCCCTAGAGCAATATCTTTTACGCATCAATTCCTTTAGTTCGTCCCACGTCAAAGCATTCGCAGCAGTCTCGCCCAACGTTTGAACCTGAAGGTTCCACCATGACAGAGCCCCATCTACAAATAGTCCAGCTATGTATGTGACCTGATGTTTCGGGGCGCATTTACTTAGTTATAAAACAGAATTCGTCTTCTCCACCCAACGCACAAAATTTAAGGCACCCCCAGTGCCGTCGAATTCTCGAGGTTTGTGGTTCAAGAACTGCTCGAAGGTGCAGCCGCTGGGTAGGTTATTTCCTGAGGTACCTCCGCCCTGTTCGGAGCGAAGGGCCTCAAGTTGTGCGATGGCCTGTGAGATGCGCCCTTGTAGTTCCGACTCTGCCGTCGGCAACGGGTTGTTGGTATCGGTGTTCCTTTGAATCGACATCTTCCTAGAAGAAGATTGGTTAGGTCAGGTCTTATTGTTCAGGAAGTGCATTTAGTTGTTTAGTGGTCATTTGAACATACACATAATAGGTTATCATACCAAGCAATCAAGCAATAGCGTAATAATAGCATAACCACGTAATTTGGTAATTATGTTTAATGAGAGCATAGCAAGTAAGCACGTAGCATTATAATTATAGCACACACATATAGATCAACAATGTGCTTAGCGAAGACATAGCAACTGAGCTTTCATTAGGTTTTGGCCACAAAGTATTGTCGCATGTTTAATGATGATTGGGCTCTCATTATTCTCTGACCATAATTGCATTGTCTTACAAAATGTATCACATCAAATGGGGCACAGGGTCACCCTACCCTTGCCCAATAAGTATATCAGTGTATCAAAATTACGTAGTCAGAAGTGGTCTTCAAAAGTCCCCACAATCCTGGCTTATCATTAGTGTCTTTACCCAAATGTAATGCAATCCGCATAATCCATAAACCAACTATACTGGTGATTGAGGTGGAGGAGGAAAGAAAAGTAAACTGTTAACATGCGTGATTCCCTCCTCGAGCTTGTATATACGTCGAAGTAATTAACTGGTCTGTTGCTCGATAGTAAAGAAACGAGAGATAAAACCCGGGGAAAAGTGTAATAGCAACAGGCGAGAGTGCCAAAGGAATCTTTGATAAATGTGGAGGGACAAAGTATACTAGTAACAGACAGGGTGGAGGACGTGATGTCAGCTCAAACTCCTAAAAAGAAAAATTTTGCGACTCATATCCTCGAACTGTAGCTGATGTTATAGGAGCAATTCATCCCGTGTGTAGCCTCCATAATGCGAGGAATAGTAAGGGTCTAAAATCAGCATAGTGTATTATAGGAACCATCAAAACGGTTCGTCCAGCGATGTAGAGGTGAAAGTAGTAAACGGTGCGGCCTGTGAGGCCGTAGAAAAGGCTGCTGCAGCAAAAGGATCGTTACGCGGGTGCTGACCTGGAGTACCTTTCCGGGGTGCGGGTATGTCTTGAAAGAAAGCGATAGGCATGCCAGTGCAATGGACATCGGTCTCCATAGGGGAAAAGGAGCAACATTATCGGTTGCGGGTGCAAAAATAAACGTCTTAACCAATAAGGAGATCGTCAGGTGCAGGTATTGGGTCAGATATAAGGGGTGTAATGCCTGGTAAATCAAAAGAAACAGGATCATGATCAAGTAAAGATGCAGGTTCAGCAGGTGCAACATCAAGCTGACCCAAAAGGTGCAGAAGCTAGCTCAGGAGCAGGCTTTGGGTCGTGTAACGGTGTGGTGCCTTGAGCAGGTGATAGTGCAGCAGTCATGTCATCGTCGTCTGCGTCAGTAGTAGAAAGCTATAATCCGGCTATCTGTAAGGCTGCAGATGTCACAGACTCAAAGGAGTCTGAAATCGAATATATGCTAGAAGCAGAGGGTGGCCTGCTAACAGTGGCCTTAAGAAGTGAAATTAGTAACAACGTTCTCGTCTAACTTTCCATAATCATAGGTGTTATCAGAAGGACCATCAATAACATGCCAATGTCATCATCAATTATTCGTTGAGTAGCCTACCTTCAAAAGGAATGTCCACAGGAGGCGCATTGTCGAGGATCGGAATCATGGTGTGTTCACCATCGGGATGACCAGTGATGAAGTGGTCATGGACTGAAACAAGAGTGACAGGAGGATTCTTGTCGGAGAAGCCATCGGCTAGGGTAAATTGTTGCCAAAAATCTGGTAGTGCGGATGGTTGCAAGTCGTCCTAGCCCTTGGTCAGCATGTCAGGGTCACTCTCAGTGTCTGACGTAATTATCTCTGGCACAGGTACAGTCTCATCATCTGTGGTGGTGGCCATAGGGTCGTCATCATCTGACAATTCGTTCCCTGAGGAAGGTGACGTGTGTGCCGGTACATAATAGTCGTAGCGTGCATATTCACAGTAATCTTTAACACTTTGTGTATTGCAAATAAAGACAATTCATAATGTAATCATGTATTCACATATTCGTCCCAGTCTTCCAGACTATCCCACCCAGCCTCTCAGACTGAACTCCTTAGTCTCTCAGTCATAACAATGCTATATGACAAAACCAAAAGATTTTCATCCATTAATAAAGTTTAGAAAATACCCCAATACCATTGTCTTGAAAAAATTGACGCCAATTAGTTACAAACCATAACACGTTCAAATGAGTTCCCATGGACTCAACAAAAGACCTTAAATAATCCTGAGTTTAGAAACATGTATCCCGTCCAGGAATAGGATACATCTTTTAAACTCTACGACCACGGATGACATCCTTTATTTAACACGCAGCTTGTAGACACATGCATACACCTGCCAGATCCGTTTAGTTCCCTGAAATACATGTAGTTTGAAAAATCAACAAAAGTTGAGCGAGTTCATGTGTATATGTGTATGAATAAACCTTTGAAATATGTCTGTATGTATGGAAGTCCCTGGTATGTAGCAATAAGGAAAAAGAGATCACCAATGGTTTGCAAGGCCATTGATATGTGTGAAGTGATGCAGGAAGACTCAAACCTAGCAGATTTCGTCGGTAAGACATAGTCACCTCATGGTCCACTCAGCGGACTCAGGAGTGGGGCTCGCTACACCCAAATAGATCTATCACTCATGTCCCTCGGTCCTACAACGAGGATTAATGGCCTCAAGTATCCGCCTACCCACTCACATGATCTAAGTAGTAACCCTCCTTAAGCTAACCATACCATGTATAAAATGTCTGTAATAATTGTAACATGTATTTCACCCCCGAAGTAAGTAAACAAAACAGTTTAAGAAAAGGGGGACATGAACTCACAGTATTGCGTCTTCGGTACTTGTAACCCAAATCTCCTCAGCAAACACGACTACCTATAATGGTCTGACGTCTATCAGACAAACGGGTCGTGCCTTGTCTTAGTATTTATGTTTTTGAGTTACGTTTCTGATATTATTCCAAGTTATAATAATTATATTTAGTTTTGGAATAATTGTTTATACAATATTTTTGTATTAATACTTCTCAAGTATTCCTATTCGTATTTCCTTCCCAAGGATGGGGTATTTCATACATGGTTATCCGTATTCTTGTATTTGTTTATCTAGCCATGTAGTGGCGTCGTATTCCGGTGTGTTAATCCAAAAGAATATGTATCTTTAAGTCCCACTTAGAAATATATAAATAAACCCTATTTTGATTCAAAACCATACAGTCCAAGAAAATATATATTTTTCCCAAAAATACTATATTTCTTAATAACCCGAGTAAAATACTTTTATTTTCCCAATAATAATACATTTTCTCTTGTCCCAAAAATATGATATAACTTGGTAATACGTACAAAATCATATTTTCACCTCTTGCGTATCCAAAAATATATTTACAAGAGTATTTCCCGGAATATTTTGTAAGTTACGTTTTTGTGTTTGGCTTCACAATATTAAGCATGTAACTTAAATATTTATTCCGTGTGATTTTTGGTATTATTTTGGAGTTGTGATTTTCCGTGGTATTTGTAAGTTATATTATTTTACCCTAAAATAATATAACTAGTTCACAAAATATGCAATTATTCACACCAGTGTCTTAGTATAAAATATATATTCTAAATATATATTTATTCATTTTATTTGCAAAAAAATCAGCCTTCGATACTTTGTATTTTCGTGACAAAACCCATGGCGAAGTTTATATTCGAAACACAAGTTGTAAAATATACTTGTAACATTTGTTAGAAAAATATTTTCTAAGTGTTGGAATTTTAGAAAATTTCGCCAGAGTTTCCTTTGTAAACGGAGGTGTCCACGCTTATTAGCATATCATTTTCTTTTCGGAAATCATTCAATCAATCATCAACAAGTTATTAGACAATATTACACTAGTCAAGTGCAAAGACAATGCACTTTACATAACAACATGAACTTGGTTTTTCATAAAAAAAACGCGTAGTAACTTGGTGGGGTGTTTAGTGGGTTTAGTTACCCTCCAAAGTGTGTTTACTTTTGTTAAAATCGCATTCTCGGGATTTTTAGATGTTCACAACTTGTGAACATATTTTGCAAAAATATCCTTTCACAACATTTTCATGTCTTACTAGTATTCATATACTTACTTCCTTCCAAAAATGGTGTAAGGATCATGACCTTTCAAAAATCCGTCTTTTAACTTGGTTTGTTTAGAGAAATCATTTGTAAACCTCAGATCCGTACGATCATCAACCCACATAGTTCACTTATTTTTCAAGAAATCACTTTGTTACCAAGTTTATGTTGAAACATGGAGGTGATTCTTTTATGTAGATCACTAATCACCTCCGAACTTGTTAACTTAAGTTTTTAATCTTACTTTAACAAGTTCAACCATGATGTTCAACATCATGTTACTAGTCATTATCAAGTAAACCTCAAGTAATCAACAATATGACAAAACAACTTCATTTCATCATGATTTCATCTTATTTCATCATCATATTAGCTTTATGTTCAAGACTTAGGTTTATGATCTTTTAGTGTTCTTGTATTTTCATCATAATCTAACTATTAACTACCATAAACATGAAGTAAATAAGGATCAAAGAAGCTTACTACTAGCTTTTAAGCTAGGGAAGAAACACTAGAGAAAATGAGTGGATAAAAGCACACGAGAGAGGTCCTTGACGATCCGTTAGCTCCACACTCCGTGATTCACCTTGATACACCTTGTTGTGAGCTTGGAATACTTGAACAAGAATCGAAAAATGATGGTGGTGACAAGGGGGTTTCAGCCGAGCTTTGTTTAGAGGGAGAGAGAGATGTTTTGTTGTGGTGATGAAGATGAGAATGATAGGTGATCTTATAACACTCTAACTCTTTTATCCATAGGGTCATGTGTCCAAGGAAGTGCAAGCAAGATCATGTCATAATCTCTTGAGTGATTAAATGGGGATTTGGTAGAGATTAAGAAATCTTATGGTGGGGGCCACTTAAGGGCCGTAAACTTGCAATGGGGGGGGGGGGGGTTAAATGAAAGTTATTTGGTAAATAGGTGATTAGTTAGGGGTGTTAAGTGTAAGAGTTAGTGTTTAGTGTAAGTACAAGCATGATCTTCACAATTCCTAGGTAATCATATGGGGATTAGCAAGATTTATAAAAATCTTGTAGTGGGGGGGGGGGGGGTCCCATGGGGACGGTTACCACATAGGGGGGGGGGGGTAAAATGTAAATTAGATGGTAAAGTTAAGTAAAAGGGTGTTAAGTGTAAGTGTCTTGCGTTTAAGTGCGTACCATGTCTTATGTAGTATGTTATAGCGCTCGGGAACCAATACTAGCTCAGAAAAAGTGAAACAATGCTTTTTGCCATAATTTAGTGTTCCGGGTAATGTCCGGTTGTTCGGTTTGATACCGTTCCGTTAAAGTGCTAAGTGATATCGTAAAGTGTCCTTTAGGTAACTTTTAGTGTCCCTTTTAATTCTTGACACTTAGGAAAGCACACAGGACCATTTTGCCATATTTTTGCAAGTGACTAGCATGTTTAAATGCTGAATTTTGTTAATAGATGCAGAATTTTGCATTTTAAGTGGGTTTTAGGCACTTTCCGGCACCTAAACTATTACCTAGTGACGCAGTTTCATGGTCCTCACTTCCCTACACTCCATTCTAGTGTAGTACCTTGTCTCTGGCTCATACTGGGCCTCAATATATTGTCTGTCCATGTGCTGGTATTGTCAGCATGTTTCTGAGTTATCCGCTCACTGTGCTAACTGTGCTTTGCGCATCAAATATGTCACTAAAGTTTGTATGTAATGAATGTAGTGACAGTATGAAATGTGATGCATATGTATGTATGTAACAAAAATCAGAAAGCAGTTTATTCATCAGTTGAAATCAAGCACAGTCATTAAGCATAAATTAATATTAATTAAACGTACGGATGCATGCAAATTTGACAGTTGTCACAGGTCAAACCGGGACGGATACGCGTTTGAATGGAAAGCTCTAAGGTACGTAGCTTAATGCTTTGTTATTAATGTCTTTTAAATTCCTCTTTGTTTGATGTGTTGATAAGTAGAATAGGAAATTTGCGTGTTTGGTTTACTTGATATGAAGGAAATTCATGAAAGTAAATCAAAAGGATCAATCGAAGATGAGTGCAAACCGGGTAATGGAAGCACTTTTACTTAAATGACAAACCCGGGAATGGGAGGTCATTGATTAAACTAGAAATCCCGTTACGGCAACGTGAGGGTTGTAAATAATAAAACTCGGAATGAGTATAAGAAATATGAGAATACTTAACTAGAAGCCTTGTTACTTAGTCTAAGTTCATGATCTTAGACTTCAAATGGGTCAATTATGTTAGAAGCGCAAACTGGGATTTGGGAGCACGAACCAAAGAATTATAGACTCTTAGGTTATATACGTCTAATAAATGCACAATTTCCGCATGTAGGAATTGTGTTAAAAACGTCCAACTACAAATAGTTGAATGGGTCAATTGATGGAAACAAGTATTAGTTAACGAATGCGTAATTCCTTTGATTTGAAACTTTGGATATTGGAAAGCAAGTTGTTCATGTGAATTTTTAAGATAAACAAGTTGTTCATGTTTGATAAAACATGAACGGGTTAAAATTTTGTAATTAATTATAAAGCCGAGAGCCATAATTTGAAAATAGTGTTAAAGCCAATGTTGGATTTCAAGCTCATGTGATAGAATATCGAATTACGATCACGTGGGAAGAAACAGGAGGTTAAACGGGCGTACGATTTGAAAGTTATGCGCGTTTTAGTGTTTACGAACGATTAACACAACACAGCAGAAAAATGGGACACAGGGGGCGTCGGTGACACCAAGACCAGCGTCGCTGACGCCGCTTCTGGCGTCTGGTGGTGTCCGACATCCTCTTTGACTGCCTACGCGAAATGTGGTCGACGTGACAGACCAAGAGGCGTCGTCGATGCCCCTCAGGGCCGTCGCCGACGCCGGATCTTGTGTGAATGATTTTGCTTGATTGTTTTGATTATGATATTCAATCTAATCAATTTATTTTGCGTTCTAACAATATTACTTTGTAAAATCCTCAGCTTTAGGTGCATAACGACTCTTGGATGAAGATCAAGCCGTCTTTAAAGAACTAAATACATCAAAGAATGAAGCTTCCGCTTTTGTTTAAATGATTTATGCATATGATACTTCGCGTATGTTTAGTAAATTCCAAAACACTTTGGTAACTCGATATTTTGATCAAGGTTGTTTGTAAAACCTTTATATGATAGGATAACTTTTGTACAAACCTTTTAATGAACCAATATTTTATCGAATTAGGGTGTTATACGCCGCCAGCCCCTTGGCTCTCCCAGATGCACGGAAATCCGACCTCCACCCGCCCGAAGGCTCGACAGTGGAATAATCATTAAAACCTAGTCTCCCATCCAAGACGAACCGGCACCACCCGTATTCACCCTTCACCTGGATGCCGCAGAAAATAATGGTGAGAGTGGAAACGTAATTTTATAAAATAATTATGTAAATTTGTGCATACATTATTAAATTATATAATTTTAATCCTCAAACCCATGTAATACACAAGTTTATAGCCTGTGTAATTAACAGTAAAATTTTTAATAAAACTTATATCGAACATAGATTAAAATAAATACGTTGCAGCACTTATAAAAAGGAAAACAAAAAAAATAGATAAGAATAAATATTTTTTCTGTAAACAATTTTAAACAAAATTTTTGATAAGAATAAACGTTTGTTTTTAGTATAATCATATTAAATATTAATAATCATAATTGAAAACAAAAAAAAATATAAGAATAAATATTTATTTTTCTGTAAATAGTTTTAAACAAAAATATAGATAAGGATAAACGTTTTTTATTATGACATTATATTTTATGCAATACGTGCAATATACGAGTTTTTCTAAGATATATCTTTTTTATTTTATAAAATTACATTTATGCAACTCGTGTAATACACGGGGTTCCGGTACCGATACCGTAAATACCGTTACCGAAATTGAGGAAACGTGGATACGTACCATATTTATAGATTCGGTACCGGTATCGGTATTTCGATACTTTACCACATTGGTACCGCTTTGGTGTCATCCATTGTTTTACACACAAAAATATCATGTGCAACCCATCCATCCATTATTAACTGAACTAGAGTAATATATAGATGATTGTAAACAAAAGGTAAACATATTAAGTGTAACGCCTTGCATCCCTAGACTTTAGGCTTTTGGCAAGTTTAGTCCCTGGACCTTGCCTAGTGTCAACCTTAGTCCCTAAACTATGTAGTCATTAATACTTTTGGTGCTTGGTGAATTCTATGCTATAAACTAGATACTTGAAATGCCTAATTCTCTATACTTGGAATGATCAATTCTATATACTTGGAATGTCTAAATCTAAATACTTGAAATGTCTAAATCTAAATACTTGAAATGCCTAATTCTAGATACTTGGAATGCCTAATTCTTGATACTTTGGTGTGTGACTCTTGAGGCTCGTGAAACTTGAGACTTGGTTGAACGAGGGACTGGAGTCTTGTCACTGGCGGAAACTATGAATCTTTGAAAACTTTTGTGCTATTGCTATAATCTAGTTATACTATTACCCAATACATACGCAACGCAACGCTTGTTCTAACGCGTGAATAGAATCAAAGACGGAAACACGGAAAGGATGGATTGGCCGAGGGGCAATCCGATCGGATGACCACTCGATCGGAACGCCATCCGATCCGTGCACACCGCCTTCACTCACTCTCACCCTATAAATAGGCTCGTCACATCACCATTTTCACTGATGTGACAGCCTCACTCGACCCAGACGCACGCACTCCCTTTTTCCTCCATTTCTTGGCGATTTCGGTATGTTTTACACTAGATTCTTGTACATCTTTGATCTACACATCGTTCTCTACGAGATTCTCCTTTGAAGTCTCACTTTGTACCAGGAAATCTCTCGGTTTTGAGCTCTTGAAGGTGATGTCATCATGGCGGTTTGTACCAAACTGTTGTGTGATGTCATTCTAGCCAAGATCTAGCTCAGATCTAAGGAATTTCATGTGTTTTTGCACTAAATCTATGCTAGATTAAAAATTTTCAAGCTAAAACCTATGATTATCCTTATCTTTTCTTAAACTTTTACTAAGAACGGTGAGATCCGCATCTAAACGAACTGTAGACTTGATTATTAGTCGGGAGTCGGGTTGGAGAAGGATTATTGCCGGAGAAGATGACCGGAGTACGGATTCTGACATAAATATCATCACGAACTCACGACTGAACGGACTGGGGTGATTCCCACCCGGTCGGATCGGCTGAACACTGATGGATTTACCGTTGTCTTAATACGTACCACGTCATCATTTCTTAATCAGAAACTTAGAGTTTTACAAAATTAAGGACGGGACAAGGTAACCCGATCGAGTGACACTTGCCCCTAACCCTAAGCATTCTTGAAACTGGAAGTCATAATCGTCGGGTGACAGCTCGATCGGATAGCCATCCGATCGAACAGCCATCCGATCGAGGCAACAATGAATCTTGAAACTTGGATCAAGTGGCGACCCGATCGGATAGCCATCCGATCGGACAGCCATCCGTTTCCCACACTTTTGTCAACTTTAAATCGAGTGACAACCCGATCGGATAGCCGTCCGTTCCCTCACACTTTGTCACCATAATCGACTGGCAATCCAATCGGATGGCCATCCGATCGGAGAGCCATCCGATCGGACAACCATCCGATCCAGTGACAAATCCGACACTTGTGCAATCTCATTGTTTTGTTCGAAACTTATCCGTTGTAATCTAATCAGGCTAATTCTAAAGAGCTCCCTTTGATCCAATAACAGTTGAACTGTTAAGCAATCACTGTGAGTATACTCGATCCCTTTTCACTTTAAACTTCGGGATGTAACATGTATTCTATTAAACTACAATACTTGAGACTTTTGCAAACTAAGCTCTATCCTACGTGTATGTGAAACTTGTGATTCTTGTATTCTATTTGTGCTATGTGAACGTTTAATCCAGGGTGTGTAGTTCCGCCTTAACAATAGTAGTGCTATAGGAGATGCACATCCCCATTATTCTAAGGGGTATTGTTAGGAGGATTCTGTTAGTGCATTATCTGTCTATCGCCTTCGTCAATCTAGTCCGTAGCAGAAACCGAAGAATCAAGCTTATATTGTTATATCTAGTTAGTAATAGCAAGGTGGCATTTTGGTAATTAATGAGAAGTCTCATTAATTCCAAGAGCTATAAATAGGAGCTTTATGTCATCATTTAGAAGACTTTTGGCTCATTTGGAGATTTAGAGATCTAATCCTAGAGAGAGAAAGTCTAGAGAGAGAAAGTCTCTCCACGTGATTCACGGCTTTGTACACGACATCATATTCAATAGAATCACGTCATTTGTAAGTTCTTGTGTGTTCGGTCACGCACGTTCACGGATTCCGCACATTGAACGTTCGTTACGCAATCGTACGGTGTCGAAACCGGTCCTACAAGTGGTATCAGAGCTTCAGGACGAGGAGTTCATACTACTACAGCTGAATCGACAAAATTCTCTCATTTCTACCCACTTTCTCTCATACTTTTTCGATTTGAACTAGTTCCTACGGTTAAAATGGCCTAAAATTCAAGTATAACGTGTAAAGCATACTATTAACAAACCCTAGAAAGTTTCAGGTTGAAATACGGACTAAAAATGGTGAAAACTAACTAAAACCTGATTTCGCTTATTCATACATCGAAGTGGTTTCGCTTTTACGGACATATAAGTGCCTGATTTCGCTGATAAGGACATAAGTTGATTGATTTCGCTTATTCGGACACATCCTATTTCGCTTTTACGGACACTAGTCAATTTCGCTTATAAGGTCATTACTATTTCGCTTTTAGAGACATACCTGATTTCTCTTATCTGGTCAAGACCTATTTCGCTTATCAGTCAAGTCTTGATTTCGCTTATAGAGTCACATTAAAGCTAATTTCGTTTGTGTGTCACTGTTTGTCAAAATGTCGAAAATTTTTCTAACTGTTTGTTAATCTTGCAGGTAAATTCAAGATGGATGATATATTCTTGAATCCGTTTAGCGACATGTACGCATTCGCTGGAAATTCTGGAAACGATGATTCTTCGTCTAGCAACAACAATGAGAATGTGCCGAAAGAGAAGAAAAAGGAAGCTTGGGAATCTGAAAGTGCCTTTGGAACATTCAATAAACCTCCAAAACTAATGGCTATCGAGGAATATAGTCGGTGGTCAAGAAAGTTTGAAGATTGGTTGATGGCATTCGCATTTCCCAGCTGGAAGAGTCTGAAAAACGGTTATGCCAATGGAAACAAAAATGGTGAAACTTTAAGATCAGCTGAGGAGATTGATTCATTTGTAGCTGAACAAAAATGTGTGGCATTGTTATTTCAGTCTGTCCGGGAAGACATTATTGCCTTGATCGATTATTCAAATGCAAAAGATCTTTGGGAAAAGCTAGAAAAGAAATGTATAGGTAGTGAAGAAATCAAGAAAAACAAAAAGAAACTACTTAGAAAAGAGTTTGATATGTTTGGGTGTTTAAAGAACGAGTCAGTTTGTAAAATGATAGAAAGGTTTGGTCATCTGAAGCTGGAATTAGTAAGACATGATATCAGATATCCTGAAGAAGATCTTATCGACAAATTGTTCGATTCGTTGCCTGACGAGATGGATTGGAGATATTATGCGCTGATGCTGAAGAATACCATCAAAGCACCAGAAAAGTTGACTTTAGATTTGTTGATTGAGAAACTCGAGAGTCACGAGTTGGAATTGAAGAAGACGTACAAAGTCAATCACTCATCTTACCAGCAGAATTTGGATTTGTATTATCCAAAAAGCATGATGCCAAAAGCAACTTCTCCCAAAACTGCATTTTCTGCTGAGAATGTGTCCACAGCAAACAAAGAAAGTCAAAGCTGTCAAAGCAGTGGAAATCACAGTGGTTATCACAGTGGATCTTCATCAACTGCAAGTTATTCGGATGCAAAGAATCGTTTTCAATGCAACATTGCAATAGACTTGAAGAATGCTCAGAATTTTGATGAGGAGTCGGCCAAACAGCAGATGATCTTCCTAGCATCGGTGTTGGAATCGTATGAAGGGTTAGTAGCTGGGAAGATAGGCAACACCAACTTAACGAAGGAAGATTATGATCAGATAGACCCTGAAGAAATGGAAATGATCGATATTCGTTGGGCTATGGCCAGTGCTGTTCGTCGAGCACAGCGTTTCATGGAAATTACCGGCAGAAAGACAATTGGTGGTCCATCTACCAAGCTGGGGTTTGATAAATCCAAGGTGGCGTGCTTCAAGTGTAAGCAGAAGGGTCACTTCAAACGAGAATGCAGAAACGCTTATGCTGATGAGTCGGAGAACCCTTTCAGAGATGATTACTACAAGAAGGCAATTTATCACCAGAATAAATCTGAGCCGCCTAGATTGAAGCAGGTTGAAGACAACAAAGAGAAATCTAGAGCTCTTGCAGTGATTTACGATGACGAAGGGTATGATTGGAGTCAAGAGATTCTACCGGAGGAAGATGCGGTTGGTTACGCATTCATGGCGAAAAATGATGAACCTATTCCGTGGAAAGATGATAGAACTGAAGTACAGAAGTATCAATACAGAAAAATGTTGGCTGAAAAAAGGATAATTAGAATATCTCGTATCTATTTGGAAGCAAGGAGAGCAAATAGATGGGATCCGGACAGAGAATGTTATCTTGATGAATATGGAAATATTGCAATCGATGACAAAACGCTTGATATTGAAGCCATAATCAAGGAGTATAAAGAAGATGATGACTATTGGCAGAATAAATGGTGGGGAACAGGAGATGAGAAAGAGAAAGAAGAGAAAGAGAGGAAGGAGAAAGAAGAGAAACAGAAAAAGGAGAAAGAAGAGCAGGAAAAATCAAAGAAAGTTGATACTGGAGTTATTGACACAACGCAGGAGTTGACTGCAGAGAATCTGGGAAAAATGGCTGACAAAGTGCTGGCTGCTAAGGCACTTGAGGTAGACTCTAACTCCGTGTCTGAGTCAAAAAGCCAGGTCAGTTCAAACGTGTCAACAAATGCGTCAGGTAAGAAAATCGATGGAAATGCTGATTGCAAAAATTGCAACAAAGAGTGCAAATTTTGTAGCACAGTCACGTATCTCAACGGGAAGAAAGTTGATGATCTGACAGCAAAGGTCAGAAGCGTTGAGAATCAGATTCTTGATCGTGACAAAACAGTTAAAGCTTCAACTGAACGGATAAGAAAATTAACTAGCCAAATTGAAAAAGATAAAATTGATCATGAAAAGGTTAAAAATGAAAAGTTAATTTTTGAAAACCGTCAGATTTCTGAGAAGTTTGAAAAACTCAAAAGCACAATGAAAGATAATGATGATCGAAATGGTAAAACTTATAAAGAAAATGAACATCTAAAAGCAGTGCTTAGAGTAAAAGAGGAATCAATCAACCAACAACTGGATGAAATCGCTAAACTAAAACTTAAATTTCAAGAGGCTGAAATTGAAAACGAGCGAATCCAGTTGAAGCTTAACAGTTACAGCTCCGCAAGCTTTGTGTTGCAACACATTATTCCCAAACCCATCGGGAAAGACAAAGCGGGCGAAGATGTGTATTCTGATGGAACTGGGGTGGGTTTTCATCAAGTTCCACCACCTGTTCTTGATAACTATACGAAAAAGCAATCAGGGTTGGTTGAAATTGAAGAAGAAAGTGAAATGAATCTTCCAGAGTCAATTGATGTCACGTTCACATCTTCCAATGACGATAGTGTCCAAAATGATATTATAAAAGGTGTTGTTGAAAATGTGCTAAAAATGGATAGTGACACTACTGAGGAAGATGGGTGTTTCTTGGACAAATACATTCAGAAACCAAAATCCAAAAACAACTTAAGTGATGAACCGGGTCTTGTGATGTACAAGATGGCTGGATCTGATAAGTTGTATTCGGATTCTGAGTTTCCGATTGAGAATGTTAATATGAACAAATTGAAAAATGTTTTCAAGTTGGTCGAAGTTGAGTTGTCAGAAGTGAACAATCTGAGTCAAACAAAGAGAAAAATGAGTTTTGAGAAAGATAAATCATACTACAAGAAATCTGTTGTTCCACCACGTTTTTATAATAACAATAGAAACAATTGGTCAGGTGGTTTTTGGGGTGGTAAGAGTTATCAGAAAAAGAGTTTTCAAAATAAAAGGTTTGGTGAAAATAAGGTTTGGTCATTGTTTAGGCAACAAAACTCTGTCAAATTTGAATCAGAAAGCAATAAAAGAGAAGGAATTGAAAAGGAAAGCTGTGTAACTTCATTTACGTTGATTCCGCCTTCGTATGTGAAGATGAACGTCCTTGACTGACTTTTCAGGGTCACAAAACGGTCCAACAGATTCTAGTTTTCCTTGAGACTTCGGAAAACAACAAAGCATCAGGATACTTGGGCTATCACTTGTTGGACTGCGAACAGTAGCATGGCTGAAACTATTTTGTTACACCTACATACGGATATGAGTTGCTTTTTAATCTATCATGCTATTATTCAAACTTGGATACTCGCCGGTACATTTTTGTACTGACTCTATTTTAATACATGTTGCAGGCTGATAGGATGCTGTGGAAACAAGTGAATCAAGCTAGGGTGATGCTTAGAAACCCACGTAGTTAATTAATCTTGAACAATATTTGACATTTGGTGTAATTCGATACTTGATGTGATGGTTATTCGTTTTAGACAATGTTAAATCAATTTAATCTATTATGAAATTTCTAGTGTTATGGAATCTCATGAGCAATTTGAACGCTAAGTGCTCGCACCCTGATGTTTCCGCCATCGGTTGGGGTGTGACAGATTGGTATCAGAGCCATAACTATAGGGAATTACGATAAGTATGAATACTTGCCCTAGTCTATAGTTCTAGGAATCTTGATTCTTATCTTTTGTTTAAGACTTATGCATTCCACCGTATCTGCTTCCTAGCAGCACACTTTCCTGCTAAGCTTACTATGCCTTTCCTAAGGCTGATACAATATACACCTGATACTTTGAAAACACTGTTAACCAGTGTTCATATTTTACACGAGGTTTGCCCTCAAGATAGGAGTGACATCTGAACCTAGATGGAAAATCTCCATATTATTCTAGTAAGGTCTTGTCTGCGGATAAGTACCAACGCTATTAGGGTGCGATGTTGTCAAGTTAGAGGTGAAACTCAGACCTTGACAACTAGTCCCACTCCTTGATGTTTTATTTATGTCTCGCCAAAGTCTCGAAATTTCCATTCAATTGGGTACGTGAAATGACCAAAAGGACAAATATCGTAGGCCTAACATCGATAACGTATTTGTCTAAGTAAGCCAGGATACGTTACCTCAATTCGAAAGGGGTTTGAATCACTCTGGTTAGTCACCGTTCCTCTACCCGGAACACTCTATGTTTTATGAGCATATCTTTTATGTTATCTCGATTTTTACATGTGATTTTAGACTTGAATCTTCGTTTATCTTGATTCTTCGTTTATTTTGAGACTTTTGCACGAATCGCACGTATGTCCGCAATCTAAAGCCTAAAATCTAATCTCTCAGGATTAACTAAATTTAAGAATTTTATCTACGATGTTAATCTATCTGAGCAATCTATGTGATGTTATGAGGCACTAGATGTAACATGGCATGGAATATGAGGGAAAAGTGACGTGTCCGAAACATGGTGGATACACCGCTGGTACTTCCTATATATAAGTGTTTTCGACATGTTACCAACTTTCGTACCAAGTGCCAAGCGAAACTTAGTGTCTGCGAATCGGTAAGGATGTTAAATTCTAAAGCTATGGAAGAACTATTTGGGTAATCTATGTGAAATCTATGTGAAACCTATTGTATACTCTAGTGAAATCTATGTGTAAGCTACATATGTGACGTTTTGAGAAACAAAACACAAAACGTAGCCTAGCGCCGAAGACGAGGAGGAAGTGGCATGTCCGAAGCATGGTGGATACGCCTCTGGTACTTCATATATATAAGTGTTTCTGGCATGTTACCGAGTCTTCGTACCACGTGTTAAGTGAAGTTCGTAGTTTTGTAGGCTCGGGATTGAAGTTGTGAAGTCTATTTGGGTTAATCTATGTCATTGAATCTATTTGGGTCAATCTATGTGGAAATCTTGCTGTGAATTCTAATGTGGTGGTTAATGAAGCATGACACCGATGACGAGACGGACGTGGCATGATTGAAGCATGGTCGATACGCCGCTGGTACTTCCTATATATAAGTGCTTCCGTCATGTTGCCGAACTTTCGTAGCACGTGCCATGCGGGATTTCGTTGTTTGGGGATTGTTGACACTAAATCTATGTGAATCTATTGAAGTCTATTGAAGTCTATAAAAGTCTATTGAAAGTCTATTGAAGTCTATAGAAGACTATTGGATCTATTGAAGACTATTTGAAACTTATTGTAATCTACTGAAACCTATGAGAATCTATGATAATGATGATGAGTGTGTTTTGTGACACGTAACATGACACCGAATACGAGATCGAAACGATTATGCCCGAAGCGTGGTGGACACGCCTCTGGTACTTCCTATATATAAGCGTTTCTGACATGTCACCAAACTTTGTACAACGTGCCATGCGAAGGTCGTGGGTTGCGGTATCTGTGTGAATCTTGAGTCTTAGTCAATCGTGTGTGAATCTATATTAATCTAGACTTATATGATCCTCTTGTTGTATCTTTAGGATGTCTTCTCGAAAGCTCTCCGACACCCTCAAGAGATCCAGGGAAAAGTCTCAGAAAAAGATGATGTCCTTCATGGCCGACCAGATCGCTCGAGTCGTGCCAAAGATCGTCTCTGAGATCCAAGGATCGAACACTCCGCTCTCTTCTGTTGACTCTAAGACGGAGAAAGAAAAGTCTACTAAGTTCACCTATAAGCATTTTGTCTCTTGCAACCCTAAGACTCTCACGGGCAGTGATGGGGTAACTGCTATGCTAGAGTGGTTTGACAGCATCGAGGTTACCTTCATTAACAGTGAGTGCCCAGAGCAGCTAAAGACTAGGAGTGCAACAGGAATGTTTCAAGGCAGAGCGTTAGAGTGGTGGATAAATGAGAGAAACATCCAATCGAATGAAGAAGCCTATGCTCTTCCATGGGCTGAGGTGCGAGAATTGATGATGCTTGAATTCTGCCCTCCTCATGAACAATTGAAGCTTGAAGAAGAGTTCTGGCACTTAAAGCAGATTAGTGATGATAATCTGGCTTATACTCCCCACTTCAAGCAGCTCAGCTTGATTGTTCCTCACTTGGTTTCTACTCCTAAGCGAATGATAACCAAGTACCTCAATGGTCTACCTCCTGCTATGCGTGATTCTATTGAAGCATCTCAACTCAGAAATATTGAGGAAGTCTACCGTCTTGCAGCTAGTCTTAACAACAACCGTGTTCGTGATAAGCAGTTTGCTAATCCTGCTCCCTCCAAGTCTGCACATCAAGTTACCCAGCAGCCAAATGGCAGCATGAACAAGAGGCGAAAGTCTTAGGGTTCAGGATGCAATGCTATTGTTCCTACTGCAAATCCTGCAGCTAAGCCTGCTCCTGCTGCTACCGTTCAAAACACTACTGCCCCTGAAGTTAAGAAACAGTACATTGGGTCTTACCCCAAGTGTACCACTTGTAATTTTCATCATCCTGCTGCTTCTGCATGTCGTTTGTGCACCAACTGCAATCGCTATGGTCACACGACTCCCTATTGTCGTCAAGCTAACCCAGCTCAGCAAGCCCCAACTCAGGCAGCCCTACCAGCTCCCCCAGCACCTCCGCAGAATCCTAAGCCGGTCAACGCTGTTCGTGCATGCTACAAATATGGAGATACTACTCACCTTCATAACCAGTGTCCTCAGCTAAACCAGGATCAACAGCCAGCCGCTCGTGGACGAGCGTTTAATCTCAATGCTAACCAGGCTCATAATGACAATGACGTCGTTAATGGTATGTTTCTTGTGAATAACCTTTATGCTTCGATCCTATTTGATACTGGAGCCGATAGAAGTTTTGTGTCCGTGGAATTTGAATCTTTGCTAAACTGTGCACGCTCTATGTTACCTAAGTCGTTTTCGGTGGAGATTGCCAATGGGAAGTCTATTCTAGTTGATTCTATTCTCCATGGTTGTTCCTTGATTCTTAATGACCACGTGTTTACTATTGATCTAATACCCATGCAATTGGGTAGTTTTGATGTCATTATCGGTATGGATTGGTTGCGTAAGAACCATGACAAGATTGCTTGTCACGAGAAGTTTGTCCGTCTACCTCTACCGTCTGGTGATATCTTGCATGTCTATGGAGACCGACCTTCGAAAGGGCTGAGGCTGATGTCATGCACACAAGCGAGTAGGTGCTTACGTAAACAGAACCTTGCTTTCTTGGCCCATGTGGTGGAACAAAAGAGCAAGGGGAAGAACATAACCGATGTTCCAGTGGTGTGTGATTTCCCCGATGTCTTTCCTGAGGATCTACCTGGTCTTCCACCTCCTAGAACCGTCGATTTTCATATTGATCTTATACCTGGTGCGACTCCTGTCGCCAAGGCCCCGTATCGTCTTGCACCTTCCGAGATGCAAGAGCTATCTAGTCAGCTTCAAGAACTACTCGACAAGGGATTTATTCGTCCAAGTACATCTCCGTGGGGTGCTCCCGTGCTATTCGTCAAGAAGAAAGATGGTTCGTTCCATATGTGTATCGACTACCGTGAACTTAATAAGCTTACCATTAAGAATCGTTATCCTCTTCCCCGTATCGATGACTTATTTGACCAACTACAAGGCGCGTCCTGTTTCTCGAAAATCGATCTTCGTTCTGGTTACCATCAGCTTCGAGTTCTCGAAGATGATGTACCCAAAACTTCATTTCGTACTCGTTATGGACACTATGAGTTCGTGGTCATGCCTTTTGGATTGACCAAAGCACCCGCTGTGTTCATGAATCTCATGAATCGTGTGTGTAAGCCCTATTTGGATCGTTTTGTGATAGTCTTTATTGATGATATTTTCATGTATTCTAAAACTAAAGTTGACCATGCTCGGCATTTACGCTTGATGCTTGAACTCTTACGTGGTGAACGTCTGTATGCTAAATTTTCTAAGTGTGAGTTTTGGATTAATGAAGTATAATTTCTTGGTCATGTCGTTAGTAAGCAAGGTATTCATGTTGACCCGTCTAAAATTGAAGCTGTGAAGAATTGGAGTACGCCTAAATCTGCGTCTGAGATTCGTTCCTTCTTAGGATTGGCGTGCTATTACCGCCGATTCATCTCAGACTTCTCAAAATTTTGATGTCCCTCTTACTTCGTTGACTCAGAAGGAGAGACCTTTTGCTTGGGGTCCAGAGCAAGAGGAATCCTTTCAGACCCTTAAGACTCTTTTGTGTAATGCCCCTGTTCTGACTCTACCCGATGGGAACGATGATTTCGTGGTATATTACAATGCCTCGAACCATGGTTTGGGCTGTGTGCTCATGCAGCGAGACAAGGTTATTGCTTATGCCTCCCGTCAACTCAAGGTACATGAGAAAAACTATACTACTCACGATCTGGAGCTTGGTGCAGTGGTGTTTGCGTTAAAGATATGGCGAAACTACCTGTATGGTACTAAGTGTGTGGTTTTCACTGACCATAGGAGTCTTCAACATATCTTTGACCAAAAAGAACTGAACATGCGACATAGACGTTAGGTGGAATTACTTAACGACTACGACTACGAAATTCGCTATCATCCTTGTAAGGCGAATGTAGTGGCCGATGCCCTTAGTCGTAAGACTCATGTGAATGCTATTCGTATCTTTAGTGATCTCCATGCGTGTATTCATGACGCTCAGTATTTGGCAGCTAATGAAGGAAGTCTAGAAGTGGAAATCCAAGGCGCTAAGATTGAACAGCTTGAAACTAAACCAAATGGACTCCAATACTACCTCAATCGCATCTGGGTTCCGGATCGCGATAATCTCCGTGAGCTCATTATGAAGGAGGCTCACAAATCCCACTACTCTATTCATCCAGGCGCTGACAAGATGTACCATGATTTACGTGCAACTTACTGGTGGCCTGGCATAAGAGGGACATTGATGTATATGTTTCTAAATGCCTTACTTGTACGAAAGTTAAGGCTGAACATCAACGTCCCTCAGGACTCTTGGAACAACCCGCAATCAGAGTTTGGAAATGGGATAGCATCGCTATGGACTTTATTACCAAGCTACCTCAAACACCTTCCGGTCACGATAGTATCTGGGTGATAATTGATCGTTTGACCAAATCAGCCCACTTTCTTCCTATTCGTGAAGATTATAAGGTGGAGAAACTTGCTCGAATCTATACTGATGAGATTATATGCCATCATGGCATACCTCTTGACATAATCTCAGACCATGATGGTCGTTTTACTTCACGTATTTGGCAAACCTTTCAATCCGCTATGGGACATTTGAATCTTAGCATGGTCCATCCTCAAACGGATGGACAGACCGAGCGCACTATTCAAACCCCAGAGGATATGCTCCGTTCTTGTGTCATCGACTTTGGTGGTAACTGGAATGTACATTTACCATTGATTGAGTTCTCGTACAACAACAGCTATCATTCCAGTATTCAGATGGCTCCTTTCGAAGCTTTGTATGGCCGCAAGTGCCGATCTCCTCTCAGCTGGCATGAGATTGGTGACAAGCAGTTTACTGGCCCTGAAATAATTCAAGAGACAACGGATAAGATTCTTCAGATCCGTGATAACTTGATCAAGGCTAGGAGCAGACAAAAGAGCTATGCTGATAATAGGCGTAAACCTCTGGAATTTGATGTTGGTGACCGAGTTCTTCTCAAGGTATCTCCCTGGAAGGGAGTAGTTCGTTTTGGTAAGAAGGGAAAGCTCCCTCCTCGCTATGTGGGTCCTTTCAAGATACTCGAAAGGATTGGCAAGGTAGCGTACAGACTCGACCTGCCACAAGAGTTAAACAACGTACATCCAGTATTCCACGTATCCAATTTACGTAAATGCCTAGCCGACGAGGAACTGCAGGTTCCCCTCGAAGACTTGCAAATAAACGAAGCTGTACACTTTGTGGAGAAACCGGTCGAAATCATGGATCAAGGAGTCAAGCGATTAAGGCGCGGCAAAATTCCCATTGTCAAGGTTCGATGGGAAGGAAAGCGTGGCGCCGAATTCACTTGGGAATTGAAAAGTGAGATGAAGGCCAAGTATCCGCAGCTCTTCGAGTAGTCTTCCTCTAAGATTTCGGGGACGAAATCTCCTAAAGGAGGGGAGACTGTAACTCCCTGCGTCCCTAAACTTTAGGCTTTTGGCAGTCCCTGGACCTTGCCTAGTGTCAATCTTAGTCCCTAAACTATGTAGTCATTAATACTTTTGGTGCTTGGTGAATTCTATGCTATAAACTAGATACTTGAAATGCATAATTCAATATACTTGGAATGTCCAATTCTATATACTTGGAATGTCTAAATCTAAATACTTGAAATGTCTAAATCTAAATACTTGAAATACCTAATTCTAGATACTTGGATTGCCTAATTCTTGATACTTTGGTGCGTGACTCTTGAGGCTCGTGAAACTTGAGACTTGGTTGAACGAGGGACTGGAGTCTTGTCACTGGCGGAAACTATGAAACTTTGAAAACTTTTGTGCTATTGCTATAATCTAGTTATACTATTACCCAATACATACGCAACGCAATGCTTGATCTAATGCGCAAAAAGAATCAAAGACGGAAACACAAAAAGGATGGATTGGCCGAGTGGCAATCCGATCGGATGACCATTCGATCGGATGACCACTCGAACGGACCGCCATCCGATCCGTGCACACCGCCTTCACTCACTCTCACCCTATAAATAGGCCTGTCACATCACCATTTTCACTGATGTGACAGCCTCACTCGACCCAGACGCACGCACTCCCCTTTTCCTCCATTTCTTGGCGATTTCCGTACGTTTTACACTAGATTCTTGTACATCTTTGATCTACACATCGTTCTCTACGAGATTCTCCTTTGAAATCTCACTTTGTACCATGAAATCTCTCGGTTTTGAGCTCTTGAAGGTGATGTCATCATGGCGGTTTGTACCAAACTGTTGTTTTCTAGCCAAGATCTAGCTCAGATCTAAGGAATTTCATGTGTTTTTGCACTAAATCTATGCAAGATCAAAACTTTTCAAGCTAAAACCTATGATTATCCTCATCTTTTCTTAAACTTTTACTAAGAACGGTGAGAACCGCATCTAAACGGACTGTAGACTTGATTATTAGTCTGGAGTCGGGTTGGAGAAGGATTGTTGACGGAGAAGATGACCGGAGTACGGATTCTGACATAAATATCATCACGAACTCACGACTGAATGGACTGGGGTGATTCCCACCCGATCGGATCGGCTGAACACTGATGGATTTACCGTTGTCTTAATACGTACCATGTCATCATTGCTTAATCAGAAACTTAGAGTTTTACAAAATTAAGGACGGGAGAAGGTAACCCGATCGAGTGACACTTGCCCCTAACCCTAAGCATTATTGAAACTGGAAGTCATAATCATCGGGTGACAGCTCGATCGGATAGCCATCCGATCGAACAGCCATCCGATCGAGGCAACAATGAATCTTGAAACTTGGATCGAGTGGCGACCCGATCGGATAGCCATCCGATAGGACAGCCGTCTGTTTCCCACACTTTTGTCAACTTTAAATCGAGTGGCAACCCGATCGGATAGCCGTCTGTTCCCTCACACGTTTTTCACCACAATCGACTGGCAATCCGATCGGATGGCCATCCGATCGGACAGCCATCCGATCTAGTGACTAATCCGACACTTGTGCAATCTCGTTGTTTTGTCCGACACTTATCCGTTGTAATCTAATCAGGCTAATTCTAAAGAGCTCCCTTTGATCCAATAATAGTTGAACTGTTAAGCAATCACTGTGAGTATACTCGATCCCCTTTCACTTTAAACTTTGGGATGTAACATGTATTCTATTAAACTACGATACTTGAGACTTTTGCAAACTAAGCTCTATCCTACGTGTATGTGAAACTTGTGATTCTTGTATTCTATTTGTGCTATGTGAACGTTTAATCCAGGGTGTGTAGTTCCGCCTTAACAATAGTAGCGCTATAGGAGATGCACCTCCCCATTATTCTCGAGGGTATTGTTAGGAGGATTCTAGTTTTCCCTGAGACTTGGGAAAACAACAAAGCATCGGGATACTTGGGCTATCACTTGTTGGACTGCGAACACTAGCATGGCTGAAACTATTTTGTTACGCCTACATACGGATATGAGTTGCTTTTTAATCTATCATGCTATTATTCAAACTTGTATACTCGCCGGTACATTTTTGTACTGACTCTATTTTAAAACATGTTGCAGGCTGATAGGATATTGTGGAAACAGGTGAATCAAGCTAGGGTGATGCTTAGAAACCCACGTAGTTAATTAATCTTGAACAATATTTGACATTTGGTGTAATTCGATACTTGATGTGATGGTTATTCGTTTTAGACAATGTTAAATCAATTTAATCTATTATGAAATTTCTAGTGTTATGGAATCTCATGAGCAATCTGAACGCTTAGTGCTCGCACCCCGGTGTTTCCGCCATCGGTTGGGGTGTGACATTAAGTAGTAAAAAAATCAAAAGGTAAACATCCATGGGTTCGACTTTTAACATCCAAATTTCAACATGTCTAAAAAAGCATCATAATTGATTAAAAATAACCAAACAAAAGAAATTTGATTTGATTTTGGACTCTTGAATCTTGATTGATCGCAGACTGTTCTATAGAATGATAAAGGATTTTAGGTTTAGGTTTTGTTATATATTAGTTCAGTATATTGTAGTAGCCAGTAAGATTAGGTCGACTCTTCGTAATCCAACCTAAAAACCCCTTGGAATTCATTATTAAATTCGGTATTAATACCATTATTTACCAAAAAATACCTTTACCGATACCGTTTTTATCAATACCGAATTTCGAAAAAAAATCTATTACCAATACCGGTACTGTTTATGATCGGTACAGTATGGCATCGGTACAGTACCGGCACATTACGGCATCGGTACGGTGTGACAACTGTCAAAATTCCAAGTATCCATACAACTATTAAACCATGATTAGTGCTTAATGACTGTGCTGAATTTCAATTAATGACCTGAAACTTCTTTATGATTATTGCATTATACATGCATGTGCATCACATATTGCTTAATGTCATATCATTATTTCACGAGAACTTTATTGACTCAAATGATGCACAAAACACAGTTAGCACAGTTATCAGACAAATCAGAAAAATGCTGACGGAGTTCAGTACACAGACAGACAATGTATTGAGACACAGAATGGCCAGAAACCAAGTATTACACTAGTATAGTGTGTAGGAAAGTAAGGATCACAAAACTGCATTCCTAGAGATAATTTAAGTGCCGAAAAGTGCCTAAAACTCACACAAACTGCAGAATTCTGCAGAAAATTAGCAATTCAGCATTTTAACACTCTAATATTATGCAGAAATGTGGTTAAATGGTCCTGAATGCTTTCCTAAGTGTCGGGAATCAAAAGTGTCACAAAAGGGTACATAAAGCACACTAAACTGCAAACTTTAGCACCTTAACGAACCGGTAACCAACCGAACAACTGGACACTACCCGAAACACCAAATTTTCACTAGAAGCACTGTTTTAACATTACCAAGCTAGTTATGATCCCCGAACATCATAACACACTATATAAATATCTAGTAACTAAACATCTAACTACATACTTACATTTCAACCATAAACTAATTATATGGTTATAACCTAAGCCTACTACCCCCCCCCCCCACCCACCCACCTATGGGACGGCCAACATGGCCCCCACCTTTTGATTTGTTTTAATATTCTAATAGATTATGTCTTGCTTTCCTAAACATAAAAACCATTGGAAAAACCTTTGATATGGATTTATAAGATAACCTTAAGCTTCATTTCTCATTCACAACAACACACCATCACTCTTTCTCTTCTCATCTCTTTGGCCCACGGCCGAGAACAACAACAACAATATCATCATCATCACTTCATTTCCATACATTCCAAGCTTATACCAAGGTGTTAGAAGGTGCACAAAGGAGCTAGGAGCTTGTAGAAGTTCAAGGACCTTCACCAATTGCTTTTATCCACCTCTTTTCTTCTCTTGATCATCCCTAGCCTTGAGCTAGTGGTAAGAACACTAATCCTTCCATTTTGCATCTTATATAAGTGGTTAAAGAATGATACATAATGATAAACTTGAAGAACACTAAGAATCAAGAGAATGAAACTTGAACATAAGCTTAAATCATGAAGAAACCATGTTGTTTATGTGTTGATTTACTTGTTGATTGTTGATTTCTTATGTAAATGATGTAGATCATCATATGATCTTGCTAAATCATGATTAAAAACATAATCTAGCAAGATGAGAGGATGAAAATGTTAAGAGATTAGTAGATCATCCTCATGAAAGACATGAACTTGAAAGGATATAATGTTTTCTTGTAAAATGATGATTAAAGTGAGTTGTAAGTCTTGTAAATCTAAGATTTCAAGAGTGATTTTTCAAGAAACCAAGTTAAAAATACAAGTTTTCCTAAATCTTGGTTCTTAAATAAATAACCCTCCTTTTTGGTGGTTAAACAAGTGTAGAAACACTTAAGTAACAAGAGAAATCCAAGAAGAAACATTTTTAGAAAATATGATTATAAGTTGTGAAGATCTAGATTCTTAAAAAATGATGTTTTTAAAGAATCAACCACACTTTAAAGGGTAACAAGACTTACTAAAAACACTAGTAAGTTACTACAAATTTTTATAAATTTTCAAGTTCATGAAGTGGTAGTTTATGCTTGTTTTTGGCAAAATTGGTAAGTATAAATGGGTTATTGTTGATTGTTGATTGATTGTGTTGATTTACAAAAGAAAATGATATACCTTCAAGGTATGGAAACCTCCATTTTTAGGGGAAACTATGGCAAAAATTTTCTAAAAAATTAAACACTTACAAAAATATTTCCAAACAAATATTTACAAGTATATTTTAAACCATGAATTTTCACATAAAGTTTCCCATAATTTTTGTTACAAAAAGTATAAATATTGGAGGTTAGATTTTGTAAATAAAAGTGACTAAATATGTATTAGGAAAAAAATATATATTTAGAAGTCACCATGTGTGTGACTATTTGTATATTATGTGTATTAGTTATATTATTTTAGGACTTGAAATAATATAACTCATCAAAATACCAAGAAATCACAATCCAAAATATTACCAAAATTCCAAGGAATAAATATATAAAGAATACCAATAATGTTGGTGAAACCGAACAAAGGAATATAACTTACAAAAATATTCCAGAAAATTTATTCACAAGTATATTTTTGGTAAATAATATTTTGGACTTCAAGAGAACAAAAATATGATTTTTACAATTATTATAAATTTATATCATATTTTTTACAAGAAGAAAATATATTATTTTTGGTGAAAAAAATATATTTTCTTGGAATTAACAGAAGATATATTATTTTTGGAAGAAATATATATTTTCTCAAATAAACATGAAATATATTATTTTTGGGAGAAAAATAAGTTTGTATATATTTTCCAAGTTAGACTTGAAAATATATTATTTTTGGATTTATATGGAAATACAAATATTTTTGAGACTTGTAGGAGATTTATAAATATTTTTGCCAAAGGGAAATTATAAATAATTTCTCTAAGTAATATTTCTTAAAATATATATTTTGGAAATATATATTAATGTATTTTTACTAGAGATATTATTCCGGAAAAATTAAGTATGAGAATACTTAACAATTGCAAGAAAATATGTATTTTCGTACGTATAAATACACTTCGGAATACGACACCGATACATGGCAAAAATATACCAGTATAAGAATACAAATACAAATACACCCATCCTTGGGAAGGAAATACATGTACAAATACTTGAAAGGTATCAAGTTAAAATATATTATTTTAACTATTATTCCAAAATTTAATAAATACAATTTAAGTTAAAATATTTATTATTTTAACAAATAATTATAACATGGAATAATATTGAAGGCATAAAGAAACGTAACTCAAAGACACTAATCAATACTAGGCCAAGGCACGACCCATTCGTCTAATAGACCTTAGTTCGTTGTAGGCAGTCGTGTATATCCGAAGGAGCTTTGAGTTACCGTCGAAGAACGCAAGACTGTAAGTTCATGTCCCCCTTTTCTTTTAACTGTTTCCAGTTTTATAACTTCGGGGGTGAAGTACATGTTACAAACTGTTTACAAATGTTTATATGTGGTATGGTTAGCTAAGGAAGGGTACTGCTAGATCATGTGAGTGGGTACAACGCTTAAGACCATTAATCCTCGTTGTAGGACCGAGGGACATGAGTGATAGATTTATTTGGGTGTAGCGAGCCCCGCCCATGTGGACCAGGGTTTGGCCCATAGGATGACTATGTCTTACAGCCGGAAGCCCGGTGCAAAGTCTGCTAGGTTTGAGCCTTCCTGCATCACGTCACACATATTAATGGCCTTCCAAACCATTAATGATCTGTTTTCCTTGTTGCTTTCATACCAGGGTTTACAAACATACATACATACTTACAATGATTTCAAAGGTTTATTCGTGCACACTCACAAACACATGAACTCGCTCAACTTTTGTTGATGTTTTCAAACTACATGTATTTCAGGGAATTAAAAGTTGTCACACCCCGATATTTCCACGTATTACCGGTGGGGAGTATCGTGACGTAGTTGATATCATCATAGACAAATAATCACAGTTCAATGCACAGCGGAAGTCTAAAGTAAAAATATTACAAACCGAATGAAAGTAATATAAAATATTACAACGGAATGTAAAGAGATCCACAGGCGGACCAAAAGATAAACAAAATTATTGTTCAACAGATTTTTAAACATCTAAAGCTTGCAAGACTCTTTATTCGATGCTAGGAGTAGCTAGCCCATTTCGCTTAGTACCTGCACTTAGCCTTTTTGAAAAATACGTCAGTTTACACTGGTTAATACAATTAACCGACTCTTTTTGGAAATGTTTTTATAAAACTGATTTAAATGCACAAGGCACAAATATTCTTTTATAACTTGGGATAATTATTTAAATATAATCTTGTAAAAGAATTATATGTTTGTTATACGTTCAGTAGCCCGGGTTGAATACCGGGTAAAAGATTAATAGACACACCACATAATATAACCCACGGCGAGTTATTCTCGAACAAGCAGGTATATCATTTTACATACGCATCGGCAGGTGTATGCCTACTCCCCGTGCTTAAGTCGTGGTCATTTCCATGAATGAGCCGAGGATATTCAGGACATGGTCATTAACCCCCCAAAGGCTTAGAACAAACAAGACACATTAAACGGGTTATTTCAATGATTTAACCTCCATACGATTAAAAATTTAATACCCGACCAAGCGGTATTTTATATACCGTACCCCAAGCCCGTATAAGGGAAAATAAGTTAAAGTATTTACCTGAGCAAAAATATAAATTTATTCCCAGCCGTAAATCAATCAAGCAAGTATAGATAGCTTTTACCGGGCTCCTAATCTGGAACGAAGGTTTTTAATAACCTATTAGAATCCTAACGGGTCTTATTTAAGTCTTAACTTAGACCGGTTAGTTTTAAGGAAAGGTATACGGTTCAAAACGCAAGATTAAGCGAATACCGGATTAGAATGTGATTTAGACCCGACAAGTATGAAGACTTGTATAATATGGGTAAACTAAACACATTCTGGATTTTGAGGTAAAAATGATAAGGTTTAACCCGTTTCTGTTAATTTATGTAAACTAGTTACATAAACCGTACCGAACGCGTATAATGCGTAACGGGTAACCAAATGAGTCATGAACAGGTTCCCTAAGTTAATATGCTCAAAATGTGTTATAATATCAGTAAGATACCTTCCATTATGCCCAAAACGAATTTAAAATCAATTTAAACCCCGTAGGGGTATTTTGGTCATTTTAAAGATTACAAAAGGGGTTAGATGACAATCTGAGGTTCTGGTCTAAAATGATCAGTAAAATATTTATTTTAGTAGGTTATATCAGTAAGATATTAAACATATGTGAAATTTATCATCTATGGCCAAACTATGCACCGTAGGGGCATTTTGGTCATTTCACATAAGCCTTAAGGGTCAAATTTGGAAATCTGAGTTCAAAACTTTTACATATTGTTAATATATCAAAATTTACTTAAAACATAACTAGGTAATGGGTCTTAAATGTTAAACATAGTTTTAACCCATACTATGTGTTAAAAACGCGTAAAAAGTCGATTTTAGGCGATTTTCAGGTTATATAAGAAAAGCTGAGATTTTTATCAGTCCAGAAGGCTTTAAACATTTTTTTAACATCTGAAATCAGTAGAAAAAGATTTGATATCAAAATGTTATGTAAAACTCATTTTATTAGTAAAAAGGGTATAACCTTCAATTACCGAATCAAAGCAAGAACCCCATGTTATGATCAGTTTAAAAATTAATAAAAATCTCCAAAAATCCCAAAATATTATATTACATCAGTGGGTAAAAGGTTTGGTGTCAAAATTTGGGTTTAAATAGGTTTTATGCCAAAAATGTCGTTTAATTAATAAAAAGGCTTCAATTTACGATATCGAGCATAACTCCTAATTTAGACCTCAAACTGATGTCAAATTTTTAGAACATGTTTATAAATCAGTAATAAAGGTTTTTATCCTCTCACATTTTAAAAAATCTCGTTTTAATATCAAAAGGGCATAATGGTCAACATTTAAGCAATTAACGGAAACGTGCAAATGAATCGGATTACAAAGGAACCACATTGTATAAACTCAGAGGATTATACTAACATGTAATATGGTCCTAATGGAACCCTAAGGAATTTCTAAAACAAGCTAAATCGGGTCAGAACTGAAAGTCAAAGCAAAAGTCTTCTTTTGCGACTTTCGGTTCCGAACCGAGCCTAAACTCAGAATGGTCCGGTTGAACATGCCTAGACATGCTCTTACATTAATTACCAAGTTATATTAGTTTTAAAACAGGCGTCATAACCTCTGCATTGTTAGTTATGAGTTTATTTGCAAAATAGCTTTCTGTTGACTTTTTAATATTAAGTTTGACCCGACAATTGACCAAGTTAGAGTGGAAATCAGAGGGTGCCCTTTTAAGGGTTTATTACCCACATATTTACCAACTCATAGCCACTTTCTACTGGAAAAATGACTGGACCATTAGTGATTAATCACTAAGTCAAAGCTTAATTACGACGGCTTTGACTTTTGGTCATTAGACTAATAAAACCTTAATTACAAAAGCTAAGAGCACTTACAAGAGTCCTTATCACGAAAAATTGAACTAATAGAGCCTCCTTAAAGACCAGGTTGCTCCAAAGAACTTGCTTTGAGAGTGTGTTTATGAAATTTCTTGAAGTGTGAATGAACAAGTGAAGCAGTGAGGCCCTTAAATAGGATTTCAAGTGTTCTAGGATCAAGACAAGTGTTCCCCAGGTGTTTTATGATGCTAACAAGTGTATAGTGGTTTTCCAAAACAGTTAAATCAGCTGCTGAATTCGAAACAGGCTGCAAAAGATCTTCACAAGATTGCAGGTTGCAGAGCTGGGCACCTGCCAGTTCTGCTGGAAAACCTTACCTGTCGCACCATGCGCCAGACCAGGGCAGTCCTGGCGCGCCACGCGAGACATCAAGTTTTAAAGTTCTTTTGTTTGTTTGCATGATCAGCCCCTGCACTTTCTGAACGCGAATAACTGACTTTTTCAGCATGCATGGTCAATGTAATCAGGTCTGGGTTGTCCTAAGGAGTGTATCCATGCATTTGTAAGTCTTGGAAACATTCTAAATGGCTCCCGTATGAAGAATTGTGATATTTACACTTTTAACCCCTATTCTTGGAAACTTCAATTTACATCAAAATTTTGAATCGGATCTTAATGAAACTTTTATCAGATATTCTTGAGGGTATAATAATGTATTACAAAACTTTTGGGAACGTTAAAAGGCCTCTCAGAGGTAAAAATTAACATGTTGACACTTTTAACCCCCGTGTTTTGTAACTTTGATTTTTAAGCACAAACGGATTTTAGTGTCTGACAATTTATTCGATAATGACTACGGACGTTATACAGAGTCATTCAGAGGCACAAGTTGGCATGTTGATGCTTTTTGTCCTTCTAATTACATCTTTGCACTGTTTGACAGTTTTAGTCCCTCAAGATATCTTTAATCACAATTAGGGTTTATGACACATGTCACCATTGTATTGGATGTGATTTTACAAGGTGTTACATCCTCACCCCCTTAAAATAAATCTCAACCTTGAGATTTACTGAAATAAATGAGGGTATTTCTGCTTCATTGTGGATTCAACATCCCATGTGTATTCGGGGCCTCAACGGGCATCCCACTTATCCTTCACAATCGGCACATGCTTCTTTCGAAGCTTCTTAACCTGTCGATCCTCAATCGACAATGGTTTCTCAATAAACTTTAAGCTCTCATCTATATGCACATCCTTATGAAACATGGCTAACGATTCATTGGCTAGACATTTCTTCAGATTGCAGATGTGGAACACATTATGAATTCCACTGAGCTCTTCAGGCAGGTTTAACTTATAAGCCATTGTTCCGACACATTCGATGATTTCGAATGGTCCTATGTATCAGGGGCTTAGCTTGCCTTTCTTGCCAAATCGCATCACCCATTTACAGGGTGATACCTTAAGTAACACTTTGTCACCTACCTCGAATTTTAGAGGTTTACGCCTTTTGTCTGCGTAGCTTTTATGCCTATCCCTGGCAGCTTTGAGATAATCACGTATCTGCACAATTTTATCTGTCGTCTCCAGGACTATATCAGGTCCTGTTAGTTGGACATCTCCAACTTCCGCCCAACAAACTGGCGTTCTGCATTTCCTTCCGTACAATGCCTCAAAAGGTGCTGCTTGAATACTTGAATGATAGTTGTTATTGTACGAGAATTCAGTTAATGGAAGATGGTCATCCCAACTTCCTCCTAAATCAATAATGCAAGCCCGTAACATATCCTCAAGCGTTTGAATTGTACGCTCGCTTTGCCCATCCGTCTGAGGATGATAAGCAGTGCTGAAGTTTAGACGAGTGCCTAGGGATTGCAGAAAGCTTTTCCAAAAGTGAGATGTATATCTCATATCCCTATCAGAGATGATAGACACTGGCACTCCGTGGAGAGATACAATCTCATCCACGTACAGCTGAGCTAACTTGTCGGAGCTGAGTGTTTCCTTAATCGGCAAGAAGTGGGCTGACTTGGTCAATCTGTCGACTATCACCCAAATAGTATCATTTCCTCGCTTTGTTTTTGGTAACTTAGTGATAAAATCCATAGTTACCATTTCCCATTTCCAGGTGGGAAGTTCAGGCTGTTGCAGTAAACCTGACGGCTTCTGGTGTTCGGCTTTAACTTGTGCGCACGTCAAACATTTGGCCACATAAGTGGCTATAGACTTCTTCAAACCTATCCACCAAAAATTTGCCTTTAAATCCTGGTACATCTTATCACAGCCAGGATGAACAAAATATTTGGAGCTATGGGCTTCTTGAAGAATCACATCCCTAAGTCCTCCATAAATTGGAACCCATATTTGTCCATTCAACCTTAGGATTCCATCCTTGCCATACGATAACTGTTAGCAGTTACGCCCAATTTTTCATTCGGATAGTTAGCTTCTAATACAGCTTCCTTTTGAGCGGCTAACAACCTTTCATTCAAGCTATTCTTCAATTCAATGCTCTTGGCATTGATTCTAATGGGCTTAACTCTTTCTTTTTGGCTCAAGGCATCGGCAACCACATTCGCCTTGCCTGGATGATATCGGATTTCACAATCATAATCGTTCAGCGTCTCCATCCATCGACGCTGTCTCATGTTCAGATCCTTCTGATTAAACAGATGCTGAAGGCTCTTATGATCGGAATAGATCACACACTTGGTACCATATAAATAATGCCTCCAAAGTTTTAGTGCAAACACAACAGCACCCAATTCCAAGTCGTGGGTGGTGTAATTCTTTTCGTGTACCTTTAATTATCGGGAAGCATATGCAATGACCTTGCCTCTTTGCATGAGTACACAACCCATTCTAGTATGTGATGCGTCGCCGTATACCACAAACTCTTCAATTCCTTCAGGCAATGTCAAAACCGGAGCATTGCTCAACTTTTGCTTAAGAATTTCAAAGGATTCTTGTTGCTTAGGACCCCAATCAAACTTTATATTCTTTTGAGTCAATGAAGTCAGGGGTGCAGCAATCCTTGAGAAATTTTCAATAAAACGCCTATAGTATCCAGCCAGACCCAAGAAGCTGCGAATCTCTGTGGGTGTCTTCGGTTCTTGCCAATTCATGATGGCTTCAATCTTAGCGGGATCCACCTGGATACCACGCTCGCTAACCATATGTCCAAGAAATTGGACTTCACGAAGCCAACACTCACATTTTGAAAACTTGGCATAGAGCTTCTCTTGCTGAAGAAGTTTAAGGATACATCGAAGATGCTTTTCATGATCGGCCTGATTCTTTGAATAAATAAGAATGTCATCAATGAAGACGATGACAAACTTGTCCAAGTAGGGTTTGTAAACGTGATTCATGAGATCCATGAACGCTGCTGGTGCATTAGTGAGCCCGAAAGGCATCACCAAGAACTCGTAGTGACCATAACGAGTTCTAAATGCAGTCTTATGCACATCCTCATCTCTAACCTTCAGTTGATGGTAACCTGACCTTAAATCAATCTTGGAGAAGTAACTTGCTCCTTGAAGCTGATCGAACAGATCGTCGATCCTGGTCAATGGATATCTGTTCTTGATTGTAACCTTGTTTAGCTCACTATAATCGATGCATAGACGCATCGATCCATCCTTTTTCTTCACAAACAGAATCAGTGTTCCCCAAGGAGATGAGCTAGGTCTAATAAATCCTTTTGCCAACAAATCATCCAACTGAGTTCTTAACTCTTTCATCTCAGTTGGTGCCAACCGGTAAGGTGCTCTTGCAACTGGTGCTGCTCCAGGAATAATGTCAATTTTGAACTCCACTTGCCTATCGGGAGGTAGACCAGGTAGTTCTTCAGGGAATACATCTGGATATTCAAAAATGATAGGGATGTCTTCGATCTTGGGCTTTGGTTCATCAATAGTCACTTGTGCCATGTAAATGACACAACCCTTCTTCAAACATCTTGACGCCTTAAGCATAGACACTTGCTTAGGCAACCAATACTGAGTGTCTCCTTGAATTGTCAATGGCTCACCATAAGGAGTTTTAATAACCACTTGCTTCTTGTCTCAAATGATCTGAGCTTGGTTATGAGATAACCAGTCCATGCCTATCACTATGTCGAATCCAGCTGGTTTCAAAGGAAACAAAGACAATGGAAAATAGTGGTTCCTAATGGATATAAAACATCCATCTAACATGGTTGAAGCAGTTTCTATGGTACCATCGGCCAATTCTACTTCATACTTTATGCTTAGGGTTTTAACAGGCAGATTTAATAACTTACAAAATTTATTATCCACAAACGACTTATCTGCACCCGAATCAAACAATACTCTTGCATAAATATCATTGATAAGAAAGGTACCTGTTATCACGTTGTCGTTTTGAATGGCCTCCTAAGCATTCATTTGAAAGACCCGAGCATTGGTCTTTTTACCTTCTTCAGGCTTCTTTGCATACTTTGGGCAGTTGGACTTGATGTGCCCTTTCTCGTTACAGTTGTAACAAGTCGCATCCTTTATTTTCTTGCAGTCTAACGTTTTATGCTCACTTGACTTGCAAATCCCACAAGCCCTAGGCTGCGATTGGGATTTTGATTCGAACCTGCACTTTCCCAGATGACGCTTCTTGCAGGTCTTACACCTGGGTTTTTCACCCGACTGCTGGTTATCCTTCTTGAACCCTAAACTCTTCTTGTTCTCAGAGTTCCCTTTATGTTTCTTCTCAGAACGGCGTGAGCTCTAATCCTCCCATTTTCTTTTCCCCTCATCAGAGTTCCTAAGCGATCTCTGCCTGACTGCATCAAGAGTAAGAGATAACGACAAATAAGCCACTGACCTAAAAGTAGTAGGTCTTGATGCTTTCACACTTGCCTTAATTTCCGAAGCTAAACCTCCAATAAACCGAGCTATACATTTTGGTTCCGGTGTGACCAAGTATGGAACCAGTCTTGACATAGTGTTGAAGCTCGTGAGATACACCTGACAGTCCAAGTTCTTCATAACCAATGTCAGGAAGTCAGTCTCAATCTTCTCAACTTCATGTTGAGGGCAAAAATTTTCTTTGATTAGAGCAACAAACTGCTCCCAAGACATGCTATATAAGTGGATCTTTCCTGTAGCTTGGATTAAGGATCTCCACCAAGCTAATGCTTCACCTTTAAATGGCTGCGACACAAACTTCACAATATCTTGTTCAGCACAACCACTAATATCAACAACAGTGTCCATCTCATCGAGCCAGGTCATACAATCTATGGCTCCCTTCTCTCCAGTGAAGTCTCTTGGCTTGCAGGAGACAAAATACTTGTAAGAGCAGGTCTTACCACGGGGCTCTTGATTGAACACAATCTTCTTAGACGGAACACTCTGCTGATTTGACGAGTGGCGAGCATCGTCCTTTTTTGACTCGTTCACTTTAGAAGGGGACTTACTATGAGCCTCAGAATGAGTCTTAGAGCATGGTTTAGTATGTGGTACAGATTGAGTTCTGGCGCGAGTACCACTTGATTCATTAAACTGTCTGTCGAGAGCTCGAGTAACGGCATTATCTATTAATGCCTGTAGTTCCGCACCAGCTACATTAACTCTGGTAGTATCATTATTCTCTCTCGGGCGACTGTTAACTTCCTCCGATTCAGCCATGTAGCTTGATTGCTACAAAACAGTTGACATTATTTTATTCAGAGGTTATTATGAAATCATTATTTCCGATGATTCGTTAACCATGGTAAACATAGACCATGTTTGGTTAATTTGTTAATCATTTTCATTTAGGATTTTCATTATAATTTATCCTAATTATAAGGTATTAGGGGTATTATTAATGGCACATAAGGCCTAGTCACAAGGACAGTTTTAAAAATTATAAGCCATGATTTTTAGAGAATCGAGGCATTAAGGTTTGAACGTAGTTCATTTCCTTTTTATTGACAGGGAGTCGTAGACTACAACTGTCTTTTGTCTTATTTGATTATTATTACGGCCCGTAGGCACTGCATCACTAACGGATGTCTCATATATGATCATCTTAATTGATGATTTGAACCCATGACTTACAGATCATTAGGTTAAATAAGGAATCTGGAAGAATCCAATATAAGGATGACAGGTGTGATTTTACCGAATCACATCTGCCAAGAGTGCTAACATGTTTTCAGATGTTAACAAGGATTTGAATCTTTTAAAACAGGTTTTACCATCATGGCCGGGTCTATAATGACATAAAGGCTAGGTTATACCTTTTAAGATTCTTATTTAATATTTAAAGGCAGATTATTTAAAAAGAAATGATGTTTTTGATTTATTTCATATATTATATTCATACATAAGATGACAATGAAATTTAAATATAGCATTCCACTAATTTTAAAAGAAGTACATAGGTTGCCCTAATCGGGACTTTTACATAAATAATTTGCCCACGCAAGGGCTAAAATGAAAATACAAGTCCTTGTAGGGACTAGGTACGTAAATAAATATCCACGCAGGGACTTAATTGAAAATAAAGATTACAAAACAAATATATTAAGGAATTTCAATAATCCCTCTTCTTCTTCCCCTTGATCAGGTCTGCCAAACCCTTAAGTAGACCTCGGCGGTATCTACGCTCTTCCTGAACCTCTCGCTCCACCTGGTTCAACCTCTGAAGAATCTCCTGTTGTTGCGGTGGCGGGATCAGCAGCAGTTGTTGCTGCAGAGGTTGAGCAGGTATTGGTACCCATATGCTTGATACCCAAACTGGTACGAAGCTGCATAAGGTCCTTCAGGGTGAAGAGCATTCTAGTTAGCCGCTACGAGATATGGGTCAACATCGGGGGCATTGTAGTAGTTGTACCCCGGGTAGGCTGGCTGCTCGAAAGGGTTATACGCCGCTGTACCAGCGTATAAAGAAATCGGGTTATCAAAACCCATGTGTGGTGGTGGTGGTGCGACTGGCGCAGAGTCCACCTCAGAAACAGGGTTTGAAGGCCCACCCATCTGCGGGTCTTCATATAGTGGCGGGTAGTGACTGCCACTGGAGTGTTGAGGGGTGCTGAAATGGAAATCCCCTCCTTGCACGGACATCCGTGCACCTGTTCCTCTTCGCCTCGGTGGCTCCGGAGGCAGTTGCTGCTCAAGCGGTGGTGGTGGCGGTGGCGTGACCGCTACAAAACGTGAATACTCAGAGGGGTCCTGCTGCTGCTGTTGAGGTGCGTTGTAAGAGGGAGTAAACTCCCAGTTGTATTGGACAAACCTTGCTTCATAGTTGTCTGGACCCCGATAAGGTGATCCATGAAAAGATGACCCATCTGAAATCTCTATGGGATGCGTGGGCGTCCCAGACGGTGGTTCAGCAGGATCGGGGTCATCATCCATATCCATACCCTGAGCTTCAGGGAATTGGTTTTCAGGGCCCAATGGGTTATGGCCCATTGGTTCTTCAATCTGATTTTCCGGCTTAAACCGGCTCTGGAAATACGGGGTCGGGTCCTGGAAGGCCTGATGTGAGCTTGACCGCTGCAACGGTAAGTAGGAATGGCGTGAATGGTCGGACTCGTTGCCCTGATGGAGCCCGAAAGAGTCGTAGTAGGAAGGCGAGGAGCTAAGCGAGACACAACGCCTCGCAGGCTCTAAGTAGGTCCTCCAGTCTTCTTAAGGACTAGTGCTCATAGTAGCTGACGGAGTTCGCCGGTGGGAAGGCCCGGCCTCGTGATCGTTAGGAGCGGTGAATGGCGCCTTGCCTCGTCCTCCTCTCCTGAATCTTGGCGGTATTTTTCTTGATCCTGTCAAAGCAAACAAAGGAAACACCAAGGGAAAACAATAAAGGACAAAATAAAAGATTAGGATTTAGTCCTAAGTCCTTTGCCTAGACCCGGAAGTCGAGGAATGTGCAACTGTGTCATTGAGATTAAACACAAAAGGCTAGTATTTAATCACTCAATGTTGGCTCTGATACCAACCTGTCACACCCCGATATTTCCAGGTATTATCGGTGGGCCCGGTGGGGAGTATCGTGACGTAGTTGATATCATCATAGACAAATAGTCACAGTTCAATACACAGCGGAAGTCTAAAGTAAAAATATTACAAACCGAATGAAAGTAACATAAATTATTACAACGGAATGTAAAGAGATCCACAGGCGGACCAAAAGATAAACAGAATTATTGTTCAACAGATTTTTAAACATCTAAAGCTTGCAAGACTCTTTATTCGATGCTAGGAGTAGCTAGTCCATTTCGCTTAGTACCTGCACTTAGCCTTTTTGAAATATACGTCAGTTTACACTGGTAAATACAATTAACCGACTCTTTTTGGAAAAGTGTTTATAAAACTGATTTAAATGCACAAGGCAGAAATATTCTTTTATAACTTGGGATAACTATTTAAAAATAATCTTGTAAAAGAATTATATGTTTGTTATACGTTCAGTAGCCCGGGTTGAATACCAGGTTAAAGATTAATAGACACACCACATAATATAACCCACGGCGAGTTATTCTCGAACAAGCAGGTATATCATTTTACATACGCACCGGCAGGTGTATGCCTACACCCCGTGCTTAAGTCGTGGCCATTCCCATGAATGAGCCAAAGATATCCAGGACATGGTCATTAACCCCCTAAAGGCTTAGAACAAACAAGACAGATTAAACGGGTTATTTCAATGATTTAACCTCCATACGATTAAAAATTTAATACCCGACCAAGCGGTATTTTATATACCGTACCCCAAGCCCGTATAAGGGAAAATAAGTTAAAGTATTTACCTGAGCAAAAATATAAATTTATTCCCAGTCGTAAATCAATCAAGCAAGTACAGATTGCTTTTACCGGGCTCCTAATCTGGAACGAAGGTTTTTAATAACCTATTAGAATCCTAACGGGTCTTATTTAAGTCTTAACTTAGACCGGTTAGTTTTAAGGAAAGGTATACGGTTCAAAACGCAAGATTAAGCGAAGACCGGATTAGAATGTGATTTAGACCCGACAAGTATGAAGGCTTGTATAATATGGTTAAACTAAACACACTCTGGATTTTGAGGTAAAAATGATAAGGTTTAACCCGTTTCGGTTAATTTATGTAAACTAGTTACATAAACCGTACCGAACGCGTATAATGCGTAACGGTAACCAAATGAGTCATGAACAGGTTCCCTAAGTTAATATGCTCAAAATATGTTATGATATCAGTAGGATACCTTCCATTATGCCCAAAACGAATTTAAAATCAATGTAAACCCCGTAGGGGTATTTGGTCATTTTAAAGATTACAAAAGGGGTTAGATGACAATCTGAGGTTCTGGTCTAAAATGATCAGTAAAATATTTATTTTAGTAGGTTATATCATTAAGATATTAAACATATGTGAAATTTATCATATATGGCCAAACTATGCACCGTAGGGGCATTTTGGTCATTTCACATAAGCTTTAAGGGTCAAATTTGGAAATCTGAGTTCAAAACTGTTACTTACTGTTAATATATCAAAATTTACTTAAAACATCAGTAGGTAATGGGTCTTAAATGTTAAACATAGTTTTAACCCGTACTATGTGTTAAAAACGCGTAAAAAGTCGATTTTAGGCGATTTTCAGGTTATATAAGAAAAGCTGAGATTTTTATAAGTCCAGAAGGCTTAAAACAATTTTTTAACATATGAAATCAGTAGAAAAAGATTTGGTATTAAAATGTTATGTAAAACTCATTTTATTAGTAAAAGGGGTATAACCGTCAATTACCGAATCAAAGCAAGAACCCCATGTTATGATCAGTTTAAAAATTAATAAAAATCTCCAAAAATCCCAAAATATTATATTACATCAGTGGGTAAAAGGTTTGGTGTCAAAATTTGGGTTTAAATAGGTTTTATGCCAAAAATGTCGTTTAATTAATAAAAAGGCTTCAATTTACGATATCGAGCATAACTCCTAATTTAGACCTCAAACTGATGTCAAATTTTTAATACATATTTATAAATCAGTAATAAAGGTTTTTGTCCTCTCATATTTTCAAAAATCTCGTTTTAATATCAAAAGGGCATAATGGTCTACATTTAAGCAATTAACGGAAACGTGTAAATGAATTGGATTACAAAGGAACCACATTGTATAAACTCAGAGGATTATACTAACATGTAATATGGTCCTAATGGAATGCTAAGGCATTTCTAAAACAAGCTAAATCGGGTCAGAACTGAAAGTCAAAGCAAAAGTCTTCTTTTGCGACTTTCGGTTCCGAACCGAGCCTAAACTCAGAATTGTCGGGTTGAACATGCCTAGACATGTTCTTACATTAATTACCAAGTTATATTAGTGTTAAAACAGGTGCCATAACCTCTGCATTGTTAGTTATGAGTTTATTTGCAAAATAGCTTTCTGTTGACTTTTTAATATTAAGTTTGACCAAACATTTGACCAAGTTAGAGTGGAAATCAGATGGTGCCCTTTTATGGGTTTATTACACACATAATTACCAACTCATAGCCACTTTCTATTCGAAAAATGACTGGACCATTAGTGATTAATCACTAAGTCAAAGCTTAATTATGACGGCTTTGACTTTTGGTCATTAGACTAATAAAACCTTAATTACAAAAGCTAAGAGCACTTACAAGAGTCATTAGCACGAAAAATTGAACTAATAGAGCCTCCTTAAAGACCAGGTTGCTCCAGAGAACTTGCTTTGAGAGTGTGTTTGTGAAATTTCTTGAAGTGTGAATGAACAAGTGAAGCAATGAGGCCCTTAAATAGGATTTCAAGTGTTCTAGGATCAAGACAAGTGTTCCCCAGGTGTTTTATGATGCTAACAAGTGTATAGTGGTTTTCCAAAACAGTTAAATCAGCTGCTGAATTCGAAACAGGCTGCAGAAGATCTTCACAAGATTGCAGGTTGCAGAGCTGGGCACCTTGCAGTTCTGCTGGAAAACCTTACCTGTCGCGCCACGCGCCAGACCAGGGCAGTCCTGGCGCGCCACGCGAGACACCAAGTTTTAAAGTTCTTTTGTTTGTTTGCATGATCAGCCCCTGCATTTTCTTAACGCGAATAACTGACTTTTTTAGCATGCATGATCAATGTAATCAGGTCTGGGTTGTCCTAGGGAGTGTAGCCATGCATTTGTAAGTCTTGGAAACATTGTAAATGGCTCCCGTATGAAGAATTGTGATATTTACACTTTTAACTCCTATTCTTGGAAACTTCAATTTACATCAAAATTTTGAATCGGATCTTAATGAAACTTTTATCAGATATTCTTGAGGGTGTAATAATGTATTACAGAACTTTTGGGAACGTTAAAAGGCCTCTCAGAGGTAAAAATTAACATGTTGACACTTTTAACCCCTGTGTTTTGTAACTTTGATTTTTAAGCACAAACGGCCTTTAGTGTCTGACAATTTATTCAATAATGACTACGGACGTTATACAAAGTCATTCAGAGGCACAAGTTGGCATGTTGATGCTTTTGGTCCTTCTAATTACATCTTTGCACTGTTTGACAGTTTTAGTCCCTCAAGATATCTTTAATCACAATTAGGGTTTATGACACATGTCACCATTGTATTGGATGTGATTTTACGAGGTGTTACAAAAGTGGATCTGGCGAGCGTTTGGATGTTTCAAGTGAGGTTGAGAATAAATGATGTCATCCGAACTCTGAGGATTTGGATAGTGTGTCTTATCCTAGATAAGACACATCTTTCAAAGCCTGGTTTTATTTAATGTCTTTTGTCGAGTCCTTGTGAACTCTTAAACAAGTTGCATGATTTGTACTCAGGTTTGAAGTCTATGTTTAAAACAATGTTGTTATGTTTTTAAACTTATTTAATGGATGGTCATCTTTGGTTTTATCACATAGTGGTTGTTATGATTGAATGCAATGATATTAAGCAAGTCACACATAATCACGCTTCCGCAAAAGTCAAGGGTGACAGTTTGGTATCAGAGCTTCGATTGTAGCGAACTAGGATTCCTTCTCGAGTCTAGACTACAATCATTAGGGCTCTCACGAAAATATTTTTACAACATGTTTTCATTGCATACAAAAAACGCCCAGATCCAAGGAAACAAACATTTTTACAAACGGAAAGACAAGAAACACAATTTCAAGGTTTACTTTTGTGGTTTAGTCTGGGAGACTAGGTGGTTTAGTCTGGGAGACTGGGTGGTTGTGACAACCCTCACAATTACAGGTATCCGTACAATTAATTAATTTTAATTATGTGCTTAATGACTGTGCTTGACTACAACTGACAATTTAAACTGCTTTATGATTTTTGTAGCATACATACATATGCATCACCTTTCATACTGTCACTCCATTTATTACATACAAACATTAGTGACATACTTGATGCACAAAGCACAGTTATCACAGTTAGCACACTGAACGGATAATTTAGAAATATGCTGACAATGCCAGCACATGGACAGACAATGTTTTGAGGCCAGTATGAGCCAGGGACAGGGTACTACACTAGTATGGAGTGTAGGGAAGTGAGGACCATAAAACTGCGTCACTAGGTGATAATTATAGTGCCGGGAAGTGCCTAAAACACACTTTAAGTGCAGAATTCTGCATTTATTTACAAAATTCAGCATTGTAACATGCTAGTAAGCTGCAAAAATATGGCAGAATGGTCCTGTATGCTTTCATAAGTACCAGGAATTAAAAGTGTTACAAAAATATATATAAAAGACACTTTACGGAATAATTAAACACTTTAACGGAACGGTATCCAACCAAACAACCAGACATTACCCGGGACACCAAATTTTTGCCAAACACATTGTCTAATTATTTCTTGACTAGTCGTGATCCCCGTTCACCATAACACCCACTAAATATCAAGTGACTAACACATATAAGTTTATACTAGAAATCTAACTAACATTTACCTATTAGTTACAAAAATTACAACCAAACCCCCCCCCCCAATCGAAATCGGTCCCAAGAGGACCCACATAATCCTCACCATACTTCACAATATCATTTCTAGATTATAATCCAATTTTATAATGGATTGATTTCTTGTTGTCGTAGACAAAATATTAAGAACATCCTTTTAAAAGCATGGCCTAGATCATCACCATACTTCTCATCTTCACACCACACTTTCACTCACCCCACCTCCTCCCTCTCGGCTCACTTGTGCCGCCACCACCTCCACCATATCACCACCACCTTCATCAAATTTCAAGTTCCATTCAAGCTTAAAAGGTGATACAAGGAAGCTTGCAACTTGTGGAGCTTCAAAGGGCTTTGTTTCTTGCTTTTTTTCACCATCATTTCTTCATCTTCTCACCAAAGATTCACCCCTAGCCATTGTGCTAGTAGTAAGTTCTTGTCAAACTCTTGTTCATCTTGTTTTTATGATCAAAGGATGTAGTATGTTAAGTATGTTCAAAACACTAAAGAACAAAAACTAAAAATATGAACATGAAGCTTTACATAAAAGTTTACTTGAAAGTGAAATATTGATAGTAAAATGTTGCAGTGAACATGTTGTTAAACTTATGATGATTCTTGATTGTGTGATATTAATCACCATATGGATCTTGTTAAATATGATTTAACAAGATTAGAAAGTGGTTATGTGCTACATAAAATGACAACCTTCTAACTAAATAGGAACTTGATAAAAATGATTTTTCATGAAATATAATTAAACTAGTGAGTTGATGATCTTGTAAATCAAAGAGTTACAAAAGATTTTGTAAATAAACCAAGTTAGAAAAGCGGTTTTTGGAAAATCATGACTATTACAAGCACTTACACCATTTTAAGAAATAAGACAAGTGTGAGAATAGTTTATTTACAAGAAGAGTTCAAAAGGGTAATTTTTGTAAAAATTGTTTACAAGTTGTAAACACTAAACTTTGGTAAGAAAATGATTTTTAAAGGAATAACTACGTTTTGGAAGTTAACTAAGTCCAATAAAAGCTTTACCAAGTTACTACGCGTTTTCAGAAAGTATCAAGTTCATGATTAGTGTGTAACACATATATTTTTGCTCTTGGTAATGTAAAGATTGATTGTTGATGATTGATGATTGATTTTGAAAAAGAAAACGATATGCTTAATAGCATGGACACCTCCGTTTTTAGGGGAAACCCTGGCAAAATTTTCTAAAAATCCCAAGACTTAGAAAATTATTTTCTAACAAGTGTTTACAAATGTGTTTAACTTTGTTTTTCGGAAGTAAACTTCGCCATGAGTATTGTTACAAAATTTCAAAGTATCGGAGGTGGGTTTTCATAAATAAAAGCAGATAAGTATATATTTAGAATATATATTTCATACTAAAACGCTTGTGTGATTATTTGTTTATTTTGGGAACTAGTTATATTATTTAGGACAAAATAATGTAACTTATCAAAATACCATCACATTTATAAATCCGGAAAATACATTTACGAATATATTTTGGGGTAAATATTATTTGGATACAAAGAATGAAAATATATTATTTTTGGGAAAAATATATATTTTGGGATATATTATTATATATTTTCTAGAGTGGGACTTAAAAATATATAATGTCAAGACTTTAAATCACAAAAATACATGTATAAATACCCCCATCCTTGGGAAGGAAATACGCACATAAAATACGTGAGAAGTATGAATACGAAATAGTTGTCTAACTATTATTCCAAAACCCTAAAATAAAACTTAAGTTAAAATAATTATTATTATTTTAACAAGAGGTTACGACTTGGAATAATAACAAAGTAACGTAACTCAAACCGTAATTACAAAGGCAAGGCACGGCCCGATCGTCTAATAGACAATAGTACGTTGTAGGTCGTCGTGTAGCGAACCAAGTTTGAGTTGACGATACGATTCAGGAGACGCACTACAGTGAGTTCATGTCCCCCTTTCTCTTAACTGTTTTCAGTTTTATACTTCGGGGGTGGAATATATGTTACAATTATTACAGACATCTTTATACATGGTATGGTTAGGGTAAGGAGGGTAAACTACTAGATCATGTGAGGGGTGGGCACAACACTTAAAGGCCATTAATCCTCGTCGTAGGACCGAGGGACATGAGTGATAGATCTATTTGGGTGTAGCGAGCCCACACCCATGAGGCCGGGGCGGCCCATAGAGGTGACTATGTCTTCCAGCCGGAAGCCCGGTACAAATTTGCTAGGTTTGAGTTCTTCCTGCACCTTTTCACACATGCCAGTGGCTTTGCAACACATTGGTGATCTCTTTTTTCCTTATTGCTACATACCAAGGACTTTCATACATACACCGTTTACAAAGGTTTATACAAACTCACATACACATGAACTCGCTCAACTTTTGTTGATTTTTCAAACTACATGTATTTCAGGGAATTGATCGGATCTGGTGGGTGATGCACGTTAAGCTGCGTATTAAATAAAAGATGTCATCCAGGGGTGTAGGGTTTGGGAGGTGTAACCCTTGCCAGGACGGGTCACATGTCTCCAAACCTCGTTTTATTTAAGGTCTTTTGTTGAGTCCATTGTGAACTCATTTTTAAGCAAGTTATGGTTGTAACTTAATTTGGGTAGTTGTTTCAAGACAATTATGTTATGTCATTTTCTAAATTATATTAATGGATGAACATCTTGTGTTTTTATCATATAGCATTGTTATGATTGTTGCTATGGTATTAAGAAGTCACGCCAAATAAACCCACGCTTCCGCAAAAGCCAGGGTGTGACAGTGGTTTAGTCTCGGAGACTAGGAAGGATACATGATTTCGTGATACATTGACTTTGCTTGCATACTGAATGTTAGTGGTTAATATATGTGCATATGTTGTGATTGTTCTGTTACAGACACTATGTCTTCATCCGAGAGCGGATTGTCCGATACTAATGACCCCATGGCTATTGTGTCCGATGACGAGATCGCACCAAAGCCAGAGATCTTTACCTCAGATACTAAGAGCGACCCAGATATGCTATCATACGACGACGACAACTTTCAGCCGTTTGCGTTGCCTGATTTTGGAGATGACTTACCGCTTGCTGATGGTATCCCAGACGAGGATCCTTTTGTTATTCCCATTCCAGTCCACGATCATCTTATCATCGGGCATCCTGATGGTGAGCATATTGTGGCACCGATCCTCGCTCCTGTTCCTTTAGTGGTCATCCCTCCTGAGGATTGGCCTTTTGATGATCTGTTTAAAGATGATTTTGATCTGTTTGTTAATGGTCCTCCCGATGATGCCCATGGTGATGGAGAGTTGGATGAGGACGTTGTTGCTAGCCCTCTACCTGAGATCCCTGTTATCGAGATTTCCTCTGACTCTAGTTTGCACTCTGTCTCAGATTCCTTTGAGTCTGTGACGTCTTCCGCCTTTCAGGCAGTTGGATTGTGACGTTACACCACTGATTCTGATGATGATACAGCCATGTCAGCTGCACCATCCCCTCCACACGATCCTGAGCTTGATCATGAGTTAGATTTCATCCCTATTGATCAGTCTGACGATGCCCCTGCTGATCCTAAGCCTTTGCTTGATCTTGATCATGACCCTATTCCATTTGGCTTACCTGACATTGCACCCCTCATACCTGATCCAGTTCCTGCACCCGTTAACCCTCCTGTTATTGAGCCATTTATCCCTCCACTTGCACCCGCACCCGCTGATGTTGCTCCTTTTCACCCTGTGGAGTCTGATGTTCATCATGTAGATCTACCTATCGTTTTCTTGCAGGAAGGCACTTCAGGCCAGCAGCCTAGTCATGACCCTCATGTTTCAGCAGCTTCTCCACACCTACCCCAGTCCACACCTTCTGCTACTTTTACCACTTCACCACTTGATGAGCCACTCAGATGGTTCCCACCATTTACCATGCTGATTTTGGATCCCTACTAACCCTCTCAGTTTGTTGGATATACACGGGATGAGTTACTCTTATCACTGCAGCTCCAATACGAGATTATGAGTCGCAGGATTTTGGAGCTTGAGATGACACCGCGTCCTTTACCATGTCCTTGCCAGCCTGCTTTTGTTCCCCCTCGTTCATCACCGTCTCCATTTTCACATCCCCCTGCACCTCTTACTCCATTTCCAGAGTTCGATGCTCGATTTCTTACTGTCGAGCAGCAGATCAGTTATCTGTTGCGTCATGTTTATGAGCTTGAGGAGGAGCTTGCGCATGTACGCAGCTTGCTTTTCATTCCTCCACCTCCTCCTCCACCACCATCAGCATAGCCGGTTTTTGGTTTTATGTAGGTAGCTTTGCTTTTGATGAGAGCACCACTATTGAGCTGAGCTTGTGAAGCCTTTTGGAGACCACCTTTTGATTGTATGACATTTGTAGACTGATAGACTTGTTGGACAAGGGTAGTGTGACCCTGCGATCCTTTTGATATGATACACTCTGTAAAACATGTAACGATATTTGTGGTCGATGATTAATGGAAGCTCAATCATCATGTTCTCATTAAATACGTTGTTGATCTACATGTTTGTGCTATGATTGTAATGCTATATGCTTGCTTGCTAGGATAAATACTATTATATATGTACTATATAGTCATTATACGAATAAGACCTGACCTATACAATCTTCTTTTAGAAGATGCCTCCTCGAAGGAACACTCAGTTGCCCACAACAGAGGCAGAACTGCACGAACGGATTTCACAGGCAATCGCACAACATGAGGCCCTACGCTCTGAACATAGCGGAGGCACCTCAGGAAATAACCCACCTCACAGTAATGTTTAAGTCACCTAAGACACATTATAATACGTTTAGACATTCCATGTGCGTTTGCTAATGCTTACTGTGAATGATGTTGCTTGTACAGGTTGTACTTACAAGCAGTTCCTAGACTACAAGCCTCTGAAATTTGACGGCACTGGAGGTGCTGTAGCTTTTCTAAGATGGGCTGAGAAGCCGGTTCTGTGCTGCGAATGAGTAAGTGTGTGCCGGAGCATCAAGTCACTTACATTTCTTGACTATTCCTAGATGGAGCCCTATCGTGGTGGAACCTTCAGGTTCAAACCTTGGGTGAAGCTGCAGCGTATGCTATGACTTGGGACGAGATGAAAGAGCTGATACGCAAGAAGTACTGTTCAAGGGCTGAAATTCAGAAGTTGGAAACCGAGTTTTGGAATCAGAAAATGGATGGTCCCAAGATCGTTGAGTATGTGCAAAGATTCCATGATTTGTCTCGAGTTGTCCCCTACATGGTAGAGCCAGAATTCAAGCGAGTTGAACGTTTCATTTGGGGATTGGCACCCCAAATACTGAGCATGGTGACGACTTCCAAGCCTCCAACAATTACTGAAGCAATCGACTTGAGCGTGGCATTGACTGAAGAAGCCATTAGATTGGGCAAGTTCTCAATCTCTGAACAAAAGAAGAAGGAGACTCATGTCGAGTCGTCAGGAGAGAACAAAAGGAAGTTCTCGAATTTCAAGAAGGGTACCCAAGGAAACAACAGTGGTACTAACAAGCGTAAAGATGCTAACCCACCAGCCGAGGTCAGGACTGGTGCTGCAAGTTCGGAGAACAAAGGAAAAGGATATATGGGCACCCTGCCCAAGTGTGATGTATGCCAGTTTCATCATGCCAGCCAGTGTAGGTTTAGGAAATGTGAAACCTGTGGAAAGAATGGTCATTCGAAGGAAATGTGCTGGGTTGGTAATGGTCATGGAAATGGTGGTCAGAGAGGAAATGGAAATGGTAGTGGCAATGGTAACCGTTGTGGAAACGGTTATGGGAATAGAAATAACCAGGGAGGTAATGGAAACGGGAATCAAGCTGGTAGCGGAAACCGTGGAGCAAACAGCAACCAGGGCGGAAATGGAAACGGAAATGGTCGCGGCCAAGGTTGTTTTGGCTGTGGTGATGTAAGGCACTTCAAGCGAGATTTCCCGAAGAACAATCAAGCCCAAGGAAGCGTCTTCAGCATTGGAGCTAGGGAAGCTCATCAAGATACGAACGTAGTCACTGGTACGTTCCCTATCAATCAACATTTTGCATCTGTGCTATTTGATACTGGTGCCGACTATAGCTTCGTATCTCTAGAATTAAGGATATACTTAGGTTAGTTGCCAGTAAGTTAGGTATTCCGTATTCGATAGAACTAGCTAATGGGAAGCTAGTAGAAGCCAAAGAAGTAATTAGAGGCTGTTTGATAGAGCTTGGAGAGCGGGAGTTTGTGATAGATCTTCTACCAGTTGAGTTGGGAAGTTTCGACGTAGTGGTTGGAATGGATTGGTCGTCGAGTAACCGAGCTGAGATCGTATGTCATGAGAAGATTATCCGCATCCCGATGGCGAATGAAGAGACGATTTTAGTGCATGGAGAAAATCACAATACGCCCCTATGGATTATCAGCTATTTGAAGGCACGAAAGTTTATGCGTAGAGGATGTGTTGCCTTCTTGGCTCATTTTGTTAATAAAGAAGCCGAAGAATCAAAGCTTGAAGATATCCCTGTAGTGAGGGAATATCATGAATTCTTCCCCGAAGACTTGCCAGGACTACCTCCACAACGACAAGTCGAATTCCATATTGACTTGGTTCCAGGCGTCGCGCCTGTAGCCAAGGCACCTTATCGACTTGCGCCTTCAGAGATGCAAGAGTTGTCAACGCAGCTTCAGGAGCTACTAGACAAGGGATTCATTAGACCAAGCTTCTCGCCTTGGGGAGCTCCGGTACTGTTTGTCAAGAAGAAGGACGGTAGTTTCCGTATGTGCATTGACTACCGAGAGCTGAACAAGTTAACCATCAAGAATCGGTATCCTTTGCTGAGGATTGATGATCTGTTCGATCAACTTCAAGGTTCGAGTTACTACTCCAAGATCGATCTTCGATCAGGTTATCACCAGCTACGAATTCAAGAAGAGAGTATACTGAAGACTGCCTTTAGAACTCGTTATGGACATTATGAGTTTCTAGTAATGCCGTTTGGTTTGACAAACGCGCCGGCAGTGTTTATGGACTTGATGAACCGAGTTTGCAAGCCATATCTCGATAAATTCGTGATTGTATTTATCGACGATATTTTGATCTATTCGCGGACGAAGAAAGACCATGAGCAACACCTTAGAGCCATCTTAGAGTTGCTGAAGAAGGAGAAGCTCTTTGATAAGTTCTCAAAGTGCGAGTTCTGGTTGCGTGAGGTACAGTTCCTTGGTCACGTGGTGAACGAGAATGATGTGGATCCCACCAATATCGAGGCGATTAAGAATTGGGAAACTCCGAAGACGCCAACTGAGATCCGACAGTTTTTGGGCTTAGCAGGGTATTATCGCAGATTCATTGAGGATTTTTCAAAAATCGCTCAACCGCTGACCTCCCTTACTCAAAAGGATAAGAGGTATGAATGGGGAGATAAACAAGAGGAAGCTTTTCAGTTGCTTAAGAATAAGCTTTGCGATGCACCTATTTTATCCCTACCCGAAGGCACCGATGACTTCGTGGTCTACTGTGACGCCTCGCGTCAGGGATTGGGTTGTGTGCTAATGCAGCGACAAAAGGTTATCGATTATGCTTCATGCCAATTGAAGGTTCATGAGAAGAACTACACCACGCATGATTTGGAATTAGGCTCACTAGTGTTTGCTTTGAATATTTAGCGGCATTACCTTTATGGTACCCGATGTACGATCTTTACAGATCACAAGAGCCTACAACATATATTCGATCAGAAAGAGCTTAACATGAGACAACGACGTTGGGTAGAGCTGCTAAATGATTATGATTGCGAAATCAAATATCATCCAGGGAAGGCGAATGTGGTGGCAGACGCTTTGAGTCGGAAAGAGAGGATTAAGCCACAAGGGTTAGGGCTTTGGAGATGATTATTCAGATAGACCTTTCTTTACGCATTCGTGCTGCGCAGAGAGAAGCTCTTAAGAAGGAAAACTTAAAGGCTGAATATCTCCGTGGGATGGAGAAAAAGCTGGTACCCAACAAGGAAGGAACCTTGTGTTTTATGGGACGAATTTGGGTTCATCTCTTTGGTGGTCTTAGAGAGGTTATTTTTTATGAAGCTCATAAGTCGAGGTACTCGATCCACCCAGGATCGGACAAGATGTACCAAGATTTGAAGGATTATTATTGGTGGCCAAGACTTAAGGGCGATGTGGCTGCTTATGTTGGAAAGTGTTTGACTTGTGCCAAGGTAAAGGCCGAGTATCAGAAGCCTTCAGGTCTTCTGCAGCAACCTGAGATACCCATGTGGAAGTGGGAACAGATCTCAATGGATTTCGTAACAAAGTTTCCCAAGACACCCAGAGGTCATGATACGATTTGGGTAATCGTGGACCGTTTGAAAAAGTCACTGCACTTCTTGCCAATCAGAGAGAAAGATAACACTGGTAAGCTAGTTGAGCTGTACCTAAGAGAGATAGTCGCACGTCATGGAGTGCCTATCTCGATTATATCTGATAGAGATGGAATATTTGTGTCAAGGATTTGGCAATCCTTTCAAGAGGCGTTTGGTTCTCAGTTGAATCTGAGTACTGCTTTCCATCCATAGATGGACGGTCAGAGCGAAATGACGATACAGACGTTAGAAGATATGTTACGTGCTTGCATAATGGACTTGGGTGGAAGTTGGGACACTCACCTACCTTTGGTTGAGTTCTCCTATAACAACAACTACCATACAAGCATTCAAGCTGCACCGTTCGAGGCTCTCTACGGACGCAAATGTCGATCACCGTTATGTTGGGCAGATGCAGGTGATAGACAGCTGGTTGGTCCCGAACTGGTCCAAGAGACGACTGATAAGATTATGCAGATCTGAGAGCGCATTAAGGCGGCTCATGATCGACAGAAGAGCTATGCGGACCAAAGAAGGAAACCTTTGGAATTCGAAGTGGGTGATATGGTTTTGATAAAAGTCTCACCTTGGAAAGGTGTGGCACGCTTTGGGAAACGTGGTAAGTTAAACCCACGATATATCGGACCGTTCAGAATCCTGGAAAGAGTTGGTACGGTAGCATACAAATTGGAGCTACCAGCAGAACTTAATGGTGTTCATGATACATTTCATGTATCTAATCTAAAGAAAAGTCCAACTCAAGAGACAGTGGTTATTCCTGCTGACGAAGTTCACATTGACGACACACTCCACTTTACCGAAGAACCTGATGTGCGTAAAGTGTGATAGGTATTTAAGTATATTTTAAGCCCTTTTTATACGTTAGTCAAGTTTTAAATTTATAAAACACGATATTTTACTAACACCAAACACACATATGGGCAAGTGCACCCATCGTGAGCGTAGTATAGTGTTGGCAAGATACCGAGGTCGTCCAAGGACACAAGAGCTTTTAGTACCGGTTTATCCTCAACGTCTAATCAAATCAAAAATTAGAAAAAGGTTTTAAACTAGAAAAATAAAAGCTAACTAAAATGCTGAAAAATAAAAAATAATAATAAAAACAGATAGACAAGATGAATCACTTGGCTCCGACTCGTGTATAGTGTAAACCTTTGATTATTTCTGCACTTTTGCACTTTTTAAGAGATTATCTTAGTTATTGTAGTAGGCCCCTCTTTTGAAGGTGACGTTACCCTCAACCCAGTAGTTTGAGTCAGCAAGGATACAATCCTAAAGGGTCGGATTATTGAAAGATAATTAATTAAGTTATTAATGCATATTATGGTAGGCCCCTCTTTTGAAGGTGACGTTACCATCGGCTAAGTAGTCTGAGTCAGCAGGGATACAGTCCTAAGTAGCCGGATTAAAGTATTAATAGTAGCTTACATATGAGGGGATCAAAGAGTTTGGACCCCCGCCATCCAATACCGGTGGGTATTGAAGGAGGTCCTACTAAATTTGACCCAGGTCCTTGCAGGATCTATACACTGAACAAGGCAAGACTCTTACCAAACCGTTCCATTAACCCCCGACCAGGTAGCCAACATATCTCCATATAGACCGTGGAGATATGAATGGTGAAAATCTTTTATTTTATATAGACAGTAAAATAATGCCAAGACACCACGGACAAACGATAAGGAAGAATCACCTTCAACATAAGAAACTAGTTATTAAAGTCATTAATACAAAACCAAGTAAAAAGTGCGAAAAAATTAAAAATAAAAAGTATTACACTAGACACTTGTCTTCACCAAGGGGGTGTTTGTTTTTTAGAAAAAGCACTTCAGAACCTCTTTTCTCTTCTCCACGCAGACCACGCGCAGACATAAGGTTCTGCAGCTTGTTTGTTTTTTAGAAGAGTTTTCATAAAAAAATATCTTCCCCACCTCTTTGTCAAGCAGAGGTGGCCTTATGTCTTCTGGCCTCTTCAAAACACTTCTCCATCAAAACATCTCAAACCCTATTACTCCTAGCACCAAGCTCCTCCCCCACCATCAAGACCGCCGAAGCCCTGCTCCCCCTCTGCCGCCGGCCTTCTCCCCTCCTTCGCCGCCCCCACCACGTCGGCCTCCACTCTACAACCGCACCTCCACTCTACAGCCGCACCCCCACTCTACAGCCGCACCTCCACCTCAGCCTTACCGTCACCACCTCCACCATCTTCAGCCTCCACAGCCGAGACACCTCCACCTTCAGCCTCCATAGCCGAGACACAGGTATGTTAATTTGTATTGTGTTTGTGTCTTGTTATTTTGATAAACAGTGATGTAATTTTCTATTTCCTTCAAAAGTTTTGGCCTTTTTACTTGCGTTTTTCATGTTTGTATAATTTCTAATGGAAATGTAGTTGGATTAAAGAACTAGTCGGAGTTTTACATCTGGATTTTGATTAGTCATTAACTGCCAAAAGAATTTAATTGGGAAAATATTGAAAAAAAAAAGTATCTATTCAATCCACTTATACAGGTTTGGTTAAATTAATGTTTTCTGAATAATAAATTTGAAGTTTTTGTTGGCTTTAGTTTTGTATTGGTATGCATTTGATGATAAAAAAATTGTCAGTGACGACTATGAATTATGAGTTTGCAGAAGTAAAAAAACAAACAGTCTTCTTCTTGCAGACTGCAGACATTTGGTCCAGCACTTCCGCTACAGATGTGGTCCGTAGACCGCAGACGTTTTCCCTCAGAAAAAACAAACAGCACCCAAGTGATGTAAGAGACTTAGGCAAACATGGCCTTTGATTGTCAAGAACTCTTACGATCAATCTTGGATCCCAAGATGACTCACACACTCTACGATGGACAATGGATGATGGTAGTGGATGATGGTGTTGTGATGGTGGTGGGTGGTGGGTGAAGTGTGAGAGAGGTGGTGTGCCAATGGATGGTTTGCAAATGAGCCAAGCACCCTATTTATAGCCTGAACAGCAGCTCGGGCACGGCCCCATGTCCATTGGGCACGGCCCCGTGTCCATCCTCTTCTCTGTCTTCATTAATTGCAGTTTGTCTGCATTAGTTGACCACGCCCCCGTGTACAGAAGCATATCTGTACTATCAAGATTTGCCTGGATTATGCGAATCTTATAGTTGACCACGACCCCGTGTCCGCTGAGCACGGCCCCGTGGTGGGCGATAGAAGCTTCTATAGCTTTGTCTTTTATGCTGGCACTTGGGCACGCCCCCGTGTTCACTGAGCACAGGGCGTGTTCAGCCTTCTGTTTTCTTGTTTTGCTTGGGAAGATGCTGTCGGGGAGGTCGGGCATGCAACGTTTGTTCCTTTTCTTGTATTTATGTTAGATTTAGCTGCCTTTTGGGAGCGTGAAGACCGCATGAAAGCAAAATACCCGCATTTGTTCCCTAACTCCCCTGCAGGTAGTAGTAAAGTTTAAAAATTCGGGACGAAATTTTCTTAACAGGGGGAGAATGTGACAACTGTCAAAATTCTAGGTATCCGTACAACTATTAAACCATGATTAGTGCTTAATGACTGTGCTGAATTTCAATTAATGACTTGAAACTGCTTTCTAATTATTGCATTATACATACATGTGCATCACATATTGCTTAATGTCATATCATTATTGCACGAGAACTTTATTGACTCAAATGATGCACAAAACACAGTTAGCACAGTTATCAGACAAATCAGAAAAATGCTGACGGAGTTCAGTTCATAGACAGACAATGTATTGAGACACAGAATGGGCCAAAAACCAAGTATTACACTAGTATAGTGTGTAGGAAAGTAAGGATCACAAAACTGCCTTCCTAGAGATAATTTAAGTGCCGGAAAGTGCCTAAAACTCACACAAACTGCAGAATTCTGCATAAAATCAGCAATTCGGCATTTTAACACTCTAATATCATGCTGAAATGTGGTTAAATGGTCCTGATTGCTTTCCTAAGTGTCGGGAATCAAAAGTGTCACAAAAGGGTACATAAAGCACACTAAACTGCAAAGTTTAGCACCTTAACGAACCGGTAACCAACCGAACAACCGGACACTACCCGAAACACCAAATTTTCTCTAGAATCACTGTTTTAACATTACCAAGCTAGTTATGATCCCCGAACATCATAACATACTATAAAAATATCTAGTAACTAAACATCTAACTACATACTTACATTTCAACCATAAACTAATCATATGGTTATAACCTAAGCCTACTACCCCCCCCCCCCCCCGCCCACCTATGGGACGACATGGCCCCCGCCTTTTGATTTGTTTTAATATTCTAATAGATTATGTCTTGCTTTCCTAAACATAAAAACCATTGGAAAAACCTTTGATATGGATTTATAAGATAACCTTAAGCTTCATTTCTCATTCACAACAACACACCATCACTCTTTCTCTTCTCCTCTCTTTGGCTCACGGCCGAGAACAACAACAATATCATCATCATCACTTCATTTCCATACATTCCAAGCTTATACCAAGGTGTTAGAAGGTGCACAAAGGAGCTAGGAGCTTGTAGAAGTTCAAGGACCTTCACCAATTGCTTTTATCCACCTCTTTTCTTCTCTTGATCATCCCTAGCCTTGAGCTAGTGGTAAGAACACTAATCCTTCCATTTTGCATCTTATATAAGTGGTTAAAGAATGATACATAATGATAAACTTGAAGAACACTAAGAATCAAGAGAATGAAACTTGAACATAAGCTTAAATCATGAAGAAACCATGTTGTTTATGTGTTGATTTACTTGTTGATTGTTGATTTCTTATGTAAATGATGTAGATCATCATATGATCTTGCTAAATCATGATTAAAAACATAATCTAGCAAGATAAGAGGATGAAAATGTTAAGAGATTAATAGATCATCCACATGAAAGACATGAACTTGAAAGGATATAATGTTTTCTTGTAAAATGATGATTAAAGTGAGTTGTAAGTCTTGTAAATCTAAGATTTCAAGAGTGATTTTTCAAGAAACCAAGTTAAAAATGCAAGTTTTACTAAATCTTGGTTCTTAAATAAATAACCCTCATTTTTTTGTGGTTAAACAAGTGTAGAAACACTTATGTAACAAGAGAAATCCAAGAAGAAACATTTTTAGAAAATATTATTATAAGTTGTGAAGATCTAGATTCTTCAAAAATGATGTTTTTAAAGAATCAACCACACTTTAAAGGGTAACAAGACTTACTAAAAACACTAGTAAGTTACTACAAATTTTTATAAATTTTCAAGTTCATGAAGTGGTAGTTTATGCTTGTTTTTGACAAAATTGGTAAGTATAAATGGGTTATTGTTGATTGTTGATTGATTGTGTTGATTTACAAAAGAAAATGATATACCTTCAAGGTATGGAAACCTCCATTTTTAGGGGAAACTATGGCAATTTTTTTCTAAAAAATTAAACACTTAGAAAAATATTTCCAAACAAATATTTACAAGTATATTTTAAATCATGAATTTTCACATAAAGTTTGCCATAATTTTTGTTACAAAAAGTATAAATATTGGAGGTTGGATTTTGTAAATAAAAGTGACTAAATATGTATTTAGGAAAATATATATTTAGAAGTCACCATGTGTGTGATTATTTGTATATTATGTGTATTAGTTATATTATTTTAGGACTTTAAATAATATAAATCATCAAAATACCAAGAAATCACAATCCAAAATATTACCAAAATTCCAAGGAATAAATATACAAAGAATACCTATAATGTTGGTGAAACCGAACTAAGGAATATAAAATATTCCGGAAAATTTATTCACAAGTATATTTTTGGTAAATAATATTTTGGACATCAAGAGAACAAAAAAATGATTTTTACAATTATTACAAATTTATATCATATTTTTTACAAGAAGAAAATATATTATTTTTGGTGAACAAAAATATATTTTCTTGGAATTAATAGAAGATATATTATTTTTGGAAGAAATATATATTTTCTCAAATAAACATGAAATATATTATTTTTGGGAGAAAAATAAGTTTGTATATATTTTCTAAGTTAGACTTGAAAACATATTATTTTTGGATTTATATGGAAATACAAATATTTTTGAGACTTGTAGGAGATTTATAAATATTTTTGCCAAAGGGAAATTATAAATAATTTCTCTAAGTAATATTTCTTAAAATATATATTTTGGAAATATATATTAATGTATTTTTACTAGAGATATTATTCCAGAAAAATTAAGTATGAGAATGCTTAACAATTACAAGAAAATACGTATTTTCGTACGTATAAATACACTCCGGAATACGACACCGATACATGGCAAAAATATACCAGTATAAGAATACAAATACACACATCCTTGGGAAGGAAAGACATGTACAAATACTTGAAAGGTATCAAGTTAAAATATATTATATTAACTAATATTCCAAAATTTAATAAATATAATTTAAGTTAAAATATTTATTATTTTAACAAATAATTATAACATGGAATAATATTGAAGGCATAAAGAAACGTAACTCAAAGACACTAATCAATACTAAGCCAAGGCACGACCCACTCGTCTAATAGACCTTAGTACGTTGTAGGTAGTTGTGTATATCCGAAGGAGCTTTGAGTTACCATCGAAGAACGCAAGACTGTGAGTTCATGTTACCCTTTTCTTTTAACAGTTTTCAGTTTTATAACTTCGGGGGTGAAGTACATGTTACAAACTGTTTACAAACGTTTATATGTGGTATGGTTAGCTAAGTAAGGGTACTGCTAGATCATGTGAGTGGTGGGTACAACGCTTAAGACCATTAATCCTCGTTGTAGGACCGAGGGACATGAGTGATAGATCCATTTGGGTGTAGTGAGCCCCGCCCATGTGGACCAGGGTTTGGCCCATAGGATGACTATGTCTTACAGCCGGAAGCCCGGTGCAAAGTTTGCTATGTTTGAGCCTTCCTGCATCACGTCACACATATTAATGGCCTTGCAAACCATTAATGATCTGTTTTCCTTGTTGCTTTCATACCAGGGTTTACAAACATACATACATACATACTTACAATGATTTCAAAGGTTTATTCGTGCACACTCACAAACACATGAACTCGCTCAACTTTTGTTGATGTTTTCAAACTACATGTATTTCAGGGAATTAAAAGTGGATCTGGCGGGCGTTTGGATGTTTCAAGTGAGGTTGAGAATAAAATATGTCATCCGAAGTCTGAGGATTTGGATAGTGTGTCTTATCCTAGATAAGACACATCTTTCAAAGCCTGGTTTTATTTAATGTCTTTTGTCGAGTCCTTGTGAACTCTTAAACAAGTTGCATGATTTGTACTCGGGTTTGAAGTCTATGTTTAAAACAATGTTGTTATGTTTTTAAACTTATTTAATGGATGGTCATCTTTGGTTTTATCACATAGTGGTTGTTATGATTGAATGTAATGATATTAAGCAAGTCATACATAATCACGCTTTCGCAAAAGTCAAGGTGTGACATACGGTACCGGTATTTCGGTAAAAAAATCTCATCCCTATAATCAACTACCTTGCTTACAGACATGTCAAGAGTGAATCACCATTCATTTAACTATTATTGATAAGTCCATTTACTACGGGAATTTTGTTTTGTTTATTGTTATAACAATTATCGCAGTACTGATGATTTTTGTATATATTTTTATTATAAGTTTTGAAGGCCCATTTTTACTTGTTCCGAAATATCAGGTACGACCCTGATTCTGAAATAAAATCATAATAGATTTTAAACACTCTAACTGGTCAACTTTGTACCATCATTAATGTCCTGTGTAACAGATTCCACAAATATGTACTATCTTGGTGATCTATATCAGCATTCAGGCCGGAGGGTATGGGAAAACTTTAATGTACTATTTACTTATTATGACATTTTACTTTGTTAAATATGTATTCTTAACTAATTTTTTGTTTATTATTATTAATATTTTATATGATCATAATAAAAATAAAAGTTTATATTCTTATCTAATTTTTTGTTTAAAATTATTATTATTATTATTTAATACGATCATAATAAAAACAAATGTTTAGTCTTATCAAAATATTTATTCTTATCTAATATTTTTGTTTAAAATTATTATTATTTAATATAATATGAGAGATAAATAGGAAAATAAGGTGAGAAAGCACCAGAAAGTTTTATACTTATCTAAATATTTATTCTTATCTAATATTTTTGTTTAAAATTGTTATTTATTATTTAATATGAGAGATAAATAACAAATAAGGTGAGAACACATCAGAAAGTGACATGTGTTAATTTTTTTTTTTTTTTCATTTATTAGTATAGAAAGATTTAGTACTATTTAGAGTGTTCACGGTTTGTTCCATCAATTTTAATGAGCTTTTCGAGTTAAACGAGTAATCATAGGAGTAGTAGTACTATTTTGATCTTGAAAGAAAGGCTGGTAATTTAGGTAGTCAATTCAATGTCGGCTTCTTCAAAACCCTTTTTCTGCTAGTGAGCTTTTCTTTGAAACCATCTCAGAGTAGTTCAAAGGAAGTAGCAGCTCTAGCTTTAGGGAATCAGCGGATTTTTCATATCCTCCTTCGGTCTCTTTCTCTAAGCTTGTGGGTGAAAGAATCACTCATACCCTCATAGTTTATACTTATTATCTGCTATAAAGAACCAAAGAAATGATTGGCTCACTCCAATAGTCAATGCAACCCCTACCAGCCATATGGACCCCCAAAGAAGAAGCGCTCTAGCGCGGATGACGGATAACACCTACCAATTGCCCAAAGAGTTCAAACCAACCCTTGTGATGTCACTGAACGAAAGTTTTCTTTTAGGGCAGTGATCAGGAACAAAACAAACCCAATTCCCTAAACATGGGCTAATCCTTATCCTTAAAGATTATCTGGGAAAGGGCTCCGTAACATCTATCTCAAAAGAAGGAAAAATGGCAAGCAGCGAATCTACATCTATAATTCAAAAAACTACAAAACTACATCGATTGGGTTGAATGGCTCAGTTGGACCAACTAGAATATTTGGTTTGGAGGTTTAGGAGGTTGGTTTTTTCAAATATTTTTTAAATTGTTTGTTTGCATGAAATTTCAAAAACATTGGTTTGTAGCAAGGTAAACCGTCAATTTCAGTCTTGACAAGTTGGTCTAGTGGTTAATCACTTGGTTTTTTTCATTGAGGTCTCAAGTTCAACTCCCACTAGCATCACTTTGAAGGACATTAGTGGTGGCAATAAAGTTTAGAGCTAGGCCTCTCTGGAGGTCGCCAGTTCGAAACCGAGCTGAACCGGGTTTTACCGCAGTGGGCCTTTAGGCGCGGGTTTTCCCCAGAACTGGTGGCTTGGTTGCTCGGGTATGCATCCAACTCTGAACGTTATAGAGGAGGGGATGCATTTGCTCGATGAGGGCATCACAAGATGCTTATCCGGTGATTTAGTTGGCCGTTCAAAAAAAAACGGTCAATTCCAAATTCTAAACCAAACATAACTTGTAAATCCAATTTTTAAACCATTTATCAGATTGTATGAATCCAAAACCGGCGGATTTATTCATGTTTAAACGATTAATATCCAAAATAAGTTTAAAAAAATTATCTAGACATTATAACATGCACGCAACATAAGATCAATCTTAAATGTTTTAATAAAGGTGTTGGTCTCAGTTTGGAAGTTGCCATTATGAAGAAAATACATTTAAAAAGACTATTTTGCTTACAAGAAAATACATTTAAATAGACTATTTTGCTTATATTATACTCTGTTATCTAGTTATATTAATAATTATAAAATTATTAGAATTTCAAATACCATACAATAAATAAAAAAATGATAAAATATAAATTTTGTATGCACAACCCCCAACAAGAGCCAGTGGTTATATTAAAAATATAACTTCTTTTAATAAATAGTTTTTGCTTACAAGAAAATACATTTAAATAGACTATTTTGCTTATATTATACTCTGTTATCTAGTTATATTAATAATTATAAAATTATTAGAATTTCAAATACCATACAATAAATAAAAAAATGATAAAATATAAATTTTGTATGCACAACCCCCAACAAGAGCCAGTGGTTATATTAACTTCTTTTAATAAATAGTAAATAACTATTTGAGCATCAAATATCTTGTGACGTGGGGGCACATCCATGGTGCATGGCCACAATAATTGATTTCTTCAATAAATATTGTTTTTTAGCACAATCCATCAAATATATATTTATAATGTTATTTTCGATAAGTATTAATCATGTGGGGTTTATTTTCATAAAGTTAGATAATATATGGTCGCATTTAATTAACGATTTTTAAATGAAGAATAGAAAATATTTACTGGGGCATTATCACAATGTGCCATTAAACTAACATGTGGTATATGGGACATTAATTAAAACAAATAATAGTTCATTAAATAAATAAAAATTACATAAATATTAAAAAACACACAAATAATACTATTTGTCTTAATTTTCATCTTCGCTTTCGTCATACTCGTCTTCATCTTGGCCTAATCAGCTCTTGCTCGACCTCCTCATCGGTCGACTCACCCTCATCGGCTAAAAACTTTTTGTAATAATAATTTGCAACGGATGAGGAAGATGTGAGGGAATCCATTTTTTATGAAGTTCGTGTTTATTTTGTAGGAGATTTGTAAAGTTGGTCTGGTGTTTGTAGATTATTTGTGAGTGTGAGTATGTTTGTATATATATTTATTGAATTTTTTTTTTAAATAGTCGCTGAAGATTAGACCGTTGTCCAACGTTCACTAAAACCTGATTCGCCATTCAAATTCATTTCGGACATATTTGAGAAAACGTCATTAAAAAAAGACCAAAAACGCCTCGAGGGCAATGTGGTGGGCCTTATGGGGCGTTTTGGGGACAATCCACGCCCAATTCAATTACCACTACATGTGGTCTTAGCATTTAAAAAAATCTATATACACATCTACATATGCACACTCTATTTTCATGTACTTATGTGTGCACTTTTTTGATTTTTTTTAAATTACTTTTTTTAACGACAAATTTCTTTTAATCCTTGTCGTCTATGTGACTTAAACTCAAAACCTCATCCTCTTAAACTTAGGTGTTTAAAGGTTTTGGCTTTACTAATGGACCACCACCCCCACTAGTTTTTGAATATTGTTTAACTTTTTTTTATTATGCTTACGAAGATGACATGTCGACCTATGTCAATTTTGGTTATGGTGTTCTTAAAAATAAAATGTTGTTTTGATCATCATCAATTGATGAAATCTAACTAGGGCTGTAAACGAACCGAACGTTCAGTGAGCAGTTCGTGAACCGTTGGCGGGAAGTTCTTTTATGTTCGTTCGATTAGCTTAACGAACGAACACGAACAAAAAATTTCGTTCGGTTAGCTTAGCGAACGAACACGAACACAAGTCTTGTTTGTTCGATTGCGTTCGTGAACGTTCGGTAATATGTTCGGTTACGTTCGTTCGTGTTCGTTTGATTATGTTAAAAAATAATACATAATAAATTTTTTATCTAAACATGTTGAAAACCTAACTCTATTTTTTTCTAAGTTAGCTCAAATTTGGACATGCTAAGACATTTTTTGGGATAATTATCTCTAAGTTAGTTAAAGTTGATTCATCGTTTGGTGGTGCATTAGACTTCTTGTGTTTTGATTTATCATTTGATGGTTGTATTTAACTACGTATACCCAATATTTAAGGATAACAATGATTTTATTTTTTTATTTCTAAGTTAAATGTTCGTTTGCGCTCTTTTTTATTTGCATGCATTCGTTTGTGTTCACTTGCGTTCGTTTGTGTTCGAGACCACTGTTCACGAACTGTTCGTGAACAACTGAATTTCCTTAACGAACGAACATGAACATAAACTTATGTTCGGTATGCGTTTGTGAAGAGTTCACGAACATGTTAATTTCCTTAACGAGCGAACGCAAACATGGCCTTGTTCGTGTTCGTTCGGTTCGTTTACATCCTAAATCTAACTAAAATCACTATTTAGATCGGTTTAAATCAACTTAAAGTACGAAAAATATAATTTTGGTGAAACTGGTGTCTTATGCCCAATTGGATGTGTTTTTAAGGTTTAAAGGTACAAATGAAGGTTTTGTACCTAACAAGTCATTTATGTTTTCTTGTGTGCATTTTTGCATTAGGCCACTTTTAATATATTCTATATGACCAAGGCTTTGGATGGGAATCGAATTAAAATTTTGAATTAAGTTGTTTATATACATACATAGGGGAGGGATCAATTACAAGTCCAAAAACAAATAAACTAAACTCTTAATGCATATTTATATTTATATAGTATTAATTTGAAACATTTGTATGCATATTTAGTTGTAAATTGTACTTAAACTAGGGTTAAGACCCGCCCGCGTTGCGGCGCGGGTACATCGTAAATATTGAATGGATTAGTCCAAACGTTATATGATGCATTAAAAAAAGGGGAGATGCACGGTACCCCTGACCGCAGAGGGGGATCCCCCCTCCCAAGCTAGCTTACCGGATCGCTCCCTGGCGGTGAAATTACCCAGCCGAAGCTGGGCACCAGGGTCCCTCAGACTCGAACTCGCGTATGAGCCCGGGCCAAAGCCCTCCTCGAGATGAAGATTGCCAACAGCGTTGCAGGGCAACTTCCGTTATATGATGCATTAACCATATGAAAACACACATTTCGACGTATCCAGTTGAACTCAGTGTAACCTGTATAAGCATTGTGATTGGATCAAACGTAAAGTAAATGGAATTCATTTCGAACAATTATAACGTATTATATGTGACCCAACTTATACAAAGAAAACGTAACGGGTATGAAGGAAAATACGCACATGTAATCGAAAGGCATTAATTGGAGGTTTCGAAAAAAAGGGAGAAAAAGAAACCAAAATTTGACTTCACTCGGTTCGAAACAAACTTTACAAAACATACATAAAATAAACACGAAAACATATTATATTTGACCTGAATCATTTCCCAAAAAAGTTTACGTCGAAACGTAGAACAACTTGAATTTATACGAAAACGTACATAGAAATATGCACGTAAAAATGGTTTCTTTAAACGAAAACGTATTATAATTGACCTCATTCGTCTATAAAAAAAGTTTACGTCGGAATGTAGAAGAAATCATATTTACACATACCCGTACATAAAATATGCACGTAAAAAATAGTTTTTAAGTAAAGGAAGTATAGGGGTAAACTGAAACAAAAAATTAGTAAAAAAATTAATAGGTTAAAAACGTTCGTAAAACCGTGCTAAGTAGCACCAATGCCACAACCACATCGACTTTCAACATCGTAAAAATAAAATAGATAAAATGATAAAAATTACACTGAACGAAAAGCAAACTAATCGTTGAATCACGCACACCCGTTACAGTGTCTTAATGCGAAGAAATTAATCAGAAACGTAAAACGTAGAAAATAATAACTTAGTCGATCTACGACCCGCCCGTTGCGGCGAACTTTTCAAAAGGGGAAAAATGGACGCGTTGCGACGGGTCTATCAAATATGAAAAAATAGAGCAAAAACGTTGAACCTCACATGCACGCTACGACATGTTAACTCGCAAAATTTAGAACGAAACGTAAAAAGAAAAACTTGCGAAAGATAGAAAGTATAGGGTACGAAAGTTGTAAATAATAAAGTGTTGTGTTAAATTATAAAAGATGGAAAACTTTGGGGTAAAAGTAAAAAAAATGAAAAGGGGTTAAAATGTAAAATATGAAATGTTTGGGTTAAATGTGAAAAACCTAGTTTTTTTTTTAAACACTCCCCAAGCACATGGTACATGTATTGATGCACATATAAGTTGGTTATTTATATATGGAATAATGTTTGTACCTTAATCAAATATTGGTTGTAAGTTGTGCTTAAGTGGTTGTACCTTAATAATGTATGCATGTTTAGTTGTAATTTGTGCTTAAATGTTTGTACCTTAATCAAATATTGGTTGTAAGTTATGCTTTAGTGGTTGTACCTTAATCAAATAATTGTTTCATTACCTTACCAAATTCAATATGTTTTTTATGCATGTATGGTTGTAAATTGTGCTTAAATGGTTGTACCCTAATCAAATAATGGTTTCATTATCTTACCATATTCAATTGGTTTGATCCATTCAAAGTTGTGTTGTTTTATTTGTAAATTATTATTATTTATAATAATTTAATTAATTTAGTCAAAATCTTGTATAAATATAATTTGCAACATATTGATGCAATGGTTGTTGTATTGTTTGCATTATGGTTTGTATAGTGGTAATGATATATATTATATATAGATTACGATGAACTTGTCAAATGGTAAAAAATAGACGCGGGTTCATCGTAACGTGCGAGTCCTAGATCAACTTATTTATTTTATTATATGTTTTACGTTTCGGTTTAATTTTTCGCATTAACACCGCAACTTCAGTGTCGGTGGTCGCTGGCAGTAGTGTGGCATTAGTGCTCGCCCCCGCCGCAACGCGAGGGTTGCTTAATACTAGTTTATTTTAAAGCTTATTGCCCGAAAGGTTAACATGTAATCTCATTCACTAATTAAATAAATGTGTGGCTATGATTCGGTTTACTAGAATCAAGCGCTTGATCCCTCCCACACACACGCACACACTTAATGGTTTCCTATCATACTATGGGTTTCGAATACTACTTATTTGTTTAACGGCCAACATAATCAATCCCGAGCATTCTCAGGGCACCCACTGAACTAAATGGAGTACTCTGGGAGTAACCGGAGTCCACTACCAAATCTGGGGAAGATCCGATAACCCACCTGCCCGTAGGCATAACGGTGGAATTACCAGTAAACCCTGTTTTACTCAAGGACCGCTTGTAGGCACGACGGTAGAATACTACTTAGCGGGCACGGCGGTGGAATACTATTTAGCTTTTGAATATTAATTACGTTGTACAAGCTTTAACTACTAGATCTATAAATGATTAATGTCACACATCACATCACAATTTTTAAAAAATCTAGAGTTAATTGTCATTTTAGTCCCTGAGGTTTGTCTAAATTTGCCATTTTAGTCCAAATAGTTTTTTTTTCGCCTCTGGGTCCCTGACTTTTCCCTTTTGTTGCCATTTTGATCACATACCCTAACTCCATCCAAAAACCCCATTTTTAACCAGGGGTATTTTGAGGATTTTCATTTTAAATATTTTCAATTGCCATTTTGATCCAATTCTAAAAAATCTAAAAAATTCTAAAAATTCTAAAAAAAAATCTAAAAATTCTAAAAAATAAAAAAAAAATCATAGAAATAAAAAATTATAAAAATAAAAAAATTATAAAAAATAAAAAAAAACACTAAAAAATCAAAAATAAAAAAAATCAAAAATAAAAAAAATCTAAAAAATCAAAAAATTCTAAAAAAATCAAAAATTTATAAAAAATCAAAAAAATCATAAGAATTCTAAAAAATCAAAAAATTATAAAAAATAAAAAAAATCTAAAAACTCAAACAAACATATTTTAAAGTTTCAAATTCAAAAAACGGCGATATATTCCTCCTCCAGACGAATATATTTTCAAGTTTTATCTATTTTGTTGAGTGAATGAGTGATCATGATGAGATAGAACCATTTATCCATTTAAAAAAACAAATTTCATTTTAAGTTGATATCTTTCACAAACATTCTTACATTTCCACATTAATTATCACTCTTTTGGCCTTTTTATATATGTTTTCATAGCAAAACTATTGATTACAATAATATTTTCATCTTTAGTTTTGTATCAATTAATATAATTTACTAAATATAAATATCATGAAATATAAATTTTATAAACTAAAACATAACATGCATGTTCGTTAGTTAGTGGTTCTATCTCATCATGTCCACTCATTCACTCAACAAAATAGATAAAACTTGAAAATATATTCATCTGGACTAGGAATATATCGTCATTTTTTGAATTTGAAACTTTAAAATATGTTTGTTTGAGTTTTAAGATTTTTTTTATTTTTTAGATTCTTTTTAGAATATTTATGATTTTTTTTATTTTTTAGATTTTTTATGATTTTTTTTATTTTTTATGATTTTTTTTATTTTTTAGTTTTTTTTTTATTTTTTAGAATTTTTTTGACTTTTAGAATTTTTTTTATTTTTAGAATTTTTTATTTTTATGATTTTTTTTATTTTTTGAATTTTTTTTATTTTTTAGAACTTTTTGGATTTTTTAGAATTTTTTTGAATTTTTTTGAATTTTTTTATTTTTAGAATTTTTATGATTTTTTTTTATTTTTTAGAATTTTTTTGATTTTTTAGAATTTTTTTGATTTTTTAGAATTGGATCAAAATGGCAATTGAAAACATTTAAAATGAAAATTCCCAAAATACCCCTGGTTAAAAATAGGGGTTTTGGATGGAGTTAGGGTATGTGATCAAAATGGCAACAAAAGGGAAAAGTCAGGGACCCAGAGGCGAAAAAAAAACTATTTGGACTAAAATAGCAAATTTAGAAAAACCTCAGGGACTAAAATGGCAATTAACTCAAAAATCTAGGACCAATTATGTGCTATATTATATATAAAAAAAAAACTATATAAATCATAGTGTTAAAATGTCGAATTTGGATGGGCCCGCTACTTATCAACAAGTTAACAATTCATTTTGCAACCATATGGATATATATTTCATGTGACCCATGTTACTTAGCAACAAAATTATCTTACATACTTCTTTGTTTTACCTAGATCTAAATAAGATGTGCTAGTTTACATTTCAAAAGGTTCAACAATGTGTCCTTCTTACCATATATTTTATCAACAAGGGTCCTTACATCCATTTTCCAAATAAAACTGTAGTCCATACACCCATGTCTTAACTTCTTATCACACATATACACAAATTTTGAGTTTAGCTTTAGAACTTTTTGGTTACTTATCAAACTATGTTACTATGTGCATGTTTATTTTCTCCTGTTCACCAATCCAGGGGTGGGCGGGGAGAACCACCGGCCAGGGCCAGAATTTCGATGGGCACGTTATTTTAAAAAAACCCGATATGTATATAGGATATACTCATACAAACACCAATATTGACCCACTCAGGGCCGGCCCAAAGGGTGTGTGGGATGGGCGACGACTCAGGGCCCAAACCATCGAGGGCCCAATTTTTTTGGTTTTTGTATTAGTTTTACACTATAAAGTTAGAATATATACGTAATGAATCGGAAAAATGCCATTGTGAAGCATTTGGTTTGCTGGTTTGAAAGTCACTTTAATAATAAGAAGACACGAGTTCTAATCCCAGCATCCTCAGTTTTGTTTTTTTCTTTTTGTTTCTTATCTATTCATTAAATGCAAATGACATTATTTGCCTAATTTTGTCAAGTTACATTAATTGATTGGAGTTGATTCAAATTACATTAATTCATTTTCATATATTTAATTTTTTATATATATTCTTTTTAAAAAATTTATATTTAAGGGCCCGTATTTTCTGTTTGCACAAGGCCTAAAGATTTTCGAACATTTTCAGAGACGCCCCTGCGCCCACTTACAAAACTATTTTTATGGTTTAGATTAGTTATTAGCCTATTGGCATTAGGTTGTATGAAAAACTAGTTTATATAATATATTTCGTTAAGGTTTAAGGACACGTTTTTTCGAGCTCGAATAAGATACATGAATTCTCAGCGTCGGCTCTACACCAATCGTACATTAGTATTCACAATTAGCATATTCAATTACTCTTATTAAAGTTTATAAACTTTATATACCCATCTTAGTTGTAACAAGTGAGAACATATGCAATCTAGTTCTCAATGCCAAGCCCTTCAATCCTTGTCAAATTAATAATTCTTTCATCAATACATTTAGTTTCTCAAACATGTGCATCTATGCATGCTCACTTTAAAATTATCAACACTTTCATCCAAATAGTGATCATTTTTTATATAACATTTCATCAATTTCCATTAGCGTTTAGTTAATTAATTAATAAAATTGCCATATATCAATGTTTTTATATAGTAAGAGATAGATTGGTTACACTTGGATAATAATGTAAGACCAACTTGTATAGTAGAGGTTGTATTTTTACTAAAAATAACAACTTACACACTTCTTTCATGTTTAGAAAATTTACTTATATTATAAAACATTAACTAATTTACTTTAAAGTTTTCTGCCAGTAATTTTACTTTTTCTTCCTTTTCATATATTATAACTTTAGGGTGTCCGGAGTGGGGGCGGCAAACCCACCCGGCACCGATCGGCAACCATTGCCTAAACATTTGCCGCCTGACTTTTACCGAAAAAGGGGAGGAGTTCGGTGAGGGTTCATTGATGCGGGGAAGAGAGTGGGTGAGAGAGAGGGGGTATTGTGGGGTGGGGTCCATTCCAATCTCAACCAATCACATTTTTTTCCTTTTAAAAAAAAAATAGTTTACCACTTCACCATTGTCTAAACCATTGCCAACCTTTTGAGCATAGTTTACCACTTTTACATGGCACACTCTCATTGGTTGAATTTTTAGTTTGCCACTCTCAAGTGTCTAACCACTCCCTACACCCTTATAATCAAACTAGTTATAATGACTTTGTCTAACAAAAATTGACAAATATTTAATGAGACAAATAAATAAAATAAAGTATGTGGATTGTTGATACCTTTTTCTTGTAACTATATAGAAGGTGGCCACATGTAGATATCTCCTTTTGTCGTCGGAGTTGGTTGCTTAGAAAGTCAACTTCTTCTAGATGTCACCCACGTTTTAGTTAAATGTATATATTTTCTTTTAGAAAGTTAACCTTTTTCCTATCTATGGTTTTATATGTTTGTGGTGTGAGAATTGTGAAAAAGAACATGATATTGTTATGTATGCGTTACATGTGTGTATGGGTGGTTTCAGCTTTTAGTTAGGCTTAGTATAAAGTGTGAGTCAATTTGTAATTAGGCTAGTCTATTAGTGTCTTCATGTCATATCAGCATGGGACGTCAAACACCACCCTATTAGTTATTGAAGGGCGGTAAAGCCCTCGTTCGTTATTTTATTAACGGGTGTCAAACCCTTGAGAGATAGGGTCCACCCCCTTTTGACCAATAATGTCTATTTTTTATATTTAGTTAAATCACTGCACCTAGTTATTTGGCATTTGGTTATGGCTAAATGTTTATGTGGCAGGCAGCACATGACCGTAATGTACAATTGTTTAGTTCTTCCACTACATATAGCCTTATTAGGACACCATTGTTATTAACTATAAAATATTTATTTAATGCTTTAATTTATAATTAAATACTAAAAATAACTTAAAGATGTGACAAAAAATACTAAATTTCATTTAATTTTTATAATTACTACAATGAAAAAAAGACAATACTAGACATAAAATACTAACATTAATCATAAAGTATGTAAGCAATATGTTTTACTAAATAAAATTTCAGCTTTGGTTATGGTATACAACATGAACACTGATTTTTATATATCTTACATAGCGAAGTCGGTTTGGTTTCTCATCTCCTTTACTACCTCAATTTTAAAGTCGGTGAGGTTGCTCATCTCCTTTGCTACATCCTTTGGTAAAATATCACTTTTAACTATTACTCTATTTTACAAGTTTTTTGCTATCCTCCTACTTTGGCAAATATCATTTTTAACCCTTACTCTACTTTACAGGTTTTACAAACTAACCCTTCCAGCTTCTAATGTTTCTACTCTACCATTGTATCAAATATAATGTACGTTTTTAACCTAATAAGTTTTTTACCAACTTAATTTTTCTTCAATAACTTTTGTTATGTTCACTAATATTTGTAATATACTCATTTGTTATGGTGTTTAAATGTTACAGTTCGTATATTCATGTTTCTATTTTTAGAAAGTCTGTATTTGTACTTCATTTCAATCTTGTAATCCAAAACTTCGATCATAATGGAAATCATGTTTTATTTCAATCTTGTTTAATCATGTTTGCACAACATGTAATCAATCACTCAATACATATAATTTATATAAAACCGACACACATTTATGTTTACTCGATGTTTAGGATTCAATTAATCATACTCCATATTTACGACATGCTTAAACACCACCCCTTAAACCCTAATTTATGATTAACTTATAAGTTGTTACATAATATAACCTAACTAATAACAAAGAGAGACTAAAAATGTAATTTTGGTATTCTGATTGGTATTCTGAGAAGGCTTACGGACTGTAAGCCTAGGACCTTACGGTCCGTAAGGGTGTTTGGCAGCAGGCCCTTTTTTCAGCTCGCGAATTTTGAGTTAATTCACCTCCCAACCACTCTAACACCCACCTAACACTCTTAATGACTAACCCTAATCAACCACTTTATAAATAAGCCTCCTCCACACTCTCCTAACCCTTTACACTCTCTTAAATCACTCCTAAGTTCTCATAAATCATCAAGACTCCCAAGTATTGGCAGATTGTGCACAAGTCTGAAACAGTGAGTTTTGGACCTTGTTCTTCAACGTTGTTCTTGTTTTCTTCTTTCAATCTACTTGGATGATCTCCAAGATATTACCCAATGTTCACCAAGGTGTAACAAGGTGGTACATCACTTATACGAGGCTCCAAATTCAGTTTTAAATTCTGTTTTGTTAAAACTTTCAAATACTTCAACATTTATTTCTCTTTCTTGGGTGAACTTGCACCAAACCTTGTCCCTAACTAATTTACATGTTGTAGGTCTTGATTTGAGGTATTCATCCAGAAATTATGAGGTTCAAACACCTCCTAATCAATCCATCCAAGTCGCTAAACAACTTCCAAGTAACCAAGTGAACAAGACTACACCAAGTCTATAAACACTATCCATATTTGGAATGCACTCGTTTAGTCACTTGGTTGTTTAAGTGATTTAGATGATCTAAGTAGTTTCCATGAATCAAAGTGAGCCAACCCCACCTCGTCTCTAACATCTGCCATGTTAGATATGCACTCATCGGGTTGTTCTCATTTGGCTACTTAGTAACTTAGATACATTCCATTACATACTTATGTTTCACGACCATCCAAAATCACCTTCATGGTGGTTTTGTGCATTGGTGAACTCTAAGAGGTTTGTGGATTACCCAACCTCCATACATAACAATCTACTTGGACTACTAACAAAATTTAAATACATATATATATATATATATATATATATATATATATATATTGTAACACCTCGTAAAATCACGTCCAATGATGTATTGACACGTGTAATAAACCCTAATAAAGTCAAACGTTGAATTTAAGGGGCTAATTTTTCAAAAAATTGAAAACTTTGAATGCGAAAGGACTAAAAGTGTCAACATGCTTAATATAAGCCTTTGAATAACGTTACACGACGATCATATTCACAAATGAGCCACTTGATGATCGAGAGTAGCCGTTTGCGTAATTAATTGAAAGTTTGCGCGATGAAGGGTTAAAAGCGTCAACATGTTAATTCTTACCTCTGAGTGACCTTTTAACAAACCGGGAGCTTCATGATATTTGATTATACTCTCGGGAATTCCAATTATTGGTCGTCTAAGGTTTTTATGCCTTTAAGTGACGTTACGCGCAACTTTGCAAGTTTAAGGGGTTAAAAGCGTCAATATGTTTAATTATACCTCTGAATGACCTTTTTACATACCCGAAGCATCTTGATGTTTAATAATACTCTCAAGAATTCCTAATATGGTTTAGATAAGGCTTCAATGTGTTATTAAACGATGATATGCGCAAGTTTGCGCATTAGAGGGACTATTTGCGTCAAATTGCAAAAGTATACTGATTCGGGTGATATCTAACCTTCCGGAATATGATCATAAGTTAAACATGTCCTAAATATCCTTTACATAGCTTAGAAATAGGCTTAGAGGTGTTTGGTGCGCAAACATAAACTTATTTGATCAACAGGGACTAAAAGCGTCAAAAAGTGCATAAGTTTGCATTATCGCTCATATCTTACGTTCTGAATATATCCGGACATCCAAAAATTTATGTAATCATTAAAATATTTTATTTTAATGAATGGCATGATTAAATTCCATTTGTCGCGTAATTTGGATCGTTTTTCGCGTCCGTTCGTGTTTCGTCGTAATTAGCCGAACAACGTGATCGTACGACCAAACGAACTGACATCCGGCATATTTTTTAGCATGTTTTATGTTCCCTATGTTTGGGCATCATTGTAGGGCCTTGAAAATGGCTTAACGGGACTTAACCGCGTCAAAAAGGGCCTTACAAGTTTACAGGGACTAAAACTGTAAGTTTTGAAAGTTACTGCTGATCTGGTCTGTTATGGCTTAACCTCATACTTATTTCTGGACTCGGCATGAGTCATGAGCCGAGGACCGTCGGGCTGCACCTCTCGGGCCATCTAAAACAGTGTTTTCAGCTGTTAAAATGTTCTGAATTAAACACAGGGATCAAAGCTGCACATGCAGCAAACCTTAAGTTGGGCTGGACTATTACGCGGGCCGCGTAGCCCAGTGGGCTTGCCTTCGCGGGCCGCCAGGATGTCTGCAGCAGCAGCAGCAGCAGATTGTTTCTGCTAATGGTTTTTGCCATTCCTTGAGCACCAAGTTCATTTTAAAACCATTAAACTGAATCCATGGGTTGCACATGGATTATTAACAGCTGTTTAACACCTGTGATGATCTCATGAACCTTTGAAACACTTGGCATCATCTCATTTCATCTCAAACTCTATAAATAGGCCAAGATTTTTCACTTTCAATTGCACATTTCCTTTCAATCTGCTCATGCTCTCAATCAAAGGGGATCCTGATCATTATGGAACCTCTCTTGAGTTCTTTTCAGTCCATTGGACCCTTTGTAAGTGTCCTTTCATGACTAGTTTGTTTTATTTGGCGTTTAAAGCCAAAGAGTCAAGCGTTTACGTTAAACGCTTTGACTTTTAAACGGTCGAGACATGGTTCGTAAAGAACATGGCTACGTGATCGTAATTAGGTAGGTATTAAACCCTCAAAAGGGCACCTCCTAATTACCATGTTTGCTTAGTTAATTGTCGGGTCAAAATAATTACAATAAAAGTCAAATGAGTCGGTTTTAAATAAAATTCATAACTAATGATGTAGAAGCAATAAAATAAATTTTATCACTTTAATAAATTGGTAAATATTAATTGAACATGTCTAGGCATGTTCAACCCGACAATTCTGAGTTTAGGCTCGGTTCGCAACCGAAAGTCGTAAAAATTGACTTTTGCTTTGACTTTCAGTTCTACCCCGATTTAGCTTAGTTTAGATATGCCTTAGGATTCCTTTAGGATCATATTATAGGCTAGTATAACCCTCTGAGGTTGTACAACTTGGTTCCATAGAAATCCTAGTTCATTGCTTGTTTCCGTTAAATGCTTAAAAGTTGACCATTATGCCCTTTTGATATTAAAACGAGATTTTTGAAAATGTGAGAGGGCAAAAACCTTTATTACTGATTTATAAACATGTTCTAAAAATTTTACATCAGTTTGAGGTCTAAATTAGGAATTATGCTCAATATCGTAAATTGAAAGCTTTTTATTAATTAAACGGCATTATTAGCATAAAGCCTATTTAAGCCCTAATTTCGACACCAAACTTTTTACCCATTGATGTAATATAATATTTTGGGATTTTTTAAGATTTTTGTTGAATTTTAAACTGATCATAACATAGGGTTCTTGCATTGACTCGGTAATTGACGGTTATGCCTTTTTTTGCTAGTATAATGAGTTTTACATATCCTTTACATACCAAACCTTTTGCTACTAATTTTATATATTAAATAAGTTATTTTAAACTGTAAAGACTGTTCAAAATCTCAGATTTCCGTATTTAACCCGAATACCGTCAAATACCGACTTTTATGCGATTTAGGCGCATAGTATGGTTTAAAACCATATTTGGCACCTAAAGCTTGTTACCTACTGATGTTATGAATAAATTCTTATACTTTAAGAGTTAGAAAAAGTTTTGAACTCAGATTTCCAAATTTGGCCTTTAAAGCTTATGTGAAATGACCAAAATGCCCCTACGGTGCATAGTTTGGCCATAAATGATATATTTCACATATATATAATATCTTACTGATATAACCTACTAAAATAAATATTTTTACTGGTCAATTTAGACCAGAACCTCAGATTATTATTTAACCTCTTTTACAATCTTAAAAATGACCAAAATACCCCTATGGGGCTTAAATTGGTTTTAAATCCGTTTTGGGCATAATGGAAGATATCCTACTGATATCATAACATATTTAAAGCATATTAACTTGTGGAACTTGTACATGAGTCATTTGGTTACCCGTTATGCACTTTTCGCGTTCGGTACGGTTTATGTGAGTAGTTCGCATAAATCGACCGAAACGGGTCAAACCTTATCGTTTTCTCTTCAAAATCCAGAATGTGTTTAGTTTACCCATATTATACAAGTCTTCATACTTGTCGGGTCTAAAGCACATTCTAATCCGGTCTTCGCTTAATCTTGCGTTTTGAACCGTAAACTTTTCTTTAAAACTAACCGGTCTAAGTTTAAACTTAAGTAAGACCCGTTAGGAATCTAATAGGTTATTAAAACCTTCGTTCCAGATTTAGGAGCCCAGTAAAAGATATTTGCACTTGCTGATTTTTATACGGCTGGGATAAAATTTATATTTTGCTCAGGTAAATACTTTTAACTTATTTTCCCTTATACGAGCTTGGGGTACGGTATATAAAATACCGCTTGGTCGGGTATTGAATTTTTAATCATATGAAGGTTAAATCATTGAGATAACCCGTTTAATCTGTTTTGTTTGTTTTAAGCCTTTGGGGGATTAATGACCATGTCCTGTATATCCTCGGCTCATTCATTGAACACTAGTGTATTTGCGAACTGGGTAAACAAATCCTGACCATTGATTTACGTCATCAGATTGTAAAATACACTAGTGTATTTTCATCATCAAATCCTGGCCATGGATTTACACTTGTGTATTGATAATCAAGGTGTAGGATTAGTCCACTAGTGTTCACAAATAAGGGGTTTGTTCACTAATGAACCTATACACACACACACGACTCATACAAACCGAACTATGATATCAATCAAACCATGAATGAATATTATTAGTTATAGTGTTACCATCTTAGTTCTTGATTCCACCAAGTTTGGATTCTAATGGATGAGTTAGTATCAATGAAAACACACTAATACATAGTGTCCAAACGAGTGTCTAAGACAAAATGTATTTTCTCATATATGTATTTTCTATCATTTTAATACCGAACCCAAATCATCAATCAAAATCCATAAACTCATGCACCTTCGGTTCCCCCATTGTAGGGTAATCTCGGTGTTACAATCTTAAGACTCATCAACTCACGTACGTGGAACTTCTACGCAAACCGTGAGTTTACATGATCCCATTTTACATTTTATACACTTTTGGGTGCGATATGTACAACCTTATCAAAATCAAAATATCAATCACATTATTCAAATCAATCAATCCATTATTACATGCTTAATCGATATGCTTAGGATAAATACATGCTAGAAGCCTTTCTTGCACAATATTTGTCATTAATGTCATGAACCAACCCTAACATGTATAACGCTATAGGAGTAGCACACCGCCCTTAGGAATGGTCTATGTTAAGTTATTCAATCACGGTATTGTTCGCCTCGGTGATGAGATACGCAACTTTGTGGACACAATTGGTTTGACATATAATTGTTGCATGCTAGCTATGTTATGTTTTTGCCTTAGTATACTTTTATGCCATGTAGGATTGACAACAACTTTTTATCTATGCTAGTAGCCAAAATTTTTATGCTCACCAATGCTTTATGTGTTGACCGTTACTTTAATATATATTGTAGGAGATTGATGCTATGACTTTTCAAGAATCTAGTAGGATGGATTTTAGAAACACATTTTAAATTTATGTACTTTCACTTTGTTGTAATTGAATTTCCATGTTGTATTTCTATTCCAAACAATGTAGCACTTAGTTCATCAATGAAAAATGGAATTTTATTTAAATATTGTCATATTTAGCAAGCTGTGATGTCTCGAACAATCTATTTTGTCCTGCCCCGATGTTTCCGTCATCGGTTGGGGTGTGACATTAAAAGCTCTGTAAAATATCATTTTGACACCCGCTGAGTTTCTAAAGTTTCGAGTTTACCCATTTCGTTTCTTTACTTAAAAAATATTTTTTTGTTCGTATTTTTATGTATGTGTACGTATAAATTCGAGTTTGTCAATGTTTCAATGTAAAAAAAAAATTTGAAAACGATTCAGGTTAAATATAATACGTTTTTGTGCTTATTTTATGTACGTTTTCGGTTGATCTACATTTCAACGTAAATTTTTCTCTAAACCGAGTAAGATCAGATATAATATGTTTTCATTCAACGGTTTAAATTTAAGTTTTTGACCCCGTCACAACGCATGAGGGGTAAAATTAATATTTTATTCTTAATACATCTCTTGACTTTGGTCCTTTTACTTTACACAACACTCGTATTTACCCAATGTGTTTTCTTTTGTCATTTTATGGGTTTTTTTTAAAAGCTCTAATTAATCACTTTAGATTACACACGGTTAGTTTTTTTACTTTATACACATTTTATGCTTTTTCTGTATGTTTTCTATATATGAGTCGGGTCACATATAATACGTTATGATTATATGGTATAAATTTGATTTATTTTATGTTTTGATCTCATCACAATGCTTATATAGGTTACATTGAGTTAGATCTAATACGTTAAAACGTGTATTTTTATATGATTAACGCACGAAAAACACTCGACTAATTCATTCAAAGTTTGCAATGAGCCCGCAGCTTACAATTAACTTTTAGTTCGGTCTGTACAAGATTAAGATTACACATTGCGATGTGTTTTCTAAATTAATAAAGAAATTAAATATAAAAATAACTATTGATAAACCGAACAAAATTAAAATTTAAAATTCACATTTGTGTTCAATTAATATTAGTTGAAATTAATGATTTTCTAATTTTATTTACCGGTGATGATACCATGTTGGGATGTTAAAATTTGTAAGACTCGGTTTCGCCAGTTAAAAAAAGTTTTTTTATATGGTTTTATTACATAAGATGTATTATGTAATTGAAAATTAAAGTCATGATTTATATCAATTAAAACCCATTAAAATGAATATTGATATTGATTCCAATAAAATTGGTTCCGGTACAGATGTTATTCGGTCGGTACCGGCCTCCTTTGTCACCATACTATTTCAAAAACAACTACGATTTCAACTAACATATTTATCTCTATGTTAATAAAAAAATAAATGCAGTCGCGCATTTAGTGGGTGAAACACATGCATTGCGACGGGGATGTTAAAATTTGTAAGGTTCGGTTTCGACGACTACAATAAAAGTTTATTTACAATGATTTTATTACACGAAACTTGTATGATGTAACCCAAAAAATAAAGTCATATCTGCATCAATCCAAACCCATAAAGGTTAATACCAATATCAGTTATGATAACATCAATACCGGTATCGATGAATTTCGATCGGTGGCGACTCGGTTCTTCACCGTACCACTATTTTGAATATAATTTTGTTTTCAATAAAATTTATATAGGAATGTTAAGAAAAAAATTAAACGTAGCTATGCATTTGATTTTTATAAAAAAGAACAAACGAACGAAGTATAAAAGAAAATTTTATCTATTTAGTTATAGGCGCATATTATTTATAGTATAAGAGGTGGAATTTTAAAATAGAGAGGTCATGAGTTTAAGTCTCACGAAAAGTAAAATGTGCCGTTCAAAAAAAGAAGATTTAAAAAAAAAAAAAAACAAAAGTTGAATTTCATTTATTATTATTACCCTAAAGTTTTAAAGTACAAAGTCGGTGGCTTCAGCCACCGACCAACTCCTCCTTTTTGTCGCCTTACCCTAAAGTCTTAAAGTACAAAGTCGGTGACTTCAGCCACCGACCAACTCCTCCTTTTTGTCGCCATTTGTCTTTTCTATGTTTTCCTTTTGTCTTCTCTTGGGTCCCTTCTCTGTTCTTTCTTTTTCCCCAGATACACAAAACACAGAACACCCCAAATAAAACCCTAGCTCCATCTCCCCTTCAAACACCGTGATCCCCTCCTCCTCCTCCCATCGCCGCCGTCCCCCGCCCCTACGACGCCGTCACGCCCCCTCCTCCCCCCCTTCACACACCGTCGATCCCCTTTTTCTTCCTCGCCGTCGCTGGTGCTGCAGGCCTCCGGTTCGCCGTCGATGCTGCTGCTGCCCTCCGCCACGCCACCCCGTCGTTGCTGCTGCTGCTCTCCCCGTCGATCTCCTCCCTTCTCCCTTGCTACTTCACCGAATCAAGTATGTTTCTTTATCTTCAAGAATTGTTTTTTTCTTTTTTAATCTTATGATATGTACAGACAATCTATGATATATAATCTTAAAGTACAATAGGTTCCATTTACAAGTTTGGTTCCTGCTTTGATTTTTACATTTTGACTCTTTTACTTTTGTATGTTTTTTCCTTCGTCCTTCCTGGTTGTCCGGTGGCGGGATCACATGTTTTCTTCCAAAGCATTTACAAGATAAACTTTATTCATGAAAAAGCTTCAGTTCCACCACCGCCTCTACCAAAGAAGAGACGGAATGGTTGTTGTTCTCATTGGGGCTCATGGACAAAGATCTTGACTTTCTTACTTTTCTTTATCATCACCGTCATCGTAGTACTCATCTCCATCGACCAAACCGCCGTCGGCGGCGGTAGAGCTAGGGTTCGAAGAATTGGGTCTCTAAATGTTGCAATGTTGGTTGCTCTAAAGCGCATCGTTAGCGGTAACGTGCCCGATTCCCTACGGTACGCATCTCTTTTAACGACTGAACCCTAATTTTGAGAGAAAATATTAAATAGCTTGTATGCAATCTTCTTGGTTTTTTCATGATAAATCTTTTGAAGCATGTTTAGGGAAATGATTTTACCATTTCAATTGAATTAGATATGTTACTAATTCATTCATTCGTCTAAGGAATCTAAAGAAAATGGTTTAACTTTATTGTGTTTTGGTTAATGTTCATTGATTGTAGACTTGATAATTTGGGATTTTGTTTGAATCTTTTTTTTTTTCTTTTATCCGTCTATTTCATGCCATTCATCATGGAATTTTATAATTTATTTGTTTAATTAGGGCTTTGTATATTTGTTGATAGGATTATCAGGGAGAGATGGAATAGGAGTTTGGTTCAGGAGTTTTGCTACAATCTATGGTTATAGTTTCTTTGTGATATGTATTGGGTTGGGCGTACGGGTCGGCATGCATGAGGCGGGGTCGTATATGTCATGGGTTATTTTGTGGTGATAGGAGATGCTCCGTCGCCCGATGGAGAACCGTAGAGCCCCATAGATTGCTGTTCGTGCGGGCCCGCATAGAAGTGTTGAGAGACTGCATTTCAGCCAAAAGCCTCTTGAACATGGTGTCATGCTGGACAAAACGATCATGGGTTTGTTGTTGGAATTCGGCATTGGTGAGTTTCGGTTTTCCATTGGATCTAGACCACTCTAATACCACTGATGTGGATCAATTAGCGGTTGAAATGGCTAAAGAAATAAGATAAGGACTTGAAAGAAGTTTAGAGGGAAGACTTGGATCAAACTTTCTCATGCATCCAGATGGCCTTTAAATAGGAAATACATGGGACTTGACTCAACTAGCCTACTGGTACGTGGGAATCATAAGACAACTAACAACTAAGTACGTGGGATATGGAGCATCCTCCTCTATCCCTTTCTTATTGCCACACATTCGGAAATAGAAAACAAATAAAAAACTGACAAATAACCCATGACATTCAACGGCGTAGCTTGAGATTTCCGACCGGGGGGTCGGAAGTCACCGGACCTAATATAACTTTAAAATTATAAAACCGGGGGGTCAAAAACGTATATAACTAAAAAATTCTATACGAAAACTAGATACCGGGCACTACTGAGCGAAAAGTTCAGAGGGTCGAGCCCCCCCCCCCCCCCCCCCCCCCCCCAAGTAAGCTACGCCCTTGATGACATTTACGACCCAACCCCATGCATGCCAACCCATAATGCTTTTAGTTTCATGTCAGTTATAAAATAGAAAAAAAAAACACACTTTTATTACATCAATGTCTCTTTCTACATATGATGTTAGCTTTGGCTTTTTACTTAAAATGTTGAAATAGTCAAACATAAAAATATCAACGTTGCTTTGTAAATACTATAGGTTGTGTTTTTTAATGCAGGAGTCTTGGGGTGACTTACAAAAATGCTAATCTTCTATAGTCTTATGAATCAAACCTTATGTGTTTGCATTGTGATGTAAACAAAACTTTTTCCTTTGCCAGGGGTTCAAAGAATTGTTTTGCAACTTTTACAACTGCAAAGGTAAGTGTTATATGCTTTTGTATTGTGTTATTGAACTTTTGATTTGTGCAGCATGATGGTTAATGGTTATGTTTTGTTATTATATTTTTCTTTTGTAGTGATAAGACTTATTTATGTAGTATACTACTACATCATGCGGTAGTAGACTTATTTATGTAGTATAGTATAGCATATTCATGTAACATTGCAAACGATAAACTTATTTATATAGTTTAGGATATTCATGTAACATCACAAATGGTCAACTTATTTATATAGTATAGTATATTCATGTAACCTCACAAACGGGTTGGTTGTTACCGCAAGAGCAATTTTTATTGTGGTTTGAACAAAATCAAGGATAAGGGTATTTAAGGAATATTATAAAAATCACAACCCATTTTAATTCAAAACCTTACTTGCCATTTACTTATTAATTCAACCCATTTTGTATAGCTGGTTTATACACTTTTAGGGTTCCAAAGTTCATTGATCTTCATTTTGTTTACAACAGATTCATGAGAAAATAGAAGACAACTGGGATGGGAGGAGATAATCAAGAAGGGTGGATATATCAGCTTATCTGGGATCAGGTGCGAATGATCGTCATATGCTAATGCCTTGACAAGGGATCTGTTGCGTTTCACATAACTTTATATAACTAATACCTGAGAAATATTGAATATGCAACCATCTATGTACATTGTATCAAACACATAATACACTTGGATTTTCTTTTATTGTATGTGCCTAAATAATGGCTAACTTGGTTGCATCTGGAGTTGGTAATACTTTTGTTGATTTACTACTTTGAGTACGTGAATATACGGTTTTGCCGCCGCAAAGCGCGGCATGGCTAAATCCTAGTTATTGTATGAAAGATAAATGTCGGTGACATTTACCAAATTAGTCCCTACCTTTTGAATTTTAGTTTCAATCCTTTATTTGTTTATTTATTGTATATTTGGTCTATGTGCATCAGTACATGTGTTGCTTTAACCTTTAAAGTTTACAATCGTTTTGCATTTTAGTTTAACCTTTATTGTTTTTTTTTTTGTATGTTTGGTCCTCTGCCTGCCTGTGTTGCTTTAAGCTTTGAAGTTTACAATCATTATTTGCTTATGATGGTTGTTCAATTGCAACAAAAAAAAAAGAACATTATACTTTTAATATTAATTAAAAGATGAGAATTCACATGCGACACCTTTTCTAAGTTTAGTTTGCATTCCAAAAATAATCATTTCCATATAGTTACGGTTACTATAACATCTATTTCAATAACTTGAATGCGCGTGGAGCGTCACATAGAAAGCAAGCGATAACCCATCCGTTTGATGTTTACAAGGATCACGAACGCCGGCCTTATAAACTCATACTGGTTTATGTTTTACTTAGAATTCTCCATTTGAATTTTGCTAAGCATCCGCGCTACAGAGCGCGCGAGCAAATTTACTAGTTTAAACTTATGATTAATTTTTTTTTTTTTTTGGTATATTCAGTTAACTATCTTCTTAATACGTGTCTTTTAGGTACAAGTTGCCGTTAGTGTCTTGGTGATATTAATTTGAGAGCGACATACAATAAGAAATTATACATACTATTAAAAGGCTATGTCGGTGATAGCCTTTTTTTAATTTTTTTTTTGTCTTTTTCTACCAACATTTGACTTTTCTTTTTTTTTTTTTCTTTTTTTTCTTAATTTACGTTTTCGACCATTATGCTTTGTGTGTTGTTTCTTAAATACTAACTTCTTTTGCAATTTACAGTTTTCATCTACTTTTTAACTTTACGTTTCATCTTTCAAACTTTACCAGCACCAACCCTCTACTTTGGTTTTCCACCATTACCCCTTAGCTCTTACACAATTACGCCACCAACACTCTTTTTTTATATTTCCACCAACACCCCTCATATTTTACACATTTTCGCCACCACCCCTATACTTTTACACTGTCATTTTTACACTTTGTTTTTTACCTCTTGCACTATTACTCCATTTTTACACCCGCCCAACTTTAAAAAAATTGCAATTGTAACCCCAAGACTACAACTACTATTTTTCCAAATGCCAATGCATTGTGTTTTACGAAATGTCTTAGGCATTGTGTTTTACACTTTATGTCTACCTTTGTGTTTTACACATTTTTTTTGTAATTGTCTTTCACGCACTGCGTTTTACGAATCGTGTTTTTTCTTACTATATGTTTCCACCGTCGCGCGCCGCCGCAACGCGCGGCCGGGCAAAATACTAGTTTATTATAAAAAGGCCTAAGTGGGCCAAAAAATATAAGTTTTTGATGGGCCCACTTTTAGGTAAATTATTAACACTGTCACTTAAGGCGTGTGTCCACGTGTTGGGCCTGATGCTTATAGAGCCAGCAACAGGGGGTCCACATGAAAAGATTATTCTTTGAATTTATAAAAAATATATGTGATAAGTGTTATGTGGATACACAAAAAGAACCGACCTTAAGATAAGACGGGTCAAATACATAAAAAAAAAAAAAAAAAAAAAAAAAAACCTTCAAACCTCTTGAATCGCTTTTACATAAAAGAAATTAAGAAAGAAACTTTTACTTAAATTCAATTAATATTATAAAACTAAAATCATTAAAACTTACGTTATATACTATAAACGAGTTGTGCCGAATTCAAGTTTTATAAACTCAAGCTTAACTCTTTTAAACCGAAAGAGCTAATACCGGCTCGTTTTGAAGTATATGTCTAACGCTTGAGTTTGACTCGTTAAATAATTTTACAAGCTCGGTTCGACTTGTTTAGTATTTATTGATTTTGTTATATTTGTGTTTTATCAATAGCTCTTTTTTGTATATAGAACATATATATTGATCTTTTGGTTTGTTATAGTTATAGGGGATAGTTCAAATGAAAACCAATTTTATCGCGAAAACTCGAAAACTAACTAAAAAAAGCCTAAAAAATACACAAATTTTTTTTTACAATTTTTTTTTATTAAGAAATAGCTAGTTTTTATATATAAAAAAACATTTTTTCAAAAAAAAAAAAAATTAGTAGTACACATACACATGTGTACTATTACACATGGGCACTATAAATTTTTTTTTTTTTGTTTTTTTGGAAAAAAGTTTTTTTTTTTTTTATACTTAAAAGAAGCGAAAATTAGTATGCAAAAAAATTGGTATGTTTTTTAGGCTTTTTTAGTTAGTTTTCGAGTTTTCGCGTTAACTAGTGGTTTTCATTTGAATCTTCCCCTATAGTTATATATACACAATACAATATTAGAATATATTGTATAATCATCCATTTGATATAGGGCCGTTCCAATGTTTTTGTACGCCCTAAGCAAACTACAAATGTAGGGCTCTTTGAATGGGTATAAAGAAAACATCGGTTCTGCTTTCCTCCTTTTGAGTCTCGGTACAAGCACAATATCAAAATTCAAAGATTCAAAGTATCAATTAGTAATTTAGAGAAAACAATGATTAAGTGAATCGCAATATATAGAGATTACTATAAAAATAGCCGTTCACCAACCTGGATTATCCTTGCGACACCCTTAATTTCCCCAATTTCACGTCTAATTTTTTCCCAATCGACGACACTATTTAGCAAAATGGGCATGTGCGACGTTACTGTTAGTGAGAATGGGTATAAAGAAAACATCGGTTCTGCTTTCCTCCTTTTGAGTCTCGGTACAAGCACAATATCAAAATTCAAAGATTCAAAGTATCAATTAGTAATTTAGAGAAAACAATGATTAAGTGAATCGCAATATATAGAGATTACTATAAAAATAGCCGTTCACCAACCTGGATTATCCTTGCGACACCCTTAATTTCCCCAATTTCACGTCTAATTTTTTCCCAATCGACGACACTATTTAGCAAAATGGGCATGTGCGACGTTACTGTTAGTGAGAATAACAATAGCGACCTAAATTAAATACGAATTGCATATTGGTTGGAGTTGGAATTAGGCTCTTTTATTTTTGAGCCTAATACCGATAAACCAGGCCATACCCAAAGAAGCCGGAATCATTCAGTCAAATATGCAACTAAAAAATCTTGAAAATTTGGGCTGGAGATTTATATTAAACAGAAAACAGCCCAGCTACAATAGTAACAATGCAGCAAAACACTTGCATACAATCCATAACTAAGAAAAATAAAAACCTACACGTTCCACCACTAAACAGACTCCCTTATCAAAAGCAAAGCACAATCTTTCTACCCAAAAAAAAAAACTGCTTCTACCTTCTGCTAAAGGGTAAACCCGTCATTTCACTTGATAGTAATGTAGCGATTCGTACCATGTTTCGCCCAGTAGTTTTTTAGGTCAACAGGTGCGGACAGATCATGACCTTGCGACGCGAGTCGACTGATCAATCTGGTGAAAACCGTCCCACTCATTTTCCGCCCACCCATTCGAGAATGTCGTTTGTTAGGCATCTGGGGTAGTGGATAAACCGATAAAGTGGTGGTGCAACATGACGACTGCCACCCGCCGCTACCCCATTTGTAGCACTGCCGTGCCACACCGGTGCACGAGCAGATCGGAATCGGCATTGTCGACTCGTCGAAACTGATCTGATCCATTAATCCAAACTCTTGAGCATCCCACTCGGCTTTCGAACCGTCTGTCGTTACGTTCCGGTTCAAATCCTCACCGACTTTCTTCAGTTTTTTAGAGCGTGACGAACTGCCGCCACCACCACCACCACCGCTGCCGCCACGAGGTTTGATCTCCTTTGTTATCTTTGACTTGTGAACAGGCTCACCTGGAACAGCGGTTATCGGGAGTGCTTCGGTTACATGCGGGTCCATCATATAAGATGGTTGCGTATGATGGTGGTGGTTCTGATGACCCCGCTTTCGTTGGAGGTGGGAGTTCATGGTGGTTTCTTGGAACCGTAAGGCAGCGATTGCATTGTCTCTTTCTCTGATCGCGTCGTTTCTGTCGGCAATTGCGGTATCCCGCTGCTGGATTGCCATGTCGCGTTCTTCTAACGCCGCTTTCTTCTCCAATAAAGCTCGGTCCCGTTCTTCAATGGCGGTGTCTCTTTCGGAAACGATGTGCATGATTTTCCTATTCATCATCATGGCGTTTTGATCCTTCATTTGGTATTGAGGCATCACATTCCACTACAATTAACACAAAGAATTAAAACAAATTATACTAAAACTTACAAGAGCTAGCAGTCATTTAAGATATTAATTTCTTACCTGAGGGTGAACACCTTTGTAGTAATCTATTCTATGTCGCCCGTTTTCACGGTGCCCGGCATCATCCATCCTGATTCCGCTTAAAAAGAGTGAAATTAAATTCTGATTTTAAGTACTTATGATCATCCTGTCCTGCATCACGTGCGCGAAGTCGCCAGCAGTCAGATTCAAAACCAATCAATCACAAGTTGTACAAATAAATTACTAGCTGATCATTAGGTGATTTGATCTCATTAATGGGATAACCCTAGTACCCTACTATAGGAACAAAATAATATCATTAATGTTATTAAAAAAAAAAACCAATAATATACAAAAAAAAAAACCAATAATATACGAAAAAAACCAAGAATATACAAGATTATTCTGCTTTCGAGAGGTTGTCTCCTGGTGTTGCTCAATTCAAACCTAAATCGATAATTAAATGAAGCATACCATCCATTTTCTACTGATTTCTTCTATATAGAAGTAAACACTTATGGTAATACTAATAATATAGTTGCTAGTTTTACCTAATAATACGATTACAAATTACCACGTAGAGAATACGGTAACATAATAACGATATAGATATATATGAATCCCTGAGTTACCTCTTGTAATAGTGCATCAGATATGGAAATACTAAAATTGATATGTTAACTAAAAAACCTTGAACCACGAGCCTAACGCCCTATTGAACCATTATAATGAAGATCCAAACTGCATTAATGTAACCACTAGCAATGTCGGTCAAGAAGGTCCACCGACCCTCCAGTTGCTAAAACTTAAAAGAAAAATCCTAAAATGAACCACTTTTAGAAGGAAAACATGATATTTTACTATATGAACAAATTCTATGCCAATCCTCCAACCATAGTTGTTAATGGCGAATAGCAACGAATAGCGATAAGGTACCTATATGCTACATAGCGAATAGTGATAAATAGCGGGCGCTACACTAGAAAAGAATTTAAAAAGAAATTATATGTATATTATATCAAAATACCCGAGTATTTACGCACGCTATTTTACATGTACATTTAACAAAAACCTAAAATCTGGCTATTTTATAGCTATATTTAATCGCTATTTATATTTAAAGGAAAATAAAAAAAAAACTGAAATCCCGCTATTTATGGCTACATACCTTGTAGCGACCTACAACCTATACGCTACGCTATTCACTATAGCGACCATTGCGACCGCTATTGACAACTATGCCTCCAACTGAAAGGTTACAATTCCATCATCAAGTCCATAAAAACCCTATCGACTCCTTTTATATACTCATTAACTGATTGTCTATCTATCTACGATCTAACAGAAGGTAACACAACAAGAACTCACTGTAGCAACAGATAAATAAAGTATGACTAAACACCTATCAACGGGAACTTTCTTGCTAAACTATTGGTACCTCAAATCGTAGAGGCAGCGAGAAGGTAAAACTCCTTATAAACCCTAAGGCCTAACCGAACCAATACTTTCTTTTTTCGTAAAAACAAGCCATTTAACGATCAGTACAAGACAATGAGCGCGCCTATATAAACCATATCCTTTATCGAAGAACCAATCAAGCCGAAAACTCACCATCTCAAAACCTTTCGACTCGAAAAGGTAAGACCAAAACTAAAAGCAGCCACAACACAACAAAAATCTAGAGTCAGGTTAATAATCTATCAAGCTACACATGTTATCCAAAAACCTAAATAAAACAACAATTTCCAAAATTCTCAGAAACCCTAAATCATGAAACAAAAATCAAAAGGTAGCAGTTGAAACAAACAACAGAATGGCAGAGCCTAAGTTGAATAAATGACATAAAAACGGTGAAAGACATACAGATCAAAGAATAGATCGACGGCTTGTTGGATTTATTTAGCGAAAGGAGAGTGTTTGGGATGGGAATTTAGGTGAGGGTTTTGTTAGAGATCCGAATAGTGGGTAAGTTAGTGAAAATGGAGATTTGAAGAGATGAGACTTACAGATAAGATGAAGAGTGCCACCGTGCGTGCTATATCGCCGCCAGTGAAAAGCCCTACTTTTTACTATTTTATTTTCTGTTTTTGAATCCACACCAGTTGTTGTGTATGTGTGAGAGGGAGAGAGAGAGAGACCCAAACCTTTCTGAGATTTTGGTACAGTTTGTTTAGATTTTCTTTCACAAATATGACATTCCAATTAAGAAAAATCATAAATCCAAACTGTGTTTATAAGTATCTTTTAGTGAATCGTTCCATGAAAATTTCATTTATGTTTTCTATTTAGTGAGCATAAACAAAAGGTTTTTTGAGTGAATATGAACACATGTTTTGTTTGTTTGTTTGGCTATGTTTGTGTTCGTTTAGTTCGTTAACAGGTTTAGGGGCTGTTTTGCAACATTTGAATGGTTAAGTGCTGAATCAGTAAGAGGTCTGAATCATTAAGTGTTGAACCAGTAAGAGGTCTGAACCATTAAGAGCATGTGTAATGCTTAACCGTTCAGAGGCAAATGTCTGACCAATTCAGATTAGAAGTCTTAACCATTCAGACTCTGTATAAATCTTAACCATTTAGAGGCAAATGTCTGAACCATTCAGACATCTGCTCGTGAAACAAACAGTTTGAACCATTAAGTGCTGAACCAGTAAGAGGTCTGAACCATTAAAAACATTATTAAGATATAAACAAACAGTCCCTTAGTCACTTCTATAAAACTATGACTGTATTACACATACTCTTAAAAGACAAAGTCGGTGGAAACCCCACCGGTTTTGCCTCCCTCTCCCCTCATACTTTCATCATGTTGCAATTTTAGCCCATTAATTTTGGTATCTTTAAAGTTTCATAAAATGGCAATTTTAGTCCCTAAACTACTACTCCATTTTACAAATAGTTTGCTTTTGACACCCCAACTTTGTGGTAGTTTTCTTTTCAGCCCGAACTTTGTTATAGTTTTCTTCTTACCCCAAAACTTTATCAAATTTTATCTTTACCCTTTCTTAGCTCTTAAGTTTAGGAAATGCAAATTTTAACCACTTAACTTTTATGAACTTTGTAAATGCCACTTTAATCCCCTCGAGAGTTTTTGGCTTGACGATATAAATTCGAGTTAGTCAGGTCGCGTATAATACGTTATGATTGTACGATATAAATTCAATTTACGTTACGTTTTGATCCAATCGCCATGCAACTATAGGATACATTGAGTTTAATTGGATGCGTCAAAACATGCGTTGTCATATGTTTAACACATCACATAACGATTGGACTAATCCGTTCGATATTTGCGAAGTACCGCGTATTACTAGTTACACCTAAAATGGTATATTGATTCTCAAATTTTGTATTCAAATTTTTAATAAACTTGACAAGCTTAGGTTAATGATAATTATTATTATTTTATTGTTATAGTTACTTTATTTTACACTCATGTCTAGAATTCTCGACTTTCTTCGGGTAAACTCAAAATATGATGTGCGTGGTGCTACTTGAGAGAGAAACATCAAGAACAATTGCTGAAAGCAAGATACAACCATGAGAAGTTGAAATAACATTTGAGGTTCATACCACACTTTAGGATTTTTTTTTAGAAAAGGATAAGTAACATCTTTAGCCGATGTGTGCCTTTATAAATGAATAAAATTGTGTATATGTTATGTGAGTTAAAGCTATTCTATAAAGGCTCCTAAAATAAGAAGTGTGTAAAAACACAATGGATGACACAAGATAATACAATGTCGAGTAAAATATAACATAATGTCGAGGAAAAAAGATACGATGACTTGCAAAAAAGACACAATGACGCAAATATATAAAAGACACGTTGATAAATAAAAGACACAATGATAATAATTAAAAATTCTAAAATCTACAACCTATAAATCTAAAAGTGAAAACCTAAAATCTCACATTGTAGAGTTCGATAAAACGGTTCCAATGGCGCTTGAATGAGGTAAATCGGAGTTCGTTTGATACTCTTTGTACGACTTCTTATTTTTTAAGAGCCTTTGTATTTTATCATAAAATCTAGAGCTGTAAACGAACCGAACATTCGGCGAACAGTACGTGAACCGTTCGGCGGAAAGTTCGTTTATGTTCGTTCCTTTAATAACCGAACGAACATGAACAAGAAATTTCGTTCGATTAGTTAAATGAACGAACATGAACAGAGGTCTCGTTCGTTCAATTGTGTTCGTGAACGTTCGGTAAGGTGTTCGTGAACATTTGTTCATTTACATTCGTTTATGTTTGTTTGTTTGTGTTTTAATTAAATATTTTTGTACTTTCTTATATTTTAGAGTAAAATGCACGGATAGTCCCTGTGGTTTTGCAAAATAACACCTATAGTCCCCAATTTTTAGAAATTACACCGGTGCTCCATGTGGGTTGACAGTTTGTTACTCGGATAGTCCCTAGAATGGATGACGATTAGTTTTCTCCGTTAAGTGGATGTGAAATGACAACTTTACCATTCATCCTCTCCACTGTATAAAAACAAAACAACCCCACCCCAACCCAACCCACCCACCCCCACCTTTCTCTCTGTTTACCTGCACTTGAGCCTCATACTTCACCATTACTTTATGGCCGGAAATCCTAATCGTCTTCTGTGAATGGATGATACCCTTTTGGCAGGTACGGTATTAATTTATTAATCTTAACGTCGTTAAATCACTTCCGGAAAAGTAAGTTAGATCTCCAATTTCCAACTGTTTTCACCTTTAAAACATGTTGTTGATACTGATCTAATTTTTTTTTGTGTTCAGGTACGAGATGTTAAATAAATTCTTTCATAGCTTAACATCCTTTGCTAGACTGCTTCAATTGAAAGGATCTATGTCAACGTTTACAAATATTAGCCGTCAGGTTCAGAGCTTAACCGATAGGTATACTGAATGAATGATTTGTTACATTCTGTTGTTGATTTATTTTGAATAAACTGAATGATAGTTGGTTTTCTGTTCATATTTTGTAGGAGTTAGGTTATAATCATTTAGGTCGGCTTAAGTTTATTATGCCAGAGGCAATTGAGATCAAGAAGATCCTTATTCGCGATGATCGAACGAGTTGTATGAAGCCAGATCTTCATATCACTTTGAATTTCGCTATAGTTGAAAACGACGAAAATATGAGTTCTGATAGCGCTTATTTACGGTTAACCAAATTGTTTCGATCCCGACTTGTTAAGTTTTGTAAACCCACTCCTGAGGTATAATATGATTCAATTTGATTTTGAATTATGTTTTGAAGTTTGCATAGATTTCTTGGAGTAAAATGCACGGATAGTCCCTGTGGTTTTACAAAAGAACACCTATCGTCCCCAACTTTTTGAAATTACACCAGTGCTCCCTGTGGTTTGATAGTTTGTTACTCGGATAGTCCCTAGAGTGGATGACGGTTAGTTTTATTCGTTAAGTGGATGTGAAGTTACAAATTTACCCTTCATCTTCTCCACTATATAAAAACAAAACAACCCCATCCAAACCCCACCCCCCCACCTTTCTCTCTATTGGAGCTATGGTGAACTTGAGGTTCAGAAGTTAACACACTGGATTCTTTCTTATCCGTTTCTACATCTTCGATTGGAACTTGTTTTGAGAAACGTCTTTTGAACGATGGTGGCATATGCGATGTTGTAATCCGTTGCTGTTCGTATAACGGATATGTTCGGGCTTTTGAATCGCCTTTGAATACGTTCTGCTCGATTGATTAAACGGTTCGGGTAACTCTACCTGTGGAACTTCTTCTCCCTAATTACAAACACAAAGACATATCAAAACTGTAAGAAACATATAAACAGTAAACCTCTAGTTATTCTGAGTTTCTCCATGTTAGTTATTCCAAGTTTACATGTTCCGAATTTGTGATAATTATGTAATTATGTTAAATTCGGAATGTAGATGCCAAACTCTGTTAGGATCTGAGTTTCTTATGATTGTGCTTGTTTGCATATAATGAAGATGAATTAAGATAAAGTGCACCGGAATTAAATGAAACAAACTTTCAACACATAATCAAATGAGAGAATTGCTTTCAACAAACATGTTTAACAGAGAATCGAAAGATTATATTTATTACAATCTTCAATTACACTTGCATGAATGCATACAATCTCCCCCTCAGCCTGAGCTCACATAGAATGTTCGTACAGAATGACTTGTGATGAAGAGAGCTAATAGAACAGTATAGGGTACTGTTCTATTTATATTACCGAACAAAACCACTGTGGCATCTTTGCTGACGTCACCATGAAAATGACATCTAACCTCCTAACAAACTCAAACTACTGACCTATTACAACCACTGATTACAATATACAAAGCATAAACAAAACAACTGATCCTTCATTCCACTGCTTAGGCTCCAGCAGTGCTTTGGTCTTCAGCAATACTTGAGACATAACAGTTGATTGAGCATCAGCACTTAGTCTTCATCAGTCTTTTGGGTCAGCAGTAGTTAGGAAGGGCAGTACTTGAATCCATCAGATGTTAGAGCCACTTTCAAGGGGAAAGATCAAATACAAACATCTGCTTATTCTGAATCCACTGATCTAATCCAGTTTTGGCTTTATCAACTGTTCCTTTGTAGGGTTCAATCCCAACAATCTCCCCCTGGAACAGATGATGCCAAAAGTCTTCATTATTCTTGGATTTTTATTGCCTCATCAAATATTCCCTAACTTGTCCTTTGAATTGTAATTCAAAGTCCATGGAACTTGTATCATCCTCATCCCTGCACAGTGGAAGCTCAAGGAGATCCTGTAGATCTTCAACATCCAGGCCAAGTGCTTGTTCCCTTGATATATGCTTCACCTCACCATTGGATTTGAGCAGAGTCAATACGTGGGTCTGTTTATCAGATTTCCACTTTAGTATTTTTTAATCCAATGGGTTTCTTGGGAGAGTTTTTATTGTTGATGAGTTTGGAAATGGAGGCCTGGTAATGACTGCTTGGGCAGTGTTTGTAACTTTTGCCAATTCAGGATTTTCTGCTATCATTTGCTGAAGGACCATTTTTATAATGAAATCCCCTTGTGCTTTATCTGCTTCTGTTTCTTCATTCATCTGCTTTTGTTTCCTTCTTTGATAAAGGATGGCAGCAGGTGGAGCAGTGGATCTTTTGATAGGCAGTTTTTGTTGTCTAACTGGAACCACTGCTTCTGGATAAATAGGCTTTTGAGGAGCAGTGGGATCTTTCTTCCTCAATTCTTCCAACCTTTTGTTGGTATCTATCACTTTTTCTTCTTTCCACCTGCTAACCTGATTCCTTGACCCATAATCAGCAGCAATAAGCTCTTCTTTCATTCTCTTCAGCTTTAAAGCCCTTTTCTGGTACATTTTTCTTGTACTTGGACCAAACAGGAGGAGTGTGTTTTACTTTATCTTTGTTCATCTTTTGCACTCTTTCTAACTCCTCTTTAAGCTCACCAATGGTCCATTCTTTATATTGAGCTCTTTATGCCTTGTATTTCTTGAAAGCCATGATGTGATCAATGTAATCTTTTCTCAGGCTTTCATCATCTTTTTCTGATAGTTTCTGACAAATGTCTTTTGAAAACTGCTCCAAAGTTCTGACTTGAGTGAGCAGGTATTGAAGGTTTCTTTGAATCTCTTTGTCAGATTTTCCCTCTGTATTTCTTTTAGATATATCCTCTGCTTGTTGAGCCTTTAACTTCAAATATTCTTCTATGTTCTTAGGCCTAGGATAACCTTGAAGAGATGGCAGATTCCTTTTTGCAGGGTCATCTTCAGAGTAAAAGGATTTGATTTCCTCCCTTACTGCTGGAAGATCTAATGGATACAGGACTCCTGCAGGAGCAATGGTAGTATTTGGATTAAGAGCTTGTACTGAAGAGAGTGGAACAGGTTTGGAATGGTAGCAAGGGTCAGTGGTTGTGAAGATGTTGGAGGTGGTGAAGAGTCATCATCCAGTATTATCCTTCTCCTTTTGGGTTTTGGAGAGGTTGGTGGTGGATTTGTGGATTGAGTAGTAGTGATTGAAGTGGTAGGTGGCTGACTAATAGCTGTTGAAACAACTGGTGTTTCAACCACTGTTGTCATTACAATAGATGATGTGTCATCTGATGTCTTCTGCTTTTTGGCAGGTGGCTTTTGTGGTGGTGAGGTTGTTTTTAGTATGGCAGTGGATTGAGTGTGTGTTGTGGTAGTGATGGCAGTTGTTGGGGTAACATCTGTTGAAACCACTGAAGTACCAACAACTGTTGATACAACAGGTGTCTCAACATCTGTTGGTTTGGAGGTTTGATGAGAGGAGCTTTTAGGGGTTTGAGGAGTATGTTTTGTGATTCTGGAAGGTGTGGATTTGGGTTGCCTTACTTTTCTAGTAGGCTGTCTTCTTTTAGGCTTAGGAATAACCTGCTCTTCCTTAGGCTCAAAAGTACCCTGCTCTTCCTTCTTCATTAAAATTTTCTTCTCCTGCTCAAATCTTTTAATCCCTTTTATCTCCATTGACTCTTTCATGTTTGCTTTTAGATCAGCAAAGGCATTTTGAGTCTCATCAACCTTTTTAGAACCATCTGGCCTAGGGATTTCCACAACCAGTTTAGATTTTGCATCTGGTTCAATGTATAGACTATCTTCATATCCCTTTTTCTTCTTAACTTTCTCCCCCTTTTTGGCATCATCCGGAGGATTGTCAACAAAGATGATGGTAGGAGGAGCAGTGCCAGTGGTTTGTAATAAATGGGCCTTAATTGCCTTGATGTTTTCTTGTGTATCCTTGAACCTAGCTTCCATCAAATTTCTGATCTTCTTAATTTGAACTTCATGTTGTTGATTAGCATATTGTCTTTGCTGATGAAGCATAGGTTGAAATAAACTCCAGAGCTCAGCAGAGGATGGAGCAGATGTTGTTGATGTTGCAGCAGTGGGTGGTGCCTTTTGAGCTTGTAACAACTGTTGCAGCATATCTTTGATTTCTGCAATAGATGTGTCAAGTTTATCAACCCTCTCCGTCAATTCTCTGTACATTAAACCATCACCCAAGTTAATGGGATCATCTGATTTCCCACCAGTAGTGGTTGTATCAGTGGTTGACTTAGGGAAAGATTCCTAGAAATCATCCACTGATGCCCCTTGTTCTCAGTACTAGGGACTTCTTTCTTCAGCAGGGGAAACCAGTTTAAGTGAACCAGTGAATACTGGAAACACTCTGGTTCCCAAAGAAGAAATTTTCTTCAAGGGAGTCTCACTTATGAAACTACTGTCCAAGTGTAAACCAGTGGGTTCAACACTTGTAGTAGCTGCTCCACTTGAACTACTGACAGGGAGTACTTGTACTTCCTGCAGTCTAACCTCCTCAGTTGTTGGTGGGTTAGCAAAGATAGGGAGCTCAGACTCAGTCACTTGTTGAGGCTTATTCTCAGTTATAGGTGGTTGAGAAGAACTGATTTCTGTCTGAGCTATATCAAGTGCATCCAACAAAGGTACTATTGATGGTGGAATTTGGGCAGTGAGTATGGGTGTGGAAAGAGAATTTGCCCCGGGAGCTAGGCTGTGGATGATGGAATCAAGTGATTCCAGAGCATCATAATGTGGTGTCCCTGTTGATACAACCTGATCTTTTTGAGAAGAAGCAGGAGGAGTTTGAGGCTCAGGTTGAGATCTTTCTTCCAACTGCTGTGAGGAAGTAGCAGCAGTGGTTATTGGTGACTTTTGTGTTGTCACAGGTATAATCTCTGGGATCTCATCTTCAGAGTTACTTTTTTTTGTGGGTTTGGGGGGCTTTTGTAATTTTTTCTGTTTTGGTCTTTTGGTGATTTTAGGTGTGGGTTTCACAGCAGTGGTTTTGCTGTGAAATCCTTGAGCAGTAGGCTCAACAACAGTAACCTGAGGAGCAGTTGTTGTCACGGCCCCCGACCCGGTTTGACCCGTTTCAGGAGCCGCGGGACAGAAAACCCGTGGTATTTAATTAATTGAGTTTGACAGCGGAAGTTTTCATCAGGATCTTTTAAAATGTAAATATTTCCCGATTATTTTACTTCACAATTCGGGATAAAACCCGGTAATTTACAATAGTTTGATTTCACAAAGAAATCTTTTATTTTACAAAACATGTTTCTTTATTTTATACTGAGCCACTTCCTTGAGCTTGTAGTGCTATATGGCACTTTTCCTAGATCATAACAGATCACCTGAAACATGTTTGAAAAAGGTTTTGTCAGCGGGAAATACTGAGTGAATCATTCTATTTTGCATAATGATGCATAGTTATCAATTACAGCATAAGAGCGATTACAATGGCTTCTATCTTATTTTTTTATCTGGCACTCTGTCACAATGGTGACAAGTCACAATGGTGACGATGGTCATACCACTATTAGATCAATGAACCTAAATAGTGATGATTATCCCTGTAGGTCAATGAACCTAACAGTGATTATCCCGAGTAGGTCAATGAACCTAACTGGGAGAAAATTAGTAATGTGCACAATACCCCACTAACCAGTAATTCAAGATATCCACGACTTAGTCCCTGTAATTATAACCTTGAAAATTTGAGGTATTGTAAAATCGTTGATAAAAAGAGAATGACTCACAAACTGTGAGAAAAGGAGAATGACTCACAAACTGTGAGAAAAGGAGAATGACTCACATTGCAGATTTAATTTGAGCAGAGTTTAGCCTACTGATTTAGCCTTTTCAACCTAAATTTAATAACAAGCACACAATTCGGGTTAGTAATCAATCCAGCATTTACGATAACTCACGAGATCAAATTCTCACAACGAACGACAAAGTGCGATACTTAAACATCCATCGAATTAACGACGAATGACAAAGTACGATACTTAAACATCCATCGATTTAACGACGAACGACAAAGTATAGCCCTAATGTGGGCGGCACTTAAACATCCATTGGATATATTGATCGTCGGACAATGAATCGTAATAGCGATCGTGCTAATACCCTGATTGTGGCGTCGATTTAGTGCCTGTGTGTTTTAATTGTGATAAACAGACAATATCTCAGCGTAGAATTGGAATTCTAACGTCGTTTCAACTCCCAGAATCAAGTCCCAAGCTCCTGTATTTATAGTCGAATTTTGACCCTTAGGCGGCCCGCGTGAGATCTAAGCTTATCCTTACGCGGCCCGCGTAACAAAAACTTTCATGTATAGGGTTGCCACGTGTGGGACTAGCTCAGCTGAGTCGACGATTTTCGAAAATTCCTTGCTGCCAACGTTTTAAGTGGATAATCGTCAATAGGGTTTAACCCCCCTTGAGTTTTAGGGGCCCTAATCCTGATTCTGAAAATTCTGAAAATTTTAGGGTTTGTTCAGAATCACTTGGGTGTCTCAATTAGGGTTTCCTATTGGACTAATTAATTTAATAATTAGTGCTTTTTGATGAGAGTTGTTACATTCTCCCCACCTTAAGAAAAATCTCGTCCTCGAGATTTACCGGAATAATTGAGGATATTTTCACTTTATTTCTGATTCCAGTTCCCAAGTATATTAGGGTCCTATCTTTGAATCCCACTTTACTTAAACTAACACTATTTGTTTACCTTTATATCTTGGAAAGGTACTACCAAAAATTCATCTGATAGACATTTCTTGAGATTGGATACATGAAATACATCATGTATTCTAGCTAACTTTCCTGGTAGTTGTAAATGATAAGCAACTGGTCCTATATGTTGGTTTACTGGAAATGATCCTACGTACCTTGGACTTAGCTTTCCTTTCTTACTCCTTTCTAAGGAGATACTTTCAATTACATTTTATCTCCAACTCGAACTCCAACAGCTTTCATCTATTATCTGTATAACTCTTCTGACGATCCTTAGCCGTCTTCAGCCTTTCCTTCGTGATACTGAATATCACAGTTGTATTCCTTTAGGATTTTCATCCATCTCCTTTACTTTATGTTTAATTCTTTTTGCCCAAATATATATCTTAAACTTTTATGATCTGTATAAACAGTAACTTACTTCCATACAGATAATGTCTCCAAATCTTAAGGGCAAAAATTATGATTCCTATTTCTAAGTTATGAGTGGTCTAGTTTCTTCGTTCTTTTACCTTGATGCATACGCAATTACCTTTTTGCGTTGCAATAATGCTTATCCAAATCCTAGCTTTGAAGCATTACCGTATACTTTAAAATTTTCTGTTCCTTCTGGTAAGGCAATTTGCTTTAAGATCCTAAAGACTTCTTCTTGTTTATATCCCTATTCAAACTTAACTGTCTTACAGATTAGCTTAGTTAATGGAATAACTATCTTGGAAAAATCCTTTATAATATCCAGCTAATCCTACAAAACTTCTAATTTCCTTTGCGGATTGCGGAACCTTTCATTTGATAATTGCTGCTATCTTAGCAGAATCTATGTAAATACCTTCATGATTCATTATATGACTTAAAATTATACTTCTGACAGCCAAAATTCATACTTCGAAAATTTGGCGTAAAACTTTTCTTTTCTTAACAGAGTTAAGAGTATATGCAAATGCTGACAATGTTCGTCCTGACTTTTTGAATAAATAAGTATATCATTTATGAAGATAATTACAAATTTATCCAAATACGGTTTACAGATCATATTCATCATGTCCATGAATGCTGCAGGTGCATTCGTTAATCCGAAGGGCGTGACTGTAAACTCGTAATGACCATACCTAGTCTTGAAAACAGTTTTAGGTATGTCTTCCTTTTGTACTTTCAATTGATGATATCCGGAACATAAGTCGATCTTAGGAAATATCTATTCCCTGGAATTGATCGAAGAAATCATCAAGTAATGGGTATTGATTCTTAATTGTAACCTTATTTAATTCCCTTTCATCAATACACTTTCTCATCGAACCATCCTTTTTCTTAACAAACAATATTAGTGCCTCCCGCGAGGATAAACTAGGTTGTATGAAACCTTTACTTAAAAATTCATCTAATTGCTTTTTCTTAACAACCAATATTGTGTTAACCGATAAGGTTCCCTGGCTTATCGGTAAAATTCCTGGAATTTAGATGAATCCTAAATTCTATCTCCCTATCTGGTGGTAATCCAGGTAAATCTTCTGGAAATACATCTGGGTATTCTGAAATTACAGAAATTTCCTTAATTTCTTTATCTTTAGTATTAATGATTACTGAAATCATATATACTATTCTTTGCTTTCGTTTATAATTAGCAACTTTTATTACTGATATGAACGTTAGGGTTTTACGTGATTTATCTCCTTTAATCATTATTACTTCTCTATTGGTTGCACAAATTTCTATGGAATTCTTATCATAGATAATTCGAGCATAGTTGTTTACTAATCAATCCATTCTTAGCACAATCTTGATTTCAACTAATTTCATAGATAATAGGGTTGCAGAAAATTTATGACTTAAAAGTTCTATTTCTATGTTTTGCAGAACCTTATTTACTTTAACTAAATTCCCATCTGCCAATTCTACTGTAGAAATTTATCTAATGCTGGTTAACGGTAAGTTAAGAGTTTGGCAGAGTAAAGTATTTATAAAACTTTGGTTTGCACCAGAGTCAAATAATACTTTTGTGTAAACGTTATAAGCTAAGAACATACCGGCTATCACGTCTGGAATCATCTCGGCTTCTTGAGTAGTCAGCTGGAAGGCTCTTACATTCCTTTTTGCTCCTTCTGCTGGTTTAGCTTGATTGTCAAATGGTTTATTCAGTTTTGGACAATCTGGCCTAAGATGTCCAGCTTCTCCACAGTTGTAGCAGACTGAAAATTTCTTCCTCCTGCAGTCTTCTTCTTGATGCCCTGGAATTTTGCAAAAATTGCAATATCCTTTGCATCTTCCAAAATGCTTCTTTTTGCAAAAATTGCAAAATGGACTAGTAGAAGATTGCCCATTCCCTCCTTTCTTGAAATTGTTATGGTTACCCGAACGAAATTCTTGGGTAATCTTTTGGGCTACTTCCTTCTATTTTCTTCTCTTGTCCGTACTAGTTCGTCTGTCAGAGTATTGGCTAATTCCACCGCATCATCAATCGTGCGAGGTTTCGCAGCCTTGACAATATTACGGATTTCGGAAATCAATCCCCAAATATAACGAGAAATAAGTACCGGCTCTGGCGAAGCCAGCGTTGGTACCACTCGAGCATATTCGAAGAATGTCGTAGTATACCCTCGACAATCTACATCTACCATCCGATGGGTTAGAAACTTATTTGTCATTTGTTCCTTTTCATACTCGGGACATAATTTTCTTTCTACAAAACTCTTAAATTCTTCCCAGTTCATGGCATAAGCCCTATTTCTTCCTTTAGCCTGTAACACCGTGTTCCACCATTCTAGTGCCCCTTCTTTGAAAAGGTTTGACGCATACATGACCTGATCATCCTGAGCACATTTACTTATGGCAATTACTGCCTCGGTTTTCTCTAACCAACGCAGTGCCGCAGTCGCTCCTTCATTGCCTTCAAACTCAGTGGGTTTACAAGCAAGAAATTCTTTGTAAGTGCAACCAGGCGTTGCAGTTTTCCTTTTCTTAGGGAGCGGAGCTTGCCGTGGTTCATTATCATGATTAACATGATTATTGCCTCCGTTTACGCTATTACTGAAATTATCTTCAGAAATACGTTTGCTTGGAATAATTTGTTGAGGTTCAATTGGATTTTTAATAGCAGCAACGATTGATGGAATAGCATTGGCTATCCCTTGAGCAACTATTCCTGGAATAGCGTTGGCTATCCCTTGAGCAACGATATTTTCTATATCTTGCCTAGTCATATATTGATCCCCCGGTTGTTGCTCAGATTGATTAACCTCATTAACTGGTTCATTATTAGCGTTTTCCATCTGATATCTAATTTATAGATACATAATTAATATAAAGGAAATAATCCAATGTCACAATTTAATTGCACATAATCACGTAAACGAATATACAAACAAAATTTGTAACTTTCTAAAATTTCCTTATATCATGCTTCTATCTACACCCGTTTTATTTTACACAAACCGATTTTACTATTACTATTACATAACCACAGTTTCATAAACCCCTATCCTTTGTCAGGTGATATTCTAGTAACGGCGTTCCTTCTTATCGTATTTCCAGGAGATCTGCCCCAAAATCTCTTGGATCCTATTCCCAGCATCCATTTTGTCAAAATGATGTAGTTTAGCCATATTCTCGTTACTTATTGGTGAATTTGGTAAAGGTTCTGGATTGAACTTGGGAAAAAGCCTATAGGGATGGTTTTGTAACAGTATTTCATTAGTCACCCATTCGTCTATTTGTGAGTGGATTGAAAGGTTTGAAATAGCTGGTTCTAAATTCATTGGTAGTTGTGTTTCAAGAGAATGAATAAAATCATTTTCATTAACAGGCTCAATAGTATCATCGGTTGCCATTATAAAATCTAGTTCTTCTTGAGATGGTAACTCTTCAATTTGCCTAGAGCTTTCCCCAATTTCCATTTTCTTAGACTTGGGTTTCTCGAGAGGTAAAGCGTTGAATTCTATAGGTTCTTCTATGTCTGGAATATATCTATTGAAATCTCTGGAAACTTCTATTCTTACTGGATAAAGATTTAAATTCTGAAGGGCTTCCGACAGATCACTCATGCTGTTTAGCAAAATACACACAATTATTAAGTTAAAAATCATAAAAAAATTTATAGAAACTTTTAAATATTATTTTATATTGGCTAACTATGAAACAACCAAATATGACAACATACTAGGTTTTATTGTAAATTTATTTACTAAATAAAGTTTCTAGACTGTAGATAATAAAGATGCTAAAACCTAGGTCAAATTATTTTAAAGATTTATACTTACTGCTACAGTGGTTAGCATATAAAAATCTGCTCATACTGTACAAAATTAGTCAGATAATAAAACACATAATCATAAAATAGCAATTAATAAAAACTATTAAGTATTTCTAAATACTTAATTGGCTTAAATCAGTGGCTCGATAAGTGGCTCTGATACCACCTTTTTCTGTCACGGCCCCCGACCCGGTTTGACCCGTTTCAGGAGCCGCGGGACAGAAAACCCGTGGTATTTAATTAATTGAGTTTGACAGCGGAAGTTTTCATCAGGATCTTTTAAAATGTAAATATTTCCCGATTATTTTACTTCACAATTCGGGATAAAACCCGGTAATTTACAATAGTTTGATTTCACAAAGAAATCTTTTATTTTACAAAACATGTTTTTTTATTTTATACTGAGCCACTTCCTTGAGCTTGTAGTGCTATATGGCACTTTTCCTAGATCATAACAGATCACCTGAAACATGTTTGAAAAAGGTTTTGTCAGCGGGAAATACTGAGTGAATCATTCTATTTTGCATAATGATGCATAGTTATCAATTACAGCATAAGAGCGATTACAATGGCTTCTATCTTATTTTTTTATCTGGCACTCTGTCACAATGGTGACGAGTCACAATGGTGACGATGGTCATACCACTATTAGATCAATGAACCTAAATAGTGATGATTATCCCTGTAGGTCAATGAACCTAACAGTGATTATCCCGAGTAGGTCCATGAACCTAACTGGGAGAAAATTAGTAATGTGCACAATACCCCACTAACCAGTAATTCAAGATATCCACGACTTAGTCCCTGTAATTATAACCTTGAAAATTTGAGGTATTGTAAAATCGTTGATAAAAAGAGAATGACTCACAAACTGTGAGAAAAGGAGAATGACTCACAAACTGTGAGAAAAGGAGAATGACTCACATTGCAGATTTAATTTGAGCAGAGTTTAGCCTACTGATTTAGCCTTTTCAACCTAAATTTAATAACAAGCACACAATTCGGGTTAGTAATCAATCCAGCATTTACGATAACTCACGAGATCAAATTCTCACAACGAACGACAAAGTGCGATACTTAAACATCCATCGAATTAACGACGAATGACAAAGTACGATACTTAAACATCCATCGATTTAACGACGAACGACAAAGTATAGCCCTAATGTGGGCGGCACTTAAACATCCATTGGATATATTGATCGTCGGACAATGAATCGTAATAGCGATCGTGCTAATACCCTGATTGTGGCGTCGATTTAGTGCCTGTGTGTTTTAATTGTGATAAACAGACAATATCTCAGCGTAGAATTGGAATTCTAACGTCGTTTCAACTCCCAGAATCAAGTCCCAAGCTCCTGTATTTATAGTCGAATTTTGACCCTTAGGCGGCCCGCGTGAGATCTAAGCTTATCCTTACGCGGCCCGCGTAACAAAAACTTTCATGTATAGGGTTGCCACGTGTGGGACTAGCTCAGCTGAGTCGACGATTTTCGAAAATTCCTTGCTGCCAACGTTTTAAGTGGATAATCGTCAATAGGGTTTAACCCCCCTTGAGTTTTAGGGGCCCTAATCCTGATTCTGAAAATTCTGAAAATTTTAGGGTTTGTTCAGAATCACTTGGGTGTCTCAATTAGGGTTTCCTATTGGACTAATTAATTTAATAATTAGTACTTTTTGATGAGAGTTGTTACAGTTGTTGCTGCTAAATTCTGCTCAGGCTCCTCTGTTTATGTTTTGGAAGGTTTTGACAGCCTAGTAAAAGTTTCAGAAGAAAGGCTGTTTATTTGACAAGGAATTCCTTGGATTAGCACATGTGCATTATCCTTGGAAAATTTATTTTGTAAGTAAAAACTTAGAAACCTTGGAAACAAGAGAAATGGTTTCTTATTATCTTTAATCTTATTAATATTTTTAACCATGTCATTGAAAATTTCCTGAGAGTAGTTAAAATTTTCTTCATTCATAATCGCATAACCCAGATATTGAATTTTCAACGGTATCTCATTGAAAGCGGTTGTTTTATTTGACACACACATGAGGAGGGTATGGAATAAAAACCTCATGGCAGGAGGAAAACTGCCCTTTTGTAAAGTGTCCTTTTTCATTTCCTCTTCATACCCTCTCTCAAGAAAATTAGTTTGATACTCTGTTTTTGGAAAAGAATTTTTACCGTGAAGATCATTGAGTTCAAAGACCTCTGACAGAGTTTGAGGTGTGATGGTAACTTGAATACCCCGGATTGATGAATTTATTACTAAGGGCTTTTTGTCCTTATGTAACACCCGTCTAAATTTCTACTCGAATTTATCAATAATTCATAAGATTTTATATAAAAGATGACCCATTTAAATCACAAGTTCCAAAAGTAAGGTTCTAAGGTAATAAACATTAGTCAACTACCAACTAATTCAAACATTCATGATTTATTTTGCAATTTAGTTACATCATAAGCATTGTCTAAGCAAAGTTAAATCACGCGGAAGCTTCAAAAGTTCGTGTTCGGTTCTTCAAAAAAAAACTTGCTTGACCGCCGTCCGTCTATCTTGAATACCTAAAAACTGAAATGTTTACATTTAACATTAGTATTAGAATACTTAGAAATGATACTTAATCGAAACTACGATCAAAGTGGATTCGATTAGCTATGATTATACAAAAATTATAAAAGAATTCCAGGCTCTACCGTAACTTACGGTTCCTACCGTAAGTTACGGTAGTCATTTTACAACTCTGGTCCACCGTAACTCAGAAGAAATCCACCGTAAGGCTTTGGCCTCTACCGTAAGTTACGGTGGTACCGTAACTTACGGTAGCCTCTGCAAATATATGTTTTGACTGATTTGTTGGTTTTGCCCAAACAAATCTCCCGGATCTTTCATTCTAACAACCCAAAATACTAAATTCTTGTAATTTGATATGTCAATTATCAATCGATAAACAAAGACAATCAATCATATTACGAAGCAATACTCATGCTTTATTTGATTATTCGACCCGTTTGGCTCATCTATGGAATCCTCCAATATGATGACTACCAACGAGATTTTATAAATCCTTGACCTATTATTCAGTTTGGCGAACACCATTGCTTTTAAAGTTTACACACCTCTATTCTTCAATACGTCTATACATAACTTAACAAATTTCACTTAACGTAACGGGTCAAGTTACATACCTTCAAAGTAGGCCTTTCAAACGTGATTCGCCACCTGCTTGTCCACTTGACGCTCCTGCGTCCTTTCCTATAGAGTTCATTTATGACATGTTTAGAACTCTCTTTTAACCATATATCGCACAATACACCGAAACATCATAATTATGCGTTTAAACTTTGAATTTCAGTTTTAAGCCTTCTTTGAGGCATTTTCACAAACACCTTAAGGGCAGATCTTTACATGAATAAATATCAAGTATCTAGCTTATCACTTAGACCTAATTTCACATCAATCAACCATTTTACATAATCGTTAGCTTCTATAATTCTGAAGTTACTTCACAATTGTCAATTTACACTAGAACAACACCCAAATTCCTAGTGTTCATCAAATTATACAAAACCCACTAATCACCTACAATGGCGTTCATAGGTTTCACTAAAATTTCACATGATCTCAACTTGTATTTGTCTAGGGTTTGTCCCTAGACTCTATATTGTTCCTAATCCATCATAAAACAGACATGCAACCATAAATTTCAGATTTTCCCAATTTCATGAGAATTTCAAGTTGAGAGTTTTCATCAGATTTTACATACCTTGTAATCCTCTTGTGATGAGGATCAGTAATCTATATTCGGATTTTGATTTAGGACAGAATTTAGCCTTCAATTGATCGATTTTGTGGAGTTAGGGTTTGGTGAGGAGTCCTGGTCGCTCCCCTGCGTTCTTGATCGACCAGACACACTAATTTGTGTGTTTGTTTTTTTATTTATTTTGTTTTAATCAATTCTAGTTTCAAGTTCTACAACTTAGGTCCCTCCACTTTTGTTTATCTAAAAGTTTTAGTTATTTTAACCCTATTCCAAGTTATTTCTAAACTTGTAGCTAACTAGGTTAAAATTCCTAGTTAGTAAATTCTTGTTTATTTATACTTTATAATTCTAATATAAAGTTTTATATTTTCGGGGTGTTACAAGTCCACCCCCCCTTAAAAGAGTTTCGTCCCCGAAACCGAATTACGTACCGAATAAAGTAGGGTAGAGGCGTCGCATCTCCTCCTCGGACTCCCACGTAGTGTCCGAGCCTTTTCTATGCTCCCACTTGATCTTGACTTGATCGATTTGTTTGTTTCGTAAGTGCTTAACCTTTCGATCTAAAATCTCCACTGGCCTCAATACATAATTCAGGCTATTATCCACTTCGATATCATCGTAATGGATATAAGCTGTTTCGTCCGCTAGACACTTTCGCAATTGCGACACGTGAAACGTGCTATGTATTCCACTCAACTCCTCGGGTAATTCGAGGCGATATGCTACTTTACCAACCCGCTCGATGATTCTGAATGGCCCAATAAATCTTGGGCTCAACTTTCCTCTTTTTCTGAACCGTATTACCCCTTTCCAAGGCGATACTTTCAGCATTACTTTATCGCCCACTTGAAATTCAATCGGCCTCTTTCGTTTATCTGGGTACGACTTTTGTCGATCCTGAGCCGCTTTTAGGTGAGTTCGGACCATGTCGATTTTCTCATTCGTAGTTCGGATTATATCAGTAGGTGCTAGCCCTCGTGGACCCACTTCTCCCCAACATACCGGGGTTCGACACTTTCTACCGTATAGCATTTCATACGAGGCCATCTTAATGCTCGCGTGATAGCTATTGTTATATGAAAATTCGACCAAGGGTAGGTAGACATCCCAACTACCCCCGAAGTCAATAATGCAAGCCCGCAGCATATCTCCTAACGTTTGTATTGTTCTTTCACTCTGCCCATCCGTTTGTGGATGGTAAGCAGTGCTAATGAACAGTTTAGTTCCCATTTGTTCTTGAAATTCATGCCAAAATTTTGAAGTAAACCGAGTATATCTGTCTGACACAATGGATATCGGTACCCCATGACGTGCTATGATTTCATTGGTGTACACCTCTGACATCTTCTCGGATGTATAAGTCTCTCGAATCGGAATGAAGTGAGCACTTTTCGTCAATCTATCCACGACTACCCATATAGCATCAAACCCACGGTTAGTTTTGGGCAATTTGGTCAACAAATCCATGGTGATTTGTTCCCATTTCCAAACTGGGATGTCCAATGGTTGCAACTTACCATATGGTTTCTGGTGCTCCGCTTTGACTTGCAAGCAGGTCAAACACTTCTACACATATTTCACAATATCTCTTTTCATCCCGGGCCACCAATAGTTTTGTTTTAAATCATTATACATCTTGGTCGCTCCCGGATGGATGGAATAACGAGACTTGTGAGCTTCATCTAGTAGAAGCTTTTTAACTCCACATGTGTTAGGAACCCAAATCTATTGAAACGCGTTTTTAAACCGTGGTTTCCTACTTCGAGATCCTTAACTTGGCCAACAATCCTTTCCTTTCTCCAGTTTTCCGTCTTTACTGCTTCATCTTGTGCCTCTCGGATTCGTTCAAGTAAGCCCGAGGTCACAATGAGTTGCAATGATCGTACTCGTATTGGAACATAATCTGTCTTTCTGCTTAGGGCATCCGCCACCACGTTTGCCCTTCCGGGGTGATAGTGTATTTCACAGTCGAAATCTTTCACCGTTTCTAACCAACGCCTTTGTCGCATATTTAACTCCTTCTGATCGAAAAAGTATTTCAAGCTCTTGTGATCGGTGAATATAGTGCACTTTACCCCATACAAGTAGTGTCTCCATATTTTTAATGCAAATACCACCGCAGCCAACTCGAGATCGTGCGTGGGATATTTCTTCTCGTATATCTTCAATTGCCTCGAGGCATAAGCTATAACTTTGCCCCGTTACATCAAAACGCATCCGAGTCCCGATAATGAAGCATCCGAATAAACCACCAAGTCTTCAACCCCGTCCGACAAGGTTAGTACCGGAGCTCGAGTTAATTTCTCTTTTAGCATTTGAAACGCTCTTTCTTGATCGACACCCCAAATGAACTTTTCTTCCTTCCGGGTAAGCTTTGTTAGCGGCGACGCAATCTTGGAGAAATCTTGAATGAATCTCCTATAGTATCCCGCAAGCCCCAAAAAGCTTCTAATTTCTAAAGGGTTCCTCGGGGGATTCCATTTCGACACAACCTCGATCTTTGACGGATCTACCAATACTCCATCGGCACTTATGATGTGGCCGAGAAATTGCTCTTCTCGTAGCCAAAAGGCACACTTAGAGAATTTCGCGTACAACCTCTCTCTTCTAAGTGTCTCTAACACCTCTTGTAAGTGGTGTGCATGTTCAGCTTCACTTTTTGAATACACCAAAATATCATCGATAAAGACGATAACTGACTTATCCAACATTGGTTTGCAAACCCGGTTCATGAGGTCCATGAAATTCGCGGGTGCATTTGTCAGCCCAAATGACTTCACGAGGAATTCGTAATGTCCGTATCGCGTGCGGAAAGCCGTCTTCGGCACATCTTCCTCCTTGACCTTTAGTTGGTGATACCCCGATCTAAGGTCAATTTTTGAAAACCAGTTTGCACCTTGTAATTGGTCTAATAAATCATCTATCCTCGGAAGCGGGTATCGGTTCTTTACCGTGAGTTTGTTTAACTCCCGGTAATCGATACACATGCGCATGCTTCCGTCTTTCTTTTTCACGAACAGTACCGGTGCGCCCCAAGGAGACACACTCGGCCTTATGAATCCTTTGTCAAGCAGGTCTTGAATTTGGGACATCAACTCTTGTAATTCCGACGGTGCGAGTCGGTACGGTGCTTTTGCTACGGGTTTTGCGCCCGGAATCAATTCGATTCCGAACTCTACTTCCCGTTCAGGCGGTATCCCCGGTAAATCCTCCGGAAACACATCTTCATAGTCTCGTACTACCGGTACATCTTCAATCTTCCGTGATTCTTTCTCGGGCTCATTTGCGTATATCATGAATGCCCTGCATCCTCGCTTCATGAGCTTGTGAGCTTTCAACATTGAGCATACTATGGGGTTGCCTCCTTTTTCGCCATAGATAGTGACGTGTTTCCCACTTGGAGATATTAGCTTTATCTCCTTACGAAAACACACGACCTTCGCATGGTGCTGAGATAGCCAATCCATCCCAACAACTACTTGGAATTCCCCCATTGACATCGGGATTAGATCTATCAAGTATTCCTCATCGTCTATGTTTAATTTGCAGCTTCGACAAACGTCACAAACTATAAAACTTTTGTTGTCCCCTATTTCTACTTCTAAGGGCACAGATAATTTTGTCAATACAAATGAAGGATGTCGAATAAATCCATGCGAAATGAAGGATTTATTCGCACCCGTATCAAACAATACACGTGCTGGAATTGAGTTAATTATGAATATACCTGAGACCACATCGGGTTCTATCTTTGCTTCAGCCGCGGTAAGTTGGAAGGACCTAGCCTTCGCTTTGGGAGCTTCTGCTGGAGACTCTTTTGTGTCTCTCTTTCCAACCAACTCGGGACATTCAGACTTTTTGTGGCCAGGTTGATAACATTTGTAACAAACGGAAACTTTTCCGGGACATAGCGATGTAGTGTGCCCCGTCTTCCCACATACCGGACACGGCTTGTCTTTGAAGCGGCACTCACCTTTGTGCCCCTTTCCACATATTTTGCAACTTGGTGACCCGCCTTTTGCCTCCACTTTCTTCCCCGATTCAGCAGTTCTAGCTTTCTTTGTAGGGCTTGGATTCACATCCTGTGCCCTTCGCTCGCCCCTTTCAACTTGTTTCTTTAACTCGATTTCCCGCTCCCGGGCAGTGTTGATGATTTCTGTGAGAGTTTCATATTTTGAGGGAGTCATAAACTCCCGGTATTCAGCACTCAACATGTTGTAATAGTAGTATATCTTCTGCTCTTCAGTGGTGACTAACTCGTCACAAAATCTCAGCTTATCCATGAAGATACCCGTGATCTTATCAATTGATTCTCCCTTTTGTCTTAACTGGATAAATTCCTCTTTGATCCTGTTGATAACTGCTTTGGGACTATGGTGTTTAAGGAACGGCACCTTAAACTCATCCCAAGTCATGACCCTTGCCGCTTCGGCTCCCATTTCCTTCTTTTTATTGTCCCACCAATCCTTGGCTTGATTTCTCAATTGACCCGTTCCATAAGCAACAAAGTCACCTACGTCGCAGTGGGTTCGTTCAAACACTCCTTCGATGTCACTTATCCATCTTTGGCAGATTATCGGGTCAACTTCCCCGTTATAGATTGGCGGTTTGCACGCCATAAATTCTTTGTATGAGCACCCTTTACGTTCTCCCGTTTTATCTTTCATAAGGTTGACACTATCCTCCAACCTTTTAACTCGCTCTTCGACAAGCGATAACACCGTGCTTTGAATTTTGTCTATAAACCCAGATAGACTACCTTCAATTGCCTTCCCTACTTCTTCGGCAATTATCTCTTTCATTTGTTCGGTGCTTGTTTGCACCGGATTATCATCGTTTCCATCAGACATCTTGAGACTGAAATATTTACATTTAAATGTTAAACATTTCATTTATAACATTGCTTCTTTTGTTTCGGTTTAGCCAAGTTCACAACTTGCTTTAACCGTTCACATTTGGTGCACTTTCCGGGTTTGAGTGTGTTAACACGCTCTTCCCATGCACATCAATTCATTTCTCATTTCTTACATAAGACATAATTTATTAACATAATAAGTTAATTCTTACCGGACGATCGATCAAGCTTGAACCGAACACTTTGTTGACAACCTTAAGCTCTGATTACCAACTTGTAACACCCGTCTAAATTTCTACTCGAATTTATCAATAATTCATAAGATTTTATATAAAAGATGACCCATTTAAATCACAAGTTCCAAAAGTAAGGTTCTAAGGTAACAAACATTAGTCAACTACCAACTAATTCAAACATTCATGAGTTACTTTGCAATTTAGTTACATCATAAGCATTGTCTAAGCAAAGTTAAATCACGCGGAAGCTTCAAAAGTTCGTGTTCGGTTCTTAAAAAAAAACTTGCTTGACCGCCGTCCGTCTATCTTGAATACCTAAAAACTGAAATGTTTACATTTAACATTAGTATTAGAATACTTAGAAATGATACTTAATCGAAACTACGATCAAAGTGGATTCGATTAGCTATGATTATACAAAAATTATAAAAGAATTCCAGGCTCTACCGTAACTTACGGTTCCTACCGTAAGTTACGGTAGTCATTTTACAACTCTGGTCCACCGTAACTCAGAAGAAATCCACCGTAAGGCTTTGGCCTCTACCGTAAGTTACGGTGGTACCGTAACTTACGGTAGCCTCTGCAAATATATGTTTTGACTGATTTGTTGGTTTTGCCCAAACAAATCTCTCGGATCTTTCATTCTAACAACCCAAAATACTAAATTCTTGTAATTTGATATGTCAATTATCAATCGATAAACAAAGACAATCAATCATATTACGAAGCAATACTCATGCTTTATTTGATTATTCGACCCGTTTGGCTCATCTATGGAATCCTCCAATATGATGACTACCAACGAGATTTTATAAATCCTTGACCTATTATTCAGTTTGGCGAACACCATCTCTTTTAAAGTTTACACACCTCTATTCTTCAATACGTCTATACATAACTTAACAAATTTCACTTAACGTAACGGGTCAAGTTACATACCTTCAAAGTAGGCCTTTCAAACGTGATTCGCCACCTGCTTGTCCACTTGACGCTCCTGCGTCCTTTCCTATAGAGTTCATTTATGACATGTTTAGAACTCTCTTTTAACCATATATCGCACAATACACCGAAACATCATAATTATGCGTTTAAACTTTGAATTTCAGTTTTAAGCCTTCTTTGAGGCATTTTCACAAACACCTTAAGGGCAGATCTTTACATGAATAAATATCAAGTCTCTAGCTTATCACTTAGACCTAATTTCACATCAATCAACCATTTTACATAATCGTTAGCTTCTATAATTCTGAAGTTACTTCACAATTGTCAATTTACACTAGAACAACACCCAAATTCCTAGTGTTCATCAAATTATACAAAACCCACTAATCACCTACAATGGTGTTCATAGGTTTCACTAAAATTTCACATGATCTCAACTTGTATTTGTCTAGGGTTCGTCCCTAGACTCTATATTGTTCCTAATCCATCATAAAACAGACATGCAACCATAAATTTCAGATTTTCCCAATTTCATGAGAATTTCAAGTTGAGAGTTTTCATCAGATTTTACATACCTTGTAATCCTCTTGTGATGAGGATCAGTAATCTATGTTTGGATTTTGATTTAGGACAGAATTTAGCCTTCAATTGATCGATTTTGTGGAGTTAGGGTTTGGTGAGGAGTCCTGGTCGCTCCCCTGCTTTCTTGATCGACCAGACACACTAATTTGTGTGTTTGGTTTTTTATTTATTTTGTTTTAATCAATTCTAGTTTCAAGTTCTACAACTTAGGTCCCTCCACTTTTGTTTATCTAAAATTTTTAGTTATTTTAACCCTATTCCAAGTTATTTCTAAACTTGTAGCTAACTAGGTTAAAATTCCTAGTTAGTAAATTCTTGTTTATTTATACTTTATAATTCTAATATAAAGTTTTATATTTTCGGGGTGTTACACCTTAACATCAAGTTTAGCATTTTTCCAGAATTCTCTTAGGGTATCCAGGAAGATAGGAGCATTACAAGTCAACAAAGTTTTGTACTTTGTGGTCGAAAGAATATCAATGACGGAGTTAAAGGTTGTGCTGTCACTTAGTTTTTCTAGTATGCACAGGTAGTTATGAGGAGTTTTGTATGGAAGAGCCATGGTGTGTTGAGTGTGATTGTGAAAGGAAGAAGACGATGAAGGATTTGAGAGAAATGGATGGTAACTGTTTTGAGAAAGGAATTTTGAATTCGATTCGACATTGAAAACCCTGTTTGGGGTTTTGATCAGGGTTTTATAAAGTGAAAAAGTGAATGCTGACGTGGCAGCGGTTACAAAAGATCTGACGGATAAGTACTGTCCATGTGCCAACCTCTGATGAATAATGGAAGACAGTTGTTTAGGAAACCACTGATGGATCAATTATCAGTGGTTTACAGTGGTAAAGTGAAAACAGTGGCTGACTTTAAGCTATCAGTGGATAGCCATCAGTGGGTTAAAACACTGATTTTGAACAACAATTAACAAAGAAATGAGAAAACAGAGGTTGACTTTCAGCTGTGGACAATAATCATCAGAACAGATGTTTGAACCAAAACAGTGGTTATGGAAGACTTTTAAGGATTAATGAAAATTTTCATTTTTAGATATTTTTAAGGATGAAATTTTGATTTTCTGAAAACATTTTAATGCTTTTATTCATAGAAAAACAAGATTTTGCTTGTTATTCCATGTTCAGCATGCCAATCCTAGAGATCAAGCTTTCAACGGTGGATGTGTCTAATGCTTTTGTTAGCACATCTGCCAGCTGATCTTTAGTTGGAACATGATGCAGAGAAATCAAACCTTTTTCATAGCAATCCCTCACAAAGTTAGGTCTGATATTAATGTGCTTGGTGGTTGAATGGGAGACTGGATTTTTGATGATATTTTCTGCTGCCTGACTGTCCAACATGAGAGGTGTCTTTAAGGAAGTGATACCAAAATCCAGCAATTGATTTTGAAGCCATAACAGTTGGGCTGTACAGCTTGCAGCAGCTATATACTCTGCCTCAGCAGTGGATGTTGAAACAGCTACTTGCTTTTTGCTTTGCCAAGACACTAAGCAACTGCCTAGGAATTAGCACCCTCCTGAAGTGGACTTCCTTGTTGTGTTACATCCAGCAAAGTCACTATCTGAGAAACCTGAAAGCTTGATATTTCCATCAGCTGGATACCAGATACCTAGTGTGGGAGCACCTTTTAGGTATCTGAATATCCTTTTTACAGCAATGAGGTTTGACTTTCTAGGGGTTTATTGGGATCTTGCACAAACACATGTTGCAAACATGATGTCTGGCCTAGATGCAGTCAGGTACAATAAAGACCCAATCATGCTTCTATAAAGAGTTTGATCAACCAAATCATCCTTTTCATCAGACATGACTATTTTTGTGGTTGCTATGGGTGTACTACATGGTTTCCAATCATCCATCTCAAATTTCTTTAAAAGTTCTTTGGCATAGTTGCCTTGATGGATGAAAGTACCATTTTGCAGTTGCCTTATGTCACACCCCGACTTTCCACGTATTACCGGTGGGCCCGGTGGGGAGTATCGTGACGTGGTTGGCAACATAATAGTCAAACAACACAATATTTAAATACACAGCGGAAGCAAATGAAAGTTATATTTCAACTGAATATAATATTGTAATATCAAGTATCACAACAGTCGAAAGTTTGTCCACAGATGGATCGAAAATGGAAAACAGTAGTTCAACAGACTTTAGGCATCTTAAGCTTGCGAGACTCTTTATTGATGTTAGGAGTAGCCAGCCTAGTTCGCGTAGTACCTGCACTTAACCTTTTTGGGAAAATACGTCAGTTTACACTGGTAAATACAATCAACTGACTCATTTTAAAAATGATTAAAAATTGATTTGGATGCACGTGGCATAAATATTTTTATAACTTGGGATAATTATTTAAATATATAAACTTATAAAAGAATTACATGTTCCTTATGCGTTCAGTAGCCCGGTTCGTGCCGGGTTAAAGATCAATAGACACACCACATTTCTTATTTATGCACTGACGAGTGTACGCCTACACTCCGCGCTTAGGTCGTGGCCATTTTGTAAAATGATGCCAAGGATATCCGGGACATGGTCATTAACCCCCCAAAGGCTTTAAGCAAACAAAACATATTTAAACGGGTCATCTCGATAATACTTAACCACCAATCGATTAAGGTCGAATGCCCGACCAAGCGGTATTTTATATACCGTACCCCAAGCCCGTATAAGGGAAAATAAGTTAAAAGTATTTACCTTTGCAAGTATAATTCACAATTAGCAAATGCGGGTAGCTTTTACCGGTCTCCTATTCTAGAACAAAGGTTTATAATAACCTATTAGAATCCTAACGGCCTTTAGTTTAAGCTTAAGCTTAGACCGATTAGTTTTAAAGATAGATACGGTTCAAACGCACGATTAAGCGAAGACCGGAATAGAATGTGATTTAGACCCGACAAGTTTGAAGACTTGTTTAATATGGGTAATCTAAACACATTCTGGATTTTGAGATAAAACCGATAAGGTTTGACCCGTTTCGGCTAATTTGTGCAAACTAGTTACATAAACCGAACCGAACGCGCAAGAGGCGTAACATGTGACCATGAGAGTCATTTACAGGTTTCCTAAGTTAATATGCCTCAAATATGTTGTGACATCATTAAGATATCTTTTATTATGCCCGAAACGAATTTAAACACAAACTATGCCCCGTAGGGGTATTTTGGTCATTTACAAGGTTATAAAAGAGTTTAAGTATTAACCTGAGCTACAGGTCTGATGTAAGCAGCAAAAATACTCTATTTACTAAGTTATATCAGTAGGGTATTGCATATATGTGAAATTTATCAATTATAACCAAACTATGCACCGTAGGGGCATTTTGGTAATTTCACATAAGCCGAAAAGCTCAAAACTGAAGTCTGAGTTAAACAACTTTTGCTTACTATTTAAAATATTATAATTTACCTAATATATCAGTAAGTATCAACCCTTGTATGTTTAAAATAGTTTTAGTACATACTATGCGTTAAAAACGCTTAAAAAGGCGATTAGAAGCCGTTTCCGGGTTCTATATAGAAAGCTGATATTTTTATTATCCTAGAAGGTTTAAAATAATTTATTTATCATATGAAATCAGTATCAAAAGGTTTGGGGTCAAAAAGATATGTAAAACTTATTTTATAGCCCAAAAGGGCAAAACCGACAATTACCGAATTAAGCTTATGACTATAAGTTATGCTCAGCCTAAAATTAATTAAAAATCTTCAAAAATCCCAAAAATTATATTATATCAGTGGGTAGCAAGTTTGATATCAAAAAGTGGGTTTAAATTGGCTATATGCTAATTATGCCGCTTAATCGCTAAAAAGCTTTCTAATTACGCTAATGAGCATAACTCTCAATCTACACCTCAAATTGATGTCAAATTTTGGGTGCAAGTTTATAATTCAGTAACTAAGGTTTCTACTCTTTTATATTTTTATAAATCACGCTTTATGGTGAAAAGGGCATAATAGTCAACATATGAGCAATTAACGGAATCATGCATATTAATCGGATAACTAACGAACCATGGTGTATAATCACAGAGGGTTATACTAGCATGTAACCTAGTCCAATTAAAGCTCTAAGGAATTTCTAAAACATGCTTAAACGGGTCAGAACTGAAAGTCAAAGCAAAAGTCAAATTATGCGACTTTCGGTTCCGAACCGGGTCTCTACTGAAAATTGTCGGGTTGAACATGTTTAGACATTTCTTACATTAATTACCAAGTTATATTAATGATCAAACAGGTTGTATGGGTTCTACATTGCTAATTATGCATAAATTGGAAATTAAGCATTCTGTTGACTTTTTAATAACAGGTTTGACCCGACATTTGACCTAGTTAGAGTGGGAATCAGAGGGTGCCCTTTTAAGGGTTTATTGCCCACATAATTACCAACTTATAACTACTTTCAATTCGACTAATCACTGGACCATCAATGATTAATCGTTAAGTCAAACGGTAATTACGACGGTTTGACTTTTAAGCTAAAACTAAGCAAAAACTTAACTAAGAAAGGTTAAGTATACTTACTGAAGTCCTATGCACGATTAGGAAGGCTTAAGGTCTGCTCTTGAACTCCCAAAAGCTCCAGAAATGCAGAAGAAAGGTGTGATCACAATGTTGCAACCTTGTGGCCTTTTATAGTGTTTAATCTCACTTGGATCATTGACACACAAGCCTAGCAATGGCCATGGATCATCCACAGATGTCCCTAAGTGCCTAGGACTGTTTAGGGGTCGCCCATATAGTGAAAATATCTATTTTGGGTCGGTTATAGCGTGAATATAGGCTGCTGTCTAAAGTTTCTGCAACTGGGCGTCTGACGCGGCCCGCGTAAGACATGTTAACATCTTACGCGGCCCGCCTGAGCCTCGTATTCAGATTTCCCATTTTCAAGTTGTTGCATATTTGTCTCTTGGCCTTTCGAAGGGTCAACCAAACTTATTTCTTGCATTTTGAGCCCTCCAAATTTACCTATAAGGGCTTTAAGACATATACCCACTTTGTTAAGTCCTTGGTCACTTCATGTTTACCCGAAAAGTCATAATTTTCAACGTTGACGCTTTAACCCCTTGTATACGAATTTGATCATAACTTTCTCATACGATAACAAAACTTTATGAACTTTATATCGTGCATTCTAGTGAGCATAATTAATCGTTACAAAGCTTTGGGTTTGCTAAAAGGTCACTCAGAGGTATAACTTAAACATGTTGACACATTTAACCCCTGTAGTTTGTAATCTCTCACTTTCTTTCACATTTAGCTTCGTATGATCCATGATTTATTCGTTTGAATGTATGAGCATCATGTAGGGTTACTGTAAAGTATATTTATCCCTTGTTGACATTTTGAACCCTTAAATTCACACATTTTCCATGTTTGTCAACTTTAGTCCTTCAAGAACATTCTTTCACACGTTCAAACCTATGACACGTGTCAATACATTATAGGACGTGAATTTTCGAGGTGTTACATCCTCACCCCCTTAAAAGAAATCTCGACCTCGAGATTTACTGAAATAAATAAGGGTACTTTTCTTTCATTGTGGGTTCCACCTCCCACGTATATTCGGGACCTCTGCGGGCATCCCATTTTACCTTTACAATAGGCACATACTTCCTTCGAAGCTTCTTAACCTGTCGATCCTCGATCGACACAAGTTTTTCAACAAACTTTAAGCTCTCTTCTATATGCACATCTGTATGCAGTATGACTAGTGATTCATCAGCGAAACACTTCTTCAGATTGCAGATGTGGAATACATTGTGAATACCACTGAGCTCTTCAGGTAAGTTTAACTTATAGGCAACTGATCCGACACGTTCGATGACTTCGAACGGTCCTATGTATATTGGGCTTAACTTTCCTTTCTTACCAAATCGCATCACTCCCTTCCAGGGTGATACTTTAAGCAACACCTTGTCGCCTACCTCGAAGTTAAAAGGTTTACGCTTTAAATCTGCGTAGCTTTTCTGCCTATCTCGGGCAGCTTTGAGACGGTCACGAATCTGGACAATCTTGTCCGTCGTTTCAAAGACTATCTCCGGTCCTGACAATTGGACATCTCCAACTTCCGCCCAACAAACGGGCGTTCTACACTTTCTACCGTATAATGCCTCAAAAGGCGCAACCTTAATGCTGGTATGGTAGCTATTGTTGTAGGAGAACTTGATTAATGGCAGGTGGTTATCCCAACTACCACCTAAATCGATCACACATGCACGAAGCATGTCTTCCAACGTTTGGATTGTATGCTCACTCTGTCCGTCTGTCTGAGGATGGTAAGCCGTACTAAAATTCAAACGCGTGCCCAAAGATTGTTGGAAACTCTTCCAAAAATGCGACGTGTATCTAGTATCTCGGTCAGAAATAATAGACACAAGCACGCCATGTAAAGCTACAATCTTATCTACGTACAGTTGGGCTAACATGTCGGAGCTGTAGGTCTCCTTGATAGGTAGAAAATGTGCTGACTTAGTCAGTCTATCAACTATTACCCATATCGTATCATTTCCTTTCCTTGTCTTTGGCAACTTGGTGATGAAATCCATTGTCACCATTTCCCACTTCCATGTGGGAAGTTCAGGCTGTTGTAACAAACCTGACGGCTTTTGATGTTCAGCTTTTACTTGCGCACATGTCAAGCATTTAGCTACATAGGTGGCTATAGACTTCTTCAAGCCTATCCACCAAAAGTTTGCCTTCAGATCCTGGTACATCTTATCAGCTCCAGGATGAACAGAGTATTTAGAACTGTGGGCTTCCTGGAGGATGACATCTCGAAGTCCTCCATAAATTGGAACCCATATTCGTCCATTTAATCTTAGAATTCCGTCCTTGCCAAGAGATAACTGCTCCTCCGTTACCCCTAGCTTTTCATTAGGGTAGTTAGCTTCCAACACAGCTTCCTTCTGTGCAGCTAACAACCTTTCATTCAAACTGTTCTTTATTTCAATGCTCTTGGCATTGATTCGGATGGGTTTCACCCTTTCCTTTCGACTCAAGGCATCGGCGACTACATTCACCTTGCCAGGATGGTATCTTATTTCACAATCATAATCATTCAACATCTCCATCCATCGGCGCTGCCTCATGTTTAAATCCTTCTGATTAAACAGGTGCTGGAGGCTCTTGTGATCAGAATAGATCACACACTTGATACCATATAAATAGTGCCTCCATAGCTTCAGTGCAAATACAACGGCACCCAACTCCAAGTCATGGGTGGTGTAATTCTTTTCATGCACCTTTAACTGCCGTGAAGCATAGGCAATAACCTTGCCTTTCTGCATAAGCACACACCCCATGCCAGTGTGTGATGCATCGCAGTAAACTACGAATTCTTCGGTACCTTCAGGCAATGTCAGTACAGGAGCGTTGCTCAACTTCTGCTTAAGGATATCAAAGGATTCTTGCTGCTTAGGGCCCCAATCAAACTTTATTTTCTTCCTAGTCAAAGAAGTTAGGGGTGCAGCAATCCTTGAAAATTTTTCGATAAAGCGTCTGTAGTATCCCGCCAATCCCAAGAAACTGCGAATTTCTGTGGGCGTCTTTGGCTCCTGCCAGTTCATAACTGCTTCTACCTTAGCGGGATCCACTTGGATACGACGCTCACTAACCACATGTCCAAGGAATTGGACTTCTCGAAGCCAGAATTCACACTTAGAGAATTTGGGGTAGAGCTTCTCCTGCTGAAGTAGTGAAAGAATACATCGAAGATGCTTCTCATGATCAGCTTGGTTCTTCGAGTAGATGAGGATGTCGTCAATGAAGACGATGACAAATTTGTCCAAGTACGGCTTGCAAACGCGATTCATGAGATCCATGAACGCGGCAGGTGCATTGGTGAGCCCAAAAGGCATCACTAGGAACTCGTAATGACCATAACGAGTCCTAAATGCAGTTTTGTGTACGTCTTCATCTCTAACCTTCAGTTGGTGATAGCCTGACCTCAAGTCAATCTTCGAGAAATAACTTGCCCCTTGCAATTGATCGAACAAATTGTCGATCCTGGGCAAAGGATACCTATTCTTTATAGTGACTTTATTAAGCTCACGGTAATCGATGCACAGACGCATCGATCCATCCTTCTTTTTGACAAACAAGACTGGCGCTCCCCAAGGAGACGAACTAGGTCTAATGAAACCTTTGGCTAGCAATTCGTCTAGTTGTGTCCTCAATTCCTTCATCTCTGTTGGTGCTAACCTGTAAGGCGCTCTAGCAACAGGTGCTGCTCCAGGGATGATGTCAATTCTGAATTCGACTTGTCTATCTGGTGGTAAACCAGGTAGTTCTTCAGGAAACACTTCAGGGTATTCAGAAATGACGGGGATGTCTTCCATCTTAGGTTTCGGCTCATCAATAGTCACTTGTGCCATGTAGATGACACAACCCTTCTTTAAACACTTAGAGGCCTTGAGCATAGTCACTTGCTCAGGCAGTCCATACCGGGTATCTCCCTGAATGGTAAGTGATTCACCAGACGGAGTCTTGATCATCACTTGCTTCTTATTGCAGACAATCTGGGCCTGGTTATGAGATAACCAGTCCATGCTTAAAATGATGTCAAAACCGGCTAACTTTAAAGGAAGTAGGGACAAAGGAAAAGAGTGGTTCTTAATGGATATGAAACATCCATCTAATATGGTTGAGGCGGTCTGTATGGTGCCATCTGCTAACTCTACCTCATATTTCACACTTAAGGTTTTAATAGGTAAATTCAGCAATTTGCAAAACTTATTATCTACAAATGATTTATCAGCGCCTGAATCAAAAAGTACTCTTGCATAGACATCATTTATGAGAAAGGTACCTGTGATCACGTTATCTTCTTGCACAGCCTCCTTCGCATCCATCCTAAAGACTCTAGCATTGGTCTTCTTGACCTCCTCAGGCTTCTTGGCGTATTTGGGGCAGTTGGTTTTGATATGCCCCTTCTCATTACAGCTGTAGCAGGTTGCATCCTTCAACTTTTTGCAGTCCAAGGTCTTGTGTTCCTTGGACTTGCATATCCCGCAAGCAAAAGTTCTCGACTGTGTCTGCGAGTTCGATTCTAACCTGCACTTCCCGAAGTGCTGTTTCTTGCAGATCTTGCACTTGGGCTTATCACCCGATTGATGCCCATCCTTCTTTGATTCAGACCCTTTCTTGTGGTCACTGCTTCCTCGGTGCTTCTTGTTTGACCTTCGTGAATTGTCATCTTCACGTTTCCTTTTCTCAGCATCCTTATTCCTCAGCGATCTTTTTCTGACCGCGTCCAATGTGAGGGACAAGGATATATCAGCTACAGATCTGAAAGTAGCTGGCCGAGAGGCCTTCACGCTTGCCTTAATTTCTGGGGCTAAACCCCCGATGAAACGAGCTATTCTTTTGGGTTCCGGGGTCACCAGATACGGAACCAATCTGGACATCGTGTTGAAGCTCGTGAGGTAAGCTTGGCAGTCAAGGTTCTGCATAACCAACGATAGGAAATCAGACTCAATCTTCTCAACCTCATGCTGAGGGCAGTAGTTTTCCCTGATGAGGGCAACAAATTGCTCCCATGTCATGTTGTACAATGGGATCTTCCTAGTGGCTTGAATCAGCGATCTCCACCAGGCTAAGGCCTCACCTTTAAATGATTGCGACACAAACTTTACCACATCTTTCTCAGCGCATCCGCTGATATCAACAACTGTGTCCATCTCATCCAACCACGTCATACAATCTATAGCTCCTTTCTCCCCAGTGAAATCCCTAGGTTTGCATGAAACAAAATATTTGTAGGAGCAACCCTTATCATGGGTTCCTTGTTTCGGTACGATCTTCAGAGATGGAACACTTTGATGATTTGTGGACTGACGATCGTCATCAACTTTCTTGGGTTCTTCCTTCTTGGAGGGAGGCTTGCTGTGAGCCTCAGAATGAGTCTTGGGCTTTGAGTGTGGTGTAGATAGGGTCCTACTCCGAGTCCCACTATACTCCTTAAATTGCTCCTCTACAGCCTTAGACACAGCTGTATCGATCAGTGTACGAAGCTCTCCTCTGGTTATATTAATCCTAGCATTGTCATTATTCTCCAGAGGATGACTGTTAATCTCGTCCGAGTCAGCCATTTATCTTGATCTGTTACATAAGATATTGACAATAGTTTATTTGGGAGTTTATTAAGGAATTGTCTTTTATGGCAATTCATTAACCATGGTAAACATAGACCATATTTGGTTAATTTGTTACTCACATTTATTTAGGATTTCTATTATAATTTATCCTAATTATAAACAATAACAGTATTATTAGCACACAAGGCCTAGTCACAGGGACATTTTTAAATTATAAGCCTTGATTTCAGAGAATCAAGGCATGTAGGTTTGAACATAGTTCATTACCTTTTTCTGACAGGGAGTCATAGACTATCATTGTCTTTTGTCTCATACGAAAATGAGCAGGACCCGTAGGCACCATAATACTAATGGATGGTTAACATATGATCATCTTAATTGATGATTTAAACCCATGATTTATATATCATTAGTTTAAGTTAGGAATCTTTTGAAGAATCCTATTAAGAATGACGTGTGTGATTTTAACGAATCACTTCTGCCAGGAGCGTTAACATGTTTTCAGATGTTAACAGGAATTTGAATCTTTTAAACAGGCCTTACCATCTTGGCCAGGTCTTATAATGACACGGAGGCTAGGTTATACCGTTAAGATTCTTAATTAATAATTAAATAGGCAGATATATTTTTAAAAGGAATGATTCTGATTCATTTATTTCATATATAATTTATTTATGCATATAATGTCAAAAATGAAATTTATAAACTTACATTCCATTAATCATAAAAGTACACACTGCCCTAAACGGGTCTTTCAACATAACAACTTGCCCACGCAGGGGTCAAACTAAAATATTAGTCCACGCAGGGACTTAAACAAACAACATACCCTCATAGGGGTTAACAGAAAGATAGGCCCACGCAGGGGTCAAAACAACAAACATACCCACGCAGGGGTCAATACAGCAAGACAGGCCCACGCAGAGGCTCAACTGATACAAGGAAATTATAACAAACAATGGAAGGATTCAATGGTCCTTCTTGCTATTCCCTTTTATTAAACTTGTCAATCCCTGGAAGAAACTTTGTCGCTCCCTGCGATCTCTGTGAAAATCTCGCTCGACTTGGTCCAATCTTTGAAGAATTTCTTCCCGTTCGGGTGGGGAAAACCGTGGCGGCTGCGATTGTTGCCGAATTATAGGTCTAGCAGGTATTTGGTAACCATGAGTTGGGTACCCTACTCCCCAAGGAGCTCCATACGGTCCTTCAGGATGAAGGGCGTTATAGTTGGCCGCTACCAAGTATGGGTCGGCTTCAGCGTAATTATAGTTGGTGTGAGCCGGCTGCTCAAACGGGTTGTAAGCCATCGAACCAGTGTATGCAGGAATCGGGTTATCAAAACCCATCGGTGGTGGTTGCGGTGCAACTGGGTTTGAAGGCCCACCCATTTGTGGGTCTTCCTGAAGTGGCGGGTAATGACTGCCACTGGATTGACGAGGAGAGCTAAAGTGGAAATCCCCTGCTCGCGCAGACATACGTGCGCCGGTTCTCCTACGCCTTGGCGGTTCGGGAGGTGCTTGATGAACTGGCGGCGGTGGAGGCGGTGGCGTGACAGCCACGAAACGTGAATCCCCAGAGGGTTCTTGCTGCTGCTGCTGCTGGTGGTGAGGCGACGAATGATGCGAGGGTGTAAAATACCACTCGAACTGGTTAAACCGTGCCTGGTAACTGTCTGGACCATGGTAGGGTGATCCATGAAAAGACGAACCATCAGAGACCTCTATAGGATGGTTGGGGGTCCCGGTTGCAGGCTCGACGGGATCCGTGACCTCGTCCATGTCCTCTGCATGATCACCAGAGAAATGATCCTCTGGCCCCAATGGGTTAAAACCCACTGGTTCTTGTATGTAGTTTGCCGGGTTAAACCGGCCCTGAAAGACGGGAGTGGGGTCTCCAAAGGAATGGTGCGATAGGGATCGCTGTAGAGGTATATATGAAGGTTGTGGGTTATTGGGCTCGTTTTCCGACAGTGGCCCATAGGAGTTATGATAGGGAGGCGTTGAACTGTGCGAGACAGACCGTCTAGCAGGCTCAAAAAGGTTCCTCCTGTTCTCTCGAGGATCGGCACTCGCGGTGGTAGAAGGAGCTCGCCTTTGCGAAGGCCCGGCCTCGTGATCATTGGGGGCGGTGATCGGCCCCTTGCCTCGTCCTCTTCGTATGAAAAATCTTGGCGGCATATTTAGTCCTGTCAATATAACATAAGATAACGACAAGAATATATAAAATAAAGGACAAAACAAAACAAAGTAGAATTTGTCCTATGTTATTTGTCTAGACTCGAAAGTTTAGGAATGTGCAATTGTGTCAATGAGATTAAACACAAAAGGCTAGTGTTTAATTCACTCAATGTTGGCTCTGATACCAACCTGTCACACCCCGACTTTCCACATATTACCGGTGGGCCCGGTGGGGAGTATCGTGACGTGGTTGGCAACATAATAGTCAAACAACACAATATTTAAATACACAGCGGAAGCAAATGAAAGTTATATTTCAACTGAATATAATATTGTAATATCAAGTATCACAACAGTCGAAAGTTTGTCCACAGATGGATCGAAAATGGAAAACAGTAGTTCAACAGACTTTAGGCATCTTAAGCTTGCGAGACTCTTTATTGATGTTAGGAGTAGCCAGCCTAGTTCGCGTAGTACCTGCACTTAACCTTTTTGGGAAAATACGTCAGTTTACACTGGTAAATACAATCAACTGACTCATTTTAAAAATGATTAAAAATTGATTTGGATGCACGTGGCATAAATATTTTTATAACTTGGGATAATTATTTAAATATATAAACTTGTAAAAGAATTACATGTTCCTTATGCGTTCAGTAGCCCGGTTCATGCCGGGTTAAAGATCAATAGACACACCACATTTCTTATTTATGCACTGACGAGTGTACGCCTACACTCCGCGCTTAGGTCGTGGCCATTTCGTAAAATGATGCCAAGGATATCCGGGACATGGTCATTAACCCCCCAAAGGCTTTAAGCAAACAAAACATATTTAAACGGGTCATCTCGATAATACTTAACCACCAATCGATTAAGGTCGAATGCCCGACCAAGCGGTATTTTATATACCGTACCCCAAGCCCGTATAAGGGAAAATAAGTTAAAAGTATTTACCTTTGCAAGTATAATTCACAATTAGCAAATGCGGGTAGCTTTTACCGGTCTCCTATTCTAGAACAAAGGTTTATAATAACCTATTAGAATCCTAACGGCCTTTAGTTTAAGCTTAAGCTTAGACCGATTAGTTTTAAAGATAGATACGGTTCAAACGCACGATTAAGCGAAGACCGGAATAGAATGTGATTTAGACCCGACAAGTTTGAAGACTTGTTTAATATGGGTAATCTAAACACATTCTGGATTTTGAGATAAAACCGATAAGGTTTGACCCGTTTCGGCTAATTTGTGCAAACTAGTTACATAAACCGAACCGAACGCGCAAGAGGCGTAACATGTGACCATGAGAGTCATTTACAGGTTTCCTAAGTTAATATGCCTCAAATATGTTGTGACATCATTAAGATATCTTTTATTATGCCCGAAACGAATTTAAACACAAACTATGCCCCGTAGGGGTATTTTGGTCATTTACAAGGTTATAAAAGAGTTTAAGTATTAACCTGAGCTACAGGTCTGATGTAAGCAGCAAAAATACTCTATTTACTAAGTTATATCAGTAGGGTATTGCATATATGTGAAATTTATCAATTATAACCAAACTATGCACCGTAGGGGCATTTTGGTAATTTCACATAAGCCGAAAAGCTCAAAACTGAAGTCTGAGTTAAACAACTTTTGCTTACTGTTTAAAATATTATAATTTACCTAATATATCAGTAAGTATCAACCCTTGTATGTTTAAAATAGTTTTAGTACATACTATGCGTTAAAAACGCTTAAAAAGGCGATTAGAAGCCGTTTCCGGGTTCTATATAGAAAGCTGATATTTTTATTATCCTAGAAGGTTTAAAATAATTTATTTATCATATGAAATCAGTAGCAAAAGGTTTGGGGTCAAAAAGATATGTAAAACTTATTTTATAGCCCAAAAGGGCAAAACCGACAATTACCGAATTAAGCTTATGACTATAAGTTATGCTCAGCCTAAAATTAATTAAAAATCTTCAAAAATCCCAAAAATTATATTATATCAGTGGGTAGCAAGTTTGATATCAAAAAGTGGGTTTAAATTGGCTATATGCTAATTATGCCGCTTAATCGCTAAAAAGCTTTCTAATTACGCTAATGAGCATAACTCTCAATCTACACCTCAAATTGATGTCAAATTTTGGGTGCAAGTTTATAATTCAGTAACTAAGGTTTCTACTCTTTTATATTTTTATAAATCACGCTTTATGGTGAAAAGGGCATAATAGTCAACATATGAGCAATTAACGGAATCATGCATATTAATCGGATAACTAACGAACCATGGTGTATAATCACAGAGGGTTATACTAGCATGTAACCTAGTCCAATTAAAGCTCTAAGGAATTTCTAAAACATGCTTAAACGGGTCAGAACTGAAAGTCAAAGCAAAAGTCAAATTATGCGACTTTCGGTTCCGAACCGGGTCTCTACTGAAAATTGTCGGGTTGAACATGTTTAGACATTTCTTACATTAATTACCAAGTTATATTAATGATCAAACAGGTTGTATGGGTTCTACATTGCTAATTATGCATAAATTGGAAATTAAGCATTCTGTTGACTTTTTAATAACAGGTTTGACCCGACATTTGACCTAGTTAGAGTGGGAATCAGAGGGTGCCCTTTTAAGGGTTTATTGCCCACATAATTACCAACTTATAACTACTTTCAATTCGACTAATCACTGGACCATCAATGATTAATCGTTAAGTCAAACGGTAATTACGACGGTTTGACTTTTAAGCTAAAACTAAGCAAAAACTTAACTAAGAAAGGTTAAGTATACTTACTGAAGTCCTATGCACGATTAGGAAGGCTTAAGGTCTGCTCTTGAACTCCCAAAAGCTCCAGAAATGCAGAAGAAAGGTGTGATCACAATGTTGCAACCTTGTGGCCTTTTATAGTGTTTAATCTCACTTGGATCATTGACACACAAGCCTAGCAATGGCCATGGATCATCCACAGATGTCCCTAAGTGCCTAGGACTGTTTAGGGGTCGCCCATATAGTGAAAATATCTATTTTGGGTCGGTTATAGCGTGAATATAGGCTGCTGTCTAAAGTTTCTGCAACTGGGCGTCTGACGCGGCCCGCGTAAGACATGTTAACATCTTACGCGGCCCGCCTGAGCCTCGTATTCAGATTTCCCATTTTCAAGTTGTTGCATATTTGTCTCTTGGCCTTTCGAAGGGTCAACCAAACTTATTTCTTGCATTTTGAGCCCTCCAAATTTACCTATAAGGGCTTTAAGACTTATACCCACTTTGTTAAGTCCTTGGTCACTTCATGTTTACCCGAAAAGTCATAATTTTCAACGTTGACGCTTTAACCCCTTGTATACGAATTTGATCATAACTTTCTCATACGATAACGAAACTTTATGAAATTTATATCGTGCATTCTAGTGAGCATAATTAATCGTTACAAAGCTTCGGGTTTGCTAAAAGGTCACTCAGAGGTATAACTTAAACATGTTGACACATTTAACCCCTGTAGTTTGTAATCTCTCACTTTCTTTCACATTTAGCTTCGTATGATCCATGATTTATTCGTTTGAAGGTATGAGCATCATGTAGGGTTACTGTAAAGTATATTTATCCCTTGTTGACATTTTGAACCCTTAAATTCACACATTTTCCATGTTTGTCAACTTTAGTCCTTCAAGAACATTCTTTCACACGTTCAAATCTATGACACGTGTCAATACATTATAGGACGTGAATTTTCGAGGTGTTACACCTTACTTGGAGACCAAGAAAGCTCTAGAGTTCACCCATTGCACTCATTTCAAACTCAGCTGTCATGAGTTGTCTGAACTCTTCACACATTTTAGAACATGTGCTTCCAAAAATGATGTCATCCACATAAATCTGGACAATCATCAAGTCTTTCCCTCTCCATTTTAAAAACAATGTTTTATCAATTTTACCTCTTGTGAACCCAATGGAAAGAAGAAAGGTGGAAAGAGTTTCATACCAGGCTCTAGGTGCTTGTTTCAAGCCATACAAAGCTTTATTTATCTTATAGACATGATTTGGATTAAATGGATCCTCAAAGCCTGGAGGTTGACAAACATATACCTCTTCTTGAATTTTACCATAGAGGAATGCACATTTAATGTCCATTTGAAACACCTTTATGTTGTGGTTGATAGCAAAGGCCAGGAATAATCTGATAGCTTCTAATCTTGCTACAGGGGCAAAAGTTTCATCATAGTCAATGCCATCTTCCTGTCATCAGTTTTATTTTTAAAGACCCACTTTGTGCCAATAGGACTCACACCCTCTGGCAGTGGTATAAGTTCCCATACTTGTTGTCTTTTAAACTGTTGTAGCTCCTCTTGCATGGCTTCTACCCAGCTGTTGTCTTTTAGTGCCTCTTGGTACTTGACTGGCTGATGGAGAGATAGAAAACCAGCAAAAAGACAGATGTTTTGGGATTGGCTTCTTGTTAGCACCCCTTCACTGATGTTGCCAATGATTTGGTCAGGTGGATGAGACTTCAAGAAGATTAAATCTCCTTTGTATGGAACAATGGAATTTAAAGGTGAGGGCTGCAGATGTGAATCATCTGAGCTAACCACTGTTGGTGACTTTGATGATCCAAGAGTGGCTTGAAATAGAGGTGGAGGAATAGGAGGAAGTGGTGTGAAAGCATGCTGATTTTTATCCACTGTTTGGGGGTTTTTATCAACAGTGCTTGATGATGTGGAAGCAGGGGTTAATGGGCTACTTTGGTCAACAACTGTTGAGGTAGCAGTGGTTAAGCTTTGACAGCTGTTTTGAACATCTGCTGCTCTTCCAATTGATGCCGACTTTTGTTGTGGAATGATGACTTCATATCCATAGTCTGATGGAGGATTTTGAGATGGACCTACACTGTTAGTCTTGACAGAAACATTTTCAAAGGTAAATTTATCAAGATCAAATAATTCTGCAGGATTTGCATGGATTTTCATTGAAGAGAGTTCATTGAACTTTACATTCAAAGTCTCTTCCACTGTCTTAGTCCTAGTGTTGAACACTTTGTAGGCCTTAGCAGTGGTTGAGTATCCCAAATGATAACCACAATCAATTTTGGCTGCAAACTTTGAAATAGAATCTTTTAAGTTTAAAATGAAACATGGGCAGCCAAAAACTTTAAAATATGAGATCAGTGGTTTGATTTTATATAGAATTTCATAGGCAGTCTTTTGATGCCTGGTATTTATTAAAACTCTGTTCTGGACATAGCAGGCAGTGTTTACGGCTTCTGCCCAGAAAGTTAATGGCAAACCTGAATCAGAAAGCATGGTCCTGGCAGGCTCAATCAAAGTTCTGTTCTTTCTTTAAACTACCCCATTTTGTTCTGGTGTTCTTGGAATGCTGTATTGCCTTACAATTCCTTTTGACACACAAAACTCAGCCAACTCCCTATTTCTGAATTCTGTGCCATTGTCACTCCTGAAGATTTTTACTGGCAAGTCAAACTGCTTTTCAACCTGTGTGACAAAGTCTTGCAGAATGCCTGCAGTCTCATCTTTGGAATGTAAGAAATAAGTCCATGTAAACCTAGAAAAGTCATCTACAATTACCAAACAATATCTTTTCTTTTTAAGACTCATGACTTTAACTGGGCCAAACAAATCCATGTGAAGCATTTGCAAGCACTTGGTTGTTTTGGACTCTTCAATGGACTTAAAAGAGCTTTTATGTTGTTTTCCTTTTAGGCAGGAAACACAATGCTCAGGACAGGTGAACAGTTTTTGAGGAAGACCTCTTACTAACCCCTGTTTTGACAAAGCAGTGATTGTCTTGAGATTTGTGTGCCCCAATCTTCTGTGCCAAAGTTCTGTCTCTTTGTTAGAGGCAGCTGAGAACCTACAGGCATCAGTTCTTGGGTTCTCTTTTGACAAATCAACTACATAAACATTGCCACTTCTTTGAGCAACAAGTTTAGTTATTCCATTTATTATTATTTCTTCAATCTTTTCAACCATTTCTGGTCCAACAATCCTACAACACTCCTTAGTGAAGAAAGAGCCATATCCTTTGTCACTCATTTGAGAGACACTAAGGAGGTTGAATTTTTGATTGTCTATCAGATTGACATTTTCAAACTTAACATTTCCAGACTGTACTGTACCAGAACCCATCACCTTCCCTTTACTATTATTACCAAAAGATATATCACCCCCTCCATGAGTTTTGAATTCTATGAGTAGGGCTCTACATCCAGTCATGTGCCTGGAGCCTCCACTATCTACATACCAAAGACTATCTAAGCATGCAGAAGCTCCCTACACATCAAGTAAATAATTAGTTTAGGAGGGTCTCCAAAGCCAATAAGGCTTTGGATGGGGTCTCAACAGTGTCTATGTTAAGGTCAGGAAGATGGACAGTGGTTAGATCAGGGGATTGATTAATTTTTGCAGCTTGTTTCTCTAACCACTGTTGGGGGCCATTTCCAATGAGTTCTTGATATCCATAGGGATTCCTGTTCACTTTTGGTTTAGAAGGCCTTTTATAGGTTTCATAAACATGTGGGACCCTAGGATATGGTGGTTGACCTTTACCTCTTCAGTATTGGTTAGCAGGGGGTGCATCAGTCACCTGAACATCTTTTTTAACAGAGGTTTGGTTCAGCTATTTTGTAATAGCTGTTTGAACTGGCACAAACAGTGGTTGATTCTTGATTGGTGGTTTTGATGAACTCATGGATGTTTTTGAAGTGTATTCATTCCTTTTTACATCAAAGGATTTGAGATACACACATCCCTGAGTGAGGTGGTTTGTTTCACCACAGATGGTGCAGCTCTGAGAAGGCACAATTATGCTTGTTTTGTTAATATCATATGCTTTTAGATGAAAATAATCTTTGGTCAAATGATTTTTCTTCTCATAGAAATCACAAAACAAGTTTTTAACCTTTTTTTTCTTTTCTTCTTTTCAGACTCCTTTGCAACAGAGTTTTGAACTACTGTTGGGATGTCCTTAAGAGGAATAACCTTGGCCTTAGGAGCTTTTACACCATCAATGGTTGTGAAGTCCATGGGTTTGAAGTTTTCAAGAATGTCACACTCATCCGACCATGTGGGTTTGAATTGGTATTTCTCAATCTCCTCAAAAGTTGAGGACCCCACAGATCTTTCCAAAGTGATTTTGTTACCAAGTTTATCAGTTATTTTAACTTCTTGGCCATTCTTGTTGGTTGGTATGATTTCAACAGAACCAGCTTGATATGCAGCAATGTTTTCAACTTGATCATTTTTTCTAAACCCTATGCCAAATTTTACATTACTTTCAAGCTGTTTTTCAAGCATGATCTCATAACCTTTGCAGGATTCCACCCATTTTTCACAAGTGATTTGGGTGGCTTCCAAATCCTTTTTGCAGACATGATATTTTTCTATCATGCTCTGGAGTTGGTCCTTGGTTAGGCTATGCTCTTGTTTGATGCTGCAAATTTCATTTTCTTTTTCACTCAATTTGTTTTTCAGTTCTTTTAAAGACTTTTCAAATTGAACTTCAGCAGTTAATAACCTATCTCTAAGGTTTTCATTCACCTCCTTAATGTTTGCAAATGCTATGATGCATTTGTCTGAACAAAGGTTTTTGAGAACCTGGGGTGATACCTTAGTTGCAGCCATCATGGCACAATCACATGTATGATCACTTTCTTCTTGAGTTTTCTCTTCTTTTTCACCTTCTTTCTTCTTTTCTTCTTCTTCTTCAGAACAGGGGTCAGACAGTGGTTCCAACAGGGGTTTTGAACTTTCTCCCAGCCGTATTTCATCAGCAACAGCAGTAACCACTGCTTCAGCAATTTTGTCCACTGTTTCATCACTTGACTGTCCTTCTTCTGCTTCCAGCCCTTCTGGTATGGTCTCCAATGCTACAAAACAAATATAATCACTAGAAACATTATTTTGAGCATAAAGTGCAAAATTTTCATCTCCTAACTCTTCAGGTAAGCTGCTCCAGTCAACAAGGCCTTGGGTGAAAAAGCTTTGCTGATCTGGTTGAACCACTACTGGTGCAGCTTGCTGAGGTGCAGCTTGTTGCACCTGAACCTAAGGAGCAGGGGCCTGGACATACTGTATCTGAGGAACAGTGGTTTGAACATAATGCACAGGAACAGGGGTTGCAGGGTGTGTATAATGAGCAGTGTTTATATGAGCAACATGGGCATTTTGGGCATAGTGCACAGTGTTTTGGTTATTTTTTGGTCTAGGGTTTGAGCTAGGATGTGTAATAATTGGTCCATTGGTTTGACTTCTGCATTCCCTAGCAAAATAACCTAACCTATTACACTTATAGCATTTAATCTTTGACTTATCCAGCCCTACTTTTAGGTTCCCATGTAACCCTGGAAATTTTCTCCCTGTCCTTTTGTGAAACTTGCTGGTTCTTACACTCAACAATGCAAGTTGGTGCAAAATGTCCATTTCCTCTAAGTCAGTTGGATCAAAATGCTGCAAATCATTGAGTTCAAAGCACAGATTGTCAGAACTCTGGTTTTCACTACTAGCTGTGAAAGCATAGTTGTTTGAGTAAGAATCAGAGTTGTTAAAGGCTCCACCAGCTGTTATGTCAATATAATGATCATAACTCTGATCCTTACTACTACCAAATTCTTCTTGACCCAAAAGAGTTGTGCTGCCAAATGAATAATCATCTGCAACTTTTCCAGACTCTTGTAACTTCTTTTTCTGGTTTAACTCCCTTTCATAGGTTAGGAGTCTACCATGAAGTTGGGTCAGGGTCAGATCTTTGAACTCAACAGAGTTTCTAGTTACAAAAGCAGTTGTGTCCCATTTTTCAGGAAGTGAGCTTAAAAACCTGCTGTCAATAGTTGATTTAGGAAATTCAGTTTTAACAAGCTTAAGTTCACTTATGAGACAACTAAATCGCTCAAACTGCTGTGTTAATGTTTCACCCTTAATGTGACAAAAGGTTTCATACTGTTGGTTCAAAATTTCCCTGTTGTTTTCAATTACTTCTTCAGTCCCCCCAAATTGTTCCTTAAGTGCATCCCACAATTTCTTAGCACTGTTGCAGTGTAACAGCCCAGCATAGATTTCATTGGGGAGTACAGATGCAACGATGCTAAATGCCTTGGCATCCAGTTCAATTTTCTGAAAACCCTGATCAGTATAGTTCTAAATTTTCTTAGGTTCGAACTTCTTTGGATCCTCAGCACTCGGCACCATTGGAACATGTGGTCCAAAGATAACCGACTTCCAACATCCAGTGTTATGTTGAGCTAAGATGTGACCCATTCTTCACTCCCAGATGTTGTATTCCTTTCTCTTCAACATAGGTGGTTTGAAGAGAGAACCAATGTTATTGTTCATATCTTGTGATTGTGACGTCATCCTGGTTGTTTTACAGGCACTGGTTAATCAACTTTGCTCGTGATTAACCCTTACTCTATTTTTCAACGAAACGAACAATTGAAAAAGTATCAACGATTTTGAGCTGAACTTTTATGTCAAAATGATTGTTAGATCAAGTTTGACTGTCCAAGCTCTGATACCAATTGTTAGGATCTGAGTTTCTTATGATTGTGCTTGTTTGCATATAATGAAGTTGAATTAAGATAAAGTGCAACAGAATTAAATGAAACAAACTATCAACACACAATCAAATGAGAGAATTGTTTTCAACAAACATGTTTAACAGAGAATCGAAAGATTATATTTATTACAATCTTCAATTACACTTGCATGAATGCATACAATCTCCCCCTTAGCCTGAGCTCACAGAGAATGTTCGTATAGACTGACTTGTGATGAAGAGAGCTAATAGAACAGTACAAGGTACTGTTTTATTTATAGTACCGAACAAACCACTGTGGCATCTTTGCTGACGTCACCATGAAAATGACATCTAACCTCCTAACAAACTCAAACTACTGACCTATTACAACCATTGATTACAAACAACTGATTACAATATACAAAGCATAAACAAAACAACTGATCCTTCATTCCACTGCTTAGGCTCCAGCAGTGCTTTGGTCTTCAACAATACTTGAGACATAACAGTTGATTGAGCATCAGCACTTAGTCTTCATCAGTCTTTTGGGTCAGCAGTAGTTAGGAAGGGCAGTACTTAAATCCATCAGATGTTAGAGCCACTTTCAAGGGGAAAGAACAAATACAAACATCTGCTTATTCTGAATCCACTGATATGATCCAGTTTTGGCTTTATCAACTGTTCCTTTGTAGGGTTCAATCCTAACAAACTCGGACATGATTAATTGATGTATCTTGAACAATAAGGTTTGTCTGGGTTTAGTCCCTAGTCTATATATATGTGTGTTGTATAGGGTGGATTAGGGCAACTCTTGAGGAATCTTTCTAGATAGCCTCCTTGTAACGCCCTGCGTTTTGAAACTTTCATATTTTGGCAAGTCTCGTCCCTGTAATACTTAATGTTGCCTATTTGAGCCTTAAACTATGTTAAACTATATGAAACTTTGCTTGATGTGATACTTTGTGAAACTTGACTCTTGATACTTGACTCTTGTGACACTTGACCCTTGTGATACTTTGAATCTAGACTCTTTTGATACTTTAAAACTTGAATCTCGAGGCTTGACACTTGTTATGTTTGATACTTATTAAACAAGAGACTTTGATACTTGATACTTTGATGGAACGAGAAACTTTGATGCATGAAACTTGATACTTGTTGAACGAGAAACTTGGATTCTTTATTGAATGAGAGACTTGATACTTGATACTTTGATCCTTAACACTTTGATACTTGATACTTTATACTTATTAGACGTGAACCTAGCTTGAACGCAACTTGAAACACGAAAGCTTTTGTGTTAATTATATAATTTTTATCATGTAATGGTTCCTCACAATAATACGCAACACAATGCTTAATCTAACTCGCAAGATGAACCAAAGTCGGAAAACTAGCAAACGTGTCTCGGCTGTCCGAATGGACATCCGATCGGATGACCATCCGACCGGATAGCCATCGGACCCCCTTTGCACACTACACTGCATTAGCTGTCCCTTTCAGCTATAAATAGCCATCTTGGCCCTTCATCTCACACTTTTGCCTTTGTCATCCGACCACACGCACTCTGTGGCCCTTTCAAGCACTTTTCTCTAGATTCAAGCTCAATCCGTAAGTATTTCTTCTAGATTCTTGTACAACTTTAGTCATTTAACACATCCACATAAGATTCTTCATCAAAATCACACGAACACTCAAACTTTTTCATGAAAACCAACTGTTTTGGGCCTTTTGAAGGTGTTCTTCCACTCAATGGTTTGTATGACTTGTTGTGGAGCATCATCGGCCTCAGATCTAACAGATTTTCACAGTGTTTTAACAAAATCTAAGGAAAAGTCACACTTTCATACCAGATCCGACAGAATTTCTTATGTTTCCGGCTCAGATCTGATGAACTTCACAGTTTACACTTGATTTTCAAACTTTCTTCAACTTTTACAAGAAACATGGGTGAAATCAGACTCGAACAGACTTTCGACTCGTTTCTTAGTCAAAAGACGGCTTGAGAACTGAACTTCACCGGAAAACGGACAGTTTGACGAGTCCACACATGAAACACACCGGAAACAGTTCGCTGGTTCGAGAAGGGGTGGTTCCCAGCCGACCGACGAGCTGGGTTTGGTACGTTTCCGTTGTTTGATGCGTCATCACACCGTCTCTGTTAACTCGAAACTTGGAAATTTCACGAAACCTCACTCACTAATCGTTTGTCCGGATGGCCATCCGATCGGATGACCATCCGTCCAGATGATCTGATTATCATGACACTTGTTTATTTTACAGGACACTATGATCTCAACACTTGAAACTTTATCAGATCGCAAACACACATTGTTTGAATGGCCATCTGTTCGAATGGTCATCCGTCCGGATGACCATCCGATAGGATGGAGTCCATCTGTTCGAATGGTCATCCGACTGGATGACCATCCGCTCAGGTATACTATCAGACACTTATTCTCGATTTTAGCACTGTTCGACACTCTGTACTCAACCAGGTCTGCTCTTAGAGGACTTATGATCTGTTCCCCGCACGCAGGCTGATCCAATTCTCCCTTCGATCCAATCAAACAGTGTTTGGTTTAAGCACCCACTATGAGTATACTCGATCCCTTTTTGTTTTAAACACTTTTGGGATGCAACATGTATTCTATTAACTTGACACTTGAAACTATTTGCAACATACTCTATACTCGTTAAACATGAAACTTGAAACATGATACTTGAGACTTTTATGCTATGTGGGCGTTTAATCCTTGTGTGCAGTTCCGCCTTAACAATGGTAGCGTTATAGGGGTAATGCACCTCCCCGTTAGTCTTTGGGGTACTGTTAGGAGGAGACATTTAACCTCCCGTTAGTCTTTGGGAAAGGCATTTTAACGCATTGGAAACTTGGGCTATCACTTGGACTGCGTAGACTAGCATGGTGAAACTTTTATATGTTTATATGATGGATATGAGTTTTTGAAAACTATTATACTACGTATTCAAACTTGTATGCTCGCCAACATTTTTGTTGATAGTATTTTAATACTTGTTACAGGTTGATAGTAGCTGGGATTCGAGGAAACAAGCTAGGATGATGGTTAGAAACTCATCTAGTTAAATCAGGAATTTTGAACAATATTTGAATGTTATCTATTTGATACTTTTGTGGTTGTTATTTGTGGTCGATGTTTAGACAACATTTATGAAATTTGAATAATTATTATTGAAACAAATAGTGTTGTGGAATCTCTTGAGCAATCTGAACGCTTAGTGCCGCGCCCCGATGTTTTCGCCATCGGTTGGGGTGTGACAGATTGGTATCAGAGCCATAACTATAGGGAATTAGGAAAAGCAGGAATGCTTTGCCTAGTCTATGGTTCTAGAAAACTTGACTCTTATCTGTTGTTTAAAACTTATGCAATCTACCGTACTTGCTTCCTAGCAACACTTTCCTGTTAACCATTACATGCCTTTCCTAAGGCTAACACAATACACACTTGAATACTTTGAAAACACTGCTGAGCGGTGTTTGTATTTTGCACGAAACTTACCTCAAGTTAGGAGTGACATCCAAACATTGAAGGGAAATTTCCAAATTCATAATCTAGTGGGTCTTATATTTTGATAAGTGCCGACACTATCAGGGTACGATGTTGTCAAGTTAGAGATGAAACTCACATCTTGATAACTAGTCCCCCTCTTTGATTTTCAGTCTCGCCAAAGTCTCGAAGTTCCCAATCAACTAAGGACGTGTAGTGACCGAAAGGACAAATAACGTAGGCCTAACATCTATGACGTATTTTTCTAAGTAAGTCAAGGCACGTTGCCTTAATTTGAAAAGGGTTCGATTCACTTTGGTTAGTCAACGTTCCTCTGCCCGTAACAATCCTATGTTTTATGAGCCTATCGTTTATGTTATCTCGATTTTACATGTGGTTTTATACTTGATACTTTGTTCGTTTCGAAACTTTTACACGAATCGCACGTATCTCCGCAATCTAAAACATTAATAATCTCTCAGGATCGAACTAAATTTATGGTGCTTTAATCATTATGTTATACTACGTGGGAGTCTTGATTAAACTATGGGAAACATGATTGAACGTTATGATATGTGAAACAACTTGATCAAACTATGTGAAACATGTTGAACGTATTATGCTATTAAACAATATGAAACTTGTTGAAATTTTTGTGATATGTGAAACTTGAGTCTTTATGCGATCATGTGAAACTTTATACTATGCTACGTGTTCGTGAAACTATGATACTTAGACGTAACTTGGTGATCAAGTCTTACCCGATTCTTATTTTGACTCTTAGATGTCGTCAAGTCGTCTCTCCAACCCACACAAGAGGTCAAAGGCCAACACTCAGAAGAAGATGATGTCTTTTATGGCCAACCAGATCGCACGCATTGTTCCCAAGATCGTCTCTGAGATCCAGGGATCAAACACTCCTCCCTCCTCTGTTGACTCTAAAGCGGAAAAACCAAAGCCTGTGAGCTTCAACTACAAACACTTTGTCTCTTGCAACCCTAAGCCTTTCACGGGCAGTGATGGGGTGACTGCAATACTGGAGTGGTTTGACAGCATCGAGGTTCCTTTCATCAACAGTGAGTGCCCAGAACACTTAAAGACTATGAGTGAAACTGGCGTGTTTCAAGGAAGAGCTCTAGAATGGTGGACAAACGAGAGAAACATCTGCTCCAATAATGAAGCTTATGCTTTACCCTGGGCAGAGGTTAGGGAAATGATGATGCTTGAATTCTGCCCTCCGCATGAGCAGCAGAAACTTGAGGATGAATTCTGGCATCTGAAACAAGTGGGTGACAACAACCTGGCCTATACTACCCGTTTCAAGCAACTCAGCATCATTGTACCACACTTGGTGTCTACTCCTAAGCGCATGATCACCAAGTACATTCATGGGTTACCTCCTGCTATGCGTGACACCATTGAAGCAGCTCAACTCAGCTCTATTGAAGAAGTTTACCGTCTGGCAGCAAGTTTAAACAACAACCGTGTTCGTGATAAACAGCTTGGAAGCTCTGCTCCATCGAAACCTTCAAACTAGATCACTCAGCAGCCAAGTGGTAACAAGAATAAGAAACGAAATCTCAGGGTTCTGGCTGCAATGCCATTGTCCCTGCTGCAAATGCAAACCTTGCTGGAAATGCGATTGTGCCTGCTGCTGTTGTTAACCCTCTTGCTCCAGAAAACACCAAGAAGTCGTACACTGGGATTCATCCCAAGTGTGCTACTTGCAACTATCATCATCCTGCCGGCGCTGCTTACCGCCTGTGCACCAACTGCAATCGCTATGGTCATACCGCTCCTTACTGCCGTCAAGCAAATCAAGTTCAGCAAGCAGCTCCAGCTCTACCATCCCCTCAACAGAATCCCCGACCAGCAAACAATGTGAAAGCCTTCTACAAGTGTGGAGACACTACTCATCTTCGTCACCAGTATCCCCAGCTAAACCAGGAGCAACAACAAGCCGCTCGAGGACGGCGTTCAACATCAATGCAAACCAGGCTCGTAATGACAATGACGTTGTTAATGGTACGTTTCTCGTCAATAATCTTTACGCTTCGATACTAATTGATACTGGTGCCGACAGAAGCTTTGTGTCCGTAGAATTTGAATCTTTGTTAAATTGTGCACGCTCTAAACTACCTAAGTCGTTCTTTGTTGAGATTGCCGATGGTAAGTCTATTCTAGTTGATTCTATCCTCCGTGATTGTTCCCTGACTCTTAATGATCACGTTTTTACTATTGACCTCATACCCATGCAATTGGGTAGCTTCGATATCATAATCGGCATGGATGGGTTGCGTAAGAACCCTGTTGAGATCGCTTGTCATGAGAAGTATGTTCGTCTACCTCTACCATCTGGTGATACTTTGCACGTCTATGGAGACCGACCTTCTAGAGGACTGAAGTTGATGTCATGCACTCAAGCGAATAAATGCTTACGTAAACAGTACTTTGCCTTTTTGGCCCACATAGTGGAACAAAAAGGGCAAGGGAAAGAGCGTAAGTGATGTTCTAGTAGTGTGTGACTTCCCCGATGTCTTTCCTGAGGACCTTCCTGGTCTTCCTCCTCCTCGGTCTGTTGATTTTCGTATCAATCTCATACCTGGCTCGACTCCTGTCGCCAAGGCTCCGTACTGACTTACACCCTCCGAGATGCAAGAATTATCTTGTCAACTGTAAGAACTACTCGACAAAGGCTTTATACGTCCAAGTACCTCTCCTTGGGGTGCTCCTGTGCTACTCATCAAGAAGAAAGATGGTTCGTTTCGTATGTGCATCGAATACCGTGAACTTAATAAACTCACCGTTAAGAATCGTTATCCTCTTCCCCGTATCGATGATCTATTTGATCAACTACAAGGCACAAGCTGTTTCTCTAAAATCGACCTTTGATCTGGTTATCATCAGCTCCGTGTTCTCGAAGAAAATATCCCCAAAACCGCATTTCGCACTCGTTATGGACACTATGAGTTCGTGGTTATGCCTTTTGGTTTGACCAACGCACCCGCTGTGTTCATGGACCTTATGAATCGAGTTTGTAAACCTTATCTGGATCGTTTTGTGATAGTCTTTATTGATGATATTCTTATTTATTCGAAGACTCGAGCCGATCATGAACGTCATTAACGACTCATGTTAAAACTTTTACGTGGTGAACGCTTATATGCTAAGTTTTCTAAGTGTGAATTTTGGATTGATGAAGTACAATTTATCGGGCACGTTGTTAGTAAACAAGGAATTCATGTCGACCCTTCTAAAATCGAAGCAGTGAAGAATTGGAGTACTCCTAAATCTGCATCTGAGATTCGTTCCTTCTTGGGATTAGCGGGCTATTACCGCCGATTCATCTCAGACTTTTCAAAGATCGCCGTTCCTCTCACTTCTTTGACTCAGAAGGAGAAACCTTTTGCTTGGGGTCCTGAGCATGACGAATCTTTTCAAACTCTTAAGAATCTACTTTGTAACACTCCTGTACTTGCTCTCCCTGATGGGAATGATGATTTTGTGGTGTATTGTGATGCCTCGAACCGTGGCCTTGGCTGTGTGCTGATGCAACGGGACAAGGTCATCGCTTATGCCTCCCGACAGCTCAAGATACATGAGAAAAACTATACTACCCATGATTTAGAGCTTGGCGCAGTCGTTTTTGCGTTAAAGATTTTGTGACACTACCTATATGGTACTAAGTGTGTGGTTTTCACTGACCATAAGAGCCTGTGGCACATCTTTAACCAGAAAGAACTGAATATACGTCAGTGACGATGGGTAGAGTTACTTAACGACTACGACTGCGAGATTCGCTACCATCCTGGCAAAGCGAATGTTGTGGCCCGATGCTCTTAGTCATATGACTCATGTTAGTAGTATCCTCTGTTCTCAGATCACTAGTGATCTTCATGCCTGTATTCGTGAAGCTCAGTACTCGTCAGTCAATGAAGGTAGTCTTAACATTAAAATACGAGGTGCGTCTACTGATCAACTTGAAACAAAGTCTGATGGACTTCAATACTATCTTAATTGCATCAGGGTGCCCGATCGCGACAACCTTCGTGAACTCATTATGAACGAGGCTCACAAATCTCGATTCTCTATTCATCCTGGTGCTGATAAGATATACCATGATTTGTGTATGACTTACTGGTGGCCTGGTATGAAGAAGGATATCGCCACGTACGTCTCTAAATGCCTTAGTTGTTCAAAGGTTAAGCCGAACATTAACATCCTTCAGGCCTTCTTGAACAACCCGAAATCCCTGTTTGGAAATGGGATAGTATCGCTATGGACTTTATAACTAAACTACCTCGTGCACCTGTTGGTCATGATAGTATATGGGTTATCATTGACCGTCTGACCAAATCAGCCCACTTTCTTCCTATTCGTGAAGATTTCAAAGTGGAGAAACTTGCTCGAATCTACACTGATGAAATCATATGTCATCATGGCATACCCATTGACATTATCTTTGACCGTGATCGTCGTTTTACTTCACGTCTTTGGCAAACTTTTCAGTCCGCTATGAGTTCTCACTTGAATCTTAGTACAGCCTTCTGATGTGTGTAAAATGCAACATATAAATTACATCAAATGAAGCATAAAACTAACCCTTTTTAGTACTAATGTTGGAAAAAGTGTGTTTTTGTCTTCCATTTGTATTTTCAGGACCAAATAAGCTTAAATGAACAAAAGGAACAAATATGCAGCAAAAACTAACATAAATAAAAAGAAAAGGAATAAACGTGGCATGCCCAACCCCTCGACAGCATCTTCCCAATCAAAAACAAGGAACAGAAGGCTGACCACGGCCCGTGCTCACTGGACACGGGGGCGTGGTCAGGTGTCTGCAGAAAGGGACAAAGCTATAGAAGTTTCTATTCCCACCACGGGGGCGTGCCCAGCTCAGCACGGGGCGTGGTCAACGCTAAGATTCGTAGAATCTTGCAAATCTTGATAGTACAGATACGCTTCTGCACACGGGGCCGTGCCTAGTGAACACGGGGCCGTGTGGAACCTAATGCCGACAATTGCAATTAATGAAGAAAGAGAAAAGAGATGGCCATGGGGGCGTATCCAGCGGACACGGGGCCGTGGCCGGGCTTCTGTTCAGGCTATAAATAGGGGTGCTTGGCTCACTTCAAAGGCATCCCTTGGCAAACCACCTCTCTCCCACTTCACCACCACTACAACACCCACATCCACCACCATCATCCATCATCCACCTTAGAGTGTGTGTAGTAGTCTCGGGATCCAAGATTGATCGTAAGAGTTCTTGTCAATCAAAGGCCGTGTTTGGCTAAGTCTCTTACATCACTTGGTGAAGACAAGCATTTAATGTATTACTTCTGAATTTTAATCTTTTCGCACTTTTTATTTGGTTTTGTATTAATGACTTTAATAACTAGTTTCTTATGTTGAAGGTGAAACTTCCTTATATATACGGGCTTGGCTCATTTCATTTGTAAATGACCACGACCTATGCACGGGGTGTAGGCATACACCTGATAGATGCAAATGATAAATAACCCACATGTTGGGGATAACTCCTTTGTGGGTTTTATAGTGGTGAGTCGGTTAATCATGACCGGCTTCCAAACCGGCCCCATATGTATGACAAACATATAAAGCTGTATACAAGATTATCTTAAGTAATTGTCCCAAGTTATAAATGGTTTGTGCCTTGTGCACCTAAATCAATTTTCATAAACTCTTTTCAAATGAGTCGGTTAATTGTATTTACCAGTGAAAACTGACGTATTTTCCAAAGACTAAGTGACAGGTACCTCTTGAAATTAGGCTGGAGCTACTTGGTGTCAAATAAGAGGATCTTGAAAATCCTTAGATGCCTGAAGTCTGTTATTTCAGTTTTCTTGTATTTTGTTTAATGATTCGCCTGTGGATCTCTATTACAACCAGTCTGTATATTCTTTTATTTGGACACTCGGACACTATGGTTTGTAATAGTAATTATCTCCCTTGACTTCCGCTGTGCTATTATATTGTGTGTATTGACTATAATGATATCAACTACGTCACGATACTCCCCACCGGTAATATGTGGAAATAACGGGGTGTGACAAAGAGGAATCCCGCGCGAGGGAAGAGGTAACATGTACTAAAGAAGCGATAGTTGAAGAGGTAAAAATGGAAGAACAAGTAAGTGAAAAACCGATACATGAACTAAACAACGAAAAAGGTGAGTCCTACAACGTTAAAATTCAAAAAGAGTCTAATTTTCAAGAAATTAATCTCTTGTCACCTTCTTTCGAAAACCGTTGTTTGGTCCCTACTCGTGCTAAGTTTATAAAAGATTTAAACATTAACACTAAAATTGACGAAATGGTAAGCATTAAGTTAACAAATGATCAAACTACGCTAATAAAAGATGACCCATTTGAAATTAACATTACACCGGTTCCATGTTTCTTTCAAAATTCCTTTATTAGTAATATTACAATTGATAAAGATCTTTGTGTTAATATAATGCCAAACTACATTTTCAAAAAATTAAGTATTGGTGATTTTTCTCCACTTCAAATACCCATTTTTCTTTCTAATCGGAAAATAATAAAATCTATGGGAGTAGTTGAAGATGTGTTAGTCCAAACAAATCAAACGGTGGTTCCAACCGACTTTGTCATCCTTGATGACGCTCCACTTGTGTTGGGTCAACCTTTTGTGAAAACCCACAAAGCTTTGATTAATCGGAAGAAAAACAACTTACCCATTCAATTAGGGGCCTTCAAAAGATGTGTCGATCTTGAGCGATCAATGAAATATCCAATCGGCATTGACGACCCCCTAATTGAAGATGTGCCAGAACCACCCGATAAGGTGGGTCTAGCCAAGGACCCTTATAAACGTGGCGCACCACGAAGGCATTCCTCGGAACTATCCTTAGTTTTAGATTAGTTTAACTTTTATGTTCTCTAGTTTAGTCTTACTTTTCAGAAATAAATCACACTTGAAAAGGTGGATATTGCCAAAGGGACGTTAAAACCGCACCCCATGCATGAAAACAGAGCTTTCCGTCAACTTTTCCATCATTTCAGCATGTGCAGCACGGGGCCGTGGCCACCCAACACGCCCCCATGCCCAGGGTTCTGCAGAAAAATTTTCTAACAGGTAACTGACCACGGCCCCGTGGTCAACCTTCTGTAACTTTTTTTTACTGGCAGTCTAACCACGGGGTCGTGCTCAACCCACCACACCCCGTGTTTAGCTGCCCAGTAACATAAAAACTTGTTTTTAACACCCTTTTACACATTCAATCAACCTAAAAACCTGTTTTTGGGACACATTGAGGACAATGTGTAATTTAAGTGGGGGGGGGGGGATACTAAAACCTTGAATTTTGCAAGTCCTAATAGCAAGCCTTACACAAAACTCTTGGAACCGCTAATCACCCCAAATTTTTTTAAAAATTTCCATTTTTACTTGTCTTGGTTTAATTCGGGAACAACAAGTTCTAAAAAGGTTATATTTTTTACAAATTTACAACCGATAGCGTCGTGATAAAAAGAACCAACATAAGAAAATTATGAAATGGCATGACAAATCTAGTTAAAATTTGATTATATAAACTTGATCACATTATAAACCCATTCCCACAATAAGTGGGTTTTGAGCCTTTATTGAGCATACAAGCATACATCTTTAAACTAAATGCTCATTTTTCGTTTCTTGTGTGAATAGCCGCTTGGTTCTTACGACTCTAGAACTTGCCACAACGATACATTCCCGGTCCTTACCAACTTAAACCCAAGTAAGTAAATGATAGAGGCATTAGGACTAACCCATTTTCCTTTCAACACCCTTATTTTTCATTTTCTTTATCACCTACCCAAAATCCCCCAAGTTAACCCCTTTGAGCCTAAACCTTATCATTTCTAAACCCACAAAACAAACACCCTTTACCCACCAAAAACCTTTTTCTTTTCAACCCTTTATTTTAGTAAAAAGCTCGGTTTTCTTGTGACGTTTCCTTATAAAAAAACGAAAGTCTAGCAATAAACAAACAAGTTCCTCAAAGAAACTTTGTTTGAAAATGCTTAGTTTGAATAAAAGTCACAAAAACAAAAATTTTACGACGACCGACGTTTTTTACGCTTTTAGCCCTTTTTACTAACCACTAACCCAAAACCACCTACCTTTAGCCCAAGCCTAACCCTTCCCCAAGTCCTCTTGATATTTACAAAGGTTTATAGTTAAAAAGGATGAGGATTGATTGCTTGGCAAGTATAAGGTAGAAGTAAGTTCCATGCCAGTCTCGAGTGTTTCACAAAAATACATTTTCGGCCGAGTGTTGAGTGATCTCCCGTGAGGTATGTGAACTTGTATATAAATGGAATTTTAAAGAGGCATGTTATGCCCAAATAAGTAATTTCTCTTATGGAACGTTCTAAATAAATCATAACGAATAGGATTGTAAATAGTACAAAAATAAAACCTAATAAAGATCTTGGATTCCCGACACTCAAGACAAGCCCAAAACTTATCTTCTACCCATTCTATTTGGGTGTGTAAGCCACATAATAAAGAGTTTTGCTTGAGGACAAGCAAAGATTCAAGTGTGGGGGTATTTGATGTGTGTAAAATGCAACATATAAATTACATCAAATGAAGCATAAAACTAACCCTTTTTTAGTACTAATGTTGGAAAAATTGTGCTTTTGTCTTCCTTTTGTATTTTCAGGACCAAATGAGCTTAAATGAACAAAAGGAACAAATATGCAGCAAAAACTAACATAAATACAAAGAAAAGGAATAAACGTGGCATGCCCGACCCCTCGACAGCATCTCCCCAAGCAAAAACAAGGAACAGAAGGCTGACCACGGCCCGCGCTCACTGGACACGGGGGCGTGGTCAGGTGTCTGCAGAAAGGGACAAAGCTATAGAAGCTTCTATTCCCACCACGGGGGCGTGCCCAGCTCAACACGGGGCGTGGTAAATGCTAAGATTCATAGAATCTTGCAAATCTTGATAGTACAGATACGCTTCTGCACACAGGGCCATGTGGAGCCTAATGCAGACAATTGTAATTAATGAAGAAAGAGAAAAGAGATGGCCACGGGGGCGTGTCCAGCGGACACGGGGCCGTGGCCGGGCTTCTGTTCAGGCTATAAATAGGGGTGCTTGGCTCACTTCAAAGGCATCCCTTGGCAAACCACCACTCTCCCACTTCACCACCACTACAACACCCACATCCGCCACCATCATCCATCATCCACCTTAGAGTGTGTGTAGTAGTCTCGGGATCCAAGATTGATCGTAAGAGTTCTTGTCAATCAAAGGCCATGTTTGGCTAAGTCTCTTACATTACTTAGTGAAGACAAGCATTTAATGTATTACTTTTGATTTTTAATTTTTTCGCACTTTTTATTTGGTTTTGTATTAATGACTTTAATAACTAGTTTTTATGTTGAAGGTGAAACATCCTTATCATTTGTCCGTGGTGTCTTGGCATTACTTTACTGTCTATATAAAGTAAAAGATTTTCACCATTCATATCTCTACGGTCTATATAGAGATATGTTGGCTACCTGGTCGGGGGTTAAGGGAATGGTTTGGTAAGGTTCTTGCCTTGTTCAGTGTATAGATCCTGCAAGGACCTGGGTCAAGCTTACTAGGACCTCCTTCAATACCCACTGGTATTGGTTGGCGGGGGTGCGAATGGCTTGATCCCTCATATGTAAACTACTATTAATACATTAACCCGGCTACTTGGGATTGTATCCCTGCTGACTCAAACCACTTAGCCGAGGGTAACGTCACCTTCAAAAGAGGGGCCTACCACTTTACGCATTAATAACTTAATTAATTATCTTCCGATATTCCAACCCTTTGGGATTGTATCCTTGTTGACTCAAACCACTGGGTTGAGGGTGACGTCACCTTCAAAAGAGTGGCCTACTACTATAACTACGATAATCTCTTAAAAAGGTGCAAAAGTGCGGAAATCGTCAAAGGATACATTAAAGGCGAGCCGAATTCAAGTGATTCATCTTATCTATCTGTTTTTATTTTATTTTTTTATTTTCAGTATTTTTAGTTTTTATTTTTCATGTTTAAAACCTTTTCTAAAAATTTTAGTTTGATTAGACGTTGAGGATAAACCGGTATTAAAAGCTCTTGTGTCCTTGGACTACCTCGGTATCTTACCAACGCTATACTATGCTCACGATGGGTGCACTTGCCCATGTGTGTGTTTAGTGTTAGTAGAATATCGTGTTCTATAAATTTAAAACTTGACTAATGTGTAAAATGAGCTTAAATTATCAATAAAAACATAACACACCTTACACACACCACTTCTATCCGCAAACGGATGGACAGACTGAGCGCACTATTCAGACCCTAGAGGATATGCTCCGTTCTTGTGTCATCGACTTTGGTGGTAATTGGGATGTACATTTACCATTGATCGAGTTCTTGTACAACAACAACTATCATTCCAGTATTCAGATGGCTACTTTCGAAGCTTTATATGGTCGCAAGTGCCGATCTCCTCTCAGTTGGCATGAGATTGGTGACAAGCAACTTACTAGCCCTGAAATCATTCAAGAGACGACAGATAAGATTCTTCAGATCCGCAATAACTTGATCAAGGCTAGGAGCAGACAAAAGAGCTATGCTGACAAAAGGCGTAAGCCTATGGAATTCAATGTTGGAGATCACGTTCTACTCCAAGTATCTCCTTGGAAAGGAGTTATACGCTTTGGTAAAAAGGAAAAGCTTGCCCCTCGCTATGTGGGTCCTTTCAAGATACTCGAAAGGATTGGCAAGGTGGCTTACCGACTCGATTTGCCTCAAGAGCTTAACAATGTACACCCAACGTTCCACGTATCTAATCTTCGGAAGTGTTTAGCCGACGAGGAACTTCAGGTTCCCATCAAAGACTTACAAATAAACGAGACTCTTCATTTTGTGGAGAAACCGGTCGAAATCATGGACCGAGGTACCAAGCGGTTGAGGCGCAGCAAAATTTCCATAGTTAAGGTGCGATGGGAAGGAAAGTGTGGCGCCGAATTCACTTGGGAACTCTAGAGTGAGATGAAGACCAAGTATCCACAACTCTTTGAGCAGTCTTCCTCTTAGATTTCGGGGACGAAATCTCCTAAAGGAGGGGAGACTGTAACACCCTGCGTTTTGAAACTTTCATATTTTGGCAAGTCTCATCCCTGTAATACTTAATGTTGCCTATTTGAGCCTTAAACTATGTTAAACTATGTGAAACTTTGCTCGATGTGATACTTTGTGAAACTTGACTCTTGTGAAACTTGACTCTTGTGACACTTGACCCTTGTGATACTTTGAATCTAGACTCTTTTGATACTTTGAAACTTGAATCTCGAGACTTGACACTTGTTATGTTTGATACTTATTAAACAAGAGACTTTGATACTTCATACTTTGATGGAACGAGAAACTTTGATGCATGAAACTTGATACTTATTGAACGAGAAACTTGGATTCTTTATTGAATGAGAGACTTGATACTTGATACTTTGATCCTTAACACTTTGATACTTGATACTTATTAGACGTGAACGTAGCTTGAACGCAACTTGAAACACGGAAGCTTTTGTGTTAATTATATAATTTTTATCATGTAATGGTTCCTCACAATAATACGCAACACAATGCTTAATCTAACTCGCAAAATGAACCAAAGTCGGAAAACTAGCAAACGGGTCTCGGCTGTCCGAATGGACATCCGATCGGATGACCACCCGACCGGATGACCATCCGACCCCCTTTGCACACTGCACCGCCTTAGTTGTCCCTTTCAGCTATAAATAGCCCTCTTGACCCTTCATCTCACACTTTTGCCTTTGTCATCCGACCACACGCACTCCCTGGTCCTTTCAAGCACTTTTCTCGATATTCAAGCTCAATCCGTAAGTATTTCTTCTAGATTCTTGTACAACTTTAGTAATTTAACACATCCACACAAGATTCTTCATCAAAATCACACGAACACTCAAACTTTTTCATGAAAACCAACTGTTTTGGGTCTTTTGAAGGTGCTCTTCCACTCAATGGTTTTTATGACTTGTTGTGGAGCATCATCGGCCTCAGATCTAACAGATTTTCACAGTGTTTTAACAAAATCTAAGGAAAAGTCACACTTTCATACCAGATCCGACGGAATTTCTTATGTTTCCGGCTCAGATCTGATGAACTTTAGAGTTTACACTTGATTTTCGCACTTTCTTCAACTTTTACATGAAACATGGGTGAAATCAGACTCGAACAGACTTTCGACTCATTTCTTAGTCAAAAGATAGCTTGAGAACTGAACTTCACCAGAAAACGGACAGTTTGACGAGTCCAAACATGAAGCACACCGGAAACTGTTCGCTGGTTCGAGTAGGGGTTGTTCCCAGCCGACCGACGAGATGGGTTTGCTACGTTTCTGTTGTTTGACACGTCATCACACAGTCTCCGTTAACTCGAAACTTGGAAATTTCATGAAACCTCACTCACTAATCGTCTGTCCGGATGGCCATCCGATCGGATGACCATCCATCCAGATGTTCTGATTATCATGACACTTGTTTGTTTTACATGACACTATGATCTCAACACTTGAAACTTTGTTAGATCGCAAACACACACTGTTCGAATGGCCATCCGTTCGAATGGTCATCCGTCCGGATGACCATCCGATCGGATGGAGTCCATCTGTTCGAATGGTCATCTGACTGGATTACCATCCGCTCAGGAATACTATCAGACACTTATTCTCGATTTTAGCACTGTTCGACACTCTGTTCTCAACCGGGTCAGCTCTTAGAGGACTTATGATCTGTTCCTCACACGCAGGCTGATCCAGCGCTCCCTTCGATCCAATCAAACAGTGTTTGGTTTAAGCACCCACTGTGAGTATACTCGATCCTTTTTTTGTTTTAAACACTTTTGGGATGCAACATGTATTCTATAAACTTGACACTTGAAACTTGAAACTATGTGCAACATACTCTATCCTCGTTAAACATGAAACTTGAAACTTGATACTTGAGACTTTTATGCTATGTGAACGTTTAATCCTTGTGTGTAGTTCCGCCTTAACAATGGTAGCGCTATAGGGGTAATGCACCTCCCTGTTAGTGTTTGGGGTACTGTTAGGAGGAAACATTTAACCTCCCGTTAGTCTTTGGGAAAGGCATTTTAACGCTTTGGAAACTTGGGCTATCACTTGGACTGCGTAGACTAGCATGGTGAAACTTTTATATGTTTATATGATGGATATGAGTTTTTGAAAACTATTATACTACGTATTCAAACTTGTATGCTTGCCAACATTTTTGTTGATAGTATTTTAATACATGTTGCTGTTTGATAGTAGCTGGGATTCAAGGAAACAAGCTAGGATGATGCTTAGAAACTCATCTAGTTAAATCAGGAATTTTGAACAATATTTGAATGTTATGTATTTGATACTTTCGTGGTTGTGATTTGTGGTCGATGTTTAGACAACATTTATGAAATTTGAATAATTATTATTGAAACAAATAGTGTTGTGGAATCTCTTGAGCAATCTAAACGCTTAGTGCCGCGCCCGATGTTTCCACCATCGGTTGGGGTGTGACATTCCTTGGTGAGCTTTGTGTGTTCTTGTTAGGGGTCATTTTCTTTGCATACATATCCTGACCAATATCCTGCCTTTGTTTGTTTATTTGTGACCATGATGCTGGAAGAGGATATTGCTAACATCTTGGGCGATATCCTGAGGTTTATTGAATTAACCACGTGCAGATTAAAGGCTGAGACTTGCTAACGGTCAAATGGACTTCTTCTCCTCAAGACTCGGGCGAATTTGTTGAAGGAGAGACGTTGAGCCCGAAAGACCAGGTCTACAACGTTCGATGAAGGAATATTCGGTGGATCCCGGAAGTTTAGGATAGTTTGTTATTTTATCTTTACTATAAATAGATGGGGGCGGATCAGTTTAACACACACAATTTTTCACTAACACTCTCGAACACTCTCGAACACTTTCACTCTCTAGCTCATTGCAAACACCACACTTGTATTCAAATTTCATTGTAACACGTAGTCGATCCGCACCACATCCTGCACTGTATCCTGACGTTTGAAGTAATAAGAAGAACAAGGCAGCTGCGATTGTCAGCTCCCGAGGTTTTATGCCGGCGATCTAGATTGATCAAGGGCTTTCCTCGTACATCTCGTGTCGTTTACTTTACTTTTGTTCATTGTTTGATCATAGATACAGCTCAATATCCTGAGCCGTATCCTGAATACTGATTTTCTAAATAACTAAACAAGCATATTTTACACACACATTTCTAGCACACTACCTCACTTAACTAATTTGATCACTAAATTGCTTAGGTAATTTTTGACCAAAACAATTTGGCGCCCACCGTGGGGCAAGTGGTGCTCTCTTTACTAAAAATTTTTGTGAAATCGCTAATCGGCTTTCTATTTTCAAAACTTTTTGCCACATTGTCCATAATGGCCTCAAGATCAAACATGAGTTCCTCTACTGTGTCTGCTATGACTTCTGCTACTACTGGTTCGGTGCTTCCACCACCTCCTCCAAGGATGCCAGCCTCTTCACGACCTCAGGATATCATCCCTACTCGCAGTGTTCAGGAGTCTGCTCCTGTTATAGCTTCTAATGATGAAATTCTCACTTTATTTGGAAGTGTGCAGGAACAAATGAGGCAACAACAGGAAACAAACCAAATGCTTTTAAGGGAAATATAACTCCTGAAGTCTGGCCCGAGCAGATCCTAAACGAGCTCCTCATGGTTGACATACTGAGAAGGATCCTGAAGGAGTCAACTCGATACAACGTTTCTGTGTGATGGATTCTCTATCCTGCTATAACATCATACTGGGAAGACCGTGGATTCACGATATGAAGGCCGTGCCATCAACATATCACCAATGCATCAAGATACCTACCCCTTGGGGAGTGGTCAAAGTTGATAGTGATCAGCAGGAGGCGAAAGAATGTTACTCATCCTCGATGAAATCCTCAACCAAACCTAGTGCAGCATAGCAATTAAAGACGCGGGCCCAGGATATCGTGAAGGATCCGGAGCAGGATGTGAAGAAAATTATCCTGGACCAGGATAATCCCGATATTTCGGTGCTCGTAGGGACCAATATCCCTCAAGATATTGAAGAACAATTAATTAACTTTTTGAAATGCAGGATGTCTACGTTTGCATGGAAGCATGAGGATATGACAGGCATATCCAAAGATATTATCACTCACAAGCTTGGAATTGATAAATCATTCAAGCCTGTGCAGCAAAAAAGAAGGAAGTTTGCTCCTGAGCGGAACACAATTATCCAGGAGGAAGTTGAGAGACTATTGAAGTCCAGGATGATCAGGGAGGTTAAGTTCCCAAGGTGGCTAGCAAACGTGGTTGTAGTACAGAAGAAAAATGGGAAATGGAGAGTTTGTGTGGACTACACAGACTTGAACAAAGCTTGTCCTAAAGACCCATTTCCTCTTCCCCACATTGATGCAATGGTAGATGCCACTGCCGGGCATGAAATGCTGACCTTCATGGACGCATCTTCAGGATTTCAACAGATCCAAATGGAGTCTTCTGACCAGGAGGCTACTGCCTTCATGACACCAACGGGTATTTATTGTTATACAGCTATGCCTTTTGGTTTGAAAAATGCAGGTGCAACATACCAAAGATTGGTAAACATGATGTTCAAAGATAAACTGGGGGACACCATGGAGGTATATATCGATGATATGGTGGTGAAATCTAAAAAGGCTGAGGATCACCTCCAGGATATCAAGGGAGCATTTGATATCCTGGATCGATACAACATGAAGCTGAATCCTGCTAAATGCCATTTCGGAGTGGGGGCAGGAAAGTTTCTTGGATATATGGTGACAAAAAGGGGGATAGAAGCAAGCCCAGAGCAAATCAAAGCTATCCTGGATATAAAATCACCCTCAAATATGAAGGACGTTCAAAGATTGACAGGCCGAGTAGCAGCTTTAAACAGGTTTATCTCGAGATCCTCAGAGAAATGCAAAGATTTTTATGATATCCTGAAGAAGAACAAAAAATTCGAATGGGGTGAGAAGCATGAAGCGGCCCTACAGGATTTGAAGCGATATCTCTCAACCGCACCTCTATTAATGAAGCCTGAAAATGGTGAACCACTATCCCTATTGTTTTGGTCAAAAATTACCGAAGCAATTAAGTGATCAAATTAGTTTTGTGAGGTAGTGTGCTAGAAAGTGTGTTGGAAATATACTTGTTAAGTTATTTGGAAAAACAGTACTCAGGATACGGCTCAGGATATTGAGCTGTATCTATGATCAAACAATGAGCAAAAATAAAGTAAACGACACGAGATGTACGAGGAAAGCCCTTGATCAATCTAGATCGCCGGCATAAAACCTCGGGAGCTGACAATCGCAGCTGCCTTGTTCTTCAATTGCTTCAAAAATCAGGATACAGTGCGGGATGTGGTACGGATCGACTAAGTGTTACAATGAATATGAAATACAAGTGTGGTGTTTGCAATTAGCTAGAGAGTGTAAGTGTTCGAGAGTGTAAGTGTGAATTGTTGTGTTCTAAGCTGATCCGACCTCATCTATTTATAGTAAAGATAAAATAACTAACTACCCTAAACTCGCGGGATCCACCGAATATTCCTTCTTGGAACGTTGTAGACCTGGTCTTTCGGGCTCAACGTCTCTTTCTCAACAAATTCGTCCGAGTCTTGTGGAGAAGAAGTCCTCTTGACCGTTAGCAAGTCTCAACCCTTAACCTGCACGTGGTTAATTCAATAAGCCTCAGGATATCGCCCAAGATGTTAGCAATATCCTCTTCCAGCATCCTGATCACAAATAAACAAACAAAGGCAGGATATTGGTCAGGATACATATGTTAAGAAAATGACCCCTAACAATTGTCCCCAAATATATCGGTTGGGATACCAATCCAACGGATATATTTCAAAAATCTTATCTCATGGCTTAAGGTAATTAATATGACTAGACTCTTGAAATGACAGCGGTGCAACTTCCAAGGCGTTATTTACTTTTTACCCCCCTATATTCATCCTATATTAACCGAGGGACTCCTTGTCTCGGTTATCCTTATCTGCGAGCAAGCACCAGGTATCTTCTTTTCTAATCTCCTTTCTTTGATTTTTCTTAATTTGCTCAATGGCACCACGAACGAAATCCCGCTCAGACCGGTCAACCTCAACCCTCATAAGTCAAAACTTTATCACCGATCCAGCAAAGGAGATTTGCTGCTTCAATAATGCTGATATTGCTGCTCTCAAAGACTCCGGTGCCTTTCCCACCGGAACGGTCTTTCGCCCCTTTGACAAGGAAGCCCGATCGGATGTAGCATCCGACGAGTGGGTTTGTTTTTTCGCTTATCCTTTCTCTCTTGGACTCCGGTATCCATTTCCACCCTTTATCTCCAGCTTTTTCGACCTCACCAGCCTTAGTTATGCCCAAGTTATGCCAATGGTTTGGCGAATCTTGATAGTGTTGGATCAAATCAAATCTCGTCATTTTCCTAACCTACTTGTTGAGGACCTTCCCGTAGCATACCGGTTGAGATCTCATGGCAATCACCGTTATCTTCTGTTCTCCATCAAGAACCCTTTGGTCCTTAAAGCCACCAAGAATGAGGATCGATGGAGACGAAAATTCTTTTTCGTCAAAAGAGACTCCATTGATAAGGGTTTCGATCTACCGGTTAAATGGTTAACCAAGGGTAGGATTTAGGGTTTTAGGAATATCCCCAATCATATCTTCAAACTGTATCCCGGACTTATATTCTGATGTTTTTATGCAGCGAATTTTAGAGATTTAGTGCCTCCTAGCGCAGAATCCGAATCCAAGATCAAGGAAATCTACCGTCTTCCTGCCATTGAAAGAACTTTTTCCCTGTCTCTCACAGATCCTCATCAAAAATCAAGCTCAGAAATGTCAAGTAAGCACAATTTCATATGTTAATTATTTTTCAAAAATATGATGAGTTTTAAGAATATCTTCCCTTATGTAGTACCAGTCGTCAACCTTGAAGGTTTCGAACTTGATGAGTTAGATTGCTACTCCAGCCTTGAACCCATCAAACAAGAATCCAAGACAAAGCCAGCTGCTACACCAAAGCCTACCTCCTCAAAGACTGTTTCAGCCCCCAAAGGTCCTCCGGCATCCAGGACCAGGGCATCCAGCTCTCGGAAGAGAAAGGAGACTGACTCCCCAGCTGTTTCTGAAACATTCTCCCTTGAGAATCATGGGTTTAACGAAGCCACCTCATTCCTCAAGCAGGTAGAATTTTCTTTCCGATATCCTGTACAAGTATGTTAGTCTTTATCCTGCTTATTTTTCACATTAATACCTGTGTCTTTATCGACGGGGTCTGGATCGCCTCATGCATTTATACGAAGATGCTAGCGGTCTTAACAAGATGTTGCAGATTCAGTTGGAGAAAGCTCAAGCCACCATAGCTGATCAAGGAACCATTGCAGCTGCCAAATCCCAGCACTATGAAGACAAATATAAGGCAATGACTCAGGAACATCAAGCCGCCCTCCATAAAGCTAATGAGGATGCTCAAGCCAAGCTAGACGCCGCTCTTCTCCAATATCAGCAGAATATGAGCTCATACCGGGATAGCCTAAAAGCTTCGGTGGTCATCTCTCTTCTCCAAGCCAGGATAAGGATGGCTTATGAGGCCATGGATCTGGGTTTTGAATGCCCTTCCTGGAATGTAAAGGCTTGGGAGGAGAAACTACAGGGCCTCGAAGGTTATCCCGTTGCTCATCCTGCAAAACATACTGGTGAAGAGCCTTCTAAGGTGGCAGAGGAGGTTGCCAATGCTGGTGATGGTGCTGAGAAGAATCCCGAGGGTGATGCTGGGGCGAATGCTGGCAAGGAGGTTGCTGATCAAGAAGGTGCCGCATCTTAGGCGGCGAAATGGGCGATGATGGATATATGTGCCAAGGCCGGAGCCCATTTTTTTTAATTTCATGGTTGTGGTTGCATAAACAATTTACTTTTCCTGTCCTTGAACAATTTACTTTTCCTGCACTAGAACAATGTGATGACCAAAGGTGGATGGGTCCTAGGTTTTAGGATGAAGCCCTTGGTCATCGATTAGTATAACTTGTTTTGAACATAGTAACGGTTGTAGGTGGACGGGTCCTGTTTTGAGACAGATCCTGCAACCGTTACACAAATATGGTAAAAACTAATTGTGCTTTTGGCGGATGGGCCTTAGTTTAAGGTGAAACCAAAAGCACAACTTTTGACTTGTTAATAATATAACTATCTTTTGACTTATTTTCTGTTACTTTGCTTTGTTTAGTGTAAGTCTTGGCTTTGTAAAAATTTCATACTGTTATTTTACAAAATATCCTGACCAGTATGCTTAAAAACATACTGCAGAAGCCTTTTATAGATCCTCCAGACGTTCCTTTAACTTTATAAAAATTTCTTTAGAAAGTAAAAAATAGTTTATCTCTTCAAAACCAAGTTTTGATGATGATCAAAGTTCCAAGCCAATACTAGTTTCAAACATCCTAATCAAATATCCTTAAAAGGACTTTGAGGATATATGCCAGGATACTTAACATAATGTTACCAAAAACTTAAATGAGGCTTACAAAGGAAAGATCATACCAGACATAGGATATAAGCCTATTACCGAACTTCAATCCCTTTGCAACTCTTCCAATGAAGATGTCCCCAGTGCAAGGTACTTAGTGCATTAGTCGCAAACTTCATTCTTTTAGCTTTACACCATGATCTTGGCAGGGATGTCCCCTGTGTACAATGTCTTCAAGTATCTTAGAAATCTACTTAATGTCAGTTTTCATGGCATAAGCAATTTTTCACGTCCCGAGGGTATAACCCAAGGATGTACTGGAGATAAATCCTTTGTATCCTGGGGAAAATCCCAATTTTTCATGCGCGACAGGCGGGAGTGTATAAACTCCAAGACTTAGAAAGGTGAAAACCTTTAAACCTTAGAGAGTATGAAAATACCCTTTCGTGAGAGAGGGTGATCAGTCCTCATATACCGTTAGGATTCAGGATATAGCCAATGGTAACGAAATTGTCAGCCACTTTTACATGGACTGGTCCCGCCACCTTGAACTATCCCTGAATAACTTGCGCTCCAGGCGGGGTGTTTAAACCCAATTCGGAAGAAAGGTGAATACCTTTATCCTGAGTGCATATCCTGGAGCTATATCCTGAAACATATCTTGCAAAACAAATGTAAACTAAGGTGGGTGTTAGCTTGGCTAACACCCCTCCGATGCTTAAGTCAGTATCAGGTTACAAAGAACAAATTAAACCAAACATGTTTAAAAGAAGTAGAATTCATACCATCCTGAGTTAGAAATTAAATTCTAACTCACTTGAAATAGAGCTTAAGGTGTATAGCATTCCAAGATCTCGGTAGCATATCCCCCTCCATATTCTTGAGTCTATATGCTCCTTTCCCTGCTTCTGATTCAACTTCATATGGTCCTTCCCATTTTGGAGCTAACTTGCCATCGGCAGGATTAGTAGTATTTTGGAAAGCCTTTCTTAACACCCAATCTCCAACCTTAAATCTTCTAGTTCTAATATTCTTGTTATATGCCCTGGATATTCTCTGTTGATATGCTGCCATCCTTAGCCTCGCTGCATCTCTCTTTTCATCTATAGTATCTAAATCCTGACTCAAGGCTTCGGGATTCTGCTCAGGATCACTTAAGATAGCTCTTGCAGTAGGTATTGTCATCTCCGTTGGAATCACTGCTTCTGCTCCAAACACCAACGAAAATGGGGTTTGACCTGTTGCATTCTTTACCGTTGTCCTATCAGCCCATAAAACAAAGGGTAATTCTTCTGCCCATCTTCCTTTTTTGGCTCCAAGCCTTTTCTTTAAGTTATTGACAATTATTTTGTTTGAGGATTCTGCTTGTCCATTTGCTTGAGGATGTACCGGAGTAGATGTGATCATTTTGATTCCCCAACTCTTGCAAAAGTCTGTAGTCCTCTTACTTATGAACTGAGAACCATTGTCACAGATTATCTCAGCTGGTACTCCAAATCTGGTCAGGATATTCCTCTTTATGAAGGACACTACTTCTTGGTCTCTAACTTGAACAAATGCTTCAGCTTCAACCCACTTAGAGAAATAATCCGTCATTGCTAGCATAAAGACTTTTCCTCCCGGAGCTTTTGGTAGCTTTCCCACTATATCCATACCCCATTTCATAAATGGCCAAGGGGAAACAATAGGATATAATGGTTCAGCCGGTTGATGCAGTATGTTACTATGTCTTTGACATGCGTCACATCTTCGAGCATATTCTGCGGCATCTTTTCTCATTGTTGGCCAATAATATCCTGTTCTTAATACTTTTGAGAATAACGACCTGCCCCCAGCATGGTTACCACAATCCCCTTCATGTATATCCTGAAGTACTTCTTTGGCTTCAAGATCCTCCAAGCATCTCAAATACGGTCCTGCGAGAGATTTCTTGTATAAAATATTATTTATAATAGTGAACCGTGATACCTTCATCCTAAATGCCTTAGGATTTTCATTTCCAGGGATGTGTCCTTCTTTGAGATATCTCATGATTGGAGCCGTCCAGGATTCAGGATCCTCCTCAGGATATTCTGCTCCAGGATTCTGTATACTAGTTACTTCTTTATCCTGAGGATTCGTTGCAGGATATAAGACATGTAATATTGGTATTTGCGTCCCTTCAGGTATCCTGATCGATGATCCCAAATTTGCTAGGGCATCCGCTTCAGCATTATCTTCCCTTGGTACCTGTTCAAGTATAAAAACATCGAAATATCCTGCTAATTTTTTGAGAATATCGAGATATTCGATTAATTTCTCACCCTTAACTGCATAGGATCCATTAAAATGGTTAGTAATTAACAAAGAGTCAACATACACTTGCAAATTTTTGATACTCATGCTCTTAGCCAACTCTAATCCTGCAATTAAAGCCTCATACTCTGCTTCATTATTAGTAGCAGGAAATTCACACCTAATAGCCTGGGGTAATATATCCCCCTGTGGCGATTTTAGTAGTATTCCTAATCCTACTCCTCTTACATTAGATGCACCATCAGTATATAATATCCAGGATCCTGAGGATTCTCCTAGCTGTTGAACTTCTAGGTCTACCTCGTCCTGAATGTCACTACTAAAGTCAGCCACAAAGTCAGCTAAAGCCTGAGATTTTATGGCACTTCTAGGTTCATATACTAAATCATAAGCACTCAACTTTACTGACCACTTGGCCATCCTGCCTGACATCTCTGGTTTCCTAAGCACATTTTTGACAGGATAATTCGTTTTAACATGTATCCTATGTGTCTCGAAATAATGTCTAAGCTTTGTTGATGCCATGACTAGAGCTAATATCAATTTTTCTAAATGAGAATACCTAGTTTCAGCATCTAACAAACTTTTACTAACATAATAAACAGGATACTGCTGACCTTCATGGTCTTTTATAAGAACGACACTTACAGCATTCCCTGACACAGCAAGGTACAGGGATAGTGGTTCACCATTTTCGGGCTTCATCAATAGAGGTGCGGTTGAAAGATACCGTTTCAAATCCTGCAGGGCTGCTTCATGCTTTTCCCCCCATTCAAATCTTTTGTTCTTCTTTAGGATATCATAGAAGTCTTTGCATTTTTCTGAGGATCTTGAGATAAATCTGTTTAGAGCTGCTACCCGGCCTGTTAATCTTTGTACGTCCTTCATATTTGAGGGTGATTTTATGTCTAGGATAGCTTTGATCTGCTCTGGGCTTGCTTCTATCCCCCTTTTTGTCACCATATATCCAAGAAACTTCCCTGCCCCCACTCCGAAATGGCATTTAGCAGGATTTAGCTTCATGTTGTAGTGATCCAGGATATCAAATGCTCCCTTGATATCCTGGAGGTGATCCTCAGACTTTTTAGATTTCACCACCATATCATCGATATATACCTCCATAGTGTCCCCCAGTTTGTCTTTGAACATCATGTTCACCAATCTTTGGTATGTTGCACCTGCATTTTTTAAACCAAAAGGCATAGCTGTATAACAATAAATACCTGTTGGTGTCATGAAGGCGGTATCCTCCTGGTCAGAAGGCTCCATTTGGATCTGTTGAAATCCTGAGGATGCGTCCATGAAGGTCAGCATTTCATGCCCGGCAGTGGCATCTACCATTGCATCAATATGGGGAAGAGGAAATGGGTCTTTAGGACAAGCTTTGTTCAAGTCTGTGTAGTCTACACAAACTCTCCATTTCCCATTCTTCTTCTGTACTACAACCACGTTTGCTAACCACCTTGGGAACTTAACCTCTCTGATCATTCTGGACTTTAATAATCTTTCAACTTCCTCCTGGATAATCGCGTTCCGCTCAGGAGCAAACTTCCTTCTTTTTTGTTGCACAGGCTTGAATGATTTATCAATTCCAAGCTTGTGAGTGATAATATCTTTGGATATGCCTGTCATATCCTCATGCTTCCATGCAAACGTAGACATCCTGCATTTCAAAAAGTTAATTAATTGTTCTTCAATATCCTGAGGGATATTGGTCCCTACGAGCACCGAAATATCGGGGTTATCCTGGTCCAGGATAACTTTCTTCACATCCTGCTCTGGATCCTCCACGATATCCTGGGCCCGCGTCTTTAATTGCTATGCTGCACTAGTTTTGGCTGAGGATTTCATCGAGGATGAGTAGCATTCTTTCGCCTCCTGCTGATCGCTATCAACTTTAACAACTCCCCAAGGGGTAGGTATCTTGATGCATTGGTGATATGTTGATGGCACGGCCTTCATATCGTGAATCCACGGTCTTCCCAGTATAATGTTATAGCAGGATAGAGAGTCCATCACACAGAAACGTTGTATCGAGTTGACTCCTTCAACGTACACCGGCAACTTTATCTCTCCCACTGTGTTTCTGGCCTCTCCGCTGAACCCAACAAGCACGGTGGACTTCGAAGTGATATCCATTGGAGATACATTCATTCTTTTAAGTGTCTCTAGTTGGATTATGTTGACGGAGCTGCCATTATCAACCAATATCCTGCGTACAAAATGGTTAGCCACATATAACGTTATTACCAGAGCATCATGGTGAGGATCCTGGACAGTATCCCTGTCATCAGCATCAAATGTGATCACTTTGTCAGTTGTGAGTGTAGTCATCCTGACAGGTTTGTCTCCCCTTTCGGCTTTGGCTTCCTTTGCATGTCTCTTTGCTGCCGAATACGAAGTTCCACAAATGTCGGATCCCCCCGAAATGAAGTTGATTATCTTGGCATCCGCGGGAGGTGATGCTGCTCGTTCAGGATCCTTCTCAGTATCCTGACCCTTATTCTTCTTTTTTCCTAAGAGATCTTTCAGATATCCCTTGCTCAGAAGATAGCTTATTTCTTTCCTTAAAGCAATGCAATCCTCAGTCATATGTCCGAAATCTTCGTGGAAAGCACACCATTTCGACTTATCTTTCCAGTCAGCCTTTTGTTGATTCTTTCGAGGCCATCTAGCCTTGTCTCCTAGACCCTGCATATCATACATCAATTCAGGAATATTAACAGAAAAGCAATATTCAGACAATTCAGGATACTCTTCAGGATCCTCATCTTCGACAGCATTCACTCTCTTGTTTTCATTTCTACCATATGGCTTAGGCCGATATGACTTAAATGAGGATTCCGACTTCCTATTAGTCGATTCATAAGTGTTGGATGAGTTCATCCTTTCTTGCATCTTCTTGTCATCTTCCAGACGGATATATCTCAAGGCCCTATTACGAGCTTCATCGAGATTCCTGCAGGGATTCATTACAAGATCCTGATAAAACTGAGAATCCTTTTGTAATCCCATCTTAAAAGCTTGCACAGCTGTTGCAACATCAAGATGTGGGATATCCAAGGATTCTCGACTAAATTTGTTCACATAATCCCTCAAGGATTCCTGAGGCCCTTGGGTTATCCTGTAAAGATCACTGGTTAGTTTCTCAAAACTTCGACTACAAGAAAATTGACTGTTAAATAAATTAACCAAATGAGCAAATGAAGTAATTGAATGAGGAGGAACGTTTAACAGCCATTTTAAGGCTGATCCTGTTAGAGTAGAACCAAATCCCTTGCACAAGCACGCTTCCTTGAGCTCCGGAGGGATAAGGTTAATCTCCATTCTTTCCCTATACTGGGCAATATGCTCCTCAGGATCCGTAGTCCCATCATAAAGCTTCATGTTGGGGGTTTGGAATCTCTTCGGGATCTCAGCATCACAGATAGGATATGCAAAACGAGATACCTTGTGGCTATCTTGAGAGACTTCGGGGATCGGCTGGACCACCCCAGGTACACTAGATATCATGTCTTTCAACTTCTGAAGTTCCCTGGTAAGTGCTGATGTTACACCTGCATCCTGCAAAGATCCACCACTGTTAGTAGCATGAGTATTGTTATTATTCGACACGTTACCCGTTGGAGGATTTTGCCCATATCCTGAAGCATATCCTGAGCTCCTCATGGTTGACATCCTAATCGAGGAGGGTATTTCAGGAGTATGATTCTGAGGAAGACTGGGCACGATATTCCCCCTATTATCCTCGGTATACACAGCTGAGCTAAAGTTCAACGCTCTGGGGTGTAACGGAGTGACATTGTCCTCCGCAGATCTGCTCGAGCCAGCCTTCAGGAGTTGTATCTCCCTCAAAAGCATTTGGTTTGTTTCCTGTTGCTGCCTCATTTGTTCCTGCACACTTCCAAATAAGGTTAAAATTTCATCATTAGAAGCTAAAACGGGAGCAGATCCCTGGACACTCCGAGTTGGGATAACATCTTGAGATTGTGTAGAGGCTGGCATCCTTGGAGGAGGTGGTGGAAGCACCGAACCGGTAGTAGCAGAAGTCATAGCAGACACAGTAGAGGAACTCATGTTTGATCTTGAGGCCATTATGGACAATGTGGCAAAAAGTTTTGAAAATAGAAAACCGATTAGCGATTTGACAAAAATTTTTAGTAAAGAGAGCACCACTTGCCCCACGGTGGGCGCCAAATTGTTTTGGTCAAAAATTACCGAAGCAATTAAGTGATCAAATTAGTTTTGTGAGGTAGTGTGCTAGAAAGTGTGTTGGAAATATACTTGTTAAGTTATTTGGAAAAACAGTACTCAGGATACGGCTCAGGATATTGAGCTGTATCTATGATCAAACAATGAGCAAAAATAAAGTAAACGACACGAGATGTACGAGGAAAGCCCTTGATCAATCTAGATCGCCGGCATAAAACCTCGGGAGCTGACAATCGCAGCTGCCTTGTTCTTCAATTGCTTCAAAAATCAGGATACAGTGCGGGATGTGGTACGGATCGACTAAGTGTTACAATGAATATGAAATACAAGTGTGGTGTTTGCAATTAGCTAGAGAGTGTAAGTGTTCGAGAGTGTAAGTGTGAATTGTTATGTTCTAAGCTGATCCGACCTCATCTATTTATAGTAAAGATAAAATAACTAACTACCCTAAACTCGCGGGATCCACCGAATATTCCTTCTTGGAACGTTGTAGACCTGGTCTTTCGGGCTCAACGTCTCTTTCTCAACAAATTCGTCCGAGTCTTGTGGAGAAGAAGTCCTCTTGACCGTTAGCAAGTCTCAACCCTTAACCTGCACGTGGTTAATTCAATAAGCCTCAGGATATCGCCCAAGATGTTAGCAATATCCTCTTCCAGCATCCTGATCACAAATAAACAAACAAAGGCAGGATATTGGTCAGGATACATATGTTAAGAAAATGACCCCTAACACCTATACCTTGCTGTATCAGGAAATGCTGTAAGTGCCGTTCTTATTAAAGACCATGAAGGTCAGCAATATCCTGTTTACTATGTTAGTAAAAGTTTGTTAGATGCTGAAACTAGGTACTCTCATTTAGAAAAATTAATACTAGCATTAGTCATGGCATCAACGAAACTTAGACATTACTTTGAGACACATAGGATTCATGTTAAAACAAATTATCCTGTTAAAAATGTACTTAGGAAGCCAGAAATGTCAGGCAGATTGGCTAAGTGGTCAGTAAAGTTAAGTGCTTATGATTTAGTATATGAACCTAGAAATGCCATAAAATCTCAAGCTTTAGCTGACTTTGTGGCTGACTTTAGTAGTGACATTCAGGACGAGGTAGACCTAGAAGTTCAACAGTTAGGAGAATCCTCAGGATCCTGGACATTATATACTGACGGTGCATCTAATGTAAGAGGAGTAGGATTAGGAATACTACTAAAATCGCCACAGGGGGACATATTACCCCAGGCAATTAGGTGTGAATTTCCTGCTACTAATAATGAAGCAGAGTATGAGGCTTTAATTGCAGGATTAGAGTTGGCTAAGAGCATGAGTATCAAAAATTTGCAAGTATATGTTGACTCTTTGTTAATTACTAACCATTTTAATGGATCCTATGCAGTTAAGGGTGAGAAATTAATCGAATATCTCGATATTCTCAAAAAATTAGCAGGATATTTCGATGTTTTTATACTTGAACAGGTACCAAGGGAGGATAATGCTGAAGCGGATGCCTTAGCAAATTTGGGATCATCGATCAGGATACCTGAAGGGACGCAAATACCAATATTACATGTCTTATATCCTGCAACGAATCCTCAGGATAAAGAAGTAGCTGGTATTCAGGACCCTGGAGCAGAACATCCTGAAGAGGATCCTAAATCCTGGACGTCTTCAATCATGAGATATCTAAAAGAAGGACACATCCCTGGAAATGAGAATCCTAAGGCATTTAGGATGAAGGTATCACGATTCACTATTATAAATAATATTTTGTACAAGAAATCTCTTGCAGGACCGTATTTGAGATGCTTGGAGGATCCTGAAGCCAAAGAAGTACTTCAGGATATACATGAAGGGGATTGTGGTAACCATGCTGGGGGCAGATCGTTATTCTCAAAAGTATTAAGGACAGGATATTATTGGCCAACAATGAGAAAAGATGCCGCAGAATATGTTCGAAGATGTGACGCATGTCAAAGACATAGTAACATACTGCATCAGCCGGCTGAACCATTATATCCTATTGTTTCCCCTTGGCCATTTATGAAGTGGGGTATGGATATAGTGGGAAAGCTACCAAAAGCTCCGGGAGGAAAAGTCTTTATGCTAGCAATGACGGATTATTTCTCTAAATGGGTTGAAGCAGAAGCATTTGTTCAAGTTAGAGACCAAGAAGTAGTATCCTTCATCAAGAGGAATATCCTGACCAGATTCGGAGTACCAGCCGAGATAATCTGTGACAATGGTTCTCAGTTTATAAGTAAGAGGACTACTGACTTTTGCAAGAGTTGGGGAATCAAAATGATTACGTCTACTCCGGTACATCCTCAAGCAAATGGACAAGCAGAATCCTCAAACAAGATAATTGTCAATAACTTAAAGAAAAGGCTTGGAGCCAAAAAAGGAAGATGGGCAGAAGAATTACCCTTTGTTTTATGGGCCGATAGGACAACGGTAAAGAACGCAACAGGCCAAACCCCGTTTTCCTTGGTGTTTGGAGCAGAAGCAGTGATTCCAACGGAAATGACAATACCTACTGCAAGATCTACCCTAAGTGATCCTGAACAGAATCCTGAAGCCTTGAGTCAGGATTTGGATACTATAGATGAAAAGAGAGATGCAGCAAGGCTAAGGATGGCAGCATATCAACAAAGAATATCCAGAGCATATAACAGGAATATTAGGACCAGAAGATTTAAGGTTGGAGATTGGGTGTTAAGAAAGGCTTTTCAGAATACTACTAATCCTGCCGATGGCAAGTTAGCTCCAAAATGGGAAGGACCATATGAAGTTGAATCAGAAGCAGGGAAAGGAGCATACAGACTCAAGAATATGGAGGGGGATATGCTACCGAGGTCTTGGAATGCTATACACCTTAAGCTCTATTTCAAGTGAGTTTAGAATTCAATTTCTAACTCAGGATGGTATGAATTCTATCTTTTTTAAATATGTTTTGGTTTAATTTATTCTTTGAAACCCAATACTAACTTAAGCATCGGAGGGGTGTTAGCCAAGCTAACACCCACCTTAGTTTACAATTGTTTTGCAAGATATGTTTCAGGATATGGCTCCAGGATATGTACTCAGGATAACTCGAAAGATTAGAGGATTGGCCCCCTCTCTCATGCTTAAGGGATACTGATCCCTTCACAGGTTTAAAGGTATTCACCTTTCTTCCGAATTGGGTTTAAACACCCCGCCTGGAGCGCAAGTTATTCAGGGATAGTTCAAGGTGGCGGGACCAGTCCATGTAAAAGTGGCTGACAATTTCGTTACTGTTGGCTATATCCTGAATCCTAAAGGTATATGAGGATTGATCACCCTCTCTCACGAAAGGGTATTTTCATACTCTCTAAGGTTTAAAGGTTTTCACCTTTCTAAGTCTTGGAGTTTATACACTCCCGCCTGTAGCGCATGAAAATTTGGGATTTTCCCCAGGATACAAGGGATTTATCTCCAGTACTTCCTTGGGTTTTACCCTTGGGACCTAAAAAATTGCCTATACAATGGAAACTGAAATTCAGAAGATTTCTAAGTGTTTGAAGATATTGTACACAGGGGACATCCCTGCCAAGATGGTGATGTAAAGCTAACAGGATGAGGCTCAGAACTAATGCACTAAGTACCTTGCACAGGGGACACCTTCATTGGAAGAGTTGCAAAGGGATTGAAGTTTGGTAATAGGTTTACACCCTATTTCTGGTATGATCTTTCCTTTGTAAACATCGTCTAAGTTTTTAGTAACATTATTTTAAGTATCCTGATATATTCTCAAAGTCCTTTTCAGGATATTTGATTAGGGTGTTTGAAACTAGTATTAGTTTGGAACTTTGATCATTTAAATATTATCAAAACTTGGTTTTGAAAAGATAGACTGTTTTTCACTTTCTAAAGAAATTTTTACAAAGTTGAAGGAATGTTTGGAAGTTCTATCTAATAAAAGGTTTTTACAGTATATCGCTGAGCATACTGATCAGGATATTTTATAAGATAACAGTATGAAATTTTTTACAAAGCTAAGAGTTATACTAAATAATGCAAGGCAATAACAAACAAATAAAAAGATGAAATTATTCTTGAAGCAATCAATACTGGTTGATAACCGAAGGTTTCGTCCTGAAACCCAGGACCCATCCACCTTCGGCTATCAAATTGTTTCGACACAGAAATAAATTGTTCATAAAAACATAAAATTGTTCGAATGATTTAAAGGAAATAAGCTCTAGGGGGTAGTGCCTTCATGGTCCATAGTAGTTTCAGCAACATCCGTCTTGGGATCCGCCTCAGCATCCTTCTCAGCATCGGTTGCTTTTTCAACTGCTTTGGAAGGTTCGTCGACAGTTGATTTGGAAGAGGTGCCGCCGAGGTTCTTCAGCTTGGTCTCCCAAGCACCAACATCCCAAGAAGGACATTCGAAGCCTAATGTTTTGGCTTCATGAGCCATCTTCAACCTGGCTTGAAGGAGAGAAATGACGACGGAACTTTTGAGGCTCTCCCGGTAGCTGACCATATCCCGTTCGTACTGCACATGGGCGGCTTCCAGATCGGCTTGAGCTTGAAGAGTAGCTTTGTTGAGAGCAACTTCGTGTTCCTGGATCATAGCTTTGAATTTCTCCTCGTAGTGACGAGATTTGGCGGCAGCAATCATGCCTTGGTCGGAGATTGTGATTTCTGCTTCCTTTAGCTTAGATTCCAGCGTTTTGTTAAGCTTGCAGGATTCTTGATATAAATGAACCAAACGCTCAAGACCCTACAAAGGTAAGAGGACAGGGATTAATTTTGTTAAATCTTTGAAAATAATGTAAATCGCAGGATATGATATGAGAATACTAACCTGGTTAAGAAAAGAAGTCATGAACCCGCTGGCTTCGATGAACCCGTGCTTCTCATAAGGAAAGGTGTCAGAAATGACAGGGGAATCAGGTTCTTTCCTTTTGCGGGAACTGGAACTCCGAGGTTTGGTAGCCGGTGAAGGTTTGGGAATAATGATGGCTTTGGAACTGCTAGGTTTAGATGTGGCTGTGGTCTTGGGGCTGGGTTCTTTCTTGACCTGGATCTGGTCGGAATAGCTGTCCAATTCGTCAAGGTCAAAGACCTCAGGGATCTTAGCTGGTGCTGCATAAAGGGAAAAGTTTTACTCTTTATCTTATCATTATACTGTTTTGACTAATTATTTTGAAATAAATTCTTACCAGACATCTCGGATGATGAGTATTGACTGGAACTCAGGACGTGTGTGGTGAAAGTCCTGTCTATTGCAGGTAACTGGTAAACAGTATTGATTCTCTCTTCTGACTCAGCAGTAGGAGGAGCAACTTCCTTGAAGTTCACTGCATAAAGATCAAACAGAAGAGTATTAATAGAAGATAACAATCAAATGGCCTATGAGGATATTTATGATTCTACCGGTGGTTAACCACTCCACCGGAAGGCTGGCACCCTCAGCAATGGAGTCTCGTTTGACAAAGAAAAATTTGCGTTGCCATCCGTCTTCGTTTTTGGTGGCCTTGAGAATCAGGGGTTTGCTGGAGGTCGAGAAAAGCAAGAACCGGCTAGAGCCGTGAGATCGGAGGCGATAAGCAATAGGCAGATCCTCGATGCGAAGGTCGGAACAATGGAGATTTTTGATTTGATTAAGTACAATTAGTACTCTCCAAACCATGGGCATGGTTTGAGCAAAAGAGATGCCGGGGGTTCGAAAGAATTGCATCATGAATTCAGGAAAAGGGTATCGAAGACCTAGTGAAAAAGGATACGCTGGAAAACAAACCCATTCAGTGGAGGAAACATCCGATCGGATTGACCGATCGAATGGTCTGAAGATCGTGTTATCAGGGAAAGCGCCGGAAGCTCTTAAAGCTGCAATGTCTGCGTTGTCAAAAGCACAGATCTCCTTTTCGGGATTTTTAAGGAGATTCTGCTGGGTGAAGGTTCCGGCGTCCATTGCGAGTAAGGTGATGTAAATTGATAAAAAGTAAATCGGAAATGGAGGATTACCTGAAGGTTCTGTTGAAGATATCTGTTTTTCAAACAAGAAAAGAGAAGATATAGGGGCGTTGTGGATCTCCATTGAGTAAAAATCGCGTTGGAGGTTACGATGTGATCTTGACCGTCGCTTCGTTTTGAATGTCTTGAGTTATGGGATAAGATTTTTGAAATATATCCGTTGGATTGGTATACCAACTGATATATTTGGGGACAATTGTTAGGGGTCATTTTCTTTGCATACATATCCTGACCAATATCCTGCCTTTGTTTGTTTATTTGTGACCAGGATGCTGGAAGAGGATATTGCTAACATCTTGGGCGATATCCTGAGGTTTATTGAATTAACCACGTGCAGATTAAAGGCTGAGACTTGCTAACGGTCAAATGGACTTCTTCTCCTCAAGACTCAGGCGAATTTGTTGAAGGAGAGACGTTGAGCCCGAAAGACCAGGTCTACAACGTTCGATGAAGGAATATTCGGTGGATCCCGGAAGTTTAGGATAGTTTGTTATTTTATCTTTACTATAAATAGATGGGGGCGGATCAGTTTAACACACACAATTTTTCACTAACACTCTCGAACACCCTCGAACACTTTCACTCTCTAGCTCATTGCAAACACCACACTTGTATTCAAATTTCATTGTAACACGTAGTCGATCCGCACCACATCCTGCACTGTATCCTGACGTTTGAAGTAATAAGAAGAACAAGGCAGCTGCGATTGTCAGCTCCCGAAGTTTTATGCCGGCGATCTAGATTGATCAAGGGCTTTCCTCGTACATCTCGTGTCGTTTACTTTACTTTTGCTCATTGTTTGATCATAGATATAGCTCAATATCCTGAGCCGTATCCTGAATACTGGTTTTCTAAATAACTAAACAAGCATATTTTACACACACATTTCTAGCACACTACCTCACTTAACTAATTTGATCACTAAATTGCTTAGGTAATTTTTGACCAAAACAGTTCTAGAGAGAGAGACTATGTGTTAGAGAGAGAAAGATAGGGTTTGGATCTTTGTGATCTAAACCAGCTTGTAGAAGATGATGTATACTCGTTCGGTATGTAATCTGTGTTGGTTGTAATGAAATGAATGAGTTTTTCCTACATCTTCTTCTCCATCTTCTATGTTTATGTTGTTTCACATCTTGTTCAAGTGCGATGTTGATGTTCGTCATCGATCCAGTGCTTTCACACAATATTCCTTTTGATGCTGAGGTGCTTATGGCAACATCTTTGTTGGAAAAAGCTGTAAAAGATCATGTTGATGTAGACAAACCTGATCAAGAGAAAGTCCATGAACCTGCTAGTAGTCCTGATAGTGAATATCTGTTTGGTAATGTAGACGTTGGTGTGTTGATGAAGAGAAATACAACTCTTGAAAAAAGATAAAATCTTTTGGGATGTTCAGATTGCTAGTTTGTTGGAAGATATTACGCACAAAAATCAACAGATTCAAGATCTTGAAACAAATTTAGGATCTCTTTCTGCTATGGTGATGGATCTAAAGCAAAAGTGGGAAGAGAAGTTTGGGAAGGATTTTGCTGAACCCAGAAAAGAGTATATTGTAGCTGAGAGAGAGCAACATGACAAGGAACGTGAAGAAGCTCTTAACAAGTATATTGAGAATCCCCCACGTACCACAAATCAAAAGTTGAAGCAGAAAAAGTTGTCATGAGAAATGTTGGTAGCAAGAAATATTATGGGTTTCAAGATTTGCCTGATCGATATGTGGTTACTATTGGAAGTGATCGATATGATAGATATGGCAATCGATCTGGGATTAAGATTTGGGCATACAATGATGAGAAGGGAATGTTTTTGGTTACTAGAAAAAAATGGAAAGGTTAAATATTATAACTCTGCAAGTTCGTTTAAGTCATGGACTGCGGTTGATCTTAGTGAGTTAAGTCTGGCTCTATATCATGACCAATGCAGGACTCCGAATTGTAAAATAGGATGAAATTTCTACAACAAGATACATAAACAAGCATTGGTAAACTTCAAGGATATGAATCTGCAGAAATCGTTTGTTAAAGTGCATAAAGATGTGATTGATCCTAATACCAACAAACCGTTGAAGACGGTGATGTGGCCTCCAACCAAATGAGGAAAGACAATTCCCTGGCTTAAAGATCTTCCTGATGACAGTCCGCATGAGTTCAAGTTTTGGATGTATGATCCCGTTTTGGGTCAAGCTGTCATAGTGTGTGAAAGTGATGAATTCAGAATTGCTGATGTTCGTGATCTAATGCGTTATGGTGAAAATGATATTCATTTGCTTGGAAGATCTCAGATTCAGAGTGATCCATAGTATGAAGTGTGTGCTAAGGCATATACGGCTGGAGTTGCTCAAATTATAAACTTGAAGATGTGGGCTGGAAGAAGAGGTTGAGTTGAGACGCAGTTGTTTGGACCCTACATTGGAAACAAGATATCGGATGCACAACTGAAGAAGAAACCAAGACGTAAAGAGTGATTAGTTTACCAAGACAGAATAAACCTAGGGGGATATTATAAGGATATAATTTAGTAGGTTTACGTTTGTTTTGTACAAATTAGTAGTGGGTTGGTATTGTGGGCTAGTTATGATGTTTTGTGCTTGTCTAGATAGAATACGGTTGGGCTGTGGCCCGGTTTGCAATTGGTTCGCCCTATGTATTATAAATATGGGTTCCTAGGTCATTTAGGGGTTTGGTGACTTTGCTTAATATTTTGAGTTTGTGCTAGTTGTACCAGACGAGTTCATAGACTCGTGTGCAATATAATACAATCGATTTCTTCTTGTCACTTTCAAATGTTTTCCACGCTTTTGATTGTGTTTGTGATATTCTGTGAAGATCTCTGGACTTACAGCCATCTGTGAAACAAAAGTAATTGTCACACTTATATTTTTTTTTAAATTTGGTATGATATAAATCTTCATTAATGTTTACACGCTTTTTTTTTAAATTTTTTTAATTACTTGTGAGATTAGATACATGGAATCATTTATACAATAATTTATCATTTAATATTTCATTATAATAGGTTACAAAATTTGTAAAAAAAAAATAGTAATAAGCACCACACAATAATTAGTGACATAGAAAACGGCCCCTAAAAAGATACTTAAAAACATATTATATAAACAAACACTTTGTATTATTAAAATAAAGTTATTTATAGATACGAAAGATGATAAATATCAAGAAAGCATGTCAAAAAACAGAAACAAAGAACCTAAATGGTTGCATTGGTTATGAATTTTGAATTCTTTCATTTCATGTTAATGATTTGAAATTCGAATTGTTGAAAATTAATGTGATTACCTTTCAGCCTATATTTATTTTTAAAATTTGATTATTGTTTTATTATTTAAATGTTTTTTAGAGTGAGTTATGACTAGATATCTACCAAAACAATTCCATATATTTCATTTTGAAATTTATAAGTATTCTCCTATATATTAAAAAAGCAACCTTGAGAACAGTAATGAGTAGTATACTTTTACTGTATATATATACATGTTGTTTTAAATGTGTGATGTGTGTGCGTCTGGCAAAGTGGTTCTCTGTTTGTTATAAAACTTCACCCACACAAGTTCGATACATGCCTTTCTTTTTTCTTTTTTTGCAAAAGGTCGGTGTTATGTTCTCCCACTCCAGCTTTCTTCCTCACCCTAAACAACTAAACATCTTCTGTGCATACAATCGCACTCCACTGCTCCAACCCTTCACCGCCCCACCCCACCGCAGTCACTGTCATCGCCAATATTTTGGATGTAACTTAGGTTCCACGTCAATAAGAGTGGATGATCTGGTTTGTGATGGAGAACGATGACTGCATCGGCGGCGATTTAACAACCGTGGTCAACCAAACGTTTTGTGATTTGGGGGTTTTCGTGATTAGGAACGAAGTGGAGTGGAGTAGGGTCTGTTCTAGGGTTCTAAGGCTGAAGTTCAGGGAGCAACAACGGTGGATATGTACACCGGTTTTCTTACAACGAAGGTAAGATCCAACACTTTTAACCCTAATTCTCCAGTTACTTAAATCTGCCATATGATCTTCCGAGTTTTGGTCTTTTCGAGATTGTTGGGGGCTAAGGTGGTCGTTTCATACGTCAGTGCTGGCTTCGCCGGCAGGGGCGGATGTAGCATATAGTAAGGGGTGGCGTCCGCTACGGCTTGGCGTTCCGGCGGTAGTGTAAAATTAGTGTAAATTTTGGAAAAATTTGACCTTTTTTCGATTTCGTTACCGCTTATGTATAAAACGTTACGGCTTGGCGCGAATCCTAGATCCGCCACTGTTCGCCGGCGGAGACGAACTCTGGTAGCCGGACATCAACGGTTGATGATGGAGTCGCTGAGTGAGACGGTACTGAACCCCAAATCACTCACTAAGAGGTTTGATGTGTCAACTTTTATTTTTAAAGTTAGGGCTTAGAAAAAGTTTGATGTGTTTATATATGGTATACTTTGCCATAATTTAATTTTTGATGCCATTAGGGGCTTTTGATTTATGCTAGAAATGGGGAATTTATCTAGAGGAAAGGTTATATGTTTGTTGCTTGATCTTCTATGTTGAGTGAAGGTGGGGCTTTTGATTTCTGCAAGAAATGGTAGTGTGACGGTACGGCGGTATATTTTACCCTTCTTGATTCACCCTGATGTTGGCACCGTTTTGTAAGTCCCGTTTAACCGGATCTTTCAATGATATCAAACAATCACCAAGTTTGTGCGGAATCCAAACTTGGTGAGATTCAAGATAAATCGAAAAACAAGAAATACGGAGAACACAATACCGAATCACTTTTAAACTTGCACACGTTCTATTACTTGAATAAGCAAAACGTCTGGTACAAGTTGACACACCACTAATCGCCTCTCTCTGACTCTCTGTAGGAAATTCTGAAACTATGAGGCTCAAACCTAAAAACAAGTTAAAAACTTGTTTATATACTTACTAAAGCCCACTCCCCTACATGGGCTCCCCTTGGGCCTGCTTGGCCCACATGGCCTAAAGCTTGGCCCAAGTGACCTATAAAGGTCCAAAACCTAATATAAACTAACCCAGTAAAGCCCAGTTCGTAACCATAGCCCGTTGTATTAATTTGATGCGTCAGTCTCACACTTTAGGGCCTAACAATCTCCCCCTAGACTGATGCCATCAAATTGTCTTCATAACATGAAATCAGCAACGTCGTCAACAAAGTCTATGGTTGTTGCTATGCTGCAGATGTTGTGGAAGTTCTTAACTTCTGAACTCTCAGCACTGGGTCTCTTTCTTCAGCTCTTGTGGTTAGCTTCATATCAGGATCTCGATCAACTTTGCTTGAAAATCTTGTTAAAAAGAATGTGAGAGGAGGATTCTCAGCAGCTCTTTTCTTCTGCAATCTTTGTCTTTCAAGCTGGTTCATGGTACTTCTTCAAATGTACTTTCACTGTCAGATGACATTTCGTATCCGGTTCTTCTGACTCAGGTACATCTTGTAGTCGTGCTGCTCCATGCTTCGTCAGCAGCTAACAACATCTCATTCTTCATCAACCCCTGTTCTTGATTGAAATCAAGTTCTGCACAAGCTCACAAACTCATAAGCAAACACTTCTTATGCAACAGGGAGAGTACCATATGAACACCAGGTACATCCAAGTACTTGTACTTAGATTTCACAATTTAAATTCTTTCAACTTTTGATGATCAATCAAATCTTCAAGAACGGTTACATTTTTATTTTTAAGAAAACAAATAAACACTCAATTTTTTTGATTTTTGGTTTTATAGAAAAACAAGACACTATTTTTGTATTTTTGAATTTTTCAATTTTTTTAATTTTAAGAATTAAAACAAATAAAAACTCAAAATATAAACAACTACCATAAAATACAATTACAATTGCAATGGGATCAAAATTCGTTCTCAGGCAGACTGAGGAACACTTTTCAGTACGAGCCTAATCAAACTGGTCTATGCGATTGCCAATATGTTTGTCCACTTAAACTTTAACGCTCAACTTTCAATTTTTTTAACTTCGTGATATGTTTTAGGTAATAATATACTATTATACCCGTGTGTCCCATTCCAAGGCATACCCCCGCGATCAAGGTAAGCACAACGATTCATCGTAGCAGGTGAATATACTGATGTCATCCTTTAAGATATCCTGACTGAGTCTAGGTCTGCATATAATCTGTTTTATCATGTTTTGATTTCTTAACAATGAACACCCAAATAAATACTAATCGAATCCTGGAAATATAAACAGCACACTCTATCATGCAAGTATCTTCCCTACCACATATTTCACAAGTCCAATCCAGATTTCTGAAATCTTAACTGGGAATAGATTGAGAAGAGAACAGAATAGATCTTAAGTAGAGATGGTATAATATACAGATCAAATGAGTTTTTCTCAATTTGATATAGGTTTCTTGGGTTTCTTTTGGGCACTTGAGGGCCTCTTTCGGGTGTATTAGATCTATAGCGCGACAACGTACAGCTAGGTCAGCATGTATCTGGATGCAGCAGAAGCTGTCGTTGCCTAGCACCTCCAGGTCAGCATATATCTGGATGCAGCAGAGGAGGTACACGATTTTTTTTTTCAGAGAAGATTTCAGAATCAGATCAAAATTGTGTGTATCGGGACAACATACAGACATTCAAATAGAAATGAGCTAATTCCAAGTGACTTTCTTTCCTGGGGTCATATACTATTTTAGTTCTGAACAGAAGGACAGCCAAGATATCCCCGGATGATTCAACAATATAAAGACCCGAAACCTCAGATGTTGGCTATCTATCAACGCAAGATTTAAGACCATAAAATCATACGCCGTTGATATGTTACCCACATGGTACATAGTTCGTTATGTTTATATCACTTAGTATCTTTTATCATTTTGAGCGTCAAGCCTATCGACATATCGCAGTAGATCCTAGTCTTTTCAGCTATGGCACCTTACATGTGTTAGTCAAAACCCTTTAACACGAACATTTATTTCACTTCCCATATCATGCAATCTTTCTTTTTGGCTTTTTCATTTTTCTAATTTTTTTTTTATTTTTCTCATTTTCTCCCCCTAAAACAATACATATTTACAGCAAACTCTTTTTGTATTTTCTGAGTTTTCTCCTCCTAAACTCTATATCTATCTATATGTTCCTCTCCCCCCCTAAATTTGTGCATAAATCTTGTATTTTTGCGCAAATTTACCATTTACTAGAGAAAGGACACTTCATATACAAAGTAATGAACTAAGAAAAAGAGAAAAAAAATATTTTTGCTTAACCGTTCCGTCATTAGAATGAAGACTAATCAAATTTAAATCAAAGTACTGAATTTAAACGGTACCTTTTGTTGATCATTTCTTATTTCTCTAATCCCCTCCAAAAGAAACATATCATCTGTAAAAAAAATTTGAACTTTTTGCAACAGTGAAATGTTACCCGTTTCTATCTCTGGAACAACCGCTATCAACATTCCAGAGATTGTCAACAGCTCTTCCTTGGTTGTTCCTGAAAAGTAAGGAGATTAGTAAGACATTGGTACCCAGGCCATCGTGGTCCTGGGATTTCCTGAAGCATCAAAATAAGACACTTCCTTTAAACATAGGTCCCCTTTGGTTTCAAGGATTGGAAACATTGCTGCTTTGGATTTGGGTTTCCAAATCAGTTTCAGTTCAACAAACGTGTTTGTTGCCTTCGGTTGAGCAACTTTAGCTGATTCAGGCTTGTTAGTGTTAGAAAAATGTTTTTGTTCTTGAACAACCTTGCGTTTGTTTTTAGCAGCATTCCAATCCCCATCAGATGGTTTAACCTTGGGATTCACATTCTTCATTGCCTCAGGTGATGATACCTTCATCGGCTTGGAATGGTAGTTACCCTTTGGTGTAACCCTCTGATTTTGCATATAATAGGGTACGTAGGGACGATGTGTGCAGTTCCGAGCTATGTGACCAGCAATGCCGCAATTGAAGCATGTTTGTCTCTTCATCTGAAAGACGTTTTGAGCAGCTTGATTCGCTCTAGCAGGTCCTGAAGGACAAACCGGTCCTTTTTGCGCTGAATGCGCCTGCACATTTCTCTTAGACGAAGACGAATTGGGGTGCTTGTATTTGTTGTTTGCAGAAGTCTTGTTGCTCTGAGCACCATTCTTCGTCTTTTCTCCCTTATTGGAGCTTTCAATCACCTTGTCACGAGCCTTATGAGATCGTGATTGTCCTTGATAAGCAGACTTCATATACCCCCGACTTTGATCTGCTCGTTTTGACTCATTCCGCTTGTTGTGAACCGGCTCACAAACATCAGCACACGAGTGAGTGTTGGCATTTTGTTGCACTTTTGGACGATGAACACAATTTCTAGCAATGTGTCCAGGAATTCCACAGTTGAAACATGTCTGTCGTTTCAATGTATGGAGATTCTGAGAGCTAGCAGCATTAGCTGATTTGATGGGTCTAGATGACCGAGCTTGCGTTGCCTGTGTTCCATGTGCCTTTTCTGAGTTCTTCTGTACCTGTTGATCAGAACTAGCACAAGCATGAGATATAGACGGATGATGAGATTCATCCTTCTCACTTTTATCATGATCATTTGGAAAAACCGGTGTTTCAGTTTTATCTTTATTTTCATAAACATTTTTCGGTGACTGTTCATTTATTTCAACTCCCTTTTCTTCTTTAATAGATTCAAATTCAGTTTCAATTTTAGAACAAGTTGAAATTTCATCAACACAAGTTGAAATTTCATCAACACAAGTTGAAATTTCATCAACACATGTTTCGTCAACACATGTATCATGTGAATCCGATTTAGGTTTACTTTCATCTACAGTTTCCAATGGGGTCCCACTAGATTCAACATTAGGGACGCCCACTGAGACAGATTCAGAAGAAGAATCAGGATACTCTTGATTTTCTTGAGAAGGAGTTTCAGTGGTTTCACTGAATGTTTCCTGAGGGACCTCACCGGTAACACTGTCAACAACTGAAACATTAGAAACATTACAATCACACGCATTAACTGAAACACAATCATCACCAGACTTATTGTTCAAAGTTTCACCACAAACATTATCAGTTTTGCCCCAAACATCAGGCTCACTTGACGAAACATAAGCAGAAAACGATTCAAACAAAGATCTACTAAAAGCAATATCAGATTCAGTTTGTTCAAAATAATTTTCAGAAATATTAGAATGAACAACTGGTTCACTCCCAAGAACATCTCCACACTTTACTTCAGATACTCTATCTGCACATGAAGACGAAGCGTTAGGATCAATCGAGCCTTTAGAAATAAAATTTATTGGAGCAGACTTATGTTTCCCAATTGGTCTTTCATTAGATGATGACTTATTGTTTTTGGGACCATAAGTCATTTTACTTTCATTCATCATCTCCTCCTCAGTCATGGGTAAATAAGTATAATTGTCATTATAGGGAGGAGGAGCCTGATTAAAACCCAAACCACGCCCTTTCTTTTCCTTGTATGCGAGCTGTTGATCACACAAGTTTTTGACTAATTTGCTGGAAGAATCAAATTTCTTAATGTTAAGTTCATTTATTTGATATCTATCTCTGATATCTTCCAGTTCCTTAGTCACAGTGCACAGTTTCTCCTGAACATATAAGAGTTGAGATGATTTCACACTTACATCATCCTTGAGTTTGACGATGTCTTTTCGCTGAGCTTCAATCTTTTCTTTATAAAGTTTTTCGTTTTTTGATAAAGTAAAGTTTTTATTTTTGATATCTTGATAATCTTGAATTAGCTCAGCGTTGTGTATTCTATAAACTTCAACTCTTTGTCTACACTCAGGAGTACAGAAAGCAGAAAGTACCTCTTCTCTGGTAATTTCTTGAGCCACGGGTTTGTGAAATATAAATGCTGAATTTTGTGTGGATGAGCAAACTGCAGCAGATGTGTTGCCTTGAGTAGACTGCTTGTCAGCATTGTCATATGATTTAATTAGTGAGATTAGCTCATCTGACTTCATTTTGTAACAGCCGCAGTCGGTTGTCACTAATATCTGATTAACATTGCGAAACCAACTACAGTTCGCCTGATCTGGAATCCCTTTTATAGCATCCAGAAGCTTTCTATTGCTCATGCGAGTAGACACCACCATCTCTGCCTTCTCCATTTCAGAGAGCAGTTCAGCAAACCGGCCTGTAAGTGTTTCTATAGATTCACCATATAAGTATCTGAATCCTTCGAGTTCCTGCTCAAGCAACTCTCTCTTAGAAGACATTTTTAAGATGTGATCCCCAAAAAATGTGCGCTTTTAACTATTTCCTCAATGCAAGCCCAAAGCGAGAACCTGAGTACTTGCTAACTCAAACCCCTTGCACGCGATTGACTGAACCCGTTTTCTAAACCGCACCTCAAAATCTGTCAAACCGTTATCACAAACAAACTCCTTTTTTTTATTATTTAATTAATATATAAGAAAACTATTTATTATTATTATTATTATTATTAAAAAACAATGATTAGGTAATGATTACCAAATGATTTTAATATTATTATTATTAATTATATTAAAAATGAAACCTAAACTAAACAAACACCACGTCACAGTCTTCTTCTCCGCAAAACAAAACCCACAACCCTAATTTCTAACTTCTGCCACCAAGGTGATTATCTGATGAACGAAGGTGCTCGGAGATCGGTGACGGATAACAGTGAGCGAGAAGATGAACGGGGAGATGAACAGTTGAGATGATTGTTGTGTGATGCGATGATTCGCCGAAGTTGGTAATGACGAACGATGGTGACGGTGATTAGATGAGTGTCGAAGTAAACGATGACGGTGATTGGATGAGTGTGACTGGATGACGGTGACTGGAGACGCAGGTTTTTAATGGAGGTTACCGGTGAAGATGATGAGCGACGGGAATCAACGGAGAAGATGAAGGTGTTCGCCGGAGTTGATGACGGTGCTGTGATGAAGAAGATGAACGATGAAGATGAGTCGAGACCGAGGATGATGATGACTCGAGATCTCGGTTGCGACTCGGAACCGTGGTTGCGACTCGAAAACAAACAGGATGAGTCGAAACTGATGATGGTTGCGAGTCGAAATCAAACAGGATGAGCCGAAACTGATGATGGTTACGAGTCGGACGAGTCGGAACGGTGGTTGCGACTCGTAATCGAGGTTGCGAGTCGAAACCAAACAGGATGAGCCGAAACCGATGATGGTTGGGAGTCGAGACCGTGAAAATTGATGACTCGAGACCTTACTTCTGATTGCGACTGGTGATGTTGATGTTGTATTTGTTGCGACTCGGAACAACTCACTTGACTCGAGACCAGTGGAGGTTGCGAGTCGGGACCGTGAAACCGTGAAGAGTCGAGACCGAAGTTAATGATATGTGGCGGTGACTCGAAACCGTGAATGGTGGAGGCAGTTAACTCGAAACCTTTGAAAACATATATTCGTTCAACTGAAAAGAAAGTTGTTTTCAAAAGATATGATGAGCTGTATAATAAAATTGGATAAGGAAAGTTTCAAATTAAGCCAACAACCCTCCTTCGAAAACTTTGGAAGTTTTTAAAAAACAATATATTTCCAGAAAAATAAAAAGATTAGGTTTAATCTTTTAACAACTTTTTCAAAAATTAAACACCAAAATATACTGATTTTTATAAAACTTCGATGAATGCTACCAAGAACACGAAGAACTCGAAGAACACCAAACCAAAAATAACGAAAATCTTGAATCCTTGATATCACACCGAGCCTAGAAACAGGTTCTAATGGCTCTGATACCACTTGTAAGTCCCGTTTAACCGGATCTTTCAATGATATCAAACAATCACCAAGTTTGTGCGGAATCCAAACTTGGTGAGATTCAAGATAAATCGAAAAACAAGAAATACGGAGAACACAATACCGAATCACTTTTAAACTTGCACACGTTCTATTACTTGAATAAGCAAAACGTCTGGTACAAGTTGACACACCACTAATCGCCTCTCTCTGACTCTCTGTAGGAAATTCTGAAACTATGAGGCTCAAACCTAAAAACAAGTTAAAAACTTGTTTATATACTTACTAAAGCCCACTCCCCTACATGGGCTCCCCTTGGGCCTGCTTGGCCCACATGGCCTAAAGCTTGGCCCAAGTGACCTATAAAGGTCCAAAACCTAATATAAACTAACCCAGTAAATCCCAGTTCGTAACCATAGCCCGTTGTATTAATTTGATGCGTCAGTCTCACACTTTAGGGCCTAACACGTTTCCACCAAACTGTTTCACCAAAGGATAGAATTACAAACAGCTGGTGATTAAGGTAAATACTATAACATTTAATATAGGTTTTTTATATAATTAATCTATGCAATTAATGCGGTAAAATATCAGATATCGGTCAAGGACCGATATTTGAGATATAGGTTATCTCGGTGAGATGTCGGTGCGATATCGATAATTATAATATAATGCGAATTTTGATATATAGCAATTTAACACTAATAATTCAGTGATATATCGGTCAAATATCGGTGATATATCGATTAGATCGGTCAAATATCGGTGATATATCGGTTATATCGGTCAATATCGCCGATAATATCGGTACCGATATTCTAACCGATATTTTACACCGATATGACCAATGTATCACCGAGATTAACTGCATAGTAACTAATCCACCCAAGAGTCAAGAATCGATAATTTGGTTTGCTTCTGAAATGTTTGAGTTAGTTTTGCTTTGCCTTGCCTTCAACATTCACATTGTGCAAACACCGTGTTTGCACTATGAGTACTTGACCATCTGGTTTGAATTGTAGTATTTGTTATGTATTTGGTTGTTATTGGTTGAGGCCATTACTTCATAAGAGGAACTTAACAATATTAAGTTTGTGGCTTTACCAATACCAAGTTCAATTAGCAAATAGCAGTTGCTCACACGGGTTCATGTCCTAATGATAGGATTTCTGTCTTAACAAATACGTTTGAGTATACAAACCTAAGTTTTAGAGATCCTAATTTTGCTTTTAACTGATACATTTGAGACAGAGCTAAGTTTTAGAGATCCTAATTTAGCTTCTTTATGTAGGAATAAATATCTATTTTTAATCTGTAATGATATCAAATTTCTTTTTCACTTTGTTTAGATAATTGAAATACCAAGGTGCTCATACGAAGTGACATTATAACTTTTCGAATCCTACATGTTTTCCTTTTTTTCGTAATCTTTCACAACTCTCAACACGATTGTGAGCCTAATGAAACTGATCTGGACATGTGAACTTACAGAGAATGTTACCTAACTGTTCATCAAGTAAGTCCTTCTACAATTATTTGCCGATTTGTGTGATTCGATAGTGTGTGTTGATGTTTTAGATCTGGTTGAATAACATTTTTTTTGTCTTTTGCATGATCACAATAACAGATAACCCAGTCGGGATATGGAACTTTTCTTCTGTGTACGATCTTGATATGTTCGAGGCAAAAGTTCGTGGTGAATTCGGCATCGGATTGAATATTCAGATTTTGGATAATGTTAAGTTGGATGTCTTTATCTTACATGAATTTGGACAAGATAGTGATAGTTAACGTTCCACCACATTTGGTGTATGCATGTTCGAAAGCGAGTCAGATCGACAAATATAATACATTTTCATTTGACGGCGACGTAATTTTTTTTTTCAAAAATGAGTCGTGTCAAATATAGCGTATAATTCCGAGTTACTATAACTTTTGACGCCACCGCAACGCGCGGCGGGTCAAAACCCTAGTTAGAATTTAAAAACATTTAAATAAGTTTACGTAAACATATAATGAATATTTATTGATAATTTTTTTTTTTACTTTTGAATCTATTATATAGATATATTGTTTAATTAGTGTGTAATCGATTGTGTGGGAATAAAGGAAAGTGTAATTGTGAAGTTGATTAAAAAAATTCGGTTACAATCTAAATTTCAAAGATAGAAATGAATTATAATATAAATAAAAATAAATCATATAGGGAAAAGTTGCAAACGAAAATAAAAAAAGGAAATAATTGTAATTGTAAACGAAATTTAAAAAAAAAATTATTATAAGAAATGAGGACTTTTAAATTTGAAAAAAATAAGTATGCAAGTACTTTCTTAAAATAATGCTTCATTATTTTCCCGTCAAAAACCAAATCTAGAGACCCTAGAAATATGAAAAGTGTTCCACCCATAAGGGTTTGTTTGGTATGATGTTATGGAATGACGAGTGAATGGAATAGACGAGGTAATGTAATGGATAAATGAATGAAATAAATCATTACCATTCCATAGTCCTGTTTGGTTACCGTATGAGAATGGAATGAATCATTTCCTTGAGTTGTTTGGTATGCAGGAAAAGACGAAGAAAAAAAATCGGTGATGGGTGGTGGTAGTGGGTGGTTGTGGTTGCGGTGGTGGAAGGTGGCGGTAGCGATTGGTGATGATGGTCAGTGGTGGTGGCAGTGGCCGGTGGTGCGGTGGTCGGCGGCGGTCGGCGGTGGTTGATGGCGGAGGGTGGCAGCAGTAGGTCGATGGTTGCAGGTGCGGCAGGGGTCGGGTGGCGGCGTCGTTGGTTGGCGGTAGCACCGGTGGTCGGTGACGGTGGCGGCGGTGGAGGGTGGCGGCGGCGAGTGGTGGTGATGGTCGGTGGTGGTGGTGGCTGGTTTTGGCGGTGGCGGGTGGAGAAGGTGGCGATGGTGGCGGGCGGTGGTGGTTGACGGCGAAGGGTGGCGGTGGTGACGAGTGGTGGCGGTCGTGACGGTGACGGGTGACAGTGATGGTCGGCGGCGGAAGGTGCGGTGGTGTTGGGCGGTGTTGGTGATGAAGGGTAAGAGGGGAATTGAATGGAAAAAAAAAACAAGGGAAGTGGATGAATTGATTTGAGAGAATGAAATGCCTTATGTAATAGATGATTCCATTACCTTGACCAACCAAACACATCTTTTTTCATTCACTCGTAATAGTTCATTATATTCCGCCTCTCATATTCCTGTATACCAAACACTACCTTAGTATATTAACTCTATTACATTTTTGAACTCCCGTCAACATTGCATAAATATTTTTTTTTTATTTTTGACTTTTTTGCCTTTTTAGGCCAAACTAATTTTCGATTTTATCCCGCTTTAAACTAACGATTTTGCCAACAGTTTAAAATTACGCTTTTACCTTCAGTTCCAAATAAAATTATGCTTTTGCCCTCAATGAAAAATTACACTTTTGCCCTCAGTTCAAAATGACATTTTGCCCCGTTTAAATTTATAATTTCGCCATTAGTTTTGTTTTCTTCCACTCAGGTAAATTATGATTTTCCCCTCAATTTAAATTTACATTTTTGTCATCGGTTTTGTTTGCTTTCCCAATCAAATTACGATTTTGCCCCACTTAAAAATAATGATTTTGCCATCAGTTTAAAATTACGTTTTTACCTCAAGTTCAAAATAAAATTATGCTTTTGCCCCCAGTGGAAAATTACAATTTTACCATCGGTTCAAATTTACGATTTTCCCCGTTTAAATTTACAGTTTTGCCATTAGTTTTGTTTTCTTCGTCACTGGTAAATTACGATTTTGCCCTCAATTTAAATTTACATATTTGTCATCGGTTTTGTTTGCTTTCCCAGTCAAGTTACGATTTTGCCCCCAGTGTATAAGTACAGACACAAGATGGGGGCATAGTGCGAGACAACTGCCTGGATCTCCCCCATTGGCCCAACCAATTTGCGATTTTTCCCCGATTTAAAATTACGATCTTGCCATCAGTTCAAAATTACGTTTTTACCCCCAGTTCAAAATAAAATTATGCTTTTGCCCAGAACTAAAAATTACAATTTTGCCCTCAGTTCAAAATTACGATTTTGCCCCGTTTAAATTTACAGTTTTGCAATTAGTTTTGTTTTTCTCCTTCCAGCCAAATTACGATTATGCCCTGAATTTAAATTTATATTTTTGCCATCGTTTTTCTTTGCTGTGTCTTTTCTTTTTTTGTCCTTTTCCGCTTTATGTATATATTATAGTTATTATTGCGCGAAACTATTAAGAAAAACTTTCGCAATTCAGTTGGTTGTATGAACATTTAAATATAGTGAGTGTCTCGGGTTCGAAGCCCTTCATGGGAATTTTTTTTTACTACCTGCTGCTAAATAAAAGTTTGAGTATCTATTATTCTTAATAATATTTTTCGTGATTTATTACTTCTTTTTTCACTTTTACGTTGTTTTCCTTGCTTTTAAATTTGTAATTTTTATAACCAACCGGTATGGTACCGGTATTTATGGGTAAAACACCGGTAAGTAACGAACTGAATGGGTATCGTGCTTATCCCGTTACAAAGAATCGATAACATTCGAATTCCCCGCCACGCAGCGTGGGGAATTTCACTAGTTCTACTTGATATAGAGTCTGAGTAAATATATAATAAGCCTTCTTAAATATTTCATTTTTTTAAAGGATGTGACTTTATTCATTTCACACGGTAAAATGTACCAAAATGACTTTGTACGTGGATGAAAAAAAAAAAAAACAAAGCGAACAAATTTGCCATAGATCCAAACGATGTGATCGATATTTGATTTTATCCGTGATAAAAATCCTCTACAAAGCTGCCCTCTCGTGATCCAAAAGGCCACAGGTGGTGTTCAACAACACACACAGATCTAAACACATCTTTCCTTTTCACTTTCTCCCATCGCAACAATGTCTTCAGGTTCAGGATTCAGCGGTGACGAAACCGCCCCCTTCTTCGGTTTCCTCGGCGCTGCTGCCGCCCTCGTCTTCTCCTGTACGTCCCATCAAACCCTAACCCTAATTTTCACTTTTTTATTTACTATCTAGTTAATTAATTGCCCGATTTCATCAACGAATTGAATATACAACATTAGAACGACCGATTGTAATCCCTGAAAACCCTAATTGTGTGATTAAATGATGAATTTGATACGTTTGATCGGAAACTATACAATTGTTGATATTGAAATTGTGGATCTGGAGAAATTGAAATTAGGTCTTTGATTGATTGATTGATTGATGGATTTGTGAATTGGATAGGTATGGGGGCAGCATATGGGACTGCTAAGAGTGGTGTAGGTGTGGCGTCGATGGGGGTGATGAGGCCGGAGCTGGTGATGAAGTCGATTGTTCCAGTTGTTATGGCTGGTGTGCTTGGTATTTATGGTTTGATTATTGCTGTTATTATTAGCACTGGGATTAACCCTAAGGCGAAGTCGTATTATCTGTTTGATGGCTATGCGCATCTTTCGTCTGGTTTGGCTTGTGGTCTTGCTGGTTTGTCTGCTGGAATGGCGATCGGGATTGTTGGCGATGCTGGTGTTAGGTATTGTCCTTGGCTCATAAATGGTTTAAATTATTTTTACGGAAAGTTATTTTTGTTTTATGCATGTTGGTGAGTGCCTGCTAGTGATGATATTGTTGGTATGGATAAGTTTAAAAATTGACCTTGTATAACTTAAGATAATCTAGATTGCCAAAAGTGTATAGGTGCTTACAAATTTCTTCGTTGCTTTATTCATAAGATGTATAGTTGTTGTAATCAGATTTAGGGGCTGTTTGCAGACTGACCATTAAGTTTAAAATGATGCTGAAAGGAAATTTTACCCCTCTGTCCCTTCACTTGTGTTCATGACCCTCAGCCGACAACTCACACACCACCTCCTCAACCCACCACCACCAACCACCAGGCCTCTTACTGGCTCAGCGCTTACTGGCTCAGAGTCTCTTACCTAGTCAAGCCTCTTACTGGCTCAGCACTTACTAGCGCAGATGATACGAACCTACGGTCGACCCACTTCTCATGGGCAGGTCCAGACGGGTATTTGACCCATTTAATTATTAGCAGGAATTAGTTTGGGGGGAACAGTTCTGGGAGCAAGTAGTGGGCGGTTTTTTAGCAGTTAATTACCTTCTTTTATTTTATGTTAAATAGGGCAGAATAGGTGTAGTTTAAGGGGTCGATGTTTATGTTATAAAAATTAGGGTTCTGAACCTTGTAATCGGAGATCAAGCCTATCTCGAATGTGGCTAATTGTAATCGTTCTCTTAGTAATCAAAGCTTTCCGTTTTTTGGGTTCTATCAATGGTTCCGTTGCCGGGACATTCGAAGCTGGTGCAGACCCGGTACAGTTCCTGCTATCAGGTGTTGCTTGCTTCTCAATTAGCATCAATTGCAACCAGCATCGACTCTATGCGGAAGGATATCGCAGAGATCAGGATGGCTTGGATGGATGAAAATAACACCGAGGATGAACCTCAAGCTCCATTGGCAGATCAGGTCAAGGACGAGGAATCTGAGGATGTCCCCGCGGAATCGAAACACGGGACTACCGTCATCACGGCCGCCATAACTACTAACTCTACCACCGCCACCACCGCCAAAGCAACCACCTTCCATCACCCGTTTTCATCGGTGGATTATTATGGGTACAACCCGAGAAACACCGTGTTTGATGATGCTGTTAATGGGTTACAACAAGTTAGAGAAGAAAGGATTCCAGAGCTTGAAGAAGAAACAGAACAGTTTAACCATAATAGACAAAAGAGGGGACAAAACAGAGGATCCAATGTTCATCAAGATGAGGTTTTAGCTGTTGATGTTGCTGATGATATATTGGTGAGGTCTGAAACTAAGATGTGGATACATCAATGTGAGAAGGAATCAACAGAGCATCACAGAGAGATTATGTATGTTGATGTAAATGAGAAGGATGGTTTGCCAGTACATGAGAAGGGACATATGGATGTATCATCGTCATCAAAAGCTACGAATCTTGGAAAACAGAAAACAATGGATAATTGGAAGGAATTTCATGTTAGGAATAAAGATGTACAAGCCGACTTGGAATGCAGGGACTTAGCAGGCCAATTCCCTTCCTCTCGACTTGAGGTCAAGTCGTTTGTCCGGGCGGGATGTATTGATACGAACCTACGGTCGACCCACTTCTCATGGGCAGGTCCAGACGGGTATTTGACCCATTTAATTATTAGCAGGAATTAGTTTGGGGGGAACAGTTCTGGGAGCAAGTAGTGGGTGGTTTTTTAGCAGTTAATTACCTTCTTTTATTTTATGTTAAATAGGGCAGAATAGGTGTAGTTTAAGGGGTCGATGTTTATGTTATAAAAATTAGGGTTCTGAACCTTGTAATCGGAGATCAAGCCTATCTCGAATGTGGCTAATTGTAATCGTTCTCTTAGTAATCAAAGCTTTCCGTTTTTTGGGTTCTATCAGCAGAGGTTGCCAAACAACCCCTTACCCTTAGTACATTAGTTACTCATTAAAATTTAAGAAATCTGGACAATTAGTATTTGCTAATGGAACAGATAGATTTATATCATGTTCTTCTTGACCTGTTGGTCTTTGGTAAACTGATGCTTTGATATTGTTGACGTTTATCTAATCTGGCATATCGATTTGGCCCATACCCTTTTCTTAGAGGTGGTTATATGGCGGGGCAGGTAGGCCAGGTAACATGTCAAATTTTGTTCGAGTTGAAAATGGGTCGACAGACTAACACTTTGTTCTATTTTCTATTTAGTTTTGTACAAAGTTTTACATCTGCTTACAAAACTGTAGTATAGAAATAATGATCTAGGTTTTTTCGATACTTTGTTTTAGGAGGTCGTAAGCAATAAAGCATTTTAATACACTTTGCAACCATTGACTCGTTTCTGTTATGACTGTTTTTTTTTAGCAAGAAACATAAGATGGCAAGGTGCTTAGCTTTATAATAACACGGTTATTACAATGATACATTATATTATTAGTTGTATTCAAGTATAAAAGATATCATCATATATGAATATATTATGTGCATATACATCGTTTTGATCATCTCACATACATTAAGATACTATGCTCATATGACACCTTTGTGATAAGCAACAATTATTTACCATTTAAGATATCGAAACATAAAACTTAATAAATAGTATATTATATTATATATAATACATATAATACAATTACCAACTTTTGTGAATAGTGATTTGTTTTTTTTATTTTTTTGTCTCTTAGTCTTTTGTATACTTTTACAGTTTTACCCCGTAAATTTCGGCATTGACACTTACAACTCCTTACCTTTCTAAAGACTTTGTAATCGAATTTTACGTGTTTATTTTTATGTACGTGTGAGTATAAATTCAAGTTTATTTACGTTTCGATGTAAATTTTTCCAGAAATGAGTCGGGTCAAATGTAATATGTTTTCGTGCTTACTTTTATGTATGTTTTCAGTCGGTCTATGATTTGACGTTAAATTTTTACAGAACGCCGCGGCAACGCAACGCGCTGGGCAATTTGCTAGTTATGTATACAAGTATCAAATCTAATATAATGTAATAATAAATCAGTTTGATAATAATTTGGGAAATAAATAATAATTAGATTATCTCAAAGTGACTGGTTTGTTATGTTAAAACTAAAATAAGAGCTTAGTATTTCTTATTTTAAATACTAATCAAGTAAGAAATCGGTAGTTCTGTTTTACAAACGTCTTTTGTTTGTTTTGTGCTTAGAATTTTATAAAAGCAAAAAAGTTGATGTTTAGACAACTGTATTACTTTTAATAAGCCAATTAAACTTCAGATAATTCGTAAATGACAATTAAAAAATGTGTCTATAACGGAATACACTATTAATCATCTAACACAACTTTTATTTTTCTAATTACATTAAAGTCATATTATATTATATCACGAGAAGACAAATGTCCTGCTTATGCTAAAAGACTTTAAAGTTGAATATACAAAAATACCACACAAGGATGAATGTGAACAATTAATGATCCAAAATTATAACTAGTTCAAACCGTTTACAGCCCACCAACCCATTTGACCTGTTTGGATAACTGGGTTCGTGTGTTGTGTCGGCTTCAACTATCCAACCTGCTAACCCAAAACATAACCCAAATCGAACTGGTTATAATATTTTAAGACATTCAATCTGAATTTTTATTTTTTTTATGTATTTACAGAGCGAATGCACAGCAACCAAAGCTTTTTGTGGGTATGATTCTTATTCTCATCTTTGCCGAAGCTCTTGCCCTGTACGGGCTTATTGTTGGTATCATCTTATCTTCGCGTGCTGGCCAATCGAGAGCCGATTAAGAAGGTAACCCGGCAATGAGCACGGACTTGTTTCTATATTCTATATCTGTTTATTGTTTGTTCTCATAAATCACGGTCATTTTTTTTATTTCCCATGTTTTGAACTTAAGTTATTGCATTAGTTTTCATAATTTCTTGATGGAACTCCTAGTGGTCTTATTATTATTAGTGTTTATGATGTTACTGCAGAATAAGGCCATAGTTTTGGTCAAGACTTTTGTTCATCGGTGTAATTGTTATTCAATAGCCCTTTGCACTCACAAATTGTATATCTTATTCTGTAAAAAAATGTTGGGATCTAATCAGGTTCTCGTTCCTGCATTTGGTTGATCCAATACATAAATACGAGCCTAAACTTTTTCTGGTTGGATTGGGAACATACACTCCACCGTTTTGGTTTGGTACGTTTGAATCTGAGTAGCCAGCGGGTTTTATCGAGTTCTGGTTGAACTGGTAACCCGGGTATAATGATTGGACCAGATTTATATATTAATTAGTTTTTGAATTAATCATGTATGTGACGTGGAATGCTGTATCCGGTTCTGTTTTGAAAAAATGAACCTTAAATCTGGAGCGCATTACGATGCATGTGGCTTGTCACGACCGTCTGATGTGGCACTAGTGTGGTGTAGGTATGAGGTCTTGAGTGTTTAGATAGATTTTCGTTTGTATGTTGCGAGTCTGTAGTTGAGTGTTCCGAATGTAATGCGCTCCAAATGCGACCTGCTCTAAACATTAGTGCTTCGGGCATATGTTCTGATCACACTCAATTCAAATATCCGGACGAGTGAAGTGTGTAAAGGTTACTTCTTTTGCTCACTACCCACAATAATTTGGAAGGGTCAAGGTAGAACAAGTTGATGAGTTTATATGCCAAAATTAAAGAGGAAGCTGCCTTGCTGGAGGGTCACATCGGACCTCCTGTAGTTCCGCCCCTAATTTTATTGGATTCCCATTTATTAATTCCAAGTCAGTTATTAGCCAATAATAATCCGACCTCGTCCAATTTTTTTGTAAAATAGACTGCCGTTAAAATAAACTTAATGGAGTTAAGTGTTTTTCCGAATTACAAACCGATGTTTTAGGGCTTTTGATCGGAACGAGGATACGAGTCGGTTGATGTAAAACTTACCCCGACATTGTGTTCGAAATGGCTTGAATTTTGTTAATTGGAAGTTAAACACCCGAATTGAAGCACACTCTTTAGGACATATTCTCTAAACGAAATGTTTACGGTCAATTTTACCGATCATACCACGAAGGGAACGGGATTTTCAGCCATACAAATGCTTGCCACCTAATATATTTTGCTGTCACAGTTTACCAAAATATGTTTTGTAGTTTCAGTCTCGATTCCACACCTACAGCACCTCATGTTCGACACCTTCAGCACCTCATGTGCGACACTTGAATGTAAACCACTTTCAACCTGAATTCAGTTTTTCGTTGATTACAAATCCAAGTTTTGTTGCACCAAAAACAAGGTCATAAGCTCCTACAGATAATTTGATTTGTAAACATTTCCTTTGGGAAGCCATTAGGGTGAGCGGGGCACTCCCCTAAGAGGGGAGTCCCCTCTCTTACGCACACCCAATCAGGTTATGCCACGTCAACTTCCCTCTTAAACTCCCCCCACACCCCAATTTGATGGCGGCACTCCCCTCTTAGGTGACTTATTTTTTTATTAAAAAAAAAAAAAAAAAAAAAATCACTGATTGGTTGAAAATGAGGCTGGCCCCACCAACAACCCTCCCCTTCTTCGGTGAACTCCCCCCGACCACCCTCCCCGAATTGGGTCACCGCAGGGATGGCGGCGGTGTTCCCGCTGGGGGAATTGGGTCACCGCTAGGGCTGTAAACGAACCGAACGTTCATCGAATAGTTCGTGAACCGTTTGGCGGGAAGTTCGTTTATGTTCGTTCGTTCGTTTAATAAACGAACGAACATGAACAAGAAATTTCGTTCGATTAGTTAAATGAACGAACATGAACAGAGGTCTCGTTCGTTCGATTGTGTTCGTGAATGTTCGGTAAGATGTTCGTGAACGTGTTCGTGAACATTCGTTGATTTGCGTTCGTTTATGTTCGTATGTTTGTGTTTTAATTGAAGATCTTTTTACTTTCTTATATTTTATTTGTACTTTTTATATTATTAAACTTTTATTTATTTTATTTCCCTAACAATTAAACTAGGAAACCCACTTTCACCTTGTTTATGTATCATTTCCCTTTCATTTCTCATTATTTACATCCACGAATACGATTGACCTCCGTTCCACAATAAGGGATTCAAGTTCGAGTGCTACTCTCTGGGCCATCTATCTTTATCCTTCGTCGCGTTCGCCAAATTTATTTGTGTTCGGTTGTGTTCGTGAACCGTTCGCGAACATGCTCATTTCCTTAATGAACAAACACGAACATAAAATCTCGTTCGGTAAGTGTTCATGAACCGTTCATGAACACATTTATTTCCTTAACGAACGAACACGAACAAGGCCTTGTTCGTGTTCGTTCGGTTCGTTTACAGCCCTAGTCACCGCGGCCACTCCCCGCTGGTGCCCCGCTCACCCTTAGACGAGGGTTACAAATGCCCTACCTACCAGAGGTGATCAACAATACCCTACAATGCTAGACTTGTCAGAGGAGCTATTTATTTAGTTAATTCTAAAGACGAGGGTTATTTTTGTTAATAGTTAATTCATGAAGGGCAACTTTAGAAACTTCTAGAATCATAACAAACATTTAAGTGTAAGGATTAGGTTGAAGCAAGATAACAATCTCACCAATGGCTTCTTCTTCCTCAGCTGCTTCTGTATCTCTAATGGCTTCCCAAACCCTAATCCTCCAAAACCCCACCTACCTTACCCCAACCAGACCCTCAATCATCACTCTTTGGAACCGCAGATCCCACTTCTCTTCAAAACCCCTTCAATTTTCTCGCACAAACCCTAACAAAACCCTAATTTCCGCATCATCGTCTTCTTCATCGTCATCACCGACAATAACCCCAAATCCACCGTCGGAAACGCTACTCACCGGGTCAACCCGAACCCTCACAACCCTACTCGCACTCGTCGTTACAGCATCCAAACTATTCACCCACAAACTCACCAATTTCGCCCTAAACTCAAACCTCCAACAAACCCTAGTTTCCGCCACCGGCTCGTTGTTCTTCGCCACTATGAGCGGGCGGCCGGCGCGGCTGCACACGCCGCTGACGGTGGTGGCGGCTGGAATGGCGAAATGGCTGGATATATACAGTGGGGTTTTGTTGGTTAGGGTTTTATTGAGTTGGTTTCCGAATATTCCGTGGGATAGACAGCCGTTATCGGCTATTAGGGACTTGTGTGATCCGTATTTGAATTTGTTTAGGAATATTATTCCCCCGCTTTTCGATACGTTGGATGTTAGCCCGTTGTTGGCGTTTGCGGTTCTGGGGTTTCTGGCTGGAGTTCTTAAGAACAGCAGGATGGGGTATTAAGAGAGATGAGGTATGAATGTTTGATGATTGATGAATGTTGGATTTGTGTTTAGTTAGTTTGGTTTGTGGGATTGTGCATTTGTGATTTTGTGTTTAGTTAGTTTGGTAGTGGTGATGAATGAGTTGGATTGTTTGGCTATTAGGGGTGTAAATGTAAACAACATGGCCTGCTTGTTAGCTACTCGAGATTAGCTCGCTAAAAGCTTGAATGAGCCTGAACCCGAGCGTTAGCTTCACTTATCAAGCTCTTGCTGGCTTGCAAGACTAAACGTGTCTATTTTATTTATATAATTTTTGTTTAATGTATTAACTATATATTTATATAATATCTGTTATTATTTATAAAATTATGAGAAAAGTAACTAAATATTATGTGCATCATGTTATGTTTAAAGATAACTATAAATGTGTATAAGTTGAGCTAGGCTCTGCTCAGCTCGTTTACAACCCTATTGGTAATAAGCGATTGTGATTTTACTATTTTTTTGGTTAATTACTGAATAAAAATGAGCAAAAGTTGGAGGAATGTTTTCTGAGAAAGCTTGTTATTAAGATAATTATGAAAGTACTTGATTATTGATTTATACGATTACTATGTAGTTAATATCCCGATATATCAACCAATATATCAGTGATATATCGGTCCCCTGCCGAGATAGCGGTACAAAATATTGGTTAGAAATTTAGAATATCGATACCGATAATATCAGCGATATTGTCCGATATTTGACCGATATAGGACCGATATTTGATCGATAAATCACCGATTTTCCCGATAACAGTACCATTCTTCTTATTTCTACCGTTCATTTTTCTTCTTATTGCTGCTATTAGTGTTTTAAGTCTTAATTGTTAGTTGTTACTGTTAAATGTTAGTGTTTTAAGTCTTAGTCAGTTCTTACTTGTTACAATTGTTAGTGTTAAATTGCTATATATATAAATTTAGCATGATATTAAAAATTTAAAATTGCCGATATCCCACCGATATCCCACCGCGATAGCCGAAATCTCAAATATCGGTCCTTGACCGATATCCAATATTTTACCGCATTAACTACTTAGTACGATTATGATCATCCAAGCACCCATAGTTGTCAATGGCGACCGTAGCGATCGCTATAGCGCGTATAGGTCTAGTGTCGCTATTAGGGTTGTAGCGATGGATAGCGAGAATAGCGACACTTCACTTTTTTTGTTTTTTTTAAATGTAAATAGCAATTAAATATAGCTATAAAATAGCTGGATTTTAGGCTTTTGTTAAATATACATGTAAAATAACATGTATTCCAGGGTATTTTGATATAATATACATTATAAAATTAATTTTTTTTCTAGTGTATCGCTATTTATAAAATAGCTGCCCGCTATTTATCACTATTCGCTATGTAGCATATAGGTACCTTATCGCTATTTGTCGCTATTCGCCATTAACAACTATGCAAGCACCCCCATAGTGTTAATACCTCGAGAATTTTTGTGCACATAGAGTAAGCTTATGTTCATTGGATTCTGAGTTTGTTGTTTGATCTTGCTGTTAGACACTTAATGTGTAGTGGTTTAGTTAGTGAGTGAAAAAGTGAATGTCATGTCATTGCCACACAACCACTTAGGCATTGGTGATCTTATTATCTAACTCACTAAAAATGTGTAGTGGTTTAACTAAACAAATTAAATAAAAGAGTGATGTGTGATTATTTGGTTGGCTAAAAAATATTAAGGTTTTCATCTCCCTCTCTTTAACGCTCGTTACTGCCATAGCGCTTCAAGCTTTGGTGCCTGTGGGTAACCCCTACGTAATGGTGCTCTAGGGCGTTAGCTGGTGATGTGGCAGTGGGATAACGGCATAATGCTCACTTCACATAGTCTTAGTATGCTTAACTTGCTTTGTTCTCACTTTTTGAGATAGTAATATTTCTTGTAGGTTAAACGAGTGCTAACACATTATATGTTATATATGAACTATACTTGTCATAGCCACGTTGAGTTTAGCGATGTCAATAATTTGGTTTGGCCTGTTATGACAAAAAATCTGGGCAAAACTACTAGCTGTGGTTTCAAAAATACATACCAAATCTGCTGGGTCGTCCGTACCGGTCTGGGCTTAATGGATAATGGGTTGACAAATTGTTTTAGCAGTTTGAAAGTTTTTAATTTTTTTTATATTTCAAAGTTGTTCGTTCATATTCAGTTTTTAAAATGACTGATGTTTCGTAAAATATACAATGATGTATATCTCAAATTGATGTATATTCAGTTTTGAACCGGCCTGCTGGCTTTGGTTTGGACAGTTTTGTTAGTTTTAGGTAGGGCTGCAAACGAACCAAACGTTCGGCGAACAGTTCATGAACCGTTCGGCGGGAAGTTCATTTGTGTTCGTTCGTTTATTAAACAAACGAACACGAACAAGAAATTTCGTTTGTTTATGTTCGTGAACGTTCGATAACATGTTCTTTTGTGTTCGATAGTTCATTAGTGTTTTTAGTTTTTATATTTATTTAAATACTTCAAAATTCCGACAAATTAAATATCTAATAAGTGTCATTGTATTATATATTCTGTTCATGAACGATTGTTTGTGTTCGTTTGTTTCCATTTGTGTTCATGAACGTTAGTTTGTGCTCATTTGTGTTCGTCAACGTTCGTTGCCTAAAATTAACAAACAAACACAAACGAACATGAACAAGTTCATTTCCTTAACAAACAAACACGAACATAAAATCTCGTTCGATAAGTGTTCGTGAACGGTTCGCGAACACATATTTCTTAACAAACGAACACGAACAAGGTCTTGTTCGTGTTCGTTCGGTTCATTTGCAGCCTTAGTTTTAGGAAAACGACATAGTACTATGTTTTATTGGAGACGAAAGGGATAATGCCCATCACATCGACGGCTAATAATGTATTGGTTATGCTTGTGTTGTCTACCATACTACCATAGTACTATGTTTTATGGGAGACGAAAGGGTCTCTGGTTATCGTCTACGTAGGATGAAATAAACCGTGGGCATTAAATGTCATATGTTGTCAATAACTTTTGTTTCGTATAACTAAAAATCTTCACTCATAATTTGAGACCTCTAATGAGACATAGAAGCTAAGATGAGTTGATGGCATGTTAGCAGTTATTAGAAGGGATAACCAGAATACTATAATACGTCGCAACTTGAGCGGGCTAGGTAGGTTGGATAATGGGTCAAATGCAAACAACTTTCTTGTCCTTGCTTTTCTAATATAATTATTGTTGAATATTAGTATCCTATTGTGGTCCTAGTTCTTCAAATTTTTATGATCGCATTGAAAAGGCACATTTGAATGCCTCTTAATTCTTGTCTTGGGTCAAAATAGTGCTCGAATGCAATAAAAGCTTAAAAACATTGCTTTAATGCAAGGGTATTCACTGTTTGGTTTTAGCCAATTTTGTCGAAAATTATGGGCCAAACTATTGACTACGGTTTAGGAAAACGACAAACCAAACTGGCCAGGTTGGATGGTTATTCTAGGCTGGCTTGTTTTGGCAGTTTGAATTGGTTTTCTATCTTCTTTTTTCTCAAATTTGTTGGGTTTTCTTAAAAATCTTACAATGATATAAAGATTGTTCACGAACATGATACATAACTGATTAACTGTATATTCCAAATATAAATAAAAACTTAAAATAAAAGAGGTTAAGCGGCTGATTCCAAGTTCCAACCCGTCGGTTGGACTGATGAAGGGCTAAAACCTTCAAACCAAACCGTATAAATCTCAAATAAGTCAACATGCTTCGGGTTGGGCAGTTTAAATGTTTACGAACATCTATACTTTTATGGGGCTATGATTCTCAAACGGCTATCTTATGGGCTTTTTTTTTATCTTACCATCCTCGTGTGCTTATTTCATATTCATAAAACAGGTCTGCAAGTTTGTAGATACGGTTTGATGGATTATTCAGAAGCTTCATGGCAAGGTTGTTCTCTCAGCGTCTTCAAGTTTTGCTTCTTTTTTATAATATTCATGACTAATAACTCGTTGAAGGTACTATAGCATTAGCAAAGTTTGCTAGGCATTCAATTGGCTGCTTATATATAGTGGTTTAGATGGGGACTTTCATCTATTATGCATTCAGATTTTTATTTAAATGGCTGTATCCCTGCATTTTATCTCCAAACATTTACATGCTTGTTTCCATGTTTGATTAAAACTATTACATTGTGGGTCAACTGTATCCTCCATAGAAACCTTGTTGGCGTCATGGGGTGTGTGGGACTTTTATCATATATGAATTGACTAGTCTAGGTTCCCGTGCGTTATACGGATGGTCTTACAATAAATTATAAGTCATAAATCTCTAATCATTCTTATAACTGAAATTAAGTATTACATGAGTGGTCTCTAAGTAAATTATATTATTTAACAGTGTTGATGCAGATCTATTCCCATTATTATAAACTCTTGATTAACTGACCCAATAGCTTTCCGATTGAAAAAACCCATCTATAAATCACAAAAACATCCATACTGAATCTGGTGGCAATGGCATGTTGAGGACCTGAGATGAAGGAGAGTCCACCATTGACCAATGCTATAATTTTTTATTTTAACTAAACAAATTATTAAATGAGCTTGCTTTTATAGTTATTCGAACAACAATGTTTCGTCAAAAAGTATCTTTAAATAGAAACGGTTGAAATGGGTCAAAAGTTGTTCAAAGTGGTATTTTGTTCAATAATAATAAATCATAAATGGCCAAAAGTTTAATCGAAAAGTAGTACTTAATCATAAATGACTTTTTTCTAATACACCAGTTGTAACAAATGAGTTTTTCTTCAAAAGAACTTAAAACTTGAAAAAAGTATTGATTCAGAAAGTAACTTGGTGGTATATGTTAAAGCAATTTAAATCAATGTAGGATTATGTAACAATATGAGCTTCTCCTGATTAACCTGCTCTTCAAACATGTAAAGAACTAACAGTGATTTTAAAACAAACATTTAGCAAAAGAATATCTGGAAAAAAACCCCGGACCACTAAAGGTGTCATTAAAACGTAACATGCATAGAACTATAGGAATGAATGTAAACAGTGAACAACTAATTAATGTAGAGAAATCAATGGAAATTGTGAATACAATAGGTGTCGTACCTGTGCTAAAGTCATTGTATCAGTAGATTCAAGTGGACCTTATAAGTAGATAATGGATACAGAAGAGTCCACGCATGTGCTAAAGTCATCGCATTAACGAATTCAAGTGGACCTAAAAGTCCAAAGCACAACAGAAAAAAAAAAAAAAAACACCATTTACTATTATTTCTTGAATCGGCCTTGGATTACATTAATTGGTTTAGTTATTTACTACTATTTTTATATATTATTATATATGTATATAAATTAGTATCGTTGCTAGGTAGAGGATCCTGTACATTAATCTAAAAGTGTGAGAAGTGTGAGAAATATTGTGGTGATGACACGTGTCCTCAATTTAAACTAATTCAAAAGGGTAAACAAGTAATTTTCTTATTGATTTATTTACTACTATTTTTATATATTATTATATATGTATATAAATTAGTATCGTTGCTAGGTAGAGGATCCTGTACATTAATCTAAAAGTGTGAGAAGTGTGAGAAATATTGTGGTGATGACACGTGTCCTCAATTTAAACTAATTCAAAAGGGTAAACAAGTAATTTTCTTATTGATTTAATTAATTGATAACATTCCATAACCGCCACCCTTAATTATAGGAATACGAATTAAGAATTAATTTACGAATTTGTGTCATCTCGTTGAGAATTGTATAGTGTTATATATTTTTATATAGTGTTATATGGTGTTATATAGTGTTTTTTGGTGTTATATAGTGGATGTATAGTGTTATATAGTATTATATGGTGTTATATGGTGTTATATGGTATTATATGGTGTTATATAGTGTTATTTAGAGTTATATAGTGTTATAGTGTTATATTTGTCTGATAGCATGTCTATGATAGATGTATAGTATTATATATTGTTATATAGTGTTGTATGGTGTTATATGGTGTTACATAGTGTTATACGGTATTATATGGTGTTATATAGTGTTATATGTTGGATGTATAGTGTTATATATTTCTTGTAGCAGTTATATATTTCTGGATTTTTTAGAATGTCTGAATTTTAAAATAAGTTTAAAATTGAATCGCTAGAATTTAGAAGAGGTTACCTAATTTGAAACATATACAAAGACACTATTACCCCTACAATTTTCAAATCAGTCCAAATAATTAAAACACAATTTATAATTTGGTCCTTACTGATCTCAACCATTAGAGCAAAGATCTAATGGTTTAAAACACTTCTCACACTTTTGAATTAATGTACACTATCCCTACTCATTGTTGCTAAACCAACAAAGATCAGCAATGAAGGTGTATCATGTTTCTCCATAGTGAACAAAAATATGGAATCTTGATTAAAAAAAAAAACAAGAAAAACAACTAAAATGAATATTTGCTGCAAATGATTTTACATACCTGCGATGACTGGACATCACGCCCCAACTGGCATATTTCGAGATTTTAACAACTTGAATGCACTTAGTTACTTTTATCCTCAACCGGTTCTTTCAAGCTTCCTCGTCGTTCTGAGTTGGTCATCTTCATGGCGGAAAAAAACTGCCAAAATTAAAAAAAAAGTTTATAATAACATCCTACCTAAATACGACCAGAAACTACTAGCATAACCTCAACCCACAACACATACATCAAGTTCCCCCCATAGTTGTTAATAGCGAGCATAACGCCCGCTATAGCAAATAGCGTAGCGCTTATGTGTCGCTATACAGTTGGTAGCGAGAAATAGCGAAATTTTTGTATTTTTTTTTATTTTCTTTTATTTTTTTGGTATAATATACATATAAAATATTTCTAAAATTTTCTTCTAGTGTATCACTAAATGTGAAAGAGTGCCTACTATATCATCGCTATCGCTACGTAGCGTATAGGTAGCTTGTCGCTATCGTCCGCTATTCACTATCGACGACTATCTTCCACCAAAGTAGCGCTCTTCCCACAGGACATACCTTTTACTCCACCATTGGTATTTAACATACATATCCCCCACAAAGAAAGAATGTCAAATAGACCCTGCAACAATTTCACACTTACAGTAGTTCAAAAAATTTTGACCATGAAAATTGGATGTGGCACATAGAAACATCAGTTATAGAGAATACAATAAAAGAAAGATATAAAGAAAAGGGTTGTACCTTATATGTTAAAGTAACTCCATAAGAGTTACCCATTCCAACCTGTTTTTTCTTTCACATGTCAAAATTTCCAACCATAATATAATCAGTTAAAACGCACTAAATATGTGATTAGATTATAAATACAATACAAATAATTCATCTTTTGAAGTCTTAGATAATCAAAACTTGAATTAAATGATACCAAAAGAGCTCAGATTAGTACGTATTTCTTCAAAAAGCAACTAATTGTGAAATTTTTCTACAATGCGCTATAAAATGCTTGTTACAAAATGTAAGAAACACTTAATATAATATAATATATCAAGAGAAACCATAGCAAATAAGTATGGAAAACCCCTAATTTTATTTATAAATATATCGACATTGGTTTTATGATTATGGATAGTATTTAATGGGGAAGAATAGGTGAGTGAGAAGATACCAGTTGATTCCAGGAGATGATAAATGAGATATATGGGGAGGGGGGTTCCCTTACGTCGCCGGTTGTCGTCCTACGCCTTTTTTAGATTTGGAATGAACATTGTAACTTTGAGCGTAAGAAACTTAATTTTTCGTTAAGCTCAAACATACCTCATGGTAGTAGTCACTTTCAAATTTCAGTCGCTGGTGCAGCCCTGCTTTAGTCCAATCCAGTCCATGTTTGGCTAGTGTAAACTATTTTTTGTTGGTTAAGGCGCTTCTTGCGCTTTGTTGTGTTTGGGGCACCTAGGATGCATCTTGCATCGCCTTCGCCCCTAGCCACCAAGGTGTGCGCGCATCGTACACGTTCAATAAATGTGGACGTAAATACCATTTACTTTATAAGTAAAATAGATAGATTAGTTCACATACCTTAACATGAATCCTCTTCAAAGAAGTCTATTTTTTTGTTGGAAAATGCATTCAACCTTACTTGAGCTCTAACTTCATGATGAAGCTTTAAATTTTCTATATATATATACACACACACACACACACACACATACACACACACACACACACTCCCCTGTTTGTCGTATCTCTGGTAAAGAAACAATTCTTTTGTTAATGGCCCTACAGTAATAAAATAATAACAATCAAAATTCTGATTTTTAATAGAGAGAAGAAAGAGCATTGTCTAAGAACCTGAAAAGATGTACTAAGTGATTCATTTGTCAAACGGATAAATTGCATATTTAGGTAACAAACCTTGGTTTGCTTAATGTTTTGCCGGCAGTTTATTACCATTCACGTGAAGGATCAAACTTTCAAACAACTTTAATTTAGGATTATTTTTAAGTTAACTATGCAACATACACTCATGTTTCAGTTACGCGTCCGTTGCTACATCATCATTACACCGGTTCATAGGTGAACAGGCCATGATCCCCAGTTATCCGCAACCCACTATATATAATATGCAGGAATCAGTAGAATTTGTATACATTATACCTTATACCTTCATTGCTCTAACAGTCTCTGCGAAATGACCACTCCCAACGTCTGGAAGATCATCGCGATCCACACGTGTTAAAACAATATAATCCACACTGCATTAACCATAATCCAACATACATTTAGTAAGAATGATGATGGCCCCTATTAAGTTGTCTTGAAGTTGGGCACGACCCCGTGTTCGATCAGGCACGGGCTGTGCTGAACCTACAGAAAGTGAAGAAAATGCAGGAAAAGAAGAAAAACCTAAAAAGAAAATTAAACAAGATATAAAAATAATTGGGCCGTCGATTTTAAACGTTCTTAAAATCCCCATGTCCCCGGCAACGGTGTCAAAAACTTGACGTGGTGCGAGTGTGGTATAATTTTTAAGTATATTTTTAGCACTTTTTACTCGGTTATAAAGCTTTAAATTTATAGAACACGATACAATACCATCACTCTCTACAACACGTTAGGGCAAGTGCACCCACCGTTGGCATAGTATAGTGATGCTAAGATACCGAGGTCGTCTAAGATCTTTTAATACTGGAGTATCGTCGACGTCTAATTAACCAAAAGTTTGAGAAAAGATGTTAGCAAGTTTAAAAAGAAGTAAAATAAAAATGTTAGAAGAAAAGCAATAAACAAGAAAGAATCACTTGGTTCTGACTCCTCTTTTACGTATCCTTTGATGATTTCTACACTTGGGCTTTTCAAAGATATTATCTTAGTTATTGTGGCATGACCCTCTTTTGGAGACAACGCTACCCTCAGCCATATTGGTCTGATTCAGCAGCGATATAGTCCCGCAAGGCTGGATTATTGAAAGATAATTAAGTAAGTTATTGATGGAAAATGTGGCATGTCCCTCTTTTGGAGGCAACGCTACCCTCGGCCATATTGGTCTGAGTCAGCAATTATACAGTCCCGCAAGGTCGGGTTAAATTTTAATAGTAGTTTATTTATAAGGGATTCAAGCTGTTCTTACTTCCCCCGATTTGATGCTATCCGCCTTAAGAGAAGTCCTAATAAGCTTGAATCAAGTCCTCGCGGGATCTATACACTGAACGAGGCAAGAACTTTACCCAAACCACCCATGAACCCCCTTCCAGGCAGTTAACACGCTTTATATAGACCGTAAAAACACGAATGAGTGAATCAACAAAACATGGAGGAATGATAGAGTAAACGTCACTTTCAATATAAAAAACTAGTTATTAAAGTCATTAATATAAACCCAAATAAAAAGTAACCAAAGCTTGGAAATCAAAAGTAATACATAAAAGATTTGTTTTCACCAAGTGATGTAAGAGATTAGCCAAACATGGCCTTTGATTGACAAGAACTCTTACGATCAATCTTAGATCCCGAGACTACTACACACACTCTAAAGGTGGATAATAGAGGAATGTTATGAATGATGGTGTTGTAGTTGTGGTGGAATGGTGGCAAGTGGGAGAGAAGTGGTTTGCCAAAGGATGAGTTGGATGTGAGCCAAGCTCCTCTATTTATTGCTGAAATCAGACTCCTCATACGGCCTTGTGCCCAGGGGGCACGACCCTGTGTCCTTCTTTCTCTATCTTCATTTAATGAGAAGTGTCAGATCGTATGCACACACGGGCCCGTGTGACAGTAGGCACAACCCCATGGTCAGCTTTGTGGGATCCATTGAGAGATTATTCATATCTAGGAGTTGACCACGGCCCCGTGTCCATGGGACACGACCTTGTGTCTCTTATCTGCTTTGTTTATCTTGATCTTCATGGAATTTGACCATATCCTGTAGTGGGGAACGACCCCATGTCTTGATGGCACGACCCCGTGCTTGTTTTCTGGATTATTGTTTTTGTTTTGGGGTGTAGCTTGGAGGGTAGGCATGGTGTGTCAATTCCTCTTTCTTGTATTTGTGTTGGTTTTTGACGTTAATTTGTTCCTTTTGTACGTTTAAGCTCACATAGTCCTGAAAATCAAAAGTATAGAAAGAAACATACTTTTTCCAACATTAGTACATAAAAAGGGTTGATCTTATGCCTTGTTTGATATTATTTATATGTTGCATTCGCGCATATTAAAAACAAACACATAGAACCTTACCAACCCTAACCAAAAGTATCATGTATCAACTATCAGTACAGATTGGGGAAAAGCAAAAACAACATAAAATAAAAGATACTACTCCAGCTGTTGCTACTCCTGCTCATCATCCTGACCACTAGGCCCTGGAGCTGCAAAGAAGGTCAGAATACCCATGATCAAACTCCCTATCATGTACCTCAGTGCATTCTCCTATCTGTCCTGACCACTCTGAATCTTGTCCTGTAAATCCCCCATTGCTAGGCCATCATACCATGAATATGACCAAAACCTGTATCCGTCCTATCATATAACGACTCCAAAGTAAGTGGGTTCGAGGGAGGCTGTCAGAGCGGGTAATGAGGTGTAGGCATTTCTGATCTGTGTCGAGGCCTTTGAAAATGTGTAGGAACCCCCGCTTGCATAGCCTCTGCTGCTGCTGATCCCTCTGGAGGCTGAACCTGCGGAGCGACCTTAAACCCTTCCCATATAATAGGCTCAGTCATCGTCCAAATGCCATCCAACTGAAGCTCTCAAATACCAAAATAAAGTGTCACCGGCCCCATCCTCAAATGATCTATTTTATACCTGCTGAACACATCTAGACTCACAGCCAGCCTAGTAATGTATGGGCCCATGTCCAATACAGCCCGTGGACCTCCCATGCGAACCCTCTAAAATGACCAAGCTAAAACACTTGCGAGGTTCACTGGCCTCTACTCAACCATGAAAAGAAAACAAAAATGTTCATCCAGTTGACCTTATTCTCACCGACCTTCTTCCAACCAATGTAGTCGACATAATCTTATGAATGTACCTGTACACCGGGTCCCGAATATCCGACGCTAACATGTTACTAGAGAATGGTATACTAGCATTGGAAGTCCAGAACCTGGCTAAATTAGGACCTATTAAACTGCAATCATTCTGCTTCTGATAAGCAACCCTCAAACTCAACCTAAACTCAGGAGCCTCAACCTCCACCTGCGTGTAAAACTGGCTTGCCTCAGCAAACTATGGTATAGTCATCTCATGCAATCTCCTACCTAATGAAAACAAAATTGCTTTAGGCTCATCAAAAGCACCCTCCTTGTGCTTGAAGGTCGACTGGAACTCAAGTGTGAGCTCCTCATAGTGTGCATCATAACAGTCTATTGTAGCCCTAAACTTGTCCCCCAGGAATGCTTCAATCCTATCCCTTTGATCAATCTGACTAAACTGCAACAACTCAGTATCGGTCAATGCATCCAACCTTTTCACTTTATCCGTACCTAACTCAAACTACAACAACGGACTGTCTCTCATTCTAGTACTATGAAACATCAGCAATCGCTCTGTCGTATGATAATTTATCCTCCAACACCTCAGTCCAAGATTAACTTGTTTTGATGGGTCCTCTTGCGGACAAAGAATCGGTCCCCGTCTTCTCATGCTTCCCCCGCTCCACTGAATGATCCTTCACCTGACATGTCTGCAAAACAAAGTTAAGAAAAAACAAGCAAAAAAGGAAACCATTAGTAATCATAAACTATCTTTGGTATTTTTTAAATTTTTTGATTTTTTTTAGAATTTTCATATTTTTTTATAATTTTATAACTTTTTTTTTCAAAATGAAAACGACCCTATAGCATTTCATTCGCAGTCGTGACTGAAAACAAAATTTACAAAAATATTTTGGGTTACCATTTACAAAAATATAAGTTTTGGACTAAAACTCACCCAAATGGAGATTGAGTACGGGGCACGGGCGAGCGATCTTGAACTTATCAAAGCAAATAAGTATCCCAAAGACTCGACCACAACATAACTAAACTATGACCGACTCACTAATTAGACATGACACTAAACGACTCAAAACACTTGACTTAATGTACACTACCTCCTCCCAGTGCAATTAAACCCAAGTGCCTAAAACAATCGAACATTAAGTCCCGAACCATTAAATTTTAAAACTTGAAGTTTCGAAAATTTAGTTCGAGTTGAAAAAGCCCCCTTAGCAAAAAGGGTGTTGTCCGTCAAAGTTATCTATATAAAAACTCATCACAATGTTCGCAATGTCAATAATCAAAACGCAAACTCAATGTCCGACAAACCAACCCAAACCATCCCGCAAAACATACCCATTGCACCTAAACCAACCATCCGTAACCGAGATTCATAACCAAAACCTAAACCATTCCAGCCACAACCTTGAAACAAACGCAAACCAACTACGGAACTCCTAGTGACTACGACACGAACATATAAACAATCAAGACGAGACTCACTACAAAGAGAAATAAAAAATAGAAACACTTTACACAACATAAAAATGCACAGAAGATCATACCTGAACATCGACGGAGAATTAGAAGAAAGAAAAGATTTGGTTTTTAATCCCAAAACCCTGGTCGAAAAGTTGTTTCGTGTTGAAAAACGGAAGAATGATGTTGAGTTTCGAATGGGGGTATGATATGGATGCTGTAGGAGGGTTTTAGAATGTGAATGTTGGTTTCGCCAGAGAAGATAAATGTTAGGGTTTTGAAAGTTTTATTGTTAATTTTGGGATTTTTATCAAATATCAGCGTTTCATAGGTTCATCGCGCCATGCGACGTGATTACAAGAGGCCTATGCACGATGCGAGGACCTGTTAACTAACCCGGTTCATGTTCTAGGTTTATCGCGTTATCCAACGTAGTTTGTGGAATCTCTCACATGACGCGACCTTATTGTCAAATCCCTCTTGTGCGACACGAGAGGGATTTTCTACAGAAAGTTTCGTCTCAAACTCTTGTTTCATGCATTAGAAAAATTCCTTGTTTCACCCAAACTCCCTAAAACCCATTTTATGCAAAAGTGAACAATGGGATTTACCTGGAACTCCATTTTCTCGTCAATTTCCGCTCCATGATGGTGATGATTCCTTATAAAAGACTCAAAATAAAAAAACATAAGAACGAAAACCATGAAAAATCTACTGTCAACGTCTGAGATACACGAGACTTCGGCCTATACAAAACAATACAAACTCTACACTCAGGTCTTCCCTTGACTTGTACTTGGTCATTCTAAGGGGAGTTTCGAGAGGAGCTTCCTCCTTCTCGGTTGAATCTAATGGTCATCCTAAGTTAATGCTTCAACCTATGACCATTTACCTTCCATCTGTTATCATCAACGTCATTCTCCAACTCGATAATACTGTACCGAAAAACCTCGGTCACTGCATACAGTCCTAACCACTTTGATTTAAGCTTTCCACCGAATAGCTTCAAACGGGAATCGTACAAAAGAACCTTTTCTCCCTTTCTAAACTCCTTAACTCCCTTCAACCTCCTATCGTGCAATGCTTTAGTTTTCTCCTTGATACTCCAAGAAGGTGCATACGCTGCATCTCTAAGCTCTTCCAACTCTGGATTTGAAAGAATCGTCTCCTAGCCGCTTCGGTAAGATCTAAGTTAACGGTTTTGAGAGCCAAAGAGCTCGGTGTTCTATTTCTACGGGAAGATGACAAGCTTTACCATATACGATCATGAATGGAGTGGTTCCTAAGGATATTTTGTATGCGGTTAAAAATGCCCACAACACATCGTCGAACTTGTTGGACCAATCTTTTCGACTCTTCCCTACAATTTTCTCAAAGATCCTCTTATCTCCTCGATTTGCGTTCACCACTTGACCACTTGTTTGAGGATGGTAGGCAGTTGTCCCGACATTGACTTTCTGTGGTTTTATGGGTCCTAGTTTGCCCGACAGAATCAGCGACAAGGAACGCGGAAAGCAGAATAACGGGGGAAACTGAGATACGAACTGTTCGGATGAGAGACGGTTTGGAACGAAAGGGCCATTCATATGAAAGGGCCATTCGTACGAAAGGGTCATTCGTACGAGAGGGACTGTCTGAGTCTTCTTTGAACGTTTTAACTATCAAACAGTTATGTTCATGATTTTTGTTAAGTGTATTAGTTATTGTAACAGTATATAAATAGTCCAGAATGTTCATAAGGATCATAGGAGTCATGCATGGAGCTTTAACCTCGTTACTGTTCACCAAAGCACAAATCAGTTAACTTAGTTAACTGACCGGTTGGTCATGAATACAGAATTGTAAAGACAAAATATAAAAGTAAACCAAACAACTGAACAATGTACAACCCGAGTGTGCCAACATGACAAAGAAAGAATTAACTAAGTGTTGAAGGCTGGATGGGGTTCACTTGTTCTAGGTCTAGGAGATTGTTTGGGTGTTCGTTTCATGAGTTTAAGTGAGGTGGTGGATCTAGATTGGCAACCAAAGTTCCCACAGAACACACACTGATGTTCCAGAATCAACTATATTGAAAAATAGGGACCTGGACAAACATTCAACACCTAGAATCATCAGAACTTGGAGAAACAGTTGCACTCAGACGACTGGGAAGTCCCTTTTACCCTCTCGGACGACTGGTTCTGCACTTCGGACGAATGGGGCTGTTCCTAGGTAAAATCAGTTCAGTTTTGTTTGAACTGATTACCTACTCAGCTGGAATTGGTTCAAACTTGAATCCACAGCTATTAACTTAGCTTGTGAGCTTCGGAGAACCTCAGATCCAGCTGAGTTTGAAGTCAGAAAGGTTGTTTAAAATGGTTTTGAAAGATTTACTTCACCTTCAACTTGGTCCTCAACTAATTTGAGAGTTTCTATCAGTTGCCATGGCAGATCTGATATACCAAGTGAAGATTCATGAAGAATCTTTAAAAGTTTAAGAAAATCAGAAGAAAATGGAAGAAGATAAATGAAATCAGATGTTTACGGGCTCAATACTCACTTAGAAGTGACTGAGATGAGCTCCAAGTGGTATGTTCGAAACTAGCCTGAGAGAGAATTTGGGAGTTGAAGGTTTGGAAGTGAAGAAATGAACTGGTATTTATAGGCTGGGATGGGCATGTTGGGACGAGTGGGCTCTCGGACGACTGGGCCAAGCCCATTCGTACGAGAGTGCCGGGCCCATAAGCCCAATTTCTGATTTTACTTGGTTTTTTTCGGTTTTAAGCGCTTTAAGCGTATAAGTGCAATGTATAAGTGTTGTGCATAAATAAAGAAATGTACAAATGTATTTTGCATGTATAATAAGTATGAATAAGTATGAATTCGCATGTAAAGGGTGCCAAGTATGTATGTTTCACGAATAAATCACAAGTATTTATGATAATGAATAACACAGGCATATAAAAGATAGAATTTTCATTATGATTCAAGTCTCGGATTACAACGTTTGAAATGAAGTACGATTACAAAGGAATAAAAGTTTCCATAAATGGAAGGTACAAACAAACTTGCTAAATAAGGAAAGTTACAAACAGCAAGGCGTTACAGTTTTGAAGATGTGGATGCAAGTAAAGTTGATTTTAAGCACTACAAGAGGCAATTAACTTGTTTATAGGGGAATATGACGCTGAGATGGTTGTGAGACATTTGCATGAAAAAAAAACATTCCCAACCTAATTTCTCGTACGATTACTTCACAGACGATGAAAATCGTTTGAAGGGACTTTTTTTGGTGTGATGATCAATGCAAACATAATTACCATGTGTTTGGTGATGTGATTTCATTTGACACCACGTATCGTTCCAACAAGTAATATTTATAATTCTATTTTTTTGTGTTTTTGGTGTTTTCACTGTTTAGATGCATTGGCGTTTTGTTCTAGTTTCATTTTCAATGGCGTTTTCATATGAAGATACTCTATGGTGTTTGCACCGTTCACTGGTATAGACAATCACCACTGCCATATTACATTTGGTGTTGCATTATTGGCGTCAGAAACTACTGATACGTATATATGGTTGTTGAGAGTTTTTCTAAAAGTTGTCGGTGCTCAACCAAAAGTTATTGTCACTGACAAAGATCCAACAATGAAGAAGGCTATTTCTGTTGTATTTGTTGAATGGGGCGTTGGTTATGCATGTGGCACGTGATACATAAACTCTCTCTAAAGGTTGATTTTCTTATTTTCATATGTTTGGCGTTTTAAGATATATGGCGTTTTGCTATTCATAACTGTTTTTCATGTAAGTTTTTTTTTGTTTCTAATGTATTTATTCCATGGCGTTTTCGTGTTTTATATAGGTTGGTGTTAAGCTATGCAATTCCACCAATTTTAAATAACGTATTTGTGGTGTTGTGTGGACTGGTATTCTTACACCCGAAGAGTTTGAATCAGGATGGGAAGAGGTTATTGAAGAGTTCAATTTAGATGATAATGAATGGCTTTCTGATATTTTTGCACTTAGGGATTCTTGGATCCTTGCATACTATAGAATAGAGGAACTGTCGGGCCTTGTGCGTACGACATCGAGGTCGGACAGTGAGAACCATTTTTTGGTCAAGTGTGCAATGCAAAATATACTCTTGTTGAGTTCAAGACTCATTACGAAACTGCAATAGAAGCACAGCATCACATGTACCAGAAAAATGATCATGAATCTCGATACAAATGCCCCCCAGTTGAAAAGTAATTATAAAGTGTTGGAGAGCCAAGCTGATGAGATATACAAAAAAAAAATATTTTTTTTGTGACATTCAAGATGAGCTAATTGGGATTGTGGATTGCTTAAATCAACGTTATGAAGAGCAGCTCGATGGGTTTGTTAAGTTCTACATAAATGATTTCCAGCAGCCTTGTACATCCTTATTCGAGGTAAACAATGGCATTTTTTTGGTATATTATTTGGCATTTTCTGAGTATGGGGTTTATTATATTTTTAAACATTTATTGTTTTTGCTGGAGTTTTTGTGTTTGTTGTTTGATGGTGTTTATAAAAACATTGTCTGCATGGCGTTTTATATATACATTGTTTTTGGCGTTTTTTCAGGTAATGTACCGTAAGCCTGATTGCACCAACACTTGCTCATGCAGGCATTTTAAGCAGTTTGGTTTGCTATGTTGACATATATTTTATGTTTTGAGAAGTTTGGATATTAGGGAATTTCCAAAATAGTACATTTTGAATAGATGGCGTAAAGAGGCTTCGCCAAATTGCTCTTTCGATTACTCAATGAGTCGTGAATTTATGATCGAGCTTGATCCCGATGTGCAAAGTATGATGCGAGAAATTATTTTTGGAATGGAGTATACTTTAAACCGTTTATCTAGTAATAAGGAAGAGCTATCTTTATACAAGGATCATGTTCAATCTTATATGAAGAAGGCTCAAGATATGCAAATTGTTCCTCCTCCTCCTAGTACTAGGGATAGATTTGTGAAGATAACAAGGCAATATCAAACGAAAAGAATCCAATAAGAGTCCCTATTGGGTATAAGTTGAAAGGTTCTGGATCTCTCAAGCGTTTGAAATCCAAACAGGAGGAAGCAATTGAAAAAACAAAAACAAAAGGGAAGCCCAGAGCGAAAGAAAGACAGTGTAAGAATTGTAAAGCTTTCGGACACTACGCATTGACAGGCAAGAAGGTCGTAATTAAAAGAAAATCGGCACGGTCTTCGAGAGCAAGTGAAGAGTAGTTTGGCGTGTTTTATATTTTATATTTTATATTTTTTAGAACACACAATATTGGCATTTGGAGTTTTATATATCAATTTTATTGTTTTTTCACACTTTTTCACTTTTTGTGCATAACATGTGATTTGGAAGTTACATAACAAACCATAGAAGATCGCACACACACATAAACACCAAAGAAAAAGAACACTTTTCAGTAAATAAAATATGTGAGCAAAATAATGTTATGGCGTTTGGAAACATATATCAGACATGCACATTGTAAATAATATTCATGGCGTTTAGAAACAAGAAGATGCAATAGTCTAAACCAAATACATTGGTCAACATGAAAATTATAAAATGAAAGTAATTTATGGCGTTTAAGTTAATCTACATATTCATCCATCTTTTGTTCTATTCTCTTGCATCCTGTTTTATACAATTCAGTAATTTTTGGAGTTTTTTTTAATAATATGTGATTAAAGGAAATTATTATAGTTTTGCTGTTTGGCATTTGTGGCATTTTGGCGTTTTATAACTGTGGATTCGTTTCTGGATCGAGTTTGAACTCCCGACAATTGCGAAGAACACATATCAAGTGAGGAATCCGTGTACGTGTGTGGATCGGACACAAGAAAATAATATAATGATGATTCTTTAAAAGATTTGACAAACACTACACCTTGAATCACCTTTTACACTACTTTCTCTCTCTAGAATCTTCAAAGCTTTAATATGCAAAAGTTATAAAATGACTCAAGACTCACCTACTTATAGGGCTCACATAAGGAAGAACTCCTTATTTACAATTATGCCATTCTCCTATATTTAACATTATAACACCATGTCTTGATCATTTTCTGCTACGAAACCAGATTGACGGAAGTGATAGACATTATGCACTCACAGACTCCCCCTTGAATATTACTGCAGTCAATCTCGTAGCTTTCTGTCTTCTCTCCGAGTCTTCTAGAAGCTTTGACAATATCAGCACCACAGACTCCCCTTTATCTCTTAAAGCTCCTCTTGAATCTGCTTCCTGCTTCAGCTCCGCCTTTCTGTTGACTCTATCTCCAGGCTCCCCCTTTCTTTAAGCTTCCGTGCTTTTCAGGATAGACATCTGGCTCTTCGAATACAAGCTCCCCCTTGCTTTGAGCTCGTCTTCAGACTCCCCCTTAGCCTCAGCTATCAGGATCGTAATCTGGCTTTTACATCTGAAAATCACAAATATTTAACAATGAAAGTTTTTTGAATGATAACCTGGCTCTAAACAAAGATGTAACAATATGTAGACTTCCAGAATTACCCAACTCTACTCCCTCTATCATATAACTATATATATTTGACAGTTAAGCATCCAAAATCCTCATAGATAATCATCCAAGTCCAAATTAATGACCTTGGAGATTTTCACAAACTGTTTATATATTTTTCAATTTAAAACCTCAAGTTTCAAATTAATGAACTTGTTTATTTTTAGAAACATATTCAGCATACTTTATATTTTGAAACTCAGCTCTCGGACATCGGTTATCGAAACTAAAATAGAAACAAAATCCTTTTGAATTTTTCAAAGTTTATGCTAAAACACATTCTTTTTGGGTTTTTCTAAGATTTTCATAGTGTTTTCTAAAATGAAATGCAGTAAACAAATATTTACAGACAATATTTTTGTTTGAGTTCGTGTCAAAGGATCATATCAGTTTATGACAAATCACTAGCACCGTTGAGCTATAAACACTTGAAGTTCTAAACGATTCACTTAGATTGTCAGTATACTGATCCACTTAAATTCTCACACAAACTTCAACTGTTCCGAGATACGAGATTTAGTGTTTTAAGCACTTAACTTATTCGCGTGTCCCATCTCAAAATATACCCCCGTATCAAGATTCCCTAGATTCAGTCTTACAGGTGAGTATACTATATTGATATCTGTACTCTGGGTAATGTGAGACCTTGAGAGCTCAGGTATGAACTACCGTTCAGTCAAAGAGATGAAGGCTCGTCTTTAGGTGTGTCCCACTTAGGGATCTTCTTTACAACTGCACTAGATCTATACCTTTCGATATTTTATCAATTTTTATGCAGAGGGTAAGCTTTTTAAGCACGCAAAAGCATCATACGAGGTCTAGGCCATTGCTCATGCAAAATCAGAAGACCAGGTATAATACCCCAGATATCAAACAATATTAAGACCTAGTATCTCAGAATCAGGCAACCTCTCAAATGAGATTTCAGAGGTTATCCATATATCCGAAAGATGTTCCCCACGAGATAAGCAAGATATTGAATTTATGTTTATATCTCGAAATCAATCTACTAAATGTGTAGAAACCTACTGGCATATCATCAGTGAGACCGTTTATCACATTTTAACTTTCCATTTATTTAGCATGCTGTGACTGTCTAACTGATGTACTATCATTTCCTCTTTTTACATAAAAACTCATTTTGAATTTTATATTGTTTTTGGCTTTTTTAAATTTTCAAATGTTTTTGTATTTTCAAAAATCTTACTCCCCCTAAAATTCAAAACATTTAAAGAAAATTTGACAACCCGATGCAGCTAGCTTCATCTCGCCATCCATTTTCTGCTTTTCATGCTCTATTTTGCATAAAGTACCCCCATGATTTACAACACATTGATTTTTAACAATGTTAAAACCATTTAATCACTTGTGAAATAATCATGTTTGTTCAGCCGTGAGAATTTCGGCATATTCAATCAACATTTTTTTCATTTTTGATTTTTTAACAAAATTAAAAAATAAACACATAATTTTTTCATTTTCAATTTTTGACAAAATAAAAACATATTTTTGGTTTTTAATTTTTTCTATTTTTAGGATTTTTGATTTATGGTTTATTTATATAAAAAAACAAACAAACTCCCTATTTTCACTTGCAGGGGACTGCAGCCTCCTATGCCAGGCTGCTCCTCTCCTCAGTTTGACATTCGTCTGTCTTCAGGAGCACCTGCACATTCAACTAACTCAATCATTTGAATAATGCTACCCAGGCCTGTTTAACATTGGGTATTTTAACACAATACGAATCTTTCAACTTCGGAAAATCTTTGTCATTTTTAACAAAAAACTTTTTCATTCTTATTTTCAACCTTTTTAGTTGAATCAATTTTCCGATTTTTACCCACAGAAATCGTTTGTTTCTTTGCCACCCAAATTTGTCCTTTAAAAACATTTCTTTGATAAAATCTTGAATCAGTTTGAATGTTTTGTTTTGACATATCAATTTTAGGTTTCCAGATTTGTTTTGGTTCAAACTTAGACAATTTTAGTTTCAAAGCTTGTTTTGACTTTGAACGATCAACTTTTTGTTTCCAAATCTGTTTAGTTTCAAAATTGGGTGTCTTTGGTTTCGGTTTCCAAGTTTGTTTTGATTCAAACTTGTTGACCTTCTGTTTCTCAACCTCAACTTTCTTTTTCTTTTTAACATCAACAGTCTTTAGATTTGGACATTTGCAACCAACATGTCCAATTTGATCACATTTAAAACATGTTTTCTTTGAAACATCTTTAGCCTGCTGTTGCTGTTTTTTCTGAGCATAGAACTCTTTATTTGACTGTTGTCTAAATTTGAGTTCTTTATCTTCTTCTAAACTTGTTCCATGAACAAAGTTCATCTTTTTCTGATAATTTTGCTTTTCAGCCCTTTTCTTTTGATACTGTTTCTTTTTATAACCCAACCCAGCCTTCATGTTTTTCTTTTTGTAACCAGGTTTGTGATAAAAAGTTTTCTTGCTCTTGCCAACAAATTTTTCAATTTCTGACATCTCAATTTCTACCAATTTGAAAACTTTGTCAATTTTATCCGTAATCACATTCTGAATCGGAAATTCAACATCTGAGAATAATTTGCCCAATCTAATCATGGTGTATGCCAATCCTTTTGGATCATCATTCGCATCGTTCTCAGATTTTGAATTTTTAATATAGTTTTTATGAAAATTTTCCTCATTTTCATTATGTGACTCGGACTTACCATTGTTTGTAGACTCATCTCTCAAAACGCTTTCAACAACCTTACCTACCACCTCTGAATCACCAAGATCATCAGATTTGGAGTAAGTCACATCGATGTTGTCAGGTAATTGGTCAACCATATTGCTTTTTCCACCTTTTCGTTATCATAGAATGTATAGTTATTCTCCAACGGTGGTGGAACCTGATGAAATTTTGACCCAATTCCTTTTTTATTCTTTTCCGACTCTTTACCATCTGGTGTGATGTTGAAAATGCGTTCCAGAATGTATGAAGAAGCATGATAACTTTGAATTTTATTAACAACCTTTTCTTTTTCAGCTAATTCTTGTTTAAGTTTAGCAACTTCATCAATATATTGATTTAAAACCAGTTGTTTTCCTTCATATTTGGCTTCAACAAGTTTAGTTGCTTTCTGACATGCTGACAATCTATCATCCAGATTTTTAACTTTACTCTTCAAAGTCTCATAAGCTTCTTTAACAGTATGATATGACAATTTCATTTCATCATATTCTTTTTGCAACTCTTGAATAATTTTATCTTTTTGAACACATTTGTTGCAATCAGCTGAACACTTTTGTTTTAAAACTTTGTTTTCTTTTTCAAGATTATCACATTTCTGTGTCAGCTCTTCTCCTTTTTGTTTCAAAAAATTTTCATTTTCAAGCATTTCGTTACATTTTTCTTTGAAAATATGTTCTATTTTAGTAAACTCAATGTCTCTGGATTTTAAATTTTCATCCTTCTCAATACAGGAACCTGCATGTTTCCATGCATTTCCTGCACCGCATATCAGTTTTTATTTCAGATTTATTATCAATTTCATCAATTTTATCAGTTGACTTAGCATTATCAGATGAATTAATAGTTTCAGTTTGAATTGTTACCTCAACATGATCTTCTACTGATGTGTTGTCTACCGTCTTCTTTAGAATTTCTTCTTTCATCTTCTTGCTCTCATCAACAATTTCTTCAACAGTTTTCTTCTTCTCAACACTGACATAGATCACCCTCCTTATGCCCTCCTCCACTTCTTTCCTGTAGTTTGGATTCTCTCTGAGCCCTGCAGCTCATACTCCTACAGTTGGAATAGCAGCAACAAGAGCTTCAAAATCTACCTTTTGAGGATCAACTGTTGGATTTCCTTGAGGATCAACAAAACATTCTCTCTCTTTATCCCATCTGTTCGCACTCTTTGCTTCCATGAATACCTCATACACTTCACTCAAATACATTCGTGCATGACGTTCCTCTCGACTCTGTCTTATCTCAGCAACCAAAGCTACTTTTTTATCTTCTTTAAGGTATTTACCCCAGTTAAACCCTTCATCATCTTGAATTACCGCCATAGCTTGTTTTTGATCTTTCGATGATCCTTCACCAATATGTTTTTGGTTTGACTTTGACGGTTGCTCATTTGTTTGATGATAGATAGCTTTCTTATAATAATCTTCATGAAATGGATTCACACTATCATCAGCTTGCCAGTTAGAACACTCTCCTTTGAAGTGCCCTTTTTGTTTGCACTTGAAACAAGTGACTTTAGCCTTGTCAAACCCCAGCTTCATGTCAGGACCTTCCAAACATTTTCTCCCGCTGATCTCCATAAAACGTTGAGCTCTCCTGATGATGCTAGCCATACACCATCGAATATCCATGAGCCCCATCTCTTCTAAATCTACTTGGTCGTAATCCTCCTTTGTCATATTTGGATTTCCTATTTTTCCTACGACCAGGCTTTCGTAAGATTCCAGAATCAAAGCCAAGAAACTCATATGATGGTTAGCAAACTCAGTATTCAAGTTCGAAGAATCTTTCTAGTTCTGATTTGGATTCGACTTAGATGATGCAGACGATGAATGATATCCGGAATCATAGCTTGAAGATTTGTTTTTTTGAAGAATCAACAGTGTTGTCGGTGCTAAAGGCCTTATCGATCCTAGGTGCCTGATTGCTCATCAGAATACTCATTCGATAGTACAGATTAACATTCTGTTGATAACTTGAACTGGTCATTTTGTTTTGTTTCTGTAACTCTAGATCATGACCTTCAAGTTTTTCAATCAAACTATCTAAAGTGATCTCGTCAAACTTGGCATCATTTTTCAAAACAATCACAAACGTTTTCTAATCATCAACCTGCGGTAATGCCTCAACCAATTTATTGATAATCACTTCTTTGTCCTTCTTGATTCCAAACCTTTCTAGTTTGATTTTCAAATGACAAAATCTTTCTATCATTTGTCGGACAGTTTCTCCCTTCATGCATCCGAACAGATCAAACTCCTATTTCAACAAAGAGATTTTGTTCTTCTTGATGTCTTTTCCTCCTTCGGCTTTCACTTTCAGTGCTTCCCATATTGACTTGGACGTTTCACCATGTTGAAGCAAGAAAAGAATATCCCCTCTAACAAATTGTTGTAACAGTGTTATCCTTCTTAGTTCGTTAGAGTGATCTTTTTTTATCTTTATCTGAAAACAATTTAACATGAAGTAATTCATTTTTATTATTTACCGGCTTTTCATATCCAAAAGTTAGCATAACCCAACTATCATAAGCATACGCCTGCACCCAGTTTTCAAATCTCGAGCTCCACCAATGATAATCTTCGACATTCATTAGTTTCGGTGGTCTTTGATGATTTCCCTACATGTTATCAAAATTCAAACTTTCTGAAATCACATTCGATACGCTTTTCGTTGCTGGTGTCGTTTCGGATGTAAACGCATTGTAAAACATGTTGTAAAACTCTTCCTCCATGATGTTTGGAATCTTTGAATCGTATAAATTCAAATTTGAAACTGAGTACTTTTATAATACTAGATATGTACAAATGAGAGATGTTTTAAAGTTTACGAATGTCGAATAAAAATTGATCTTGATTTGTGCGAAGTCGAAACGATATGGATTCCCGTGAATATGAATAACTCCTGGCTGATCGAATAGATTTCATTTATGTCTGGATGAACTATAAAATTTTCACGACTTAAAATTCTTGGACCGGATGGGCCTGACAAATGAACGCATGAGCTAGTCGAACGGATGAGCCTTAAAAGCTATGCTTATGTTCGGATGGAGTTTCTAAAGGTCCGAATGGGCTAGTTTTGGTCCGAATGGACTTTAACAACTTGGCTTTATTGACTGAATGAAATGTGTTTGGGCTTTATACAGTTTCCGGATGGACTATGTTTCCGGATGGCCATATAAAATTTGTTTCTGGATGGGCGAATGGGCCAAAAGCTTAGCAGATGGGCTTCCAACTTTAACAAATGATCCACACAATTAACTCAGTCGAATAGGCTAATTTCAATCAAATGACACCCTGATGGACTTAGTTGTTTACGAATGAGATATATTTTGACTGGATGAATTATACTTTGGTTTGAATTGATAATTCCAACGAATGAGTCTTATAAACTCATGGATACATCCGGATGAATGGGCCGTAAATTCTCCGACTGAACTTCAAAAATCTACGGATGGACTTCTAACTATTTACGAATGGGCTGAACTTATTCCAAATGGGCTCATCCAGGCGGATGGGCTCAAATATTTGGTCCAGATGCACTGTCAACTCACGGATGGGACCTGCTAACTCTTATGTTCACGCGCAAAACAACATATTTTTCTCAAATTCGACCAACTAAACCTTTGAATCTAGACTTGAAACTCTGTAGGATTATAACATACTACTTTTCGCATAACATATCCAAAATTCAGCTGATTTAATCCATGAAATCTCCTTGAATCTGTGATCAAAGAAAAAAAATGAAGAATATGAATAGATGAAGAAAATATGATAAATCTGACAAATTATTGCTCTGAATCTGATGAAATCACTCGAATTCTTGTATCTCTAACCGTGCAATCGATCTCCTGCTCTGATATCACTTGTGGATTCGTTTCTGGATCGAGTTTGAACTCCCGACAATTGCGAAGAACACGTATCACGTGCGGAATCCATGTACATGTGTGGATCGGACAAAAAAAAATATAATGATGATTTTATAAAAGATTTGACAAAAACTACACCTTGAATCACCTTTTACACTACTTTCTCTCGATAGATCTTCAAAGCTCTAATATGCAAAAGATATAAAATGACTCAAGCCTCACCTATTTATAGGGCTCACATAAGGAAGAACTCCTGATTTACAATTATGCCATTCTCCTATATTTAATATTATAACACCGTGTCTTGATCATTTTCTGCTATAAAACCAGATTGACGGAAGTGATAGACATTATGCACTCACAATAATTAATTAGAGAAATAAAGTATTTTATTAGCGGAAAAGTACATAACAAACCACAGAAAATGACACACACACAAAAAAAATAAATAAAAAATTAAAACTCCTCATCCAATTTCTTATTCAAATCTTCACTGTCATCGGTCTCTTCTTCTCATCCAAACTTTTTTCAAGAACAAACCACAGAAAATGACAGATCACTGTCATTAGTCTCTTCTTCTTGAAGATTTTGTCCATCTCATTCAACAATCTTAGTGAGTTAATCCTCACATAAGAATCCATTTAGTGAAACTTTATTGAGAACAAAACTAAATCTCCAAGAAACGACGTTTGCCATCTGTGGTTTTTGAACTTTTTGGCGTTATAAATTGAATGGTATTAAGTAAAATATGGCGTTTGTTTTTGGTGTGATCAATGGAAGGTCCTGATACGTTGTTTATATAAGATGTTTTTGGCGCGTAGTTTAGGCGAGAATTTTTTATAATAAATGTTAGTAATAAAGTTTTCGTCGTTTCAGTTACTATTTGTTCAGCTTTTATCTGTTAAAGCGGTAAGGCGTCCCATCATTAAGTTTGGCGTCTTGTATGAATGACATTTTAGAAAAAGAAGAGAAAATACAACTAATGAACTTTTGTAAGGCAAAATACAACTAATTTATTTTTGTAAGGCAAAATAATGTTATGTCGTTTTAGATAAAGAAGGCAAAATGCAACAAATAAACTTTTGGTGTTTGGCATTTGTGACATTTCGGCGTTTTATATCTAATTAGAGAAATAAAGTAATAAAACCGGAAAAATACATAACAAAGCACAGAAAATTACACAAAAAAAAAAAGAAAAAATTACACCGTTGGTCCTTGTGGTTTCTGAAAAATTTCAATATAGGGTACTAATAGTTTTTTGTTGCAAAATCAGGTATTAACCTTTTAATTTGTCACAATGTTGAGTACTAAGGCCAAACCTTATTAACTTTTTTGTTAAGTCTTAATAAAATGACTAAAATACACTTTAATAAATAGAAAGTCTATTTTTAGTTAATTATATTTGACTAAAATAATTTAAAGTTTTATTTATATTTATACTTATATTTATACTTATATTTTTCTGTTTTATTTACAGTTTTTTTATAAATTTATATGGTTTTGAAGTTTATTATTTATAAACTTTAAGTTTATATATAATATTATTTAGATTAAGTTAAAAAGTTTATTTTACTATCATATTATTATATATAAACTCGAAGTTTATAAATAATAAACTTCAAATCCATTTAATTTTATAAAAAATATAAATAAAATAGAAAAATATAAAAATATAAATATAAATAAAACTTTACATTATTTTAGTCAATATAATTAATTAAAAAATAGACTCTCAAGATATTAAAGGGCATTTTAGTCATTTTAGTAAGACTTAAAAAAAAAGTTAACAAGGTTTGGCCTTAGTTCTCAACAAAGATTTGGCCTTAGTACTCAACATTGTAACAAATTAGAACATTAATACCTGATTTTGTAACAAAAAACTATTAGTATCCGGCATTGAAATTTGGCAGAAACCACAAGGACCAATGGTGTAATTTTTTCAAAAAAAAGAAAAGAAAAAAAAATAAAACTCCTCGTCAGAAGGGATTTCGTCTGAGAAGTATCCATCGCTCCCCTCTTCTTCTCCTTCGGATTCTTCATCCAATTTCCCATCCAAATCTTCAATTTAATCGGTCTCTTCTTCTTGAAGATTTTGAAACCTCCATATGAACATGCCATGCAACAACGCCAATTTTAGGGTCATGTATGTGTTCAAACATGTTGCGTTGTTTAACTCCTTTAGGAACCCAAGACTCTGTTTGGTGATGATGTTTTCAACCGTGTAGTCTTCCTGCTCTCCGTTATCACATACAACAGTCACTATGTCAGTGTCTTTATCAAAACGCCATGATTGGATGACTAGGTCCACAATTGGATTTGCATTGTTCGATCTAAATTTCCAGGTTAATCTTCATATAACCGTGTGTGTTTTCTTATAGAGGTTATCAAGAGGAACGCTAAGTGCTAGGATCTCTCTCTTTACTTCTTCGTACAAGTTCATTATGGCTTTGATGGTTTTCACAAACACTCTTCTTCGGTTGTCAAAGAGGATTACGAATCTATTGATTCTAATTTTGAATCTCCATGAAACGATGTTTGCCACTTGTCCTCTTTCAGAGTTTTTTTTTTTTTTTTTGAAATTTGGCGTTTTGGTTAAAGATGACGTTTTTTAGTATGATCAATGGAAGGGATGGTAAAGTCATTTATATAATGATGTGTTTGGCGCATAGTTTAGGCGAGAATTTTTTATAATAAATGTTAGTTATAAAGTTTGGCGTTTCATCTGGAAGGGATTGATGTGTATGGCGTTTTGTATAAATGGCGTTTTAGATAAAGATGGCGTTCCATCTGGAAGGGATTGATGTGTATGGCTTGTAGTTTTAGGCGGGAATTTTAATGGCATTTTACTCATGAGTTTGGCGTTTTGTATTACTGCAATAAAAAGACTATTTTACCCTTAATGAAGCGCGTCCACGCAATAAAGTTGCTGTTATTTACGAAAACGTAACCGCGCCAATCTAATCCATAGATTTTTTTGATCCAACGGATGAGGGGCGTTCTCATCGTTTTCACACTTTTAGGCGTTTTTCCTAAATCATGCCCATATATATATATATATATATATATATAGGGTGAGAGTTGGCTACAAAGTCATTTTTTCCTATCAAGTGTGGGAAGCAACAATGTGATGACATGTGTCATCTAGACAATTTTAACAAAAGAGCACAATGGTAATTCATTAAATAAGTTAAGTTTGGGAAGAGATAACTATAAAACAAAAAAATGAGATTTTTTAGGAAACCCTATATCTTATATTTTCAAATTTTTCAGTTACAAAAAAACTTCCAGGGTTCTCTCTTTAAACATCCAGGCGATTTTTGTTCATATTTGTTTGCATACTACAGATCAAAAAAAATGTTAATATCTAATGCAATGATTGATTGTGGTAATGGTGAGTGCATCCTGTTTTTAGTTGATCGTCACACATATATTTGATTTTGCTTGCGTTTTTCTCCTGTAAACGATTTCTTGACATTGTGTTTTATTTGTTTTACACGTAATACACCAGTTTAACTTTGATGAAGAATTTCTTGATGTTGTGTTTATGGGTTGTAGGTTTATTCACATTGTGTTATAACATTTTATATTTCATTAAGGACATGTCTTTGTATTTATTGTTTTAATCAATTTATTGGTTTCATCAATATGTTTTATAGCAGTTTATGATTAATTAATGAATTCTCTTTGTATTTCTTGACGTTGTGTTTTATATGATATTGGGTTCTTCACGATGTGTTATATTGTTGTGTTTTTTTTACACTCTATATATGTTGTTTCAAATAGAATGGTTTTCATATTTGTGTTAATATACATGATTCCATATTTCAAATCTATTTTTTTCTATGTATTGTTTTTTACTGAGGTATTAGGTTCACTCGTTTACATGATCATGTGTAATAATGTGTTTTACCTAGTATGTGATGCATCTGGTTTTACGAACATGTTGGTGTGTTTAAAGTATTTTGTATTTGTGTTTTACTTATTGTATTTTACTGAAGAAAGTCCTTTTTTCTTTTATAAGCTAGGAAGGAAAGAAACGACGTCAATTTTCGAAGCGTAAACAATATGGTCATAATAGTCGTGCTTGTGAAAAATTCAACTAGATAGCAACATATGCGGCGGTTCAAAGAAGGCCGATGGTGCAGCTACAATGAATGAAGGCGATGGTCATGATTCAGCGGTTGAGGATGATGTGTTATATAGCTTTGAAATAGCAGATGATGTGGATGATGAAAAGATGTCAAAGTTTCCTTATGCTAGTTTAATTGTACTTTTTTCCCAGCACGGGTGTTTTATGTTTCTCTTTTGTAATTTTTTTTGTTACGATGAATGATCTTTTCAGGAATAATGTGTTTTAGTTCTTTTTAACTTACCACCTAAATGTGTTTTGTTATTTCTTTATGTTGTTACTTTCTGTGAGATGCGTGTGAAACATGTTGTAAAAATACACACAAGATTTTGTTGCACAAATGTGTATGTGTATCAGTTAAACTTCATATTAGTTGTGTTTTTCAATGTTGCCTTATAACATTTTTTCTAACCTGTATGTTTCATAAGATATCAGCTTGTGCCCTAAATTCAACCATTGTTTTTTTATCACTATTCACATAAGGATATACATTTCCCTTTTTAACACAAACCAAGTGTTCACAAAAGACCATACACATTATATTATCATGTGGTGTATAACATCCAAACCATTAATTACAAAATATGCCAAAAAACATAACAAAGATTGTCATCGTTCAAAGCAACAACATTTTAAACATCTATAATCATTGTTCAATGATAACCAAACTAAAATTAACCAAAAATACCAGAAAATCTAAAACGACCTACATTATGCCCGTTCACGAAATAACTATTCGGACTCCAATCTCCAAAGGATAGTATCAAATGTAGCTAACTCTAACCTTTTCTTTTGGTCGTCGCTCAACTTCTTACACGTTGCAACATCAGCCCTCACTCCCTTGTTTTGTTTGTATCACTTTGTAGGATCTTTGCCATATATTTATGCATAAGATCATCAAGCTCTTTTTGTTGTTTGTATGTTATTTCACCTTGGTCATTACACTCTTTCGACAACCCATTATCTCAAGTCTTCACAGTCATGCCCTTGTATGGTTCCATATGGTGCATCAAGAAGACCCCACAATCAATGACATTATGATTCGTACGCCATGGCGTCTACAATCTAACTAGCATTGCCTATTTGATTTTTTCTGTAGTTGGATGAGAAGCATACTCCAAGTAAGTTGCGAATGCATCCCTCTCTGCATTCAACCAATGTGTCAATATCAATAAATGATGGCCAACTGTGTTTTATCCATACATGTATGTTTTATTCTATTCTTGTTGGCCATAGTGGTTTACCAGACTAATTGGGTTTTATCCAAACAAGTGTGTTTTAAGTTGTATCCACATTTTATCAATATCCATGTATTGTGTTTTACACTATAACTTGCTATATACAATATACAATAGTGTACATCTATATATATCATAACAAACAATTTTTATAACACCACAATTTTTGCATGTAATTCCAATTCTGGCCAACTGTGTTTTACCCACACATGCTCGCCAACTATGATTTATCTAAACATTATGGCCAACTGTGTTTAAGCTACTATAGGGACTTTTACTGTATTTCCAAATAAATCAATATGCATGTATTCTATACAGTATCTTATAGAGAACATTATCAAAATTGAACGGTAAAAGTTTAGCACAATGTTTACAAGTTTATCCAGCCATCCTTGGTATTTTGATTTGAAAGTGACATTCGAATGTTTTCCACCTCAGTAGATTCTAGTATGGACACCATGTTTTCAATGAAGTGTGTTGCCCTTGTTTTATCAGTAGACTTATAATCACTTATACTCTATTGGAAAACCATTCAAATAACAATATAACACATTTTGTTTAAACACACTGTCTGAAACAGTGAAACTTTTTATAGCACATCATATTCAAGCAATTTTAAACACTTTGTCTGACATACCGTCTTCAACAAAACGAATTGAATACATGGTATACGCCGGATCTAATCACGGTGTAGTTCTAACACAATAATCCGTAAATCAATAATGTAAAATACAACACCTTTTTAACTAAAACGTAACGTCAACGACACCATTCAAGTTCTCGTATAACACACTTGGATAAACAGTATTTATCGCTGAAAAACAAAATTATGAAACCTAGACTTGAAATATATAAAAAAAACACACAATTCCCAGCTGATTCCTTCTTTTAACGTTTTTTTGGGACATATCAGAGTGTTATTCTTCTCCATTGTTTCAGTATTTTTGACTCTTGTTCCTATAAATAAAATCACAAAAAAAAAAAAACACATTGATGATGAATAATCTAGATCTAAAACACAATTATCAAGTTAAAAAACATCTTACGCTTGTATTGGAGTCTAGATTTCTTATGTACATCCATGATTCTAGCTAATTTTGGTACGATTGAGGTTTATCAAAAGTGAGTGTTTTAGAGAGAGAGAGAGAGAGAGAGAAAGAGAGAATCACGTGAATAATGGAGGTGGTTTTAATTTTGACGGTTATTTCCTTTATTTAAAACATGTTGAATTACCAATATACCCCCCAATCAATCAAATCAATCTCTTTTTTTAACACACATATTACCAAAATGAAACTAAGATAATCTCAACTATTAAACACACCTATCCAATGACCAAGATCGCTTCTTACACTTTGCAGGAAAAACACACTTTGTAGAGGAACCCCACCATATATATATATATAGGGAGCCGCTAAAATGAAAACCACCTCCAGTTGTAAGAACCATGAGAACCACTCTCCACCAATCATATTTTGCCAATGAAAAGGGTAGTTTGGTCATTTACCCCAAATGTCTAATCTCACCCTCTCTCTTCATTTAATTCACACCCTCTCTCTCTTTATTTAATGCTCACCATCTCTATCTTCCTTTTTAAAACCTCTGCCTTCTTCTTTTGTCTCAAAACACCACCTTCATCTTCATGAGAGAGAAGGGGAACCTCCCCCAGCCGGATCTCCCCCCTGGACCCTCCATCGTCGCCGGTCACCCACCATCATCGACTCCGGCCAATCGCCATTGAACCTCTCATTCAAAATCAAACCTGCAACTACAATCATCTATCTCTATTGAAACCCTCATATCTCATCTTCAAGACCGTGGTGGGGAGGTGGTTGGTGGGGAAGACGGTGGTGGGGAGGTGGTGGTCGGTGGCGGATGACGGTGGTGGGAGGTGGTTTGGTCGGAACAAACAACGCCTCACTTTCAGGATTCGGCTAGATCCGTCAAATCCCGACCAGATCCTGCTCTCAATCGGTTCACATCCTGAAAAGAGTTACAAATCTAGTGTATTCGAGTCTCTGCAAAACCAGTGGCTAGTTTAGTTCCAGCAGACAGTTGTGTTGCTTTAGTCGATGTATGTTACGGCGACCACCGTCATCAATCCCCCTTTATTTTGCCCCGGCGACCACCGTCATCAATCCCCCTCGTCTGTGTATGTTCCTGTACTTGCAATTTTTTTTTTTGTTAATTTGACTATTTTTTTAAGTTTTATTAACGGTGCTCTGTTTTTACTCATATGAGTAATTTTTATTGGGGTTAAAAACGGATACAAAGGATAGTTGGGTTTTTTTGTTCGTTGATCACATCTGATTGCCTTAAGGTTTTATCTAATTTTTATCTGTGTATGCTTTTGAATGTTGGGGTTTTTTACTGGTGCTTTTTTGTGATGAAGGTGGGCGATGGTTGTTGGTGGTGGTGGCGGTGGCGGTGGGGGGGGGGGGGGGTTTGCTGATGCTTTTGAATGATTTGAATGTTTTGAAACAGTGAACTATGTGTGGGTTTTGATCTGTTCGATTGGGCGGCGATGATATGTGTTCTTTGATCTCTGGTTTGATTTGGTATGTTGGGGATTTTGATTTGTGTTCTTTTGAATCTGTGGGTTTTGATATGGTCGATTTTGGGGGGCGATGATGAAAAAAAAACGTAAATTTAGATGACGATGGCGCGGCAAGGACAGCGGAGGGTAGGTTTTTTGAACCTACAACCCCACTTTTGCAGCCTTTTCATTATCGGATAATCTGAGCCAAACCCCGTTTTTTTTCGAGATACACTTTGTTTTGATGTTGTTGGTTTTTTTATTTTTCCCCCCTAGTCGATGATGATAACAATATATCCGAGACACCTCCCGAGTTTGTGATTTTTAGGTGCGTTCGTTTTTGCATAAAAAAAATTTTGTAAAAAAAAAAGTTAAACCGTAAACTTTTTAACGTAAACCGTAAACTTTTTAACGTAAAACGTAAAAGTGTGAAACGTAAAAAGTTTTATGTAAAACGTAAACGTAAAACTTAAAACGTAAAACGTAAAAATTTTAATGTAAAACGTAAATCGTAAAAAGTTTTACGTTAAAACGAAAAAAGTTTTATGTAAAACGTAAAACGTAAAAATTTTAACGTAAAACGTAAAAAGTTTTACGTAAAACGTAAAAAGTTTCACGTAAAACGTAAAACGTAAAAATTTTAACGTGAAACGTAAAAAGTTTAACGTAAAAAGTCTAAAAAGTTTAACGTAAAACGTAAAACGTAAAAAGTGTAAAAAACGGCTCGTTAAAAAAATGACGCTTGAAAAAACGGCGCGTAAAAAACGGCGAGTTAAAAAAACGACGCTTGAAAAAGCCCGGCGTTAAAACGGCGAGTAAAAAAAGCAACGCTTGAAAAAGCCCGGCGTGCAAAAACCGGCGAGCAAAACAATTTGTCTTGTTAAAAAAATCTGAATTTAAAAATTCTTTTAATAAAAAAATTATGTTTAAAAAATAAAAACTAATAAAATAATACAAAAAACTAATAAAAAACAATAAAGACAAAATAGAGTCATTTTACTAAATTACCCTTTTGAATTAAAATATAAAAGACATAATAAGACAAAAAGTATTTAATATTATTTTTAGTTACTTTTAATCTCATCCATATATATAGAGGACCACTAAAATGAAAACCACCTCTAGTTGTAAGAACCAAGAGAACCACTTTCTAGCCATTAGATCTTCGAAATGGATGGATGAGATTAAAAGTAATTAAAAATAATATTAAATACTTTTTGTCTTACTATGTATTTAATATTTTAATTCAAAAGGGCAATTTGGTAAAATTACTCTATTTTTTTGTCTTTATTGTTTTTTGTTACTTTTTTGTATTATTATATTAGTTTTTAAACATAATTTTTTTTATTAAAATCATTTTTAAATTCAGATTTTTATAACAAATTTTTTAAACTTTTTACGTTTTACGTTTTAAATTTTACGTTAAACTTTTTACGTTTTTACGTAAAAAATTTTACGTTTTACGTTTTTACGTTTTACATTTTTACGTTAACCTTTTTATGTTTTACGTTAAACTTTTTACGTTTTACGTTAAAAACTTTACGTTTTACGTTAAACTTTTTACGTTTTATGTTTTTACGTTAACCTTTTTACATTTTACGTTTTACGTTAAACTTTTTACGTTTTACGTTTTTACGTAAACTTTATACGTTTTACGTTAAACTTTTTACGTTTTACGTTTTATGTTACACTTTTTACGTTTTACGTTAAACTTTTTACGTTTTACATTTTACGTTTTTGTGTTAAACTTTTTACGTTTTACGTTAAAACTTTTTACGTTTTACGTTTTACGTTTTACGTTTTACGTTTTACGTTTTACGTTTTACGTTAAACTTTTTACGTTTTACGTTTTTACATTTTATGTTTTTACGTTTTACGTTAAACTTTTTACGTTTTACGTTAAAAAGTTTAAGTTTTACGTTAAAAAGTTTACGGTTTAACTTTTTTTTAACAACAACTTTTTTACGCAAAACGAACGCACCCAGAAATCGTAAACTCGGTAGGTGTCTCAGATAGATTGTTATCGTCATCGACTGGGGAAAAAAATATAAAAAGCCAACAACATCAAAACAAAGTGTATCTAAAAAAAAGCGGGGTTTTGCTCAGATTTTCCGATAATCAAAAGGCTGCAAAGTGGGGTTGCAGGTTCAAAAACCTACCCTCCACCATCGTTGCCGCGCCATCGTCATCAAAATCTAGGGTTTTTTTTTTTGCATCATCGCCACCCAATCCAATAGATCAAAAACTCACATAGTTCACAGATCAAAAATCACTAGAAAATCAGGAACACAGGCAAAAAATCACAAGAAAATAAAAAATCACCAGAAAATCAAAGAACATAGTTCCCCGATCAAAAATCAATAGATCAAACCCACACCCACCCATTGCCAGAGAAAATCAACAGAAGGCGGCCACCACCGGTTCACACCCCCTTCACCCACCCATTGCCGGAGAAAATGACAGATGAGAGAGAGTCTGAACCCGAACATCATCAGCGACATCTTTCACACCCAAACTTCATCGGAACCAAAACAAAGCCTAAATCCCCAACTAGAAGGGACCCGAAATAAACCCGCACCCGTAACCAAACCGAGCCGAAACAAACCTGAACCCGTTGAACCCGAGATTGAACGGAAAAGAAAACAAAACAACCATTATAGCCGCCGTCGGCCCGTCGCCGCCGTCGGCGGTGACGCTGCTGTCGCCGTGCACCGATGTCGTCGTCTCTCTCTCAAACCAGCTTTCTTCTTCCCATCTCTCTTGATCAACCTCTCTCTGTTCGTGATGTCACGCCGCTTCCGGATTTCATCGGTTCTGTGTGATGAAGAGGTGGTTTAGGGGGTTGTTGTCGGAGGAGGGTGTGGGTGTTGGCTTGTTGTCGGATGACGGTGCCGGCTCCACCCGTTATCCTGGTCGCCGGTTTATTAACAGGGGGAGGGGTATCAAGTGGGAGAGGAGGAACCAGGTGAGTCTCATATTTGATGGTGAGTCTCATATTTTATGGAGATGAGGAACCAGGAGGAACCAGGTGAGTCTCACATTTGGCTTTTGTTGTTGAAATGTATTTGAGGAAGATGAGTATGATTGGGGGTAAAGTAAATGAAAGAGGAGAGAGGAGAGAGATTCTGAATTCATTGAACAAATACATACACAAAAAAGATGGACAAGACATTTGGATCAAATGACCAAATTAAGCCTTATTCTGATTGGTGGATAGTGGTTCTCGCGGTTCTTACAACTGGGGGTGGTTTTCATTTTACCGGCTCCCTATATATATATAGGATAATGTTGTATGGAAAACCCTCAATTTTGGGAAAACCTTGAAAACTCATTACTTGGCCAAGATTCATCCACGTGTGCATCAAGAAGCTGATAACTCTTATAGCATATAAGGGTATATGTGTAATTTTATCCTAAAAGATCTTTTCTACTTTGAATTGACCAATATCATTTATTGCCTTTTACATCACTTGTACAACCCCCATTCCTTTTACTTTTTTTTAAACTAATAAAGAAAATTTTCACTTGTTCTTCATCTTCTTAATATCTTCATGTACGAGGTCCACCATTAAAGAACCATGGAGCTTCACTCCCACTACTTATTCCACGAGAATCAACACAAGATGTCAAGGTAATGGGGTACAACATTCCAGCAGGAACACAAGTAATTATTAATGCATAAGCCATAGCAAGAGATCCTACCCTTTGGGAAGCAAGAGATCCTACCCTTTGGGAAGAACCAGATTAATTTAGGCAAAGGTTTTTGAACAGCTCCATTGATTATAAAGTGTTTCACTTTGAGCTTCTTCCATTTCAAATCCCCTTCATCTTCCTAAACAAGATCTTTACTACGATCTGGGCTTTGGTTCACTTTTCTTCTTCTTCTCTCACCCTCCTCCGTTCATCGAGATCTTGTGGTGAACAGGGGTGTGAATAAAGTTTCTTCCTTTTTTATCATTTGATTCAATTTGGGTCCGATCTATTAGTTTTTATCGGTTGATTGGGGTTTAAGATTTGAAAGATGTCTGCTTTATCTAAATTGATTGAGATGGCTGAAGGTGGATCTCGTTATTGCTTTAAAAAGTCTGGTGATATTTGTGGTGATATTTGTGATGAGGTAATCTTGAGTTAGTTTCTTGATTTGATTATTGCATTGTGGGTTTTTGTTTGTTTGTTTGGATTTGATGATTTAGGATCATTATTATTGTTATTATTACCTTTTTTTATTATAAATTTAGAAGCTTTATATTGTAATGATATTTGTGGGGATCTCGTTGTTGTTTGGAATTTGATGACTTGATGATATTTGTGTTTTTGGCATCTGTTTTAAGTTTGATTTTGGGGATTTAATTTGGAAATTTATTTTGCATATGAACTAATTTCTGGCTATGTTGTGTTGTTATTTGAGAAAAAGATTGCAATTTAGCTAAAAAGTTGTGATGTCTAGTTAACGACTTAACGGTTATCTTATCTTTTTGTTATTAGGATGGTAATGGATACAAGGGAACCAAGATCCAATTCTCGGGACCGTTTGGTTTTGTCAAACGTGGATCAGATGCTCAAGGATCATGACCATGTTTATGTTACAGCACAACACAACCTAACACGTGTTATAGTTTGAACTTCTGGACATGCATGTGTTACATGTGACATGAAACCCATGTAATAGAGGCTTAACACACGTTATATGTATACAAGTCGGGTTACAACAAGATTATGATATTAACTAAGCTCACCATTAAACTCATCGCCTCCGTCGACTGTTTTCACCCTTATCACATGTTAAGCAACTACATGTTCCAAACAAACAAATTGTAACACATGTTAGATCAGTATATACACATCGTGGTGTTTTGTAAACCACTAGCTTATACATGAATACATGTCAGGTTACAAAAAGATTATAACAGAGGCATAACACATGTTATATATTCCAAAATGTGCACAACAAATGACCCGTTTCATATTATATATTCCAAAATTACCGGTACATGTGTTACCATAAATGGCTCGTTTCATATTACACGTTACACACTAACTTGTACATTTATTACTTGTACAAGTGTTACGCTCAGTATCCACATTATCGGATATTTTAAACATCAATAAAAAATAAAATAGATATTACTTGTTTTTTATTTTTTAAAATTAACAAAGGTTATCACACATTATATGTCATTCTAACAGGGGCTTAACATATGTTATACATGAACACATGTTAGGTTACATCATGGTGTTCTGTTACAGCATAAACCACTAACACATGTTATAAATGAACGAAGAGTTCTTTCCCAAAAAATGTCACTTATTGAAGGTCCTCGAATTATAACAGAGGCTTAACACATGTTCCATATTAACTTTTACATGTGTTACAGTATTATATACACATCATGGTGATTTGGAAACCACTAGCTTATACATGAAAACATGTTAGGTTAAATCAAGATTATAACAGAGGCTTAACACATGTTATCCGAGGTATACGGTGTTACGATATTAAATTGTATGTACGCGTGTAACGTATATGCACATCATTGTGTTTTGCAAACCACTTTCATATACATGAATACAAGTCGGGTTACGACAAGATTATAATGGATGCTTAACACATCAGGTATACGGGTTTTGGTATAGTAAATAGCCTATACACAATAAATGGCCCGTTTCATATTATATGTTCCATATTAACTTGTATATGTGTTATGATCAGTATCCATGATCAGTATACACACATTATGTGTGATTATTACATGGGCTTAACACATGTTATACATGAACACATGTCATGTTACATCAAGATTATAACAAAGGTTAACACAAGTTATAAATGATTATTACATTGGCTTAACACATGTTATACATGAACGCATGTCAGGTTACATCTGCTCTCCGTCCTGGTGCAATGTGCTCTCCATCCTGCCATTTTAACACATGTTAGGAAACGTGAATGTCATACGCACAACAGGACCTTTTTTTGCAGTCTGAAAACTAAAAAACTTACATTTACGAGCTTTTGTCTATCCATCTTGAGCCTCCACAAGAGAATCTTTGCGGGCTGAAAACCAAAACCCAAATCTGTTACATCACCCAGAAACTGTCATATACTGGTTAAAGAACCCAAATCAGGAACCAAAACCTTCTCATCTTTCTTCTCAGCACTAGCAAAGCAAAATAAGACAACATTCTTTAAACCAAATCACTACCAACAAAGCAACAAACTTTACCACAAATTTCACAACAAAACCACTTACCCCTTTTCCAAATCCAAAGATCCCATGAACTAACACAATGGGTGGCAAATCATTATCCGAATTCACAGACCTAACATCCCTAATTTATGCTTCAATATTTAACACAAAAAGTTAACCAAACCAGGATTAAAAAAAACACAACTAGAAATTTAATATGTAGATAAAGGACAAGGTGCCGGCTGAAACGGCGGCGTTTCATCCACATAAACTCTGGTGAGTGTGTGTGGAATTAAACCGAGAGGAGAGATAGGGCTGGAGAAGAACTCTAGTGAGTTTCGCTAGAGAAGGTGGTCGCTGGTGGTGGTTGTTTATTGAGGAGAGAGAGGGCCGGAGAAGAAGTCCGATGAGTTTCGCCGGAGGAGGTGGTTGCTGGTGGTGGTTGTTTGTTTCTCTTGGAGAAGGTGGTTGCTGGTGGTGGTTGTTTCTCCTGTTTGTTTGTCTTCAAGATTAGGGAAGAAGAAATGGGAAAGAGAAAGAGGAAAGTGTCACACCCCGGATTTTCATGTATTACCGGTGGGCCCGGTAGGGGAGTATCGTGACGTGGTTGGTAACATAATAGTCAAACAACACAATATTTAAATGCACAGCGGAAGCAAAGTATAGATTCATTTCATCCAAACAATATGGTAATATTAAGTATCACAAATAGTTGAATATAAATCCAAAGGTAGATCGAAATAAAAGAAAACGATGTTCAACAGTCTATGACATCCAAGCTTGCGAGACTTATTGTGGATGCTAGGAGAAAAGCCAGCCTATTACGCGTAGTACCTGCACTTAACCTTTTTGAGAAAATACGTCAGTTTACACTGGTAAATACAATCAACCGACTCATTTTGAAAAGAGTTTAAGAAAATGAATTTAATGCACAAGGCACAAATAATAATTTATAACTTGGGATAATTATTTGAATATAATACTCGTAAAAGATTTACATGTTTCTTATGCGTTTAGTAGCCCGGTTCGTGCCGGGTTAAAGATCAATAGACACACCACATTATTTATATGAGACACCGACGGGCGTACGCCTACGCCCCGTGCTTAGGTCGTGGCCATTTCATAAAATGATGCCAGGGATATCCGGGACATGGTCATTAACCCCCCAAAGGCTTTAAGCAAACAAAACAATTTAAACGAGACATTTCAATACTTTAACCATCATACAATTAAAGATTCAATGCCCGACCAAGCGGTATTTTATATACCGTACCCCAAGCCCGTATAGGGAAAATAAGTTAAAAGTATTTACCTGAGCAAGTATAAATCACAATCAGCGAGTGCAAGTATCTTTTACTGGGTCTCCTATTCTGGAACGAAGGTTTATAATAACCTATTAGAATCCTAACGGGTCTTTGATTAAGTCTAAACTTAGACCGGTTAGTTTTAAAGGAATAAACGGTTCGAACGCATGATTAAGCGAAGACCGGAATAGAATGTGATTTAGACCCGAAAAGTTTGAAGACTTTCTTAATATGGGTATATTATACACATTCTGGATTTTGAGATAAAACCGATAAGGTTTGACCCGTTTCGGCTAATTTATGTAAACTAGTTACATAAACCGAACTGAACGCGCATGAAGCGTAACGGGTAACCATAAGAGTCCTAAACAGGTTTCCTAAGTTAACATGCCTTAAATATGTTGTGATATCAGTAGGATACCTTCCATTTTGCCCAAAACGAGTTTAATCTCATTTTAAGCCCCGTAGGGGTATTTTGGTCATTTTAAAGATTATAAAAGGGATTAATTAAGCTTCTGCGATCCAGGTCTGAATAAGTCAGAAAAATAGTTTATTTTAACATGGTATAACAGTTGGTGTTAAGTCTTATGTGACAAAATGGTTTTAAACCCTTACTATGCGTTTAATACGCGTATAACGTCGTTTTAAGTGATTTACGGGTTAAAATAGGATTCTGAGTTTTCTGATCAGTTCAACAGGTTCAAAATGCTTCATTTATTATTTAAAATCAGTAGCAATTGGATTGGTGTCAAAAGGATTTGTAAAACTCATTTTATGGCCTAAAAGGGTATATTCGGTATTTACCGAATCAAGGCACTAATCCTAGCTTATGATCAGTTTAAAAATAATTAAAAATCTTCAAAAATCCCAAAATATTATATTACATCAGTGGGTAAAAGTTTTGGTGTCAAAAATTGGGTTTAGATAGGCTTTACACTAATGACGCCGCTTATTTACTAAGAAGCGTTCTAATTACGTCATTAAGCATAACTCCTAATCTAGACCTCCAACTGATGTGAAAATTTAGGGATATGTTTAATAATCAGCAACAAAGATTATTGTACTTTCACATTTCCAAAATTCTCGTTTTATGGTCTTAAGGGCATTATGGTCAATATTTAAGCACTTAACGGAAACGTCGGACAATTAAGGATTCAAGTGGTATAAACGCAGAGGGTTATACAATCATATAACTAGGTCCTAATGGAACTTTAAGGCATGTCTAAACCTATCTAAACCGGGTCAGAACTGAAGTCAAAGCAAAAGTCAAAGTTTTGCGACTTTCGGTTCCGAATCGGTTCTAAACAGAAAGTTGTCGAATCAAACAAGCTTAGACAAGTTCTTATACTTATTACCAAGTTATATGAATGATAAAATAGGTTACACGCCTTTTACATTGATAATCATGCGTTAAATCGAAGATTACATTTCTGTTGACTTTTTCTAATCATCTTTGACTCGACAAATGACCTAGTTAGGATGGGAATCAGTGGGTGCCCTTTTAAGGGTTTAATGCCCACCTAATTACCAACTTATAACAACCTTAAGTTTGACTAATCGCTGGACCATTAGCGATTAATCAATAAGTCAACCGTTAATTACGACGGTTTGACTTCTAAGCTATAAACTAAGCAAAACTTAATTAAAGAAGGTTAAGCATACTTACAAATGTCTAATGAACGATTAGGAAGGCTTAGAAAAGGCTCTTGAGTTCCAGAAGTCTTCAAGAAATGCAGATGAGATGAAAGTATGAATGTTGCAAACTTAGGAGCTTTATATAGTGATCAAAACTCCTTAGATTGTTGACATGCAAGGCTATAATTGATACAAGATGCATACAAGTGCCTTCTATAGCCTAAAAACCAGTATAGGAAGCCCATTGTATTGAAACAAGTCATTTGGAGTCGGTTAAGGGGCTGAACAGGCAGCTGCCTGTTGTTTTCTGCATCTGGCAGTCGTAGGCGGCCCGCGTAAGAGTCTTCATGGACTTACGCGGCCCGCTTGGGTCTCCGGCTCATGTTACAAACTTTTCCAATATGGCATTTTTGGCCCTTGGTCCCTCGAAAGGTCGTTTTCTCATTGTTTCTTGCATTCTAAGCCTTTAAAATTGACATATAGGGGCTTTAAGACTTATACCCACTTTGTGAAGTCCTTGACCACTTTGTGTTTACCCGAAAAATCCTAAATTTCCATGTTGACGCTTCTAACCCCTCGCACACGAATTTTATCATAACTTTCTCATACGATAACGAAACTTGGTGAAATTTTTATCACACATTCTAGTGAGCATAATTAATCGTTACAAAGCTTCGGGTTTGCTAAAAGGTCACTCAGAGGTATATCTTAAACATGTTGACACATTTAACCCCTGTAGTTTGTAATCTCTCACTTTCTTTCACAATTAGCTACGTATGATCCATGATTTATTCGTTTAAGGTTATAAACATCATGTAGGATTATTGTAAAGTATATTTATTCATTGTTGACATTTTGAACCCTTATGTTTACATAGTTTCATTGTTTGTCAACTTTAGTCCCTCTAAAGTATTCTTTCACACGTTCAAAGGTTATGACACGTGTCAACACATTATAGGACGTAAATTTTCGAGGTGTTACATCCTCACCCCCTTAAAAGAAATCTCGACCTCGAGATTTACTGAAACAAATGAGGGTATTTCTCTTTCATAGTGGACTCTACCTCCCACGTGTATTCGGGACCTCTACGGGCATCCCATTTGACCTTTACAATCGGTACATGCTTCCTTCGAAGCTTCTTCACCTGTCGATCCTCGATCGACAATGGTTTTTCCACAAATTTCAAGCTCTCATCTATATGCACATCCGTATGTGGTATAACCAGTGATTCATCACCGAAACGCTTCTTCAGATTGCAGATGTGGAATACATTATGAATACCACTGAGCTCTTCAGGTAAGTTTAACTTGTAAACCACTGACCCAACACATTCGATGATCTCGAATGGTCCTATATACCTCGGGCTTAACTTACCTTTCTTACCAAAACGCATCACTCCTTTCCAGGGTGATACTTTAAGTAAGACTTTGTCACCAACTTCAAATTTCATGGGTTTACGCTTTGGATCAGCGTAACTCTTCTGCCTATCTCGGGCAGCTTTGAGACGGTCACGAATCTGGACAATCTTGTCCGTCGTTTCAAAAACTATCTCTGGTCCTGATAATTGGACATCTCCAACTTCCGCCCAACAAACGGGCGTTCTACACTTTCTACCGTATAAGGCCTCGAAAGGCGCAGCCTTTATACTGGTATGGTAGCTATTGTTGTAGGAGAATTCAATTAATGGTAGGTGGTTATCCCAACTACCACCCAAGTCAATCACACATGCTCGAAGCATGTCTTCCAACGTTTGAATAGTACGCTCACTTTGGCCGTCAGTCTGAGGATGGTAAGCCGTACTAAAATTTAGACGCGTGCCCAAAGATTGTTGGAAGCTTTTCCAAAAATGTGACGTGTATCTAGTATCTCTGTCAGAGATAATAGACACAGGTATGCCATGTAAGGCTACAATCTTATCCACGTACAATTGGGCTAACATGTCGGAGCTAAAAGTCTCCTTAATGGGTAGGAAGTGTGCTGACTTAGTCAGTCTGTCTACGATCACCCAAATGGTGTCATTTCCTTTCCTTGTTTTAGGTAACTTGGTGATAAAATCCATAGTTACCATTTCCCACTTCCAAGTGGGAAGTTCAGGCTGTTGTAGCAAACCTGACGGTTTCTGATGTTCTGCTTTGACTTGCGCACACGTCAAGCATTTAGCTACATAGGTAGCTACAGACTTCTTCAAGCCTATCCACCAATAGTTTGCCCTTAGATCCTGGTACATCTTATCGACTCCAGGATGAACGGAATACTTAGAGCTATGGGCTTCCAGGAGGATAACATCCCGAAGTCCTCCATGAATAGGAACCCATATTCGTCCATTTAATCTCAGAATTCCATCCTTGCCCTGAGATAACTGTTCTTCGGTTACCCCAAGCTTTTCATTAGGATAGTTAGCTTCCAACACAGCTTCTTTCTGTGCAGCTAACAACCTTTCATTCAAGCTATTCCTAACCTCAATGCTCTTAGCATTGATTCTTATCGGTTTCACTTTTTCCTTCCGACTCAAGGCATCGGCGACTACATTCGCCTTGCCGGGATGGTATCTTATTTCACAATCGTAATCATTAAGAGTTTCCATCCAATGGCGTTGCCTCATGTTCAATTCCTTTTGATTGAACAGATGTTGAAGGCTCTTGTGATCAGAATAGATCACACATTTGATTCCATATAAGTAGTGCCTCCAAAGTTTTAGTGCGAATACAACGGCACCCAATTCCAAGTCATGGGTGGTGTAATTCTTTTCGTGCACCTTTAACTGGCGTGAAGCATAGGCAATGACTTTGCCTTTCTGCATAAGCACACATCCTATCCCGGTGTGTGATGCATCACAATAAACTACAAACTCCTCGATTCCATCAGGCAATGTCAGTACTGGAGCATTGCTCAACTTTTGTTTTAGAATATCGAAGGATTCCTGCTGCTTAGGACCCCAGTCAAACTTAATCTTCTTACGCGTCAGCGAAGTCAGGGGTGCAGCAATCCTTGAGAAGTTTTCAATGAATCACCTATAGTATCCTGCCAAACCTAGGAAGCTACGAATTTCTGTAGGCATCTTTGGCTCTTGCCAATTCATGACAGCTTCAACTTTAACGGTATCTACTTGGATACCACGCTCACTAACAACATGTCCAAGAAATTGGACTTCTCGAAGCCAGAATTCACACTTCGAGAACTTGGCATAGAGCTTTTCTTTATGAAGTAATTCCAGAATGCAGTGAAGATGCTTCTCATGGTCAGCTTGGTTCTTCGAGTAAATGAGAATGTCATCGATGAAGACGATGATAAATTTATCCAAGTATGGCTTGCAAACGCGATTCATGAGATCCATGAACGCGGCAGGTGCATTAGTGAGCCCAAAAGGCATCACTAGGAACTCGTAATGACCATAACGAGTCCTAAATGCAGTCTTGTGTACGTCTTCATCTCTAACCTTCAGTTGGTGATAGCCTGACCTTAAGTCAATCTTAGAGAACAAACTTGCCCCTTGAAGTTGATCGAACAGATCGTCGATTCTGGGCAAAGGATACCTATTCTTGATAGTGACCTTATTAAGCTCACGGTAGTCGATGCACAGACGCACTGATCCATCCTTCTTCTTGACAAATAAAACTGGTGCTCCCCAAGGAGACGAACTAGGTTTGATGAAACCTTTGGCTAGCAAATCATCTAGCTGTGTTCTCAATTCCTTCATCTCTGTTGGTGCCAATCTATAAGGCGCCCTTGCTACCGGTGCTGATCCAGGAATAATGTCAATTCTGAATTCTACTTGCCTATCTGGTGGCAAACCAGGTAGTTCTTCAGGAAAAACCTCAGGGAATTCAGAAACGACGGGGATATCCCCAATCTTGGGCTTCGGCTCATCAATAATCACTTGTGGCATGTAGATGACACAACCCTTCTTCAAACACTTAGAGTCCTTGAGCATAGACATTTGCTCAGGCAGCCCATACTGGGTATCTCCCTGGATAGTAAGTGATTCACCAGACTGAGTCTTGATCACCACTTGCTTTTTATTGCAAACAATCTGGGCCTGGTTATGAGATAACCAGTCCATACCCAAAACTATGTCGAAACCGGCTAGTTTCAAAGGAAGTAGGGACAAAGGAAAAGAGTGGTTCTTAATGGATATGAAACATCCATCTAATATGGTTGAGGCGGTTTCTATAGTGCCATCTGCTAGTTCCACCTCATACTTCACACTTAAGGTCTTAACAGGTAATTTCAATAATTCAGAAAACTTATTATCTACGAACGACTTATCAGCGCCTGAATCAAATAACACTCTCGCATAAACATCATTTACGAGGAAGGTACCTGTTATCACATTGTCGTCCTGGACGGCTTCCTTAGCATCCATCCTGAAGACCCTAGCATTGGTCTTCTTTCCTTCTTCAGCTTTCTTTGCAAACTTTGGGCAATTTGTCTTTATGTGCCCCTTTTCGTTGCAACCGTAGCAGGTCGCATCCTTCATCTTTTTGCAATCCAAGGTCTTGTGTTCCTTGGACTTGCATAACCCACATGCAAAAGTTTTTGATTGTGAATGCGAGTTCGATTCATACCTGCACTTCCCGAAGTGCTGTCTCTTGCAGATTTTACATCTGGGTTTTTCACCCGACTGCTGACCATCTTTCCTAGATCCTGACCCCTTCTTGTGGTTATTGTTTCCCTTATACTTCTTGTCTGTACGTCGTGAGTTGTCATCCTCATGCTTCCTCTTTTCGGTATCGGTGTTCCTCTGCGATCTCAGTCTGACCGCGTCCAAGGTAAGAGACAATGATATGTCCGCTGCAGACCTTAAAGTAGCTGGTCTGGAGGCCTTCACACTTGCCTTGATCTCCAGGGCCAAACCCCCAATGAATCGAGCTATTCGTTTGGGTTCCGGGGTTACCAAATATGGAACCAACCTTGACAAGGTGTTGAAACTGGTAAGGTAGGCCTGACAGTCTAGGTTTCTCATGACCAGCGACAAGAAGTCAGCTTCAATTTTCTCAACCTCATGCTGAGGGCAGTAGTTTTCCTTGATCAGTGACATGAACTGTTCCCAGGTCATATTGTACAACAGAATTTTCCCCGTAGCTTGGATCAAAGATCTCCACCAAGCTAATGCTTCACCCTTGAAAGACTGAGACACGAATTTCACAATATCCCTATTATCGCAACCACTGATATCCACTACCGTATCCATCTCGTCCAACCAAGTCATGCAATCTACAGCTCCTTTTTCCCCAGTGAAATCCCTGGGTTTGCACGAAACGAAGTACTTATAGGAGCAACCCTTATTACGGGGTTCTTGATTCAGTACGACTCTTTGGGATGGAACACACCTTTGGTTTGACGAGTGGTGAGAATTACTGTTGTGGGCAGTGTGGGTCCTGGAGGGCGTTCTAGAGTGTGGTGCAGATTGGGTCCTTGTATGGGTACCACTGGATTCATGGAGCTGTCTATCCAAAGCTCGATTAACGGCATTATCTATCATTGCCTGTAATTCTACACCCGCTACATTTACTCGGGCATTATCATGCTCTCTCCTTGGGTGACTGTTGATCTCGTTTGAGTCTGCCATGTAGCTTGAACTGTTACATATTGACAATAATTTATTGGTGAGTTTATTATAGAATTGTCTTTTATGGCAATTTATTAACCGTGGTAAACGTAGACCATATATGGTTAATTTATTACTCACATTTATTTAGGATTTCTATTATAATTTATCCTAATTATAAAACAATAACAGTTTTATTTGTAGCACAAAAGGCCTAGTCACAAGGACAATTTAAATCATAAGCTATGATTTCAGAGAATCAAGGCTTTTAAAGTTTGAACATAGTTCATTACCTTTTTCGGACAGGGAGTCACAGCTACCACTGTCTTTTGGCTCATGTAGAAATGAGCAAGGCCCGTGGGCATTGTATTACCAGTGTATGGTCAAAATAGGATCATCTTAATTGATGATTTAAACCCATGATTCAGAGATCATTAAGTTGGGTTAGGAATCTTTTGAAGAATCCTATAATAAGAATGACGTGTGTGATTTTGACGGATCACATATGCCAGGAGCGTTAACATGTTTTTAGATGTTAACTGGGATTGGAATCTTTTATACAGGTCTTACCATCTTGGCCAAGTCTTATAATGACATGTAGGCTAGGTTTTACCTTTAAGATCTTTATTTAATATTTAACAGGCAGATCATTTTTAAAAGGAATGATTTTATTTCGTTTATTTCATGTATAATATATAAATTCATAGATGACAGAAATACAATTTTCAAACTTAACATTCCATTAAAATTTAATAGTAGTACACTTTGCCCTAAACGGGACTTTTCACAGAAACACTTGCCCACGCAGGAGCTATACAGATAATACAAGTCCTCACAGGGGCTGTTTACAAAAATAAATGTCCACGCAGGGACTAATAGAGACAAGTCCTCGTAGGGACTAAGTACAAGGATAGATGTCCACGCAGGGACTAATTTAAACAAGGAAATACAATAATACATATTGGGACTTAACGATCCCGTTTCTTCTTTCCTTTCAGTAAACTTGCTAAGCCACTCATGAATCCCTGATTCTTCCTACGTTCCCTCTAGAAGTCTCGCTCAACCCTTTCCAGCCTTTGACGGAGATCCTCCTGCTCTGGTGGGGAAACCATGGCGGCTGGTGCTGTAGTGGTGGCTGAGCAGGTACTTGATACCCACGAGCTGGGTGTCCCATTCCCCAAGGGGTTCCATATGGTCCCTCAGGATTATGGGCAAGGTAGTTTGATGCCACTTGGTAAGGATCCTCAGCATAGTTATAGGTAGGGTATGCTGGCGGTCCGAATGGATTGTATGTTGCTGGAGCAGTATATGCAGGGATAGGGTTGCCAAAACCTGATGGTGGCGGTGCAATAGGTGGCGAATTCACCTCTGATACTGGAACTGAAGGTCCACCCATTTGTGGATCTTCATATAGAGGCGGGTAGTGGCTGCCACTAGAGTGTTGAGGGGTGCTGAAATGAAAATCCCCTCCTCGTGCTGACATCCGTGCGCCAGTCCTCCTACGTCTTGGTGGTTCTGGAGGTGCTAGATGAACTGGAGGCGGTGGAGGCGGTGGCGTGACTGCCACGAAACGTGGATCCCCAGAGGGATCCTGCTGCTGCTGGTGAGGCGATGAATGGTGAGATGGTGTAAAGTACCACTCACACTGGTTGAATCGTGCCTGGTAACTATCCGGACCTTGGTATGGTGATCCGTGAAAAGACGAACCATCAGAGATCTCAAAAGGATGGTTCGGGGTTCCAGTTGCAGGCTCGACGGGATCTGTGTCCTCGTCCATGTCCATCGCTTGATCACCGGAAAAGTGATCCTCCGGTCCTAGTGGGTTAAAGCCCCCTTGTTCTGGTAGGTAGTCTGCCGGGTTAAACCGGCCCTGAAAGACAGGAGTAGGGTCGCCAAAGGAATTGTGCGATAAGGATCGCTGTAGAGGTATGTATGAAGGTTGCGGGTTGTTGGGCTCATTCTCGGACTGAGGCCCAAAGGAGTGGTGATATGGAGGCGTTGAGCTGTGCGATGTAGATTGTCTGGCAGGCTCCTCATAAGTCCTCCAAGGTTCTCGCGGTTCGGCACTCCTTGTAGAAGAAGGAGTTCGCCGGTGCGAAGGCCCGGCCTCGTGGTCGTTAGGGGCGCTGATTGGCCCTTTTCCTCGTCCTCCTCACCTGAATCTTGGCGGCATTGTTAAACCTGTCAATATAAACAAAGGTAACAACAAGGAGAATAAAGGACAAAGTTAAAATTAAAATAAAAACATTTTGGATTATTCCTAAGTTCTTTGTCTAGACTCGAAGATTTAGGAATGTGCAATTGTGTCATTGATATTAAACACAAAAGGCTAGTGTTTAATTCACTCAATGTTGGCTCTGATACCAACCTGTCACACCCCGGATTTTCACGTATTACCGGTGGGCCCGGTAGGGGAGTATCGTGACGTGGTTGGTAACATAATAGTCAAACAACAAATTATTTAAATGCACAGCGGAAGCAAAGTATAGATTCATTTCATCCAAACAATATTGTAATATTAAGTATCACAAATAGTTGAATATAAATCCAAAGGTAGATCGAAATAAAAGAAAACGATGTTCAACAGTCTATGACATCCAAGCTTGCGAGACTTATTGTGGATGCTAGGAGAAAAGCCAGCCTATTACTCGTAGTACCTGCACTTAACCTTTTTGAGAAAATACGTCAGTTTACACTGGTAAATACAATCAACCAACTCATTTTGAAAAGAGTTTAAGAAAATGAATTTAAGGCACAAGGCACAAATAATAATTTATAACTTGGGATAATTATTTGAATATAATACTCGTAAAAGATTTACATGTTTCTTATGCGTTCAGTAGCCCGGTTCGTGCCGGGTTAAAGATCAATAGACACACCACATTATTTATATGAGACACCGACGGGCGTACGCCTACGCCCCGTGCTTAGGTCGTGGCCATTTCATAAAATGATGCCAGGGATATCCGGGACATGGTCATTAACCCCCCAAAGGCTTTAAGCAAACAAAACAATTTAAACGAGACATTTCAATACTTTAACCATCATACAATTAAAGATTCAATGCCCGACTTTTATATACCGTACCCCAAGCCCGTATAGGGAAAATAAGTTAAAAGTATTTACCTGAGCAAGTATAAATCACAATCAGCGAGTGCAAGTATCTTTTACCGGGTCTCCTATTCTGGAACGAAGGTTTATAATAACCTATTAGAATCCTAACGGGTCTTTGATTAAGTCTAAACTTAGACCGGTTAGTTTTAAAGGAATAAACGGTTCGAACGCATGATTAAGCGAAGACCGGAATAGAATGTGATTTAGACCCAAAAAGTTTGAAGACTTCCTTAATATGGGTATATTATACACATTCTGGATTTTGAGATAAAACCGATAAGGTTTGACCCGTTTCGGCTAATTTATGTAAACTAGTTACATAAACCGAACTGAACGCGCATGAAGCGTAACGGGTAACCATAAGAGTCCTAAACAGGTTTCCTAAGTTAACATGCCTTAAATATGTTGTGATATCAGTAGGATACCTTCCATTTTGCCCAAAACGAGTTTAATCTCATTTTAAGCCCCGTAGGGGTATTTTGGTCATTTTAAAGATTATAAAAGGGATTAATTAAGCTTCTGCGATCCGGGTCTGAATAAGTCAGAAAAATAGTTTATTTTAACATGGTATAACAGTTGGTGTTAAGTCTTATGTGACAAAATGGTTTTAAACCCTTACTATGCGTTTAATACGCGTATAACGTCGTTTTAAGCGATTTACGGGTTAAAATAGGATTCTGAGTTTTCTGATCAGTTCAACAGGTTCAAAATGCTTCATTTATTATTTAAAATCAGTAGCAATTGGATTGGTGTCAAAAGGATTTGTAAAACTCATTTTATGGCCTAAAAGGGTATATTCGGTATTTACCGAATCAAGGCACTAATCCTAGCTTATGATCAGTTTAAAAATAATTAAAAATCTTCAAAAATCCCAAAATATTATATTACATCAGTGGGTAAAAGGTTTGGTGTCAAAAATTGGGTTTAGATAGGCTTTACACTAATGACGCCGCTTATTTACTAAGAAGCGTTCTAATTACGTCATTAAGCATAACTCCTAATCTAGACCTCCAACTGATGTGAAAATTTAGGGATATGTTTAATAATCAGCAACAAAGATTATTGTACTTTCACATTTCCAAAATTCTCGTTTTATGGTCTTAAGGGCATTATGGTCAATATTTAAGCACTTAACGGAAACGTCGGACAATTAAGGATTCAAGTGGTATAAACGCAGAGGGTTATACAATCATGTAACTAGGTCCTAATGGAACTTTAAGGCATGTCTAAACCTATCTAAACCGGGTCAGAACTGAAGTCAAAGCAAAAGTCAAAGTTTTGCGACTTTCGGTTCCGAATCGGTTCTAAACAGAAAGTTGTCGAATCAAACAAGCTTAGACAAGTTCTTATACTTATTACCAAGTTATATGAATGATAAAATAGGTTACACGCCTTTTACATTGATAATCATGCGTTAAATCGAAGATTACATTTCTGTTGACTTTTTCTAATCATCTTTGACTCGACAAATGACCTAGTTAGGATGGGAATCAGTGGGTGCCCTTTTAAGGGTTTAATGCCCACCTAATTACCAACTTATAACAACCTTAAGTTTGACTAATCGCTGGACCATTAGCGATTAATCAATAAGTCAACCGTTAATTACGACGGTTTGACTTCTAAGCTATAAACTAAGCAAAACTTAATTAAAGAAGGTTAAGCATACTTACAAGTGTCTAATGAACGATTAGGAAGGCTTAGAAAAGGCTCTTGAGTTCCAGAAGTCTTCAAGAAATGCAGATGAGATGAATGTATGAATGTTGCAAACTTAGGAGCTTTATATAGTGATCAAAACTCCTTAGATTGTTGACATGCAAGGCTATAATTGATACAAGATGCATACAAGTGCCTTCTATAGCCTAAAAACCAGTATAGGAAGCCCATTGTATTGAAACAAGTCATTTGGAGTCGGTTAAGGGGCTGAACAGGCAGCTGCCTGTTGTTTTCTGCATCTAGCAGTCGTAGGCGGCCCGCGTAAGAGTCTTCATGGACTTACGCGGCCCGCTTGGGTCTCCGGCTCAGGTTACAAACTTTTCCAATATTGCATTTTTGGCCCTTGGTCCCTCGAAAGGTCGTTTTCTCATTGTTTCTTGCATTCTAAGCCTTTAAAATTGACATATAGGGGCTTTAAGACTTATACCCACTTTGTGAAGTCCTTGACCACTTTGTGTTTACCCGAAAAATCCTAAATTTCCATGTTGACGCTTCTAACCCCTCGCACACGAATTTTATCATAATTTTCTCATACGATAACGAAACTTGGTGAAATTTTTATCACACATTCTAGTGAGCATAATTAATCGTTACAAAGCTTCAGGTTTGCTAAAAGGTCACTCAGAGGTATATCTTAAACATGTTGACACATTTAACCCCTGTAGTTTGTAATCTCTCACTTTCTTTCACAATTAGCTACGTATGATCCATGATTTATTCGTTTAAGGTTATAAACATCATGTAGGATTATTGTAAAGTATATTTATTCATTGTTGACATTTTGAACCCTTATGTTTACATAGTTTCATTGTTTGTCAACTTTAGTCCCTCTAAAGTATTCTTTCACACGTTCAAAGGTTATGACACGTGTCAACACATTATAGGACGTAAATTTTCGAGGTGTTACAGAAAGAGAAAGAGAAAGAGGTAAGAGAAAGAAAAGCTTTTATGGTGATTTGATGGTACTTCCAAATTCAAAAGTCACGTTTTGTGTTTTCCAAAGTCAATAAAGTTGCTTTTTCATTACCCATATTGCCCTTGACTTGTACTAGCATGGACTATTATATTGTTTTTAAAGGCAAGAATCCTCTAAACAAATGAGGGCCATTGATCTACTTGGATGAAACAAAATCAATGGATGAGGTTGGGTTTCCAAGGTTTTCTTAAAAAGATGGGGTTTTCCATATTACCCAACCCTATATATATATATATAGGGTAAGGATAAATCGAAAACCCGGTTGAGTTGACTAAACCCTAGAAACCCAATAACCACCATTGATGATACTTGATGGATGGCTAGGATGATTTTTTGGTGTGATGTCCTGATCTCAATTACTTTTTGGTATAATATATAGATGATAGTACACCTAAAGGGTAAAATGGGGAGAAATGTTACAATTTATCTCTGCATTGCATGTTGATGTTGAGTATGATCAGAAGACTAGTATTCATTATTACACTTCAAACCTATGCCTCCTAGCTATATTAAGTATTGATTCAAAACAAAAATTCAAAAAACAAATGCCCCAAATGTAGTTCACAAATCTCTCTATCTCTCTCTCTCTCTCTATCTCTCTCTCTCTCTCTCTCTCTCTTCATCCCCTTCACACCAAACTTCGCCGGAGATTTTGCATCGCCAAAACAGTTGACATTTCCACAATTCTTTAACAATCCCTCTCTCTCTCTCTCTCTTCATCCCATCCAGACCACCTTCACCGGAGATTTCCACCGCCAAAAAAATCAGCAAATTATCTTCCTCCATACCAACTTCACCGGAGATTTCCACCACCATCGGAGTTTCAAATGCGTCGGTGTTCTTAGAAAAAGGTAACACCTTTGTTTTTCTGTAGAAATCTGTGTTTTTTTGGTTGTTTACATTTTGAAACAAAAATGTAGGGTTTTATTGTATACTTCTCCATTATTGAGATGCAGGTGGTTGTTTGTCTAATATTGCAAAAAAAAAGTGATGTTCGGGGGTTTGTGTGTATTGGTTTGGAAAACAAATGATGTTACCAAAATTAGGGCTGGAACCATTGCATCGGTGGTTACCAGATCCGGTGTGTGAGTTAAGATCCAGATGTTAAATAGATCTGGCAGCTTGAAGAAAATCGCACATGAATATGAATATGAATATGAATATGAAGATGATGATGATGATGAATAAGATACGAAGATGACGATGAATCAGATATGAATCTTGTTACTTTTTTTAAATTCTCTTTATGTTTTTTTATCTAAAATTACACATTTTTTGTAAGTGTTTTTAGTTGAATCAGGTATTTTAAGGTAAGAAATGTGTAAAAATGTGTTATTTATGACTTTTCCCTCTCTCTCTCTCTCTTTATATATTTATCTTCTATTTCATTTCCAGTTCTTAAAGATCTTCATCCAGATCTAAAAGTGATCTGAATCCAAAAGATGATCCAGTTCAAAAGATCATCATCCAGATGCTCCAACTTTTTTCTGGATATGTTTTTTTTTGTTCAAGAAGATGAATGTTTTTAATTTATTGATTTATCAGTTTTTTGTGTAAAATTTGTTCAAGAAAAAATGCATGTTATATTTTTTCCGTGTCACATAAATAATGTATGTTTACATAAAATAAAGTGCGTTGTTACACTTTTTTAGATTATTGTAAAAATAAGTGTGTTGTTACATTTTTTATGTTATGGATTTTTTGGTTTTGTTTTTACCATGTTACATTTTATTTTTGCCTCAGATTTTTGTACATTTTTGCTGTATTTACATAAAATAAAGTGCATTGTTACACTTTTTTAGATTATTGTAAAAATAAGTGTGTTGTTACATTTTTAATGTTACATTTTATATGTTATGGATTTTTTGGTTTTGTTTTTACCATGTTACATTTTATTTTTGCCTCAGATTTTTGTACATTTTTGCTGTATCCGTGTTACATTTTTTTTTTCACTGAGATTTTTGTACATTTTTGCTCTATGTGTGTTTGATCATGTGCTTTTGTTGATGGTTGCTTGAATATCTTTTTTTTTTTTTTCAAAAACGTTTCGTATTGTGAGGAATGTTGATGTTTTTTTAATTGAAATGCAGGGAAAAAAGGGATCTACCACAAAATTGGAAAAAAAGGTGTTAAAGGGAAACTAATAAGTATTTAATCTCAAATTATTATTACATTAATTTGTATAGCTTGTGTTTACGGATTTCTTTTGTAACATTGCGGAAATGTTTTGTTTTATGTATGGTGCTGTGATTAGATATCTTATTACCTGGTTATATAAAAAAAACTTTTGGGATTTGTTTTTTATTTATATGTACAAATGTGAAATGAAACAAAAAAAATGTCTATGTTGTAGCATTAATGTGTATTTCTATGTAGGATAAAATATGAAAAAATGATTTTTGTAACATATGACTCGGTTTGTGTAACGTATGAAAAAAATGATTTTTGTAATTGGTCTTACATACGCCAAGTGAAAAAATGTGCATCAATCAGTTGTTACATCAAAACACTGATGTGGTTTTGTATAAAATGTTCCTATAAAATGGATGCAAATATTATTAAGGGTCTTTAACAACTGTTCATTACCAAAAAGATTTAGCAAATATGACATACACTTTGAAGTGACATAAATCAAATTACACAATAGGAAAAAAAAGTGACAAAGTATCAATTCACTGATGTGATTATTATATAAATAAAATAGGTGGTGGTTAACAGTGAAAAAAAAGAGTGACAAAGTACCTATCTCTGGAGCATGCATTTAATGAGGAGTGTGGTGGTTAACATGGATCCTAACAAAAAGTATGTCAGGCAAATAAATTACTTATATGCCCTCAACATCCTTTTCAAGAGCTGAGACGTGGCACTTTGGTGTCCATCTAATGGGTTTTCAGGGTTTAGTCAACTGGAGTGAGTTTTCTCCTTATAATTAGCCTATATATATATATATAGGATTGGGTTCAAGAGTGAACACTAGTGTAGTTTGCGAACTGAGTGAACTAATCCTGGCCATACATGTATGTAGATCAATGGCCAGGATTTGATGATGAAATACACTAGTGTAATTTACGATTGGATGATGAAATCCTAGCCATCCACGTGTGTAAATCAATGACCAAGATTTGTTCACTCAGTTCTCAAATACATTAGTGTTCACTCTAGAACCTCACCCTATATATATATTCGTATTTAAACAATTAAGGATATTTTAGTCAATTCACAACAACGTAACAAAAAAATATATAACAAAAAATGTATAATAAAGTTGGTATTAAAAGACAAAAATGGTTAGAAATTGAAACGATATTAACTCAATAAGTTGAAGGTTTGGTTAAACTAAACACGTTAAAATGACCACAGGAACATAATAATAGATCATTCAACTTTTTATAATTTCCTTTAACGTGTGGACACAAATATTAAAGTAAAAAAATAAATATAAAAATAAAAACCATGATTAAAAACATGAACCATGCATTATACTATACTACATTTACAAGTGTCGGCTGTGGGCTTTGATTGGCCAACATGGGCGGCTGGAAATTTTGGTTTTCTTTTTTTTTTTTTTTTTTTTTTTTTTTCTGTTTTGCCCCTACCTCAATCTAAAATTACGGTTTTGTCTCCAGCTCAAAATTACGATTTTGCTCTCAAGTGAAAATTACGATTTCGTCTGCCACTCTCCCATTGGACCAACCAGTTTATTATTTTATATCCATTTTAAAATGACGGTTTTGCCCCCCAGCTCAAAATAATATAACGCTTTTGTCCCAAATAAATATATGTTTTTTCCCCCAGCTAAAAATTACGATTTTGCCCTCAGTTAAAAAATGATATTTTTCCCCGTTAAAAAAATTACGATTTCGCACTCAGTTGAAAATTACGTTTTTCCCCCCTTCAAAATAAAATGATGCTTTTGCCCCAAACTAAAAAATACGATTTTGCCCTCGGTTCAAAATAAAAATGTGCTTTTGCCTCCAGCATAAAATTACGATTGTGCCCGTAGTTCAAATTTATATTACGCTGTTAACCTAGGTGCAAAATTATGAATTTCTCCCTATTAAAATTCCAAATTTTCCCCCCTTCAAATTTACAGTACTGCCGTCACTTTAGCTTTTGGCAATTTACGATTTTACCCCAGTAAAAAAATACAACTTTCCCTCAGTTAAAAATTACAATGCTGCCATTGTTTTAGTTTTTTTTTATCAAAAATATAAAATTGCTTTTTTTTATTTGGTTGACTCGATTTAGTTGTTTTTCGTGTCAATGAGCTGCTGCCTAACACTCGCTCATTATTCGTGCACCGCCCCGCAACGCGGGCGGGGCATCTAACTAGTTTCATACAAACAAAAGAAGCAAACAGAATCAAAGCAACTTTTACAAAACAACCCTCCATCACCATACTCAAATGCGAGATTCCAAGACATTTAAGCCACTTATTTTTGCTTCAAATAAAACACACACACTTTCTATAACACATTACTAGACGTTGATGATGAAACCATAGTTAACCCTCATAAACGGAAATATTTGGCCTTGGTTCAAACTCTTTGTCATAAACTCTTTGCTTCAAATAAAACACACACACTTTCTATAACACATTACTAGATCTACACGCAGGATGGGATGATGAGCACAGATGATAAGGTTGTTGTTGTGTTCATGGTTGGTGGTCCTATAAAAGGTGCTCTTAGTTCATTTTTAATTAACTTCATTTGCTATCATAACTTCATCATATATTTGTTTACAATTTATAATGATCAGTATATATGATTTACTATTAGTTTAATTTCAAGTTATTGTTATTGTTTATTAGAGATAATAATTTGGTTAGGTTTATTGTAATTATATATGGTATTGTAAGTCACATAATAATTGTTTCAATTGTATTGGATTAACAAAAAGGCGGCAAATGATTTCTCTTTTCAACCACATCCTCGCCGATTCAACTGCATTGAAACAAAAAGTAGTGGTTCTGTTAATTAATTTTTTGTTTGACGGACGCAAAGGAGGATGTAATATTATTCCGTTCATCTGATGGGTCAAAGTCTCATAATCCTATTAAATACTGTCTAATGATTCTACTACGAAAGATTGGCATTAGAAATGTAGTTTTGATTGGCCAATTCATCTAAACCAACAAAATATTGAAGTAGTAGTCCATTGTGGTATGTTTCTGGAATGTTTTTGTGGTTGGTATATGAAATTACGGAATCTAAAAATCATTCAGTTTGAAACACAATTAATAGATCATTAAGTTAGTTAAACGATGATTTATTAAAAATATAATGTGGTGATTCCACCTAATTCTCATGGATGCTAGAATACACCACTGTTCTTGCTTAGTTGCTAACTCTAGAAGGGGTTCATGGTCAGTAACTTGCTGGAAATAATTTTATGGTTATCTATTAAAAAACAATTAAGAGTTAAGCAAGTGGTTTCATGTTTCTTATTGTATTTATTTGGTTAACACGGTATGGCTTATGAAGTGCATAAATGTGGAAGAAGATGTTATTTTTAGAGTTGGTTTCTACTCTCTATATAGAGAGAGTTCATTGTATTGATACATTGACTTGATTGATCGTAATGAAATGAAGCTTGATACTATTGTTTTAGAGATCATACCGGAAGTAAAACTGCAGATGGAATAATTTAAACAGATGAGCACAAATAAGGGATGAGCGGGAGTAACGAATAAAATTGGGTTTGCGATGCGTGTTGAGATTGGTGGGATGTGATGCGTGCTGAGATTGATGCTCTTCATGCCAACCATACTTGGTGTTTATAAATGACCAACTCACATTATTATTTTCACAGGTTCACCAAGTCTGATGTGAAGGACATTTGGAGTACCCGGAAATACCAGCTGCATCCAAAAGTGTAGGTATTGTATAATTATTTTCTTAGTGGCTTAATAATACTTAAAAATGTTTTCTTTTTATCTGATGTTATAGTTTTATTTCTTTGAGCTTTACTAGATCATTTATGCATCACACTTTGGGCTTTTTTGAGAAAGATGGAAAAAAAGGAAAAATCATACAGATTCTTTATGCAGATTGCTTATATTTTTATTGCACATGCCTAGTGGAAGCATGCATGCTTTTTATCTTTTGTATTTGTATGCAGAATCCTTGAAAGATGCAAGTATTTGAACCATCTGCAACATTTACAGTATGTCAATTCCTCATCCCCCATTTTTCATTTTTATTTTATTTTATAGGTACCAAATCAAACAATTTGGAGTAGGATGATTTCGACCAATTTACTATGGATGGGTTAATTTGGTTATGCTTTTTTTATCTGACTCGTATCATTAAAAGATCTAACTAAACTGGAAATGGATTAACCAAGTAAACAAACTGAAATTCATCAAAAGTGTAATTTAATTTATAGTACATCCTCAAGTTTTTAAAAATTTAAAAAATTATTGCAATAGTATAACTTCCGTAGTCTTGCTAACGCACAAATTATTTATGAAGTATTTACAAGTTTGGGTAAAAAAATGTATGGGTCAATGCAATCCAGGTTGACCCATTTCAACCCTTACCAATCATTACCTAACTTGATCTAAACTCAATTTGATTAGGATGGCAATTCACTTCATACTTGAGTTTTTAGGCTCACATAGTAAGCATATAACCGATGTATCCAGGACAAGACTCACGTATCCTTTAAATTTAAATAGGTCAAACGAGTCAGTAGGTTAAACTTATTATTTATAGGTTTTTGAATTATCTGTCTAAACAGGCTAGCGAGTCAACCCGTTTAAATTATCTGTCAAAACGGGTAGTTTTCGATTTGAGAAGTTTGGAAATAGGTGGCTTCGTGGCTGCAGATGCCACTTCCTTCTGGTCTGATTTCAGTTTCAGAGTTGCTAAGGTTTGTTGCTGAGATTAAGGCCTGCAAAATGAAGGAAAAAGCTTGGGAATAAGTGTCTTTATTAACGTTTTGGAGGCTATGGCTCAATCGGAATGACAAGGTATATAGAGGGGATATGCCTCCCCTCAAAAGATGATAGGTGAGATTAAGGAAACTTCGTACCTATGGATTCAAAATAGAACCAAATGGAGGCACATGGAATGGAACGCATGCAGCAAAAATTTTGGTAATCACCTATTTGTGTAATGCTTTAGATCTATTTTTTTTTTGTTTTTGGTGTATTCTTTGTATGTTGCTGCCCTTAGCTTCTTGCTATGGGTTAGTTCGTTGTGTTAATAAAAGCCCAGTTATGTCAGTAAAAGAAAAACAAATAGTCTCTATAGCGGGTTACGGCGAATATGGTTGTAAAGTAGAAGTGCTTCTTTGGGTGTGCTATCAGAGATGTGATATTGAATAGCAGTAGGGATGAGCATGGTACAGATACCGTATCGAACCGGTACCGAAAACACCCGTACCAAAATTCCTCAAAACTGGGTACCGGTACCAAAATATTCGGTACGGTACCGGTATGGTACCAGTATTTGAAGGTAAAATTCGGTATTTTGCCGGTACCGTACCGGACCGAGCTCATGTTAGTTTCAGTAAATTAAATTGTAAATGTAACATTATTTGTTTTATTTCTTGATTTTTTATACACAACTTATAAAGAAAACTTTATACCTAATGATACAATCCATTTTGTTAGTAATGTATGTAATATGTCACTTTATTTGCATTAATTTGATATATACACTTATGATTAATGTAATTTAAATTTTCATACCCGGGAAGTTCCTGGGTGATAAATATATTATTTTCCCACACATCGTATATGATAAAAAAAAAATTCTACATTAGTTGTTTACGTCATTTAAATAGTACAACCCGTGAAGCTCCCGGGTGATAACCTAGTTAACTCAATAAGTTGAAGGTTTGGTTAAACTAAACACGTTAAAATGACCACAGGAACATAATAATAGATCATTCAACTTTTTATAATTTCCTTTAACGTGTGGACACAAATATTAAAGTAAAAAAATAAATATAAAAATAAAAACCATGATTAAAAACATGAACCATGCATTTCATACAAACAAAAGAAGCTAACAGAATCAAAGCAACTTTTACAAAACAACCCTCCATCATCATACTCAAATGCGATATTCCAAGACATTTAAGCCACTTATTTTTGCTTCAAATAAAACACACACACTTTCTATAACACATTACTAGACGTTGATGATGAAACCGTAGTTAACCCTCATAAACGGAAATATTTGGCCTTGGTTCAAACTCTTTCTCATTAACTGAGATGTTTGGCCTCGTATCATTATCATAAACAGATATGTTTGGCCTTGGCTCAAACTCTTCATCAACATTCCTTTGTCCTTTTAGATTTGTATCGGTATCGTAAACCGAAATGTTTGGCCTTGGCTCAAACTCTTCATCAACGTTCTTTTTCCCTTTTAAATCTGTACCATTATCATAAACTGAGATGTTTGGTCTTGGTTCAAAATCATTGTTGTCGTCATTTGGATTCATATGATCATTGACATAACTTGAAGTATTAGGTCCTGATTCTAATTCATTTTTGACTGGGGATATGTGGTTTCTTGCCTTTGATAACGTGTTGCAATGGCTTTTCTCTATGGGTTGAGATGACACCGAGGAACCCTTTTGAACAAATGAGTCCTGCCAATAATCTTGAGGATGTGGTCTAGCATCAATGTTGGTAGCACCCTGTTAAACAACGTATGAAAATAATAAGTTGAAATAATAGTTAACTAGTTAAATTTCCCCGCACGTTGTGGTGGGTATCATTCGGTATGGGTTCGATTCATTACGGCATTGATACGGTTTCGCCACTCGGTATATCAAGCGAAAGATAAAGCCCAAAAAATAAAGTCATGATATGACCAAAATAATATCAATATGTGTTTTACATCGGTCAAAAACCATAAATACGAATATCAGTAACGGTTCTGATAATAAAGATACCGATACCGATGTTATACAGTCGAGATCGCCATGGAATCAATGTTGCTAAGACGTTATCTTAAATGTTATATGAGAAAACTTAAAATAATAAAATAAGGAAATAATAAATTAAAGTAATAAAATAATGGAAACTTAAAAAACTATAATATTATAAAAATTTTGAACTATGTTCATGAGAAGTTCCTATTAATATGTATAATGTTCCAATTATAATAATATAACAAATATAGCATATATTTCCTAGGGTGAGAGCAGCACACAACACAAAAACAGTTGGGATTTTCATAAGTGGCGGATCCAGCCAGTTTTTTCACTGAGTTCCTTTTTCCAAATCATACAAGGTTTTACACTACAAAAAAACATTCTTTTCCAAATCATACAAGGTTTACACTACAAAAAAAACGTTTTTTTCCAAATCGACTGGGTTCCTGGGAACCCGGTAAACCCGGTAAACCCCTCTAAATCCGCCCCTGATTTTCATGCATGTCTAACACATTCAATATTAAACGGGGTGCGGTTTTATATATTCCACCAGCAAACATGTTTATGACTCATTTACAATTAATTGTATATATTAACAGGCATCAGCCCATTTAATTAAATGAGTTAACGTGGTTTATACTTTATGCTAGACAATTTTAAAGAGTTGGAAGACTTCAAGTGAATATTATTCTTATTTGAATTCATTACTTTGCATACCCGCCATTGTATGATCACCACCTCTAATAACTTTTTCTAACGCCAACAAAATGGAAGCCCAATTACCAAGGGTAACCCAATGGCAAAATGCGACCTCATACACCCGCAACCACAAACAGCGTTGGGTAGCCCAAGCCCGTCATCACCAGTTCCGGAGAAAACTCACCGCCCGAATGTCCACTACGATTAAACCCAGTTGGTATCGAATTCAAATTTAAGACCTCTGACCTCAAACACAAATCTCCACTTCCCCTCTAAAACCAACTAAGCTATAGCTCATTAGCTACCACCTCTAATTACTAATTGCCACATATACTAATACATTAAATTTAGTCATAAATAAAAATATTCAACTATCTCAATCCCCCCCCCCCCCCCCCTCTCTCACACACACGCACACGTAGATAAAAAGAATCATTCCTTCTCATATTTAGTATGTTAAAACCCGTTTTAACTTGCTAAACGTGAGAAGTGAAGGAGAGATTTTTCTTTTGATATTTCTCGTCTTGTCAAGCACGTATTTTGGTCTCATAATCTAAAAAATAATCGTATATTTAACTTGTGTAGTTATGTAATCAGTCCACACAAATCGGCTTGTTTTTTCAACTAAACATCATGTTTGATCTTTATCTTTATATATATATATATATATATATAGGGTGAGATTACATAGGAAATCCAATTAAATTAGAGATAAAACTCTAGAAAACCCCATGTAACAAGCTTATTTTTTTATGAATGTTGGGCATGTAATACACATGTTTCAATCATTTTGAGCCAACAAAATAAAAAAGCGGCAATAGTTTTTTTTTTTTTTTTTTCCAATTTTGTTTAATAATGAAAAAGAAAACTCTTCAACGTTTTTTTGATTATTTTGGTTCAAAACCTTAAAAAATGTATATTACTAGGGCTGTTCAAAAAACTCGCGGCTCGCAGTTCGCTCGAAGTTCGCTCGAAAAAAGTTCGAAAAAAGCTCGGCTCGAAAAAAGCTCGGCTCGAAATTGGCTCGACTCGAAATTGGCTCGATCTTAACGAGCCGAGCCCGAGCCAAGGTAGGTTCGGTTCGTGGCTCGTTCGTTAGTTGGCTCGTTGGCTCGCTCGTTTGGCTCGTTATGATTATTATATATATATTAATTAATATTATAAATTCTATACTAAACATATATTATAAACTCTTATTATATAAGTTATTATATGCCGTTCAAAAAAAATATAAGTTATTATATGCGATGCAATCTACTAAACATATTGATATGTTCAATAATACTCATTAATAGCCTAGGGCTCTTCATATGCGCTGCCTCTCTAGTCTCTTCATATGCGCTGCCTTTTCAGTTATCAAAACACAGTCCCCAGATGGCGAAATCTCTGATATACGGCTGCCGATTCACAGTCCCCAGATGCCGATTCAATCTCTTCTCTAATGCCCTAATTATATATTGTCGATTTGTCCTAACTTCTAACTCATATCGTTCTTCTACAGTTCTACGCAGTACGCAGGGAGGCTTCGATTTTGCCAATCTGCCCTAACTGATTCTCCTTCAATCTTCCATATAAGGTAAATGACTAACTGTATAATCATGCTTTTGTCCGTATGATCCTAAATCAGGCTTCGATTTTGTCGATTTTGCCCTAACTGTATATTTATTATTATGTGTTTGTAGTTATATATCTATGTTTGTAGTTATATACACGTTCTGGTAATGATTATTGATTAGTATGTATGTTCTAACCCATTTGACCTGCTCAATTTTATTTGATCAGTGTTTCAAGTAGATTTAGGATCAATTTTCTTCAATTTTATTTGCAAACTGCTGTCATAATATACATTACTTACTGTCACTACAAGAAATAAACATAAATTACTTGCTGTCATTTGCAAACTGCTGTCATAATATAGATTACTTACTGTCACTACAAGAAATAAACATAAATTACTTGTTGTCATAATATAGATTATTTTCTATCATTTTATTTGCAAACTGCAGTTTCAATTTTATTTGCAAACTGCTGTCACTACAAGAAATAAACATAAACATAAGCTCACTGTTACTGTTTTGATTTGGATTTACTGATACATATTGTGTTATTATTTTGTAGGAAGCAAGATGTCTTCAAACATAGAATCTGTTGTTGCTGGAGCCAATACCCCAAACGTTGATCCCGTTGAGTTAAGTGATGAAGACAATGTCGAGCTAAACGAGGAAGCAAATGATATGGTTGATGAAATTATGGACAATGAAGGAGATGGTTCAAAACGAAAGTCTTCATTGAAGTGAAAGGTAATTTTAAAATTTTGTATAGATTACTGCAGAATATAAATTATTGCTTTGATGTTTTATATTTATGGTATATAAATATGAATGAACTCAGGATGTTTTGAAGATGGAGAACGAGTGAAGTTCGGGATGTTTTGAAGATGAGATGACGCCTTAATGTTTTGTTTACGTTTTCGTTTTGTTTACGTTTTGAACTTGGTTGTTTATGTTTTGAACTTGGTTGGTTGTTTCCTGTTTCGGTATGATGTTCCTGAATGTACTTTGGTTGTTTATGTTTTGAAGTTGGTTTTTTCTTGTTTTGGTATTATGTTCCAGAATTACTAATGTAATGAACAAATGTTCTACTTATAATTTTTATGGTATTATGTTCCTGCATTAGTAACCCAGCTACAAATGTTCAACTTTTATGGTTTAATATATAATCCCAGCTAAAAAGAGGCAGTTTTTGTTTAATTTCTTTAAAAACGAGCTGGCTCGTCGAGCCGCGAGCTGGCTCGAACTTTTTTCGAGCCGAACTCGAGCCCATATTTTCAGCTCGATAAATTTTTCGAACCGAGCCCGAGCCGGCTCGTTTAACTTCGAGCCCGAGCCCGAGCCCACATTGGCTCGGCTCGGCTCGGCTCGTTTACACCCCTATATATTACGTGCCCTGAAGTTTTTAAAAAAAATGATACATAGGGTTTTCACCCTAACTTAGGGTTTTCCATTTTATCTTTACAATATATATATATATATGGTGGGGTTCAGCTATAAAGTCTATTTTTCTTAAAAAGTGTACAAAGTCATAAAACACATTCAAAACCCACAAATAACACAGTAAAGATCACTAAAACACAAAATCCAAACCCTAACAGTCTATAAAAACATCAAACACACCATCATAGAACTATGAATAGAAAACAAAACACGATAATCAACATAAAACACACTAATATTAGTCATTCGATAATCAAAACCTTATCATCTAAAACACAACACAAAACCCACAAATATGACGTTTTAGTAATCTTCACTTTGTTATTTGTGGATTTTAAGTGTGTTTTATGGTTGTCGTTATGGTGTTTTATGATTTTTACGAGTTCGTTTCGATTATAAGAATTCGAATTCGATTCAATTCGAGTCAAATAAATCGAATACGAATCGAATACGAATTTATAATTTCAAATTCGATTCGATTCGAAATTCGAATAAAAATTATACATTTTTATTTATTATTTTTATATATAATATACATATATAACTTTTACTAGGCTATACTATAAATTTTTTTTCTAAGTATTAAAATTACCCATTACCAAACCCACTACATGGCCCATAACTAAAACTTAAGTAACAAATATGTCAATAGATTTATAAGCGTATAAATATTAACTTGTAATGTGGAGTGGTTATTCCCGACTTCTCGTTTTGAATTTTAGACTTGTGGTACTTTATTTGGAATTTTTTAATGTGATATTGTGCTTTATGGCTGCTTTAAAATTTATGTTTCATTTTGAAAGTTTTTTACATGTTTTTAAAGAATCTGAATGAAATCGGATTTATTCGAATTCGATTTTTTAACGAATACGAATACGAATTGAGTTTTTTATTCGAATACGAATTCGAATCGAATTCGGTAGGTTTTAATCGAATTCAAATCGAATACGAATTCAAGGAAAAATAAAAATTATTCGAACAATTAAATTCGAATAATTCGTAAATTCGATATTCGATTCGATGAACACCCCTATATGTGTGTGTGTGTGTGTGTGTGTTTGATGTTGAGAAGAGGCATATATTGTGAGAGAATGAGGTATATTTAGTAATTAGTAGCACCCTTACCATAATAAGTGAAAGGAGAAGCAAGAAAGCAAGTGATGACTCCATCTCTGAAGTACAAATGTATTTAGAGCTTTTGGTGTATGGATACAGGATAGGATAACATTGGTTCTATTTATAGTAATATAAGATGCTTCGGTTTATTATTATTAGACCTACCAAATAAAAATCTGTTTTTAAATAGACGTAAATACAAATAAAAAACTGGATACGATTTTTTTAAGTTTTTTTAAATTTTGATATGCATGGAAACTCGCATGTATCATGTGATTTTTTTGTCACTCTGACATTATTGCTGTGCGCTAGCACTTCGTAATATCTCCTATATTTTATGCACAACATTATTGCCATTCTACAATACAAAAGAGTGGTAGACCGTAGATGAAGTGTTTATCGTTTACCAAAAATTATCTTTCGTCGTATACAAAGTAAAAGAGGTTATAGGGTTACGGTAAAATTAAAATTTATACGGGTTGTGAAAATTTAGAGAAGTCGGTCTGACGAAAGTTTTTTTAAACAAAGCCTTTACCAAAAATCTTAAAAATATCAACTTTTCCCCCAAAAATAAAAAAATTAAAAAAACTGTTTTTTTTTTTCATTTACGGCAACTGTAAATGCTGTAAAAAATGATGCCATGGTTATATCATCAACTTTTTACAACTGCTGTAAGGTTCAAAAAAACCACTTCAATTTTTTTTAACTCTTTTTACGATAGTGTTTCGAAACATTTTAATCTAGAGGTATGAACAAAATGGGGGCAAAACTCGCATAGTAAGACCGAGTTCTCAAAATTCTCACAACTCGAAGTGGTTTTCCCTTGATCTTGATCTAAAGGTTATATATATATAGTAGAAGTTGGGTAGAAAGTGTGTTTTTCCTAGAAAGTCTAGGAAGCAATAAGAATGCGACATGTGGCATTGAAGGATTTTATCTAAAAGGGCATTTATGTACTTTCACAATCTATTTTTATTTTAGGAAATTATCTTCAATAACTAACTATCCATAAATTTCGAAATTTTTTGTTTTCGATTTCTGATCTCACTTAATATCAATCATTCCTTCGTTTTCTTGCTGGAATCTATCAGCATGTTCTTGGTACTGTGTTTTAACAGTTTGTTCTTGGTGATGTGTTTTAACAGCAAGCAGATTCATACAGCTGTGTTTTATTATTCAGATTCATACAGTTGTGTTTTAACCGCAAGCATATTCATACAGTTGTGTTTTAGCATTCATATTCATACAGCTGTGTTTTAACAGTAAGCAGATTCATACAGTTGTGTTTTAGCATTCAGATTCAAACAGTTGTGTTTTAACAGCAAGCAGATGCATACAGTTGTGCTTTAGCATTCAGATTCATACAGTTGTGTTTTAACAGCAAGCAGATTAATACGATGTGTTTTCTTGATGTTTCTTGACGCTGTGTTTTAACAGCAAGCAGATTAATACGATGTGTTTTCTTGATGTTTCTTGACGCTGTGTTTTAACAGCATGTTCTTGGTGCCCTGCATGATTAATACCTGCGACTACGGGGTCTTTCGAACGGCTTCCGACAACTGATCCGGTGCTCTCCATCCTTTCTAAAGTTATCTTATTCCATGATTGTAGTTATTTTTGGTAGGGATTGGAGTTTCGAAGTTGGGTTTGGAGAGAGAGAGAGAGGGAAAATCGCGTGAAATTAGGGACTGGGTTTGACTGACGGTTATCTAATTGATTTAAAACACGATATATTGACAAAATTGCCCCTAGTCTTTTAAATCAATGAATTAAATAAACTAAAAAATTACAAGATTGCCATTGACTTCATCTTAACCATTAAACACACCCATTGGATGGTCCAGATCGCTTCCTAGACTTTCTAGGAAAAACACACTTTCCGCAGGATCCCTACTCTATATATCTATACTATATTATAATACATGAGGGAAGGATTCCCAAAAGTTAAGAACTTCTTCCCCCATTATTTATAAATAAACCCCTAGAATGAGGGTAAAGTGGTCTTTTAAACCATAATTATTTTTTAGTCCCTCAATCTATTACATTTAAATCCTTGACATTTAACATAATTATGGGTAATTAGTTACACTCCCTCCCCTCTTTAATTCTTTAATGTATTCCTGCGATATCTTACAACCCGTAATGTTTTAAAAAAATCCGAAGGTACCATGACGATCGGCACATTTTTTTAAACGTTTCGATAGTTGTCTTTTTTAGTTTCGCCGTGCGTTCATAAAGTACAAATAGCCGATGCGTAAATGTACAATTGATTAAAGCCAACATTTGTTTTTTACCCAAGCCAGCTTTGACCATTACCTAGCTACCGTGCATTAACGTTTGTTTTTTACCCAAGTTTTTTGTTTTGAACGACATTAATAAACTAAAATATTCCCTAATTTTACTTGTACAGAGTCAGTTTGTTGTGGCATGTTTAATATAGTATAGATAAAACTCACAACAAACTTCCTATTAAACATGCCACAACAAACTAAACAGGATATGTGCATCTTATTTTAAAAATTTAAAACTCACAACAAACTTCCTAAATAAATGGATGACCAATCTAAAACTAAACCCTAATGGACTACTATAAATACATAGCAAACACTCACAATGGGTAGGGTTCTAGAGTGAACAATGGTTAAGTTGTGAACAAAATGAACAAATCTTGACCCTTCATTTCTTAGATGATGAGATTTAATGGTAATGGCAATTTGGTAAATATTTTGTAAAATATAACCAGTAAATAAGGGGGATAGGGGCATTAATGTAAATGTATACTAAATGTAATTATGTAAATATCACAATCACAATCTCTCTCATAAAGATCAATCGGTGGTTTCATCATCTCTCTCCTAAATCTAAATTTGTAAATATCACAATTTCTCTCTCATTGTCTCTGTAACTGATCAACCATCTCCTCCATTTTAGGGTTCTTCATCAAAAATCGATCGGCAGTTTCAAGTTCATCATCTCTGTAATCGATCGGCCATCTCCTCCATTTTTTTGTGTTTTTATCAAATAAAAGAAGACAGAAGATAGAAGATTAAAGGGCGACGACGAAGAACACTCTTTACCGTCATCATCATCTTCGTCGGAACGGCGAGCAACCAAGGTACACCGATGTAATCCCTCGTGTTTGTTTGATTAGACATCGTCGTTGTTCGATTGGTCAGGAATTGGTTACATTGTTTATGAATCATTAATTTGAATTATTGTTTGGATCGTTTTGATGTTGAATGGGTATTCGTCGATGAAATCAATAGAGGGTTAGGGTTTTTGTTTCTTGTTTGAGGCGGGTGTACACATGTGTATTCCGATTACTTGAATTGATTTTTAGGGGGGGGGGGGTAAATGTGATCAGATTGTACACATATGTACAGTGTGTTTTTTGTGTGTTTTTTGTTTATTAATGCTCTGGTTTTGAAGATGTATTAATAACGTGGTGTAAAAGTTGTTCTAAAAGTTTCTTAATCACAAGTTTTTTGATAGTGTTGACTTAAAAAATAATCTTTTATGTACAACTGTGTACAGCAAGGTTAATTAGGTTGAGATTTTGAAAAAAATTGTGTATATACACCTGTGTACAGCGTGCTCTGTTTTTTAAGGGATTCTAGGTTGTTTGTTTGGTTGAGTTGGTGTAGAGTCGTTTATGTACACCTGTGTACAGCGTGGTTAATTAGGTTGAGATGTTCAAAAATTGTTTATGTACACTTGTGTATAGCGTGCTTAATAAGGTTGAGATTTTGTAAAATCGTTTGGTGCCTCTGTTTATTTTTTATTTTTTGAAGAATAAGGTTGATTTAACAGTTTTTGTCATACTCTGTTTTGTTATTAATTACCTAAAGGAAGTTCAGCATCCGAATTGGTTGGAGCTTGAAGCAGCAATGCAATACAGGTCTGAGTCTCCAATAGTCGTGATTATGAAGATACAGTTGAAGAGACACGTTAACTGAATGAATCGAAAAATCCGATCGCGTTTAGTTCCAAGATTCAGTGTCTTGTGGAGCCTCCAGCAAGCCAAAATGTGGTATGTGGGTTATAAGATTATCTTGTATACAATTAACTTTGCATGCTTATTGTTGGGTTGTTAAATATTAATGGATGAAAACAGTAGGATGGAGATCAAGTGAAGCCAGTTGTTGGAAAGCACATAAAGGGCTACAACTGTAAAAAGTCAATGTGCCAGAAAAAGTAATGCGAGTGTTATCAGGGTTGTTCACATCCCGGTGTTATGGTTCAATTCGTTTCAGATTCTCGCAAATTACTTATCTTAGAGGTGTCTGTTTTGACATGTATACTTATACAACGTGTCAAGTTATGTACTATATCTAACGGGTCAAACAAGAAAAACTAAAAATATTATGTTTTGCATTGTATAGATTAATGTTTGTTTGGTTTTTTCATTATCTACAGCTTGTTATCATTCAAGAGAGAGATTTTGTTGATAGGTTTTTTTTATTGTGATGTTGTAGTAGTATAGATCAAGTTTTGTAACATACAGGGGTTTTTACTTTGTTTTTAGGCGATGGTATGATTTTTGCTTGGTTGATTTGTTGTAGACATTTGTACAGGAGTTTTTTTATTAAATACACTGGGTTATGAAGATTTATTAATACACTGTGTACGTATGTGTATACTGCGATGTACACATGTGTATATTGTCTGCAACCTGGGTTGTACACTATGTACACATGTGTATACGTAGTCGATACACATTAACACATGGGCTTACAAAGCTGGGTAGTAGTATAGATCAAGTTTTGGTAACATGTATATATGGTTCACAAAACCAACCAACGTAAGCATTAACACATGGTCTTACAAACTTTTACTAAAATCATTTTGAAATTGATAGAAGGTACATTGAGAAAACTCATTGTTCTAGAAACATAACTCGAGTAAAATGTCTACTTTGTGACAACAAAAACAAGTTCTAAGGAAAACTAACGTAAAATTAAACAAATGTAGCACACGGTTGTGACAAGCAGCCGATTAGATGACATGTACCAACAGACTCCATCCTTCGAATGTCACCGCCATATGAATATTTAAAATGCTTCTTTTTGGTGAGTCTGGTCATTAAACCTTCCATGAAAGATCAAAACTTGACAAATTGTTAAACAAATATTAGGAAAAATGTCACGATTGTTTAGCCCGAACACGACCACTTCTACGAATAGTCTTGTCTGATGAATCCATTTGGGGAGCTTGAAGATCTGCATTTGTTTTTCTCTTTCTGCCATTTGGGGAGCTTGAACTTCTGGCACTAAACTAAAAAATATACAAAAAAAACCCCTACAAACTGTGTGTTGCTTACAATATTTATGTTTGTGTACAAAAAAAAAGAACATACTGGGAATACATAAACAAAGCATGATTCTATAGAACCAACACAAAACAAGTATAATACCCAAACAACTCGGATCCAATTTGAACAACAACAGCAGCTCAGACTTTGAACTTTGAACAATCTGCAACTGACTTTTCCGATTAAATGTTTGCCAGAATCAAATCCGTCTCCGATTAATGTTCATCGGAATACAAGTACAATACCCAAACAACTAACGATACACACCTGGTTTTAACAAAATCAACTGTCTATTCCGATTAAAATGTTCGTCGGAATCCAATCCGTCTCCGATTAATGTTCGTCAGAATCTTATGTCGTCTCCGATTAATGTTCGCCGGAATAATGGAGCCTCTGATGAAAAATATGAACATGATGAACTGGGTTTATGAAGATACTTATGGGTGAATTCGATAAATCTGGTGAATGGATTTGATAAATCTGATGAACTGGGTTTATGAAGATAAATATGAATGATTAAAGTTGAATTCGAAATCTGATGAACTAGGTTTATGAACATAAATATGAATGATAAAAGTTGAACGTGATGAACTGGGTTTATGAAGATAAATATGGTTGAATAGGGAGAATCTGATGAACTGGGTTTATGAAGATAAATATGAATGATAAAAGTTGAATTCGAAAATTGACTTACTGAATTATTGTTCTTGTAAGGTTGGATAGAATCATGGAATAAAATTAAAAGATAATTCAGATTTCCCTAAATATAGGAAGATGAAACTGAATATTGATTTGTAAAGAATAATAAATTAATAAAAATAAATGTTATATTACAATCCTATCCTTTTCATCTAAAAAATAAATGGATGGTTAGGATTAGTTCACTAGGTTCACAACCAAGGATGTTGTTCACTCATGATCCCTATCCCACTCACAATTCTACATTTCTATTGCTAAACAGATTTAAAATATGGAGCCAGTTCTGAATTCACTTGATGCGAAAAAACAAGCATGCGATATTGAAAAATCTAAGGTCGGTTCTATGATAAGTTTTGTTATATCGCAATAATGAATAATTGTTTTCTTTTATTTACTTTTATGTGAATACTAACTTATTTGATTTTTCAGATTCAACACACCAATTTAAACACCCCAGTTGTCGAACAAGCTTTTGTTAGTTTTTAAGTAATATTTTCGCTTATAATCTTTCATATTAACAAGTTCGTTATGTTATTATTTGGTGTTTTATTGTAGGATGATGGTGATAATAGTGTTGAAATTATTTCTTATGGTGCAATGTTCAGTCCATACAAGTCTAATCTTCAACGTCAATTTAGTAAAGAGGTAATTTTAAAATTTGTTTAATCTTTTTTAAATTTTTTATTCAATATTTGTTTTTTTATAAAATTTATTTAATCATTTTTATTAAATTTTTGTTTTTTAAGGATCGGAAGTATGAGAAATCAAAAGAAAAGATCTAAGAGACTCTCTGAATGGAAATGGGTCGAGATTATAAATTTAGATGATTCTGAGGACGATGAGAAAGAAGATGAATTAGATGATACTGCTGATTAGAGCACAAACAAGAAAAACGGATCAAAAAAGAAGAGAAATTAGATGAAATATATCAAGTGTTTTTATGTTTTTTTTCATTTTCAGTTGTTTTTGTTTGATCTAGACTATCCCATGAATAATAAAGTTTATTTTATATTTTAAGTTTATGTTTTGTGTTATTTTATTGCACTTATAATTTACATCTCGATTGAACTAATATACTTTTGTCATTTGTTTAGTATTTTTTATTAACAAACGAATCTTTACATGTTTAAAACAGTTTTTCTATACTTTATTTATTATTAATTTTTATAACAAAACAAAACTTTGATATTTAGTAGATAGAAGATAAACTATGTTCCAAAATTTTAGGAATTATTTAATACTAATTTACGATATTAGTAGATAGATAGTAAACTATATCCCAAAACTTTAGGAATTATTTAATACTAATTTACGATATTTATTTAATACTAATTTACGATATTAGTAGATAGATAGTAAATATATCCCAAAATTTTAGGAATTATTTAATACTAATTTACGATATTTAGTAGATAAATAGTAAACTATGTCCCAAAATTTTAGGAATTATAAGTCAACTAATTAGGTCCTCCAAGTTAATTATATGGGATGAGGCATCGATGGCGAAACATCAGGCGATAGAGGTAGTTGATCGAACATTGCAAGACATTATAGGTGTTAGGCTCCCATGTGTAACACTTATGACATATATCCACCATAATAATGTTATCATATACAAATAAGAAAACTACCAGCAACGAGTGCCGCAATCCAAAGTGTCGCCCCCAACGCATCGCGCGGGCACCCTACTAGTATATATATATATATATATATATATATATATATAGGGAGGAGCTCATGCGAGAACCACCTTTATTGTGAGAACCGCGAGAACCAATGTGAACACAACCTAAAATAGCTAAAAAACCCTAAAAAAAAACCTAACCTCCACCCCCCCACCCCCCCCCCCCCAAGCTAAATGCTAAAAACTAAAACCTAAAAAAAACCTAACCCCCCCCCCCCCCCACCCCAAAAAACCTAAACCCCCCTCCCCCACCCCCCAAAAACCTAACCCCCCCACCCCCCAAGCTAAAATGCTAAAAACTAAACCCCAAAAAACCTAAAAAAATCTAAAATTTTTTTTTTGAATTTTTTAATATTTTTATGTTAAAATCGCTACTTTTAGAAGCCAAAAAAAAAAAAAAAAAAAATTTTTTTAAAAAATATATTTTTTTTTATTCGAAAAGTAGCGATTTTTTTATAAAAAATATTGAAAAATTCAAAAAAAAAAAAATTTTTTGTGTGATTTTTAGCTATTTTTAGGCATTTTTGGTTGTGTTCACATTGGTTCTCGCGGTTCTCGCAATAAGAGGTGGTTCTCGCATGATCTTCTCCCTATATATATATATATATATATATATATGGGAGCGCTAAAATGAAAACCATCTCCAGTTGTAATAACCGCGAGAACCACTTTCTAGCTATTTGATCTTCAAAATGGATGAATTAGATTAAAAGTAATAAAAAATAATATTAAATATTTTTTGTCTTGTTATGTCTTTAATATTTTAATACAAACAGGTTGTTTAGTAAAATTACTCTATTTTGTCTTTTTGTCTTTATTGTTTTTTATTACTTTTTGTATTATTATATTAATTTTTACTTTTTAAACTTAATTTTTTTTATTAAAAGCATTTTTAAATTCAGATTTTTTAACAGATTTTTTAAACGTTTTACGTTTTACGTTTTTACGTTAAACTTTTTACGTTTTTACGTTTTACGCTTTTACGTTAAACTTTTTACGTTTTACGTTTTTATGTTTTACGTTTTTACGTTTTACGTTTTTACGTTTTACGTTTTATGTTTTTACGTTAAACTTTTTACACTTTTTACGTTTTACGATTTTACGTTTTACTTTTTTACATTACACTTTTTACGTTTTACGTTTTTGCGTTAAACTTTTTACGTTTTACGTTTGACTTTTTTTTTGTACAAAAACCTTTTTACGTAAAAACGAGCGCACCCAAAAATCGCAAAATCGGTAGGTGTCTCTGATAGATTGTTATCATCATCGACTGGGGAAAAAATATAAAAAACCAACAACATCAAAACAATGTGTATCTCGAAAAAAACGAGGTTTGGCTCAGATTTCCCGATAATCAAAAGGCTGCAAAGTGGGGTTGCAGGTTCAAAAACCTACCCTACAACATCCTTGCTGCGCCATCGTCATCAAAATCTACGTTTTTTTTTGCATCATCGCCGCCCCATCCAAACAGATCAAAACCCACAAAATCAAAGGATACAAATGCATCATTCACTGCCAGCTCAACCCCAATATAAAAAAACACATATCAATCCAAGTTCCAAAATAAAAGCAACTCAGTTTATGAAAACACAAAAACCATCAGAATCCAAGTTTCAATAAAAAAAAAGCAACTCACTTTATGCAAACACAAAAACCAAAACAAAAGCAACTCACTTCAATCACCGGACCGACATCGACGGGCACCACCGGCATCGACGGACACCACCGGCATCGACGTTCAAACAACCACCATCGTTCACCGTCAACCACAACACTAACATCAAAGATCGGACACCAACATCATAGATCGGGACACCAACAACCACAACATCATATCGGAGCTCACTACCCCCAAATCGGAGCTCACTGCCGTCACTTCTCTCTCACTCTATCTTCTTCAACTTTCTTCTTCCTCTTTTCACTCTCTCTGATTTAATACACAGTAAGAACAAAAAGACCTCCTACTCTCTTCTAACAACACAGATCATTAACGGATCTCTCTCTCTCTACGATGTTCAACAACATAGCTGCCATAGATCTTATTCTACTCATTTTCTAATACAACAATGGCGATTGGCCAGAGTCGATGAGGGTGGGTGACCGGCACCGCAGATGTGCGGAAGGCCGTAGTCGGTGGGATGGTGAAGTGTGACGGAGGTTGATGGCGATTGGCCGGAGACGGTGGGATGGTGAAGTGTGACGGAGGTTGATGGCGATTGGCCGGAGTCGATGAGGGTGGGTGACTGGCGGTGATGGGGGGTCCAGGGGGGAGATCCGGCGGTGGAGGTTCCCCTTCTCTCTCATCGAAGATGTATATGGTGTTTGAGACAAATGAGGATGAAGACACAGGTGAGATTTAAAAGGAAGAGAGAGAGAGGGTGAGATTTAAATAAAGAGAGAGAGGGTGAGATTTAAATGAAGAGAGAGGGTGAGATTTGACATGTGAGGTAAATGACCAAACTACCCTTTTTGTTGGCAAAATATGATTTGTGGAGAGTGGTTCTCATGGTTCTTACAACTGGAGGTGGTTTTCAATTTAGCGCTCCCATATATATATATATATATATATATATATATATATATATCAGGTTGGGTTCATTTCAGAACTCTAAATAATTGCAGAACTTTCAGAATTCTTAATAAACAATCATTTTATATGTATGTTTTTGTATTTAGGATCCTTTTATCATCTATTATATGTATTTTTATGATTACATACATGTTAAAAGTAGTTTACATATGTTTAATAGCCAAATTATATAAATGTGTAATAACTAGTTACATATATGTAAAAAAACTACTTCACATATGTGTAATTATAAATTTACAAATAAAAAATAATAAAATTACTCTTAACATGTATGTAATCATAAAAATACACATAATAAATGATAAAATTATCCTAAACATAAAAATATATAAATAAAAAGATTGTTTATTAGGAGTTCTGCGAGTTCTGTAAATATTTATGGTTCTGAAATGATCCTTGCCCTATGTATGTATGTATGTATGTATGTGTGTGTGTGTGTGTGTGTGTGTGTGTGTGTGTGTGTGTGTGTGTGTGTGTATGTGTGTATGTATGTGTGTGTGTATGTATGTATGTATGTGAAAGATTAAACGAAAACCCTATGTAACATTTTTATTTTTTTCTAAAAAAACAGGGAATGTAACATAAATGTACTTGAAAATTTTTATAAATAAATGTAAAAAGAGCATACTAGTTTTTTTTAAAATGTTCAAAATTTGTATGTTACAATTTTTTGGACATATATATTATATAACATGAAATTTTTAACATTTTAAAAAAAATAAACTATTCGGCACTTTTTTGTTTTTCTTTTACAAAAATGTTCAAATATATGTATGTTACATTTCATATTTTTTCTAGAAAAAAATAAAAATATTACAAAAGGTTTTATAAATGTTTTTTTAGTTTTCTTAACTCAAATGGGTTTTCATTTTATCATTCTCCCCTGTATACATATATAAAGTTATAGAGAAGTTAACAAACGTAACTTTTTTAAATAAGATATAATGGATCTACGTAATGCAAACATCATTATCTTTTTTATGAAAAATAATAAAGATGTTAAATGTAATATAGCGATATATATTGTACATCATTTTCATGTAAGTTAATAAAAACTCATGTTTACACCCTTATCAACTTTTTAGTTAAGAAACTAAAAAGAAAATATTAATCGTATCTTAAAATTAGTAATTAAAGGTTACAAATATATGCTAATACGAAACGATTAATATTTTCTTTTTTAGATGCGACTAGGAGAGCAAAAGTTACCAAAGCTATAGGGATGACCATGGTACCCGTTCGGTACCGGTACCGAAAATCCTCAAAAGTGGGTACCGGTACCGAATATACCCGGTATGGTACGGTTCGGTACCGATATTTTAGTGTAAAAAGTGGTAAATACCGGTACTGAATCGGTACCGAAAATGTACCCGGTTCGGTAAATTCGGTACCGATACCGGTTCGGTACCCGATACCATTTGCTCTTCCCTACCTATTACACAAGAGAGCAAAAGATGCGGCTAGGAAAAAGTAAAGGCGTGGTTCTCCTAATGGATCGCATCAATTGATCCAACCAACACCTCATATTATTGAGTTTGGGTACTCCTAAAACTAAAAGGTGCGTTTCTCCTATGGGACTGCATCATCTGATCCATTCCCCAGACAAAAAATTAAATTTAATCGTTTGTTAGAGATTTATGAGTTTTTAAGTTCAAAAGTAATCGTTTGTTTCAAATTTACCTTTTTTACTCATAATTTTTGTATACATTTGTGATTTGTGTTATCGAGAGTTCAGGTAGGGGATTGGGGTTTACTAAAGGAGTAGGATCAAATACAAACCACATTTCACATACAAACTCTAAGAACCATTTAAAAGGTGTCAGATGACATCCAAACAATTATGAAAAATGATAAAATAATATCTTAAATAATATCAATTATATTGAATTCCCTATATATATATATATATATATATATAGGGCTTGGCTATACAAGAAACCCCATCTTTTTTAAGAAACCTTGGAAACCCAATGTGAGTCATTGATTGTCTCTCATCACACTTGATCAATGGCTCTCATAATTTTAGTAACAATTAGATTTAAAAGAAATGTAATAATACACATTAGTCAACTGAAAAGGGCATTTTGGGTAGAACATTTCCTTCTCTCTCCACTGGCTAGTCTTATCATCTCTCTTTAATGCAATCATCTTTCTCTCTCTTCATATCCAATTCAAAATCACAATCCCTCTCTCTAAAAATCACAGATCTCATCTTCTCCTCCCCCGAATCAAAACCCTAGCCCCCATGACTTTCCCTTCTCTCTACACAACACTTACAACCTGCAAGCCTAGAGAGAGAGTGAGAGCCGTGAGAGAGAGTACCAGAGAAATCGAAAGAGAAAGAGATGTCCAGAGAAATCGAAAGAGAGATAGAAAACTGGTATGTTTCCAGCCAAGAACACACATACAAGTGTGTGAGAGAGAAGAAGTTTGAAGTATGTTGTTTTAGAGAGAGAATGATGACACACGCACGAGTGTGTGTGTGAGAAGAAGGTTTGAAGATCTTCTTCATGTTCATCGGACGGTTATAGATCCGGTAAGTGTTCTTGAAATATCATTTCACACTTGATTTTTTGTTGAAATGGTTATTAATATGTTTTTGTGTGCTGAAAGTGTTTTAGTAATGGTTGTTAATATGATTTTGTATTTTAAATAAATCAAAAACTTTAGGATGAGATTTTGAACGAGTTTTTTTTGTTGGTTTGGTTGCTTGTTAGATGCCTTTGATCTTAATAGTAGCTGTTTTTTTGTTGGTTTGGGTTCCTTGTTTGGGTTTTTGATCTGAACAGTAAATGTTTTTTTGTTTGGTTGCTTGATTCACAGACTCAGACCCATAACATGTGTTAAGCCCCCTGTTAGAATGTTATGTAACGTGTGTTGATTTACAAAAACAAACCCATAAAGGTTTAGGTTGCTTGTTTGGGTTGCTTGTTTGGGTTTTTGATCTGAACAGTAAGTGTTTTTTTTTGTTAACAATAATTGTTTTTTTTGTTGGGTTGCTTGATTTACAAAGACAGACCCATAACATGTGTTAAGCACCTGTTAGAATGATATATAACGCGTGTTAATCATAATATGTTGATTATGATAACAATTACTCATTTTGTTCATTAGAGGCAATGTTACTTTTTCGGTAAATTGGGATTGCATATTCAACATATTAGTTTGTTGTGATGAGCAGGAGCTTGAGAAAACAACACTGAAAGAAAGGAAACTAGGATTCTTCTCATGTGGAACTGGTAATCCCATTGATGACTGCTGGACGTGTACCCCGAACTGCCAAAAGAACCGCATGCGCCTTGCAGACTGTGGTATCGGTTTTGGGCGGAATGCCATTGGAGGCAACGACTTAACGGTTTTACATGGTCACGGATTCTGGAGACGAGTCATTTATAGTAACACATGTACCGGTAATGTGGATAGTATGTAACGTGTAATATGAAACGAGCCATTCATGGTAACACGTGTATCGGTAATTTTCGAATATATAATATGAAACGGGTCATTTGTTTTGCACAATTTTGGAAGTATAACATGTGTTAAGCCTCTGTTATAATCTTTTTGTAACCTGACATGTATTCATGTTTAAGCTAGTGGTTTACAAAACACCATGATGTGTATATACTGATCTAACATGTGTTACAATTTTTCTGTTTGGAACATGTAATTGCTTAACATGTGTTAAGCCTCTGCTATAATCTTGGTTTAACCCAACATGGTGTCATGTATAAGCTAGTGGTTTCCAAAACAATATTAACTTGTATAATCTTGGTTTAACCCAACATGGTGTCATGTACAAGTAATAAAAGTACAAGTTAGTATGTAACGTGCAATATGAAACGAGCCATTTATGGTAACACATGTACCGGTAATTTTGGAATATGTAATATGAAACGGGTCATTTGTTTTGCACATCTTGTAAATGTATAACATGTGTTAAGACTCTGTTATAATCTTTTTGTAACCTGACATGTATTCATGTATAAGCTAGTGGTTTACAAAACACCATGATATGTATATACTGATCTAACATGTGTTACAATTTGTTTTGCACATTTTGGAATGTATAACAATTTCATGCAAAGGACGAGTCAGCAAATTTAGCAGATAAACAGCAAAGACAGACCGTCAACGGAAGATCCATCCCTTCTTAGTCCGCCATGAGACTCACCAACAAGCAAAAAAGGATATTTGTGTTACTATTGGGCTCTATGCATCCATTTTTGTTGTAAACTCACCAACAAAAATGTTTTGTGTTGGAGTCACCCGTTTTTGACGCATGCTAACATGTTAACAAACGTTATATATCATATGTTCCGGATGTTAATGAAAACAAATGTGAAAACAAACGCTGACATAAACGTAACACATGTTAATGAAAACAAATGTGACCTTACATGTACACTAACACATGTTAGTATCTGACCAACTATTGAGGGCAGTCATTTTTCCATCGTGCGATCCATTCGGCCTTAGAGAAACAAAAATAATATTTTTTGGATTCAACAACACGTACCAGTAACACATGAACCACCTAAGATTTTATACACACGTACCAGTAACACATGAACCACCAAATATCCCCTGGTTCAGGATGTTTGCTTTTGAACTACTGTTTTATTGTAAACTCACCAACAAAAATGTTTTGTGTTGGCGCCATGGTTCGGGATGTTTGCTTTTGAACTACTGTTTTATTAAAATGTTATAAAAATATACCAATTAAATGACAACCATAGATCTAGTTAATAGAACATAATCAATGGTTGATGTTTGGCTTCATAGAATTTCACAATGGTTTCGAATGTCAATCTAGTCAAATGAAATAAAATACATGGTCTACATTTATCCACATGGTCAAAGAAGTAATCATGTTCTTTTTATCCTTTGTACATACTTTTTAAATTAACAAAGGTTAACACACGTTATATATCATTCTATCAGGGGCTTAACACATGTTATACATGAACACATGTCAGGTTACATCATGGAGTTCTGTTACAGCATGAACCACTAACACATGTTATAAATGAACGAATAGTTCCTTCCCAAAAAATGTGACCTATTGAATATCTTTTTTTTAACACATGTCCCCGCATTAACGTCGCCTACATCCATCCAGCTTGTCGATTGAATATCTTTATTGGTCTGTTTCTGTAAATCAACACACGTTATATATCATTCTAACAGGGGATTAACACATGTTATGGGTCTGTTTCTGTACTATAACGCACAAAAACAGTTACTATTCAGATCAAAAGCCCAAAACAAAGCAACCTAACCAACAAAAAACAGTTACTATTCAGATCAAAAAGCACCAAACAAGGCAACCAAACCAACAAAAAAACAGTTACTGTTCAGATCAAAATCCCCAAACCATCAAACACATTTTTTTAACACAAAAATAACTAATCCATGAATCAAAATCAAACGAGTTTGAAACCAAAACAAGTAATCCATGAATCAAAATCAAAATTTATAAACACCAGAAGAATGAAAACCAAACTAAGATCAATAGTATTGAAATTTATTACCTATAAACGTCATTCTTTTTTTTTTTTGAAACAATAATCAATGGTATTGAAAAATAATTAATCTTTTGGCAACATTCTTACTTCTGGAAAAAAATAAAACCAATTGTGAAGAACGAAAATCAAAGTAAATGACAATTAAAAAATGAAAACCAACTTATTATTGACAGGATCTTGATTCTTCGACAGTATCTTGGTTCTTCGATTTCTTTTAAGAAATTAACATGTAAAGTTGAATTTGGGGTGTAAAAAAGAAAAAAAAAACTCGAACCCATAAAAAAAAGGATGAAAAACCTTGATCATTCTTGTCCTCGTCAGTAGGGAACTCGTTGTGAATGACGTTCCCGTCAGTGGGGATCTTGAAATGGATGTTTTGAAATGGTGGATCTTGAAACCGAAATGAAGTTCATGGAAATGGATCTTGGGTAGAACTTGAAACAGATATGAAGTTAATGGAAAATGGAGGTTTTGAAAGAGTGGATCTTGAAACACAGAGATGAAGTAAGTTAATGAAAAAATGGAGGTTTTGAATGGTGGATCTTGGGTTTTGAAAGTAAATTTGGATGTGATGGGGTATTAATTATTGTCAAATCAAAAAGGGGAAATATCTAAGATAGAGGTGAAAATACCATAATGCCCTCAAGGATAAAAAGAATATGATATTTACTATGGACACATGGCAAAATCTAGACCATGCATTGAGTTTGCTAAGTTTTCTAAAAAAATGGGGTTTCTTGTAGAGCATTATCCTATATATATATATATATATATATATATATATATAGGGCTTGGCTATACAAGAAACCCCATCTTTTTTAAGAAACCTTGGAAACCCAATGTGAGTCATTGATTGTCTCTCATCACACTTGATCAATGGCTCTCATAATTTTAGTAACAATTAGATTTAAAAGAAATGTAATAATACACATTAGTCAACTGAAAAGGGCATTTTGGGTAGAACATTTCCTTCTCTCTCCACTGGCTAGTCTTATCATCTCTCTTTAATGCAATCATCTTTCTCTCTCTTCATATCCAATTCAAAATCACAATCCCTCTCTCTAAAAATCACAGATCTCATCTTCTCCTCCCCCGAATCAAAACCCTAGCCCCCATGACTTTCCCTTCTCTCTACACAACACTTATAACCTGCAAGCCTAGAGAGAGAGTGAGAGCCGTGAGAGAGAGTACCAGAGAAATCGAAAGAGAAAGAGATGTCCAGAGAAATCGAAAGAGAGATAGAAAACTGGTATGTTTCCAGCCAAGAACACACATACAAGTGTGTGAGAGAGAAGAAGTTTGAAGTATGTTGTTTTAGAGAGAGAATGATGACACACGCACGAGTGTGTGTGTGAGAAGAAGGTTTGAAGATCTTCTTCATGTTCATCGGACGGTTATAGATCCGGTAAGTGTTCTTGAAATATCATTTCACACTTGATTTTTTGTTGAAATGGTTATTAATATGTTTTTGTGTGCTGAAAGTGTTTTAGTAATGGTTGTTAATATGATTTTGTATTTTAAATAAATCAAAAACTTTAGGATGAGATTTTGAACGAGTTTTTTTTGTTGGTTTGGTTGCTTGTTAGATGCTTTTGATCTTAATAGTAGCTGTTTTTTTGTTGGTTTGGGTTCCTTGTTTGGGTTTTTGATCTGAACAGTAAATGTTTTTTTGTTTGGTTGCTTGATTCACAGACTCAGACCCATAACATGTGTTAAGCCCCCTGTTAGAATGTTATGTAACGTGTGTTGATTTACAAAAACAAACCCATAAAGGTTTAGGTTGCTTGTTTGGGTTGCTTGTTTGGGTTTTTGATCTGAACAGTAAGTGTTTTTTTTTGTTAACAATAATTGTTTTTTTTGTTGGGTTGCTTGATTTACAAAGACAGACCCATAACATGTGTTAAGCACCTGCTAGAATGATATATAACGCGTGTTAATCATAATATGTTGATTATGATAACAATTACTCATTTTGTTCATTAGAGGCAATGTTACTTTTTCGGTAAATTGGGATTGCATATTCAACATATTAGTTTGTTGTGATGAGCAGGAGCTTGAGAAAACAACACTGAAAGAAAGGAAACTAGGATTCTTCTCATGTGGAACTGGTAATCCCATTGATGACTGCTGGACGTGTACCCCGAACTGCCAAAAGAACCGCATGCGCCTTGCAGACTGTGGTATCGGTTTTGGGCGGAATGCCATTGGAGGCAACGACTTAACGGTTTTACATGGTCACGGATTCTGGAGACGAGTCATTTATAGTAACACATGTACCGGTAATGTGGATAGTATGTAACGTGTAATATGAAACGAGCCATTCATGGTAACACGTGTATCGGTAATTTTCGAATATATAATATGAAACGGGTCATTTGTTTTGCACAATTTTGGAAGTATAACATGTGTTAAGCCTCTGTTATAATCTTTTTGTAACCTGACATGTATTCATGTTTAAGCTAGTGGTTTACAAAACACCATGATGTGTATATACTGATCTAACATGTGTTACAATTTTTCTGTTTGGAACATGTAATTGCTTAACATGTGTTAAGCCTCTGCTATAATCTTGGTTTAACCCAACATGGTGTCATGTATAAGCTAGTGGTTTCCAAAACAATATTAACTTGTATAATCTTGGTTTAACCCAACATGGTGTCATGTACAAGTAATAAAAGTACAAGTTAGTATGTAACGTGCAATATGAAACGAGCCATTTATGGTAACACATGTACCGGTAATTTTGGAATATGTAATATGAAACGGGTCATTTGTTTTGCACATCTTGTAAATGTATAACATGTGTTAAGACTCTGTTATAATCTTTTTGTAACCTGACATGTATTCATGTATAAGCTAGTGGTTTACAAAACACCATGATATGTATATACTGATCTAACATGTGTTACAATTTGTTTTGCACATTTTGGAATGTATAACAATTTCATGCAAAGGACGAGTCAGCAAATTTAGCAGATAAACAGCAAAGACAGACCGTCAACGGAAGATCCATCCCTTCTTAGTCCGCCATGAGACTCACCAACAAGCAAAAAAGGATATTTGTGTTACTATTGGGCTCTATGCATCCATTTTTGTTGTAAACTCACCAACAAAAATGTTTTGTGTTGGAGTCACCCGTTTTTGACGCATGCTAACATGTTAACAAACGTTATATATCATATGTTCCGGATGTTAATGAAAACAAATGTGAAAACAAACGCTGACATAAACGTAACACATGTTAATGAAAACAAATGTGACCTTACATGTACACTAACACATGTTAGTATCTGACCAACTATTGAGGGCAGTCATTTTTCCATCGTGCGATCCATTCGGCCTTAGAGAAACAAAAATGATATTTTTTGGATTCAACAACACGTACCAGTAACACATGAACCACCTAAGATTTTATACACACGTACCAGTAACACATGAACCACCAAATATCCCCTGGTTCAGGATGTTTGCTTTTGAACTACTGTTTTATTGTAAACTCACCAACAAAAATGTTTTGTGTTGGCGCCATGGTTCAGGATGTTTGCTTTTGAACTACTGTTTTATTAAAATGTTATAAAAATATACCAATTAAATGACAACCATAGATCTAGTTAATAGAACATAATCAATGGTTGATGTTTGGCTTCATAGAATTTCACAATGGTTTCGAATGTCAATCTAGTCAAATGAAATAAAATACATGGTCTACATTTATCCACATGGTCAAAGAAGTAATCATGTTCTTTTTGTCCTTTGTACATACTTTTTAAATTAACAAAGGTTAACACACGTTATATATCATTCTATCAGGGGCTTAACACATGTTATACATGAACACATGTCAGGTTACATCATGGAGTTCTGTTACAGCATGAACCACTAACACATGTTATAAATGAACGAATAGTTCCTTCCCAAAAAATGTGACCTATTGAATATCTTTTTTTTAACACATGTCCCCGCATTAACGTCGCCTACATCCATCCAGCTTGTCGATTGAATATCTTTATTGGTCTGTTTCTGTAAATCAACACACGTTATATATCATTCTAACAGGGGATTAACACATGTTATGGGTCTGTTTCTGTACTATAACGCACAAAAACAGTTACTATTCAGATCAAAAGCCCAAAACAAAGCAACCTAACCAACAAAAAACAGTTACTATTCAGATCAAAAAGCACCAAACAAGGCAACCAAACCAACAAAAAAACAGTTACTGTTCAGATCAAAATCCCCAAACCATCAAACACATTTTTTTAACACAAAAATAACTAATCCATGAATCAAAATCAAACGAGTTTGAAACCAAAACAAGTAATCCACGAATCAAAATCAAAATTTATAAACACCAGAAGAATGAAAACCAAACTAAGATCAATAGTATTGAAATTTATTACCTATAAACGTCATTCTTTTTTTTTTTGAAACAATAATCAATGGTATTGAAAAATAATTAATCTTTTGGCAACATTCTTACTTCTGGAAAAAAATAAAACCAATTGTGAAGAACGAAAATCAAAGTAAATGACAATTAAAAAATGAAAACCAACTTATTATTGACAGGATCTTGATTCTTCGACAGTATCTTGGTTCTTCGATTTCTTTTAAGAAATTAACATGTAAAGTTGAATTTGGGGTGTAAAAAAGAAAAAAAAAACTCGAACCCATAAAAAAAAGGATGAAAAACCTTGATCATTCTTGTCCTCGTCAGTAGGGAACTCGTTGTGAATGACGTTCCCGTCAGTGGGGATCTTGAAATGGATGTTTTGAAATGGTGGATCTTGAAACCGAAATGAAGTTCATGGAAATGGATCTTGGGTAGAACTTGAAACAGATATGAAGTTAATGGAAAATGGAGGTTTTGAAAGAGTGGATCTTGAAACACAGAGATGAAGTAAGTTAATGAAAAAATGGAGGTTTTGAATGGTGGATCTTGGGTTTTGAAAGTAAATTTGGATGTGATGGGGTATTAATTATTGTCAAATCAAAAAGGGGAAATATCTAAGATAGAGGTGAAAATACCATAATGCCCTCAAGGATAAAAAGAATATGATATTTACTATGGACACATGGCAAAATCTAGACCATGCATTGAGTTTGCTAAGTTTTCTAAAAAAATGGGGTTTCTTGTAGAGCATTATCATATATATATATATATATATATATATATATATATATATATATGTTAACAAACAATTAATTATTTATTTGAATCTTCCTTTTGTTTTCAATGTGCTGATTAAGAAAAGTGCTAATATCATTCAAATATGTGCTAAAATCAATTATCTTAATTAATTTCCATGTGCTAATATAATTCAAAAGTGCTACTTTTATGTATGTATTGTTTTGGTATGTGCTAATTTAACTTTTTTTAAGTGCTAGGATCTGTTCTTACGGTTTGTAGGATAAATATGATCTGTACCGGAACCAACCCCGTTTACTAAAATATGTATTTATTTAAGGGTAAATTACACTTTTCATCCTTTATGTTTGTATCGGATTGCAATGGATGCCCTTTAACTTCATTAATTACAGTCATAATCCTTTATTTGTAAAACTCATTACACTATACGCCCTTTAGCACTAAGAAGGTTTTAACGTTTAATGGAATCATGTAGACCCTATGTGAGGGTATTTTGGTCAATCCCCTTATTTACCCAAATAAATAAACATAAATAATAACAACTAACACCAAAAAAATTAGAAACAAAATACCATATAAATACAGACATAATCATCCCCAAATCACATACCTAGGGTTTCCAGATCTCAAATTCATAGACGAAGAACAAGACGCCACATGCATCGATTCTAGTACACTGGTTTGTGCTATCAGTAACATATTCAAAGACGAAGAACAAGACGTCACAAGCATGGATTCCAACACACAAATTTGCGCTTTTTGAAACATAATATGCTTGTACGTTTCTTCATATATTTGCGCTTTCAGAAACATTCCAACACATCGATTCCAACTTCTGATTATTATGATGACCATTGTAGCCATTACTTTGTTATTTTGACACTTGCCATCTAGCAATAAAATACTGTGATTTTGTTGATGCGTGGATTCTTGGATTGATTATGTTGTTTAATGTGGCTGAAATTGTTTTGAGTTAGTTGATGTTCGGTCGGGTGCTTTTTGGTCATACTCTGCCTTCATATTCACCTAGAAAGAGCATTCCTTCATGGAAGCTGTTATGAATGTGAGAGTGAGTGAAGCCCTAATTTTTTATTGAAACTCACACCCCAAAAACGTCACAGCGGAATATAAACGTAGTGGTGATGGAAGTTGGTGCCCATTAATATCTTGCTAAACGATGCATCGAAATGTTGGACATTTTAACTTAATTAAAACATAGATTTTAAAACATAAGTCTTAAAGTACGTCACAACCACATCATAGTTTAGTTGTTTTCATCCTTATAGATCTTTTTACATAGGTCCCAAATTATTTTAAAAGTTTGTCCAACACATTATCAAACCAAACGTGCATCAACAACCACAAGATACGCCATAATTCCCGAAGCCGAACTCAAGTACCTGAAGAACACGTTAAAATCAAGTGTCAACACAAAGGAGGGTGAGTTCACATATTCAAATTTAAATAATTTGATCCAAGAAAAAACTTTATAATTATATGTTTATTATTAAAACATCCATATAATTTTTAAGAAAGTTATTTCGTTTCCTTATAAAAATTCAAGGGTCAGCCGTCGCAAGCATTTCCGTAGAACCTTCCGACCATAGACATCTTCCTGAATTTACATATTAAATTGATAGAATCAAATGTTCGGACTCGTAAGTTAGCAAGTCATTACGAACTATATATTAACAATGAAGGTATAATCAATGCTAGACTATAAACAGAATATCAATTCATCGTTTGACTTGACACGGGGCGACCGGTCACGACAGGGTTGTCAACCCGATAGATCTACCAACAATTCCTCGCGTGCAATACTTAAATGATTAAACGACAATACTTGCGCATGGCCCATATCGAGGCCATCTATAATGCCTGCCTCATGAACAATATACATATCCTACTAATAATGATAAATTTGATATATGATGTTATACGAATTCCCCGAAGTCCCCACCGAAATGTAAGCCTATGACCGATACTTACTCTCTTGAGATCAAGCTAATTCGTCCCAACTATAGATTTAAGCAATTTTAAATCTATGCGGTCGTTTTCTCTGAAACACCGTACTATTCCCCGTTTCTCCCTGAAACATATTTATTCACAAAAACTGTTTCTCCCCGAAAAATATATATATATTTTACAAATCCGTATATTTTCTATGAAAATATACATTTTTATATACCAAAGGTATGTTTTATTCAAAAACATTATTAAACCCTTTTTAAGGCGTGTTCTTCCCCCAAAACATACAGAAAACAGTAAAAAGAGTGGGTTTAGTGACACTCACCTTTGGGTGCGTATTATAAATAGCGCAATCCCACAAACAAGTTAACATATGTATTAAGTTTCATGCTCGACAAACAAGTTACACATTTAACTCGATTTTTACCGATTCTACCGCTTTAAGCGCTTAAGTGTACATGCATAGTCTAAATTCTCGCTATCATGTCAACACTTAACATATTATCATATATACATATCTAAATCACATAACACATTTTAACACATAAGGTTCACCCATAAATAACCCATGCTAGTGCACATTGTAAAATGCGTATTTTAGTGATTCGGTAACGTTTTCGGGCGTCAGAAGTCACGTATGACTAACCAAACACCAAGTAAACTTAATATAAGTTAAAATACTTATATTTATACTAAAAATATCAGTTTACTTACTGATCTAAAATAGTTTTATAAAAATCCTTCGAAAAGCCGTTTTTTAACCGTTTTACGGCATAGTTTTGCGTTAAACGTTACCATAACCATCCCAACTCGTAACGACTTGATATTTTAACATAATACATATTATTTACTGATTAAAATGATGGTTATAATCAGATTAATGCAGTTTTCATGTAAGTCACATAAATCATGCGATTTCACGCATTTTACAACACTTAAAGCACCAAGTACATCATGCAAAGCTAGTAAATTTTGTGACAAAGTTTTATACTATTTTAACACTTCAAATATTATTATTTTTAGTGTTTAGGGCCTGATTAAAAACCATCTTCATCATAGCATATATGATTCATCATTTCATGACCATACATCCATATCCATGCTTAAGTACAAGCATGCATTCAATTCACATCATCATCATGCATGAACTAAATTATATCTAACATGCATTTAACTCATGTTCAAACATTCAAGAACATCATCATCTTCATATGATCATCATCTAATCATTTCATCATAAATGCAAGATATATATATATATATATATGGGAAGGTTCATTGGGGAACACTAAAAAAGTGGGGAACAGCGGGGAACCCGGCTCAAACGAACTCCGATTTGACTCATTCCAGCGGCGTTGGAACCGGCTCGTCGAACCCTAACTAAGATCTCTTAACCCTAAACCCTAAATCCTAACTCCTAAACTCTAAACCCTAAAGCTAAAAAATAAGGCTAAAACCTAAGCTAAACCGTAAAATCTAAACTATAAACCCTAAAAGCTAAACCCTAAAGGCTAAACCTAAAGCTAAACCCTATAGCTAAACCCTAAACCCTAAAGCTAAACTCTAAACCTTAAAGCTAAACCCTAAAGCTAAACCCTAAGGCTAAACCCTAAAGCTAAACCCTAAAAGCCAAACCCTAATATATTTAGGGTTTAGGGGTTATGATTTAGGGTTTAGGGTTAAGAGATCCTAGTTAGGGTTCGACGAGACGGTTCCAACGCCGCTGGAATGAGTCCAATCGGAGTTCGTTTGAGTCGGTTCCTCTCTGTTCCCCACTTTTTTAGTGTTCCCCAATGAACCTCACACTATATATATATATTCTTACACATCTAAAATTATCAATATAAAAAAATGTTCATGCATGCATATATACACATACATATACGGCTCACATATACATACACACATATGAATCCAAAATTTTACTTTTACATGTCCATTCACATGATTAAAACTCCTTTTAGAACTTTCCAAGATCACATGCACATCACTTTTCAACATCTTATCAAACAAGATCAAACCAAAAATCAAAACTCACATTCTAACATACACACATACATATGTACGGCCCAAGCATACCCACACACATGCATCCATTTTTATTTTATTCAAAAACCCATTTGTTTTAGTTTTCAAGTTTATGTTTAGATTCAAGAACAAGAGAAACTTCCATCATCATCAAGATCATCAAGAATCAAGAACAAGGTTTTTAAAGTGAGTTTTATACCTTCAAGATTTTGAATGATTTTTAGTAAAGATTGATGATATGGAGCTTGATTGTTGCTTGAAACACCTTGTAATCACCTTTAGACCTTCAAATGGACTTGAAAGCACTTTGGAATAAGCTTGGATCTTCAAGAAATGGTTTAAAATTTGAAAATGGATGGTGATAGAGGGGTATTCGGCCGAGATTGTTAGAGAGAGAGAGAGAGAGAACACACCTCCCTAGCCGCCACCTATCCTTACACATACATACTACACGCATACATACACTATATATATACATATATAGATCAAAACTGGTATTTTACTGGATACCAGGTATTTTATTTAGCTTTTTAATCCCGTTTTATAACGTTTTAAATTATTTTTAACGCTCTATAAAAATAAACTCGTCAAATTATTACTGAAATAATTATCAGTTGCCTCGACTGGTTGCGTTGACAGTTGATGCGCGTTTAAGTGTCGTATATATTAGGTGTATATTTTAAGCCCTTTTTAACACTTATTTTAGCCAAGTTTTAAATTTATAAAACACGATATTTCACTAACACTAAACACACATATGGGCAAGTGCACCCATCGTTGAGTGTAGTATAGCGTTGGTAAGATACCGAGGTCGTCCAAGGACACAAGAGCTTTTAGTACCGGTTTATCCTCAACGTCTAATCAAAATAAAAGTTTAGAAAAAGGTTTTAAACTAAGAAAAATAAAAACTAACTAAAATGCTGAAAATAAAAATAAAAAGAAAAACAGATAGACAAGATGAATCACTTGGTTCCGACTCGTATCTAGTGTAACCTTTGATTATTTCCGCACTTTTGCACATAATTAAGAGATTATCTTAGTTATTGTAGTAGGCCCCTCTTTTGAAGGTGACGTTACCCTCACCCCAGTAGTTTGAGTCAGCAAGGATACAATCCTAAAGGGGTGGATTATTGGAAGATAATGAATTAAGTTATTAATGCAGTATTGTGGTAGGCCCCGCTTTTGGCGGTGACGTTACCCTCGGCTAAGTAGTCTGAGTCAGCAGGGATACAGTCCTAAATAGCCGGGTTATAGTATTAATAGTAGTTAACTTATGAGGGGATCAAAGAGTTTGGACCCCCGCCATCCAATACCGTGAAGTATTGAAGGAGGTCCTACTAAATTTGACCCAGGTCCATTGCAGGACCTCTAAACGCTGAACAATGGCAAGACCTTTACCAAACCGTTCCCTTAACCCCCGACCAGGTAGCCAACATACCTCCATATAGACCGTGGAGATATGAATGGTGAAAATCTTTTATTTTATATAGACAGTAAAATAATGCCAAGACACCACGGACAAACGATAAGGAAAGATCACCTTCAACATAAGTAACTAGTTATTAAAGTCATTAATACAAAACCAAATAAAAAGTGCAAAAGATTAAAAATAAAAAGTATTATACTAGACACTTTGTCTTCACCAAGTGATGTAAGAGACTTAGGCAAACATGGCCTTGATTGTCAAGAACTCTTACGATCAATCTTGGATCCCGAGACGACTCACACACTCTATGATGGACAATGGATGATGGTGGTGGATGATGGTGTTATGGTGGTGGTGGGTGGTGGATGAAGTGTGAGAGAGGTGGTGTGCCAAGGGATGAGTTGAAATGAATCCAAGCACTCCTATTTATAGGCTGAACAGAGAGCTGGGCACGGCCCCGTGTCCGCTGAACACGGCCCCGTGCCCGTCTGACACTCTCTCTCCTCATTAATTGTAATTCGCAATTACAATTAATGCGCCTGCAGTACTTTCGACACGCCCCCGTGTCCGCTGGGCACGCCCCGTGGTGGGCAATAGAAGCTTCTATAGGTTTGTCTTTTCTGCTGCTTCTTGGGCACGGCCCCGTGCTGGCTGAGCACGGGGCGTGTTCAGCCTTCTGTCTTCTCTATTTTGCTTTGGAAGGTGCCGTTGAGGGGTCGGGCAGTCCACTAATGTTCCTTTCCTTGTATTTATGTTGGATTTAGCTGTCTTTTTGCTTCTTTTGTGTTTTTGAGCTCATTTAATCCTGAAAATACAAAAGGAAGACAAAAACACTCTTTTTCCAATATTAGTACTTAAAAAGGGTTAGTTTTATGCCTTAATTGATGTAATTTATATGTTGCATTTTGCACACATCAAATACCCCCACACTTGAACTTTTGCTTGTCCTCAAGCAAAACTCTTTAATATGTGGCTTACACTCCCAAATGGAATAGGTAGAAGAGAAGGTTTTTGGGTTTGTCATAGAGTGTCGGGATGTCCAAGATCTTTTTGGGTTTTATTTTTATTTATTTACAATCCTATTCGTAATGATTTATTTAGAACGTTTCATAGGAGAAATTACTTATTTGGGCATAACATGCCTTTTTAAAATTCTATTTATATACAAGTTCACATACCTCACGGGAGAAATCACTCACACTCGGCCGAAGGTGTATTTTTTTAGTGAATCACTCGAGAGCGGCATGGAACTTATTCCTACCATAAGCTTGCCAAGCAATCAATCCTCCTCCTTTTTAACTTTTATACCTTTGTAAATATCAAGAGGACTTTGCGGGTTAAGGGTTAGGCTTGGGTTAAAGGTAGGTGGTTGGGATAGTGGTTAGTGGTTAGTAGAAAAAAAAAGCGAAAGGCGTAACAAGTGTCGGTTTTCGTAAGACTTTCTATTTTTTTATAACTTTTTATTTTGATGAAGCTTTTATTCAAACAAAGTTATTTTTGATGAACTTGTTTGTTTATTTTTCTTTTTGCTTCATCATCAACACATTTTTTTTTTCATACGAAAAACCGATCTTGTTACTAAAACAAAGGGTTAAAAATGAAAAAGGTTTTGGTGGGAAAAAGGGTTTTTGGTTTGGGTGATGAAATGAAAAGGTTTAGGCTCAAAGGGGCTAACTAGGGGGATTTTTGGGTAGGTGGTAAAAGAAAAAGAAAAATAATGGTGTAGAAATAAAAAGGGTTAGTCCTAATGCCTCCATCATTTACTTACTCGGGTTTAAGTTGATAAGGACCGGGAATGTATCGTCATGGCAAGTTCTAGAGTTGTAAGAACCAAGCGGCTATTCACACAAGAAACGAAAAATGAGCATTTAGTCTAAAGATGTAAATTTGTATGCTCAATAAAGGCTCAAAACTCACTTTTTGTGGGAATGGGTTTTTATGTGATCAAGTATATATAATCAAATTTTAACTAAGTTTGTCATGCCTTTTCATAATTTTCTTATGTTGGTTCTTTTTATCACTACGCTATCGGTTGTAAATTCGTAAAAATATAACCTTTTTGAGAACTTGAATTTCCCGAGTTAAACCTAGACAAGTAAAAAAAATGAAATTTTTTGAAAAAATTTGGGGTGATTAGCGGTTCCAATAGAGTTTTGTGTAAGGCTTGTGTTTAGGACTTGCAAAATTCAAGGTTTTATCATCCCCCCCACACTTAAATTACACATTGTCCTCAATGTGTCCCAAAAATAAATTTTTAGGTTGATTAGATGTGTAAAATAGTGTTTAAAAGCAAAAATTTTCTGTTACTGGGCGCTGAACACGGCCCCGTGTTGTCCGGGCACGGCCCCGTGTTCAAGTGCCAGTAACAAAATTAAAACAAGAGAAACAGAAGTCTGGACACGGGGGCGTGTTGGGCGAACACGGCCCGTGTCCAGTTACCTGAACTGGGCGTTTTCTGCAGGTGGTTCAGCACGGGGCCGTGTTGGTTGGGCACGACCCGTGTTGAACCTTCTGAACTGGAGAGAATTGTCGGGTTGCCTTGTTCTTGTGCATGAGTTCATTTTTCTCGTTCCCCTTTTCATCCTTTACCACCATGAGTGTGTTTTATTCCTGAAAATTAAAACTAACTAGAAAACATAAAAATTAATCTAAATTAAACTAAGGATAGTTCCGTGGAATGCCTCCATGGTGCGCCACGTTTATAAGGGTCCTTGGCTAGACCCAAAGCCTGGTCATATGTTACCCAAGTGGGATGTATTGCTTCCCATGTTACACCGTCGGAGAGCGTCATCCAAGCTTGAGTCTATGACCTTCATGTAGTTGACCGGATCTTCTTCCTCCACTCGCTTTCCACATTCAAATTTTACCTCCTCATCCCCAAACTTCAATGTTAGAGTTCCGTCATTCATATCCACCAATGCTTGGGCGGTGGCTAGAAATGGCCTCCCGAGGATGAGAGGGACATCGGTGTCTTCTTCCATGTCTAGGATGACAAAGTCGGTTGGAAAGACGAATTTGTCAACTTTGACTAGCAGATTTTCAGCGACACCTTGTGGGAATTTGACGGACCTGTCGGCGAGTTGTATGCTCATCTTTGTAGGGCTTGTTGTTCCTAGGCCGAGTCGCTTAAACATTGATGTGGGCATGAGGTTGATGCTAGCTCCAAGATCGGCTAAAGCATTTCGGACGGGGGACTTCCCAATCGAGCAAGGGATTGTGAAGCTCCCGGGGTCGATTTTCTTTTGTGGAAGTTTGTTGAGTACTAAAGCTGAGCATTCTTCGCCTAAGTTAACTAATTGCAATGATTCAATTTTCCTTTTATGAGTGAGGAAATCCCTCATGAATTTTGCATATTTAGGCATTTGGGTTAGAACCTCAATAAAAGGAATATTAACATGCAATTGTTTTAGTAAACTTTCGAACTTTGCGAATTGCTCATCGGTCTTTTGACGATTTAACCTACCGGGGTACGAAATTGGAGGAGTCTTGGTGGGCTCTAGATTTGGTGTAGAAGCCTTTTCTGGCGCAGGAGGAGTCGTAGGCTGGCTAGAATGGCTTCCTTCATTTGGCGGCAATGGAGCATCCTCGGGACCCACGGTTCGATTTCTTAATGTGATGAGATGTACTTGTGCCTTCGGGTTTGTTTCGGTATTACTAGGTAACACGCCTTGTGGTCTCTCGGAGAAATTTTGAGCTAGTTGATTTAATTGTTTTTCAACGTTTTGAATGCTAGCTTGTTGATTTCTGAAATTCGATTCCAATTGTTGAAATCGATCCGAGTTTTTCTTTTCAGTGTCAGAGATGAGGCGAGATACAGTATCTTCAAGCCTTTCTCTTCCACCTTGTTGTTGAGAGAAATTTTGCGGTTGTTGAAAATTAGTTCGTTGGTTTTGTTGGTTACTACTATTGCCGGGATCTCTCCAACCAAGATTTGGGTGGTTACGCCATCCTTGGTTGTAGGTACCCGTTGGAGGACCCGACGGCCTAGGTCTATTATCCAAGTAGTTTACCGTTTCTGTTTGTTCATCTAATTCTTTCATACAACTCCAATTTTCATGTGACCCACCACACCCTTCACAAGCCATAACCGAGGCCGTCTTTGTCATTTCTAGCTTTTTGATTTTTGAAGAGAGGGCCTCGATTTGGGCTTGTAAAGAGGTGCTTTCATCAACCTTATGGGCGCCCGGGGCAATAGATTTATTACCTCGGGGAGTGTGCCATTGAAAATTGGTTTGAGCAATTTCCTCAATTTGGTTATAAATTTCATTTGGGCGTCGATTACCTAAAAGTCCCCCGGAGCTTGAATCAAGTGTTTGTCTTGTGTGTGGCAACAACCCATTGTAGAAAGTGGATACTTGTTGCCACACCGCCAGACCGTGATGAGGACACTTTCTTAGAAGCTCCTTGAACCTTTCCCAGGTTTCATATAAGGATTCCCCATCCTCTTGTGAGTATGTATTAATTTCAGTCATTAATTTAGCCGTTTTAGCAGGAGGGAAATACTTATATAAAAACTTTTGGGCAAGTTCATCCCAAGTGTTTACCGATCCAACTGGGAGGGTGTTAAGCCAAGCCTTATCTCGGTCTTTAAGTGAAAATGTAAACATTCGAAGGCGGATGGCGTCATTTGATGCTCCATTGATCCGAAAGGTATCACATATTTCTAAGAAGTTAGTAATATGTAGATGGGGATCCTCGTCCGCAAGCCCGTGGAAGGTTGCGGAGTTTTGGAGCATTTGTATCAAATGCGGCCGAAGTTCGAAGTTATTGGCTTCGACATTCGGTGCATTGATAGCGGCGCCAAGATTGCCTACGGTAGGCCGTAGGTAATCCATGAGGGTACGTTGGTCCGCCATTGGAAGTGGGTCCCCCGAAGCTTTCTCTTGATTTTTAGCTTTTAGTCTTTTTCTAAGAAAGCGCTCGGGTTCTTCTAGGGGTTCTTTTATGTCTCTACTAGAACTGGAGCTCATGCACTACGTAGGAGGTTCAAATGTGGCGCCTGGGTTCCAAGTCCTGCAACAAAAACAGAAAAGAACGCTGGTCAGAATGTTCACCACGGCCCCGTGCTCAGTGAACACGGCCCGTGGTCAGAAGTACAGTAATCGTTTTCTGTATCCCAGTCACTGGGAGTTGGACACGACCCCGTGTTGCACCGACACGGCCCCGTGTTCAGTTCTCTGTAACTCAGAAAATAAAAACTGCCAGTGATGACGCTGGGCACGGCCCGTGTCTGACCGGGCACGGCCCGTGCTGAGCTCTGCAGAAGCTGAAAAACTAAGAAAAATCCTAAAAAATTAAAAAGAAAAGGAAAAAATGATTAAGCCGTTGATTCCTAACTTTCTTAAAATCCTTGTGTCCCCGGCAACGGCGCCAAAAACTTGATGCGCGTTTAAGTGTCGTATATATTAGGTGTATATTTTAAGCCCTTTTTAACACTTATTTTAGCCAAGTTTTAAATTTATAAAACACGATATTTCACTAACACTAAACACACATATGGGCAAGTGCACCCATCGTTGAGTGTAGTATAGCGTTGGTAAGATACCGAGGTCGTCCAAGGACACAAGAGCTTTTAGTACCGGTTTATCCTCAACGTCTAATCAAAATAAAAGTTTAGAAAAAGGTTTTAAACTAAAAAAAATAAAAACTAACTAAAATGCTGAAAATAAAAATAAAAAGAAAAACAGATAGACAAGATGAATCACTTGGTTCCGACTCGTATCTAGTATAACCTTTGATTATTTCCGCACTTTTGCACATAATTAAGAGATTATCTTAGTTATTGTAGTAGGCCCCTCTTTTGAAGGTGACGTTACCCTCACCCCAGTAGTTTGAGTCAGCAAGGATACAATCCTAAAGGGGTGGATTATTGGAAGATAATGAATTAAGTTATTAATGCAGTATTGTGGTAGGCCCCGCTTTTGGCGGTGACGTTACCCTCGGCTAAGTAGTCTGAGTCAGCAGGGATACAGTCCTAAATAGCCGGGTTATAGTATTAATAGTAGTTAACTTATGAGGGGATCAAAGAGTTTGGACCCCCGCCATCCAATACCGTGAAGTATTGAAGGAGGTCCTACTAAATTTGACCCAGGTCCATTGCAGGACCTCTAAACGCTGAACAATGGCAAGACCTTTACCAAACCGTTCCCTTAACCCCCGACCAGGTAGCCAACATACCTCCATATAGACCGTGGAGATATGAATGGTGAAAATCTTTTATTTTATATAGACAGTAAAATAATGCCAAGACACCACGGACAAACGATACGGAAAGATCACCTTCAACATAAGTAACTAGTTATTAAAGTCATTAATACAAAACCAAATAAAAAGTGCAAAAGATTAAAAATAAAAAGTATTATACTAGACACTTTGTCTTCACCAAGTGATGTAAGAGACTTAGGCAAACATGGCCTTGATTGTCAAGAACTCTTACGATCAATCTTGGATCCCGAGACGACTCACACACTCTATGATGGACAATGGATGATGGTGGTGGATGATGGTGTTATGGTGGTGGTGGGTGGTGGATGAAGTGTGAGAGAGGTGGTGTGCCAAGGGATGAGTTGAAATGAATCCAAGCACTCCTATTTATAGGCTGAACAGAGAGCTGGGCACGGCCCCGTGTCCGCTGAACACGGCCCCGTGCCCGTCTGACACTCTCTCTCCTCATTAATTGTAATTCGCAATTACAATTAATGCGCCTGCAGTACTTTCGACACGCCCCCGTGTCCGCTGGGCACGCCCCGTGGTGGGCAATAGAAGCTTCTATAGGTTTGTCTTTTCTGCTGCTTCTTGGGCACGGCCCCGTGCTGGCTGAGCACGGGGCGTGTTCAGCCTTCTGTCTTCTCTATTTTGCTTTGGAAGGTGCCGTTGAGGGGTCGGGCAGTCCACTAATGTTCCTTTCCTTGTATTTATGTTGGATTTAGCTGTCTTTTTGCTTCTTTTGTGTTTTTGAGCTCATTTAATCCTGAAAATACAAAAGGAAGACAAAAACACTCTTTTTCCAATATTAGTACTTAAAAAGGGTTAGTTTTATGCCTTAATTGATGTAATTTATATGTTGCATTTTGCACACATCAACAGTATTTTGTCAGATACGCGCAGTATCACGCGGTATGCGCTTAAACTCGAAAAATATAGTTTCTTAGCGTTTTAGTTTATTTTTCCTTCCACCATTCTAATCATAACAGATTATTTTTAGGATTTTAACATTGATCGGGTGGTCACCGATGTTTGTTTCGCATTTTGTTCGTTACGCGATAAGCGTTTATCTTATTGTTGCCAACATAATTTTTATCAAAGTTTTGATTTACCAACACATCAAATATCACACATAAACATTAATATTAGTCAAATACAGCCTTTTATTCATTCATGACACGTGTTACATTTGTACGGTACAACCTAAATAGCCGGGTGTCACAGTCTCCCTATGTTTAGGAAATTTCGTCCCCAAAATTCTACTCTACAGGTTTTGTTTTCGCACTTGGTGGGAAGAGATGTGGATATTTCCGTTGCATCTGGTCCTATCGTTCCCAGGTGAACTCGGGTCCACGTTTAGAATCCCAGTGAACCTTGACCAACTTAATCCTACTCCTCCTAAGTTTCTGAATTTTCCAATCCAGAACCTCTACCGGTTCTTTGATAAATCTCAGTTTATCGTCTAAACGAACCTCTCCAGGGGGTATAATCAGTGTCTCATCCGTCAGACACTTTTTCAAATTAGAGACATGAAACACGTCATGAACTCCACTCAACTCCTGTGGCAGCTTGAGCCTATATGCGACTGATCCAACTCGAGATGCGATTTCGAAAGGACCTATATACCGCAGGCTCAGCTTTCCCCCTTTCCCAAATCTCACAACGCCTTTCTAAGGCGACACCTTCAACATCACTCGATCGCCAATCTGAAACTCCAACGGTTTCCTCCAGTTATCCGCATAACTCTTCTGTCGATCTGCGGCAGCTTTCAACCTTCCCTTGATCTAGACAACCTTGTCAGTGGTTTCCTGGATAAGCTCGGGTCCGGTCAATTGCTTCTTGCCGAATTCAACCCAACAAAGTGGACCAAGTAATGATCGACACTTCCTTCCATACAAGGCTTCAAACAGAGCGGCCTTGATACTAGCGTGGTAACTATTGTTGTAGGAAAACTCAGCCAGAGGTAAATGAGCATCCCAACTTCCACCGAAATCGATCGCACACGCTCTCAACATATCCTCTAACGTCTGAATGGTTCTCTCGCTCTGACCATCCGTTTGAGGATGATATGCAGTACTCATGTCCAAATGAGAACCCAACGATTCCTGAAGAGATCGCCAAAACTGGGAGTCAAACCGTCCGTCTCTATCCGAGATAATAGAAACTGGTACTCCGTGACGGGCTACAATCTCGTTAAGATACAACTGCGATATCTTCTCCGTATTGTCTGTTTCCTTAAGCGCTAGGAAATGAGCAGACTTTGTCAATCGATCCACGATTACCCATATCATATCATGTCCACGTGACGTACGGGGTAACTTGGTGATAAATTCCATCGTAAGATGTTCCCATTTCCACTTAGGAATCTCTGGTTGCAACAGGAGCCCAGACGGCTTCTGATGTTCAGCCTTAACCTTCGAGCATGTCAGACATTTACTCACATACACCACGATATCTTTCTTCATATTCGGCCACCAGTATAACTCCTTAGTATCCTGATACATCTTGGTGGAACCTGGGTGAATAGAATGTGATAACCCGAGTTTTCAAGGTCTTTCCTCGACACGTTACTTGTTTACAAATTCTGTTGTCGTAATTTATTTGCGTTATAACATGTACACGTTTGTTATAGGATTAATGTGTTGTATTATTGTTTGGTTAGTTAATATAAACTTAATGTGTTATGTGTTGTATTATTATTTGGTTAGTTAATAGAAACTTTTGAACTGTTTAAAATTAAGAAGACTTAACCCATGCAACCTCACCCGACGAAGAATTGAATTTCGTCATCATCTCCACTCGACGAAGAATTGAATTTCGTCATCACCTATAGCTCGACGAAGAAGTATTCTTCGTCGAAGAAGAGAGTTGTTCGCTGAGATGGGCTTCGGCCCAAGTGAAGCCCAATTATAATCGGCCACATTTACGTTATATTGTACGGGAACCATAATTTGCGAAACCCTAGACACTCTTTTCCTCTCCCTTGCACCCGATGGCAATCATCATCCCTCTCGAAGCTCTTGCTAGTCTCATCTCGTATCCGGTTAGTATGTGATAACCCAACTCGACCTACTTGTTATGCTGTTTGTATAAATGTCCGTTACCATAATTGATTTCATTTGATGATTGGGTAGATTGTGACTGATTGTATTGAATCGAAACTCATGATTTATGGTTATAGAGACAAACCATAGGATACGAATACATGAGACCCGTAACCGACAAGTTAGTATTTGTATGATAAAAATCCTTATAAATCTGTTTATGTGATTAAACGTTGAAGGGTAGCAAGGATTGGCCGTAATTAGGGTTTTGATATTTTATTGTTTAGTCCGATAGATTGGAACACGCATGATAAGAATCTGATGTCTTGTATTCGGTCATGTTCACGGCACGGTTTGATGATTCTGTTGCTGTATGAGCATCATGCTGTCTGTGTGTATAGTTATGAATAAATCATAACTGTAAGTGAATAGGATTGTTGTTAATCTTGACGAACAGTAAGGAAGGGCGAAGAATGATCTTCGACAAAGTACCCATCTCGACGAACAATGGGGTTCTTCGTCGATAAGGGCTCTGACGAACAATCAAGGTTCGTCACCACATGGTTCTTCGTCGACTACCCATCGACGGATAATTACGGTTCTTCGTCATCCTTACTCTTTGACGAAGTATATTCTTCGCCAAGAGGGTACCCCAAATAGAACAGTTGTAACAATTTATAAAACTTATGATTTGCATGAGATTTGAATGATTGCTATCTGTGATGTGATGATCTTTGTTATGAATGCACTTTATGACTAAACGTGAATGTAAACTGATTACGAGTACTTGAATACCATAGGCTGTGACTGTTTAAGTGTGAACAAGTAACTAGTCATACCGAGCAAACCAAGGTGAGTTCACTTCTCTCAAAACAAGCATGCGTCCGGTGGGGACAATCAAACTGAACACAACTTGTAAACGGATTTTCGTAAACCTATATCCTTGTAGGGAATATGAGGCGGTTTTCAAATACCCACATCCTTGTAGGGGATGTGAGGCGGATTTCACAAACGCATATCCTTGCAGGGGATATGCATCGGTTTTCAGTAAACGTTGATGCTGGATAATACACTCACTTTCTATCACTTAAGTCCCATCATACTACCTGGTTAGTTGCTTGTAGGGCAACGAGGTTATTAGGTTTGGCACCCTCACGACGTACCTGGATAGGACGGGCGTGAACTAATAACTTTAAATCATGACCAATGTTTGATAGAGCATTGGAGAAGGGCAAAAAGGGCCGTCTGCGGTATCGAGTTATTATCAGCATAGCATAACATAACATATCATAAGTCACTACTTGGTATTGATCGGTTAAAACAAACTGTGAAGTCACCAGCGTTGTCTGATACACTTTTCTGCATGCTTGCAGGTCCTTAGGTACATTGTTATGGAACTTGCTATCTAGGAAGCTGGAGTGGTCATATGTCGTGGCATTTGGAATGCTTCTCGATGTTGCATTATTGAACACTTTTATTTAAACAAACTATTATGCTTCCGCTGAACATGTTGATTTTATTAAGTGGTGTTTGAATTATACAATTACGTTTAATGAAAGGTTTTATCTTATCTTATATGTCTATGGTTCAATGTGATTAGTGGCTAGATCCTGGTACGTCACACGCCTCGCGGGGGTTTCCGCTTGTGGTATTTTTGGGGGTGTGACAGTTTGGTATCGGAGCCACTGGTTATAGTGAACTAGGTTTTAAAACGTTTTCATAAAACCAGACTATAACCAAACAGTATCGAAACGACCATGACACTCAGCTCCAGATTGCAAGGTTCGTCCTCTGTTTACTTTTATGCATTACTTACTTAGTAGACACACACATCACGACTTGCATAAAACTATATCCCATGATGTGAGTACTTGTGTTACATGCTCTAATGACGCTTGATAGTTTAACACTACCCCTCGACTTGTGTGATTCACAGTGTTGCAATGTCTTTGTCCTATTGTTGAATGTGGGGAACTTTTTAGCGCGAGTTAAGAGGCACTGAGATAAGCATGCAAATTGCCTTATTATTATGGGTGCACACATAATAATAATATGGGGTGCATATGAGTCCCAGTGAGGCTTAATGAGTGTGAAAGGGGTTCCGCTCTGTTGTTTGATGTAAAACTAGCGGTCTGTAGAAGTCATCATGAGGTTTGACTCCCACCTTATCCCGACTCTTAACCTTTTCCCTTTTCTTATATAGAATCATGAGCGGACGAGGCCATGGATGTGGTCACATTGCGATGACTCAGGCTGAGTTGGCAAACTTGATTAACACACGTGTGGCTAAGGCCTTGGCAGCCTATCAAGCTGGTATAATATGTGCCAAATACTCTTTAATCTTGTATCGCGTACTCAACTCTTAACCGTGTACTGTATTTTCTTTCGTCCTTAGGTCAGCAAGTGAACCAAAATCAGAACAATCCTATGTTTAAAACGTTCATGGATTGCAAGCCTCAAACTTTCAGTGGAGCTGAAGGTCCCGTGGGACTGCTCTGTTGGTTCGAGAAAGCCGAATCCGTTTTTGCTATGTGTAACTGTCCAGAGGGGGACAGGGTGAAGTTTGCTTCTGGCACCTTGGAGGATGGTGCTTTGACTTGGTGGAATGCTCAGGTGCAGACGCTGGGCATTGAGATGGCAAACGCTACTACCTAGGATGATTTTAAGGAACTGATGAGGGAGGAGTACTGTCCTCAGGATGAAGTGCAAAAGTTGGAAAACGAGTATTATAACCTGAAGATAGAGGGATCTGAGATCGAGGCTTATACAAAACGGTCTCACGAACTGGCGAACATGTGTCCTAACCTATCTCGACCACCACCTCGCAGGATCGAACTCTAAATTAAGGGATTGGCACCACAAGTCAAGGGATTAGTCACTGCAACAAATCTCAACGACCTACCCTGGATTATCAGACTGGCCCACAAGATCACTGATCAGGAGGTGGAGCATGGCTCGCTACCACCACGAGTTGCTGCTACTACTACTGCTGCTACTGTTACCACCACCACTGATAACAATCGTAAGTGGAACGACGCAGATAAGGCGACTAACTCAAATCCGTCACAAAAGAAGCCTGATAACAATAGCAGCCACAGTTTTAGTCAATCATCTTCGGTAAATCAGAATTAGAACCACAGTCAGACTTCCAGTTACGCAGGAAAACAGCTGAAGTGCAATAAGTGTGGTTTCCACCACTATGGCCAGTGTAGCCGAGCATGTCAAAGGTGTGACAAGGTGGGTCACATGGCGAAAGATTGTAGAGCTCCACATCCCAAGCAACAACAGCAACAACCTTAGCAACAGCAACAGAGGCAACAACCCCAGCAGAATCGGGGTAATCAGAGGGGATGCTATCAGTGTGGCAGTGAAGGGCATTTCAAGAAGGATTGCCCGTAATTGAATCAGAATGCCAACAATAACAATGGGGGTAATCTCCAGAACAACAACAACAACACGGGAAACAACAACAACAACACGGGAAACAACAACAATGGGAATAACTGAGGGAATGGCGCTCGCGGTAGGGCGTTCACTATTGGGGCGGGCGATGCAAGGAACGATGGCAATGTTGTGACCGGTACGTTCTCTGTCTGTGTTATTCGACTCTGGTGCCGACTGGAGTTATGTGTCTTTGGGGTTCCGTCGTCAGCTAGGGTTGCGCCTCTTGTAAACAAGCATGTAGTGGAATTAGCTGATGGCAAGTCGATAGAAGCCACACATGTACTCTTTGGGTGTAAACTTGATCTTCTAGGTCAAGTGTTCGACATTGACCTTCTTCCCATCACTCTTGGTAGCTTTGATATAGTTGTTGGTATGGATTGGTTGTCAAAACATCGAGCAGACATACTTTGCAAGGAGAAGATTTTTCGCATACCTCTCCCCAGTGGGGAACCGTTAACCGTTCAGGGTCATCGAGGTGGTGCAACCGTTAACATTATTTCATCTATGAAAGCTCAGAAGTGTTTATGGAAGGGCTACCCTGCTATTCTTGCACTTGTTACTGATACTTGGCCTGAAGAGAAAAAAAATCAAAGATTTACCAGTCGTACAGGAATTTCCTGACGTTTTTCCCGAGGAACTTCCAGGTTTACCTCCAAATCGTCAGGTGGAATTCCACATCGATCTTACACCAGGAGCAGCTTCGAGTGCTCGTGCACCTTATCGTCTTGCACCTGGAGAGTTGCAAGAATTGTCCAATCAACTCCAAGAACTGTTGGATAAGGGCTTTATCTGACCCAGTTCTTCGCCTTGGGGAGCCCCGGTGTTGTTTGTAAAGAAGAAGGACGGATCCTTTCGCATGTGTATTGATTATCACGAACTCAAAAAGGTGACGGTCAAGAATCGTTATCATTTACCTCGCATAGACGACCTGTTCGACCAGTTGCAAGGGTCGAGCTTCTACTCGAAGAATGATCTAAGATCGGGCTATCATCAGATGAGAGTCTGAGAAGAGGATGTTCCAAAAACAGCTTTTCGCATGCGGTATGGCCATTACGAGTTCCTGGTTATGCCATTCGGGTTAACTAACGCGCCAGCAGTATTCATGGATCTCATGAACCGCGCATGTAAACCATATCTTGATGATTTTGTCATCGTGTTTATTGATGACATTCTGATCTATTCTAAGAGCAAGGAGGACCACGAACAACACATGCATCTTATTTTGGAGCTCCCGAGGAAGGAGCAGCTTTACGCGAAATTTTCTAAATGTGACTTCTGGATTCGAGAAGTACACTTCCTCGGCCACATCGTTAACGAAATGGGGATACACGTGGATCCTGCTAGGATTGACTCAATCAGGAATTGGGTAGCACCAAAGAATCCTTCGGAGGTGCGACAATTCCTTGGCCTCGCCGGGTACTATCAAAGATTTGTTGAGGGTTTTTTCAAAGATCGCTCAACCTCTCACTGCTCTGACACAGAAGGGTGTAGTGTATACTTGGGGAATGAAACAGGAAGACGCCTTTCAGCTTCTGAAGCAAAAACTCTACAGTGCACCGATTCTTCTCTACCTGAGGGTACCGAAGATTTCGTAGTGTATTGTGACGCCTCTATTCAGGGTCTCGGTTGCGTGTTGATGCAACACGAGAAAGTTATAGCTTACGCCTCTCGACAGTTGAAGGTCCATGAAAAGAATTACACGACTCACAACTTAGAGTTGGGGGCCGTGGTGTTTGCGCTCAAAATCTGGAGGCATTATTTGTACGGTACTAAATGCACTATTTATACCGATCACAGGAGCCTCCAGCATATTTTCGACCAGAAGGAATTGAATATGCGATAGAGTCGCTGGGTAGAACCCTTAAACGACTATGATTGTGCAATCAAGTACCATCCAGGTAAGGCTAACGTTGTAGCTGATGCCCTTAGTCGAAAGGAAACGAAACCCAAACGTGTCCGCGCCTTGCAACTCACCATCCATTCTAACTTACCTGACCAGATTCGTTCTGCCCAAACTGAGGCACTGAAAGAAGAAAACATTAAAGCTGAGTATTTGCGGGGCATGGAGAAACGACTTGTAGAGAGATCAGACGGCATCTACTATTTCATGGAACGAATATGGATTCCTCTGTATGGTAACCTTAGAGATCTTGTGATGGAGGAAGCGCACAAGTCTTGATACTCGGTCCATCCAGGTTCGGATAAGATGTATCAGGATCTCAAAGTCTTGTACTGGTGGCCGAAGATGAAGTCTCACATCATGGCTTATGTGAGTAAGTGTCTGACTTGTGCTAAAGTTAAAGTGGAATATCAGAAACCGTCTGGATTGCTTCAACAACCAGAAATACCCATGTGGAAATGGGAGCAGATTGCCATGGATTTTGTCACTAGGCTACCTAGAACTCAAAATGGGAACGATACCATCTGGGTGATCGTTGACCTTCTCATAAAGTCAGCACACTTTCTGGCAATCAAGGAAACGGATAAGTTCTCGCAGCTTGCAGCTGTTTATCTGAAGGAAGTGGTTTCCAGGCATGGGGTGCCAACCTCCATTATTTCTGATCGTGATCCGCGTTTCATATCTGATTTGTGGCAAGCGATGCACAAATCATTTGGCTCACGTCTTGACATGAGCACTGCCTATCACCCTCAAACGGATGGTCAGAGTGAGTGAACCATCCAGACATTAGAAGACATGCTGCGGGCATGTGTTATTGATTTTGGTAAAGGTTGGGAGAGACACTTACCCTTGGTGGAGTTTTCCTACAATAACAGTTACCATACCAGCATTCAGGCTGCTCCGTTCGAGGCTTTATACGGACGGAAATGTCGATCTCCACTCTGTTGGGCCGAAGTGGGTGACAGCCAAATCACAGACCCGGAACTTGTGCTCGAAACTTCTAAGATGATTGTACAAATCAGAAATCGTATGGCGGCAGTGAGCGACCATCAGAAAAGTTACTCTGACAAGCGTAGGAAACCTTTGAAGTTTACTGTAGGCGATCGCGTTATGTTAAAAGTCTCACCCTGGAAGGGTGTGGTACGTTTTGGGAAAAGCGGCAAGCTTAATCCACGTTATGTGGGGCCATTCAAAATTCTGGAACGAATTGGTAAGGTGGCGTACAAGCTCGAATTACCTGCTGAGTTGGGCAACGTTCATGATGTTTTCCATGTTTCACAATTGAAGAAGTGTTTGTCCGATGAAACACTTGTAGTACCATTTCAAGAGCTCAAAATTAACGACAAGTTGCAGTTTGTCGAAGAGCCAATTGAAATTATGGACCGGGAAGTCAAAGTTAGTAAGCATAGTCCGATCGTGAGAGTTCGTTGCAACTCATAACGTGGACCGGAGTTCACGTGGGAACGCGAGGATCAGATGAAGCTCAAGTATCCTCACCTTTTCCCAACTGAGCAATCTAATCCTGGTGCAACTGATGAATTTCGGGATGAAATTCCCTTTCAAGTTGGGGATGATGTGGTACCCAAGGAAAATCCACGGCCACGGTCATCCTGATCTGACACTTTGCCGCTTTTAGATTACTTATCAAATTTCGGGACGAAATTTCTTTTAAGTTGGGGATGATGTGACAACCCGAGTTTTCAAGGTCTTTCCTCGACACGTTACTTGTTTACAAATTTTGTTGTCGTAATTTGTTTGCGTTATAACATGTGCACGTTTGTTATAGGATTAATGTGTTGTATTATTGTTTGGTTAGTTAATATAAACTTAATGTGTTATGTGTTGTATTATTATATAGTTAGTTAATAGAAACTTTTGAACTGTTTAAAATTAAAAACACTTAACCCATGCAACCTCACCCGACAAAGAATTGAATTTCGTCATCATCTCCACTCGACGAAGAATTGAATTTCGTCATCACCTATAGCTCGACGAAGAAGTATTCTTCGTCAAAGAAGAGAGTTGTTCGCTTAGACGGGCTTCAGCCCAAGTGAAGCACAATTATAATCGGCCACATTTACGTTATATTATACGCGAACCATAATTTGCGAAACCCTAGACACTCTTTTCCTCTCCCTTGCACCCGACGGCAATCATCATCCCTCTCGAAGCTCTTGCTAGTCTCATCTCGTATGTGATAACCCAACTCGGCCTACTTGTTATGCTGTTTGTATAAATGTCCGTTACCATAATTGATTTCATTTGATGATTGGGTAGATTGTGACTGATTGTATTGAATCGAAACTCATGATTTATGGTTATAGAGACAAACCATAGGATACGAATACATGAGACCCGTAACCAACAAGTTAGTATTTGTATGATAAAAATCCTTATAAATCTGTTTATGTGATTAAACGTTGAAGGGTAGCAAGGATTGGCCATAATTAGGGTTTTGATATTTTATTGTTTAGTCCGATAGATTGGAACACGCATGATAAGAATCTGATGTCTTGTATTCGGTCATGTTCACTGCACGGTTTGATGATTCTGTTGCTGTATGAGCATCATGCTGTCTGTGTGTATAGTTATTAATAAATCATAACTGTAAGTGAATAGGATTGTTGTTAATCTTGACGAACAGTAAGGAAGGGCGAAGAATGATCTTCGACGAAGTACCCATCTCGACGAACAATGGGGTTCTTCGTCGATAAGGGCTCTGACGAACAATCAAGGTTCGTCACCACATGGTTCTTCGTCATCCTTACTCTTTGACGAAGTATATTCTTCGCCAAGAGAGTACCCCAAATAGAACAGTTGTAACAATTTATAAAACTTATGATTTGCATGAGATTTGAATGATTGCTATCTGTGATGTGATGATCTTTGTTATGAATGCACTTTATGACTAAACGTGAATGTAAACTGATTACGAGTACTTGAATACCATAGGCTATGACTGTTTAAGTGTGAACAAGTAACTTGTCATACCGAGCAAACCAAGGTGAGTTCACTTCTCTCAAAACAAGCATGCGTCCGGTGGGGACAACCAAACTGACCACAACTTGTAAACGGATTTTCGTAAACCTATATCCTTGTAGGGAATATGAGGCGGTTTTCAAATACCCACATCCTTGTAGGGGATGTGAGGCGGATTTCACAAACGCATATCCTTGCAGGGGATATGCATCGGTTTTCAGTAAACGTTGATGCTGGATAATACACTCACTTTCTATCACTTAAGTCCCATCATACTACCAGGTTAGTTGCTTGTAGGGCAACGGGGTTATTAGTTGATAACGCTATTAGGTTTGGCACCCTCACGACGTACCTGGATAGGACGGGTGTGAACTAATAACTTTAAATCATGACCAATGTTTGATAGAGCATTGGAGAAGGGCAAAAAGGGCCATCTGCGGTATCGAGTTATTATCAGCATAGCATAACATAACATATCATAAGTCACTACTTGGTATTGAACGGTTAAAACAAACTGTGAACTCACCAGCGTTGTCTGATACACTTTTCTGCATGCTTTCAGGTCCTTAGGTACATTGTTATGGAACTTGCTGTCTGGGAAGCTGGAGTGGTCATGGGTCGTGGCATTAGGAACGCTTCTCGATGTTGCATTGTTGAACACTTTTATTTAAACAAACTATTATGCTTCCGCTGAACATGTTGATTTTATTAAGTGGTGTTTGAATTATACAATTACGTTTAATGAAAGGTTTTATCTTATCTTATATGTCTATGGTTCAATGTGATTAGTGGCTAGATCCTGGTACGTCACACGCCTCGCGGGGGTTTTCACTTGTGGTATTTTTGGGGGTGTGACATAGAATATCTAGATTTATGAGCTTTGTTCATAACCAGTTCACGTAGGTTACCTCTAAGCAGAACCCAAATCCGGTTCATGAAGTGCATCACTTCATCTGCTTTTGGTATCAGTTCACATTCTAAACCTCTCAAACCTTCTCTTCTCAGGTTCTCATCCTTTAAAGCTTCTCGTTGTGCATTATGAATTAGATCAGTCAAATTCGTATGTATGTTCAAGACCAAAGCACGCACACGTAGAGGCTTCTCCCGCTCCTTCCTACTGAGCGCATTAGCAACAACATTTGCTTTACTAGGGTGATAACGAATATCACACTCGTAATCGTTGAGTAACTCTACCCAACGCCACTGTCGCATGTTGAGCTCCTTCTGATCAAAGATATGCTGGAGGCTTTTATGGTCTGTGTAAATCGTACACCTCGTGCCATATAAATAATGTCTCCAGATCTTCAAGGCAAACACAACAGCTCCTAACTCCAAATCATGTGTCGTGTAATTCTTCTCGTGCACTGTCAATTGTCTGGATGCATAGGCTATCACTTTTTCATTCTGCATAAGCACGCATCCTAGGCTCAAATGTGACACATCACAATATACAATGAAGTCATCATTTCCCTCAGGAAGGGAAAGAATAGGTGCACTACACAACTTCTCCTTCAACATCCGAAAAGCTTCCTCCTGCTTTTCCGTCCAATCGAACTTCTTCTCCTTCTAGGTCAATAGCGTCAAAGGCTATGCTAATCTGGAGAAATTCTCTACGAATCTCCGATAATACCCAGCAAGTCCTAAGAATTGTCGCACTTCTAATGGAGTCTTTGGCGCTTCCTAATTCTTAATCGCTTCTATCTTCGACGGATCCACGTGTATACCTTTCTCATTTATGATGTGTCCGAGAAAATGAACTTCTCGAATCCAGAATTCGCATTTAGAGAACTTGGCATACAACTTCTCTTCCTTCAGCAGCTCCAGAATCAACTTCAAATGTTGCTCTTGATTTTCTTTGGTTCGCGAATAGATAAGTATATCGTCGATGAATACTATCATGAATTTATCCAAATAGGGTTTGAATACCCTGTTCATGAGATCCATGAACACAGCTGGCACATTAGTTAAGCCAAAAGGCATGACTAAAAACTCGTAATGGCCATATCGTGTTCGAAAAGCAGTCTTCGGAACATCTTCGTCAGCAACCTACAACTGATGATATCCTGAACGCAGGTCGATCTTCGAGTAGTAGCTGGATCCCTTTAGCTGATCAAACAAATCGTCAATTCTCGGTAGAGGGTACCGATTCTTGATAGTCAACTTGTTCAGCTCTTTGTAGTCAATGCACATCCTGAAGGAACCATCCTTCTTCTTCACAAACAAAACAGGTGCACCCTAAGGCGAAAAGCTTGGTCGAATGAAACCTTTGTCTAGCAGCTCTTGAAGCCGATTCGACAATTCTTTCATCTCTGACGGTGCCAACCTATAAGGAGATTTTGAAATTGGTGCAGCACCGGATACCAGATCAATTTTAAACTCGATCTATCTCGCAGGGGGCAATCCAGGTAAGTCTTCGGGGAAAACTTCCAGATAATTACGAACTATAGGAGTCTCTTCAATATTCCTACCTTCAACCTTCGTATCCACTACGTTAACTAAGAACGCATGATAACCCTTACACAACATCTTTAGCATCTTCATAACACTAACAACACTCGACTCGATCGGTCTCCGTGAATAACTATAGCTTCACCACCATCAGGACGAGGTATCCTCACTTGTTTCTCCGAACAAATAATCCCAGCTTTATTCTTGGATAACCAATCCATCCCAACAACTACATCAAAACTACCCAGCTCCACTGGTAATAAATCGATACTAAAACTATGATCGTCTAACTGAATACTACAACCACGAACGACTTCGCTAGTCTATATCAATTTACCATTTGCTAGTTCTATCGAGTACTTTTTACTTAGCTTAATTGTTAGAGAATACGTAAATGGTTCAAAGTTTTTTGAAACAAAACTCAAGTCAGCCCCAGTATCAAAGAGTACGAACGCAGAATGGTTATTGATCAAGAACGTACCAGTAACAACAGCATGATCATCACGTGCCTTTCCAGCATTCAGCTCGAATGCTCTGCCCCTGGCATTCCGACCCTTCGCTTTTGGACAATCTCTCTTGAAATGTCCCTGTTCATCGCACTCAAAGCATCCCTCTAGCTTAACTCCCTCCGAAGTACTCTTGGCATAGCACTCGCGGGTAACATGCCCAGTTCAACCACACCTGGCGCACTTTCTCTGCTCACCTCCATGAGTCTTTTTCTCAAAACTACTCTTACCATCCCTGACATTATCCCTTCTAGAGTCACTAGAGTTTGCTACATAAGCCTTCCTCGAACTGCGTTTCCTATCACGCTTCTCATCGGTATCCTTTTTCGAGCTCTCGGACTTACGCTTCTGTGAAACTCCAAATCTAGGCTCAGATCGCTCCGACCGCTCAGATTTCAAGTCTGCATTGGCCTTGCCCGACCACTTCCTGGTTTCCTCCTTCTTGTTAAGGCTACCTTTGCGAGCAACGTCATCCGCTAATGATTTCGCTAGAGTAGTAGCTTCTAGATAGGTAGTGGGTTTCACTGATATGACCATGCTGCGAATTCGTTGCGATAGCCCCCAAATGTACATCTCTATCTTAACTTACTCAGGAGTGACCATCCGTGGAACCAACCTTGCCAAATCGTTGAACCGAGATGTGTATGCTCTGATGTTCAGGCCTTCCATGGTCAAATTCCAGAAGTCGGTCTCAATCTTCTGTATCTCACTACGCGGGCATTATTCCTTTAGAAGCATCTCTTTTAGTTCATTCCAGGTTAGACCATAGGTAGCGTCTTCACCCATTATTTGAACTTGTGCGTTATTTGAACTTGTGCGTTCCACCAGGATAAAACTTCATCAAGAAAAGAACAAGAAGCATACCTAACTCGTTGATCAGCAGCACAACCACTGATTGCCATGATGGATTCCATCTTCTCAATCCATCTGGTGATATCTAGGGGTCCTTCGGCACCGGTAAATGATCGTGGGTTGCAGCCCTGGAATGTTTTATACGTACATCCGTGCATTGTTCACAAGGTTAATGAAAATCAGGATTACGCTCCGATTATATCATAACACATGAACTACTAAAACTTTCCGATCATTATATTACCTTGAGGGTTTCCGATATGTGCTCCACCAAAACCATGCCCATGAATACCACGTCCACATCCCTGGCCATTATTCTGGTTAGCATCGCGCTGTTCCATGGCAGTATTAACGTGTTGGACTATGAGTTATGCCAACTCTTCTGAGGTGGAAGGTAGTCTAGGACTTTGCCTCGCTTTTGGCGGTATTTCGTCGTTTCTATTATTACAACAATAATAACAACATAAGACGATATCCAAAAATAATTCAATCATTAAATACTACTGGACCAAACATTGTGCATTTATAATATCCACATAATAATGAGAACAATTTTTAAACCAATAGTAACCCATCCGATATTCATTACAGAAATTATAAAACTTGTTTTTAGTACACGACTAACCAAATTTTGGCATATCTACGTCAACACCCACAACAAGTTCATATAAAATTTCCTACTAAATATCCAAAAAAAAAAAAAAAAAATCTGGCTTGCAAGCCATAAACCAACATCCTTCTAACAAGCTCCTCCAGCTCCACTATTCTCTAGTGTATCTGATCCATTGCACTATCGTCTAAATCCTTCAGCTCATCGTACCAGTCCATCTGTCCCCCTAAATCCTTTATCTGATCCCTAGCTGAGTCAAGGTCTCCACGCAGATTGGCGAACTGTCGGTCGCAATGGCAACATCGATCAACCCATACTCCTTTCTGCTTCTTGGAAGCAGATGCTGTCTCTGCATGTGACGTCGATGCGATCTCTCCTACAGATCTAGTCCTCTTCCTACGTCGATAATAAACCAAGAGAGGTGTAGTAGGAGAACGTGACTCGATTAATGGTAAGGATGACTCAGTAATAACAGGTGGAGGGATCTCAGTAGTGGGCTTAGCAACAGCAGTAGGTGGGATGACCGATGGCTCTAATTGTTGAGCCGTGACGATAGTGGCGTCCACCACTGGTGCGATACTGAAAGATCCTCCAATCATAGGGAGACCTCTATCCATGTCATCGATAACTGGTACAGTTCCTGACGATTGTCCCGTCTCATGAATCGAGGGAGGAACATCATCATCGTCGTCTATCCATCCGTTGCTTGTGAAAGCATAATGGGGGTCTACCTGGCTGGTGAAAGTAGCAGGATCGACATGAAATGACGAAGCGAATTCGGCCATACCAACCATCTGTGGAGTCATGAGGGGTATCTCTGGTAGAATGGATCTGGGTGAAGTCTCGAATTCTGGCTCGCTACCTGATGTATTGTAAATACATCTTTTATTCATGTTTGGTTTAGTCGATTATGGATAGTGTTAGTTCGTTTTCATGTAGATTGTATATACTTTTGATAGATTTGTGTTTTCCAGGTCTTTGTAGCTGAAAAGTGCATAAACGAGTTAAAATGTGACAAGATAAAGTGTCAGATCAAGGAACGAAAGCTTGGAAGCTGAAACGGTGAAAAATTATAGTTCTGGTTGTTTGTCGCTACCCCCGAGGGTTTTAAAGGGGTTATCGCAGGCCGCCATCGAGTAAAAAGGAAAATATTATTTTCAGGGGCGCCGCTACTCGCGACGGGTTGCCTGTTGTTCTTCGCGGGCCGCCAAAGGCTTGTGGCGGCAGATTATTACGTGAAAAGCAAGGAATTTTAGGGTTTAAACATTATAAAAACATCTCAATCATTCATTGTTGAGAACTTACGAAGTCAGCAAGCTTTTAGACGAAAATTGGACATCTCGGGGGCTGATCAGAGGTCGTTTGAAGCTCGTGAAGTCTGGGAATCATCGGGTACGAGTTCGGGAGCATTCAGAGTGAAGCATTCGGGTTTAATCTTCCCGTCTCTTTCTTGTTTCGTTTGATTTCAGCTTGTTTCTTGATGAATTCTATTTTGTTTATGATTGTTATGATGTTTGTCACAATGATTATAGGCTAAACACCTTTAACTACCTAGGTTATGATGATTGTTTAACAAAGATTGGATTTTTATTCGTTATTAACGTTGGTTATGGGTTTTCTTGGAAAGTAAAGAAATTTGGAAGCTTTGATTTGGTGTATATGTGTATCTTGTGTTGATTTTCGACTAATTGCTCATTTCACATGAATCTTGATGAATGTCTTTCATAGAATAGGTTCGTGTTAATTATCTAATCTTCACGGGTTTGGGTAATTTTTGGGTGAATTGGCCAATAGCCTTAGAAACGGTAATTGAAAGATTCTTGAAACTTGATATTCTATTAATCTTGTCGCTGAGAGGCTCGAGGTTGTTAATAGGTCTCGGTTTGGTATATAGCTAGGATTAGGTTTTGAGAGAAATCGGTCTTAGTTCCCAAATCATACTCGTGTCTATTAAACCAAGTTAAAATCCATAGTTGCCTTAGACTTTCACGCTGAGAGGTAGATTGTCATATTAGGGCACTTTCCAAGAAGTTAGAGGATTGAGAGGAAATCTAACAACCGGTAGTCATAACATGTAAGGACTCTCAAAATTGTCCTAAAAATATCCGTAAGTAAAAACCCGGACGCCTGAAACCATACTGTGCATGAAAAACTAAGAAAACAAGAAATATGGTTCTCAGGCGGGCCGCGTAAGAGTAAGTAAAGTCTTACGCGGGCCGCGTCAAGACACGTTTGACCGGATAAGTGTTCCGGATCCACATGGTGTCCACCTGGCTAGCCTACTCATGACCAATCAACCCTACTCATAGACTAGGCGGCCACGCGGGCCGCGTAAGATATATGGGATGGTTTACGCGGCCCGCGTGAACCCTATTTTCAGCTATAAATAGCTTGTTGCATGCACAGTCTGATGGTGTCGAAACAAACTTTCAAAAACGAAGTTTTAGTACTCTGAGGTCGAAATTACCTTCAATATTTGCAAGGCGCTGCTACGATACCGGGTATTAACTCGATCGCTGCTACGATTCAATGTCCGATCGATTAAACTATCCAGTGGATGTTTACAAAAGCATGTTTATTTTCAAAGTTATAATTACAGGGATTAAGTCTTTGTAATCTCCAAATTACAGCCGGTATGTGGGGTTTTGTATACATTACTTGATAACCTTCACCATTGGACAACGAGTTAGCCAAGGGGTGATATGACCATAGTCACAGACACTATTAGACAATGAGGTTACCAATGGATGGTCGAGTGACAAATACCGTGGGTAGTTAGCTGATATATGGAAACATTGTAATCGCTCTTAATACTGTAGAATATAACAAATGAGTCGTTTTAGTAAAAAGAATGATTCACCAGTATTTCCCGCTGACAAAACCTTTTTCAAACATGTTTCAGGTGATCTGTTTTGATCCAGGAAAAGTGCCGCGAAGCACTACAAGCTTAAGAAAGTGGCTTAATATAAAATAAAGAAACATGTTTTGTAAAAATAAAGATTTCTCAGTGAAATCATATGATTGTAAACTACCGAGGTTTATCCCGAATTGTGAAATAAAATAATCGGGAAATTTCAGTTTTAAAAAGATCCTGTTAAAATCTTCCGCTGTTAACTCAATTAAATAAGTACCACGGGATTTTCTGTCCCGCGGCTTCTGAAACGGGTCAAACCGGGTCGGGGCCGTGACAGAAAAAGGTGATATCAGAGCCACACTAATCAGAGCCACTGACTTAAGCCAATTTAGTATTTAGAAAATACTTAATTTTACTAATTGCTATTTTGTGATTATGTGTTTTATTATTTAAATATTTGTTTACAATATGGGTAAACAAAGACTTTCGGCTATCTATCATAAATTAGATACTACACCAAAAGAAAAAGGATCATCATCCTGAAATCACTCTACAATTCCTGAAGAAGGAATATTTGTTCGAAAGGCACAATATGAGGAACCACTTTCTCCTAATAAAAGAAGTTTGATTATTAGGAAAAGTCAGGAGAAAATAAAGAAATCACAACCAAAAGAGAAGAAAGTTAATCAGAAAACCTAGAAACTAGGCAGTAACCCACCATGGGAAGACAAGTTAGATGAAAAATGGGCAGATCTCTATATGCTAGCCACTGTAGCAGTAAATGCAAATCTTTAAATACACCTGACTCAAGTTTTAGCACCCTTATCACTTACAAGCCAGAAACCTTATCCAGTAAATAAATAAGTTTACAGTAAACCCTAATATGTTTTAGTTATCAGTGTCCTTTGTATTAAATTAGTCACACGGTATGTAATAATATTTAAATGTTTTCTTTAAAATTTTATTATCAAAATTTTAACTTAGCATTTTGTGTACATTTTGCATATATGCTAAACAGCATGAATGACTTATCTGAAGCCCTTCAGAATCTAAATCTCTATCCGGTGAAAATAGAGGTTTCCAGAGATTTTACTGGTTATATACCTGATATAGAAGAACCTATGGAATTCAACGCTCCACCTCCGGAAAAACTTAAGCCTAAGAAAAAGAGAAGATTTGTGGGATGGAGACGTGTGCGCAGGAGGAAACCCGCAACTAGAAAGATTCCCAAAATAGAAAATCCTTTAGATAAAGGAAAGGGGATTGAAGCCGGGGAAGGTTTTAGGCAGACAGAAGTAGAGATTGGGGAAGGTTCTAGGCAGATAGAGATGGAAATTGGGGAAAGCTCTAGACAAGTTGTGGAGTTACCATTTCAGGATGAATTGGATAGCGCATTGGCGAGCTGTGATATCGTCAGGCCTGTTAATAATAATTTCTACCCTTATCCTGTTGAAAATCAACTTCCAATGAACTTGGAACCAGCAATCCCAGAACCTATAATCCACACCCAACCTTTAGGAATGGACGAGTGGTGGACTAATGATTGGCAGTTCCAAAACCTTCTTAACAATCCTTATACCTTTCTTCCTCAGTTCGACCCAGAACCTATACCAAACCACCCAATGAGCAATGAAAATTTAGCTGAACTCCGCCACTTTGGCGAGGAACTGGTGGATGCAGGAAATAGGATCAGGAAAATAGGAGAACAGATCTCCTGGAAATACGATGAGAGGGAACGTCGTTACTGAAGTACCAACTGACGAAGGATAGTGGGGTTGTAAAACTATGGTTGTATAATAAATAGTAATATATAATCTTGTAAAATAACCTAAAATAAAACTTGTAAGATAACGGTGTGTAATGATGCATAATATATATATATATATATATAATGGGAATCGAGAAATCGATAATTTTGGATATTTATATGTGTATGTGGTGAAATTTGTATGATTATTTTGTGTATGATTGTTATTTATTCGATACTAATAAATTATATATATTAATTATGAGATGGAAAACGCTAATAATGAACCAGTTAACGAGGTTAACCAATCTGAGCAACATCCGGAGGATCAATTTATGACTAGGCAAGATATAGAAAATATTGTTGCTCAAGGAATAGCCAATGCTATTCCAGCAATACTTGCTGCTGCTCAAAAACCTGTTGAACCTCAACAAATCATTCCTAGCAAACGTATTTCTGAAGATAACTTCAGTAATAGCGTAAACGGAGGCGGTAATCATACTAATCACGATAATGATTCACGGCAGGCTCCGCTCCCTAAGAAAATGAAAGCTGCAACGCCTGGTTGCACTTACAAAGACTTTCTTGCTTGTAAACCTGCTGAATTTGCAGGCAATGAAGGAGCGACTGCGGCTCTGCGTTGGTTAGAGAAAACCGAGGCAGTGATTACAATAAGTAAATGTGCCAAGGACGACAAAGTAATGTACGCGTCAAATCTTTTCAAAGAAGGGGCTCTAGAATGGTGGAATACAGTACTTCAAGCCAAAGGAAGAAATATGGCCTATGCCATGAACTGGGAAGAATTTAAGAGTCTTGTAGAAAGAAAATTCTATCCCGAATATGAAAAAGATCAAATGGCAAATAAGTTCCTAAATCATCGGATGGTGGGTGTAGATTGTCGAGGATATACTTCGACATTCTTTGAGTATGCGAGAGTAGTACCAACACTGGCTTCGCCAGAACCGGTACTCATTTCTCGCTATATTTGGGGATTAATTGGCGAAATCCGTAATATCGTTAAAGCTGCGAGACCTCGCACTATTGACGATGCAGTAGAATTAGCTAACACCCTAACTGACGAACTGGTACGCACAAGAGATGAAAACAGGAAAATGAACTGGCTCAGAAAATTACCCAAGGATTTCGTACGGGTAATAATAGCAACTTCAAGAGAAGAGGAATAGGGCAATCTTCAACTCCGCCGTTCTGCAGGAATTGCAAAAAGAAACATTATGGAAGATGTAATGTAACCTGCAATTTTTGCAAAGTCGTAGGACATCGCGAAGAAGACTGCAGAAAGAAAACAAGAGTCTGCTATAACTGTGGAGAAACAGGACATTTTATACCAGAATGCCCTAAATTGGTTAAACCAGCAGACAACAAAGTTAAGCCAGTTGACGGTGTTACCAAGAAGAATGTTCGAGCCTTCCAGTTAACTACTCAGGAAGCCGAGCTAATTCCTGACGTGATAGCTGGTACGTTCTTTGTTCACAACATTTACGCAAAAGTATTATTTGACTCTGGTGCAAACCAAAGTTTTATAAATACTTCATTCTGCCAAGCTCTTAATTTACCTTTGACTAACCTTAGGCAGATTTTTACAGTCGAAATGGCAGACGGAAATTCTATTAACATAGATAAGGTTTTGCAAAAAGAAAATATAGAACTTTCAGGTCATAAATTTCATGCAAACTTATTGCCAATGAATTTGACTGGATTCGATGTCGTATTAGGAATGGATTGGTTAGTAGCCAACCATGCTCGAATCCTTTGTGATAAAAATTCTATAGAGATTCAGGCACCTACTGGGGAAGTAATCATGATTACAGGAGATAAACCACGTAAACCCATGAAGTTCATATCAGTAATGAAAATTGCTAGTTATGAACGAAAGCAAGGAATAGTATATATGATTTCAGTAATCATTAGTACTAAGGGTAAAGAACTTAAGGAGATTCCTGTAGTCTCAGAATACCCAGATGTATTCCCAGAAGAGTTACCAGGATTACCACCAGATAGGGAAGTAGAATTTAGAATTCATCTAATTCCTGGAACTACACCGATAGCCAAGGCACCTTATCGATTAGCACCCACAGAAATGTTAGAACTGAAAAAGCAATTAGATGAATTACTAAGTAAAGGTTTCATACAACCTAGTTCATCCCCTTAGGGAGCACCCGTGTTGTTTGTAAAGAAGAAGGATGGTTCGATGAGAATGTGTATTGATTATAGAGAATTGAATAAGGTTACAATTAAGAATCGATACCCATTACCTAGGATTGATGATCTTTTCGATCAACTTCAAGGAGCTAGATACTTTTCTAAGATCAACTTACGCTCCGGATATCATCAATTGAAGGTACAAGAAGAAGACATACCTAAAACTGCTTTCAGAACTAGGTATGGCCATTACGAGTTTACAGTCATGCCCTTTGGGTTAACGAATGCACCTGCCGCATTCATGGACATGATGAATAGAATCTGTAAACCGTACTTGGATAGATTTGTAATTGTTTTTATCGACGATATACTTATTTATTCCAAAAGTTAGGACGAGCATTATCAGCACTTGCATGCACTCTTAACTTTGTTAAGAAAAGAAAAGCTTTATGCCAAATTCTCGAAGTGTGAATTTTGGCTGCAAGAAGTGCAATTCTTAGGACACATGGTGAATCACGAAGGTATTCATGTAGATCCTGCTAAGATAGAGGCAATTACCAAATGGAAGGTTCCGCAATCCGCAATGGAAATTAGAAGTTGATGTGTTCAAATATTAACATATAAATTTCATCAAATGAGGCATAAAACTAACCCCTTTTAAGTACTAATGTTGGAAAAAGTGTGCTTTTATCTTTCTTTTGTATTTTCAGGATTAAATGAGCTCAAATTAACAAAAGAAGCAAAAAGACATCAAAATCTAACATAAATACGAGAAAACGGACAAGACGTGACATGCCCGACCCCACAACAACATCTTCCCAAGCAAAACAAGAGATCAGAGGCCTGAACACGCCCCGTGCTCAGCCAGCACGGGGGCGTGCCCAAGTGTCAGCAGAAAAGACAAAGTGGTAGAAGCTTCTATTGCCCACCATGGGGCCGTGCTCAGCGGACACGGGCCATGGTCAACTATAAGATTCGCACAATCCAGGCAAATCTTCATAGTACAAAGATTCTTCTGCACACGGGGTCGTGCTCAGCGGACACGGGGGCGTGGTCAACCAATAAGACAAAGCTGCATTTAATGAAGAAAGAGAGGATGTGGACACGGGGCCGTGCCCATTGGACACGGGGCCGTGCCCGAGCTTCTGTTCAGCCTATAAATAGAAGTGCTTGGCTCAAGCTCAAACCATCCCTTGGCACACCACCTCTCTCACACTTCACCCACCACCCACCACCACCATAACACCATCATCCACCACCATCATCCATTGTCCATCGTAGAGTGTGTGAGTCGTCTCGGGATCCAAGATTGATCGTAAGAGTTCTTGACAATCAAGGCCATGTTTGCCTAAGTCTCTTACATCACTTGGTGAAGACAAAGTGTCTAGTGTAATACTTTTTATTTCTAATCTTTTGCACTTTTTATTTGGTTTTGTATTAATGACTTTAATAACTAGTTGCTTATGTTGAAGGTGATATTTCCTTATCATTTGTCCGTGGTGTCTTGAAATTATTTTACTGTCGATATAAAATAAAAGATTTTCACCATTCATATCTCCACGGTCTATATGGAGGTATGTTGGCTACCTGGTCGGGGGTTAAGGGAATGGTTTGGTAAAGGTCTTGCCATTGTTCAGCGTTTAGAGGTCCTGCAATGGACCTGGGTCAAATTTAGTAGGACCTCCTTCAATACTTAACGGTATTGGATGGCGGGGGTCCAAACTCTTTGACCCCCTCATAAGTTAACTACTATTAATACTTTAACCCGGCTATTTAGGACTGTATCCCTGCTGACTCAGACTACTTAGTCGAGGGTAACGTCACCTCCAAAAGAGGGGCCTACCATAATATTGCATTAATAACTTAATAAATTATCTTCCAATAATCCACCCTTTTAGGATTGTATCCTTGCTGACTCAAACTACTGGGGTGAGGGTAACGTCACCTTCAAAAGAGGGGCCTACTACAATAACTAAGATAATCCCTTAATTATGTGCAAAAGTGCGGAAATAATCAAAGGTTACACTAGATACGAGTCGGAACCAAGTGATTCATCTTGTCTATCTGTTTTTATTTTTATTTTTATTTTCAGCATTTTAGTTAGTTTTTTTTTCTTAGTTTAAAACCTTTTTTCTAAACTTTTTATTTTGATTAGACGTTGAGGATAAACCGGTACTAAAAGCTCTTGTGTCCTTGGACGACCTCGGTATCTTACCAACACTATACTACGCTCACGATGGGTGCACTTGCCCATATGTGTGTCTAGTGTTAGTAAATATCGTGTTTTATAAATTTAAAACTTGACTAAAAAGTGTTAAAGGGGCTTAAAATATACACCTAATATATATAACACTTGACAACGCATCAAGTTTTTGGCGCCGCTGCCGGGGACACAAGGATTTTAAGAAAGTTAGGAATCAACGGCCTAATCGTTTTTTCTTATTTTTCATTTTTTAGGATTTTTTTTTAGTTTTTCAGCTTCTGCAGAACCCAGCACGGGCCGTGCCCGCTGAACACGCTCCATGCCCAATCATTGGAACTGGCAATCCTGTTTTAAGTTAGACAGTAAGCTGAACACGGGGCCGTGCCCACTCAACACGCCCCCGTGCCCAAGTTTCAGTTACTGAAAACAGAACCGTAAGATCCCAACGGTTGGTAATTTCTGACACAAACATGAGTGATACTGATACTTTTTACTTTCGGCATTCTTATGGTACTATGTGGTGTCAATTATGTGGTGGTAACCATAAAGAATTAGAATGCTTTTTTCTAAACTATAAACCCAACTATATAGACCCATCATTCCCTAGTATCCTTAAGAGGGGCGGAAGTAAAAATAATCCCTATCGCTCCCTCGAATGCGCCCAACCGGATATTCTAGGAGAAATGTTTCTCGATGAATTATTTCAACTAGAAGATCTAATTTTTAACTGGTTAGAAGAACTTAGGAAAGACCTCAATAATCTTTTCCAAAGCGATGACCAAGAAGAAAGGTTGGAACCGCATTCAAACAACTTCATTGTTTCCAATGATACTTCTAACTCTAGTGAGGACTTGAGCGATAGTCGTCCCTGTGTCGATTGTGCCGTGAAGGACTCCCCATCAACTTCGTTTGATGCATACATAGACCTGAGCGATTCGACATACACCTTCTTTAACGAGAGCCCGGAAAAGGGTTGGACTTGTCCACCTACTTATAGCTTAGGAATCACCCTCACCGACAACCTCTTGCGTTCTCATCTTAATCTAGATCAATTGAGGTATCTTAGGCACTTTGGGGTTGTTCCATCCAGTAAGGAACCGCCCGATCCGGAAAAATTCCTTAAAAATAGACGAACTTCATAAAACAGCCTTCCGACACGGGGCCGTGCCCAGGTCAACACGCCCCCGTGTCCACCAAAAGATTCCCTTCTGACTTTTGTCAGAATACAGACAAAATGTGTCAGGATCTTGCCTGCGCACGGGGCCGTGTCCAGCCGACACGGGGCCGTGTCCAGCACGCTGTCGTTTTCTATAAATGCAGCCAAGAACCCTGCACATTTGGACCATCCAGGGACAGAGATTTGGAGGGATTTTCTGACTTACCATCCTAGGTATGTTCTAAAAGAAGGTTCCTACAAGCATCTTGTCCTTTCCTCTTTTATCTATTGCCTTCTTCTTCATCTTTCTTGCAACAAGAACTCCATTAAAGCTTGATTTCAAGCTTTGATGTGATGTTTATTGAATTTCTATTCAAGGAATCTTGTTAAAAATAAGTTACACAACATTGTTTTAAGTTATTTCTGCTCAAAAAAGCTTCATAAGTTAAGAAAATAATTTGAAACCCCAAGATTCCTTGTTCTGAAAATCTGCAGAAAGTTGAACACGGGGCCGTGCTCATTGAGCACGGGGCCGTGCCCGTGGTACTGTTTCATTAAAATGAACTATTTTTGGTTTGTTTTCGTAGAATGTCTAGCCAGAACAGCGGAACCTCTTCTGCACACTCAAGGAACAGTCGACGAGAAAGGAGGCCATCGATTGAAGCAACTCTCGTAAGATATGTAATGGCACTACGTGAAGCACTTGGCGAGATGACTTCAGTGGAGGAGGTCCTCATTGACCGTATAAATTATCTCTCGGTGGGGTTGGAAAACAGTTCCCAGGAAATAAACCTCTTGCACCAGAGGTTAAAGATTCTGGTAACACCTCCTATGGAACCAATCCTCCCTCAAGAGGATTGGAACCTTGCACTTGGAATTCAAAATCCTACCGGTTGGGACGACATTCCGGCAGAACCTCCTCTTGAAGAACTCCACGAAATTCCGGTAGAAGTTACACCTCCTCAACCCGATGCTCATGAGCCCGCTTTTCTTCTCCCTAGGGAGATCGAAGAGTGGCTCGCCGATGTATGAGGAGCCCTCACCCGTAGGAAGAAGTGTCAAGCCACTTTTAACCGAGAGATCTATCTTTTCGGAAATTTTGCTAATAGAATAAATAGTAGGCTAGAAACTTCTTGGATTGGATTTCTTGTGTTCCTTTGACCTAACTAGTTAATATTTTAATTTTTAGGACTATTATGTAATTCTCTCTATGATTAATGAATGATGGTTTTAGTTAATTTGGTGTGTGGAATGGTGTTGAAAGGAATAAAACACACTTGAGATGGCAAAGGATGCAAGGGAAACTTGAACCAGCACTCTATACAGGAAAACAGAACCGTCCGACAAAATTCTTCATTTACAGTAAGCTCGGCACGGGCCGTGTCCACCCCAACACGGCCCCGTGCTGCACTGTCTGCAGAAAAAGACCCAGTTCAGGTAACTGGACACGGGCCGTGTTCACCCAACACGCCCCCGTGTCCAGACTTCTGTTTCTCTTGTTTTAATTTTGTTACTGGCACTTGAACACGGGGCCGTGCCCGGATAACACGGGACCGTGTTCAGCGCCCAGTAACACAAAATTTTTTGCTTTTTCACACCTTTTACACATTCAATCAACCGAAAAACTTGTTTTTGGGACACATTGAGGACAATGTGTAATTTAAGTGTGGGGGGGATGCTAAAACTTTGAATCTTGCAAGTCCTAAATACAAGCCTTACACAAAACTCTATTGGAACCGCTAATCACCCCAAATTTTTTCAAAAAAAATTTCATTTTTTTTTACTTGTCTAGGTTTAACTCGGGAAATTCAAGTTCTAAAAAAGTTATATTTTTACGAATTTACAACCGATAGCGTCGTGATAAAAAGAACCAACATAAGAAAATTATGAAAAGGCATGACAAGCTTAGTTAAAATTTGATTATATATACTTGATCACATAAAAAACCCATTCCCACAAAAGTGAGTTTTGAGCCTTTATTGAGCATACAATTACATATCATTAGAACTAAATGCTCATTTTCGTTTCTTGTGTGAATAGCCGCTTGGTTCTTACGACTCTAGAACTTGCCATGACGATACAGTCCCGGTCCTTACCAACTTAAACCCGAGTAAGTAAATGATAGAGGCATTAGGACTAACCCTTTTTATTTCTACACCATTATTTTTCTTTTTTTTTTACCACCTACCCAAAATCCCCCTAGTTAGCCCCTTTGAGCCTAAACCTTTTCATTTCATAACCCAAACCAAAAACCCCTTTTACCCACCAAAACCTTTTTCATTTTTACCCCTTTGTTTTAGTAACAAGTTCGATTTTTCGTATGACTTCAAAAAATAAAAAAAAAAATAAAAAAAATAAAAAATAAAAATAAAAAATATTTGTGTTGATGATGAAGCAAAAGAAAATAAACAAACAAGTTCATCAAAAATAACTTTGTTTGAATACATAGCTTCATCAAAATAAAAGTTACAAAAATAGAAAGTCATAAGAAAACCGACACTTGTTACGCTTTTCGCCCTTTTTACTAACCACTAACCACCAACCCAACCACCTACCTTTAACCCAAGCCTAACCCTTTACCCACAAAGTCCTCTTGATATTTACAAAGGTATATAAGTTAAAAAGGAGGAGGATTGATTGCTTGGCAAGCCTATGGTAGGAGTAAGTTCCATGCCGCTCTCGAGTGATCCACAAAATACATTTTCGGCTGAGTGTTGAGTGATCCCCGTGAGGTATGTGAACTTGTATATAAATAGAATTTTACAAAGACATGTTATGCCCTAATAAGTAATTTCTCTCATGAAAAGTTTTAAATAAATCATGACGAATAGGATTGTAAATAAATAAAAATAAAATTGAATAAAGAATCTTGGAAATCCCGACACTCTACGACAAGCCCAAAAAAACCTTCTTCTCTACCCATTCCATTTGGGAGTGTAATAGCCACGTATTAAAGAGTTTTGCTTGAGGACAAACAAAGATTCAAGTGTGGGGGTATTTGATGTGTTCAAATATTAACATATAAATTTCATCAAATGAGGCATAAAACTAACCCCTTTTTAGTACTAATGTTGGAAAAAGTGTGCTTTTATCTTCCTTTTGTATTTTCAGGATTAAATGAGCTCAAATTAACAAAAGAAGCAAAAAGACATCAAAATCTAACATAAATACGAGAAAACGGACAAGACGTGACATGCCCGACCCCACAACAGCATCTTCCCAAGCAAAACAAGAGATCAGAGGCCTGAACACGCCCCGTGCTCAGCCAGCACGGGGGCGTGCCCAAGTGTCAGCAGAAAAGACAAAGTGGTAGAAGCTTCTATTGCCCACCACGGGGCCGTGCTCAGCGGACACGGGCCGTGGTCAACTATAAGATTCGCACAATCCAGGCAAATCTTCATAGTACAAAGATTCTTCTGCACACGGGGTCGTGCTCAGCGGACACGGGGGCGTGGTCAACCAATAAGACAAAGCTGCATTTAATGAAGAAAGAGAGGATGTGGACACGGGGCCGTGCCCACTGGACACAGGGCCGTGCCCGAGCTTCTGTTCAGCCTATAAATAGAAGTGCTTGGCTCAAGCTCAAACCATCCCTTGGCACACCACCTCTCTCACACTTCACCCACCACCCACCACCACCATAACACCATCATCCACCACCATCATCCATTGTCCATCGTAGAGTGTGTGAGTCATCTTGGGATCCAAGATTGATCGTAAGAGTTCTTGACAATCAAGGCCATGTTTGCCTAAGTCTCTTACATCACTTGGTGAAGACAAAGTGTCTAGTGTAATACTTTTTATTTCTAATCTTTTGCACTTTTTATTTGGTTTTGTATTAATGACTTTAATAACTAGTTGCTTATGTTGAAGGTGATCTTTCCTTATCATTTGTCCGTGGTGTCTTGAAATTATTTTACTGTCGATATAAAATAAAAGATTTTCACCATTCATATCTCCACGGTCTATATGGAGGTATGTTGGCTACCTGGTCGGGGGTTAAGGGAATGGTTTGGTAAAGGTCTTGCCATTGTTCAGCGTTAGAGGTCCTGCAATGGACCTGGGTCAAATTTAGTAGGACATCCTTCAATACTTAACGGTATTGGATGGCGGGGGTCCAAACTCTTTGATCCCCTCATAAGTTAACTACTATTAATACTATAACCCGGCTATTTAGGACTGTATCCCTGCTGACTCAGACTACTTAGTCGAGGGTAACGTCAGCTCCAAAAGAGGGGCCTACCATAATATTGCATTAATAACTTAATTAATTATCTTCCAATAATCCACCCTTTTAGGATTGTATCCTTGCTGACTCAAACTACTGGGGTGAGGGTAACGTCACCTTCAAAAGAGGGGCCTACTACAATAACTAAGATAATCCCTTAATTATGTGCAAAAGTGCGGAAATAATCAAAGGTTACACTAGATACGAGTCGGAACCAAGTGATTCATCTTGTCTATCTGTTTTTATTTTTATTTTTATTTTCAGCATTTTAGTTAGTTTTTATTTTTCTTAGTTTAAAACCTTTTTTCTAAACTTTTTATTTTGATTAGACGTTGAGGATAAACCGGTACTAAAAGCTCTTGTGTCCTTGGACGACCTCGGTATCTTACCAACACTATACTACGCTCACGATGGGTGCACTTGCCCATATGTGTGTCTAGTGTTAGTAAATATCGTGTTTTATAAATTTAAAACTTGACTAAAAAGTGTTAAAGGGGCTTAAAATATACACCTAATATATATAACACTTGACAACGCATCAGAAGTTTTATATGTTTAGCTGGATATTATAGACGGTTTATTAAGGATTTTTCCAAGATAGCTGTACCATTAACTAAACTAACCTGTAAAGCCGTTAAGTTTGAATGGAGACCTAAACAAGAAGAAGCTTTTAGGATTCTAAAGCAAAAGTTAACAAATGCTCCAATTCTAGCTTTGCCAGAAGGAACCGAAAATTTTGAAGTTTACTGTGATGCTTCAAAACTAGGATTAGGATGTGTGTTAATGCAACGCAAGAATGTAATTGCGTATGCATCAAGGCAATTGAAAAAGCACGAGGAAAACTATACAACTCATGACTTAGAGTTAGGAGCCATAATTTTTGCCCTTAAGATTTGGAGACATTATTTGTATGGAAGTAAATTTACTGTCTATACGGATCACAAAAGTTTAAGATATATATTTGGGCAAAAAGAGTTAAACATGAGGCAAAGGAGATGGATGGAAATCCTAAGTGACTACGACTGTGATATTCAGTATCACGAAGGAAAGGCAAATGTAGTTGCAGATGCCTTAAGTCGTAAGTACCATGAGAAACAACGACGAGTTCGTGCTCTTAGATTAAATCTACAATTAGATTTAAGGGAACAACTAAAGCATTTTCAAGAAACAACAATCAAGGATGATGCTGAAGGAATGAAAGGACGAATCAAAGAATTAGAACAAGGAGCTGATGGAATTTGGAGATTCCATAAAAGAAGGATTTGGGTACCTAAGCAGGGAGAATTAAGAAATAAGATTTTAGAAGAAGCCCATAAATCTAGGTATACCATGCACCCTGGAAACAATAAAATGTACCAAGATTTAAGAAATAACTTTTGGTGGATAGGAATGAAAAAGGACATAGCTCGATATGTTTCTAGTGTCTTACTTGTTCACAAGTTAAGGCAGAACATCAGAAACCCTCAGGTCTACTACAACAATTAGAAATGCCTGTATGGAAATGAGAACTCATAACAATGGATTTTGTTACTAAGTTACCCAAAACCAGAAAAGGTAATGATGCGATTTGGTAATTGTGGACCGATTAACCAAATCAGCTCACTTTCTACCTATGAAAGAAACCTTTAGCATGGAAAGGTTGGTAAAGTTGTATGTGGATGAAGTAGTATCCTTACATGGAGTTCCACTCTCCATTGTTTCAGATAGGGATAGTCGTTTTACTTCCCATTTTTGGACAAGTTTCCAAGAAGCAATGGGAACACGACTAAATTTGAGTACTGCATATCATCCTCAGACAGACGGACAAAGTGAAAGGACAATCCAAACTGTGGAAGACATGCTCGGAGCATGTGTGATAGATTTTGGAGGAAACTGGGACGATCACCTACCATTGATCGAATTCTCCTATAACAATAGTTATCATTCAAGCATTGAAGCTGCCCCATTCGAGGCACTGTATGGAAGAAAGTGCAGAACTCCAGTTTGTTGGGCAGAAATAGGAGAAAGTCAATTATCAGGTCCGGAAATTGTACAAGAAACCACTGACAAGATCACTCAAATTAAGGAAAGATTAAAGACAACCCGAGATCGCTAGAAAAGCTATGCAGATAATCGACGCAAGCCACTAGAATTCCAAGTCGGGGACAAGGTACTCTTGAAAGTTTCTCCTTGGAAAGGAGTAGTGCGGTTCGGTAAGAAAGGGAAATTAAGTCCAAGATATGTAGGACCGTTTTCAGTGATCCAACGTATAGGACCAGTTGCTTATCGTTTACAACTACCAGAAGTATTAGCTGGAGTACATGACGTATTTCATGTATCCAACCTCAAGAAATGCCTATCAGACGAATCTTTGGTAGTACCTCTCCAAGATATAGAGGTAAACGAAAAGTTAAAATTTGTTGAGAAACCTCTTCAAATAGAAGACAGAAAAGTGAAATTTCTCAAACACAAACGGTTAGTACTTGTCAAGGTCAAGTGGGATTCCAAGAGGGGACCCGAATACACTTGGGAGCTGGAATCAGAAATGAAGCGAAAGTATCCTCACTTATTCCAATGAATCTCGAGGACGAGATTTTAAATGAGGTGGGGAGGATGTAAGGACTCTCAAAATTGTCCTAAAAATACCCCTAAGTAAAAACCCGGACCCCTGAAACCATACTGTGCATGAAATACTAAGAAAACAAGAAATATGGTTCTCAGGCGGGCCGCGTAAAAGTAAGTAAAGTCTTACGCGAGCCGCGTCAAGACATGTTTGACCGGATAAGTGTTCCGGATCCACGTGGTGTCCACCTGGCTAGCCTACTCGTGACCAATCAACCCTACTCGTAGACTAGGCGGCCACGCGGGCCGCGTAAGATATATGGGATGGTTTACGCGGGCCGCGTGAACCCTATTTTTCAGCTATAAATAGCTTGTTGCATGCACAGTCTGATGGTGTCGAAACAAACTTTCAAAAACGAAGTTTTAGTACTCTGAGGTCGAAATTACCTTCAATATTAGCAAGGCGCTGCTACGATACCGGGTATTAACTCGATCGCTGCTACGATTCAATGTCCGATCGATTAAACTATCCAGTGGATGTTTAAGTGCTGCCCACATTAGGGTTTATGCTTTGTCATTCGTCGTAATTACGATGGATGTTTAAGTATCGCACTTTGTCATTCGTTGTGAAGGTTTAATCTCGTGAGTTATCGTAAATGCTGTATTAGTTACTAACCGAGTTCGTGTGCATGTTATTTAATTTAGGTTAAAAGGCTAATCAGTAGGCTAAGCTCTGCTCATATAAATCTGCAATGTGAGTCATTCTCTTTTTATCAAATTTGTTTACAAAAGCATGTTTATTTTCAAAGTTATAATTACAGGGATTAAGTCTTTGTAATCTCTAAATTACAGCCGGTATGTGGGGTTTTGTATACATTACTTGATAACCTTCACCATTGGACAACGAGTTAGCCAAGGGGTGATATGACCATAGTCACAGACACCATTGGACAATGAGGTTACCAATGGATGGTCGAGTGACAAATACTGTGGGTAGTTGGTTGATATATGAAAACATTGTAATCGCTCTTAATACTGTAGATTATAACAAACGAGTCGTTTTAGTAAAACGAATGATTCACCAGTATTTCCCGCTGACAAAACCTTTTTCAAACATGTTTCAGGTGATCTGTTGTGATCCAGGAAAAGTGCCGCGAAGCACTACAAGCTTAAGGAAGTGGCTCAATATAAAATAAAGAAACATGTTTTGTAAAAATAAAGATTTCTCAGTGAAATCATATGATTGTAAACTACCGAGGTTTATCCCGAATTGTGAAATAAAATAATTGAGAAATTTCAGTTTTAAAAAGACCCTGTTAAAAACTTCCGCTGTTAACTCAATTAAATAAGTACCACGGGATTTTCTGTCCCGCGGCTCCTGAAACGGGTCAAACCGGGTCGGGGGCCGTGACATAACAGCTCTGTAGAGTCTCACAAGTTTCTTCCTGAGAAGGGTCGGGAGGTTTTAGTAGGGATTTCTTAGGGTTTAGCATTAAAAAATCTTGGTTCCATACCACGTTAATTTTGAATAGAAATCCATTCCTAGTTGAACATGACTCTAGCCTAGGTAGTCTTCATCATCACAGAGTTAAGTCTTCGTCCAAATTCGTGTCTAGTTAATTTAGTTAATTTAGTTTAATTTAAATTGCAAATTTTGGATTTTTAGTAACCCCCCCAATCAAATAAACAATTATTTAAGTCGTGTTAGTCTTAGTCTGGATAGAGTCTTAGCGTAATTTAATCGAGTCTTGTGGGTTCGATATCCGGACTTACTTAGCTTTACTATAATCGATCGGTTCACTTGCCGGTTAGTAGTTTAGTCGAGTTTAGAGAGTCTAGAGTATTACTTTGAGTCTAGATTTAGGTTAATTTTAATTGTTTTTATTAAACTACTTTTAGCACATCAAGTTTTTGGCGCCGTTGCCGGGGACTCTTTGGCGATTGCATTAATTACTTTGTTTAGACTTTGTTTGACATATTACGTGCTATTTGTTCGTTTGTTTGAGTCGTAGGAGTCTAATAAAAATAAAAAAAAAATCAAAAAATATTTATCTTAGTGTCTTTTATATTTTGTCGAGTCGTTTATTAGAGTCTTCTTACTTGTTTGTATTCGGTTTTGCAGTGGATGCTCCATACGCGCTCGTAGGGACCACCGCCGAGTCCGCTTACGATCAAGTTTTCCTTCTCGTCTTCTTCATCCGAGGTTAGTTCTTCTAGCTCTTCTTCTTCTTCACAATTCGCCCCTTCTGACTCTACTCTCCACTTTAAACCACCAGCCTTCGACTTCACACCGAAGCCGTCACCACACAATTCTCCACCACCCACACGTCCACCTAGTCCTACACCTAATAACCAAATGGCCAATCGAACCATTTACGAGCAAGCCACCACCGGTTTCATCGGTGCTAATTCACCCATCACTCTTCCCAACATTGCTAATGATAGTTCATGGCAGATCCCGTCCTACATCATGACGGCCACCACTAATTCGTGCCAATTCCACGGCGGTTATGATGAGGATGCTCCCGCCCACATTAACCGAATCACCCACCTTTGTAGCACCTTCTCTATTGAGGATGTTAATCTAGATGCCAGGTACCTTCAGGTTTTCCCATTTTCTCTCGCTGGCCGCGCAGCCGTCTGGTTCGATTCGCAGCCAGCAGTGACTTTCACCACCTGGGCAGGTTTACGAGATGCTTTCTTAGCTAAATATTTCCCACCTGCCAAAGCATCTCGTCTACGCGATCAGATCCATTCGTTCTGGATAAAGCCTGATAAGCCTTACCACCTGGCCTGGGAGGGTTTCCAAACTTTGATTTCTCGTTGTTCTCAGCATGGTTTGTCGGATTGGGCACTCATGGAAAAGTTCTACAATGGTCTCACGCCCGAGATCAAAGCCCGGTTTGATACTTCTGCTAGAGGGTAACTCATGGGTAAAAAGACAGTTAATGAGTGCAATGATTTATTTGAGAGTTTCGCCCATTCTGACATGGACTATAGCACTACCAGCAAGACTTCCATTCCTGTGACTACCCCCTCGGCCGCTCGAGGGGTAAACCAAGTTGGCTTGGATTCATCAGTAGCTGCTTCTCTAGAAAGGATGGAGAAATCTTTTAAACAGGAGCTAAATGAGATTAAGAAAAAGATCGATAGATGTGAGGTTTGTAGGGGAGGCTACGATACGATAGATTGTCCCACACTTACACTCGAGCATGTAGAGTTTATAGCCGGTCAATCTAGGGGCCCGTTTAATAATAATAATTTTAATTATAACTCCAACTAGCGTGGTAGTGGCAATAATAATAGTTTTCGCTCTTCCGGTAATCCTCCTGGTTTTCCATCTGGTCAGTATCAAAATAGGGGGCCCAGTCTATACACTAGTGGAGGTTCAGGACAGGGAGGTCAGTTTAGTGGTTCAAGTTCAGGGGGTCAATTGCTAGTGGGGGGGGTCAAATCAAGAGGGTCAGGTTAGTGGTAAAGGTTCAGAGGGTAGTCTGAGTAGGATTGAGGAGTTGTTTGCTCAGTTAATGGCGAGAGATCAGGTTACTCAGAAAACTTTAATCGAATTTGGTAACTTCGCTAAAAATCAAGAGCAAATAAATAAAAATCAAGAGCTTCACAATAAAAATCAACAATCCGCACTCTTAGATATTCAGCGACAAGTAGGGGGTATAGCCAAACACTTACAAGAGTACCCACCTGGCCAGTTTTCAGGAAATACCTACCCGAACCCGGCCTAACCATTCAGCTAAGGCTATTACTACCCGTAGTGGAAAGAGTTTAGGGGAGGTAGTTAGAGAGAGTGTTTAGGTAGAGGATGAGGAAGAGTTAGACGAGGAGATAGAGATGGAAGCTCCCGGTAAGGTGCAACATAGGCTAGACCCAGCAAGTACCGCACACACCAAGGAGCCTCAAGTAGAGAAGAGTGTAGAGAAACAACCGATAAGGGTTAGACAGTCACCATTAGTTGATCATTCTCGCGTCCCATACCCCGCCCACCTTAAGCATCACAAATATGCTAAGGAATATGGGCAATTTCTTGAGATGTTTAAGCAGTTGAAAATCAATCTTCCGTTCATAGAGGCCCTTCAGTCCATGCCCAAGTATGCTAAATTCCTTAAGGACCTTCGGAAGCGTAAGGATATGATAGGTGAGCTTTCGAACATTCCTTCGACCGGAGGTTGTTCCGCGGTGGTCTTAAATAAGCTAACATAGAAATTAACTGACCCGGGCACATTCACCATTCCATGCCTTTTTGGGGGAGCCGTTACCCCTGCTCATGCTCTAGCTGATTTAGGCGCGAGCATCAATCTGATGCCATTTTCTTTGTATGAGAGGCTAGGATTAGGAGAGCTTGCACCCACGCGTATGTCGTTGTCCTTGGCCAACCGTTCGGTCAAGTATCCTCGTGGGATCGTAGAGAATTTGTTGGTTAAAGTGGATAAGTTCGTAGTTCCCGTAGACTTTGTCGTTCTTGACATGGAGGTCGATGAGAGATTTCCTATTATTTTGGGCAGTCTATTCCTTCGAACCGCAAAGGCAATCCTTGATGTCTTTGACGGTAAGATTTCCCTTCGTGCGGGTGACGAGATTGTCACATTTGAGATCGATAGAGCCATGCAGCACCCTGGGGATAGAGATGAGGATAGCGGACCGTGTAATTCCGTTTACTTTCTAAATTCTTTCATATCTTGTGTCGACACGTGTCTCTAGTACATTAGCGGGGCCGATCTAGTAGGTGAGGGAGTTGTTGATGAGATTGATGAAGAAGAGGTTGAGGAGGAGCCGTTAGATGAGAGCGATGAGTTATGGGTTCCAGAGACGTTGGAACTCAATGAGGTTAGTGATGAGAGTACTCCTTTAGATATTCTACCGCCTTTAGAACTTAAGGTTCTTCCATCACATCTTCAGTACGCATTTTTAGGAGAGAAGCCGAACATGCCCGTCATCATCTCGTCGAAGTTGACGGAGGAGGAGAAGATGAGACTGATTGAGGTGTTGAGAAAACACAAAGAAGTGATTGCATAGAGGTTGTCTGATATTAAGGGGATTAGTCCCACTTTTTGCATGCACCGTATTCTGATGGAGGAGGTTTACAAGCCGGTGGTGCAACTGCAGTGACGTCTCAACCCGAATATGCAGGAGGTAGTTAAGAAGGAAGTTATAAAGTTGCTAGAGTCCGGGTTGATATACCCGATTTTCGATTTAGCTTGGGTGAGCCCAACTCAGGTCGTCGCGAAGAAAGGGGGATGACAGTCGTTTGAATGAGAAGAATGAGCTCATACCTTCACGTACGATCACGGGTTGGCGGGTGTGTGTGCATTGATTATCGAAAGTTAAATGACGCCACCCGTATGGATCATTTTCCGCTCCCATTCATTGATCAGATGCTTGAGCGGCTCGCGGGTCAGCAATTCTATTGCTTTCTCGATGGGTTTTCGGGTTACTTCCAGATCCCCATCGCACTGGAGGATCAAGAGAAGGCAACCTTTACATGTCCAAACAGCACGTATGCGTACCGACGCATGCCGTTTGGATTATGTAAAGCTCCAGCTACATTCCAGCGATGTATGATCGCGATCTTTCAGGATATGGTAGAGAGTTCTATGGAGGTGTTTATGGACAATTTCTCCATGTACGGTAATTCTTTCGATCATTGCTTAGTTAATCTTGAGAGGATGTTGAGGAGGTGTGTCGAAACGAAGCTGATGTTGAATTGGGAAAAGTGTCACTTCATAGTGACTGACGGGATTGTCTTAGGTCATAAGATTTCGAGAGATGGTATAGAAGTTGATAGAGCAAAGATCGATACGATTAGTTGACTTCCTCCGCCGACTAGTGTTAAGTCGACTCGCAGTTTTCTCGGTCATGAGGGCTTTTATAGGCGCTTCATTAGAGACTTTCCAAAAATCACTCACCCCATGACCCGACTCTTAGAGAAGGATGTTCCTTTTGTCTTTGACAAGGAGTGCCTTCAAGCGTTCAAATTCCTTAAAGAGAAACTCGTGAGTGCACCTATTCTTGTATCACCCGACTGGAACTTGCCATTCGAGCTCATGTGCGACGCTATTGATTACGCAGTCGGTGCGGTATTAGGGCAAAGACGGGAGAACCACTTTTACCCGATCTATTACGCGAGTAAAACATTGAATGACGCCCAAGAAAATTACACCACTACTGAGAAGGAACTGTTAGCCGTCGTGTTTGCATTCGCCAAGTTTCGTTCTTACCTTGTTCTTTCGAAGTCCATAGTGTTCACCGACCACTCGGCTCTGCGTTACCTTTTTCAGAAGAAGGACGCTAAGCCGCGTCTTAGACGATGGATTCTACTCCTTTCCAAGTTTGACATAGAAATTAAGGATAAGAAAGGAGCGGAGGACGTCACGGCGGACCATCTTTCGTGTTTGGCGGATCCGAGTAAGGAGGAGATTCGTGAGGAGGCGATAGGAGACAGATTCCCTCACGAATCCATTGATTATATTAAGGCAGAGAATGAGGGTTTACCGTGGTTTTGTGATTTAGCTAACTACCTTGCAGAAGGGTATGTGATGGACGGGATGAGTTGCCAGCAGAGGAAGAAGCTCTTGAGCGACGCACGGAGATACATATGGGATGATCCCTACCTGTTCAAGATAGGAGGTGATCAGATTTTTAGGAGATGTGTGAGTAGAGAAGAGGGTTTAGATATTATTCGGCATGTTCATGACGACATGACAGGGGGTCATCACGGTCCACATGTGACCGCTCAAAAAGTCTTCGATTGTCGGTTTTATTGGTCGTCTGTAGTTAAAGACGCGATAGAGTTTGTGAGGACTTGCGATCGTTGCCAACGAACCAGCAACATCTCATCCAAGGACGAGATGCCCCAAAACCCTATTCAAGTTTTAGAAATCTTCGATGTGTGGGGCATCGACTTCATGGGGACATTCCCATCTTCGAGTGGGAATAGGTACATCCTCATGGCTATTGACTACGTTTCGAAGTGGGTGGAAGCTCAAGCTTTTCCTACAAAAGATGCACGAGTGGTGGTGAGATTCTTGAAGAAGTTGTTTACGCGTTTCGGTACCCCTAAGGCAATTATTAGTGATCGCGGGACGCACTTTTGTAATGCCGTAATGGAGAAGGCATTGGAGAGATATGGAGTTAAGCACCGTTTGTCCACCGCATATCATCCACAAACAAGCGGTCAAGTTGAGAACGCGAATCGAGGAGTGAAGAGGATCTTGGAAAAGACGGTGGGGAAGAGCCGTAAGGATTGGTCAGATAAGCTAGATGATGCATTGTGGGCGTTTCGTTCCGCCTACAAGACACCGTTAGGTACGACTCCTTTTATGATAGTGTATGGAAAAGCGTGCCATTTACTGGTGGAATTAGAGCATCGGGCTCTTTGGGCACTTAAAACCGTGAACTTGGATCTCATCGAGGCCACTAGAAAAAGGTTCTTTTAAATCCACGAATTGGAAGCTCTTCGGGATGCCGCATACGAACGTTCATGGAGTATCAAAGAAAAATCAAAGGCATTGCATGATAGGAAGTTGCGTAAGTTGAAGGAGTTTCGAGTGGGCGTTAAATTGCTTTTGTTCAATTCGAGGTTGAAGTTGATTGCCGGAAAGTTGAAGTCTAGATGGTCCGGACCGTATGTCGTGAAGGAGGTGTTCCCATACGGTACCGTGGAGTTGTTTGACGAAGTGGGGGGAGGATCGTGGAAAGTTAATGGACATCTTTTGAAACATTAATTGGGAGGCCCCATCGACACCACCGAAGAGGAAGAATTTCCTCTTGCGGACCCGCCTACTACCACCGCTTAGATTCTTGAGGGAAAACTCAAGTGTAGAGTTTGTATTTTAAGCGTCGTTAGTCCTTTCGTAGTTTTCGGGTCACCAATAGTTGTTTTTCGTAGTTTTTGTTTTGTGTTTTTGTGTCGTTTTGTGTTTTGCAGGAATTCATCACCTTCTAGGAGCAAGAATCGATGAGAAAATGGAGTTTCAGGTAAGTTTTCATGGAGTTTCAGGTAAGTTTTCATGGAGTTTTAGCACAGTTTGATGAAGAATGAGTTAGCGAGATTCTGGAGCACGATTTCTCACGTACCATTCTCTGCAGCGTTGGTATCTTCTGATATTGTTGACCCGATCCACAGGTTCTTGCATAATAGTCTTTCGGCTACACTGGTGGGTCGGGGTACTAGTGAAAATAAGGTGAATCATGTGGAGTTGTTTTGTATGATGTGCATGATTGAGAATAGGCCTGCGAACGTGGCAAGTGTGTTGGCGTGGTCTATGAAGAGGACATAGAGAGGAGGTACTGGGGCTGGTATTTACTGTGACCCGTATGTGACGAAGATAGCTGAGAGTTTGGGGGTATTTACGAGGTATCCAGCTGGGGTGATGCGTAAGGGGCCGACCTCGACTTGGATAGGGTTAAAGGAGTTACAGGGGACCGGTATAGTTACACTGACAGAGCCAGTCGAGTGGGAGCCGATTAAGAAGGGTCCACAGGTCCAGCCGCCACCCGATACTAAGGCAGCAGCATTGCAGGCGGGTATTCTGACCCGTTATCAGAGGCCAGCACATAGGGTCGAGTTACCCGGGAGACAATATCCATTGGCTCAGCCTCGGCCTGTTCCATTGACACTTGATTCGTTTTACGGCCGCGTGGAGACGGGGTTTGTTCAGTTGCATGGATATATTGATAGTGTGAGGCAGATGGTGGAGGATGACCGCCGTAGTCGAGAGGCGAGATAGAGGATACTAGAGGATGGCATACGGGCTATTATGGAGAGGCTTAATCTGTAGCCACCGCCATCTTGGCAGATTCAGGCAGGACCAAGTGGTATGTGGGGAAGTGATAAAGAGCAGTGAAATGAAGGGGAGTCGAATGATGAGTACTAGTGCGAGGATGCAACAGGAGCTGATATTATATCTTTTGTTTTTATTTTTATGCTGTTTTGAGCCTCAGTCTTTTGGTCTGTACTTTTTTCAGAAGAAGGACGCTAAGCCGCGTCTTAGATGATGGATTCTACTCCTTTCCAAGTTTGACATAGAAATTAAGGATAAGAAAGGAGCGGAGGACGTCACGGCGGACCATCTTTCGTGTTTGGCGGATCCGAGTAAGGAGGAGATTTGTGAGGAGGCGATAGGAGACAGATTCCCTCACGAATCCATTGATTATATTAAGGCAGAGAATGAGGGTTTACCGTGGTTTTGTGATTTAGCTAACTACCTTGCAGAAGGGTATGTGATGGACGGGATGAGTTGCCAGCAGAGGAAGAAGCTCTTGAGCGACGCACGGAGATACATATGGGATGATCCCTACCTGTTCAAGATAGGAGGTGATCAGATTTTTAGGAGATGTGTGAGTAGAGAAGAGGGTTTAGATATTATTCGGCATGTTCATGACGACATGACAGGGGGTCATCACGGTCCACATGTGACCGCTCAAAAAGTCTTCGATTGTCGGTTTTATTGGTCGTCTGTAGTTAAAGACGCGATAGAGTTTGTGAGGACTTGCGATCGTTGCCAACGAACCAGCAACATCTCATCCAAGGACGAGATGCCCCAAAACCCTATTCAAGTTTTAGAAATCTTCGATGTGTGGGGCATCGACTTCATGGGGACATTCCCATCTTCGAGTGGGAATAGGTACATCCTCATGGCTATTGACTACGTTTCGAAGTGGGTGGAAGCTCAAGCTTTTCCTACAAAAGATGCACGAGTGGTGGTGAGATTCTTGAAGAAGTTGTTTACGCGTTTCGGTACCCCTAAGGCAATTATTAGTGATCGCGGGACACACTTTTGTAATGCCGTAATGGAGAAGGCATTGGAGAGATATGGAGTAAAGCACCGTTTGTCCACCGCATATCATCCACAAACAAGCGGTCAAGTTGAGAATGCGAATCGAGGAGTGAAGAGGATCTTGGAAAAGACGGTGGGGAAGAGCCGTAAGGATTGGTCGGATAAGCTAGATGATGCATTGTGGGCGTTTCGTTCCGCCTACAAGACACCGTTAGGTACGACTCCTTTTATGATAGTGTATGGAAAAGCGTGCCATTTACTGGTGGAATTAGAGCATCGGGCTCTTTGGGCACTTAAAACCGTGAACTTGGATCTCATCGAGGCCACTAGAAAAAGGTTCTTTTAAATCCACGAATTGGAAGCTCTTCGGGATGCCGCATACGAACGTTCATGGAGTATCAAAGAAAAATCAAAGGCATTGCATGATAGGAAGTTGCGTAAGTTGAAGGAGTTTCGAGTGGGCGTTAAATTGCTTTTGTTCAATTCGAGGTTGAAGTTGATAGCCGGAAAGTTGAAGTCTAGATGGTCCGGACCGTATGTCGTGAAGGAGGTGTTCCCATACGGTACCGTGGAGTTGTTTGACGAAGTGGGGGGAGGATCGGGGAAAGTTAATGGACATCTTTTGAAACATTAATTGGGAGGCCCCATCGACACCACCGAAGAGGAAGAAATTCCTCTTGCGGACCCGCCTACTACCACCGCTTAGATTCTTGAGGGAAAACTCAAGTGTAGAGTTTGTATTTTAAGCGTCGTTAGTCCTTTCGTAGTTTTCGGGTCACCAATAGTTGTTTTTCGTAGTTTTTGTTTTGTGTTTTTGTGTCGTTTTGTGTTTTGCAGGAATTCATCACCTTCTAGGAGCAAGAATCGATGAGAAAATGGAGTTTCAGGTAAGTTTTCATGGAGTTTCAGGTAAGTTTTCATGGAGTTTCAGCACAGTTTGATGAAGAATGAGTTAGCGAGATTCTGGAGCACGATTTCTCACGTACCATTCTCTGCAGCGTTGGTATCTTCTGATATTGTTGACCCGATCCACAGGTTCTTGCATAATAGTCTTTCGGCTACACTGGTGGGTCGGGGTACTAGTGAAAATAAGGTGAATCATGTGGAGTTGTTTTGTATGATGTGCATGATTGAGAATAGGCTTGCGAACGTGGCAAGTGTGTTGGCGTGGTCTATGAAGAGGACATAGAGAGGAGGTACTGGGGCTGGTATTTACTGTGACCCGTATGTGACGAAGATAGCTGAGAGTTTGGGGGTATTTACGAGGTATCCAGCTGGGGTGATGCGTAAGGGGCCGACCTCGACTTGGATAGGGTTAAAGGAGTTACAGGGGACCGGTATAGTTACACTGACAGAGCCAGTCGAGTGGGAGCCGATTAAGAAGGGTCCACAGGTCCAGCCGCCACCCGATACTAAGGCAGCAGCATTGCAGGCGGGTATTCTGACCCGTTATCAGAGGCCAGCACATAGGGTCGAGTTACCCGGGAGACAATATCCATTGGCTCAGCCTCGGCCTGTTCCATTGACACTTGATTCGTTTTACGGCCGCGTGGAGACGGGGTTTGTTCAGTTGCATGGATATATTGATAGTGTGAGGCAGATGGTGGAGGATGACCGCCGTAGTCGAGAGGCGAGATAGAGGATACTAGAGGATGGCATACGGGCTATTATGGAGAGGCTTAATCTGTAGCCACCGCCATCTTGGCAGATTCAGGCAGGACCAAGTGGTATGTGGGGAAGTGATAAAGAGCAGTGAAATGAAGGGGAGTCGAATGATGAGTACTAGTGCGAGGATGCAACAGGAGCTGATATTATATCTTTTGTTTTTATTTTTATGCTGTTTTGAGCCTAAGTCTTTTGGTCTGTACTTATATACTTAAACAGGTTGGTCGGGTTTTTGGGTTGGTTGATACTCTGTTGGATGGATGTTTGAACTAACGTTATTATGATATATATTATGTTATGGTTTGTTTGGTTATGAGTGATTGATAGGTCGATGTTTGATCCTGCGTCTGTTCGCGTGTCCGAGTTTAGGAACGGTTTGCTGAGCGCGTTTGGAGAGGAGGGCATATGTGGAATCGACTGGCACACTGACAGTCTCACATATATTCAGCTAAGTCGTTCCACTTGTATATTTTGTATAGTTTTTATTTTTCGTCGTTATTTCATTGGTTTCTAGGTAGTTAGGGGTCGTGTTTTCATCCTTGCATTAGGGACAATGCAAAATTTTAAGTGTGGGGATGCTACACTCGGGTTTTAGTCGTTAGTATAGTTAGTCGAGTCATAAAAAGTCGAAAAATACAAAAAAATTTAAAAAATTAAAAAAAATCAAAAAAAATTGAAAACTTAGAAAATGACTTTTGAAATAAGAAGTTTGCAAAATAAAAACGGAAAATGATAGAAAAGTCAGGTTTTTGTTTGGGTTCAAATAATGATAATATGAGATTAATATAATTGAGCTTGTGTCTAGTTTGGGATGTGCGGGTAGGCTCGATTCGGTTCTAGGTTCCTTTCATCTTAATACACCTTAAATTGTCAGTCTACTAGTGGGTTCTCATCTAGGGAAAGTGGGGAAATTGAAACCGCCAATAATAGCATAAGGGATGCCGTTATAAGCTAAAATCGTTAGAATTTTTAATCATGTAAAAGAAAAGGAAAAAATAAAAAAAATGAGCTAGAAACTAAGAAAAGTAGCGCAGGCCTATGTAATCTTGGTTGGGGATAGTGACTCTGACTCGAAATGCCTCTGGGATGTGTGAAATCAAATTGCAAAAAAATTACCGACACCTATTGTAATCTCTCTCGGGGATGGTGACTCTGATTGGAAATGCCTATGGGTTAGGTAAAGCAACATCTAAGCTCAAAAGAAAGAAAAAAATGAAGAAAAAAAAATGAGATAAGATTTGATTTTAAATTCCCTTGATCATGGTATAAAACGGTTAGGAAATAACCCAGTGGTTTTCCTTTTGTTCTATAAGCTTGAGGTGGGACTAGGTGGACCTGCAATTTTTAGCGTGAGACCCTAGGTAGATTGACCGCACTTGAACCTAAATTGCATGATAAGGGCTTGGAACCGGGTTTGGGTTTAAGAGGACAAGTATACTTGCAATCGCGGCTAACACAAGTTTCGATTTTAATAAGTAATGTAAGCTTTTTTCCAGAGTGATTATTCCGACTATGATTTCGTTTTGCATAATTCTTTTTCGAGGACGAAAAAATGATAAGTGTGGGGATATTTGATGTATTGTAAAATACATCTTTTATTCATGTTTGGTTTAGTCGATTATGGATAGTTTTAGTTTGATTTCATGTAGATTGTATATACTTTTGATAGATTTGTGTTTTCCAGGTCTTTGTAGCTGAAAAGTACCGAAACGAGTTAAAATGTGACAAGATAAAGTGTCGGATCAAGGATCGAAAGCTTGGAAGCTGAAACGGTGAAAAATTGCAGTTCTGGATGTTTGTCGCTACCCGCGAGGGTTTTAAAGGGGTTTGTCGCGGGCCGCCATGGAGTAAAAAGGAAAATATTATTTTTAGCGGCGCCGCTACCCGCGACGGGTTGCCTGTTGTTCTCCGCAGGCCGCCACAGGCTTGTGGCGGCAGATTATTACGTGAAAAGCAAGGAATTTTAGGGTTTAAACATTATAAAAACATCTCAATCATTCATTGTTGCGAACTTACAAAGTCAACAAGCTTTTAGAAGAAAATTGGACATCTCGGAGGCTGATTAGAGGTCGTTTGAAGCTCGTGAAGTCTGGGAATCATCGGGTACGAGTTCGGGAGCATTCGGAGTAAAGCATTCGGGTTTAATCTTCCCGTCTCTTTCTTGTTTTGTTTGATTTCAGCTTGTTTCTTGATGAATTCTGTTTTGTTTATGATTGTTATGATGTTTGTCACAATGATTATCGGCTAAACACCTTTAACTACCTAGGTTATGATGATTGTTTAACAAAGATTGGATTTTTATTTGTTATTAACATTGGTTATGGGTTTTCTTGGAAAGTAAAGAACTTTGGAACCTTTGATTTGGTGTATATGCGTATCTTGTGTTGATTTTCGATTAATTGCTCGTTTCACATGAATCTTGATGAATGTCTTTCATAGAATAGGTTCGTGTTAATTATCTAATCTTCACGGGTTTGGGTAATTTTTGGGTGAATTGGCCAATAGCCTTAGAAATGGTAATTAAAAGATTCTTGAAACTTGATATTCTACTAATCTTGTCGCTGAGAGGCTCGAGGTTGTTAATAGGTCTCGGTTTGGTATATAGCTAGGATTAGGTTTTGAGAGAAATCTGTCTTAGTTCCCTAATCATACTCGTGTCTATTAAACCAAGTTAAAATCCATAGTTGCCTTAGACTTTCACGCTTAGAGGTAGATTGTCATATTAGGGCACTTTTCAAGAAGTTAGAGGACTGAGAGGAAATCTAACAATCGATAGTCATAAGTTATAACAGCTCTGTAGAGTCTCACAAGTTTCTTCCTGAGAAGGGTCGGGAGGTCTTAGTAGGGATTTATTAGGATTTAGCATTAAAAGATCCTGGTTCCATACCACGTTAATTTCGAATAGAAATCCATTCCAAGTTGAACATGAGTCTAGCCTAGGTAGTCTTCATCATCACTGAGTTAAGTATTCGTCCAAATTCGTGTCTAGTTAATTTAGTTTAATTTTAATTGCAAATTTAGGATTTTTAGTAACCCCCCCCCCCAATCAAATAAACAATTAGTTAAGTCGTGTTAGTCTTAGTCTAGATAGAGTCTTAGCGTAATTTAATCGAGTCTCGTGGGTTCGATATCCGGACTTACTTAGCTTTACTATAGTCGATCGGTTCACTTGCCGGTTAGTAGTTTAGTCGAGTTTAGAGAGTCTAGAGTATTACTTTGAGTCTAGATTTAGGTTAATTTTAATTGTTTTTATTAAACTACTTTTAGCACATCACAACATGAGTCATGAATCTCGATGACCTCGTGCTCGTGCGACATCTGTGACATATATAACCGTACAAAGTAAGTGTGTGTTCAAATGAACAATAACACATAAGGTCCAAATAAACAGATAATCACGTACGCACATAAACACGCAATGGTTTTCATACATGATAAAAACTCCATGTTTAATTAAAAAAATTTTGCTTCGCAAATTTTGGACTTTAATCTCAAAATTATTTGGTTGAAGTCTAGAGTTTCCCAGAAAACACCTAGTTCGCTAACAACCATTGGCTCTGATACCAACTTCTGTCACACCCCAAAAACGTCGCAGTGGAATATAAACGTAATGGTGACGGAAGTTGGTGCCCATTAATATCTTTCTGAACAATGCATCGAAATGTTGGACATTTTAACTTAATTAAAACATAGATTTTAAAACATTAGTCTTAAAGTACGTGACAACCGCATCATACTTTAGTTGTTTTGATCCTTATGGATCTTATTACATAGGTCCCGAATTGTTTTAAAAGTTTGTCCAACACATTATCAAACCAAACATGCATCAACAACCATAAGATACGCCATAATTCTCGAAGCCGAACTCAAGTACCTGAAGAACACGTTAAAATCAAGTGTCAACACAAAGGAGGGTGAGTTCACATATTCAAATTTAAATAATTTAATCTAAGGAAAAACTTTCTAATTATGTGTTTATTATTAAAACATCCATATAATTTTTAAGAAAGTTATTTCATTTCCTTATAAAAATTCAAGGGTCAGCCGTCGCAAGCATTTCCGTAGAACCTTCCGACCATAGACATCTTCCCGAATTTACATATTAAATTGATAGAATCAAATGTTTGGACTCGTAAGTTAGCAAGACATTACGAACTATATATTAACAATGAAGGTATAATCAATGCTAGACTAAAAACAGAATATCAATTCGTCGTTTGACTTGACACTGGGCGACCAGTCACAACGGGGTTGTCTACCCGATAGATCTACCAACAATTCCTCACGTGCAATACTTAAATGATTAAACGACATTACTTGCGCATGGCCTATATCGAAGCCATCTATAATGCCTGCCTCATGAATAATATATATCCTACTAATAATGATAAATTTGATATATGATGTTATACGAATTCCGCGAAGTCCCCACCGAAATGCAAGCCTATGACCGATACTTACTCTCTTGAGATCAAGCAAATTTGTCCCAACTATAGATTTAAGCAATTTTAAATCTACGCGGTCATTTTCTCTGAAACACCACACTATTCCCCGTCTCTCCCCGAAACATATTTATTCACAAAAGCCGTTTCTCCCCGAAACATATTTATTTTACAAATCCGTATATTTTCTATGAAAATATACATTCTTATATATCAAAGGTATGGTTTATTTAAAAACATTATTAAACCCTTTTTAAGACGTGTTCTTCCCCCAAAACATATACAAAATAGTAAAAAGAGGGGATTTAGTGACACTCACCTTTTGGTGCGTATTATAAATAGCGCAATCCCACAAATTGATTTCTACACGTCCTAATATACGTAGGAACGATTTATCAATCAATATATATCACAAAATTCCTAAGTTTCTCCATATCCTAGAATTTTCACATAACTTTGAGATTTTCTCAAAAAGTCATTATTTTTTATTATGTTGGCACTTAATGTATATATGAGTTCATATATATATATATATATATATATATATATATATATATATATATTTTAAGATTTTGCGACTTGAACGATTTTATTGGTGACCTTTATCATGTAAATCCGTTAACACTCTCGTTTATACGTAATATGTCTACGATTTAAGCGTCGTAATATATATAAATAAACGTACACATAAACTTAATATCATAACACGCGAAATATCATTAACTTATTTATTTTATTATTTTTAAAGCACGTATACATGAGATGACTTATCAAGTTAACATAAGTATCAAGTTTCATGCTCGACAAACAAGTTACACATTTAACGCGATTTTTACCGATTCTACCGCTTTAAGCGCTCAAGTGTACATGCATAGTCTAAATTCCCGCTATCATGTCAACACTTAACATATTATCATATATGCATATCTAAATCACATAACACATTTTAACACACAAGGTTCACCATAAATAACCCATGCTAGTGCACATTGTAAAACACATATTTTAGTGATTCGGTAACGTTTTCGGGCATCGGAAGTCACGTATGACTAACCAAACACCAAGTAAACTTAATATAAGTTAAAATAATTATATTTATACTAAAAATATCAGTTTACTTGCTGATCTAAAACAGTTTTATAAAAATCCTTCGAAAAACCGATTTTTAACTGTTTTACCGCATAATTTTGCGTTAAACGTTACCATAACCATCCCAACTCGTAACGATTTGATATTTTAACATAAAACATGTTATTTACTAATTAAAATTATGGTTATAATCAGATTAGTGCAGTTTTCATGCAAGTAACATAAATCATGCGATTTCACGCATTTTACAACACTTAAAGCACCAAGTACAACATGCAAAGCTAGTAAACTCTATGACAAAGTTTTATACTATTTTAACACTTCAAATACTATTAGTTTTAGTTTTTAGGGCCTAATTAAAAACCATATTCATCATACCATACATTATTCATCATTTCATGACCATACATCCATATGCATGCTTAAGTATAAGCATCTAATGCATTCAATTCACATCATCATCATCATGCACGAACTAAATTATATCTAACATGCATTTAACTCATATTCAAACATTCAAGAACATCATCATCTTCATATGATCATCATCTAATCATTTCATCATAAATGCAAGACACATATATATATATATTCTTACACATCTAAAATTATCAATATCAAAAATGTTCATGCATGCATATACACACATACATATACGGCTCACATATACATACACACATATGAATCCAAAATTTTACTTTTACATGTCCATTCACATGATTAAAACTCCTTTTAGAACTTTCCAAGATCACATGCACATCACTTTTCAACATCTTATCAAACAAGATCAAACCAAAAATCAAAACTCACCTTGTAACATACACATATACATATGTACAGCCCAAGCATACCCACACACATGCATCCATTTTCATTTTATTCAAAAACCCATTTGTTTTGGTTTTCAAGTTTATGTTTAGATTCAAGAACAATAGAAACTCCCATCATCATCATCATCAAGATCATCAAGAATCAAGAACAAGGTTTTTAAAGTGAGTTTTATACCTTCAAGATTTTGAATGTTTTTTAGTAAATATTGATGATATGGAGCTTGATTGTTGCTTGAAACACCTTGTAATCACCTTTAGACCTTCAAATGGACTTGAAAACACTTTGGAAAGAGCTTGGATCTTCAAGAAATGGTTTGAAATTTGAAAATGGATGGTGATAGAGGGGTGTTCGGCCAAGATTGTTAGAGAGAGAGAGAGAGTGATTGAGTTTGTTTGTGATATTTCTTGGATTTGACAATATATTAGAACGATTTGTAAAGTTGTAATCATCATGCATATCTTCTAAAGCCTACACATGAAGGAGAGAGAGAGAACCCACCTCCCTAGCTGCCACCTATCCTTACACATACATACTACACGCATACATACACTATATATACACATATATAGATCAAAACTGGTATTTTACTGGATACAGGGTATTTTATCTAGCGTTTTAATCCCGTTTTATAACGTTTTAAATTATTTTTAACGCTCTATAAAAATAAACTCGTCAAATTAATACTGAAATCATTATCAGTTGCCTCGACTGGCTGCGTTGACAGTATTTTGTCAGATACGCGCAGTATCACGCGGTATGCGCTTAAACTCAAAAAGTAGAGTTTCTTAGCGTTTTAATTAATTTTTCCTTCCAGACATGATTAAAATTACCATTCTAGTCATAGCAGATTATTTTTAGGATTTTAACATTGATCAGGCGGTCACCGACGTTCGTTTCGCATTTTGTTCGTTACTCGATAATCGTTTATCTTATTGTTGCCAACATAATTTTTATCAAAGGTTGGATTTACCAACACATCAAATATCACACATAAACATTAATATCAGTCAAATACAGCCTTTTATTCATTCATGACATGTGTTACATTTGTACGGTACAAGCCTAAATAGCCGGGTGTCACAGTTTTATAAAGTGGGAAGGTGGGAAGGAATAAGGGGGTAAATGGACATAAATATCCTTACATGATCTGACTTAATGTTAAAAATTAACCTAGTTAGTGGTAAAGGACGTGTGGTGGTTTTTTTAGAAACATTTATACAATATTAATCGTTTTAGTAAATTTTTATAAAAAAATAGTTTTTTTATTTTAAATAAATAATAAAAGTAAATGTTTCTTACAAACTTTTTTAAACAACATTAATCATTTTTATACGATTAATATCATACCGTGTCGTATAGGTGTAGTATAGGTCACGTATTGACCTCGTATAAGCCTATAAGTCTCGTATAGACCTCGTATAGGCCTACGGATGTAGTATCGTATCGTATCATATGGTATTGTGTAAGATTCTCCTGAAATGGTTAATTACCATTTTACCCCTGAATTAGGCCTATACTGGGGGCATTTCAGGGGTAAAATGGTAATTCATCAAGTCCTGTAGACGGGTTCTATAGACGGGTCGTCTAGATCTTGACGAGGCGTCCATGCCTTGTATATCACGGGACAACCTAAACGACCTTTACATATCCCCCCCAAACATACACACACATACATACAGACAAACGTAGAAAGGAGCGTATCTAGACCGTATTTTTTTTTATTTGAAACTTCCATGGTATGTATTTAACCCTATATTTTCGTATTCTTCAATTAGTCACACATTAGAACCGTAGGATTGGTTGAAATTTTGAATTTTGAGGGTTTGGGGTGGGTTTTGAATGTTGAAGATGACTTTAGGGAAGAAAAGGATGCCCCGTCTACCTCTAGACGACGCATACACGGGGCAATTTTTTTTTTAAATTCTTAGTATTATTGTTATTATTATTAAAATTGTTATTAGTATTGTTATTATTATAGTTATTATTGTAGTTATTATTACTATAAAAATTGTTATTAGTATTGTTATTATTATTATTAATTGTTATTAGTATTCTTATTATTATTAATTGGTATTATTATTAAAATTTGTATTATTATTATTATAACTTTTATAATAACAATAAATAGATTAAATTAGAAGTTTTGTGCTTTATGTTTGTACAAAATTGCAGGTGGTGTCCTTTACCTTTAAATTTGAAAAGTTTTGTCCTTAACGTTTCAAAATCCTTGCACATTAGGATATTTTCTTCATTTTACCTCCCTATGGGATATTATGTAAAGAACTCTTATTCAGGGGCTATTTTGTACTTAACCAAAAAGTCTAACTGGGTTTAGCTTAAAGGACATAACGTGCAGGATTTTGAAACATTAAGGACAAAACTCGTCAAATTTAAAGGTAAAGCACACCGCCTGCAAGTTGGTACAAACATAAAGGACAAAACTTGTAATTTACTCAAATAAATATTATTATTTTTAGTATTATTTTATATATACGGTATTTTTTTTGCAGATTGATTATGGACGAGGTTGAGGATCAGATCCAGGAGGCTCCGAATCCGTAGGGTCCGCGGTGGGCTACGCAACCGCCGGTGGATCCGTTGCACGGTCACCCTTAGTTGGAGTTTGTTCCCGACACCGACATCTCCCGTTTTTGCGGGAAGCTTAGGAGGATTCATATTGGATCGCATGCCGCAGCCGACTGGGATGCACTGGTGGCTATTGGTGAGACGCCTAGACTCCATTCTTTCATTCCTGTGGATTCGCCGTGGCATTGTCTTTTTGAGTTAACGTACAAGCTGAGCTACAGGGAGCTGCTGGTCGAGTTTTTATCGACATTCACATTTCACCCTCCCCGGGCCGACCAGCCGCCTGCACAGTCACAAGCTCCCCCCCTCCGCCTAAGGTTTCTTTTAGGCTTGTCGGTGTTTGGTGTTCGATGACGCTAGCAGAGTTTGTGGTTCATAGCGGTTTATACTTGCAGGAGGAGATCACTATGGACGTTTATACGCAGGAGATAATGATGGTTGATAGACCCACTCTTTTAGGGTTTTGGTAGGTGGTTGCGGGGGCAGATACTTGGGAGCACGACAAGGCGAATGAGATGATTGCACATGTTGATGATCCATTGTAAAGGTACGTACGTTTATTACACTAATTATTGTGATTATTATTATTATTGTTTATTAATTTCTGTATTTTGCTAACACTATCTGCAGGTATCTACATAGGATTCTCTACTTCTATTACAGCTCGCAGCCACATCCGTCTGTGGTGTACGAGCATGATGAGTGTAAAATGCAACATATAAATTACATCAAATGAGGCATAAAACTAACCCTTTTTAGTACTAATGTTTGAAAAAGTGTGCTTTTGTCTTCCTTTTGTATTTTCAAGGTTAAAAGAGCTTAAATGAACAAAAGAAGCGAAAATACAACTAAATATACAAGAAAAGGGATAAACATGGCATGCCCGACCCCTCGACAGCATCTTCCCAAGACAAAAAGAGATCAGAAGGCTGAACACGCCCCGTGCCCAGCGGACACGGGGGCGTGCCCAAGTGTCTGCAGAAAAAAAACAAAGTTGTAAAAGCTTCTATTTCCCAACACGGGGGGCGTGCCCAGCGGACACGGGGTCGTGGTCAACGCTAAGATTCACAGAATCCAAGCAAATCTTGATAGTACAGATACGCTTCTGCACACGGGGCTGTGCCCAGCGGACACGGGGGCGTGGTCAACTAATACAGACAAACTGCATTTAACAAAGAAAGAGAAGATGGATGGACACGGGGCCGTGCCCAGCGGGCACGGGTCTGTGTCCGGGCTTCTGTGCAGGCTATAAATAGAGGTGATTGGTTCACTTCAAAGGCATCCCTTGGCAAACCACCTCCCTCACACTTCACCCACCCTCCACCACCATCACAAGCCACATCCACCACCATCATCCATCATCCATCATAGAGTGTGTGTAGTAGTCTCGGGATCCAAGATTGATAGTAAGAGTTCTTGACAATCAAAGGCCATGTTTACCTAAGTCTCTTACATCACTTGGTGAAGACAAGCATTTAGTGTAATACTTTTGTCTTTTAATCTTTTCGCACTTTTTATTTGGTTTTGTATTAATGACATTAATAACTAGTTTCTTATGTTAAAGGTGAAACTTCCTTATCATTTGTCCATGGTGTCTTGGCGTTATTTTACTGTCTATATAAAATAAAAAATTTACACCATTCATATCTCTACGGTCTATATAGAGATATGTTGGCTACCTGGTCGGGGGTTAAGGGAATGGTTTGGTAAGGTTCTTGCCTTGTTCAGTGTATAGATCCTGCAAGGACCTGGGTCAAGCTTACTAGGACCTCCTTCAATACCCACTGGAATTGGATGGCGGGGGTGCGAATGGCTTGACCCCTTCATATGTAAACTACTATTATTACATTAACCCGGCTACTTGGGATTGTATCCCTGTTGACTCAAACCACTTAGCCGAGGGTAACGTCACCTTCAAAAGAGGGGCCTACCACATTACGCATTAATAACTTAATTAATTATCTTTCAATAATCCAACCCTTTAGGATTGTATCCTTGCTGACTCAAACTACTGGGTTGAGGGTAACGTCACCTTCAAAAGAGGGGCCTACTACTATAACTAAGATAATCTCTTAAAAAGTGCAAAAGTGCGAAATTCATCAAAGGTTACACTAAAGGCGAGTCGGATCCAAGTGATTCATCTTGTCTATCTGTTTTTATTTTATTTTTATTTTCAGCATTTTTAGTTTTCATTTTCATTTTTTAAAACCTTTTTCTAACTTTTGATTTGATTAGACGTTGAGGATAAACCGGTACTAAAAGCTCGTGTTTCCTTGGACGACCTCGGTATCTTACCAACACTATACTACGCTCACGATGGGTGCACTTGCCTATATGTGTGTTTGGTGTTAGTAAAATATCGTGTTTTATAAATTTAAAACTTGACTAAAGTGTTAAAAAGGGCTTAAAATATAATTAAAAATATATACATGACAACACGCATCAAGTTTTTGGCGCCGTTGCCGGGGACACAAGGATTTTAAGAAAGCTTAAAATCGACGGCCTAATCAGTTTTTCAAAACCTTTTTAAAATGAGCGCACATTTTCTATATTTTAGTTAGTTTTTGCATTTTACAGTAGCCTGAACACGGGCCGTGCTCACTGAACACGGGGCCGTGCTGCACATTTTTTACAAAACTCCCAGATACAGAGTCTGAACACGGGGTCGTGCTCACTGAACACGCTCCCGTGCTGCACAAAACCAATCACTTTTATTGAAACACCCAGATACAGGAACTGAACACGGGCCGTGCTCACTGAACATGGGGCCGTGTCCAACCTCTGTTTCCATTTTTATTTTTTTCTGGTCTCGAGACTCTGTTGTGGTCTGCTGAGTGATTCTTATAAGGAGGATGATTATTGGGAAGACTATTGCACCATTTGTGGTAACCCTCACTCGGTACAATATTGTGACCTCTTTGAACCATCCCCTTCATACAACTATTATGAGGAGCCCAGGTACGAGCCGTCCACTTCATATACATCCTATGAAGACCCAAGGTATGAACCTTCTCCCTCATACTTATATTTTGATGAACCAAGGTATGAGCCTTCTTACTCATACTTTGAGGAACCAAGATATGAGCCTCCACTTTCATGTGCTACTATGAGAAACCATGGCGTGAACAACCCACCTCATATGAGTATTATGAAGAACAAAGTTACGACCCTTATCCATCATATACTTACAATGAGGAACAATGGTGTGAACCATCTACCTCATATGAGTCCTATGAGGAACCAAGGATCGAACTTCCGAATTCAAGCTTTGATGATAATTATTCAACTCACTTTGATGAACCACCAACTATCTCACCCGTAGCCGAAAGGATAATAGAACACCTTAAAACTATCGAGCGCTATATAAAAGAAGCCCGCACAAGGGAAGATGAATCCCGCGCACGGGAAAAATTAACTTGTAATAAAGAAGAGATAGTTGAAAAGGTAAAAATGGAAGAACAAATAAGTGAAAAGCCGACACGTGAGTTAAACAACGAAAAAGGTGAGTCCGACAACGTTAAAATTCAAGAAGAGTCTAATTTAAAGAAATTAATCTCTTGACACATTCTTTCGAAAATCATTGTTTAGTACCCACTCATGCTAAGTTTTTAAAAGAGTTAAACACTAGCACTAAAATTGACAAAACGGTAAGTATTAAGTTAACAATTGATCAAATTTCGCTAATAAAAGAAGATCCATGTGAAATTAACATTACACCGGTTCCATATTTTTTTCAAAATTCCTTTATTAGTAATATTACAATTGATAAAGATCTTTGTGTTAATATAATGCCAAACTACATTTTTGAAAAATTAAGTATTGACGATTTTTCTCCACTTCTAATACCCATTTTTCTATCTAATCGGAAAATAATAAAATCAATAGGGATAGTTGAGGATGTGTTGGTCCAGTCAAATCAATTGGTAATTCCAACCGACTTCGTCATCCTTGATGACGCTCCGCTAGCGTTGGGACGACCTTTTGTAAAGACCCACGAAGCTTTGAAAAATCGGAAGTATAACAATTTACCCATTTAATTAGGGGAATTTAAAAAAAGTGTCGATCTTGAGCATTCAATGAAATATCCATTCGGCAATAATGACCCCCTAATTGAAGATGAAGATGAACCACCCGATACAAGAGAAGAAATTGACCACTTTGTTGAAGAAGAGGTCGCCATAGAACAAACCTTTAAGGTTCTTGACAAAAATGAGCAACCAAATAAGGAGTCTCCTAAAGACCCACCTCTTGAGCTCAAGGAACTTCCTAAAGGTTTGGAATATGTTTTTCTAGACAAAGGTAGTAAATCACCTGTAATTATTTCGTCAAAATTAACTAGTTTAGAAAAAGAAAAATTAATTGCACTTTTGGAAAAACACAAAAACGCGATCGCTTGGAAGCTTGTAGATATCAAAGGAATAAGTCCTTCCATGTGCATGCACAAAATTTTAATGAATGATGACTACAAATCGGTAATACAACCACAACGTAGAGTAAATCCAAATGTCCAAGAAGTGGTTAAAAATGAAGTCATCAAATTACTTGACGCCGGACTCATTTACCTAATTTCCGATAGTCCTTGGGTAAGTCCCGTCCAAGTAGTTCCAAAGAAAGGAGGTATGACGGTAATAACTAATGAGAAAAATGAATTAATACCAACAAGAACCGTCACAGGATGGAGGGTATGTATAGATTATCGTCGATTAAATGAAGCAACAAGGAAATACCACTTTCCTTTACCTTTTATTGATCAAATGTTAGAAAGATTATCCGGCCATAAATTTTATTGTTTCTTAGATGGTTTTTCAGGCTACTTTCAAATACCAATAGCACCCGAAGACCAAGAAAAGACAACATTTACATGTCCCTATGGAACTTTTGCTTATCGAAGCATGCCTTTTGGTCTATGTAATGCCCCCGCAACCTTTCAACGTTGCATGGTGGCCATCTTCCATGACATGATAGAAAAGACAATGGAAGTCTTCATGGATGACTTTTCTATCTTTGGAGATTCATACGACCAATGCCTCGATAACCTGGAACGAATGCTATCCCGATGTGAGGAAACTAACCTCACCCTTAACTGGGAAAAATGCCATTTCATGGTAGCGGAGGGAATAGTACTCGGTCACAAAATCTGAAGCGAAGGAATGGAGGTTGATCGAGCGAAAATAGACACTATTTCTCGATTACCACCCCCATCCTCCGTTAGAGTTATCAGAAGTTTCCTTGGACATGCCGGATTTTATAGATGATTTATCAAAGACTTTTCTAAAATCTCAAGGCCTCTAACAAAATACTTGAAAAAGATGCCCCTTTCATCTTTGACAAGGAATGCAATCAAGCATTTCTAACGCTAAAAGAAATGCTAGTCAATGCACCTATCATGATAGCGCCTGATTGGAAACTACCCTTCGAAATCATGTGTGATGCAAGTGACTTTGCAGTTGGAGCCGTCTTAGGACAAAGAAAAGATAAGCATTTTCACCCAATTTATTACGCTAGTAAAACACTTAACGATGCACAAGAAAATTACACAACAACAGAAAAGGAATTACTAGCCGTGGTATTTGCTTTTGATAAATTTCATTCTTATCTTGTTCTTTCTAAAATGATAGTTTATACAGATCATGCAGCCATTCGATATCTCTTTAAGAAACAGGATGCTAAACCTCGTTTGATTCGATGGATTCTACTTCTCCAAGAATTTGACATTGAAATTAAAGACAAAAGAGGAGCAACAAACACCGCAGCAGATCATCTTTCCCGCTTGGAAGACCTAGCTTTTGAGGCAACCAGGGACGAGCAAATCAATGAAAAGTTCCAAACGGAGTCCCTGGAAATGGTGGAATATCGAGAAGAGCCATGGTATGCCGACTATGCTAACTACCTAGCTAGCGGTATAGTCGCAAAAGGATGGCCACATCATCAAAGAAAGAAATTCTTTGCTGATGTAAAGCATTATTTTTGGGAAGATCCTTATCTTTTCAAAATGTGTGCTGATTAACTCATCCGTCGATGCGTACATGGTAGTGAAGCAAGAAGAATTCTCCGCTATTGTCATGAGGGTCCATACGGAGGACATCATGGTACCGCAAGTACCGCATGAAAGGTATTTGATTCAAGATTTTATTGGCCAACCATTTACAAAGACGCCCAAAGTCTTGTCAAGACATGTGACGCTTGCCAAAGATCAGGTAATATTTCTTCTAAAAACGAAATGCCGCAAAATGGCATTCTTGTTTGTGAAATTTTTGATGTGTGGGGACTCGACTTTATGGGACCTTTCCCACCGTCAAAAGGAAACAAATATATACTTGTGGCGGTAGATTACTTGTCTAAATGGGCCGAGGCCGAGGCACTTCCAACAAACGATGGAAGAGTCGTGCTAAGATTTCTGAAAAGACTATTCTCTCATTTTGGAACACCAAAAGCATTAATAAGTGATAGAGGTACCCATTTTTGTAACCATCAGCTTGAAATTTTTTTAACAAGGTATGGGGTCTATCACCGGGTCTCAACAACATATCACCGTCAAACAAACGGACAAGCCAAAGTGACTAATAGAGGTTTAAAAAGAATACTTGAAAAAACCGTAGGCTTAAATAAAAAAGAATGAGCCGATAAATTAGACGATGCTTTATGGGCTTTTCGAACCGCATATAAAACGACAATAGGTACAACCCCATATAAGCTAGTCTACGGAAAAAGTTATCATTTGCCAGTAGATATAGCACACAAGGCCTACTGGGCAATTAAAAACGTAAACCTAGACTTAGAAATTGCAGGTAAAAATCGATTTTGCCAACTAAATGAATTAGACGAATTAAGGAATTATGCATACTCTAACTTCGAAATTTATAAGGAAAGAATGAAAATTTTACATGATAAACACATTAAACCTAATGAATTTCGGGTAGGAGATCAAGTTCTATTGTTTAATTCACGACTTCGATTATTTCCTGGCAAATTAAAGTCTAGTTGGTCAGGACCTTTTTCCATCACCCATATTTTCCCACACGGTGCAGTCGAAATTAAATCTCGAAATGGAATTCCATTCAAAGTCAAAGGCCAACGGCTAAAACTTTATCAAGGATTCATTGAGGATGAAGAGGAAGAAATCTCGCTTCAAACGGTTGAAGAATAAAACAAAGGTTCACGCATCAACATCATACAGGGTAAGTTACGAACATCGGGAAAACATCTAAATCGGTAAGATTTCTAAAAACCAAGTTTTGGGAAACAGGGCACTCACACGAGCACTTAAAAAAATTAAACTTTTGCCCGCCCACGGGGCCGTGTCCAGTGGACACGGGGCCGTGTCCGCGCAACTGTCGGGATAAAACCCCCTTTCGTTCAGTTTCTTCATTCCACACGCCCCGTTTCCCCAAGAACTCTCTGGTTTCTTCGAAAATTCCTATAGATTTATACGTTTCCCCTCCTTCTAACAACGTCAAGGTATGATTCTATCCTTATAATTAGTTAGATTAAGTACTTGCATGTAGTTTAACATCAAGATTTAGGGAAAAATCTAGGGTTCTTCAACTTTCACCAAATCGAACCTAAAATTTTTGCTTAGATCTGTTAGTATTAGTATAGATGCACGTTATAGGAAGTAAATCAACTTGTATTGTTTGTAGATTTGCCTGAATTCTCACAATAACCCCAAACCCTTGTTTTGAACCGAAAAAGATGAAATTGAAGGGGTAAACAATTTGTTATGGGAAAAACGGCACTTGGGGTTTCATTTTCGGGGAAAACCGCCCCTACTGGACCAAAAATTTTCAAGTTTTCGGAACCGGGTCGAAAAATGAGAATTTTGGGAAACAGACACCTGGACACGGGGTCGTGCTCAGCGAGCACGGGGCCGTGTCGAGCTACTTTCAGGCACACATGAGGCATGTCCACTGAACACGGGGCCGTGTTCAGCTGACTGTTTTCAGTTTTCTTTGAAAAATTTCACTGTTTCACGCTAATTGTTTGGTGTTTTCTTTCAGATGGCCAAGAAATTTATCAGATTCAATGCAAGCGAGTTGACTGCTCAGGCGCGGTATGATGTGCTAAGAACAAGGCCCGAAGAGAATCCCAGACAAGTGTGCATGGACACTCTTGAAGCAGTGAACCAAATAGACCGCTTCAACAACATTGTCACCGGCCCGCTACGAGTAGGGCTGGCAAATCGTGTCTTAGCAGGTTTAACAGGTATCTGATAACGCGAACAACAAAAAATTTAAACATGAATACGACTCGTTTAACTACTTTATCTCCAATGTCTATAAGACAGATGTATATTTTATGCACCTAGAAGGAGAAATAATGGATCCTAACTTTCAAATTTTGATTATTTTTAAAAACGTAAAAAATCACATGCTGTACTTTTCTGTTATCGTGTCTTAGCAAGTTACCTACAGGTTACCTATTGCCAGCCCTAGCTACGAGTGGCTCTTTTCACTCGACTTGACTCCGTGCATGAATACAACATGGAATTTTACAGCACGTTTATCCTTAAGTCAAGAGCGGAACCGTTTGACAATGATGGGGTAGAGTTCCGTTGTGGAGGAACCACATACTCGATCTCAGTTGCACAATTTGGGGCAATTGTCGGGTTGTACTCAGAAGAGGATGCTGGAGATGAAGAGAACATCGGCGGTCTCCGTGAAATTCCGGAAAATCAACGCCAAGCTGCTTGGGCCCAGATCGGGGAAGGCAACTATAACCCGAGCCGAACTAAGAGCACACTGTTGAGGGACCCTCTCTACCACTACATCCACAGGGTCCTCACCTATTCTCTTAGCCAGAGGCACGACAACAGTGGTGTTGTAGGGTTACAGGATTTGCTAGTCCTCCATTGCATCCACAACCGTGTCAACTTTGATGTTCCCTACTTGCTACTCCGTAACATGCACTTGAACCAACTTGCTACTCCCCCGACTCCTATCTTCTTTGGAGGATCGATTTACCACCTTTTCAAACACTTTGTGAGGATGCCAAGGTCCTTTCAAAAGGGCCCATGGTTGGGAAAAGTGGACATGGTCATTTGCCGCTCCATGAACTTGATCTATGAAGCGGATGATGGGACGGTCATATTTCAAACGGTTCAAGGACATGCATGGAACCCTCAAGAAGCTCTGGTCCTACACGCTCCACACATCCAACCTCCGCCCCAGTGCCGCTACCAGCCCCATGGTGATCCGGGTCAATTCTCCTCTCAAGGAGGTGGTTTTCCTAACTTTCAGAGCTTACATGATTTATTGCTGGAAAACCTTATGTGCACCAGGAACACCTACAACATGGCCAGCAACACATACGCCCGGGTCGGAGTGATAGAAAGAAATATCTCCGACATGCATGATGATATTGGAAACATCCGGGAGTACATGGCAGGCCACGGAGGGGATGATGACGATGACGACGAGGACATGGACTGAGAAGGAGGAGTTGGAGGTAGCATCACACGGTTGAAGGTCTAACAGGTTAACCCTTTATCCCTCAAAAACAATCTCATGGCCTGCGTGCCATTTGTTAAACAATTTACTTCCCTTAACACTTTTTAATTTTCTGCATTTCTTTTCTATTTATGTTGTGATGTGGATGATGAAACGTTGGTAAATTAGGATGTTTGTTATTGTTTGGTGTGGTATTTATTACTAAAACAGGTATCTACGAGGCTTAAAGCACTAAGCATTAGTGCTACTAAAGCTGGGACAGCAGAACCGAAAGCAGAAACCCATTTTAACTATTTGCAGATTGTCCACACGGGGTCGTGCCCAGCCAACACTCCCCCGTGCCCATCTCCCAGACCTGCTGTTTGTCTAAGATATGCAGACTTTTTCCTAACACGGGGTCGTGCTCACCATACACACACCCGTGTCCACCTTCTGTAAGTTATCGTTACTGGCAATCTGACCACGGGGTCGTGCTCATCAGACACGGGGCCGTGTCTAGATGCTTAGTAACAAGAAATTTTGTTTTTAACACACCTTTTACACATTCAATCAACCTAAAAACTTATTTTTGGGACACATTGAGGACAATGTGTAATTTAAGTGGGGGGGGGGGGATGCTTAAACCTTGAATTTTGCAAGTCCTAATTACAAGCCTTACACAAAACTCTATTGGAACCGCTAAACACCCAAAAAAAAAAATTTCAAAAACTTTTCATTTCTTTTTACTTGTCTTGGTTTAATTTGGGAATATCAAGTTCTAAAAAGGTTATATTTTTACGAATTTACAACCGATAGCGTCATGATAAAAAGAACCAACATAAGAAAATTATAAAAAGGCATGACAAATCTAGTTAAAATTTGAGCCTTTAATTGAGCATACAAATACACATCTTTAAACTAAATGCTCATCTTTCGTTTCTTGTGTGAATAGCCGCTTGGTTTCTTACGACTCTAGAACTTGCCATGACAATACATTCCCGGTCCTTACCAACTTAAACCCAAGTAAGTAAATGATGGAGGCATTAGGACTAACCCTTTTTATTTCAACACCATTATTTTTTCTTTTGTTTTTTACCACCTACCCAAAATCCCCCTAGTTAACCCCTTTGAGCCTAAACCTTTTCATTTCTAAACCCACAAAACAAACACCCTTTACCCACCAAAACCCTTTTTCATTTTAAACCCTTTATTTTAGTAAAAAGCTCGGTTATTCATGTGACATTCCTTAAAAAAAATGATGATGAAGTCTAGCAATAAACAAACAAGTTCCTTAAAAGAAACTTTGTTTGAAAAATGCTTCATTTGAATACAAAGTCACAAAAACAAAAAGTTTTACGAAAACCGATGCTTTTTACGCCTTTCGCCCTTTTCTACTAACCACTAACCCAAAACCACCTACCTTTAACCCAAGCCTAACCCTTCCCCAAAGTCCTCTTGATATTTACAAAGGTGTATAGTTAAGAAGGAGGAGGATTGATTGCTTGGCAAGCATAAGGTAGAAGTAAGTTCCATGCCGGTCTCGAGTGTTTCACAAAAATACATTTTCGGCCGAGTGTTGAGTGATCTCCCGTGAGGTATGTGAACTTGTATATAAATGGAATTTTAAAAAGACATGTTATGCCCAAATAAGTAATTTGTCTTATGAAACGTTCTAAAAAAATCATAACGAATAGGATTATAAATGACATAAAGATAAAACCTAATAAAGATATTGGAATCCCGACACTCAAAGACAAGCCCAAAACCTTCTCTTCTACCCATTCCATTTGGGTGTGTAAGCCACATTATACAGAGTTTTGCTTGAGGACAAGCAAAGATTCAAGTGTGGGGGTATTTGATGTGTGTAAAATGCAACATATAAATTACATCAAATGAGGCATAAAACTAACCTTTTTTAGTACTAATGTTGGAAAAAGTGTGCTTTTGTCTTCCTTCTGTATTTTCAGGGTTAAAAGAAAAGGGATAAACGTGGCATGCCCGACCCCTTGACAGCATCTTCCCAAGCGAAAACAAGAGATCAGAAGGCTGAACACGCCCCGTGCCCAGCGGACACGGGGGCGTACCCAAGTGTCTGCAGAAAAAACAAAGTTGTAGAAGCTTCTATTTCCCAACACGGGGGCGTGCCCAGCGGACACGGGGCCGTGGTCAACGCTAAGATTCACAGAATCCAAGCAAATCTTGATAGTACAGATACACTTCTACACACGGCGCCGTGCCCAGCGGGACACGGGGGCGTGTGGAGCTAATGCAGAAAAATTGCAATTAATGAAGAAAGAGAAAGTGGATGGACATGGGGCTGTGCCCAATGGACACGGGGCCGTGTCCGGGCTTCTGTGCAGGCTATAAATAGAGGTGCTTGGTTCACTTCAAAGGCATCCCTTGGCAAACCACCTCTCTCACACTTCACCCACCCTCCACCACCATCATAACCCACATCCACCACCATCCATCATCCATCATAGAGTGTGTGTAGTAGTCTCGGGATCCAAGATTGATAGTAAGAGTTCTTGACAATCAAAGGCCATGTTTGCCTAAGTCTCTTACATCACTTGGTGAAGACAAGCATTTAGTGTAATACTTTTGTCTTTTAATCTTTTCGCACTTTTTATTTGGTTTTGTATTAATGACATTAATAACTAGTTTCTTATGTTGAAGGTGAAACTTCCTTATCATTTATCTGTGGTGTCTTGGCGTTATTTTACTTTCTATATAAAATAAAAGATTTACACCATTCATATCTCTACGGTCTATATAGAGATATGTTGGCTACCTGGTCGGGGGTTAAAGGAATGGTTTGGTAAGGTTCTTGCCTTGTTCAGTGTATAGATCCTGCAAGGACCTGAGTCAAGCTTACTAGGACCTCCTTCAATACCCACTAGTATTGGATGGCGGGGGTGCGAATGGCTTGACCCCCTCATATGTAAACTACTATTATTACATTAACCCGGCTACTTGGGATTGTATCCCTGCTGACTCAAACCACTTAGCCGAGGGTAACGTCACCTTCAAAAGAGGGGCCTACCACATTACGCATTAATAACTTAATTAATTATCTTTCAATAATCCAACCCTTTAGGATTGTATCCTTGCTGACTCAAACTACTGGGTTGAGGGTAACGTCACCTTCAAAAGAGGGGCCTACTACTATAACTAAGATAATCTCTTAAAAAGTGCAAAAGTGCGAAATTCAGCAAAGGTTACACTAAAGGCTAGTCGGATCCAAGTGATTCATCTTGTCTATCTGTTTTTATTTTATTTTTATTTTCAGCATTTTTAGTTTTCATTTTCATTCTTTAAAACCTTTTTCTAACTTTTGATTTGATTAGACATTGAAGATAAACCGGTACTAAAAGCTCTTGTGTCCTTGGATGACCTCGGTATCTTACCAACACTATACTACGCTCACGATGGGTGCACTTGCCCATATGTGTGTTTAGTGTTAGTAAAATATCGTGTTTTATAAATTTAAAACTTGACTAAAGTGTTAAAAAGGGCTTAAAATATAATTAAAAATATATACATGACAACACGCATCAGAGCACCGACCTCCTTTTCTTTTATTGTTTGTTGTAATGGAGGCCTTGCGCACTTGCACACGGTCTAGCCCAGTACTTCGTCTCCCACCCATCACCGGCAGGAGCACGGAATTTTGTATGGTTGCGCGTATGTGACCGTCATCGACCAGCTGCATGTACATATTTTGGTATTTAGTGTTCAGTTGTATTTTATATTTTGTTATGGATGTAAAAACTTATCTTTTATATATCATATTTAAGTTTGTTTTTAGTTATTCGGTTACTTAATGATTGTTTGTATTAAATTGATATTTCGTAATAAATGATAAAACCTTGACATTGTAATATATTACGAAAACAATATAATTTTCAAAATGTTAAATAATATTTAAATGATATAATATTTGAATTCGGTTATTAAAATGTTAAAAATAGTATCACATTTAAACAATATAATATTTTAATGGTAGGGTAATATTTGAAAAATAAAATGTTAAAAACAATGTAATATTTAAATGATCGAATATATTTAAAGTGCCGATCTTGAAAACGGTAAAATATTTTTATACAAAAAATAAAACTTTTTTTTTAAAACACACATTTGTTCACTCAAAAAAACATCACCCTCCAAAAACCATCAAATTACCCTGTCACACCCCGACCACGTAGAACATACAAAACGTGGCGGAAACATCGGGGAGTGTTGTAACAGAATTAATTGTTTCAAATCCATGGCAATTGAAGTTTCATTTTATTAATCAAATATGAAAGATTACATTGTTTTAAACAAGAACCAAAGAGTACATAACATAAAGTAGCTAGTTCTTGTCTCGTTTTAAGTCACTAAGGCACAGATCCGCCTAAGTATGTCTTGATAAGTCCTATACATCATGACCTGAAAACACATGTGAAAATAGGTACGTCAGCATAAAAATGCCTGTGAGATACATAGGTTTTGTGAAAATAGGTTTCATGACTTATGTTTGAGAAAATGTTTAGTCATGAACCTTGTAATTTGCTTTGTTTTGTAAATCATTTGAAAAACGATAAGATCAGATGATATGTATAAATAAGAGAATAAAGTATGGTTAAATGAATAACCATTGTAAAATGAGTTTGTATAAGATAAGTTTCTTGTAAAACAATGTATTGTGAAAAGTATGTTATTTGTATAAAATGTTATATGTCTCAAACTGAAATGATTTAAATAACGCTACGATATGTAATACCATACAAACACTTATATATAGGAAGTACCAGCGGCGTATCCACCATGCTTGTATCATATTACACACGCCTCGTTACTTAATCACTTACTCAAACCAAACTATCAAGATGAAATGTTTAACAAGTGTAGAAATGTTCATGTATAGTCAAATACGGTTCACACGGTTCACAGATACAAACGGTTCACAGATACAAACGGTTCACATATATCAACGGATCACATAGTCAAATGATTACAACGGTTCACATAGTCAAATGATTACAACGGTTCAATATGTAGTATAATGTGTTCATATGCTGGATAAGCATATGCAACAGAAAGGCAATGTAAAACAATGTACTAAGTATGCACACAATGGACATACGTAGTATGAAATGTAATATAGAACGATGTACTAAGTAATGCACTCAATGGGCATACATAGCATAAAATGTAATGAAATCATGTACTATAAATGTACTAATAAACATAGCAAGTATATGATGTGAAAACAGGAAAGCATGAAAGTAACAAGTAGGCACATGTGTTGCACCCCAAAACGTTTGGAAAACAGTAAAAGAGGGGTCTATGTACTGAATTGAGATTGCTTAGTAGTCCTTGAGTAACAACCAAACAATGCTAGAGATCGCGGATATCAAACGGCACCTAATATAGGTAACTATGTTAATAACCGGACCTAAATCGGATGATTGGATAGAATGAGGGTTCGTAAACCAAACGAGTATAGAGACTCGTGTCATATGGTTTAACAAAGCCTACATACTACATGAAACCTTAATCTAAGTGCTTTCGACCCATTACGACCCGTTTAGATAGCTTATGCTACTTTAACGCGTCGTTCGCGTGAAACGCGTTCGGACCGCCTAACTAGTCCTATGACAAGTGTTATATGCCTAAACATGTTACATTATCAGTTATGTGACAAAATTTTAGGTTACATATGCTAAATTACCAATTATACATGAAAAGGGTATTCTGGTAATTTACCTAAGGCATATAAACTACCTATCATACAACTACTTAAACGATGTGACCATAGGGTATAACCTCGGAAGGTTATTCCCTACCTACTATGGTCACCTAAAGTATTTGGTCGGATCCTAATGATTGACCAAACTGGGTCGGGTTCGAAGGTATAAGCGATTGTTTAGATCGCTTACCTTACGACCCTAGACAACGTGGTAATCAGTAGGCATAGTCCCAAGGGACTATAACCATCGTGATTACAATCACGTTGCGAAGTTCAAACGAACTTCGCATTGACCATAAGCTGGTCAACGCTGAAAGTCAACTGAGTTGTTGAGAATGTGCAGGATGACCAAGAAGGACTGTTGATGTGTTCGACAGTGGTTATTCCTGTAAAGCATCTGAGGTGAATAGTAGGTTAAAATTGGTAACTAACTATTTACTTTAGTGATTGTTTTGATTATTCTAAACTTTAACATTGAAAAACTTATTGTCAGGTTAAAGTGGGAGTCTGTTTGTGTTTAAATTTCTGTTTTTGAAACTTGCTCCATAAAAACAAAAATTTAGGGGGAGAAATTTCCCAAAGCCAAAAAGAGTTTAGATAGTGCATGAGTTTAGGGGGAGTAAGTTATAGAATTTTAAAAATTTTAAAAATGAAAAACATAAAAAAAAATGAAATAGAAAATCAAAAATGAGTTATCACTGTGTGAAAAATAAGAAATGATAGTACATCAGCAAATTAGACTGTCACACTAAAAATGAAATAAATTGCTTAAGTGTGATAGCAGCTTCATCATACGATGTACTAATAGGCAAAAAGCATGAAATAATCAACTTACCAATGTGATATAAACTTAAACGAATTGCGTATGAGTGGGGAACACATCAGTGTGTATGGTTTAATGACCTTAAATCTTGCGTTGATAGATTACCAAAATCTGAGGTTTTGGGTCTTTATACTGTTATTTCATCTGGGGATATCAGGGTTGTCCTTCTGCTGCATCCAGATACATGCTGACCTAGGCACAACCAGGATATCTTAAAAGAGCTAAAAATGCCAAAACCCAAAAATGAAGAAGCTCTTCTAGAGAGTCATTCAAAAAGTGCAAAATGCATAAATCGTACCAAAAATGGTATTTGCCTTCGCCCTCGTTAGATATTTTGGTCTCTTTGCGGTACGGAAGTACTGACCTGATCACCAATTATCTATCGTTGAAAAACAAAACGGATGAATTCAGTATACTCACCTACTACGATGAATCTTTGTGCATACCTTGATCGCGGGGGTACATCCTGAAGTGGGACACACTAGTATATCAGTAATAAAATTACCTTAACGTATCATACGGTAATGGTACTTGAAATGTTCATGCATTTTGTTTAAGTGGACAAACATATTGGTAATCGTCTTGGACTGCTTTTCACGAAAAATTAAATAAAGAATTATCTATTAGTTTGAAAACAGTTTGATTGTGCTGATATGATCTTCTTACCGATGATTCTCACAAAAAGATGTTTTGTAAATAGTTTATTGTTTTCTTAAAAATCAAAAATTAAAAAAAATAGAAAACCACAAAATCCAAAAATATTTTCCTTTTAAAAGACTTCCATTTTGAACTGACAGGTTGTTATTTTTGCATGATAAGATAAAATATAGGTTTATCTTTAAATGTGAAAAGGACTAATGGTTTTTCGAGATACTTGCTTGTGTTGCTAAACAGATTGATGCAGTTATCAAAATGAAGTGTAGAATACAAGTAAAGTGCAGATTAAGAGTGAAGTAAAGAACGTGTGAAGATGCATGGTAGGATCCTTCTACTACATTGCAGAGAGAAAAAGATATGAAGAATTTGGAGCTTACTTGCTTAACCAAAGATTGCTAGCTAACTGAACTACAAGGAATTAAAGTTTTGGAGATTGGAAGCATCAGCTAAGGGGGAGTCTGTTGATGTCAGAAACTGTGTAGCTGACGCTATCCAAAGACCAAAAGAACACAAGATGTTTGAAGACAAAGTTACACTATGAAGCTATTGTCAAGGGGGAGTCTGTTGGTGCATATTCTGTGACAACAACTTAATAGTTTGATTATTTAGTCTTTGGATATTTTGTAATGGGCTTAGCTTATTGGTTAGTGAGTTTATTGCTGTAATGGGCTTGGAAAATGGCCTAGCCAAGTAGGAAGCCCAGTTCACAAACATGTAGTATATAAACATGTTTAGTGATTAGGGTTTGAGCATTCTTGGAGGCTAGAGAGAGAAAGTCTAGACAGAGAGAATAATTTCGAATTAGGGTTCTTGAGACAAGATCACAGATAGTGGCTGTGAGGTTGTGAGGTCTTGAGTTGATTGTAAAACTTCTAGTTTGGATAATAGAAGACCTGTTTGATTGAATTTCTTTTCTACTCGTTTCTGTGCTAATCTGATCTAGAGGAATCCGCACTCTAATTTGGATATACAATTCTGTGACGATCCATATGAACAGGGGACCTACATTTCCCCTTTTTAATCTTTAAGATCTGTTATAATCATGTATGTAGTAATAATCTTGAACAAGAATTTGCAATAATTAGGGAAATTGTTGATGAGCATCCTTATATTGCAATGGATACAGAGTATCCTAGTGTTATGCTTCACCCTTTAACATATTTCAAGAACATCATCACTAATTATAATTATCATACACTCAAGGATAATTTAAATATGTTAAAGTTGACAAGCGGCGGTTGAGTAGTGCTGATGGTCTGTGGTGTTTGTTGGTCACATGGCGGTGAGGGTTCTGTGATTGAAGAAACACGTATCTAATTTTAGGTTTACAAGGTGTTTTATGTTTCAAACATGAGCGTTAGTCTTCTTAAATCTTTCCCGAGCTCAAGTGTGATCCTTCCTGCCTACAAAACAGTAACGCCGTCAGCTCCTTAAGGGGAGAATATGGGGGTTTCCCTCTTAACCAGACTCCAGCGTGAGAATAAGTAACCGTTTTAAGGATAATAAAGTGTGTGTTGAGAGTGAGAGTAAAGAGAACGGAATGTTTAACCTGTGGTATGAAGGTCCCTATTTATAGCCAGAGTGGTGTAGGAGGAGATGGGCTAATGGGCCTTGGGGCAGAAGACGACAACAAGGAATATCCTCTTTGTCTCACTGGTGTCGACAGATAGTGGCTTCTAGAAGATCTTCGGTGCTGGCGCACCTTGATTGGAGCCACGTGTCAGGGTTGTCGACCCTGTTGCCCTTCTGACATCAGCAGGTGAGTGGAGATCGTGAGCCAGTTCTCGCCGCCTCCTGATTGGTGCCACGTAGGCGTCCTTGTGTACCTTCTGTCACCTGCACAATCGTAGATCGTGTAGCACGATAAGGTACCGTCTGCTAGACGCTAATTGGCTCAGACTTCTGCCACTTGTACCTTTGATGCTCCTTGAAGTGGCCCTGCGCCGCTACCCTCGCGCGACCTTTGGTGTGTGTCTAAGCGGTCGGCGCAAGGCTCAGGGGTTGAGGACCTTTATTCAGGATGCTAAGGGTAAAAACTGACGTTATGCCTTGCCTGGACCTCGCACGCGGCTTAGGTGTTGACAAAGTAGTTCGCGAGAGGTATGCAGAATACTCAGTTTATAGAATAAGGAGTATGGTTCAGCGCGCGACCTGATTGGTCTGCGCGGCTTTTTGGGACTATACCCCTTCAAGTCCCCCCAGTCCAGTGCTATTTCCATGCGCGTAGTGAGTGGTTGGAGCTCTGGACTTAGAAAAAAGGAAGTGTGTTGGTCTTTTAAACTGTTTGTTAGGTCTTGGTAGATGGCGCGCGTGTAAGTGGTTGTCAATTACTACGGTGCGGCTACCAGACTTGTCTATTGATAGCTGCTTCTTTGAGGGTTAGCGCGCAACCTCATTGGCTAATGATGTTTGCGTCGCAGTCCTTGCTAACTTCTTCCTGACGTTTTGTAGTAATTTTAGGCGGGAAAACTCTCGAAATTTGAATTCTGACAGGTTGGTGCAAATGTCGTTGATGGCGACGGTTGAGTTGACTACTGACACGGCGATCATCATGCTGTCACTGACGGTTTGCCTTTTGTCAGGCGAGTGAGGACCACGCGCACGTGGTAACCGTCACTCCGAGAATCCCGCCTTACTTGGCGGTTGCTGATTGGTTATGCGCGCGGTGATCTCGGCCCGTTTACCCATCGCGTTAAATGCGATGGGTATATATATCCGATGATAGGAGAGATAACTGCACAATCCGTCATCTGCTTTCTCTATTCTCTCTCTAATCTTCAAAGTTTCTTCAAATCATCAAAGATTTCGAAGGTGATCTTCAAGTTTTTCCTAGAAAATTAGAAGATCTTCATCTGATTTTTATCTCTTTTGAACACATGGCTGAAGAAGAAGTCCAAGTTGACGAACGTCCACTCCCTGTCCTTAAGTGGGATCAGGGTTTATTCGAGCAGCTGGTTAGAGGCTTTCAGTTCCCATCGGAATGGGATGCACGTTATCCCCGGCAAGGTCAGACGTCCGCCGACGCACCGCCGGGATACATAACGTTGTTCGAAGATTTTTTCCTTCAAGGAATCTTCCGGCTGCCGGTGACTCATTTCATGGCATCTATATTGCACTTTTATGGTTTTCACATTTCTCAGATGAGTCCCATGGGGATGGTTAGGATTCGACACTTTGAGTTCCTCTATAGATCCAATGGGCTCGAGTCTGACATTGAGAAATTTAGGTCAATGTTTCAGTTAATTCGGAACTTGGGCTTTTATTCTTTTGCTTCTTGGAACGTAAAGAAAATCTTGTTGAACCCTCTTAAAAGTTTCCATGATTGGAAAATGAAGTTTTTCTTCATCCGATAGGAGGTTATGCCTATCGTGATGATATTCCGGGAATCCGATGAGATTGTAAAGGAGGATGTCCCTTTGCCGAAGAAGGAGATGTGGTATGTGCGCTTGACTGCGACGCCCAACAGGAATTTTGGTGAGCAGGTGCTCGTTGCTGCAGGCATGAGCGATAGGTGGCCTACGCATAGTGAAAAGGTTCCAGTTTTATTGCTTAACGGTGAAGGTATGTCTTGACCCTTTTGTTTTTTACATTAGTGATATTAGTGCCTGATAATTATTTCTTGATGCAGTTGCGCAGCTGTAACAAGCTGCTTTTACTACTTTTGGAGGAGCTATGGGTGTGTGCCCCCTGGAATCTGGTGAGGCATACTGGTATGAGCAGATCAAGGACAACTTCATGTACCCTCCTGCTGGAATCTTTGCTAATCCTCCCGCTGCAACTGAAGGTGCGCATTTTCCCAACCCGAGGCCCTTGCGGACTGTGAGTTCCGCTGGGAAAGAGATTCTTTATCTTTCCAGCGAGGAGTCTGTAGGGTCATCGAATGGGGAGCTAAGTTCCTGGTCTAACATCTTTACAGGTGTGTTGCGAAACCTTGGTATAGATCCTGAGGAGAAGAAGAAGAAAGCTGCGGCCAAGAAGAAGATTTCAAAGAAGGTGATAACTCTTGATACTGGAGCGGCCAGTAAGAAGGGCGGGAGTAGCCGCGCGACTGCTGCAGCTCATGATAAAGGTACTCTTCGATTTCGACAGAGTAACCTTGAGGATTACGTTGTCACTAGCGACTCACTAGAGGGTTTATCCCGTATAGGTGAGAAGAAGAAAAGCGGCGCGGCCGGGTCAAAGAGTTCTGGAAGCACAGGGTCTAGGATCCCTGAAGCCGGCGCAACTCCCTCTTCAGTCGCGGTGGATGAAGAAGAAGAAGAGCATGAAGAAGAAGCTGCTGCTAAGTTGGTGACCAGGAAAAGGTCGAGAGAGGAGACTGCTTCTGGGGCCGAGCCGGCGCAGAAGGGTGTTGTAGGTCCAACTATTGGGAAGCAGAGTAGGCTGCGCTCCCTTTACAAGTTTTCACCAGGTTATTGATATGAACTTCATATTTTGTTTTTCCTTAGTTAATTTCCTGACACTTAACTTCTGTAGAGTCCTTAAAGAAAACCCCTGAGAAGGTTAAGGCTGTTGAGCTAGAGAAACCGAAGGAGCCGACGCCAAAGAAGACGAAGTTTATCATCAAGCCTCCTAGAACTGCCGAGAAGGAGGTTGAGAAGATAGTTGAGGAGCCTGCGGGTGACGTGATACCTGAGAAGGAGAAGTCGAAAGGGACCGAGACCGCTGCTACTACCAAGCAAGATAAAGTGCAGGGTCCGAAGGTCGTACACGTCACGGGGCTTGACTAACCCTTGAAGAGCAAAGAGCCGGAGGTTGTTAAGCCCACAGAAGCTGCGCAACATGACGCCCCACCCAAACTGTACAAGTTACATCTGCTGCTGGGGGGTCTATTGCCACCGTACCAGAGCAAACGACGCGTAAAGATACTTTTGTTGCTTCGTCTGGTGCTAGTGCTGGTGCTGGAGGATCAGGCGTTGATGGCCAAAGAGGTGATGGGAGGAAACCGTCAAGGCCTCGATCCCCTATAGGTGCGGATGGCACCTTGGGGATATCTATTACAAGAGCTATACCGAGGAGGCTCGCGGCGATGCTCCCCATCAGCCTGTTTGGGGTTTGAAGCAGAAGGACACATTCGTTGAATTTGGAGCTTGCCGTGATTGGTACTTGGGTTCTTTTCCTCCCAGAGAGGTGAATCGGCAAAGAGCGCGCACCCATGAGGGATTATATCGTGCGTATGTCATTGGGGAGGCCAACGCTCTCTGCCAATCACCAGATTGTGCGCGAGTGGCGCACAATGTGTAAAGAGCGAACTAGCCCGGGGAGAGGTATCGGGAACGCCTGTTGAAAGAAGTCCAGGACATTGAACAAATGAAAAATGCATTTGCTGAAGAGAAGGCCTCCTTTGAGGCGCAGAAGAAGTCAGAAGAGTGGGGGCGCGAAGGCCTGAAGAGCAAGCTTCAAGCCGCCGAGGAACTTTTGTCAAAGGAGCGGGCTGAATGGAAGAAGGTATGCGAGAAAGATAATCAGCGCATGTACGCTGCCCGCTCTAAAATTAACAACCTCGAGGCTGAAATCGCTACTCTTAAAGGGAAGGTTGAGGAAGCTCAGGCAGATAAAGGGCGTTGTTGGACCGTTTGCGTGACCCTAAACGTCAGTAAAAGTAGTTCATCTCAGTTTACAGAGGCGGAATCAAAGTAAACCAAGTCACAACAGCTTATTCCTTTCAATTTCTTCTCTATTAACACTTTTCGAGACTTTATAATCGTTTTCTAACAAGATTTTGGCAGCACCTTGTCTCACATACAATGACCTTTGTTAGCTTCAAATGACACACTCAACCCCTATTTATAGTTGTAGCCTGGTAGCTTGAAATGACACATCAGTTTCAAGCTAACAAGCACTTTCAAGCTAACAAGCACTTTTACATGTAAACCCTAATTCTAACCATCTAGACCTAAGACTTGATTAAGACGTAGTCATCAGACATTCAGTGCACCAACAGACTCCCCCTTGGATGTTGACGAAGTCTTCGGCGTCAAGTCTTTAGTCTTTGTCTCTCTCCAAATGCTTGTCATTGTAAAGCTCCTTCTTCACACAGGTTCAGGATCTTGTCCTATCTCCATCTTCAGACTTCCCTTTGACTGTTGATCCAGACTCCCCCTTTCACAGACTCCCCCTCTCAATATGCTAGAATCTGAGGTCTTTATCTGGTTCAAACTTTGACATTTAGCTTCCGTGGGAATAATGAAGTCCAAAACCTGTATCTCAAACATCAATCATTACAAACTATCTTTTCAACAATAAATCACAAACTCAATCAGTTTTAGAAATCCACTCAAGTATTCAGGTCCAAATTAATGACCCTGATTACTCAATTAATCTACCAAGTTCAATTTAATGACCTTGGTTGATCATTTGACGAATCAAACTGATTTTAAAAACCATTTACACATTTTCTGAAAATAACAAGTATCAAGTTAATGAACTTGTTTTTGGCTTTTCAATAAATCAAACTCCATCAAAGTCAGCTCTCCTCATTCTTCAGTCCAGAATCTCCTGCATCTGCTTCAACATTTGAGAATCCAACAATCAACTCTTCACTTTAGTTTGTCGGAAAATAAAGCAGAAATAAAATCTTTTTGGATTTTATAAAGTGTTCTAAACTAAGAAATGAAATATAGAAAGCTTAAATTGCAGAAAGTAAACAAAGTAAACTATTTACAAACATATTTTTGGCGAGCGTGTCAGGGAATCATATCAGCTATCAGACAAATTACAAGTACCGTTAAGCTTCATTTACATACTCAGACTTAAACAATTCACCTCGATTGTCGATATACTGATCCATCTTAAATTCTCACACAAATTTTAATTTACACAAGATACGAATTAGATGTTTTATGAACTAGCTCATTCATGTGTCCCACCTCTTGAATATACTCCCGTATCCAGAATCCCAATTATCAGTCTTACAGGTGAATATACTACAATGATATCTGTACATAAATTAGGTATGCGAGGGCCGAGGGATCTCAGGTCGATACTTCCGTATGCGCAGAGAGATATCAGCTTCGACTTTACGGTATGTCCCCTTTAGAGGATCTTTTTGCTACAACAGCAGCGACTATCAATTTTATTGTTTCATCAGCATGCTGAGGGTTTATGCTATGTTTCAAGCATTGCAGAAAGTATTATCCAAGGACTAGGTCAGAACTACCATTCAGCAGAAGTCCCGGAATAATACCCCAGACATCATTGAGTATAAAGACCTAGTATATCAGATTATGAGACCTTTCAAACGAGATTTCAGGGGTTACCAATATATCCAAGTAGTGTTCCCCACGAATTTCACAAGTTTGAAATTTTAGGTTTATATCCCGAATAAATCTACTAAATGTGTGAAAACCTATCGACACATCATTAGTGAAACTGTTTAACTCATTTAAACTTTACAAATCTTTAGCATACTGTAATTGTCTAGCCGATGTACTATCATTTTCCCTATATACACAAGCTCTTTTTCAGATTTTATCATGTTTTTGTTTTTTTTTTCATTTTTTACTGTTTTTGTATTTTCTGAAAATATATCTATATACATCTATCTACTCCCCCTAAATACCAAAACAAGTAAAAAATCGACAAACCATTGCAGATTGTTTCTCGTCTTCATCCGCAACAGTACTTTCATCAACGCCAATTATGCCATCCGACACCGACAGAAGCTTCATACCGTTCAGTTTTAACAAATATTTAAACCGATTTTTATCAAAAGCTTTGGTATGTAAATCAGCTTTCTGTTCGTCAGTGTGGATTTTCTCAATTCGTATCAACTTTTTCTCAAAGCAATCACGAATAAAGTGATGACGAATTTCTATGTGTTTAGTTTTAGCGTGATGTACTGGATTCTTTGTTATATTTATAGCAGCCTCATTATCAACAAAAAGAGGTGTGTTAAGAAACTGCAAACCGTAGTCGCGCATCTGTTGCTGTATCCACAAGATCTGAGAGCAGCAACTGCTAGCAGAAACATACTCCGCTTCACATGTAGATAACGCCACAGACATTTGTTTCTTACACTGCCAGGTAACCAATCTAGGACCAAAGAACTGGCATCCTGCAGTTGTTGATTTTGAATTGACTTTGCAGCATCCAAAATCCGAATCGGAATACCCTTCGAGCGTAAAATCGCCTTTCCTAGGATACCACAACCCCAATGAAGGAGTTCCTTTCAGGTAGCGCAATATCCTCTTCACAATGATCATATGCGAAGCTCTCGGGTTAGATTGAAATCTTGCTGCGAGGCACGTTGGGTACATGATATCAGGACGTGAAGCAGTTAGGTACATTAATGAACCTATCATGGAACGGTAAAACGTTTCATCAGCCCTGTCTCCGGTGAGATCTGGGTGAATCCCATGATTTCTTGCAAGTGGGGTAGCAGCTGGAGTAGAACTTGACATCCCAAATTTCTCTAGAATATCATGAACATACTTTGACTGATGAATGAAAATTCCCTCAGGAAGTTGTTCAACTTGTATTCCCAGAAAGAATTTCATCTCCCCCATTGATGACATTTCAAACTTTTGCTTCATCACTGATTCAAAATCTTTGCATAGATTTTCATTTGTCGACCCAAAGATTATATCGTCCACATAAATCTGAACTATCAGAAGATGACCGTCGACCTCTTTAGTGAAGAGAGTGGCATCCACTTTTCCACGAAGGAACTTGTTGGCTAGTAGGTGTTGAGACAAAGTCTCGTACCAAGCTCTCGGGGCCTGGTGTAAACCATACAGCGCTTTGTCCAATAAGTAGACCTAGTTTTTGTGGATTGGATTGGTAAAGCCCGGCGGCTGACTGACATAAACCTCCTCTTTGACCTTCCCATAAAGAAACGCCGATTTAACATCTAATTGATAAACTTTGAAGTTTTTCCAAGATGCAAATGCTAAAAAGATTCTGATCGCCTCTAGTCGTGCTACAGGAGCATAGACTTCTGTAAAATCAATCCCCTCCTGTTGACTAAAACCCTGAACAACGAGTCGAGCTTTGTTCCTTATAACAACTCCTCTATCGTCTCTCTTGCACTTAAACACCCACTTGGTGTTTATCTTCCTCTGACCATCTGGCAAATCCACTAACTTCCACACTCCTAATTTCTCGAATTGATTCAGTTCCTCCTGCATAGCATTGACCCAAGAGTCTTCAGTAAGCGCCTCTTTGTAAGTTCTTGGTTCAACCTGCGAGATAAAACAACTCAATGAGAATTCAGTTTGCAAAGGAGCAACTTTTGTATAAAAACATGTAAGCCCTTTATCAATCTGTCTTCGAGTGCGAACGCCAGCTTGCAATTCTCCTATGATCAACTCCTCTGGATGATATGAAAAAGTTCGCGGCATTACTTCGCTTGGAACATCTACATTGCTCTCTAGATTAGTAACATTCTGCTCTGCATCTTGTTCACTGACTTGGTTTGTTTGACTTGAAATCTGAATTTGCTCCCCCTCAGAATCTGAATCACCACGATCAAAGACTGGCATGTTTTCAGCTTCTTGATTATCATTCTGTGCCGACTGATTATCTTGAGCAACTTCAATCTGTTGGACATAATCATGTTCACCAGCATTACTCGGACCTGCTTCATCATCATTTGAAGTTTCCCGTGGTCTTCTAGAATACTCAGCTGGAAACCGTTGCTGTGACTCGTACTCACGCAAAATATCCAACTCATCAAAGAAATCCTCTTCTTCCTCTGATACTTCTCTCATGTCAAACGAATCCCACAGTTTGTCATAATGATAACGCCATGAATCTCCAGGATTCTGCGGCGGCATAGTATAACCTTGACATTCAACATTATATGCTTCAATAATCGTCTTCAAACTTGGAATGAATACTCGTTTCAACGGACTTGCATAACCCACAAATATTCCTTCTAAGCCTTTTTCACCGAATTTGCCTTGAAAATCTAGAACTGTACAGGGAGACCCAAACGGTTCAAGATACTTCAGATTCGGTTTGCGGTTATTGATTAGCTCAAAACATGTTTTGTTGAACTTCTTGACAGTAAGAACCCTGTTGAGCGTATAGCATGCGGCGGAAACAGCTTCAGCCCAAAAATTTATCGGTAATTTTGAATCTGTGAGCATAGTTCTAGCCGTCTCGATTAGTGTCCGGTTTTTGCTGTTCTGCGACTCCATTCTGCTGCGGAGTGTACGGAGCACTAAACTCATGCAATATACCTCTTTCATCACAAAATTCTTCCATCTTGCCATTCTTGAATTCAGTACCATTATCACTTCGAATTCTTTTGATACGCCTTTGGTACAGATTCTCAATCTTTCTGAACAATGCCATCAAACTATCAAACGTTTCATCTTTCGTCTTCAAGAAAGAAACCCACGAAAATCTGGAATAATCATCAGTAACCACAAGACAGTAGAGATCCCCTGTAATACTTTTGACGTTTACTGGACCAAACAGATCCATGTGAAGTCTTTCCAGAGGACACAAAACTGAATTGACTTGTTTTGTAGGGTGTGACTTTTTCTTCTGCTTGCCTTTGACACAGCTAATACACTCCCCTTCCAGATGAAAACCTTTGACATGAACTCCCAAAACCAAATCATTGTGCACCAAGTGATTCATTTTCCTTAGGTGAATATGTCCCATCTTGTGGTGCCACAACTTTGATTCTTTCTCAGTTGCTTTAGATATAAAACAATGTGCTTGACCAGTAGTTGTAGTTGCAACACTCATATCTAACACATATAAATCATTCACTCTAGGTGCCCGCATGATAATCCATTCTTCAGGGATAACAAATCCTGGTTTCAAGATCAAACATTCTTTGTCTGTGAAGTGAGTAGTATACATATTATCACAAATCTGCGAGATACTAAGCAGATTGTTCTCCAGCTCAGTGATGTAGTTAACTCTTTCAAACGTCACAATCCCGTTGGATAACGTTCCTTCACCAATAATTCTACCACCTTCATGACCAGCAAATCCTACGTAACCACCATTGATATTTCTCACATCATATAGCAACGCAGTCTTCCCTGTTATATGTCGAGATGCTCCACTATCCATGATCCATCTGGATACAAGTTTTGGAAGATCCTGCACATAACAAACTTCAAATTAACCAACTTCAATAAAGATGCCGATTCATGCTTCGCGATCAAGGAAGCTCCGGCAATTCAAACTGTTTATTCGAACATGGAGTCCACCCAGGCCTCATCAGCCTTAGGTGTAACCTTGACTCTCGCAATTTGAATTTTGAAATTTTCAGCCTTCAAAGGTGGAAAATTTGCATCATAATCAACCGAAATTGATTCTTCAGCCTTTTTCACTTTAGAAGTTGAAATTTTCATTTCTGGTTTTGGTTTCCAAACTTGTTGAGATAATGCAACCCGCTTGTAAAATTTGTCATTTTTAGTTACAACTTTCTTTACAAGTTCATTTTTCACTTTAATGTTATCATTTTTCACATTCTTTTTCTCAACAACGATTGGTGCTTTACCCTTTTCGTCAACTTTCTTCTTTTGAATCTTCACAGTTTCAGTCTTAGGCTTCACATTAGTACACTTTCGTGCAATGTGACCAACTTGATTACATCTGAAACATGTTCGAGTATCAACAACTCGACTTGTGCCTTCAGACTGATATTGTGAAGCTCTTTTCTCAAAGAACTCTTCATTCGATTTTGAAAAGATTTCATTTTCCTCATCAGAAAGTGAACTTGAACCGTTCACAAACACCTTCTTTTCAGCAAACCTTTTGTTTTGAAAATTCTTTTTCTGATAACTCTTACCATCCCGATAACCACCCGACCAATTGTTTCGATTGTTATTATAAAAACGTGGTGGCACAACAGGCTTTTTGTAGTAAGCTTTATCTTTCTCAAAATTCATTTGCCTTTTTGTTAGACTCTGTTTGTTCACTTCTGACATCTCAATTTCAACCAATTTGAAGACATTTGTCAACTTTTTTACATTAACATTCTCAATCGGAAACTCAGAATCCGAATACAACTTATCAGATCCAGCCATCTTGTACATCACAAGACTCGGTTCATCACCTAACTTGTTTTTGGATTTTTGTTTCGGAATGTATTTGTTCAAGAAACATTCATCATCTTCAGCTAAATCAGACAACAAAACATTTTCAGTTGTACTCTTAACAATCTCTGTCTTAACACTATCATCAGATGATATAGAAAAAGTAACATCAATGTTCTTCGGAAGTTTAACTTCACTCTCTTCCTCAATTTCAACCAACCCAGATTGCTTTTTCGTGTAATTATCAAGAACAGGTGGTGGTACTTGATGAAAACCCACCCCAGTTCCATCAGAATACACATCTTCGCCCGCTTTGTCTTTCCCGATGGGTTTGGGAATAATGTGTTGCAAAACAAAGCTTGCGGAGTTGTAACTCTTAAGCTTCAACTGGATTCGCTCATTTTCAATTTCAGCCTCTTGAATTTTAAGTTTCAGTTTAGCGATTTCATCCAGTTGTTGGTTGATTGATTCTTCTTTTACTCTAAGCACTGCTTTTAGTTGAATGTTTTCTTTATAAGTTTTACCATTTCGATCATCATTATCTTTTATTGTGGTTTTAAGCTTCTCAAATTTTTCAATGATTTGACGGTTTTCAAGAACTAACTTTTCATTTTCTTGTCTAATCCTCTCATGATCAGTTTTATCATTTTCAATTTTGTTAGTTAATTCTTTTATCCGTTCAGTTGAAGCTTTAACCATCTTGTCACGATCAAGAATTTGATTCTCAATGTTTCTGACTTTTGCTGTCAGATCATCAACCTTCTTACCGTTGAGATACGTGACTGTGTTACAAAATTTGCATTCTTTGATGCAATTTTTGCAATCAACATCCCCATCAACTTTCTTACCTGACACATTTGTTGACAAGTTTGAACTGACCTGGCTTTTTGACTCAGACTTGGAGTTAGAGTCTACCTCAAGTGCTTTAGCAGCTAGCACTTTGTCAGCCATTTTTTCGAGATTTTCAGCATTCAACTCCTGCGTCGTGTCAATGATTCCGGTATCAACCTTCTTTGACTTCTCTTTCTCTTTCTCTTCTCTTTCCTTCTTCTCTTTCTCTTCTTTTTCTTTCTCGTCTCCAGTTCCCCACCATTTATTCTGCCAATAATCATCATCATCTTTTAACTCTTTGATTATGGCCTCTAAATCAAGAGTGTTGTGATCAATTGCAATGTTTCCATATGGATCAAGATAACACTCCCTGTCTGGATCCCATCTATTTGCTCTCTTTGCTTCCGAAAAGATACCAGATATTCTGATCATTCTGTTTGTGGCCAACAATCTTCTGTAGTTATACTTCTGTTCTTCAGTTCTATTGTCTTTCCACGGAACAGGTTCATTCTTTGCCATGAAAGCGTAACCAACCGCATCTTCCTCTGGTAGCAGCTCGCTCCAGTCGAAACCTTCATCGTCGTGAATCACTACAAGAGCTCTAGATTTCTCTTTGTTGTCTTCAACCTGCTTCAATCTAGGCGGCTCAGATTTATTCTGGTGATAAATTGCCTTCTTGTAGTAATCATCTCTGAAAGGATTCTCCGACTCATCAGCATATGCGTTTCTGCATTCTCGTTTGAAGTGACCTTTCTGCTTACATTTGAAGCACGTCACCTTGGATTTATCGAACCCCAATTTGGTAGATGGACCACCAATTGTCTTCCTGCCAGTAATTTCCATGAAACGCTGTGCTCGACGAACAACACTTGCCATAGCCCAGCGAATATCGATCAGCTCCATTTCCTCAGGATCAATCTGATCATAATCTTCCTTCGTTAGATTGGTATTGCCTATCTTCCCAGCTACTAACCCTTCATACGATTCCAACACCGATGCTAGAAAGATTATCTGTTGTTTGGCCGACTCCTTATCAAAGTTCTGAGCATTCTTCAAGTCTATTGCAATGTTGCATTGAAAACGATTCTTTTCATCAGAATGACTTGCAGATGATGAAGATCCACTGTGATAACCACTGTGATTTCCACTGCTTTGACTGCTTTGACTTTCTTTGCTTGTAGTGGATACATTCTCAGCAGAAAATGCAGTTTTGGGAGAAGTTGCTTTTGGCATCATGCTCTTTGGATAATATAGATCCAAATTCTGTTGATAAGATGAATGATTGACTTTGTACGTCTTCTTCAATTCCAGTTCGTGACTTTCAAGTTTCTCAATCACCAAATCTGGTTTCAACTTTTCAGGAACAATAGTGTTCTTCAACATCAGTGCATAATATCTCCACTCCATCTCGTCTGGCAACAAATCAAACAATTTGTCTACTTGCTCATCATCATAATATTTAATTCCATGTCTATCTAATTCCAGCTTTAGATGCCCAAACCTCTCAATCATTTTTGATACTGATTCATTCTTTAAACATCCAAACATATCAAACTCTTTCCTAAGTAGTTTCTTTTTGTTTTTCTTGATTTCTTCACTACCTATACATTTCTTTTCTAATTTTGCCCAAAGATCTTTAGCACTAGAGTAATCAATCAAAGAAATTATATCTTCACGCACGGATTGAAACAATAATGCCACACATTTCTGCTCAGCAACAAACGACTCTATTTCATTAGATGTTGATAAAGTTTCACCCTCTTTGCCTCCGTTATCGTATCCATTTTTGAGACTCTTCCAGCTCAGAAATGCAAAAGCCCTCAACCAATCTTCGAATTTCTTTGCCCACCGACTATACTCCTCGATAGCCATCAATTATGGTGGTTTGTTGTAAGTTCCGAAAGCACTTTCAACTTCTAAAGCATCCGATAATTTCTTCTTGGCGTTTGATGAGTTCTCATTGTTGTTGCTTGAAGATGTATCGTCTCCCGAATTTCCAGCAAATGCGTACATATCGCTAAACGGGTTTAAGAAAATATCATCCATCTTGTGTGTACCTTCAAAAACAATCAGCAAAACACTTAGAAATTTTAAGTTTTGAAAAAATAACAAGTTCAAATGAAATCACTTGAAGCGAAATAGCTTCAAGTAGAATCAACAACTTTCAAGCGAAAAATGATAATGCACAATTCAAGCTATCAGGCTCGTTCAAGCTATCAGGCTCGTTCAAGCTATCAGGCTATTTCAAGCTAACAGGCTCAAGCTATCAGGCTCAAGCTATCAGGCTATTTCAAGCTATCAGGCTCAAGCTATCAGGCTATTTCAAGCTATCAGGCTCAAGCTATCAGGCTATTTCAAGCTACCAAACCTATGATGTCATCATTTCATGAAAAAATTTCAAGCTATCAGACGAATTTGATCAGTTTTAAGCCGTGTTTTAGTCTGAAACTTTCAAGGATTAGTTAACTATGTATTTCGCTTGATATGTGTTAATTTCAGGCCATTTCATCCGTGAATTATGTCCGAATCAGAAAAAGAATGAGAAGAAGTAAGTAGAAATGAGAAAATCCGGTAAAATCAAGCTGCTATGGTATGAACTCCTCATCCTGAGCTCTGATACCACTTGTTGGACCGTTTGCGTGACCCTAAACGTCAGTAAAAGTAGTTCATCTCAGTTTACAGAGGCGGAATCAAAGTAAACCAAGTCACAACAGCTTATTCCTTTCAATTTCTTCTCTATTAACACTTTTCGAGACTTTATAATCGTTTTCTAACAAGATTTTGGCAGCACCTTGTCTCACATACAATGACCTTTGTTAGTTGGACCGTTTGCGTGACCCTAAACGTCAGTAAAAGTAGTTCATCTCAGTTTACAGAGGCGGAATCAAAGTAAACCAAGTCACAACAGCTTATTCCTTTCAATTTCTTCTCTATTAACACTTTTCGAGACTTTATAATCGTTTTCTAACAAGATTTTGGCAGCACCTTGTCTCACATACAATGACCTTTGTTAGCTTCAAATGACAAACTCAACCCCTATTTATAGTTGTAGCCTGGTAGCTTGAAATGACACATCAGTTTCAAGCTAACAAGCACTTTCAAGCTAACAAGCACTTTTACATGTAAACCCTAATTCTAACCATCTAGACCTAAGATTTATTAAGACGTAGTCATCAGACATTAAGTGCACCAACAGGCGTGTTGAGGTTTAACAATTAACACCTTTCCCCTTTGCATTGCTTTACATTGTTGAAATATTTCTAACTTCTTATTTCAACGATTGCAGGTTGAGTTGAATGTACTGGTTGAGAGTAATTATAAGGAGTTAGCTACGAAGGATGTGGAGATTGCAGAGCTAAAGCGTCGATGGTTTGAGGCTCATGATAAGAATGAATCGCTAGAGATCGATCTTGAGGCCGAGAGGGTGAAGGCTGAGACTGCCGAAGAGGCGAAGAAAAAGGCCGAGGAGGTGCGCGACCTCAGCACTTCTGCCCTCAATGTGGCTCGGGCCAATTACGCTGAGGCCCAAACAATCGTTGATACGCTTGTTTCTGAATCTGAGTGGATGCGCAGTAGAGGGGTAGCTGAGGTGAGTTTCTCTTCCTTTGCCTTAGGTTTTATTTATTATTGACTTGTTTTGATGATTCCTTTCTTTTGTATAGATTGCTAACTCTGTATTGAATGCTACTGAGCTGGATGAGGTTGTTGCCGCGCTGACTGATGTCGCGCGTGCTGTTGGGCACCGCGGCGGTTATCTGGAATGTGCTCATCACGTCGAGGAAGCGCTTGGCCAGCTGTTTGATAGTCGTCACTGCTCGGTGACTAATCAAGCCGACTCTATGCTTGCTCGCACTGAACATATCTATGACCATCTTTCATTGCCAGTTATGGAGTTGGTCACTGAAGCATTAAAGCATGATGATTGGAGTGCACGCCTGAAGTCCATCCTCGACCCTCCAAAGACTGTGGAGTTGACAGATGAAGAGGAAACCGACAGTAATGGTGATGGTGATGGTTATGAATAGGTGGTAGTGTTTGTAGGCTGATGCCTTGTAATTTTACGTCTCTTTAACTTATGTAATCATTGCGCGGTTGCGCTTTTTGAATGGAATATACTATGTTTGCTTTTATTTCTTGTCGAGTTACAATTATTGCATTGTTGTTAAGAACTTTGGTTAAGTTAGCTCGAATAAATGTAAGTGTGGCTCGTTGGTGAGTATTACTGCCCGGTCGGCGCAAGGCTCAGGGGTTGAGGACCTTTATTCAGGATGCTAAGGGTAGAAACTGACGTTATGCCTTGCTTGGACCTCGCGCGCTGCTTAGGTGTTGACAAAGTAGTTCGCGCGAGGTATGCAGAATACTCAGTTTATAGAATAAGGAGTATGGTTCAGCGCGCGACCTGATTGGTCTGCGCGGCTTTTTGGGACCATACCCCTTCAGTGATGGTTGTCAGCTAGATGGAGACAGTGGTGTGGTGGTTAGGTCATGAGCTAGATGGAGGTTGTGGTGTGGTGGCGGCGACAGATTTGGTGGTGATAGGGGTGTGGGTTGGCTGAGAGAGAGGTAGAGGGAGAGAGAGGGAGGTTGTGGTGGTTATAGTTGGTGGTGGTTATAGTTGGTGGTGAAAGAAGACAGGGAAAGAAAAGAATGTAAAAAAGAAAGAGATGAACTAATGAAGTGAGTTTTTAAAATTATGTTTTAATTTTTTCTTTAATTAAGTTGGTAAAATGACTAAACTACCCTTAACTGAATATTTTAACCAGGTTAAAGCCAAAGGGCGTAGAGTATAACGAGTTTTACAAATAGGATCGTAACTATAATTATTGAAGTTAAAGGTCATCCTTTACCGTCCGATAAAAACACAAAGGATGAAAAGTGTAACATTAATAGAGGCTAGTAACTTTATTAGTGTTTTTCCTAATTTAGATAACTAATTATGCTAAATGAATAAATTATTTCAATAATTTAATAACTGTTTTAACTTACATAAACATATAAATAAATAAAACTAAACATTAACAACTAAATGACGCACAAAACAGTAAACTAAAAAAGTTGAATGATAATTACAAAAGATCAAACACAAATTGAAATAAATCACGAGTTAAAGATGGTAAATAAAATAATTCAGTAGTAGAAGGCTAATAAGTAAGACCATTCGTAGTGGAGGATTTTTTTTAGTCTTTTTTCTCTTAAAAAACGTTCAAACACGCCTTGAGACCGCTCACAAAGGCTTTTTTTTTTTAAATAGGTGGGGCGTCCTATTTTAAACGCATGCACTTGATTTTTTGGCCAATAAAACTGTTGCCAACGGTTAAAAGTAACGGATAGATCGTATATTTCACTTTTATATATATACTTACCTTACACTCCATTTTATACAAACCAAAACTAAATACCTACACATACAACCTCAAGCCACAAACCATTTCTATAAAAAATGGATTACCCCACGTCCTCTTCATCCGTTGCAAATTTTTATTACAAAGAGTTTTTAGCGGATGAGGGTGACTCGACCGATAAGGTGGTCGAGCAAGAGACGGTTACGAGTGCGTGCGAACTCGCGCCCTTTTTAAGATAATGCCCCATAATACTCACATGCTAACTAAACTAGCACATGACGTAAAACGTTCAAGGGTGGGAACATTATCTTCCCTCCCATTGCATGCACATGGTCTAACTTTGTTCTTTAAAATCAAATTAAACTATATAATATTCATTGCCATTCACCCAATGCTTACGTTGATTTACTCTACCTGTCAACCATTTTTGTCGGGCCTACGGTGAGCCTGTGCCCACCTTCTTTTCTATTTTGTATTAGGGGTGTTCACGAACCGATCCGATCCGAGCGAGGGTCTGCTCGAGATCGGATCGAATTACAACCGATCGGATCGGTTCGGTTCGAATTTATAAAACCGAGCATAAAAGTGGTGCTCAGGATCGGTTCGAATTTAAATCGATCGGATCGATTTCGATCGGTTTCGCTCGGATTTTCTCAACACCTAAATTAACAAATGTGCAGCAACAACAAAAACTGAAATCATGACTTAAGTAAAACATGTTCTTAACAATATTGAAATCAAAAGCAATACATAATTGAAATCACGATCCTAAAAATGTTCTTAACAATATCGATTGAAGCAAGTCCGATTGAAGCCTGAAGTAGAAACAGAAACCGATTGAAGCCTGAAACAAGTCCGACGAGGCGACAGAAGCCTGAAACATACCGATGAATTAACACACCGATTAATTAACATACCGATTAACTAACAGAAACAGAATGAAGATGCAATCTTTAAAATACCGATTTTTATACCGATTGAAGCCTGAAACAAGTCCGACGAGGCTGAAACATACCGATCTTTATACCGATTGAAGGCTGAAACAGGTCCGACGAGGCTGAAACAAGTCCGACAGAAGCTTTAGGTTAGAATTTTATACCGATTGAAGCCTGAAACATACCGATCTTTATACCGATTGCAGAAACTTTGGGTCGATGATTGAGAGCGGCGACCGACTGAATGAGTGAAAATAGGAAATAGATTTAGGTTATAATTATTTGGGCTGTAAGGAAATAGATTTAGGTTAGAATTTTATATGGGCTAATATTATTTGGGCTTTTAATTATTTTGGGCTATTTGCTATTTTAATCTATAAAATATATAATATATATATATTAATTATTAATAAAAAATAATTCGAGCGAAACCGAGCGATCGACGAGCGAGCGGAGCTTTGCTCATGCTCGGATTGATTTTGAATCGAACCGATCCGATCGGCTCATTTACAAACTGAGCAGGAATCGAACGAGCATTTTTCGAGCATTTTTCGAGCGATCGTCGAGCGATCTTCGATCGTCGAGCAGTTTGGACAGCCCTATTTTGTATACATTGGATGACACCTCTACCTTGATAGCACGTTACACAAAGAACATCAAACCGTATCGAATTTATTCAATTTTTTACATTTGAAGCTATGATGTTATGCACGAAATATGATAACTTAGAGTTTAACGTGTTCATTATTCCTTTTGTAATAAGTTGGATTGAGCTTTCACTCGGATACAAGAAAACTAATAATAAATATTACATTAGAGCAAGACATGTAACCTATTCGTATACTAAAATATATATCTTTATGCAGGAAAAAGAATAAAAAGTGACGTAATTTCTAATCATAGGTATTAGATAATAGTAATAAACCTATAGTGATTTTATAGCAATATCAAATAAAAAGTTTATTTTGCCTAAGTATGATGAGAAGTAATCTTAACCATTCATTTTTCAAATCAATGGTTAAAAGAAAGTGTAGGAGAAAGGAGGAGTGCTAGGATATCTTGGGAAAATCCTATTTATGTACTTTCTTTCTCCACATGCAAATTTCACCCTAATTTTAAACGTTCATGACTTTTTTATACGATATTATTTTTTCATAAAAATTTCATCGTAAAATCGAGTGTTTTTTTATCTTTAATTTGAGTACCATATTGCAATATAAAATATGAAGACTAAAAAAATCCACTAAAATGTGTTGTATTTCTATGTTGTATAACATTTTTTTGTGCTGGATTTTTGTATTATATTTTTGTGCTAAATTTTTTGTGCTTAATTTTTTTGTCTTAAATTTTGTTTCTTAATTTTTTGTGCTGGATTTTTTTGTACTATATTTTTTTGCTGAATTTTTTCGTGCTATATTTTTTTGTACTACATTTTTTGTGCTATTATTTTTTGTACTAGATTTTTTTGTTGTATTTTTAGAAAACAAAAAGGGTGCCATATATCATTTTCACTCCTATTTATAAGGAACAAAATGCACATCATTCATACTTATTAAAAGTGCCACATGTCATCATCACAATCCTTCTTAGGCTACTTAGGAAAAATCTACTTTTTAGTGGATCTTTCCCCATTTGTATAATATAGGGTTTGCATTGTACGAGCATTCACATCCATTTGAGTGAAGTTTCTATAATATGAAGAGTATAAAAAGTGGTTGTAAGTAGAGGAGATGAAAAATGTTACTGTTTATCTGTACATTTGAAGGGACACTGTTCACCCCCTATAATTTTTTAATATATTTTAAAAGTGGTTGTGAGTAAAGGAGAGAGAAAAATAATGATAAAAGTATAAAAATATATTATTTAATTGAAAATCAGAGAAAAAATTTAGTATATTTTGATGTAATTTATGGTAAAAAAAATGGTGGAATGGATACGAATGTTCTAAGAGCATTCACCCCCCCTATTTACTTTTTTCACCCCCTCCTCTCACATACTTACAGGTGGGGCCTGCGTGGGACCGACAGTTTTCCTCTCACAAGGGGGGGTGTAATCAGGAAGGGAGGGGGGTGTGTATAGAATGAGCCTAAAGAAACCGTAAGAACTTATGAACTATTTTCTATCCTATAATTACACTAAAACAACTATATTTTCTCTCTCCTTCTAATTAATTTTTTTATATCTTTATTATTACATTTTCTTTCGCCTCTACTCACAACCACTCTCAAAATATATTAAAAAATTATAGAGGGGGAACCATGTCCCCTCAAATATACATACGAATACTAATATTTTCTCTCTCCTCCACTTACAACCATTTTTTATAATATAAAAATCCCGCTCTCAGAATTTGAGATGGATGGGATGTGAATGCTCTGACCATTGGTGTTGGCCTCTTCCACTGCCGTTGTTTGGACGAGATGATCAAATCACTTTATTATTTGATTTAATTGAATTTAAAATCTTGAGGCTTGGTTATTGAGAAATAATGTTTTTTTTTTTGAAAAAATTACTTTTTGAGTTCCTGTGTTTTAGGGGTTTTAACTACTTGAATTCAAAATCAAAATGTTTAACACCCTGAGTCCCCAGACATTTTTTATAACCCTTTGAGTTGAATTTTTTAACTCCGTCCACCAAGTCTATTAACTCTAAGGGTATTTTAGTTAGTTATAAATATGGTACAAATCTTTAATGCACAAAAGTATAAGGTACAAATTTTTATTGCACAAAGTATAATTTATAAATATATAATATCAATATATACACACCCCATCCCACCCCCACCTTCCCTTCTATATCTTCCTCCCGTGTCTCTCTTTTTCTTTCTCCACCTCCACCCAGTGAGCACCATCACCACCATTAGCCGCCATCTTTCTCTCTCACTCTCTTCCTTAAACTCTCTCTCTAAATCATTATAACAAGATCTGTAACATTCCGACCGTCGAAACAGTAATGTGGATCTAATATTGGGGATTAGGGATTTAAAACACTTAGTTGGATCTTGGTGGCAAGAGATGAAGGTTGTCGCAACCCCCGATCCCTATCTCCTCGGGAACAGGCGGCCGCGAGCCAGTTTCGATGGTATCGCGTGTTTAGTCAATTTTGGCAGCGGAATTTACATCAGGACCGTAGTTAGAAATATTTTATCAGAGTAAAACACCACACTTTTAATATATTAAACATATGGGAAAAATCCCCAGTTTAAGTACACACATTTTCATAGGGATAAACCCTATTTTATTTAATAAAAACATCTATTTATTTTTAGGTAACTTTATTGCCACTTTTCCAAGCCTTCAGTGCTGTCCAGCTGGCTTCTATTTGGCTTTCACATTTTGTTACCTGAAACGCGTTTAAAAATATTTTGTCAGTGGGAAATACTGGTGAGTGAATCCCAGTTTAATCAAGTTAAATAAAAACCATTGTACAATATTGAGGGCGGTCTCGCAATTACATTTGTTTCCAAGTCATACCAATTACCACCCACGGTACTGTCAAACCTAACTTGTGGAAAAGTTACTCCTCGCAAGGCAGTAACTAATTTTGTATACAAAACCCCAACATACCAACGATAATTGTATCCTTACAAATACCCAATCACTGTTTAATATATAATTAATTAAGTGAAGTTTTGTAAAAATAATTTACAAAAAGGAGATTACTCACAAAAAGGTTTACACAAAAGAAGGATTACTCACATTGCTGTCTTAGATTATCCTGTAGGGTTTCCTGGTGACAATCTATAATTTACACAAATGCACACGTGTTAGTATAATAACCCATTTTAACATTAGTAATACCCTCCCTGAGACGGCATTACAATGACTACGTCGGGCAGAACCACGACAGCCGTTACGGAACCCTAGATCAATCGGGCAGAGTATCTAATACGTATCCAGGGATTATGATACTTACAACGGAGCAGAACTTCGTTAATTAGGGGGTATTATACTCGAAGATTATGCATATTACTTCAGAAATTCGATATTTAGAAAAGAATTGAACGAGCAGACTGAAGATCTGATGCCTGCTACTTATAGGGCCTGTTTTGGGCTTTTACACGGCCCGTGTAAGGTAAGACAACGGGCTACGCGGCCCGCGTCATAGGGGGTCTACGGCTTAGGTGATCCGGGTCACATAGTAGGTTCAACACGCGTCGGACACGTGTCAGCACCGGGGCTCACGTGACCCTTTAGCTGTCGCGGCCAGCGTAGGCTTAAGGGGTGGCTTACGCGGCCCGCCTAAACCCCATTTTTCTTGTTTTTTTATTTATTTTTAATGATAATTTATATTTTGGGCTCGCTTTTTACATACGGGGTGTATTTTAAGACATATAGGGGTATTTTAAAATATATTAGGGTGTCAGAAAAATTTCCAGAGGGTTGTTATATCCTCCCCACCTTGTTTTAGAGCTCGTCCTCGAGATCTACTGGAACAAGTGTAGATATTTCCTTTGCATTTCTGATTCAAGTTCTCGTGTATACTCTGGTCCTCTTTTGGAGTTCCATTTCACTTTGACCAGAACTAATCTCTTGTGCTTGAGGTTTTTGACTTTCCTGTCTTCAATCTGTAGAGGCCTCTCTACAAACTTGAGTTGTTCATTTACCTCTATATCCTTAAGAGGTACTACAAGTGATTCATCGGCTAAGCATTTCTTGAGATTAGATACATGAAATACATCATGTATTCCTGCCATTTCCTTTGGCAGCTGTAGCTGATAGGCTACAAGTCCTATTTTTCTAATAATCTTAAATGGTCCAACATACCTGGGACTTAGCTTTCCCCTTTTGATAAATCTTACCACTCCTTTCCAAGGAGAGACTTTTAATAATACCATATCTCCTACTTGAAATTCCAATGGTTTGCGTCTGTTATCAGCATAGCTCTTTTGTCGATCACGTGCTGTTTTCAGTCGTTCCTTGACTTGAATGATCTTGTCGGTTGTCTCCTGCACTATCTCAGGTCCAGATAGTTGCTTTTCCCCAATTTCTGCCCAACAGACTGGGGTTCGGAACTTTCATCCATAAAGTGCTTCGAATGGTGCAGCATTGATACTTGTGTGATGACTATTATTATAAGAAAATTTTATTAACGGTAAATGATCGTCCCAATTACCTCCGAAATCAATTACACAAGCTCTAAGCATGTCTTCCATCGTCTGAATTGTCCTTTCGCTTTGTCCGTCTGTTTGAGGATGATAAGCGGTGCTTCGATTTAACTTGGTTCCCATGGCTTTTTGGAAACTTGTCCAAAAATGGGAGGTAAAACGGCTATCTCTGTTAGAAACAATTGATAAAGGTATTCCATGTAAAGAAACAATTTCATTTACATACAATTTAGCTAGCTTTCCATACTGAAAGTTTCCTTCATTGGTAGGAAGTGTGCTGACTTAGTTAGCCTATCTACAATCACCCAGATTGTATCATTACCTTTCTTTGTTTTGGGTAATTTAGTAACAAAATCCATTGTTATTAATTCCCATTTCCACACTGGCATTTCTAACTGTTGTAACAAACCTGAGGGTTTCTAATGTTCAACTTTAACTTATGAGCAAGTTAAACATTTAGAAACATAGGTTGCTATGTCTTTTTTCATTCCTATCCACCAGAAATTCTTTCTTAAATCCTGATACATCTTATCACTTCCTGGATGCATCGTATACTTAGACTTATGGGCTTCTTCTAATATACGATGCGTAGGTTTCCTAATTTAGGTATCCACATTCTCTTTTCATGGAATCTCCAAATTCCATCTGTTCCTTGTTGTAATTCCTTAATCATACCTTTTAGCTTTTCAGTATCATCCTTGATTACTGATTCTTGTGCCTTTTTGATTTGTTCATTTAAATCTACTTTTAGATTTAAATTAAGAGAACGTACCTTTTTTGGCTTTTCGTGATATTTTCGGCTTAAAGCATCTGCCACTACATTTTCTTTTCCTACATGATACTGGATATCACAATCATAATCACTAAGCATTTCCATCCAGCGTCTTTGTCTCATATTCAACTCTTTTTGTCCAAAAACATACCTTAAACTCTTATGATCAGTGAAAATAGTAAACTTACTACCATAAAGGTAATGTCTCCAAATTTTCAAAGCAAAAATTATTGCTCCTAATTCAAGATCATGAGTTGAATAATTCTCTTCATGATTCTTAAGTTGTCTAGAGGCGTAAGCTATAACCTTTTGATGTTGCATTAACACACATCCATAACCTAATTTAGAAGCGTCACAATAAATTACAAAATCTTTAGTTCCTTCTGGTACCGCTAATATGGGTGCATGGGTTAATCTTTGCTTAAGAATTCTAAAGGCTTCTTCTTGCTTTGGTCCCCATTCAAACTTAATGGATTTACAGGTTAACTTAGTTAAAGGAATGGGTATTCTAGAAAAATCTTGAATAAATCTTCTATAATAACCGGCCAATCCTAAGAAACTTCTAACCTCGGTTGGTGATTCAGGGGTCTTCCATTTGGTAATTGCCTCGATTTTTGTGGGATCCACATGAATTCCTTCATGATTAACCAAGTGTCCAAGAAACTATACCTGTTCTAACCAAAACTCGCATTTTGAAAACTTAGCATAAAGCTTTTCCTTTCTTAGTAAACTTAAAAGTGCGTGCAAATGCTTTGCATGTTCCTCTTTACTCTTAGAGTAAATGAGAATATCATCTATAAAGACAATTATGAATTTATCCAAATATGGCTTGCATATTCGGTTCATCATGTCCATGAATGCAGCTAGGGAATTGGTTAAACCAAAGGGCATGACAATAAATTCATAATGGCCATACCTCGTTCTGAAGGCGGTTTTAGGAATGTCCTCTTCTTGTACCTTTAATTGATGATATCCTGACCTTAAATCGATTTTTGAGAAAAATCGAGCTCCTTGCAATTGATCGAATAGATCATCAATTCTTGGTAATGGATACCGATTCTTAATCGTGACTTTGTTCAATTCACGATAATCAATGCACATTCGCATTGATCCGTCTTTCTTTTTAACGAATAAAATCGGCGCTCCCCATGGCGATGAGCTTGGCTGTATGAATCCTTTTTCCAGCAATTCGTCTAATTGTTTCTTTAGTTCCTGCATTTCTGCAGGTGCCAAACGATATGGTGCTTTGGCAATCGGTGCCGTTCCTGGTAGCAGGTGAATTTTGAATTCAACTTCTCTATCCGGTGGTAGTCCTGGTAATTCTTCTAGGAATATATATCTGAAAACTGAGACACTACTGGAATGTCTTTTAGTTCTTTTCCTTTAGTGTTAGTGATTATGGAAATCAAATACACTAATGATCCTTTTCTTATATAGCTTGCAGTTTTCATCACAGAGATGAATTTTGTGGATCTAGATTGTCTATCTCCTTTAATTGTGATCTTTTCACCCTTTGGTGAATTTACTTGAATTGACTTTTGATCACATAAAATACTGGCTTTATTGGCTATTAACCAATCCATTCCTAAAACGACATCGAATCCTGCCAGATTCATTGGGTAAAGATTTGCAATAAATTTTTGGTTTAGAAATTCTAGTCTTGCTCCCTGCAAGATTTCCGAAATCTTAACATTTTCTCCATTAGCTGTCTCTACTAGACATTCTTGTGGAAGTTTAGTTAATGATTTATTAAGAAGTTTGCAAAACGAAGTATTAATAAAACTTTGGTTTGCACCAGAGTCAAATAATACTTTAGCAAAAATATCATTAACTAAAAACGTACCAGCTATCACATCTTGGAATCATTTTGGCTTCATCTGCTGTCAGAACGAATGCTCTAGCATTTTTAGTGTTCTTGTTGTTTGGAGCTGGAGCCAAATTTGGACAATTTGGCTTGATATGACCTTTTTCTCCACAATTGAAACATAGTCCATTGCTAGACTTCCTCCTGCAATTTTCTTCCTTATGTCCTGGTAACTTACAGAAATTGCAGTGAGTGGAGCATTTTCCCGAATGCTTCTTTTTACAAGTCTTACAGTTAGGTGCAGAGGTAGAACCTATATTCCTACGGTTGGAATTACCATAGCGTAATTCTTGGGTAAGCCTTTGTGCTAGGTTTCTCCTCTGGTCTTCTTCTCGTGTACGTACTAATTCATCAGTCAAGGTGTTTGTTAATTCTACAGCTTCTTCTATGGTTTGAGGTCTAGCTGCCTTGACTACATGCCTAATCTCTCCAATTAATCCCCAGATGTAACGAGAGATTAATACCGGCTTTGGTGATGCAAGGGTTGGTTCTATTCTAGCATATTCAAAGAATAACTTTGTGTACCCCTTACTATCCACTCCATTCATCCTAAGGTTTAGGAATTTGTTTGCTATCTGTTCTTTTTCATTAGGAGGGCAGAATTTCTCTTTTTACCATATTTTTAAATTCCTCCCATTCCATATTACAAACCCTATCACTTCCTCTAGACTGGAGGGTAGTGTTCCACCATTCTAAGGATGAATTCTTAAATAGATTGGAAGCAAACATTATCTTGTCCTCTTCCGCACATTTGCTTATTTTTAAGACTGCCTCAGTCTTTTCTATCCAGCGTAGAGCTGCAATGGGTTTTTCATTGCCCAAAAATTCTATCGGTTTACAGGACAAGAATTCTTTGTAAGAACAACCGTAAGACACGGTTCTTCTTCTTTTGGGAATGGGCACTTGAAGTATGGGTCCATTGTTCACGCTGTTTGCAGGTTCAGAGGGTCGCTTGCTATCATGTCTACTTTTATTATTAACATCCTTAATAGTTTGAAGAATATATGGCATTGCATCTATAATTCCTTGTGCCACTATGTGTTGGATGGCACTATTATCCACTTGGTTTCCATTATTATTGTTGTTGTTCGGATTCTCATTAACCAAGTTAATGTTACTCTGGTTATCGTTATTCAGATTTTCCTGATTCCCTTCGTCGGCCATCTGAATTTTAAACAGTTACCACATATTAATATCACAAAATAATATTTAATATAGCCAATCACATGACACGCATTTTGGTCAAAAGCGTCGATCATTGCGACTTTACTCTATTTTTTTTTATGATATGCATCAACTACAAACCAATACTGGAAATTAAAATTACAATACCAACTGAAATTTAAAAGTACACTACTAGTAGTAGGCATCCGTAGTTTTTTTTTCATACACACATATATTATTATTATTATATTATTATTATTACTATTATTACTACCATCTTTATCATCGCATTCAAGGATATGGATTCATCCAGAAATCCATATTGCGCTCGTCGTACTTCCAGACGAGTCGCTCTCCCACCAGTCTCATCCTTTCACTATTCTCTAAAATTACCTCACCAAATGTCCTAAGTTCTTGTACATTTTCTGCACTCATTGGGGGTGCAGGTTCTAGGACTGAGTTCGGAATCTAGGGTGCGGGTTCCTGGTATGGAGGTATAGGGGCCTGGTATGGGTAAGGATTTCCTAGAATCTCCCTAATGTATACATCGTTATTGTAATAGGGATCTAGAGGGTCCAAACCTGGGTAGGCTCCTAAGTTCGGCATGGGCATGTCTTCGTGTATCGAGTAGCGTTGCACATAGTCCCTATTGTCGTCCCACCAGGGGTTGTAATTTGGGTCTAAGGGATTTGGTGCTGGTACCCTAGGTATTTCCTCCGGGTTGAAATCATGCATTTCTACTTGATTTTCAGAGTTCTCTATTTTCATTGGTTGGTCAGGAAATGGTGGTTGTGATTGGGGTGCTATTATTTGCTCCAGATTAGGGTCAGCTGCAGTGGTTGCTAGGATATGGAAATTAGCTAAACCCCTATTAATCATGTCATGGGCATCTGTCTCTCTTTTGGCTGCTGCTAGTGCTCTCTGGTCTTGTAACTTTTTCATACGTTTTCTACGCTCATGTGCTCCCCTACTGAACCATCCCCTCTTTTTCTTAGGAAATTGCTCTTTAGACTGAGCCTTAAACACAAAGATTCATTCTTCCGTATCAGCAGAGTACCCTGAGAGGGCAGGCTGAGAAGAGGAGGTGCATTCGCTTCTAGGCGAACCAGACAATTGACGGTACGCGTCAGATGGTCCTTGGTCGCTCATACTGTAAACTAACAAATAGTCAAATAACACACAACAATAAAATACAATTATACATGTATTTCTGTAATTTATTTCCTAACAGATTGAATTTTGGTGTCAGCAGAACACTTTTGTGGCTGAATCAGTGGCTTAGCTCTGATACCACCTTCTGTCGCAAACCCCGATCCCTATTTCCTCGGGAACGGGCAGCCGCGAGCCAGTTTCGGTGGTATCGCGTGTTTAGTCAATTTTGGCAGCGGAATTTACATCAGGACCGTAGTTAGGAAATATTTTATCAAAGTAAAATACCACACTTTTAATATATTAAACATATGGGAAAAATCCCAAGTTTAAGTACACACATTTTCATAAGGATAAACCCTATTTTATTTAATAAAAACATCTATTTATTTTTAGGTAACTTTATTGCCACTTTTCCACGCCTTCAGTGCTGTCCAGCTGGCTTCTATTTGGCTTTCACATTTTGTTTCCTGAAACGCGTTTAAAAATATTTTGTAATGGGAAATACTAGTGAGTGAATCCCAGTTTAATCAAGTTTAAAAAAAAAACCATTGTACAGTATTGAGGGCGGTCTCGCAATTACATTTGTTTCCAAGTCATACCAATTACCACCCACGGTACTGTCAAACCTGACTTGTGGAAAAGTTACTCCTCGCAAGGCAGTAACTAATTTTGTATACAAAACCCCAACATACCGACGATAATTGTATCCTTACAAATACTCAATCACTGTTTAATATATAATTAATTAAGTGAGGTTCTATAAAAACAATTTACAAAAAGGTGATTACTCACAAAAAGGTTTACACAAAAGGAGGATTACTCACATTGCTGTCTTAGATTATCCTGTAGGGTTTCCTGGTGACAATCTATAATTTACACAAAGGCACACATGTTAGTATAATAAACAATTTTAACATTAGTAATACCCTCCCTGAGACGGCATTCCAACGACTACGTCGGGCAGAACCACGACAGCCGTTACGGAACCCTAGATCAATCGGGCAGAGTATCTAATACGTATCCATGGGTTATGATACTTACAACGGAGTAGAACTTCGTTAATTAGGGGGTATTATACTCGAAGATTATGCCTATTACTTCAGAAATTCAAGATTTAGAAAAGAATTGAACGAGCAGACTAAAGATCCGATGCCTGCTACTTATAGGGCATGTTTTGGACTTTTACGCGGCCCGCGTAAGGTAAGACAACGGGCTACGCGACCCTCGTCATAGGGGGTCTACGGCTTAGGTGATCCGGGTCACATAGTAGGATCAACACGCGTCGGACACGTGTCAGCACCGGGGCTCGCGTGACCCTTTAGCTGTCGCGGCCCGCGTAGGCTTAAGGGGTGGCTTACGCGGCCTGCCTAAACCCCATTTTTCTTTTTTTTATTTATTTTTAATTATATTTTATATTTTGGGCTCGGTTTTTACATACGGAGTGTATTTTAAGACATATAGGGGTATTTTAAAATATATTAGAGTGTCAGAAAAATTTCAGGAGGGTTGTTATAAAGGTGGCGAGAGAGATATGGGCCTGTTCCCTGATTGGCACAAAAGACTTTAACGACCCTGATTCGTTTTAGTGGATGAAGGCCGATCATGCATTCTGCGAAGTGTGTGGTGACGGTGGGTTGGTTTACGTTGATTTGCAGGTTGGGGTTGGGTTCGGGTTTGAAGTGATTCTTGTGGTGGGACGGCTAGGGTTCTAGTGTGAATCCATTTGGACGACGATAGGGAATGGTGGTGGGTTGGGGTGGTTACAATGGTGGGGTGGTGGTGGTGGTGGTTACAATGGTGGGTGATGGTTGGTACAGTGATTGTGGTGGTCGGGGTGACAATGGTGGCGGCTATTGGTGGTTAGGACGGTGGTGATAATGTGTGGTTCAAGGGAGGGTGAAGTATGTAGCTAATTAAAGAAATCTCTTGTTTCTTTATCTTTTTCTTCGTGTTGTTATGTCGCAACCCCCGATCCCAAATCCCCGGGAACGGGCGTCCGCGAGCCAGTTTCGGTGGTATCGCGTATTGTCTAATTTGGCAGTGGAATTTTTCATCAGGACCGTAGTTAGGAAATATTGGATCAGAGTAAAATACCACATTTTCATAATATTAAACACGTGGGATAAAACCCAAGTTTGCAATACACACATTTTCATAGGAATAAATCCTATTTTATTTAATAAAAACATCTATTTTATTTTAGGTAACTTTATTGCCACTTTTACAAGCCTTCAGTGCTGTCCAGCTGACTTCTATTTGGCTTTCACAATTTGTTACCTGAAACGCGTTTTAAAAACATTTGTCAGTGGGAAATACTGGTGAGTGAATCCCAGTTTAATCAAGTTTAAATAAAACTCATTGTACAGTATTGAGGGCGATCTCGCAATTATATTTGTTTCCAAGTTATACCAATTAACATCCATGGTACTGTCAGACCCGACTTGTGGAAATGTTACTCCTTGACCAGGTGGTAAAAAATTTTGTATACAAAACCCCAACATACTCATGATAATTATATTCTTACAAATACTCAATAACTGCTTAATATGCATTTAATTGTATGAGGTTTTGTAAAAGTAGTTAACAAAAGGTTTACAAAAAGCGGATCAACTCACATTGCTGTCTTAGATTTTCTGTAAGGGTTTCCTGAGAATTATCTATAATTTACACAAAAGCACACGTGTTAGTATAATAACCCATTTTAACATTAGTAATACCCTCCCCGAGATGGCATTCCAACGACTACGTCGGGCAGAACCATGACAGCCGTTACAGAACCCTAGATCAATCGGGCAGCGTATCTAATACGTATCCAGGGGTTATAATACTTACAACATAGCAGAACTTCGCTATTTAGGGGGGTATAATACCCGTGTATAATGTATACTACGTAGATTTGAGAGAAAGAAAGACAATTTTGAACGATTTCGACTGAAGACCCGATGCCTGCTTATATAGGGCCTCACTTCAACTTTTACGCGACCCGCGTAAATGTAGACAGGGGTCTACGTAGCCCGTGTCAAACCCTGGTCTACGCGTAGCTTGGCTGGGTTATCGACTAGACTTGCCGGGTGTTGGGCCACGTGGCCACACCGGGCTGCGCCACCTCTTGGGCCTCTCGCGGCCAGCGTAAGGATTGGGGTGGGGTTTACGCGGCCCGCCTCAATCCAAAAATCAGAATTTTGATTAAATTTAATAATATTTAAGGTATTCGGGGTCCGTTTTCTCGTATGGGGTGTATTTTAAGACATATTGGGATATTTTAAAATATATTAGGGTGTCGGAAATTATGCAAGGGTGTCGGTTTTCTTTAGGGTTGTTATATCCTCCCCACCTTGTTTTAGAGCTCGTCCTCTAGATCTAATGGAATAGGTGTGGATATTTCCTTTGCATTTCTGATTCAAGCTCCCATGTGTACTCAGGTCCTCTATTGGAGTCCCACTTCACTTTGACCAGAACCAATCTTTTATGCTTGAGGTTCTTGACTTTCCTATCTTCAATTTGTAGAGGTCTTTCTACAAACTTGAGTTATTCATTTACCTCTATATCCTTAAGAGGTACTATCAGTGATTCATCGGCTAAGCATTTCTTGAGATTTGATACATGAAATACATCATGTATTCCTGCCATTTCCTCTGGCAGTTGTAGCTGATAGGCTACAGGTCCTATTCTTCTAATAATCTTAAAAGGTCCAACATACCTGGGACTTAGCTTTCCCCGTTTGATGAATCTTACTATTCCTTTCCAATGAGAGACCTTTAACAATACTTTATCTCCTACTTGAAATTCCAAGGGTTTGCATCGGTTATCAGCTTAGCTCTTTTGTCGATCACGTACTGTTTTCATTCGTTCCTTGACTTGAATAATCTTGTCGGTTGTTTCTTGCACTATCTCAGGTCCAGATAGTTATTTTTCCCCAATTTCTGCCCAACAGACTGGGGTTTGGCACTTTCGTCCATAAAGTGCTTCGAATGGTGCAACATTGATACTTGTGTGATAACTATTATTATAAGAAAGTTCTATTAAAGGTAAGTGATCGTCCCAATTACCTCCGAAATCAATTACACAAGCTCTAAACATGTCATCCATTGTCTGGATTGTCCTTTCGCTTTGTTCGTCCGTTTGAGGATGATAAGTTGTGCTTAGATTTAACTTGGTTCCCATTGCTTTTTGGAAACTTGACAAAAAATCAGAGGTAAATCGGCTATCCCTATAAAAAACAATTGATAATGGTATTCCATGTAATGAAACAATTTCATTTACATACAATTTAGCTAACTGTTCCATACTGAAAGTTTCTTTCATTGATAGGAAATGAGCTGACTTGGTTAGTCTATCTACAATCACCCAGATTGTATCACTACCTTTCTTTGTTTTGGGTAATTTAGTAACAAAATCCATAGTTATCAATTCCCATTTCCACACTGGCATTTCTAGCTGCTGTAATAAACCTGAGGGTTTCTGGTGTTCAGCTTTAACTTGTGAACAAGTTAAACATTTAGAAACATAGGCTGCTATGTCCTTTTTCATTCCTATCCACCAGAAATTCTTTCATAAATCCTGGTACATTTTATCATTTCCTGGATGCATCGTATACTTAGACTTATGGGCTTCTTCTAATATACGATGACGTAGGTTTCCTAATTTAGGTATCCATATTCTGTTTTTATGGAATCTCCAAATTCCATTTGTTCCTTGTTCTAATTCCTGTAGCATACCCTTTAACTTTTCAGTATCTTCCTTGATTACTGACTCTTGTGCTTCTCTTATCTGATTATTTAAATCTACATGCAGATTTAATTTAAGAGAACGTACCCTTTTTGGCTTTTCGTGATATTTTCGGCTTAAAGTATCTACCACTACATTTGCTTTTCCTTCATGATACTGGATATGACAATCATAATCACTAAGCATCTCCATCCAGCGTCTTTGTCTCATATTCAATTCCTTTTGCCCGAAAACATACCTTAAACTCTTATGATCAGTGAATATGGTAAACTTACTACCATAAAGGTAATGTCTCCAAATCTTAAGGGCAAAAATTATAGCTCCTAATTCTAGATCATGGGTTGAATAATTCTCTCCATGATTCTTAAGTTGTCTAGACGCATATGCTATAACCTTTTGGCGTTGCATTAATACACATCCATAACCTAGTTTGGAAGCGTCACAATAGACTATAAAGTCTTCAGTTCCTTCTGGTAACGCTAGTATGGGTGCATGGGTTAATCTTTGCTTAAGAATTATAAATCTTTCTTCTTGTTTTGGTCCCCATTCAAACTTAATGGATTTACAGGTTAACTTAGTTAAAGGAATGGCTATTCTAGAAAAATCTTGAATAAATCTCCTATAATATCCTTCCAATCCTAAGAAACTTCTAACCTCGGTTGGTGACTCAGGGGTTTTCCATTTAGTAATCGCCTCGATCTTTATGGGATCCACATGAATTCCTTCATGATTGACTAAGTGTCAAAGAAACTGTACCTGTTCTAACCAAAACTCGCACTTTGAAAATTTAGCGTAAAGCTTCTCCTTTCTTAATAGACTTAAAAGTGCGTGCAAATGCTTTGCATGTTCCTCTTTACTTTTAGAATAAATGAGAATATCATCAATAAAAACAATTATGAATTTATCTAAATATGTCTTACATATTCGGTTCATCATGTCCATAAATGCGGCTGGGGCATTGGTTAAACCAAATGGCATGACAGTAAATTCATAATGACCATACCTTGTTCTGAATGCGGTTTTAGGAATATCCTCTTCCTGTACCTTTAATTGATGATATCCTAATCTTAAATCGATTTTAGAGAAAAATCGAGCTCCTTGCAGTTGATCGAACAGATCATTGATTCTCGGTAATGGGTACCGGTTCTTAATCGTGACTTTGTTTAATTCACGGTAGTCAATGCACATACGCATTGATCCGTCCTTCTTTTTAACGAATAAAATCGGTGCTCCCCACGGTGATGAGCTTGGTTGTATGAATCCCTTTTCTAGTAACTCATCTAACTGTTTCTTTAATTCCTGCATCTCTGCTGGTGCCAAATGGTAGGGGGCTTTGGCAATTGGTGCTGTTCCAGGTAACAGATGAATTCTGAATTCAACTTCCCTGTCTGGCGGTAGTCCTGGTAATTCTTCTGGAAATACATCTGAAAACTGAGACACTACTGGAATGTCTTTTAATTCTTTTCCTTTAGTGTTAGTGATTATAGAAATCAAATACACTATAGATCCTTTTCTTATATAGTTTGCAGTTTTCATTACAGAGATGAATTTAGTGGATCTAGAGGGTTTATCACCTTTAATTGTGATCTTTTCACCCTTTGGTGAATTTACTTGGATTGACTTTTGATCACATAGAATACTGGCTTTATTGGCTATTAACCAATCCATTCCTAAAACGACATCAAATCCTGCCTGATTCATGGGATACACATTTGCCATAAATTTTTGGTTTAAAAATTCTATTCTTGCTCCCTGCAAGGTTTCAGAAATCCTAACTGTTTCTCCATTAGCTGTTTCTACTAGACATTCTTGTGGTAGTTTAGTTAATGACTGATTTAGAAGTTTGCAAAACGTAGTATTAATAAAACTTTGGTTTGCACCAGAGTCAAATAATACTTTAGCAAAAACATCATTAACTAAAAACGTACCAGCTATCACGTCTGGAATCATCTTGGCTTCATCTGTAGTTAGAACAAATGCTCTAGCATTTTTAGTGTTCTTGTTGTTCACAGCTGGAGCCAATTTCGGACAGTTCGGCTTGATGTGACCTTTTTCTCCACAGTTGAAGCACAGTCCATTACTGGATTTTCTCTTGCAATCTTCTTCCTTGTGTCCTGGCATCTTGCAGAAATTACAAAGAGTGGAGCATTTTCCCGAATGCTTTTTCTTGTAGACCTTGCAGAATGGTGCAGAGGTAGAACCCATATTCCTACGATTGTAATTCCCAGAACGGAATTCTTGGGTAAACCTTTGAGCTAGGTTTCTCCTCTGGTCTTATTCTCTAGTACGGATTAATTCATATGTCAAGGTGTTGGCTAGTTCTACAACTTCTTCTATAGTTTGAGGTCTAGCTGCCTTGACTACATGCCTAATTTCTCCAATTAATCCCCATATGTAACGGGAGATTAATACTGGTTCAGGTGATGCAAGGGTTGGTACTATTCTAGCATATTCAAAGAATGTAGTAGTATAACCCTTACTATCTACCCCGGTCATCCTTAAGTTCAAAAACTTATTCGCTATCTGTTCCTTTTCATTTGGAGGGCATAATTTCCTTTCTACCATATTTTTAAATTCCTCCCATTCTATGTTGTATACCTTATCACTTCCCCTTGATTGGAGGATAGTGTTCCACCATTCTAAGGCTGAGTTCTTAAATAAATTAGAAGCAAACATTATTTTGTCTTCTTTAGCACACTTGCTTATTTTTAAAACAGCCTCAGTCTTTTCTATCCAGCGTAGAGCTGCAATGGGTCCTTCATTGCCCGAGAATTCTATTGGTTTGCAGGACCAGAATTCTTTGTAAGAACAACCATAAGGCATGGTTCTTCTTCTTTTGGGAATGGGCGCTTGAAGTATGGGTCCATTGTTCACGCTGTGTTCTGGTTCAATTGGTCGCTTACTGTTATGTTTACTTTTATTATTAGCTTCTTGAACCGTTTGAATAATAAATGGCATTGCATCTATAATTCCTTGTGCCACTATGTGTTGGATAGCACTATTATCCACTTGGTGTTATTGATGCTTGGATTCTCATTAAACAAGTTAATGTTACTCTGGTTATCGTTATTCAGATTTCCTTGATTTCCTTCATCGGCCATCTGAATTTTAAACATTTACCACGTATTAATATCACAAAAAAATACTTAATATAGTCAATCACATGACACGCAATTTTGGTCAAAAGCGTCGATCATTGCGACTTACTCTATTCTCATATACTATGCATCTATTACACACCAGTACTGAAATAAAAATTACAATACCAAATAAAATTTAAAACTACACTACTAGTAGTAGGCATCCGTAGTTTTTTTTATACACATACACACATATTATATTATTTTATTATTATTATTATTATTATTATTATTATTATTACTATTACTACCGTTTCCACCATCACATTCATGGATATGGATTCATCCAAAAATTCGTATTGCGTTCGTCGTACTTCCAGACGAGTCGCTCTCCCACCTGTCTCATTCGTTCACTACTCTCTAAAATTTCCTCACCAAATGTCCTAAGTTCGTGTACATTTTCTGCACTCATTTGGGGTGCAGGTTTTAGGACTGGGTTCGGAATCTGGGGTGCGGGTTCCTGGTACGGAGGTGTAGGTGCCTGGAATCGGTAAGGATCTTCTAAAATCTCCCTAATGTATTCATCATGGTAATAGGGATCTAAAGGATCCAAACCTGGGTAGGCTCCTATGTTCTGCATAGGTGTGTCTTCATGTATCGGGTAGCGTTGCACATAGTCCCTAACGTCATCCCACCAGGGGTCGTAATTTGGGTCTAAGGGGTTTGGTGCAGGTACCCTAGGTATTTCTTCCGGATTGAAGTCATGCATTTCTACTTGATTTTCAGGGTTTTCTATTTACATCGGTTGATTAGGAATTGGTGGTTGTGGTTGGGGTGCTATTATTTGCTCCAGATTAGGGTCAGCTGCAGTGGTTGCTAGAATGTGGATGTTGGCTATACCCCTATTTATCATATCCTGGGCATAGGTATCGGTTTCTCTTTTGGCTGCGGCTAGTACTCTCTTGTCTTGTAACTTTTTCATACGTTTTCTACGCTCGTGTGCTCCTCTACAAACCATCCCCTCTTTTTATGAGGAAATGGCTCTTCTGACTGAGCCTTAAACACAAAGATTCCTTCTTCCGTATCAGCAGAGTACCCTGAGAGGGCAGGCTAAGAAGAGGAGGTGCCTTCGCTTCTAGGCGAACCAGACAATTGATGATACGCGTCAGATGGTCCTTGGTCGCTCATACTGTAAACTAACAAATAGTCAAATAACACATAACAATAAAATACAATTATGCACGTATTCCCGTAATTTATTTCCTAACATATTGAATTTTGATGTCAGCAGAACACTTATGTGGCTGAATCAGTGGCTTAGCTCTGATACCACATTCTGTCACAACCCCCGATCCCAAATCCCCGGGAACGGGCGGCCGCTAGCCAGTTTCGGTGGTATCACGTATTGTCTAATTTGGCAATGGAATTTTTCATCAGAACCGTAGTTAGGAAATATTGGATCATAGTAAAATACCACATTTTCATAATATTAAACACGTGGGATAAAACCCAAGTTTGCAATACACACATTTTCATAGGAATAAATCCTATTTTATTTAATAAAAACATCTATTTTATTTTAGTTAACTTTATTGCCACTTTTCCAAGCCTTCAGTGCTGTCCAGCTGGCTTCTATTTGGCTTTCACAATTTGTTACCTGAAACGCGTTTTAAAAACATTTGTCAGTGGGAAATACTGGTGAGTGAATCCCAGTTTAATCAAGTTTAAATAAAACTCAGTGTACAGTATTGAGGGCGATCTCGCAATTATATTTTTTTCCAAGTTATACCAATTAACATCCATGGTACTGTCAGACCCGACTTGTGGAAATGTTACTCCTTGACCAGGTGGTAACAAATTTTGTATATAAAACCCCAACATACTCATGATAATTGTATTCTTACAATTACTCAATAACTGCTAAATATGCATTTAATTGTATGAGGTTTTGTAAAAGTAGTTAACAAAAGGTTTACAAAAAGCGGATCAACTCACATTGCTGTCTTAGATTTTCTGTAAGGGTTTCCTGAGAATTATCTATAATTTACACAAAAGCACACGTGTTAGTATAATAACCCATTTTAACATTAGTAATACCCTCCCCGAGATGGCATTCCAACGACTACGTCAGGCAGAACCACGACAGCCGTTACGAAACACTAGATCAATCGGGCAGCGTATCTAATACGTATCCAGGGGTTATAATACTTACAACGGAGCAGAACTTCGCTATTTAGGGGGTATAATACCCGTGTATAATGTATACTACGTAGATTTGAGAGAAAGAAAGACAATTTTGAACGATTTCGACTGAAGACCCGATGCCTGCTTATATAGGGCCTCACTTCAACTTTTACACGGCCCGCGTAAGTGTAGACAAGGGTCTACGCGGCTCGCGTCAAACCCTGGTCAATGCATAGCTTGGCTGGGTCATCGACTAGACTTGCCGGGTGTTGGGCCACGTGGCCACACCGGGCTGCGCCACCTCTTGGGCCTCTCGCGGCCAGCGTAAGGATTGGGGTGGGGTTTACGCGGCCCGCCTCAATCCAAAAATCAGAATTTTAATTAAATTTAATAATATTTAAGGTATTCGGGGTCCTTTTTCTCGTATAGGGTGTATTTTAAGACATATTAGGATATTTTAAAATATATTAGGGTGTCGGAAATTATGCAAGGGTGTCGGTTTTCTTTAGGGTTGTTATATGTTAAACCCATTTGCTTCAATAATTGACACTATCGGTTGCAGTATGTGGCTAAGTTTCAACTCAATTGCACGAATTAGAGGTAATTTTGGTGGGTTTTAATCTGGTTTTGTGAATTATGGTTCTGATTGAAGTGATTTACGTTGGGTTTGAGATTGAGTTTACGATGTTCTGTTATGGACTTATGGTAGTCTTTAGAGAGAGAGGAAGAAGAGAGGGAGAGAGAAAAGGGAGGTTGAGTGTGTGTGTATATGAGAGAGAGATAAGATGTGTATATTATTTATTTTATTATTATTCTTTTCTAAAGAAATGGGCATTTTAGTTTTTTCATTAAAAACTAACAGATTAATCTATGGTGTTAAAAAATTGGACTCAAATGGTTAAGAAAATTAGTTGTAAGAACTCAGGTCATTAAACATTTTGATTTAGACTCAAGTAGTTAAAACCTATAAAACAGAAAGCCTCAAAAAGTAAATTTTCACTTTTTTTTTCTTGTAATTTTTCATTTTTTCCTTGTTTATTGCTGTTGGTGCATTAATGTCTGTTAACTTCGTCTTTATCGAGTCTAATGTCTAGATAGGATAAACCAGTGCTCAGCAGGATTAGAATTAGGGTTTGCATGTCTATGGGTCATTTCGCACGAAATGAACAAGTCATTTCGTACGAAATGGTGCAAAGCTATTTCGCACGAAATGAGTTGTGTTGGTTTCGTATGAAATGCTCTCTCTATAATAGCTGAGTTGCTGATTCATTTGTAACGTTCGAGATTTTAGAGCCAAGGTGCTGCCGATTTGTCAACTGATCTGTAATAGCTTTGAAATCAATAAAAGAAGATAATTAGGGAGAATCAAGCTATAATCACGTCTATATCATTGATTCCGCCTTAGATATGGATTGAAAACTCTTCTGAACGACTCATTCGGGTCATACAACGATCCAACAAGTGGTATCAGAGCTCAGGACGAAGAGTTCATACCGATTCAGCTTGTTTTCATCAGATTTTCTCACTTCTACTCATTCTGTTCAAAATTAAACGAGAATTTATGGTTAAAATGGCTTAAATTTTACATATATCACGTAAAACATAGTTTTAACTAATCCTTGAAAGAATTGGACCAAAATTCAACCTAAAACCAGATCAATTGGACAAAAATGTGGCCGACAGGATGATGTCATCATCATTTCGCACGGAATAGACATTCTCATTTCGCTCGAAATCAGCCTATAGTTCCTTATTTCGCATGAAATCAGTATATTTTTCTTTGTTTCACACGAAATCAACCTAGTGAAGTTCATTTCGCACGGAATCAACATCTGGAATTCATTTCGTACGAAATAGATCTCGTTTCATACCAAAGTTGCCATTTCTTACCAAAGTGTATTTCGTTTGAAGACTGTTTCGTGTGAAGACCATTTCGTGTGAAAGTTTCATTCCGCTTGAAACCATTTCGCTTGAGATCATTTCGCTTGAGACCATTTTGTTTGAAATTGTTTCTAAAACCACAAAATTTTTCTAAGTGTTTGTTTACTGTTTCAGGTACTAAAAGATGGATAACGATTTTCTGAATCCGTTTAGTGATATGTTTGCTTACACTGGAAGCTCAGGAGAGAACACATCAAGCAACACAAATGAAAATACTCCAACATCGAGTGCAAAGAAAACCATTGCCGATTCCTTGAGTGTTAACAGTGCTTATGGCACCTACAACAAACCGCCAAGCTAATGGCAATTGAAGAATACAACAGATGGGCTACAAGGTTTGAAGAATGGCTGAAAGCTTTTGCATATCAAAGTTGGAAGAGCATGAAGAATGGTTTTGATATGGGAAGAACGGATTATGAAAATATAGAGGAAAATGAAGTAGAAAGATTTGTTTCTGAACAGAAATGTGTCGCCTTACTTCATCAATCTGTGAGGGATGACATTATTTCATTAATCGAGTACAAAGATTCGAGAGATCTATGGGAGAAATTGAAAATGAAATGTGTGGGTGGTGCCGAAATTGTTAAAAACAAAAAGAAGTTGTTAAGAAAGGAATTTGATTTGTTTAGGTTTATGAAGAACGAATCTGTATCAAAGATGATTGAAAGATTTGGACATTTGAAGATGGAACTTGCAAGATACGGAATTGTGTATACTCAGGAAGAGTTGGTTGACAAACTGTTTGACTCATTGCCTGATGAGAAAGACTTACAGTATTTTGCTTTGATGCTGAAGAACACAGTAAAATCGACTGATCTGACAGTTGATCTGTTAATCGAAAGATTGGAAAGTCATGAATTGGAGATCAGGAACACCAACAAAGTCAACAATTCCTCGTATCAGTAGAATGTTGATTTGTACTATCGAGGAAGTATGATCCCAAAATCTGTGTCACCAAAGACAGCATTTTCAGCAGAAAATTCAAACACGATGAATCAAGAAAGTCCAAGCAGTGGTTATCATGGAGGGTCATCTTCAACTGCTTAAATTTAATCAGTTCCAAAGAATCTGTTTCAGTGCAACATTGTTGTGGATCTCAAGAATGCACAGAATTTTAGTGAAGAATCCGCCAAGCAGCAAATGGTGTTTTTGGCATCTGTCTTAGAATCTTATGAAAGCCTCGTAGCGGGAAAGATCGGAAACACTAACCTCACCAAGGAAGATTATGATCAGATCGACCCCGAGGAGATGGAGTTAATTGATATCAGGTGGTGTATGGCGAGTGCGGTTAGGAGAGCGCAAAGATTCATGGAGATTACCGGTAGACATTCTATTGGTGGACCTTCAACCAAGCTAGGGTTTGATAAGTCGAAGGTCACGTGCTTTAAATGTAAACAAAAAGGTCATTTTAAACATGAATGTCGAAATGCTTCTGCAGATGAAACGGCAAATCCTTTTCGAGAAGATTATTACAAAAGAGAAATTTATCATCAAAACAAATTTGAATCTCCCAGAATGAAGCAGATAGAAGAAGCTCCCAAGGAAAAGTCCAAAGCATTAGCGGTTATTCATGATGACGAGGGATTTGATTGGAGTGATGTGTTGCCGGAAGAAGATGCAGTAGGTTATGCATTCGTGGCAAAGATTGTTCCTTTCAAAGATACCAGAACAGAAGAAGTGAAATACATTAACAGAAAGGTGTCAGCTCAATTCATGAAAAGCAGAATCTATCAAACATGGAAAGAAGCGAAAAAGGCAAATAGATGGGATCCTGATAGAGAATGTTATCTAGATCCTAAAGGAAATATAGCTGTTGATCCAGATTATGTAAGTGTTGAGACTCTTACCCAGCAAATTGCAGAACAAGAAGAAGCAAAACAGAGAATGTGGTGGGGAGGAGGAGAAGCTGAAGTAAAAGAAAAAGAAAAAGAGAAAGAGTCGCAGCCAAAGAAAGTTGATGACGGGATAATTGACACATCGAAAGAATTCACCGCAAAAAATCTGAAGCAAATGGCTGACAAAGTACTTGCAGCAAAAGAGCTAGAGGTAGTTTCTGAGTCTAGAACAGAGTCTAAAAGCAAGGTCAGTTCAAATGATTCAATTGATGAGTCAGGTAAAAAAGCTAAAATTGAGAGCGACTGCAAAAATTGCATGAAAGATTGCAAGGTTTGTAGTACACTTGCTTACCTCAGCGGTAAAAAGACTAAAGAACTGACAGAAAGAGTCAGAGATGTTGAAAAACAGATCTTAAACCGTGACAAGTGTTAAAAGCTTTAAATGATCGTTTAAAAGAATTAACTGAGAAAATAGAAAATGATAAAATTGACGTAGAACGAATCAGGAAAGAAAATGAAAAACTAACTCATGAAAATCGTCAAATTTCAGAAAATTATGAGAAGTTAAAAAGAACGGTAAAAGATTCTGATGAAAGAAATGGTAAAACAAACAAAGAAAATTTGCAACTGTCAGGAGTACTTCGGTCAAAAGAAGAACAAATTAACCAACAGTTGGATGAGATTGCTAATCTGAAGCTTCAGGTTCAGGAAGCTAAGATTGAGAATGAGCGCATTAATCTGAAATTGAACAGTTACAACTCCGCAAGTTTTGTTCTTCAACATATCATTCCTAAACCAATTGGGAAGAACAAAGCCGGCGAAGATGTATACTCGGATGGAACTGGGGTTGGGTATCATCAGGTTCCACCACCAGTGTTAAATAATTTTTCAAAGAAACAGTCTGGGTTGGTTAACGACAATGAAGATGTCAATGAAGTTAAACTTCATGAATCAATTGATGTCACATTCAATTCATCATCCGATGAGGACAGTGTTCAGTCCGAAATTGTTAAAAGCATGGCTGAAAGTGTTTTGAAATCCGAGAGTGATTCACCTGAGGATGAAGAATTTTTCTGGATAAATACATTCCAAAATCAACGTCCAAAAACAACTTAAATGATGAACCTAATCTTGTGATGTACAAGATGTCGGGATCTGATAAGCTGTATTCGGATCTTGAATTTCCGTTGGAGAATGTGAATGTGAACAAATTGAAAAATGTGTTCAAGTTGGTTGAAATTGATGTTTCTGAAATTGAAAGTTTGAAACATTTCAAGAGACAATTAAATTTTGAAAAATATAAAGCTTACTATAAAAAACCTGTTGTTCCACCGTGTTTTTATAATAACAACCAAAACAGATGGTCAGGTGGATATCAGGGTGGTAAGAATTATCAAAGAAGGAATGTTCAAAACAAAAATTTTGTCGAGAAAAAGGTGTTCGTGAGAAGTTCAAGCTCAAGCTCACTTTCTGATGAAGAATCTAAATTTTTTTCAAAATCAAATGAAGAATTTTTTGAAGAAAAGGCCTCACAGCCTCAGACTGAAGGCACAAGTCGGGTAGTTGACACCCATACATGCTTTAAGTGCAACAAAGTTGGACACATTGCACGAAAGTGCACCAACTTAAAGACTAAGTCTGAAGTTGCTGAGAGTCAGAAAAGGAAAGTTGATGCAAAAGGCAAAACTCCAATGGTTGTTGAGAAGAAAGTTTTGAAAAATGAAAACACAAAAATCAAAATTGAACCTGTAAAGAATGTGGTAACTAAAACTGATAAATTTTACAAACGGGTTGCTTCATCTCAACAAGCATGGAAACCAAAATCAGTTGAAAAGAAATCAAGTTCTCCAAAACCAAAGGTTTCTAAGACGGAAAAACAATCATCTTCTACCACTCCGGTAAAGATGAATGTTCCTTTGGATTACTATGAGAAACTTGAGAAGATGGATGTACCAAAGAAAGACCAATCATCTGGTCAACCTCCTAAAAATGATTTCTTTCTATACAAAGAGGTTGAGATTGGGTCTGAAGAGAGCTTAAAGATGAACGACAAAAATTTTCCGCCACTTTACACTGCAAAAACTCACCTCAAAGTCAAGCTACCTGAGTCAAAAGAGGCTTGGGTGGCATCAAAATCTAACTAAGTGTTTGTGATATGTGCAGGAGCTTCCAAGATCCGTTTCACGTTGGATTATGGATAGTGGAGCTTCTCGGCACATGACAGGGAAGAAGACCCTTCTGTACGATGTTCGAGGGTTTAATGGAGGATATGTGGGATTTGCAGGCAATCAAGGTGGTCGAATAGTTGGTGAAGTAACTTTATCAAATGGAATTGTTACGTTTGAAAGAGTAAACTACATCGTCGAGCTTGAAAACAATCTTTTGAGCATTTCTCAGATCTATGATCGTATGTATACAACGCGCTTTACAGATAAGGAATGTTTGATACTGAAACCAGGATTTGTTGTTCCCGAAGAGTGGGTTATCATGAGAGCACCTAGAGTCAATGATCTGTACGTGTTGGACATGAGTGTAGCAACTACTACCACGGGTCAGGCTCACTGCTTTATGTTAAGAGCAACGGAAAAAGAATCGCAATTGTGGCATCGAAAGATGGGTCACATTCACCTGCGAAAAATGAATTACTTGGTGCATAACGACTTAGTAATTGGTGTTCATGTGAAAGGTTTTCATCTTGAGGGGGAGTGCATCAGTTGTGTCAAAGGCAAACAGCGAAAGAAATCTCACCCTGGGAAGAAGGTTAACTCAGTCTCGAGACCGTTAGAGAGACTCCATATGGATCTTTTTGGTCCAGTAAACATCAAAAGTATAACTGGTGATCTCTACTGTCTAGTAGTAACAGATGACTATTCGAGATTTTCATGGGTATCGTTTCTGAAGTCAAAAGACGAGACATTTGAAAGTTTGATGACATTGTTCAGAAAAATTGAAAACCTGTACCAAACTCGAATCAGAAGAATCAGGAGTAACAACGGTACAGAGTTCAAGAACAACAAGATGGAAGAGTATTGTGATGAGAGAGGTTTATTGCAAGAATTTAGTGCTCCTTACATTCCACAACAAAATGGAGTAGCTGAAAGAAAGAACATGACGCTAATTGAAACGGCTAGGACGATGCTTGCTGATTCGAAATTACCTGTCATTTTTTGGGCAGAAGCAGTGTCAGCCGCTTGCTATACACTCAACCGGGTTCTTACAGTGAAGAAATTCAATAAGACATGTTTCGAGCTGATCAACAACCATAAACCGAACCTGAAGTATCTGGAACCGTTTGGGTCTCCCTGGACAGTTCTAGAACCTTATGGTAAATTTGGTCTAAAGAGCATTGAAGGAATTTTCATGGGTTATGCAAGTCCATTAAAACGAGTCTTTGTTCCAAGCTTAAAGCGGATCATCGAAGCACGTAATGTTGAGTGTCAAAGTTATACCGTGCCACCTCAGAATCCCAGAGACTCATGGCGTTTTAATTATGATACTCTGTGGGATTCATTTGACATAGAAGAAGAATCAGATTTCTTTGACGAGTTGGATATTCTGAGAGAATATGAAGCATCACAAGAAAGATTCCCAGCTGAGCCTTCTAGACATCAGTATCGAGCTTCCAATGATGATGAAGCCGGTCCTAGTAATGCTGGAGAACATGTTGATATTCAGCAAACTCTTGACAATCAGACGACAGTCAATAATAATCTAGAATCTGATGACAGACCTATATTCGATCGTGGTGATTCAGATTCTGAGGGGGAGCAGATCCAGATTTCAAGTCAAACAATTCCAGTCAGTGAACAAGGTGCAAATCAGAATGTCACAAATTTGGAAGGCGAGGTAGATGTTCCAGGCGAAAAGATGCCGAGAACTCTTTCGTATCATCCAGAAGAGCAGATTATTGGAGAATTACAACAAGACGACAAATTGACCAAGGACTTACTTGTTTTTATTCTACAGTTGCTCCGTTACAAACTGAGTTTTCACGTAGTTGTTTTATTTCGCAGATTGAACCGCGAACATACAAGGAAGCACTAACTGAAGATTCTTGGGTCAGCGCGATGCAAGAGGAGCTGAGTCAGTTTGAGAAGCCAGGAGTGTGGAAATTGGTAGACTTTCCTGATGGTCACAGGAAGATAAACACCAAGTGGGTGTTCAAGTGCACGAGGTATGATCGAGGGGTTATTATTCGTAACAAAGCTCGACTCGTAGTCCAGGGCTTTAGTCAGCAGAAGGGTATAGATTTCACTGAAGTGTATGCTCCGGTTGCTAGACTTGAAGCGATCAGAATCTTCCTAGCATTTGCATCTTGGAAAGGTTTTAAAGTTTATCAGCTAGATGTTAAAACGACGTTTCTCTATGGGAAGGTAAAAGAGGAGGTATATGTCGGACAGCCACCGGGTTTCACCGATCCAATCCACAAAGACAAGGTCTATTTACTGGATAAAGCACTGTATGGTTTACACCAGGCCCCGAGAGCCTGGTACGAGACATTGTCTCAACATCTGCTTGCCAACAGCTTCATCCGTGGAAAAGTGGATGCCACTCTTTTCACCAAAGAAGTCGACGGACATCTTTTGATAGTTCAAATATACATGGATGACATCATATTTGGGTCAACAAATGCAAATCTATGCAAAGATTTTGAAAGAGTTATGAAGCAAAAATTTGAAATGTCATCGATGGGTGAGATGAAATTCTTCTTGGGACTTCAGGTTGATCAACTGCCTAAGGGAATTTTCATACATCAGACGAAGTATGTTCATGATATCTTAGAGAAATTTGGGATGTCCGGGACTACTCCAGCTTCCACCCCATTAGCGACGAACCATGGGATAAACCCTGATCTCACCGAAGAGAAGGTAGATGAAACGTTATATCGTTCCATGATTGGATCGCTGATGTACTTGACAGCTTCAAGACCCGATATTATGTATCCAACCTGCCTCGCAGCACGGTTTCAGTCATTCCCCAGAGCTTCGCATATGGTGATTGTGAAACAAATATTACGCTACCTGAAAGGAACTCCATCACTGGGGTTGTGGTATCCAAGAGAAGGTGATTTCACGCTCGAAGGGTATTCTGATTCTGATTTCGGATGCTGCAAAGTTAACGCTAAGTCAACAACAGCTGGGTGCCAGTTTTTCGGATCACGATTGGTAACCTAGCAATGCAAGAAGCAGACCTCTGTAGCTTTATCCACATGTGAAGCCGAGTATGTATCTGTTAGCAGCTGCTGCTCTCAGATCTTGTGGATCCAGCAACAGATGAGAGACTACGGTTTGCAATTTCTTAACACCCCTATCTTTGTTGATAATGAGGCAGCGATAAACATAACAAAAAATCATGTTCATCACGCTAAAACGAAACACATTGAAATTCGTCATCACTTCATCCGAGACTGTTTGGAGAAGAAGTTGATACGAATTGAGAAAATCCACACTGACGAACAAAAAGCTGATTTACATACCAAAGCGTTTGATAAAACTTGTTTTCAATATCTTTTAAAATTGAACAGTATAAAGCTTTTATCGGTGTTGGAGGAGATTCTTGGCGTAGATGAAGGTACCACTGTAGATGATGTTGAGAAGCAACCTGCAATGGTTTGTCGATTTTTTACTTGTTTTGGTATTTAGGGGGAGGTAGGTTATATTTTCAGAAAATACAAAAACAGTAAAAATTTCAAAAATCCAAAAACATGAGATATTTTTCTAACAATAGAAAACCGAAAAAGAGCTTGTGTAAAAAGGGAAAATGATAGTACATCAGGTTGACAGTTACGGTATACTAAAGAAATGTAATGTTTAAAAAGTGTTAAGCAGTCTCGCTGATGATATGCCGATAGGTTTTTACATATTTAGTAAGTTTGTTCGGGATATAAACGTAAATCATAACTTGTTTTTTATGTGGGGAACATCTCTTGGATATATGGGTAACCCCCGAAATCTTGTTTGAAAGGCTCTATTTCTGACATACTAGGTCTTTGTACGTGGTAATATCTGGGTTATTATACCTGGACTTCTGATTTTGCGGGAGCAATAGCCTAGTCCTCGTATAATACTTTACACAGCTTTTATCATAAAGCCCGCCCTCAGCATAAAAAATGATGAAACATTGAAAAATGCTAATCATGTGCTGTTGTAAAAGAAGATCCCCAAAGGGGACCCACCTTAAAGTTGAGCCATCATCTCTCTGATTTTGCGGAAGCAATAGCCTGAGCTCTCATGGCTTCAACACTTAACCCCTTACAGATATTACTAGTGTGCACTCACCTGTAAGACTGAATATAGTGGTCTGGATACGGGAGTATATTCTGAGGTGGTACACGCGTATAAGCTAAGTCTCTAAAACACTAAATTCGTATCCTGAACAGATTGAAATTTGTGTGAGAACTTAAGTGGATCAGTATATCGACAATCTAAGCGAATTGTTTAATTCTGAGTATGAAATCAAAGCTTAATGTTACTCGTGATTTGTCGACAGCTGATATGATTCCCTAATATGCTCACCAAAAATATGTTTGTAAATAGTTTACATTTACTGCATTTCATTTCTGTTTAGCATTCTAGTCTAGAAACTTTATTCAAAATCCAAAAAGATTTTACATTTCTGCTTTATTTTTCCGACAAACCAAAGTGGAAAGCTGATCTTCAGACTCGCAGTTTAAAGCAGATGCAGGAAGTTTCTGAGCTGGACAGAAGAGTTGGGAGCTTATCATGATAAACCTGTTAATGAAAAGACAAAACAAGTTCATTAAGTTGAAACTTGTAATTTTCAGAAAATGTTTTGAACTATGTTGAACAAAAGTCATTTTTGCTTTGTTTCAAATCAACCAAGGTCATTAAGTTGGACTTGGTAGACAAATTAAGTGCCTAGGGTCATTAACTTGGACCTAGATACTTAAGTGGATTATTAAAAACTGATAAAAACATCAAAATGTGAATAGATTATAATGTCAAATTTCTGAGAAGCATGGAACAGGCTTGATCCTGTGAAAGCAGCAAAGCGAGATCCCCGTGGCTAAGACTGAACAAAGCTTGAACCAGAATACAAGTCCCAGCTTATTGAAAGGGGAAGTCTAAATTCTGGATCAACACTCAAAGGGGAGTTTGAAGGAGAAGAAAGAAGATTGAAGGATGCTTATAGTGTCAGAACAAATTGGAAAAAGTGAAAAGACTGATCAAGGACTGAAGACTCGATGCCGAAGACTTCGTCAACATTCAAGGGGGAGTATGTTGGTGCATTAATGTCTGTTAACTTCGTCTTTATCGAGTCTAATGTCTAGATAGGATAAACCAGTGCTCAGCATGATTAGAATTAGGGTTTGCATGTCTATGGGTCATTTCGCACGAAATGAACAAGTCATTTCGTACGAAATGGTGCAAAGCTATTTCGCACGAAATGAGTTGTGTTGGTTTCGTACGAAATGCTCACTCTATAAATAGCTGAGTTGCTGATTCATTTGTAACGTTCGAGATTTCAGAGCCGAGGTGCTGCCGATTTGTCAACTGATCTGTAATAGCTTTGAAATCATTAAAAGAAGATAATTAGGGAGAATCAAGCTGTAATCACGTCTATATCATTGATTCCGCCTTAGATATGGATTGAAAACTCTTCTGAACGACTCATTCGGGTCATACGACGATCCAACAATTGCCCACTAAAGTGGACTTTTAGTACAATCCACGTGTAAAACAAGAACAACAATTACTATTACTATTATTACTATTACTATTTGTTAATTTGTTAATTTTATAATTGAAATGAACAGTGACTTTATTATATTATAACAAATCATAATAATTTTTATTATTTTTTTTACTTTCTAAGTTGGATAAGCTTGGTGTCAATCAATACTGGTATCGAAAATACAATACAGGTACAGTCCGGTTCATTATCGGTACATGAAGGTAAAAATCGGCACCAGCCTGATACAGAAAACGCCAAAAGTCGGTACCAGATTGAGTTTGAAAATCTTTTAGTTTGGGAAATTCGAATTGCTACACGGTACCATTTGCTCATCCCTGATCACGTACAAACAACAACGGTATCGTACAACTTTCTTGTTGATTTTCTTCAACTTTTAATGATTTTTTTTTTTAGTTTCAGGGGTAGGGATGAGCTCGGTGGCAACCGATACCGAAAATACCAGTTACGATACCGGCATATGAAGGTAAAAATCGGTAGCGAACCGGTACTAGGATCGCCAAAAGTCGGTATCGAATTGGTACTTAGGATCCTTCGGTTTGGGAAATTCGGTACCGGTACCCAGTATCATTTGCTCATCTCTGACCACGTGTTTCATACGAACAACATCATTAACATAAAACTTTTTTGATTGATTTTCTTTCGACTATTTTTTACTGTTTTTTACATTTTGTTTTTATTCTTGTTAGTGGTTTCGCGTGCAACGCGCTGTTAGTGATTTCAAAACACATGTAAACACAGACTAAATAATAAAAGAAGTTCGTCGCAACGCGGCTAGGGTGATAAACCTAGTTTCTTTTATTTTTATCACAAAGAAATCAACCACAAGAAAGTTTTTGGTACAATCCACGTGGAAAACAAGAACAATTTCTTTTTATTTTTTATTACAAAGAAACCAACTACAAGAAGGTTTTCTTTTGTTTTTTGCTGGTGTTATCGTCATCCAAAGTAAGGCCATGCATGGTGACCGTGGTTGAGCCAACCACAAGCCCACCACCAAACCACCACCGCCCCCTTCTCTTGTTTTGTTGCAATTTTGGCCGGCTCACGCTCTTTACGCCACGAGATGAAGTTTGTCAAAACCAAGGAAATAAAAAAACTAGCCAATGGCTGCTGAATGTTTAGGCATTATTTTTTTTAGTTCTAAACTATGTGTTCTACACCATGTAAAATGGCTAAGATGATGTGAACGACACGTGACGAAAAAAGGTATTTCACATGCTTTTCCACTACTAATTGTCTAAGGATTGCAAAAAAAGCAAGTTTGATGGGTATACTTAAAACCTAATACATACAAGACAACACTATTACAAAATAAATTAATTATAAAGCTAATTGTAATTATAGCGGTTCAATATAACACTGGAACAAAGAACACTTAAACACCACTATATATAATACTTGACTAGGAATTCTCTGTAAACCGTTTTATTTAAGCGATTAAAAGAGCTATGCCAATTAAATCGTATATTTTAATACATCTTTTAAAACCCTTTCGAAAACGCCGTTATATAAAACCTAACAATTTACACCGGTTGCAAACAATAACAATTCTTTGAAATAAACCGGTTTGTTTAGTATAACGATGCAAACAATACAAACCAAGTTTATATATTATAAGTTTTTATTAGAATATGAGTACCAGAAATTTTTTTTTATTAGATCTTGTAATTCTTTTTGTATATTTGTTTGCTTGTATTTCGGAATTAAAAATAACGTTATAGGTAATAATGATAAAAGAATCACAGATTTAAGGGTTTTAGAATATATATATATATATATATATATATATATATATATATATATATATATATATATATATATATATATATATATGTATAGGGTCAGGATTTAGAGAAAACGGTAGAAAGTGTGAGAACGGTGAGAACGCTTATTGATCGTGCGATCAAAACAATCTATGGACTAGATTGGAAATGTGGCATTTTCGTAAATAACACCAATTTTATTACGTGGACGCGCTTCATTAAGGGTAAAAAAGTAAAACACCATTTATCACATAAGACGCTATTGAAAAATAAAATGCCAAATAAATACAGAACACCAATTTTATCACTCCGTACTTTTTTCTGTGTTTTTAATTAAGCTCTCTGGCTACAAAAAACACCACAAAATATGAAACGTCATTATATATAACGCCAAAGCTTACATCCGGATAAATGTTAATTACATTTTTGTTATAAAAATAGCATCCCGCCTAAACTACGCGCCAAAAAAATTTTATAAATAGAAACGTATCACCACCTTCCGTTTATCACACCAAAAAAACACACAAAAACACACAGTGGTTGCTAAAAAATTTACAACTCAATGTAAAACGCAAAAAAATACAACGACGACAAACATCTTTTCTTTGATACTCAGTAATGTTCTGCATGAAGCTTCATTGAATGATTTGTTACGTGAGTGTAGTAAGATTTTGTGCATGAGATGGACAAAATTGAAAAAAGAGTGACTGATAACACCCATATGTCATACTGTCATCTTTGTTCCTGAAGAAGGTTTGGATGATAAGAAGAGACCTATACAAGTGTAAATGTTACTTTGGCCTCGATGATTATATGAATACGACAGGCAGATAGCATCCATCCACACGGGGTCGATCTATGTCTCCAACATCCACAAAGACACTGCAACACATGAACAAAGAAAATAAACAACGCCAAACCCAAAACGCAATTTATTTGTCACATTTCTTGTAGTTTCAAAAGAAAAAAGAGACTGATGACACTGAATATTTAAAATCATAAATTGCTTCTCTAATTTGTTTTTTTTTATTTTGTTTATCTGTTGTTTTTTTTGTAATTTCAGTTAATAAACAACAAAAAGAATATTAATGATATAATGAAAAATATAATAAAACGCCAAAATGAGCAAATGCTTGTAAAACGCCATAATGCCATAAAAACGCCCCCAAAAAACTACCAAACTATAATAAAATTACATTGAACAACTAATATTATATAAAAAAAAAGCGTGAAGCCTATTGGCACACCAAACCCTAGTTGAATCAGGGTTTACCTACGCTGAGTATAGGTCTATACGCAGCGTATAGGTTATACGCTGCGTATAGACCTATACTCAGTGTAGGTAAACCCTGATTCTCAGTGCCTGATCAGCAATCATTGCACAGAAAACAAGGGTTTATATACGCTGCGTATATCTCAATACGCAGCGTATATAAACCATCTGAATTTTTGGGGTCATTTTGATGGGTTTGAAGCATCAGTTTTTCACAAGGTTTATATACGCTGCGTATAGAGCTATACGCAGCGTATATAAAGGTCAGAAAATGTCCTTTATACCCTTGTGTTGAGGCTATACGAAGCCAAATACAAGGGTAGTTGTGTCGTTTTTGTTTCATACGCTGCGTAGGGATCTATACGCAGCGTATATAAAGCTCCATTTTTGTATTTTTTTTGTGTATTCCTTTGTTTATTTATAAAAAAAATTTAATTGTGTGTATTTTGGGGTATTTCCCGTATAACACCCGTATAGGCCCATAGGTGTGGTTTAGGTCCCATATTGACCTCGAATAAGCCTATAAGTGTGATATCGTATCGTATAGGTGTGGTTTAGGTCCCGTATTGACCTCGTATAAGCCTATAAGTGTGATATCGTATCGTATAGGTGTAATATAGGTCACGTATTGACCGCGTATAAGCCTATATGTGTGATATCGTATCGTGTAGCGTAGTATATGTCCCGTATAGGCCTATAAGCATATACAAGACCTATAGGAAACCTATACGAGACTTATACTACACTATACAATACGATACTATACGATACGATATAACACCCATATAGGCCTATAGGTGTGGTTTAAGTCCCGTATAGGCCTATATGCATATACAAGACCTATAGAAAACCTATACGAGACTTATACTACACTATACGATACGATACTATACTATACGATACGATACAACACCCGTATAGGCCTATAGGTGTGGTTTAGGTCCCGTATAGGCCTATATGCATATACAAGACCTATAGGAAACCTATACGAGACTTATACTACACTATACGATACGATATAACACCCGTATAGGCCTATAGGTGTGGTTTAGGTCCCGTATAGGCCTATATGCATATACAAAGACCTATAGGAAACCTATACGAGACTTATACAACACTATACGATACGATGCTATACAATACGATATAACATCCGTATATGCCTATAGGTGTGGTTTAAGTCTTGTATCTGCCTATACGCCTATGCGGAACCTATACTGTAGTATCGTATCGTATTGCATCGTATCGTATCGTATATCGTATAGTGTATAGTATAAGTCTCGTATAGGCCGATAGGCCTACATCTATAGGCTTATATGAGGACATATACGAGGCCTATACAGGACCTATACTACACCTATAGGCCTATACGGGACATATACTACGCTATACGATACGATATCACACTTATAAGCTTATACGAGGTCAATACGTCACATATACTACGGTATACGATACGATATCACACTTATAGGCTTATACGAGGTCAATACGTGACATATACTACGCTATACGACACGATATCACACTTATAGGCTTATACGAGGCCGATACGTGACCTATACTACACCTATACGATTCAATATAGCTTTTTTTTTATAAAATTTACTAAAACCAATAATGTATAAATGTTTATAAAAAAACCTATATATACGCTGCGTATAGTGGGAAAGACCATTTTACCCCTGCATTTGGGGCTATACGCAGCCATATGCAAGAGTAAAATTGTCTTTTTGACCCTTTATATACGCTGCGTATAGACCTATACGCAGCGTATATAAAGGGTAATTTTTATTTTTAACCCCAAACCTCTGGTAAAAATATATTTTTTGACCCTTTATATACGCTGCGTATAGGTCTATACGCAGCGTATATAAAGGGTGAATTTAAAAAAAATTAAGTATCGTATCGTATAGTATAAGTCTCGTATAAGTCTCATATAGGTCTTGTATTTGCCTATAGGCCTATATGGGACCTATACTATAGTGCCGTATCGTATTGCATCGTATCGTATCGTATCGTATCCGTATAGTGTATAGTATAAGTCTCGTATAAGCCGCGTATAAGTCTCCTATAGGTCATGTATATGCCTATAGGCCTACACGAGACCTAAACCACACCAATAGGCCAAACGGGACCTAAACCACACTTATAGGCCTATACGGGTGTTATATCGTATCGTATAGTATAGTATCGTGTTGCATCGTATCGTATATTGTATAGTATAAGTCTCATATAAGCCGATAGGCCTACATCTATAGGCTTACACGAGGACATATACGAGGCCTATACAGGACCTATACTACACCTATAGGCCTATACGGGACATATACTACGCTATACGATACGATATCACACTTATAGGCTTATACGAGGTCAATACGTCACATATACAACGGTATACGATACGATATAACACTTATAGGCTTATACAAGGTCAATACGTGACATATACTAAGCTCTACGATACGATAGCACACTTATAGGCTTATACGAGGCCGATACGTGACCTATACTACACCTATACGATTCAATATAACTTTTTTTTTATAAAATTTACTAAAACCAATAATGTATAAATGTTTATAAAAAAACCTTTATATACGCTGCGTATAGACCCATACGCAGCGTATATAAAGGGTCAAAAAGACCATTTACCCCTTCATTTGGGGCTATACGAAGCCAAATGCAAGGGTAAACTTGTCTTTTTGACCCTTTATATACGCTGCGTATGGGTCTATACGCAGCGTATAGTGGGAAAGACCATTTTACTCCTGCATTTGGGGCTATACGCAGCCATATGCAAGGGTAAAATTGTCTTTTTGACCCTTTATATACGCTGCGTATAGACCTATACGCAATGTATATAAAGGGTAATTTTTATTTTTAACCCCAAACCTCTGGTAAAAATATATTTTTTTGACCCTTTATATACGCTGCGTATAGGCCTATACGCAGCATATATAAAGGGTGAATTAAAAAAAAACAATTTAAGTATCGTATCGTATAGTATAAGTCTCGTATAAACCTCGTATAAGTCTCATATCGGTCTTGTATTTGCCTATAGGCCTATACGGGACCAATACTATAGTGCCGTATCGTATTGCATCGTATCGTATCGTATAGTGTATAGTATAAGTCTCGTATTAGCCGCGTATAAGTCTCATATAGGTCATGTATATGCCTATAGGCCTACACGGGACCTAAACCACACCAATAGGCCTATACGGGACCTAAACCACACCTATAGGCCTATACGGGTGTTATATCGTATCGTATCGTATAGTATCGTGTTGCATCGTATCGTATAGTGTATAGTATAAGTCTCGTATAAGCCGATAGGCCTACATATATAGGCTTATACGAGGACATATACGAGGCCTATACAGGACCTACACTACACCTATAGGCCTATATGGGACATATACTACGCTATACGATACGATATAACACTTATAGGCTTATACGAGGTCAATACGTCATATACACTACGGTATACTATACGATATCACACTTATAGGCTTATACGAGGTCAATACGTGACATATAATACGCTATACGATACGATATCACACTTATAGGCTTATACGAGGGCGATACGTGACCTATACTACACCTATACGATTCAATATAACTTTTTTTTATAAAATTTACTAAAACCAATAATGTATAAATGTTTTTAAAAAAACCTTTATATACGCTGCGTATAGACCCATACGCAACGTATATAAAGGGTCAAAAAGACCATTTACCCCTTCATTTGGGGCTATACGAAGCCAAATGCAAGGGTAAACTTGTCTTTTTGACCCTTTATATACGCAGCGTATGGGTCTATACGCGGCCATATGCAAGAGTAAAATTGTCTTTTTGACCCTTTATATACGCTGCGTATAGACCTATACGCAGCGTATATAAAGGGTAATTTTTATTTTTAACCCCAAACCTCTGGTAAAAATATATTTTTTGACCCTTTATATACGCTGCGTATAGGCCTATACGCAGCGTATATAAATGGTGAATTTAAAAAAAAAATAAGTATCGTATCGTATAGTATAAGTCTCGTATAAACCTCGTATAAGTCTCATATAGGTCTTGTATTTGCCTATAGGCCTATACGGGACCTATACTATAGTGCCGTATCGTATTGCATCGTATCGTATCATATAGTGTATAGTATAAGTCTCGTATAAGCCGCGTATAAGTCTCATATAGGTCATGTATATGCCTATAGGCCTACACGGGACCTAATCCATACCAATAGGCCTATACGGGACCTAAACCACACCAATAGGCCTATACGGGTGTTATATCACATCGTATCGTATAGTATCGTGTTGCATCGTATCGTATAGTGTATAGTATAAGTCTTGTATAAGCCGATAGGCCTACATCTATAGGCTTATACGAGGACATATACGAGGCCTATACAGGACCTACACTACACCTATAGGCCTATATGGGACATATACTACGTTATACGATACGATATCACACTTATAGGCTTATACGAGGTCAATACGTCATATATACTACGGTATACTATACGATATCACACTTATAGGATTATACGAGGTCAATACGTGACATATACTATGCTATACGATACGATATCACATTTATAGGCTTATACGAGGGCGATACGTGACCTATACTACACCTATACGATTCAATATAACTTTTTTTTATAAAATTTACTAAAACCAATAATGTATAAATGTTTATAAAAAAACCTTTATATACGCTGCGTATAGACCCATACGCAACGTATATAAAGGGTCAAAAAGACCATTTACCCCTTCATTTGGGGCTATACGAAGCCAAATGCAAGGGTAAACTTGTCTTTTTGACCCTTTATATACGTTGCGTATGGGTCTATACGCAGCCATATGCAAGGGTAAAATTGTCTTTTGACCCTTTATATACGCTGCGTATAGACCTATACGCAGCGTATTTAAAGGGTAATTTTTATTTTTAACCCCAAACCTCTGGTAAAAATATATTTTTTTGACCCTTTATATACGCTGCGTATAGGCCTATACGCAGCGTATATAAATGGTGAATTTAAAAAAAAAATTAAGTATCGTATCGTATAGTATAAGTCTCGTATAAACCTCGTATAAGTCTCATATAGATCTTGTATTTGCCTATAGGCCTATACGGGACCTATACTATAGTGCCGTATCGTATTGCATCGTATCTTATAGTGTATAGTATAAGTCTCGTATAAGCCGCGTATAAGTCTCATATAGGACATGTATATGCCTATTGGCCTACACGGGACCTAAACCACACCAATAGGCCTATACGGGATCTAAACCACACCTATAGACCTATACGGGTGTTATATCGTATCGTATAGTATAGTATCGTGTTGCATCGTATCGTATAGTGTATAGTATAAGTCTCGTATAAGCCGATAGGCCTACATCTATAGGCTTATACGAGGATATATACGAGGCCTATACAGGACCTATACTACACCTATAGGCCAATACGGGACATATACTACGCTATACGATACGATATCACACTTATAAGCTTATACGAGGTCAATACGTCACATATACTATGGTATACGATATGATATCACACTTATAGGCTTATACGAGGTCAATACGTGATATATACTACGCTATACGATACGATATCACACCTATAGGCTTATACGAGGCTGATATGTGACCTATACTACACCTATACGATTCAATATAACTTTTTTTATAAAATTTACTAAAACTAATAATGTATGGATGTTTATAAAAAAACCTTTATATACGCTGCGTATAGACCCATACGCAGCGTATATAAAGGGTCAAAAAGACCATTTACCCCTTCATTTGGGACTATATGAAGCCAAATGCAAGGGTAAACTTGTCTTTTTGACCCTTTATATACACTGTGTATGGGTCTATACACAGCGTATAGTGGGAAAGACCATTTTACCCCTGCATTTGAGGCTATACTGTAACACCCTTAAAATTTTACTTGAATTTAATAGTAATTCATACCATTTTAGATAATAGATGTCTAGTTATGACATAAATTCCATAAATAAAGTTCATAAGTAGCAAAACCTTAGTCAACTAACGACTAAGTTAAAACATTCAAAAGTTGTTTAACAATTTGTTTACATCCCTTAAACATAGTCTATTAAAGGCTAAGATATAGCGGAAGCTTTAAAAGTGGTGTTCGGTTCTTCAACATTTGCTTGATCACCATCCGTAAGATCCCATTTGTCACCTAGGGTCAAAACCACTAAAAACGTTAGTTTTGACATTAATATAATACATATAAACTAGTTCCAACATCGAAATGTGAAAAATAAAAAAATATTTTAAAACCGGTCCTGTCGCGTGTCGCGCCAGTACCCGTTCTCTTTGTCGCATGGTGCGGGAGCCCCCTCGTGTCGCGCCAGTCCCCTGTGTCTCCCCCGCGTGGAGCGGGGGAGTACGTTTTCCAGCAGATTGTGTTGTTGAGCTGCATTTTTCTACTAGCTCTGGAAAACTCAGATTTTAACTTCAAATTAGCATATCTTTTGACTCGTGAGTCCGTTTTAGGTGATTCTTTTTCCTATACGTTTGTAAATTCATTACCGACGTGCCTATTACAACTATCATACCGAAGAATTTATTTACGGACCTAAATACTATATGTCCTTATGCATTTATTCGACCCATTCTAACTTTAGCCGATTTACTACAATTTAACTAGTATGTTTATGGCGCCTTATACCCAACATCCGGGGCTTATTATCACCCGCATTTCTTTACCAATCTTTTTGGTTTAATGCTCTTGTGATTGTTATCGCCACTAACCACTACTAGAACCCAAAAACTACAATTTACGCAACTAATCGACCCATTGGCTCATCTTGGGGAAACCTCCATTATGATGACTACCAAATGGTTCGTTGACAACACTAAGTCTATTCTTTCAAATAATCATCATAATCACTTTATTCAATACAAATTTTTATCCGATAATACAATTATACAAAGTTTATCAACAACTTACTCAATGTAACGGTTCAAGTTACATACCTTTAGTGCACGCCCTTCAACCGCAATTCACCACCGGCTTGTCCACTCGACGTTCCGGTATCCTTTCCTATAGAGTTCATTTACATCATGTTTAGAACTCCTTTTTAATCACATATCGCATAATAGCCAAAACATCACAATTAGGTGTTTTAACTTCAAAATTCTAGTTTCGAGCCTTCTTTGAGGCATTTCAACAAACACTTTAAAGGCAGAATTTTACATGATTATATAGTAAATCCCTAGCTTATCATCTAACCCGGTTTTCACATAAATCAACCCATTTTACACAATAGTTAGCTTCAAAAATTCTGAAGTCACTTCACAATTGTCAAATTACACTAGAACAACACCCAATTTCCTAGTGTTTATCAAGTTCTACATAACCCACTAATCACCAACAATGGTGTTCATGGATCTTACTAAAATTTCACATGATTTTAACTTGTATTTGTCTAGGGTTTGTCCCTAGACACTATATTGTCCCTAATTCATCATAAAACAAACATGCAACCATGAATTTCAGATTTTCCCAATTTCATGAGAATTTCAAGTTGAGAGTTTTCATCAAATTTTACATACCTTGTAATCCTATTGTGATGAGGATCAGTAATCTATGCATAATTTTCGATTCCAACTTGAATTGAGCCCTCAATTTTGTGAATTATGAGATGAACTAGGGCTTGGTGAGGAAATCCTGGTCGCCCCCTGCGTCCTATGTATGACCAGACACACTTTTGTGTGTTTGGTCCTTATTATTTTTTTTTTTATCAAATTAAGTTTCAGATTTTACAAGATAAGCCCCTCCACTTTTGTTTAACTTATAGTTTGGTTGTTTTTAACCCTATTATAAGTTATTTCTAGACTATTAGCTAACTAGGTTAAAATTCCTAGTTAGTAAATTCTTGTTTATTTATACTTTATAATTCTAATATAAAGTTTTATATTTTCGGGGTGCTACAAGTCCACCCCCTTAAAAAGGGTTTCGTCCCCGAAACCGAATTACGTACCAAATAAAGTAGGGTAGAGACGTCGCATCTCCTCCTCGGACTCCCACGTAGTGTCCGAGCCTTTTCTATGCTCCCACTTGATCTTTACTTGATTGATTTGTTTATTTCGTAAGTGCTTGACCTTTCGGTCCAAAATCTCCACCGGTCTCACCGCATAATTCAAGCTATTATCCACTTCGATATCATCATAGTGGATACGAGCAGTTTCGTCTGCTAAACATTTTCGGAGATGTGACACGTGGAATGTGCTATGAATCCCACTCAACTCCTCGGGTAGTTCGAGACGGTATGCTACTTTACCAACCCGTTCGGTGATTCTGAATGGCCCAATAAATCTTGGGCTCAACTTTCCTCTTTTTCTGAACCGTATTTTTCCTTTCCACGGCGATACTTTCGGCATTACTTTATGGCCCACTTGAAATTCAATCGGCCTCTTTCGTTTATCCGCATAGGACTTTTGTCGATCTTGAGCCGCTTTTAGGTGAGTTCGGACCATGTCGATCTTCTCATTCGTAGTTTGGATGATATCAGTAGGTGCTAGTCCTCGTGGACCCACTTCTCCCCAACATACCGGGGTTCGACACTTTCTACCATATAACATTTCATACGGGGCCATCTTAATGCTCGCGTGATACCTATTGTTATATGAAAATTCGACCAAGGGTAGATAGACATCCCAACTATCCCCGAAGTCAATAATGCACGCCCTCAGCATATCCTCCAACGTTTGTATTGTTCTTTCACTCTGCCCATCCGCTTGTGGATGGTAAGCGGTGCTAATGAACAGTTTAGTTCCCATTTGCTCTTGGAATTACCGCCAAAAATTTGAAGTAAACCGAGTATCTCTGTCTGACACAATGGATATCGGTACCCCATGACATGCTATGATTTCATTGGTGTACACCTCCGACATCTTCTCAGATGTATAAGTCTCACGAATCGGAATAAAGTGAGCACTTTTCGTCAATCTATCCACGACTACCCATATAGCATCAAACCCGCGGTTAGTTTTGGGCAATTTGGTCAGCAAATCCATGGTGATTTGTTCCCATTTCCAAACTGGGATGTCCAATGGTTGCAATTTACCATATGGCTTCTGGTGCTCTGCTTTGACTTGCAAGCAGGTCAAACACTTCTCCACATATTTCACAATATCTCTCTTCATCCCGGGCCACCAATAGTTTTGTTTCAGATCATTGTACATCTTGGTCGCACCCGGATGAATTGAATATCGGGATTTATGTGCTTCATCAAGTAGAAGCGTCTTCACCCCACAAGTATTTGGAACCCATATCCTTCCGGATCGAGTCTTCAATCCGTTATTTCCATCCGACAAATCTTTCAACTGGCCAATTATTCTTTCTTTCTTCCAATTCTCCTCTTTCACTGCTTCTAATTGCGCCTCGTGGATACGTTCAAGTATACCCGAGGTCACCACAAGCTGCATCGATCTTACTCGTATTGGGACATAGTCCGCTTTTCTGCTCAGAGCATCCGCCACCACATTTGCCTTTCCAGGGTGATAGTGTATTTCACAGTCGAAATCTTTCACCGTTTCTAACCATCGCCTTTGTCGCATATTTAACTCCTTCTGATCGAAGAAGTATTTTAAGCTCTTGTGATCGGTGAATATGGTGCACTTTACCCCATATAAATAGTGCCTCCATATTTTTAATGCAAATACCACTGCAGCCAACTCGAGATCGTGCGTGGGGTATTTCTTCTCGTGTATCTTCAATTGCCTCGAGGCGTAAGCTATAAGTTTGCCCCGTTGCATCAAAACACGTCCGAGCCCCGATAGTGAAGCATCCGAATAAACCACCAAGTCTTCGACCCCGTCCGACAATGTTAGTACCGGAGCTTGAGTTAACTTCTCTTTTAGCGTTTGAAACGCTCTTTCTTGATCAACACCCCAAATGAACTTTCTTCCTTCCGGGTTAGTTTTGTTAGCGGTGACGCAATCTTGGAGAAATCTTGAATGAATCTCCTATAGTATCCCGCAAGCCCCAAAAAGCTTCTAATTTCCGAAGGGTTCTTCGGAGGACTCCATTTTGACACGACCTCGATCTTTGACGGATCTTCCAATACTCCATCGACACTTATGATGTGGCCGAGAAATTGCACCTCTCGTAGCCAAAAGGCACACTTAGAGAATTTCGCATACAACCTCTCTCGCCTAAGTGTCTCTAACACCTCTTGTAAGTGGTGTGCATGTTCAGCTTCGCTTTTTGAATACACCAAAATATCATCGATAAACACGATAACTGACTTATCCAACATTGGCTTGCAAACCCAGTTCATGAGGTCCATGAAAGCCGTGGGTGCATTTGTCAGCCCAAATGACATCACGAGGAATTTGTAATGTCCGTATCGCGTGCGAAAAGCCGTCTTCGGCACATCTTCCTCCTTGACCTTTAATTGGTGATACCCCGATCTAAGGTCAATTTTCGAAAACCAGTTCGCACCTTGTAGTTGGTCGAATAAATCGTCTATCCTCAGAAGCGGGTATCGGTTCTTTACCATGAGTTTGTTTAACTCCCGGTAATCGATACACATACGCATGCTTCCGTCCTTCTTTTTCACGAATAGTACCGGTGCGCCCCAAGGAGACACACTCGGCCTTATGAATCCTTTGTCAAGCAGGTCTTGAATTTGGGACATCAACTCTTGTAATTCCGACGGTGCCGGTACGGTGCTTTAGCTACGGGTTTTGCACCCGGAATCAATTCGATCCCGAACTCTACTTCCCTTTCAGGCGGTATCCCCGGTAAATCCTCCGGAAACACATCTTCATAGTCTCATACTACTGGTACATCTTCAATCTTCAGTGATTCTTTCTCGGGCTCATTTGCGTATATCATGAATGCCTTGCATCCTTGCTTCATAAGCTTGTGAGCTTTCAACATTGAGCATATTATGGGGTTGACTCCTTTTTCTCCAAAGATAGTGACGTGTTTCCCGCTCGGAGATGTTAGCTTTATCTATTTACGAAAACACACGACCTTTGCATGGTGCTGAGATAGCCAATTCATCCCAACGACTACTTGAAATTCCCCCATTGACATCGGGATTAGGTCTATCAAGTATTCCTCATCGTCGATGCTTAATTTGCAGCCTCGACAAACATCACAAACTATAAAACTTTTGTTGTCCCCTATTTCAACTTCTAAGGGCACAGATAATTTCGTCAATACAAATGAAGGATGTCGAATAAATCCATGCGAAATGAAGGATTTATTCGCACCCGTATCAAACAATACACGTGCTGGAATTGAGTTAATTTTGAATATACCTGAGACCACATCGGGTTCTGTTTTTGCTTCAGCCACGGTAAGTTGGAAGGATCTAGCCTTCGCCTTGGCAGCTTCTGCTGGAGACTCTTTTGTGTCTCTCTTTCCAACCAACTCGGGGCATTCAGACTTTTTGTGGCCGGATTGATAACATTTGTAACAAACAGAAACTTTTCCGGGACATAACGATGCAGTGTGCCCCGTCTTCCCACATACCAGACACGGCTTGTCTTTGAAGCGGCACTCACCTTTGTGCCCCTTTCCACATACTTTGCAACTTGGCGACCCGCCTTTAGCCTCCACTTTCTTCCCTGATTCAGCAGTTCTAGCTTTCTTTGTAGGGCTTGGATTCACATCTTGTGCCCTTCTCTCACCCCTTTCAACTTGTTTCTTTAACTCAATTTCCCGCTCCCGGGCGGTGTTGATGATTTCTGTGAGAGTTTCATATTTTGAGGGAGTCATAAACTCCCGGTATTCAGCACTCAGCATATTGTAATAGTAGTATATCTTTTGCTCTTCAGTGGTGACTAACTCGTCACAAAATCTCAGCTTATCCATGAAGATGCCCGTGATCTTATCAATTGTTTCACCCTTTTGTCTTAACTGGATGAATTTTTCCTTAATCCTGTTGATAACCGCTTTGGGACTATGGTGTTTAAGGAACGGCACCTTAAACTCATCCCAAGTCATGACCCTTGCCGCTTCGGCTCCTATTTCCTTCTTTTTATTGTCCCACCAATCCTTGGCTTGGCCCCTCAATTGACCCGTTCCGTAAGCAACAAAGTCGTCTACTTCACAATGGGTCCGTTCAAACACCCCTTCGACATCACTTAACCATCTTTGGCATATTATCGGGTCGACCTCCCCGTTATAGATTGGCGGTTTACACGCCATGAATTCCTTGTACGAACACCCCTTGCGTTCTCCCGATTTTTCTTTTATAAGGTTGACACTATCTTCCAACCTTTTGACTCGCTCTTCGACAAGCGACAACACCGTGCTTTGAATTTTGTCTATAAACCCGGATAGACTACCTTCAATTGCCTTCCATACTTCTTCGGCAATTATCTCTTTCATTTGTTCGGTGCTTGTTTGCACCGGATTATCATCGTTTCCATCAGACATCTTGAAACTGAAATGTTTACATTAAATGTTAAACATTTCATTTATAATCATTGCTTCATTTGTTTCGGTTTAGCCAAGTTCCCGACTTGCTTTAACCGTTCACATTTAGTGCACTTTCCGGGTTTGAGTGTGTTAGCACGCTCTTCCCATGCACATCAATTCATTTCTCATTTCTTACATAAATATAATCTGTTAAAATAATAAGTTAATTCTTACCGGATGATCGATCAAGCTTGAACCGAACACTTTGTTGACAACCTTAAGCTTTGATTACCAACTTGTAACACCCTAAAAATTTTACTTGAATTTAATAGTAATTCATACCATTTTAGATAATAGATGTCTAGTTATGACATAAATTCCATAAATAAAGTTCATAAGTAGCAAAACTTTAGTCAACTAACGACTAAGTTAAAACATTCAAAAGTTGTTTAACAATTTGTTTACATCCCTTAAACATAGTCTATTAAAGGTTAAGATATAGCGGAAGCTTCAAAAGTGGTGTTCGGTTCTTCAACATTTGCTTGATCACCATCCGTAAGATCCCATTTGTCACCTAGGGTCAAAACCACTAAAAACGTTAGTTTTGACATTAATATAATACATATAAACTAGTTCCAACATCGAAATGTAAAAAATAAAATAAAATTTTAAAACCGGTCCTGTCGCGTGTCGCGCCAGTACCCGTTCTCTTTGTCGCGTGGTGCGGGAGCCCCCGCGTGGCGCGGGGGACTACGTTTTCCAGGAGATTGTGTTGTTGAGCTGCATTTTTCTACCAGCTCTGGAAAACTCAGATTTTAACTTCAAATTAGAATATCTTTTGACTCGTGAGTCCGTTTTAGGTGATTCTTTTTCCTATACGTCTGTAAATTCATTACCGACGTGCCTATTACAACTATCATACCGAAAAATTTATTTACGGACCGAAAGACTATATGTCCTTATGCATTTATTCGACCCATTCTAACTTTAGCCGATTTACTACAATTTAACTAGTATGTTTATGGCGCCTTATACCCAACATCCGGGGCTTATTATCACCCGCATTTCTTTACCAATCTTTTGGTTTAATGCTCTTGTGATTGTTATCGCCACTAACCACTACTAGAACCCAATAACTACAATTTACGCAACTAATCGACCCATTGGCTCATCTTGGGGAAACCTCCATTATGATGACTACCAAATGGTTCGTTGACAACACTAAGTCTATTCTTTCAAATAATCATCATAATCACTTTATTCAATACAAATTTCTATCCGACAATACAATTATACAAAGTTTATCAACAACTTACTCAATGTCACGGTTCAAGTTACATACCTTTAGTGCACGCCCTTCGACCGCAATTCACCATCGGCTTGTCCACTCGACGTTCCGGTATCCTTTCCTATAGAGTTCATTTACATCATGTTTAGAACTCCTTTTTAATCACATATCGCATAATAGCCAAAACATCACAATTAGGTGTTTTAACTTCAAAATTCTAGTTTCGAGCCTTCTTTGAGGCATTTCAACAAACACTTTAAAGGCAGAATTTTACATGATTATATAGTAAATCCCTAGCTTATCATCTAACCGGGATTTCACATAAATCAACCCATTTTACACAATTGTTAGCTTCTAAAATTCTGAAGTCACTTTACAATTGTCAAATTACACTAGAACAACACCCAATTTCCTAGTGTTTATCAAGTTCTACATAACCCACTAATCACCTACAATGGTGTTCATGGATCTTACTAAAATTTCACATGATTTTAACTTGTATTTGTCTAGGGTTTGTCCCTAGACACTATACTGTTCCTAATTCATCATAAAACAAACATGCAACCATGAATTTCAGATTTTCCCAATTTCATGAGAATTTCAACTTGAGAGTTTTCATCAAATTTTACATACCTTGTAATCCTCTTGTGATGAGGATCAGTAATCTATGCTTAATTTTCGATTCCAACTTGAATTGAGCCCTCAATTTTGTGAATTATGAGATGAACTAGGGCTTGGTGAGGAAATCCTGGTCGCCCCCTGCGTCCCATGTACGACCAGACACACTTTTGTGTGTTTGGTCCTTATTTTTTTTTTTTTATCAAATTAAGTTTCAGATTTTACAAGATAAGCCCCTCCACTTTTGTTTAACTTATAGTTTGGTTGTTTTTAACCCTATTATAAGTTATTTCTAGACTATTAGCTAACTAGGTTAAAATTCCTAGTTAGTAAATTCTTGTTTATTTATACTTTATAATTCTAATATAAAGTTTTATATTTTAGGGGTGCTACAAGTCCACCCCCCTTAAAAAGGGTTTCGTCCCCGAAACCGAATTACGTACCAAATAAAGTAGGGTAGAGACGTCGCATCTCCTCCTCGGACTCCCACGTAGTGTCCGAGCCTTTTCTATGCTCCCACTTGATCTTTACTTGATCGATTTGTTTATTTCGTAAGTGCTTGACCTTTCGGTCCAAAATCTCCACCGGTCTCACCCCATAATTCAAGCTATTATCCACTTCGATATCATCATAGTGGATATGAGCAGTTTCGTCTGCTAAACATTTTCGGAGATGTGACACGTGGAATGTGCTATGAATCCCACTCAACTCCTCGGGTAGTTCGAGACGGTATGCTACTTTACCAACCCATTCGGTGATTCTGAATGGCCCAATAAATCTTGGGCTCAACTTTCCTCTTTTTCTGAACCGTATTTTTCCTTTCCACGGCGATACTTTCAGCATAACTTTATCGCCCACTTGAAATTCAATCGGCCTCTTTCGTTTATCATGTTGCATCGTATCGTATAGTGTATAGTATAAGTCTCGTATTGGTTCCATGTAGGCCTTGTATATGCCTATAGGCCTACACGGGACCTAAACCACACCTATAGGCCTATAAGGGACCTATACTACATATATAGGCTCATACCAGTGTTGTATGGTATCCTATAGCATCGTATCGTGTTGCATTGTATCGTATAGTATAGTGTATAGTATAAGTCTCGCATCGTATCGTATCGTGTTGCATCGTATCGTATAGGCCTATAGGCCTATACGGGCGTTATATCGTATTGTATAGTATCGTATCGTATAGTGTAGTATATTCGAACCGTATATACATTTTCCAAAACAATTTAACGTTATATAATAGTATTTGTATAACATTAACGATTATATATTTTAAGCGATTTAACGTTGGAACCGGGTGAGAATTTATACTACAAACACATAAAAAAAACTGATGGGTTATATACGCTGAGTATAGCTCTATACGCAGTGTATATAAACCCTTGTTTTCTGTGCAATGATTGCTGATAAGGCTCTGAAATCCGTGGTTTATATACGCTGAGTATAGCTCTATACGCAGCGTATAGAGGTAACCCTATACGCTGCGTATAGACCTATACGCAGCGTAGGTAAACCCTAAGTGAGTAGATAGCCAACCAAGGTGTGTAGATAGTTTGGCCCATAAAATAATTCAGTAGTAGAAGGCTAATAACTAAGACCATTCGTAGTGGAGGATTTTTTTTTAGCCTTTTTTCTCTTAAAAACGCCCAAACACGCCTTGAGACTACGGCTGTAAACGAGCCGAACGAACACGAACAAGGCCTTGTTCGTGTTCGTTCGTTAAGGAAATAAATGTGTTCACGAACGGTTCATGAATACTAACCGAACGAGATTTTATGTTCGTGTTCGTTCATTAAGGAAATGAGTGTGTTCGCGAACAGTTCACGAACACAAACGAACACAAATAAATTTGGCGAACGTGACGAAAGATAAAGATAGATAGCCCAGAGAGTAGCACTCGAACTGTTAGGATCGGAGGCTATTATGATTATGTTTGTTTGTATGTTTTGATCAATTTGTGAATATGAAAACATGTAAAGTGCAGCGGAAATGAATACAAACTTTGTAAACACAATCAAGGAGAAAATAGTTTGATAAACATTTGCTTCTCATAGAGTCAAAAGATTACAAATCAAAGCAAAAGATTACAGACGTGCTTACAAACTAAACTCCCCCTCGGCCTGATACTCCAGAGTTGGTTGCACAAGATGAAAGGATTGAATTGAGGAGAAAGACACTCTCTCAAAACGAATCAAATAAAACAGTACAGAGTACTGTCATATTTATAGGCAAACTAAACTACTGATGTACCTTAGCTGACGTCACCATGATAGTGACATCTAACAGCCTAACAGACTATAAACACTGTTCTATACACAACTACTGATGTCTAACAACTGATTGATAATAAATTACAAAACAAGTCTAACACTGTTCACGTTCCACTATTGTAGCCTAAGCACTGATTACTTGAACATCAGTGCTTTCTTCAAAAGGTGATCAGTCTTTGAATGAGCAGTGCTTGGGTCTTCAGCAGTACTTTAAGAGACAACAGTAGATAGAGCCCAGTGTTTGCCTTTTTGCAGTCTTTAGCTGTTCCATCAGTGTTTGGTTCATCAGTTGTTCTTCAGAGCAGTACTTAAGAGTGTATCAGCAGATAGATAACCACTGTCAAGGGGAGAGCTTAGAGTAAACGTCTGCTTATTGTGAATCCACTGTTGTGACCAGGTTTTGGCTTTACATTATCTGTTCCTCTGGTAGGGTTCAATCCCAACAATCTCCCCCTGGAACAGATAATGCCAAAACCTGTCATTATTCTGGATCTTTATTTCTCATCAGAAGTTCCCTTGCTTGTCTTTTGAATTCTTCTTCAAATTCCTTGGAACTTGTATCATCTTCATCCCTGCACAGTGAAAGTTCAAGGAGATCCTGCAAATCTTGAACACTAAGGCCTAGTGCTTCTTTCCTTGATATGTACTTCACTTCGCCATTGGATCTGACCAGGGTCAATACGTGAGTCTTTTGATTAGACATCCACTTTAGTACTTTTAAACCCAATGGGTTTCTTGGGAGAGATTTATTTGAAGATGAGCTTTGAGATATTGGCCTTGAGAAGACTTGCAGACTTTCAGACATTCTTTTGAAAGCCATTTCTATAACATCATTTGCTGCAGCTATATCTTCTGTAGTTTCTCTTTCAATCAGCTCCTGCCTTTCAATGTCTGTCATGTCTGTTGAAGTGTTTGGTGATGCAGGTTTGGTTAATATCCTTTTAAAAAGGTTTTGAAGTTTTTCTGAGCTTTCTTCTTTTAGACCCATTTTCATGATGGATTCTGTGAAGTACTAAACTTCCTTTTCTTTAACCTCTTCATTGGTCAACTGTTCTTTTTCTTCTTGGTTTGTCACAAAAGTAGACCGGAACAGTGTTTTGAGGTTTTCTATTTGCTGTTCAAGCTTAATTCTTTGTTCATGCTTCTTTGAAATGCTTGAAACAGTTATCTTTCTTTTCTTTAGCCTTTCATAGGCTTCATCTGTTTGCTGTTTTGACCATTTTGATATGGCTTCAGCAGTATCCACTTTTGCATCCACCAGCTCCTTTTTCTTTCTCTTATACTCAGCTGTTAGGTCAGCAATGAGCTTTTTGTATTTGCTCCAGTTTGGAGCATTCTTCTTCTTTGTAGGATCATTCTTGATTTTCTCAATCCTTTCTGCTTCATGCTTTAGAGCGACTATTGGCCATTCTTTGAACTGTTGTTCTTCAGCAGGATAGAATTTCTCTTTCATGATGTAGGCTAGATGTTGTTTTCTTAACTTTTTCCTTTGTTCAGCCTTTTCTTTGTTTAGGTCTTGTGCAAATTCTTCTATCTGCTTTACTTTTGTGAAGTAGAACTCCAGTCTTTTAGCAATGCCATCTTCGCTTAAACTTTCACGTTCACTCTCAACTTTAGCTCTTAGTTTAGCTTGCCTTGCCTTGATTTTGAGGTAATCATCCATATCATCTGGTGGCATGTAGCCTATGAGTGAGGAGAATCTTCTTTTTGAAGGATCTTCTTCTGTATAGAATTGCCTCATCTCATTTTTGATAGCTTCAAGTTCCAGTGGATATTGTGCAGCATTAGGATCATGCATACCCTCATCAGCAGAGATTGGCTTTCTTTTTCTGTTGAAGAGCTTTGGTTGTGATGTAGGAAAGGTGAGAGCAGTGGTGGATAATTGACTAACAGCTGTTGAAACAACTGGTGTTTCAGCTGTTGTTGTCATTACAACTACTGATGTATCAGCAGATGTCTTCTGCTTTTGAGCAGGGGATGGAAGAGGTGAGGAAGTTTTTGATGGTGGTGATGTTGGTGGTGACTCATCATTAGGAATGAAAACCCTTCTCCTTTTTGGTTGAGGAGGGGCTGTTGGTGAATCAGTGGTTTGAATGGTGGAGAGTGTCTGACAAACAACTGTTGAAACAACTGGTGTTTCAACCGCTGCTGTCATTACAACAGATGTTGTAACATCTGTTGTCTTCTGTTTTATGACAGGAGGCAGCGGTGGTGATATGATTGTAGATGATGATGGTGGTGAAACAGTGGTTGTGATTTGTGATTGAGTGGTGTGTGTTGAAGGTGTGTGTGTTGATGACATGGCAGCTGTTTGGCTACTGACAGCAGTTTTTGTAACTACTGATGTATCAGCTGTTTGACTAACAGGTTTTGAGACCTGCTTTTCTTTTTCTTTTTCTTTTTCAGGCTCAATACAAAGACCATGTTCTATTCCCATCTTATTCATTTTTCCCAACAACTTGATATTCTCCCCCTTTTTGGCATTATCTGAAGGGGGGTTAACAAGAAATGATATGGGAGACGGAACTTTGCCAGAAGCGCTTTGAATGCTAGCCTTTATAGCCTTTATATCTGCTTGAGTGTCTTTAAACCTTGATTCCACCATGTTGGTCAGCATTTGTACATGAATAGCATGCTTTTTATCAGCCATCTGTTGCTGTTTTTCAAGCATGGGTTGAAAAATATTCCAAAGCTCATTTGCAGCAGCTGCTTGTGATGGAGCAGATGCTTGAGTTGGAACAGATGCTTGTGGTGGGGCAGCAGTGAATTGTGCTTTTTGAGCTTTTAAAATCTCTTGCACCATCTCCTTTATTTTAGAAACTGATTCTTCAAGTATTTCAACTCTGCCCGTCAATTCCTGATATCTTGAATCATCACCCATTTTACTGGGATCATCTGAATCCCCACCAGCAGTGGTTGTATCAATGTGTGACTTAGGAACAGAATCCCAAAAATCACCCATTGATGCCCCTTGTTCTCGGTACTGGGGACTTCTTTCTTCAGCACTTGATAAATCTTTGATGTTACCAGTGGATAAAATAGCCTCACTAGTGATTTCCAGAGGTGCTATTGAAGAAATTGCCTTCAAGGGAGTCTGATTAATGAAACAACTGGCCAAATGTAAATCTGTAGATCCAACATTTGTAGTTGCTGCTCCACTTGAATTACCACCGAGAGTTACATGTAACTCAGGGGGTGTAACCTCCTCAATTGTTGCTGGGATAGCAGGAGTAGTAGCATCAGACCCAGTCACTTGTGGAGGTATGCTCTCAGTGATAGGTGATAGAGAGGAACTGGTTTGTGTCTGAGCTATAGCAGCTGCATGCAACAAAGGTAGCATAGTTTGTGGTAATATGATTGGTGAAGGTATGGGAGTTGAAAGAGACATGTCCTTGGGATCAGGACTGAGGAAGATGGATCCGAGTGGATTCAGAGCTTCATATTGTGGTGTCCCTGTGCTTACAACCTGATCCTTTTGTGAGGATGCAGGAGGAGTTTTAGGCATGGGTTGAGATCTTTCTTCCAACTGTTGTGAGGAAGTAGCAGCAGTGGTTTGTGGTGACTTTTGTGTTGTCACTGGCAGTTGCTCTGGGATCTCATCTTCCAGAGTTGCCTTTGTTTTGGGTTTGGTGGGTTTTCTGGATGTTTTTCTTTTGGTCTTTTTGGTGATGTCAGGTGTGGGTTTCAAAGCAGTGGTTGTGCTGCTCTGATCACCTGGAGCAGTGGGCTCAGCAGAAGTTGCCTGAGGATCAGTGGCAGTTTCTAAAGTCTGCTCAGGCACCTTTGCTTTTAATTTTATTGGTGCCATCATTCTTGAAAATGTTTCAACAGTTAAACTTTTTATTTGAAAATGGACACCTTGTTTGGGCAAATTTTCATCCTCTTTTTCAAATTTTTGTTTAAAGTAATAGCTCAGAAATCTTGGAAAAAGAAGAAATGATTTGCTAACAACATTCTTTACCATGTCATTGAAAATCTCCTGGGAATAGTTGTAATCTTTATTGTTTAAAGTAGCGTAACCCAGGCATTGAATTTTTAATGGTATTTCGTTGAATGCTGTTGTTTTATTAGAAACACAACTTAAAAGTGTGTGAAACAAAAATCTGGGTGCAGATGGGAAATAACCCTTTTGTAGGGTATCTACCTTTGATTGTTCTGCATAACCCTTTTTCAGAAAATTAGCTTTTAACTCGCTTTTGTCAAAAGAAGCTTTACCATTTTGATCGTTGAGTGTGAAGACTTCTGAAATTGTTTGCGGAGTGATTTGAATCACTTTACCCTGTATCGAGGAGTTTATGGCTATGACTTTGTCGTCTTGTTTTTCAAGAGTCGCCTTTTTCCAAAACTCGTTCTGGGTTTGTAGATAGATGGGAGCATCTGCCGTTAACAAAGTTTTGTACTTTGATGCAGATAATGTATCAATGATGGTGTCGAAGGTGTGATTATCAGTAGGTTTTGTGAGCAAACCCAGATAGTTATGAGGAGATTTGTATGGTACATCGTTGGATTCTTCGGTCGTTTGAGCGACCTCTTTTGAAGGTGGTGGTGATTTAGGTTTTGATTTTGACTTTGATTTTGTCATTTTTGCGGAGAAGAACGAAGAACGTTTCGAAGATTTTGAGAAGAAGGGTTGAAAACTGCTTTGAGAAGAGAATTTTGGAATTCAATTCGACAGTGTAAAACCCTGTTTGGGGTTTAGGGCAAGGTTTTATTTAGGGAAAAAGTGATCGCTGATGTGGCAGCGGTTATTTTGATCTGAAGGCTAAAAACTGACCACGTGTCAAACACTGATGAAATGGATGAAGGATGGAAAACAGTTGTTTTAAGGGCCACTGACGTATCAAGCATCAGTGGTTACAACGGTAAAAATTTTGGGCAGTGGATGATTTTTACTATCAGTGGATAGCATATCAGCGGATAGGACACTGATTTTGAACATCAGTGCTTGTCAAGAAAATGAGGGATCAGTGGTTAACTTTCAGCAGTGGACAGTGTTTAGAGGTCAGACGTTGGAACAAAACAGTGGTTAGGGTAAATGGTACAGATCTGAAGGACAAGTATTCCGGCAACAGTTTTGAGAATTTTCATTCAAGGTTTTGCCACATGTCAATTTTGAAAAACAGTGGTTTAGTACCCCAGATGATAAAAACTTTTTGCTAAGGCAACTCATTTTCGTTTAATATTCAATTAAAACATGAGTACCCTAGTAACTCAAGCACAGTTAGCAATCAACTTTTGATAAAAGTTTAGGAACAAACCTGAGTATGACATAATCTTGACAAATGTACCATTCCCATTTTGACCCATTTAAAAGGACAATAATACCAACAAAAAATGAGGTATTACATCCTGACAGGAATTGAAACTATTGCCAACAAAAACAAGCAAAAGTTCCAAATATATTATTCCAAAAAAACAATATATCCTGATTATTCGAGAAAATCCTTTGAACAAGAAAGAAAAAGAAATGGTTAAAGGATTTTCTGAGAATAGCATCAAAAAGGATCTGGTATAATTTCAATAAAGTACATAATCACATCATACTCAAGTTATTGAAAATGGTCAGTGGTTTGACAACAGTGGTAGGAAAATTTTAGATACATTTTGACCACTGTTTGGTATCATTTTCTTTGTCAGTAGATTGCAAACATGAGGACACATGGATGAATTTTTGAACATTTGTCTAGTCCTCTTGAAATTCAATCACTGGAGACACTAATATCACCTGAGCTTTCTTGAACCAATAAGCACAGACAGTTGCTTAATGACCATTATTACCCCAAGTTCTGACTCTTAAGTGCTTTAAGTTTATACTCTTTTCTTCTGAATTCAAGAGTTTTTGTGAATTCAAAATTTTTGAGATAACCACACTTCAGAGTTTTTGTGAATTTTCTTAATGTATTTTAACATAGTTGATTTTGTCCTTTCGAGGAACTCAACTTGTTTTCAACACACAAGATCTGAATAACTAAAGTTTTTAATTTCCCTCTTTTTATGTTAGCAAAACATCAATGTTTTTATGAACATTGGTTTTGTTAATCTGAGGATCATACTTTAGTATTTAATAAAAACATCACAAATTTTACATCAACAATTGAGATCAATTTAGAAAATAAGAAATAATCTCATAGTTTAAAGGATATTGTTTTCAGATCTAGAAACCATGAGTGTCTTGTGCATGAAATCACTTGTTGTGTGAAATTTGTGTGTCATATGACATCTTGGTTGATTTACAGAGTTTCTGAATAACCATTTTGAACATGATTTACTCGATACTCTGTTTTTCAACTAACTACAACCAACCTTAGTATCAATGAATTTTGAGCTGAACTGTTATGTCAAATTGATTGTTAAATCGAATTTGACTGTCCGGGCTCTGATACCAATTGTTAGGATCGGAGGCTATTATGATTATGTTTGTTTGTATGTTTTGATCAATTTATGAATATGAAAACATGTAAAGTGCAGCGGAAATGAATACAAACTTTGTAAACACAATCAAGGAGAAAATAGTTTGATAAACATTTGCTTCTCATAGAGTCAAAAGATTACAAATCAAAGCAAAAGATTACAGACGTGCTTACAAACTAAACTCCCTCTCAGCCTGATACTCCAGAGTTGGTTGCACAAGATGAAAGGATTGAATTGAGGAGAAAGACACTCTCTCAAAACGAATCAAATAAAACAGTACAGAGTACTGTCATATTTATAGGCAAACCAAACTACTGATGTACCTTAGCTGACGTCACCATGATAGTGACATCTAACAGCCTAACAGACTATAAACACTGTTCTATACACAACTACTGATGTCTAACAACTGATTGATAATAAATTACAAAACAAGTCTAACATTGTTCACGTTCCACTATTGTAGCCTAAGCACTGATTACTTGAACATCAGTGCTTTCTTCAAAAGGTGATCAGTCTTTGAATGAGCAGTGCTTGGGTCTTCAGCAGTACTTTAAGAGACAACAGTAGATAGAGCCCAGTGTTTGCCTTTTTGCAGTCTTTAGCTGTTCCATCAGTGTTTGGTTCATCAGTTGTTCTTTAGAGCAGTACTTAAGAGTGTATCAGCAGATAGATAACCACTGTTAAGGGGAGAGCTTAGAGTAAACGTCTGCTTATTGTGAATCCACTGTTGTGACCAGGTTTTGGCTTTACATTATCTGTTCCTCTGGTAGGGTTCAATCCCAACACGAACTTGAATACCTCATTTTGGAACGGAGGTCGATCGTATTCGACGATGTAAATAATGAGAAATGAAAGGGAAGTGATGCAAAAACAAGGTGAAAGTGGGTTTCCTAGTTTAATTGTCAGGGTAATAAAATAAATAAAAGTTTAATAATATAAAAAGTACAAATAAAATATAAGAAAGTACAAAGATCTTCAATTAAAACACAAACATACGAACATAAACGAACACAAATCAACAAATGCTCACGAACACGTTCACGAACACCTTACCGAACGTTCACGAACACCTTACCGAATGTTCACGAACACAATCGCACGAACGAGACCTCTGTTCATGTTCGTTCATTTAACTAATCGAACGAAATTTCTTGTTCATGTTCTCGTTCGTTTATTAAACGAACGAACATAGACGAACTTCCCGCCGAACGGTTCATGAACTGTTCGCTGAACGTTCGGTTCGTTTACAGCCCTACTTGAGACTGCTCACAAAGGCTTTTTTTTTTAAATGGGTGGGGCGTCCTATTTTAAACGCATGCACTTGATTTTTGGCCAATAAAACCGTTGCCAACGATTAAAAGTAACAGATAGATTGTATATTTCACTTTTATACATATACTTACCTTACACTCCATTTTATACAAACCAAAACTAAATACCTACACATAGTCACATACAACCTCAAACCACAAACCATTTCTATAAAAAATGGATTCCCCCACGTCCTCTTCATCCGTTGCAAATTTCTATTACAAAGAGTTTTTAGCGGATGAGTGTTACTCGACCGATAAGGTGGTCGAGCAAGAGTCGGTTACGAGTGCGTGCGAACTCGCGCCCTTTTTAAAATAATGCCCCATAACACTCACATGCTGACTAAACTACCACATGACACAAAACGTTCAAGGGTGAGAACATTATCTTCCCTCCCACTGCATGCACATGGTCTAACTTTGTTCTTTAAAATCAAATTAAACTATATAATATATTCATTGCCATTCACCCAATGCTTACGTTGATTTACTCTACCTGTCAACCATTTTTGTCGGGCCTACGGTGAGCCTGTGCCCACCTTCTTTTCTACTTTGTATACATTGGATGACAAATCGTGTCTTAACAGGTTTAACAGGTTTCTGACGGCGTGCACAACATAAGTTTCAAACATGATTACGACTCGTTTAACTATTGTCTACCTCATGTTTATAAAACAGTTTTATGTTTTATATACAAAGATGAATAAATGATAGATCCTAACATTGTAATTTTAATTATTTTAAAAATTAAAAAAGTCAAAGGGTGTATTTTTCAGTCAAACAGGTTTAATCGTGTCTTAACAGGTACCCAAAGAACATCAAACCGTATCGAATTTATTCAATTTTTTACATTTGAAGCTATCATGTTATGCACGAAATATGATACCTTAGAGTTTAACGTGTTCATTATTCATTTTGTAATAAGTTGGATTGAGCTTTCAGTCGGATACAAGAAAACTAACAATAAATATTACATTAGAGCAAGACATGTAACCTATTCGTATACTAAAATATATATCTTTATGCATGAAAAAGAATAAAAAGTGACGTAATTTCTAATCATAGTATTAGATAATAGTAATAAACCTATAGTGATTTTATAGCAATTTGTATAAAGGGTAATATCAAATAAAAAGTTTATTTTGCACAAGTAGGATGAGAAGGAATCTTAACCATTCATTTTTCAAATAAATAAATGAAAGTGTAGGAGAAAGAAAGAGTGGAAGGTTATCTTGGGAAAATCCTATTTATGTGCTATCTTTCTCCACATGCATATTCCACCCTAACTTTTTAAACGTTCATAACTTTTTTATCCGATATTATTTTTTCATAAAAATTTCATCGTAAAATCGAGTGTTTTTTTTATCTTTAATTTTAGTACCATGTTGCTATATAAAATATGAAGACTAAAAAAACCCACTAAAATGTGTTGTATTTCTATGTTGTATAACATTTTTGTGCTGGATTTTTGTACTATATTTTTGTGCTAAATTTTTTGTGCTTAATTTTTTTGTCTTAAATTTTTTTTCTTAATTTTTTGTGCTGGATTTTTTTGTACTACATTTTTTTGCTGAATTTTTTCGTGCTATATTTTTTTGTACTACATTTTTTGTGCTACTATTATTTTTTGTACTAGATTTTTTTGTTGTATTTTTAGAAAACAAAAAGGGTGTCACATGTCATTTTCACTCCTATTTATAAGGACCAAAATGCCCTTCATTCCTACTTATTAAAAGTGCCAGATGTCATCCTCACAATCCTTCTTATGCTACTTAGGCAAAATCCACTTTTTAGTGGATCCTTCCCCATTTGTATAATATAGGGTTTGCAATGTACGAGCATTCACATCCATTCCATCAAATTGTGTGAGTGGAGTTTTTATAATATGAAGAGTATAAAAAGTGGTTGTGAGTAGAAGAGAGGGAAAATGTTACTGTTTATCTGTACATTTGAAGGGACACTGTTCACCCCCCTATAATTTTTTAATATATTTTAAAAGTAGTTGTGAGTGAAGGAGAGAGAAAAATAATGACAAAAGTATAAAAATATATTATTTAATTGAAAATCAGAGAAAAAATTTAGTGTATTTTAATGTAATTTATGGTAAAAAAAATGGTGGAATGGATACGAATGTTTTAAGAGCATTCACATCCATTCCACTATTTTTCAACCTAAATTAAACTAAATTCACATTATTATGTATACATGAATAATAAAGAAACCCTAAGAATATTATCATTACATTTTTCTCTCCTTTCAATTAAATAATATTATCATTACATTTTTCTCTCACTTCCACTCACAACCACTTTCAAAATATATTAAAAAATTATAACGGGTGAACAGTGTCCCCCCAAATATACAGATGAACAGTAACATTTTCTCTCTCCTCTACTCACAACCACTTTTTATACCCTTTATAATATAAAAACCCCTCATCTCATAATTTGATGGTTAGGATGTGAATGCTCTTATGCACTATTTTCTATCCTATAATTACACTAAAAACAACTATATTTTCTCTCTCCTTCTAATTAATTTTTTTATATCTTTATTATTACATTTTTTTCTCCTCTACTCACAACCACTCTCAAAATATATTAAAAAATTATAGAGGGGGAACCATGTCCCCTCAAATATACATACGAATAGTAATATTTTCTCTCTCATCCACTTACAACCATTTTTTTATAATATAAAAATCCCGCTCTCAGAATTTGATGGATGGGATGTGAATGTTCTGACCATTAGTGTTGGCCTCTTACACTGCCGCTGTTTGGACGAGATGATCAAATCACTTTATTATTTGATTTAATTGAATTTAAAATCTTGAGGCTTGGTTATTGAGAAATAATGTTTTTTTTTTTTTGAAAAAATTACTTTTTGAGTTCATGTGTTTTAGGGGTTTTAACTACTTGAATTCAAAATCAAAATGTTTAACGCCCTGAGTCCTCAGACGTTTTTTATAACCCTTTGAGTTGAATTTTTTAACTCCGTCCACCAAGTCTATTAACTCTAAGGGTATTTTAGTTAATTATAAATATGGTACAAATCTTTAATGCACAAAGTATAAGGTACAAATTTTTATTGCACAAAGTATAATTTATAAATATATAATATCAATATATACACACCCCATCCCACCCCCACCTTCCCTTCTATATCTTCCTCCCGTCTCTCTCTTTTTCTTTCTCCACCTCCACCCAGTGAGCACCATCACCACCATTAGCCGCCATCTTCTTCCTTAAACTCTCTCTAAATCATTATAACAAGATCTGTAGCATTCCGACCGTCGAAACAGTAATGTGGATCTAATATTGGGGATTAGGGATTTAAAACACTAAGTTGGATCTTGGTGGCAAGAGATGAAGGTGGCGAGAGAGATATGGGCATGTTCCCTGATTGGCACAAAAGACTTTAACGACCACTGATTCGTCTTAGCGGATGAAGGCGATCATGCGTTCTGCGAAGTGTGTGGTGACGGTGGGTTGGGTTACGTTGATTTGCAGGTTGGGGTTTGGTTCGGGTTTGGGTTTGAAGTGATTGTTGTGGTGGGACGGCTAGGGTTCTAGTGCGAACCCATTTGGACGACGATAGGGAATGGTGGTGGGTTGGGGTGGTGGAGGTGGTTACGATGGTGGGGTGGCGGTGGTTACAATGGTGGGGTGGTGGTTGGTACAGTGATTGTGGTGGTCAGGGTGACAATGGCGGCGGCTATTTTTTTTTTTAAATGAGAAAACCAAAAAACTATTTAAACGTGAAAACTAGTTTAAATGAGAAAACCAAAAAACTAACTAAAAAAGTCTAAAAAACCTGCCAATTTTTTTCTTTTTACAAATTTTTATAAAAAAATCGCTAGTTTTTATATATGGAAAAAAATTTAATTTTTTTTTGTTGTATTGCACATGTGCATTATTACGGATATAATGTACATGTGTAGTACACATATAATGCACATGTGCAGTACAAAAAAAAAATTTTGAAAATTTTTTTATATATATAAACTAGCGACTTTTTTATGAAAATTTCTAAAAAAAAATGGTATGTTTTTTGGCTTTTTTAGACTTTTTTAGTTAGTTTTCTAGTTTTCTCATTTAGATGTAGTTTTCTCATGATCCTCTTCCTATATATATATAATGATAACCACCACGAGTTGTGAGAACGACCACAAGTTGTAAGAACTTTTTGATCCCGCACGAGTTGGGCCAAAATGTTTTTTGCACAAACGTAGAGGAAAACATTCTAAACACATTTGTAAAAACAAGTAAAAAAAATTGTCGAGGCGTTAGTCTTGACTGATGCAAGGTTTTTCTTTACACCCTGATAAGAAAATAGTTAACTATCTAGATCAGCTAGAGAGAACGAAGCGGAGCAATATGAATCATCTGGCCAAAATAGTCATTGGTATTTGACTGTGTGGTTGCTGCAAACCAAGTCGAAAATCCGGACAGACCAAACCTTTGCTGTTGAAACGTCGTCGTTGCTGAGAGGACAAAGTGGAGAAGAGTAATGAATGGTGGCGAACGACTACATTGATGGTGTGCCGAAGGTTGGGATGGTTGATGGTGTGCCAAATCACAAATCGTTGTTCAATACCCGAGGTGTAGCTTCCATAATCTGTAGAGAGAAATTGATATTGTTTATAAGTGATTTTTGGAATGGGAAATTGTTTATGGAGGGAAGATGTTAGAGGGAAAACTAATGCCCCAAGAGGGAATGAAATTTTTGGAAAAACTTGAAAAAGGGTTTTAACTTTTCAAGGGGGAAAGAGCCAAAGAGGGAAAAAAACTAAAAGAAGGGTTTGAAATTTGAGTGCATATATGTAGATGCAAATGTCTGTAGCTTTCGTCTGTATTTAGTCTATATAAACCTGTTTGTTGTCATTGTATAGTTTTGTATATGTTTATATTATATCCGGAACGAAACGAAAGTTAACTTGTTTTGTAAAGTCCATCCGGACAGATGGAGTCCATCCAATCGGATGGACATACTCATCCGGACGGATGATCATCCAGACGGATGATCATCCGAATGGCATGTGGTTTCTCCCGGATGGAGCGCGCCTATAAATAGGAGGTCTTGGTTCTTATTTGAAACACACAGTTCTGACTCCTAAGGCGAAGCTCTTGCAAATTCTCTCCAGGTCTCTGTACGATTTCACATCTTTACTGAGAATGGAAGCTTTAAACGGTGTCTACGTTGTCGATCTTACTCCTACATCACAATTGGATTCCGCACAATCGTGGTGATTGCAGATCTGACCTGAGCGCGTTCAATCTAAACCGAACTCCCGGTCCTCTCAAGTGGTAGCAGAGCTTGGAGGTCGGATTCAGAGAAGATCTACAGCAAATCGACCAGAGATTCAACTAATTTCAAAGATTTATAGCCGTTTCTACCTGAGATTTCATCATTTTTCTCATCTATTTCTCTGATTTCTACTTATTTCTGACTTTTCACATCTTAAAATCCAAAATTAACAACGATTTCACGGATAAAATGGCTTAAAATTCACACATACTGTGCGCGATACATCTTAGAACAATCCTACAAAGTTTCAGGACTGAATTCAAACAAAATCGTATCAAAATCAGTGAAAAACCATGGATTTTCGAATGAACCGTGCTGACGTCATCGCCCATCCGATCGGATAGCCCATCCGACCGGATAGTGTGTTACTGTTTCAAGTTCTTGACTGTTGCTGACGTCATTGCTCATCCGTCACTTGTCCATTCGATTAATCTCATTCGGATAGCCATCTGAACGATTGGTTATTCAAACAATTGTTTTTGTGTTCATTCAATCAAGTTTAACCGTGTTTGATATTTTTCAGGAATTTGCAATCATGAGTGACAAATTTCTTTATCCATTCGGTGACATATTTGCTTACAATATCACTGGAGAAACATCATCCAATGCCAACCCAAAGACGGTAACAAAAGCGATATCAGACTCGCTTAGTGTGGACAATGCTTACATGACATATAATAAACCACCTAAGCTCATAGCTATTGAAGATTATAATCTCTGGGCTAAACGATTCGATAATTGGTTAAGAGCATTTGCCTTTGACAGTTGGAAGTGTGTTAAAAATGGATACAAGAGTATAAGAACTGATTTTGAGAATTTATAAGATGATGAGCAAAAAGAATTCGTTGCTGAGCAAAAGCCATAGCACTCTTACACCAATCTGTACAAGATGATATTATTTCTCTAATCGATTACGAGAATGCAAAAGAATTGTGAAGTGCGTTGGAGAAAAAGTGTACGGGAGGAGAAGAGATAGTTAAGAGCAAGAAGTCATTGTTGAAAAAGGAGTTTGATCTGTTTGCCTGCATGAAAAACAAAATTGTTCGCCAGATGATAGAAAGGTTTTACAACTTGAAAGCCGAACTAGACAGATTTGGTATTACAAAAGATCAAGAGGAGATTGTTGATAAGTTGTTTGAAACATTACCAAATGAACACGATTGGCATTATTTTGCATTGGTGCTAAAGAACACAAAGCCCATAAATGATATTACACTCAATTGGTTGATAAAGAAACTGGAAGGGCACGAGCTGGAAATTAAAAAGCTGAACAAAGTGAATAATACAAATTATCAACCAAATGTGGATTTGTACTACGGGGGAAGCATGATTTCAAAAACCTCATCGCCAAAGACAGCTGATACGTGTAAAAAGCAGCATATAAATTACATCAAATAAGGCTTAAAACTAACCCTTTTTTAGTACTAATGTTGGAAAAAGTGTGCTTTTGTCTTCCTTTTGTATTTTCAGGACTAAATGAGCTTAAATGAACAAAAGGAACAAATATGCTGCAAAATCTAACATGAATACAAGAAAAGGAACAAACGTGGCAAGCCTGACCCCTCGACAGCATCTTCCCAAGCAAAAACAAGTAAACAGAAGGCTGACCACGACCCCGTGTCCAGCGGACACGAGGGAGTGGTCAGGTGTCTGCGGAAAAGACAAAACTATAGAAGCTTCTATTCCCGACACGGGGGCATGCCCAGCTCAACACGGGGCCGTGGTCAACGCTAAGATTCGTAGAATCCAAGCAAATCTTGATAGTACAGATACGCTTATGCACACGAAGCCGTGCCCGGCGGACACGGGGGCGTTTGGAGCTAATGCAGAAAAATTGCAATTAATGAAGAAAGAGAAAGTGGATGGAGATGGGGTCGTGCCCAATGGACACGGGGCCGTGTCCGGGCTTCTATGCAGGCTATAAATAGAGGTGCTTGGTTCACTTCAAAGGCATCCCTTGGCAAACCACCTCTCTCCCACTTCACTCACACTCCACCACCATCACAACACTCACATCCACCACCATCATCCATCATCCACCTAGAGTGTGTGTAGTAGTCTCGGGATCCAAGATTGATAGTAAGAGTTCTTGACAATCAAAGGCCATGTTTGCCTAAGTCTCTTACATCACTTGGTGAAGACAAGCATTTAGTGTAATACTTTTGATTTTTAATATTTTCGCACTTTTTATTTGGTTTTGTATTAATGACTTTAATAACTAGTTTCTTATGTTGAAGGTGAAACTTCCTTATCATTTGTCCGTGGTGTCTTGGCGTTATTTTACAGTCTATATAAAATAAAAGATTTACACCATTCATATCTCTACGGTCTATATAGAGATATGTTGGCTACCTGGTCGGGGGTTAAGGGAATGGTTTGGTAAGGTTCTTGCCTTGTTCAGTGTATAGATCAGGACCTGGGTCAAGCTTACTAGGACCTCCTTCAATACCCACTGGTATTGGATGGCGGGGGTGCGAATGGCTTGATCCCCTCATATGTAAACTACTATTAATACATTAACCCGGCTACTTAGGATTGTATCCCTGCTGACTCAAACCACTTAGCCAAGGGTGACGTCACCTTCAAAAGAGGGGCCTACCACATTACGCATTAATAACTTAATTAATTATCTTTCAATATTCCGACCCTTTAGGATTGTATCCTTGCTGACTCAAACTACTGGGTTGAGGGTAACGTCACTTTCAAAAGAGGGTCCTACTTCTATAACTAAGATAATCTCTTAAAAAGTGCAAAAGTGCGGAAATCATCAAAGGTTACACTAAAGGCGAGTCAGATCCAAGTGATTCATCTTGTCTATCTGTTTTATTTTATTTTTATTTTTCAGCATTTTTAGTTTTTATTTTCATGTTTAAAACCTTTTCTAAAAATTTTGATTTGATTAGACGTTGAGGATAAACCAGAACTAAAAGCTCTTGTGTCCTTGGACGACCTCGGTATCTTACTAATGCTATACTACGCTCACGATGGGTGCACTTGCCCATATGTGTGTTTAGTGTTAGTAGAGTATCGTGTTTTATAAATTTAAAACTTGACTAAAGTGTTAAAAAGGCCTTAAAATATACAAAAAAAAAAAAAAAAAAAACTTAAAACACACTACGCTCATCAAGTTTTTGGCACCGTTGCCGGGGACACAAGGATTTTAAGAAAGTTAGGAATCAATGGCCTAATCGTTTTTCTTATTTTTCTTTTTTTAGGATTTTTCTTAATTTTTCAGCTTCTGCAGAGCTCAGCACGGGGCCGTGCCCGCTGAACACGCCCCCGTGCCCAATCTTTGGTATTGGCAATCCTGTTTTAAGTCAATCAGTAGCTGAACTGCCCACTAAACACGCCCCCGTACCCAAGTTTCAGTTACTGAAAACAGAGCTGTAAGATCCCGACGGTTGGTAATTTTTGACACAAACATGAGTGATACTGATCATTTTTACTTCCACTCCTCTTATGGTATATGGTGTCAATTATGTAGCGCCTCATGAAGATTTAAAATGTTATTTTTTAAACTACAATCCCCACTATATAGACCCATTGTTTTCCTGTAGCCTTAAATGGGGTGAAAGTAAAAACAATCCCTATCTCTCTCTCGAATGCTCTTAATCATCTCTTCTAGGTGATATGATTCTCAAAGAATTATTTCAAATGGAAGAATTAATTCTCCAATTGATAAGGGAACTTGAGATGGACATAACTAATTCATCTCAAAACGACGATCAAGGAAAATTATTGAGAACGCATTCGGACACTAACAACATCGTTGCTCCCGAAATCACCTCTAACTCTTGCGAGGACTTGATCGATAGTCGTCCCTGTGTCGATCGTGCCGTAAAGGACTCCCCATCGGTTTCCGCCGACGCATACATAGACCCGAGCGATTCAGCATATACCTTCTTTAACGAGAGCCCGGATAAGGGAAATAAAGGTTGGTCTTGCCCACCGGTATTTAGCTTTTGAATCACCCTTTCCGATAACCTCTTGCGTTCGTGTCTAAAACTAAGGCAACATAGGTATCTCAGGCACTTTGATGTTGTTTTGTCCAGTAAGGAACCACCCGATCCGGATAAACTCCTTAAAAAATAGACGAAACTTCATAAAAAAAAAAACTTCTAGCCACGGGGCCGTGTCCAGGTCAGCAGGCCCCCGTGTCCACCCAAAGATTTCCGTCTGACTTTTGGTCAGAATACAGACAAAAAGTGTTAGAATTATGTTGCACACGGGGCCGTGTCCAGCGTGCTGTCGTTTTCTATAAATGCAGCAAGATTCCTGCACTCTTGGACCCATTCCAAAGACAAAGATCTGGTGGGATCTTCACATATACCATACAAGGTATATTCTAAAGAAGGTTCTCAACAACCATCTTGTCTTTTCTACTTTTGTCCATTGCCTTCTTTTCCATCTTCTCCTCAAAACCTCCATTAAAGTTTGAAATCTCCATAATTTCAAGCTTTATTGTGATATTTGCTAGATCTTTATGCAAGGAATCTTGTCAAAAATAAGTTTTACAACACTGTTTTAAGTTATTTCTGCTTAAAAAATGCTTCAAAAGTCAGAAAAATAATTTAAAGCTCCAAGACTCCTTGTTTCAAGAATCTGCAGAGAGGTGGCCACGGGGCCGTGCTCAGCGAGTACGGGCTCGTGGCCGAGGTACTGTTTCATTAATTGAACTTTTTTCGACTTGTTTTTCGTAGAATGTCGAGCCAGAACAGTGGAACCTTTTTAGAACATTCAAGGAACACTCGCAGGGAACGAAGGCCTTCAATCGAAGCAACTCTTGTGCGCTATGTGATGGCTCTACAAGAAGCTCTTGACGAAATGACATCCGTAGAAGAAGTCCTAATCGACCGTATTAATTATCTCTCGGTGGGGCTAGAAAACAGTTTCCAAGAAATCAACCTCTTGCACCAAAGGTTGAACATTCTTGTAAGACCTCCCATGGAACCAATCCTTCCCCAGGAAGATTGGAACCTAGCTCAAGGAGTCATTAACTCCACCGGGTGGGACGACATCCCCGCGGAACCTCCTCTCAACAACTTACAAGAAGTTCCGGTAGAAGTCACACCCCCTCAAAACGAGGACTCCAATGAGCCCGCCTTCCTTCTCCCTCGGGAGATAGAAGAATGGCTTAACGATGTATGAGGGACCTTTCCCGGAAAAGAAATTCTTTATGCCGCATTCAACCAAGAAAATTATCTTTTTCGGAAATTTTGCTCTTAAAATAAACTTTAGGCTAGGACTTCTTTGTGGTTTTAGATTTCTTGTGTTTCGTGACCTACTTATCTAGATTTAGTTTATGCTTTTAAATTTCTAGGAACTAATGTATTTCACTCTTTAATGAATGATGGTTTTTAAATATGGTGTTTGGATGATGTTGTAATGGATAAAACACGCCAGGAATGGTGGAGGTTACTAAGGGAAACTTGAACCCACACCCCATGCACGAAAACAGAGCCTCCTGATAACTTTTCTTCATTACAGCAAGTTCAGCACGGGGCCGTGCTCAGCCCACACGCCCCGTGCCCAAAGTTCTGTAGAAAATGCCCAGTTCAGGTAACTGGAAACGGGGCCGTGTTCACTGAACACGCCCCCGTGCCCAGCCTTCTGTTAATTATGATACTAGCAATCTGAACACAGGGCCGTGCCCGGACCAACACGGGCCTGTGTCCAGACGCCCAGTAACATAAAATTATGTTTTTAAACACCTTTTTACACATTCAATCAACATAAAAACTTATTTTTGGGACACACTGAGGACAATGTGTATTTTAAGTGTGGGGGGGGGGGGGTGCTAAAACCTTGAATTTTGCAAGTCCTAATAACAAGCCTTACACAAAACTCTATTGGAACCGCTAATCACCCCAAATTTTTTTTTCCAAAAACTTTTCATTTTTTTACTTGTCTTGGTTTAATTTGGGAATAACAAGTTCTAAAAAGCTTATGTTTTTACAAATTTACAACCGATAGCGTCGTGATAAAAAGAACCAACATAAGCAAATTATGAAACGACATAACAAATCTAGTTAAAATTTGATTATATATACTTGATCACATTATAAACCCATAACCAATTGGGGTAGCCCAGTTGGCCACCGACACCCACCTCTTCCCAGAGGTACCGGGTTCGAGTCTTGGGAGTGGCAAATGTCGCCCATGATAAGAACTCGGCAAGGGGAATTCACCGCGGAGCTAGCTTGGTCGGGTAGAGGTTCCCGGAGTGGGATCATTCTAGCGGTTGGGAGGACCGTGCACTACCCCCCCCCCACATTATAAACCCATTCCCACAAAAAGTGAGTTTTTGAGCATAAAAGCATACATCTTTAAATTAAATGCTCATTTTTCGTTTATTGTGTGAATAGCCGCTTGGTTTCTTACGACTCTAGAACTTGCCATGACAATACATTCCCGGTCCTTACCAACTTAAACCCAAGTAAGTAAATTATGAGGCATTAGGACTAACCCTTTTTTCTTTTCAACACCATTATTTTTCATTTTTTTTCGCCTACCCAAAATCCCCCTAGTTAACCCCATTTGAGCCTAAACCTTTTCATTTCTAAACCCACAAAACAAACACCATTTACCCACCGAAACCCTTTTTCTTTTTAAAAGCCCTTTATTTTAGTAATAAGCTCGGTCTTCATGTGACATTCCTTATAAAAAAATTGAAGTATAGCAATAAACAATCAAGTTCTTAAAGAAACTTTGTTTGAAAATGCTTCGTTTGAATAAAAGTCACAAAAACAAAATGTTTTACGACGACCGATGCTTTTTACGCTTTTTGCCCTTTTTACTAACCACTAACCCAAAACCACCTACCTTTAACCCAAGCCTAACCCTTCCCCAAGTCCTCTTTATATTTACAAAGGTGTATAGTTAAAAAGGAGGAGGATTGATTGCTTGGCAAGCATATGGTAGAAGTAAGTTCCATGCCGGTCTCGAGTGTTTCACAAAAATACATCTTCGGCCGAGTGTTGAGTGATCCCCCATGAGGTATGTGAACTTGTAGGGGTGTGCACGGTTCGGTTCGGTTTTTGGGTAAAACCAAAACCGTAACCGAAAGTTCGGTTTTTGGTTTTTAAAAACCGTTCGGTTTCTGTTATTTCGGTTTTAGCAACGGTTCGTTTCGGTTTTTCGGTTTTTGAAACAAATTATGTAAGATTCAAAACTTAAAATTATAATTCATAGTTTAAGAATATTTCTTAAATGTTTACATTTAAGTTAATATATTTAGTCTTTAAATTAATATTATTCACATAAACCGAACCTTTTAATCTATTTTAATGTTCCTCCAAAGTTTTTGTTAAGACGTTTTCTTTTACAATACTTTGAAAAACATTTAATTTTTATATTAAACTTTGTTAGTTCTTGTAAATAATGGATAATTTGAATGATAAATAAACATGGTAATGTTCTTATTATAAATATTTAACAAACAAGAATAAAATTAACAATTCTTAGTAGCATGGGTAAACACTTAAACATAAAAATATATAGATTTGGTATACTATTAAAACTTATCGGTTCGGTTCGGTTATTTTCGGTTATTGAAAATGATTATCCGAAAACCGAACCGAAATTTTCGGCTATTAAAAATCCGAAAACCGAACCGTCGGTTTTTGTTTCGGTTCGGTTTTTTGGGTCCGGATTTTTCGGTTATTTCGGTTACGGTTTGGTTATTTTGGTTTTATGCTCACCCCTATGAACTTGTATATAAATGGAATTTTAAAGACGCATGTTATGCCCAAATAAGTAATTTTTCTTATGAAATGTTCTAAATAAATTATAACGAATAGGATTGTAAATAACATAAAAATAAAACCCAATAAAGATCTTGGATTCCCGACACTCAAGACAAGCCCAAAACTTCTCTTCTACCCATTCCATTTGGGAGTGTAAGCCACATTATAAAGAGTTTTGCTTAAGGACAAGTAAAGATTCAAGTGTGGGGGTATTTGATATGTGTAAAAAGCAACATATAAATTACATCAAATAAGGCTTAAAACTAACCCTTTTTTTAGTACTAATGTTGGAAAAAGTGTGCTTATGTCTTCCTTTTGTATTTTCAGGACTAAATGAGCTTAAATGAACAAAAGGAACAAATATGCAGCAAAATCTAACATGAATACAAGAAAAGGAACAAACATGGCAAGCCTGACCCCTCGACAGCATCTTCCCAAGAAAAACAAGTAAACAGAAGGCTGACCACGGCCCCGTGCCCAGCGGAAACGGGGGCGTGGTCAGGTGTCTGCAGACAAGACAAAACTATAGAAGCTTCTATTCCCGATACGGGGGCATGCCCAGCTCAACAGGGGGCCGTGGTCAACGCTAAGACTCGTAGAATCCAAGCAAATATTGATAGTACAGATACGCTTCAGCACACGGGGCCATGCCCAGTGTACACGGGGGCGTGTGGAGCTAATGCAGACAAATTGCAATTAATGAAGAAAGAGAAAGTGGATGGATATGGGGCCGTGTCCGGGCTTCTGTGCAGGATATAAATAGAGGTGCTTGGTTCACTTCAAAGGCATCCCTTGGCAAACCACCTCTCTCCCACTTCACCCACACTCCACCACCAACACAACACCCACATCCACCACCATCATCCACCATCCACTTAGAGTGTGTGTAGTAGTCTCGGGATCCAAGATTGATAGTAAGAGTTCTTGACAATCAAAGGCCATGTTTGCCTAAGTCTCTTACATCACTTGGTGAAGACAAGCATTTAGTGTAATACTTTTGATTTTTAATCTTTTCGCACTTTTTATTTGGTTTTGTATTAATGACTTTAATAACTAGTTTCTTATGTTGAAGGTGAAACTTCCTTATCATTTGTCCGTGGTGTCTTGGCGTTATTTTACTGTCTATATAAAATAAAAGATTTACACCATTCATATCTCTACGGTCTATATAGAGATATGTTGGCTACCTGGTCGGGGGTTAAGGGAATGGTTTGGTAAGGTTCTTGCCTTGTTCAGTGTATAGATCCTGCAAGGACCTGGGTCAAGCTTAATACAACCTCCTTCAATACCCACTGGTATTGGATGGCGGGGGTGCGAATGGCTTGATCCCCTCATATGTAAACTACTACTAATACATTAACCCGACTACTTGGGATTGTATCCCCCCTGACTCAAACCACTTAGCCGAAGGTAACGTCACCTTCAAAAGAGGGACCTACCACATTACGCATTAATAACTTAATTAATTATCTTTCAATATTCCGACCCTTTAGGATTGTATCCTTGCTGACTCAAACTACTGGGTTGAGGGTAACGTCACCTTTAAAAGAGGGGCCTACTACTATAACTAAGATAATCTCTTAAAAAGTGCAAAAGTGCGGAAATCATCAAAGGTTACACTAAAGGCGAGTCGGATCCAAGTGATTCATCTTGTCTATCTGTTTTTTATTTTATTTTTATTTTTCAGCATTTTTGGTTTTTATTTTCATGTTTAAAACCTTTTCTAAAAATTTTGATTTGATTAGACGTTGAGGATAAACCGGTACTAAAAGCTCTTGTGTCCTTGGACAACCTCGGTATCTTACCAATGCTATACTACGCTCACGATGGGTGCACTTGCCCATATGTGTGTTTAGTGTTAGTAGAATTTCGTGTTTTATAAATTTAAAACTTGACTAAAGTGTTAAAAAGGGCTTAAAATATACAAAAAAAAACTTATAACACACTACGCACATCAACAGCCTTCAGTGCTGAAAGTTCAAAAATAACTGCAAAAGAGAACTCATGCAGTGGGTCCTCATCAAGTGGATATGGTTATCATGGTACCGGATCGAGCACACCAGAATCGTTTGCCTCAAATAGTCACCCTACTCAAAATGCTCCGAAAGCTAACGTTTTTCAATGCAACATCGCCGTCAATCTCAACAACGCCCAAAACTTCAACGAAGAAACTTCTAAACAACAGATGGTTTTTCTTGCAACAATCTTAGAGTCATATGAGAGTCTTGTAGCGGGGAAGATCGGGAACACGAATCTTACAAAGGAAGACTATGAGCAGATCGACCCGGAGGAAATGGAACTTATTGACATAAGATGGTGCATGGCAAGTGTTATTCGTCGGGCACAACGATTCATGGAGATCACTGGGCGTCAGTCTATTGGTGGGCCGTCAACGAAATTGGGATTTGACAAGTCAAAGGTGACTTGTTTCTAATGTAAACAAAAAGGTCATTTCAAGAGGGAGTGCAGAAACTCAGCTACTGACGTACTGCAAACCCATTTCACGATGACTACTACCGAAAAGCAGTTTATCACAAAAACCATGAAGAACTGCCAAAGTTGAAGCAAATTGAAGATAATCCAAAAGAGAAATCGAGGGCTCTTGCGGTTATTCAGGATGACGAAGGTTTCAACTGGAACGATTTTGTTCCAGGAGAAGATGTTGTTGGATCCGCTTTCATGGCTCATGTTAAACCAGAACCAGTATATAACAGAGAAAGAAATCTGGCACATTTTCAAATGAAAAGAATTCGTGAAGCCTACAAAGAAGCAAAGAAGGCGAAGAGGTGGGATCCAGTCAGAGAATGTTACCTAGATTCGAAAGGGAATGTCTGCACTGATCCTAAGTCAATCGACTTTGAGGCTCTTGTAAAGTCAATACCATCAGAGGAGGAGCAGATCAAAATAGATGCAGCGAAAAGGGCTGAAAAATAGAGACTACGAAATGAAAGATATGAGAAGTTTGAGGAGTCTAAGAAGTCTGAGAAGTTGGATGAAGGGACTATTGATGTTAATGCAGAATTGACAGCCAAGAACCTAACGAAGATGGCTGATCAAGTCATGATGGTGAAAGCACTATAGGTAGATTCCAAATCCGCCTCTGAGTCTGAGTCATCTGGCAAGGTCAGTTCTATTGGTTCAAATGTTGAACCAGGTAAAGCTGAAAAAGCAAAATCTGAAAGTGATTGCAGAAATTGCATGAAAGAGTGCAAAGTCTGTAATACACTGAGTATTTGTCGCGATCTCAAATCCAGGAGCTAACAAATAAAATCAATATTTTACAAAATAACATGATTAAAAGAGACAAAATTGTGAGAAGTTCAACTGAAAGAATCAATGAGTTAAATGAGAAAATAAAAAATGATGAAAATGATGTTGAACGCTTTAAAAAGGAAAACGAAAAGTTTGTGCTTGAAAACAGAAAGATAACTTAGGATTTTGAAAAGTTAAAAAGAACAATTAAAGACTCAGATGAAAGAAACGCTAAAAATCGTAAAGAAACTCGAATTTGACAAGTGTTCTTCAAACAAAAGAAAAATTGATAAATGCTCAACTGGATGAGATCGCGAATCTCAAGCTTCAGTATCAGGAAGCAAAGATTGAGAATAAGAGGATCAATTTGAAACTGAATAGTTACACTTCCGCCAGCTTTGTTCTCTAACACATTGTTCCAAAACCTATTGGAAAGAACAAAGACGGTGAAGATGTATACTCAGACGGAACCGGGATAGGGTATCACAAGGTTCCACCACCCATGAGAAATAATTTCACTAAAAAAACAATCTGGGTTGGTTAAAGAATCAGATGTAAGTGAGAAAAGTGAAGCTGAAAAACTACCTGATAATATCGATGTCACGTTTAATTCACAATACGATGAGGAGAGCATAAAATCTGAGGTTGTGAAATACGTTGTTGAAAAGGTTTTAAAATCTGACAGTGATTCCACAAATGAAGATGATGATTGTTTTCTAAACAATTACATCCCGAAACCTAAGTCCAAGAACAACTTAGAGGACGAACCGACTCTTGTCATGTACAAGATGAATGGTTCAGATAAGTTGTACTCGGATGAAGAGTTTCTGATCGAGAATGTCAATGTGGATAAGCTGAAGAAAGTTTTTAAGTTGGTTGAAATTGATATTTCAGAGGTCAATGGATTGTCAAGTTCAAAAAGGTTTTTGAATTTTCAAAGAGATAAATCTTACTATAACAAACCTAATATGCCACCACGTTTTAACAATAACAACATAAAAAAGAGGGTTTGCTTGGCAACAGGGTGGTAAGAATTATCAACGAAGAAATTTTCAAAAATAAAAGTTTGTAAAGATAACAACTTTTGGGAAGAGTTCGAGTTCAATGACCGAACAAGAGTCTGAGATTTTTTCAAAGACTAACTAAGAATTTTTCACAAAGAAAGCCTCACAAACACAGACTGAGGGTCAAAGTTGTGTTGTTGATACCCGAACGTGCTTTAAATGCAACCAGATTGGACACATTGCATGAAAGTGCTCCAATCAACGACCCAAGTCTGTGATTGTCGAGAATCCAAAAAGGTCGAATGATGCAAAAGGCAAGGCGCCTATGTTTGTTGAGAAGAAGATTCCGAAAACTGAAAAAGTTAAAATCAATTCTAAACCAGTTAAACAACCGGTAAAGAAAAATGGTGAATCTTCCAAACATTTTACTCCTGCACAACAAACATGGATGCCAAAGTCTCAAGTCAAGGCATCAGCTGAAACAAAACCAAAGGTTTTTGATAGTGCTGCAAGACAAACATCTTCAACCAAATCGGTTAAGATGTCTATACCTTTGGATTTGTATCAAAAGTTAGAAAAACAAACTTCTTCGACCCCACTAGTCAAGAAGTATGTTCCCAAAAAGGTCCAACCATCTGGTCAACCTGAAAAAGATGAATTTTTCTTGTACAAAGAGGTTGAAGTTGGTACCGAGAAGAACTTGGAAATGATTGAAAAGAACTTCCAACCACTTTACACCACGAAGACACACCTAAACGTCAAGCTACCCGAGTCAAAAGAGGCTTGGGTTGCTTCATTTAACTAATTTGCATCTGAAATGTGCAGGAGCTCCCGAGATCGATATCAAAGTGGATAATGGATAGCAGAGCGTCCAGGCACATGACGGGGTGGAAAACTCTGTTATATGATGTTAGAGGTTTTAATGGTGGATACGTTGGTTTTGCCGGGAATCAAGGTGGAAGAATAATCGGGGAGGGCACTTTATCTAATGGTGCCATATCTTTTGATAGAGTCAACTACATTTCGGAGCTAGAGAACAACTTGCTAAGCATTTCTCAAATTTGTGACAGAATGTATACGACTCACTTCACCGACAAAGAGTGTTTGATTCTGAAGTCGGGGTTTGTTGTCCTCGAAGAATGGATCATCATGCGAGCACTGAGGGAGAATGATCTGTACATTCTAGACATGAGCATTGCAATAACAACTTCTGGTCATCCTCGGTATTTCGTTTCCAAAGTTACCAAGAAAGAGTCAATCTTGTGGCATCGAAAGATGGGCCACATACATCTGTGAAAGATGAATCACCTGGTGCATAACGATTTAGTTAAAGGCGTGAATCTAAAAAGTTTCACTTGGAAGGGGAATGCGTAAGCTGTCAGAAGGGTAAACAAACCAAAAAGTCGCACCCCAGGAAGATGGAAAACTCAATCTCGAGACCACTAGAAAGACTTCACATTGATCTCTTTGGTCCTGTGAACGTGAAGAGCATAACCGGTGATCTATATTTCTTAGTGGTTATAGACGACTACTCGAGGTATTCGTGGGTCATGTTCTTGAAGTCAAAGGATCAAACATATGAGAGTTTACTGAATCTGTTCAGGAAGATAGAAAATTTATACCAAAGGCGCATATGTCGACTACGAAACGATAATGGTACTGAGTTTAAAAACAGTCAGATGGAGGAATTCTGTGACAAAGGGTATTTTGCAAGAATTCAATGCGTTGTACACTCCGCAGCAGAATGGAGTAGCTGAGAGGAAAAACCAGACACTGATAGAGACAACACGAACAATGTTGGCCGACTCAAAGCTTCCTGTGAACTTTTGGGGAGAATCCGTATCTGCTGCTTGCTATACTCTTAATCGGGTTTTGACTGTGAAGAAGCATAACAAAACGTGTTTTGAGCTGATTAACAACAAAAATCCTAACTTGGAATATCTAGAGCCGTTTGGGTCCCCCTGCACGGTTTTAAATCCTGATGGAAAGTTTAGTTCAAAGAGTTTGGAAGGAATCTTTGTGGGTTATTCTAGTCCACGTAGACGAGTGTTCATTCCAGATCTTGGGAAAATCATTAAAGCTCAACATGTCGAATGTCAGGGATATACTATGCCTCCACAGAAACCTGGTGACTCATGGCGATTCAACTATGAAAAGTTATGGGAGTCATTTGATCTACCTGAAGAGCCAGAGTTTATTGATCAAATAAATCTATTTCAGGAATATGAAGCTTCCCAGATGAACAAATGGCCACCAAGTCTTCCAAGCGTCAACAGAATAGAAATGATCATGAAGCTGGTCCTAGTCATAATGGTCAAAGTAATGCTGATTTGCAGCAAACTCAGACAACTTCAGAATAGGAGCCTGCTCAATAAAATCAGACTGCAGTTTATGATGAATCAGAGTCTGACCCGGATAGCCCGACTTTCGATCAAGGTGATTCAGAATCTGAGGGGGAGCAGATCCAGTCATCAGATCAGACAACTCAAGTCGATGAACAAGTTGCAGATCAAAATGTTACGAATTTGGAAAGCGAGGTGAATGTTCCTAGTGAAGTTATGCCGAGGACTCTATCATATCACCCCGAGGAGTTGGTTATTGGAGAGTTGCAGTTAGGAGTTAGAACGAGACATCAAATAGACCAAGGCTTTGCTTGTTTTTATACTAAAATTGCACCATTACAAAATGATTTCTCACTCAGTTGCTTTATTTCACAGGTTGAACCGAGAACGTATAAAGAGGCACTGACGGAAGAGTCATGGGTTAATGCTATGCAAGAAGAGCTAGGTCAGTTTGAAAAGCTTGGAGTGTGGAAGCTGGTGGATCTTCTTGATGGTCATACAAAGATTAAAACGAAATGGGTGTTTAAATGCAAGAGGGGTGATAGGGGAGTGATCGTGCGCAACAAAGCTCGCTTGGTTGTTCAAGGTTTCAGTCAACAAGAGGGAATAGATTTCATGGAAGTTTACGCCCCAGTTGCTAGACTCGAATCCATACGCATCTTTCTCGCATTCGCCTCATGGAAAGGGTTTAAAGTATACCAGCTGGATGTAAAGTCGGCGTTACTGTACGGAAAAGTGAAAGAGGAGGTCTACGTCGGTCAGCCACCGGGCTTCACCGATCCGATTTACAAAGATAAAGTCTACCTCTTGGACAAAGCGCTGTACGGATTGCACCAGGTCCCGAGAGCCTGGTATGAGATACTCTCTCAACACTTGCTATCCAATGGATTTATTCGAGGAAAGATAGATGCCACTCTTTTCACAAAGGAGGTCGCTGGACATCTGCTGATTGTGCAAATATATGTTGATGATATTATTTTCGGGTCCATAAACGAAGAACTCTGCAAAGAATTTGAGAACATGATGAAGCAGAAGTTCGAGATGTCTTCAATGGGTGAGATGAAGTTTTTCCTTGGGCTACAAGTCGATAAAATGCCGGAGGGGATCTTCATACATCAAACAAAATATGTCCACGATGTTCTGGAGAAATTCGGGATGTCAGAGACTGCACCTATGTTCACCCCATTAGCAACTAATCACGGTATTAACCCTGATCTCACCGGAGGGGAGGTCGACGAGACGCTATACCGTTCGATGATTGGTTCGCTGACGTATCTCACTTCATCTCGACCCGACATTATGTACCCGACCTGCCTCGCGGCCCGTTATCAGTCAAGTCCAAGATCTTCACACATGGTCATCGTCAAGCGGATTTTACGCTACCTGAAAGGAACTCCTAGCTTGGGGTTGTGGTATCCAAAAGACGGTGATTTTAAACTTGAAGGTTACTCTGATTCTGATTTCGGATGCTGCAAACTGAATTCAAAGTCTACTACAGCAGGATGCTAGTTTTTCGGACTACGTCTGGTGACTTGGCAATGTAAGAAGCAAACAACCGTTGCACTTTCAACGTGTGAAGTAGAGTATGTTTCAGCAAGCAGTTGCTGTTCTCAGATTCTATGGATCCAACAGCAAATGAGAAATTATGATTTGCAATTTCTTACTACTCCTATCTATGTAGATAATGAGGCAGCAATCAACATAACTAAAAACCCGGTACATCACGCTAAAACTAAACACATAGAAATTCGACATCACTTCATCCGAGATTGTTTCGAGAAGAAGTTGATTCGAATTGAAAAAATCCACACCGACGAACAAAAAGCTGACTTACACACAAAACCGTTTGATAAATCACGTTTTCAATATTTGTTAAAACTAAACGGTATGAAACTTTTGTCGTCAGGGGGATCTATTGTTGGTGTTGATGAATAATCCAAAGCATAGCACGTTGGGAAGCAATCTGCTCTGGTTTGTCAACTTTTTAGATGTTTTGGTATTTAGGGGGAGATAGTTTATAGAAATTCCGAAAACATTATAAATTGTAAAAAATACAAAAACAATAGAAATTTCAAAATGTAAAAAACAACAGAAAACCCAAAAAGAGTTTGTGTAAAAAGAGGAAATGGTAGTACATTAGCTAGATTGTCACGGTACGCTAAAGATTTGTAAAGTTTAAAAGCGTTAAACGGTCTCACTGATGATGTGTTGATAGGTTTTTACACATTTAGTAAGTTGTTTTTAGGATATAAACCTAAATCATATCTTGCTTATTTCGTGGGGAACATCTCTCGGATATATAGGTAAACCCTGAAATCTTGTTTGAAAGATTGCCTGTTTATGAGATACGAGGTCTATATACTTAGTAATATCTGGGGTATTATACCAGGACTTCTGATATTGCGGAAGCAATGGCCTAGTCCTCGTATAATAATTTATGCGCTTTAAATATAAAGCTTTCCCTCAGCATAAAAAAATGATAAATATAGAAAGATCAATCAAGTGCTGTTGTAAAGAAGATCCCTAAGTGGGACACACCCAAAGCCGAGCCATCATCTCTCTGTCTGAACGGAAGTTCTAACCTGAGCTCTCATGATCTCGCTCTACCCAGAACACATATATCATTATAGTATATTCACCTGTAAGACTGAATATAGGGAATCTGGATACGAGAGTATATTCTAAGGTGAGACACGCGAATAAGTTAAGGTTTTAAAACACTAAATCTGTATCCTGAAACAGTTGAACTTTGTGTGAAAATTTAAGTGGATCAGTATATCGACAATCTAGGTGAATCGTTTAAAGCTTAAAGTGAAATATAAGCTCAATGGTGCTTGTGACACATCGGTAGCTGATATGATCCTCTAACACAGCTCACAAAATATGTTTGTATATAGTTTCCTGTTATTTCATTTCAGCTTAAACCCAAAAAGATTTTCAGTGTGTTTTGACATAAACTTTCTAAAATTTAAAAAGATTTTATTTCTGCTTTAGTTTTTATAAACCATTATGGAAAGCTGATCTTCAGAATCTCAAATGCGATGCAGATAAAGTTTTGCTGAACGACTGGGTTAGGAGCTTATCTGAATTTTGGGAATCCTAAAAGTAAATCAACTTCAATAATTGAAACTTGTATCTTTCAGAAAAAGTTGAAAATTTTGATTAAAAATGTCAGTTGGTTCGAATCGGGTCAACCAAGGTCATTAACTTGGACTTGGTTGACAAATCGAGTAACCAGGGTCATTAACTTGGACCTGGAAACTTGAGTGCATGTCAAAAACTAAAAAAATTTGAAAAAGTTAGAATATTTGAAAATCTAGCTCGAATGATCATCCGATCGGATGACCATCCAGTCGGATGGCCATCCGAATGGATGCAGCCCCTATAGATAGTTATTCGCCAGTCAGAAGTCTCATTCGATCGACTAGACATCCGACACACTCACACATTTTCTCTCAACTGTTACTTTGTGTTTGATCCATTTTCTTGCTGGAACGTTTTCATAGGCTTGTTGGTTAGCACAACTCTCACTATGGTGAAGGTAAGAATCACTGATTTCATCTCTAAATACTTGATTTTGATGATTTTTTGAGCCGACAGTGCCGACCTCATTATTTCTTAGATCTAGGCTTTGTGTGTGGGTATTTCATGAAATTGATCATTGCTTAGTGTAAATCGACCATAGATTTAGAAGTTTACTGTTCCAATTTCATCAAAACAGGGTTAGATTTGAACATAAGCTCATTCGACACATTGACAGCCGAACATGCTTTTTGCTAGATTTGGAGCAAATTAGGAAGTTTTTGAAGAAATTGAACATAGGGTTTTCTTAATCGGCAAAAGTTCTAAGAGAAATTTGATTCAATTTTGTAAAAACATGAAAGATTTGAATTGATGTGTTTGATTTTTCTTGAGTGTTTAACTGTTTCACTCGAATGATCATCCGATCGGATGACCATCCGAACCATTTCACTATCTTGATGATCATATGGTTTTCACTCGAATGATCATCTGATCGGATGACCATCCGAACCATCATACAATCTTGTTCATTTTGCCATTCAGTCGAATGACCATCCGGACCATGTTACTTTCATGCTTACTTTGCTATCCGGTCGAATGGTCATTCGGACCATTTTTCATTCAAACCATTTGTCTGTCAGACCAAATTCATCCGAGCGGATGACCATCTGATCAGATGGCCATTCGACAACTTGTTCATTCAAATGGAGTACACAGTGTAAATGTGTTAGAAAATTTTTGAAGTTTTGAAAATTATCACTATGTACTATGTGTCTCGATAAGCGTGCACTTCCTGATAATGAATTTTTTACAGGCAAGGGCTTCTGATTTTCACAACAAACACAATATATGTTGTGTTTTAGATGAGAATTATCCTAACATTGATCCATTCAAAGACGTTGTGCCGTTCTTAAGGGAGAGTAGGATTTTTAAGGCACTAACAGATAGGCATAAGTTCTACGGTTCTCACATTAGATTCTTTCGGAATGTTGCACGTTACGTGGAAGAAGAGAAGGCGATACACTCTGCTGTTAGGATCAAAGACGAGAATGATAAAGATGTTGATCTACCTATGAAGATAACAGTGGGAGACATTAGAAGGGTGTTGGATTTGCAGGAGTCCTTGTGCGGTCGTCTCATCCCTAAGACTTGTTTGCTCTGAATGGAGTGCCTCGTGGTTCCTCGAGTGCCAGCCGAAGAGAGGAATGCCGTCAAATAGGGCGCTATTGGCCACTAACCACTCGCTCGCCGGACGCTCGGGCTCCGCGCTGCAAACCCCGAGATACTATTACGACGAGGAATGAACAAAAATCTAGAGCTCTAATTCAAAATTCTCTCGATTCATCCCCTCCTGAGGAATTACCACCAGGAATTCAATGAACCAAGCCCTTTTTTTAACTACAAAATTTCGATTTAGCCGACGATCCAATAGAATAACGATATACAAACAAAAACCAATCCCAACGAAAAGGCAGAATAAATGGGATTGGCAAGTAATACTACTCCCAGACCCCCTAATATAAGACCCCTTTTTTTATTTTTTAAAGCTCTTCGAATTCTAAAATTGAATTTTCTGATTTCCTAATTTACCGATCTAACTAACCACAATTTAACCACAATAGATCGTGCCTCTGAGATTAAAACCAAATTTACTGAAATATTATTCTATTAAAGAATAATGAGATGAGTTGGATAAATATACAGATCTTTCTATTCTTCCATCCCTCTTGACTATATAGGTAGGGGCTTAGCTGCTCCTAGTCAGATAAAAGTTCTATGCTGGGGCTCTCGGCAACCCTGAACTACTAAAAACCTGGCCCTTTGGTGTGCTAAAGATTAAGATCCCATAATTGGTTCTGAACGTTTGTGCAAGGGACTCTGGTTACTTATGGGATATACTGGATTCATTAATGATAAAGGTTACATGAAGTCAAAGTTCTGTAGGCCTTACAAATTCTTGGTACACTGTGTAATTCATGCTCTAGCACATAGGAAAGGTGCTTATGATGAACCTTTGGATTATGTGATGAACATCATTTCAAGCTTGGTGCTCTATCGGCCATACAACATTTCTCAGGTGATTTTCAATCACATGCTGGACAACATAAAAGGTGAAAGACATGTCCAGTATCCGAGGTTTGTACAGATGTTGATAGATGATCAAATTCCAAATTTACCAAAGGATCCTAGTGATGAACTACCATTAGATCAGATGGACAGTGAGACGTTGAAACGGTTGGATGTGTATAGAGGAGTGAAACCGGAAGATGAACCGAAGTATAGGCAAAAGTTTGCAAAGATCAAGAAGCCGGATTATGTAGCTCCAGAGGGCGAAAACTGGAGACATGATGATAGCAATTCTGATAATGAAACAGATGGTTTGAAGCTGCTAGTTCTTTAGAAGACACGTTGGTGGTTTGTGAAGGAAGAGAAATCAAAGAAAAGAACTCCGAAAGTGACAACTCTGAGAGTTGTAATAAAGGGTAAATCAGAGAAACGGGAATCACCAGAAAGGTTGGTAGATAATTACTTTGAATATTTTACTAAAAATGTTAATGTTTGCGTTGCAGAAACAAAGAAGAAGAAATCTCCACCTTGTCTGGTTGATGAACCTGTGATACCTCCAACGGAAATGGTTAAACAAGGCGTTCTTCTTTTGAAGATCTCTTTTGCTGAGTTTGAAAAGTTGTCTGCTGATCAAAGTGTTAAAGATGCTGAAAAGATGGCAGAGAATGTGGAATCTGAAGCTGTTGGTGAAAAATTGAAAGAAAAGGTTGTAGAAGGTGAGGTGCATACGGATTCAAGTGAAACAGAAAGTGATATAGATCCTACAAAGATAGCACCTACTACATATAAGAGTGGAAAGTTCACGTTAAAGAGAACACCAAAGAAGAAGAAAGCGTCTGATGAAGAAGATGCTACATATGAGCCAACACCAATTGAAAAGGAAAAGTTGAAAAAGAAGGGTATTAGAAAAAGAAAGGCACGTCCAACTGGAGAGTTGCCAAGAAGAATCAAAAGCAGAAAGGATACAACTTCTATTCCAGAACAAGAACCTGAGTTTGAAAGAGTTGAAAGAGTAGAAGACGTTGAAGTGGAGATCACAGGAGTCAGAAAGTCAACACCTCCACCTTCACCTATAAATAAATCAATTCATATCTCTGAAGAACGTGAGAAGACTCCAAAGAAACCAAAGTTAGTTGAAGAACCGACATCTGCTACAAAGAAACCTCCTACACCACAAAGCTCAAGTCATGGATTTCCTAAGGTACCTTCTGATTTAGGAGCAGGTCCAGTGGGGTTAGATGATTTCGGCGATATTTTTAATGATGCAAAAGTGATAGCTTTGCAAAGAAAGATAAGCATCTTGGAAAAAGATAAGGAGAAATCTGAAGCTGAGCTAAATGCTGCAAAAGAGAAGTTGAAAAGTATTGAAGCTGAGAATGTTGCATTGAAAAGTGAAATTGATGAGCTGACTGATGTGGTTGAAGAGTTAGCTGAAAATATCATGGAGGTGAATGCACAATATAAATCAATTGATGATGCTAACAAAACATTGATGGAGATGTATGTTGATCTGCATTCATCTACTTCAAATGAAAATGATGTTCTGAAGAAAGAAGTAGAAGTGTTGAGAGCTGACAAGGTAATCAAAGATGAACAACTCAACATGTACACTGTGATAGAACACAAGCTCGGAATCAATGTTCAAGCAGTCTATGATGAGATAGAGATCTAAAGAGTCGAGGCTCGGAGGATAGAAAGAGAGAAAAGACTTGCTGAAGCATTGAAAGATAAAAAGAAGGGTGTTGTGATAGACAAAGAAGAAATTCTGGGTTTGACAAGTCAACCTGAACCTTCTCAATCTGATGAGGTAAATGTTTCAAACGCTGAAGATACTACTCATGATGTTGAAATGAAAGATGCAGAAGTAGAGGTTGAAGAAGATGTTGTAGTAAATCTTGTGATAGTTCCAATTAGTGAAGTGAAAGATGTGCTTCATAGTGAGTTTGCGAGTCTAAGAAAGATTGAAGTGGAACGTCGTAGATTGAAGGCGAAGATGAACAGGTTTAAAGTTGTTGATGATAACAAAGAGTTAGATGAAATGTTTGGGGATGAAGATGAAGATGAAGAAGATGAAGACAAAGATGAAAAAGACGACAAAGACAAGAAAGATGATAAAGATGATAAGGGTGATGATGATGATAGAGGTGGTGCTAGTGGTTTGTTGATTACAAAGCCATCAGGTCTGAGTTCTATTGAAGATTTCTTGAACGATGAACTGAACGAGCAACGTGAAGAAGATCAACACCATGGAGAATCTTCGTCGGCACTAAACATGTTGATCAGGTATTCCTAAATCTTCCTAAAGTCATTTATTTGAATCATTCAGAGGAAGAGGGGGAGTTAGTAGAGAACTGGACTAGAGAGTCCATGTTTGAAGAATTAGATATGGAAGATGACAGGTTTAAGTTCGATATTGAAGAGGAGATTCCACCGACACCTGATAGAGAGTATACGTTTAAGTTTGTGAATGAGGCTGATAACTTCAACGACATAATCATTGAGGAGGGATCAGATTCCAACCAGGACACTCTGTTTCATTACTCTAGTTTGGATGATGATTTTCGTACCTTTAATGAACTTTTCCGATCTCACAATGAAGAGGAAGTTAGAAGAAAAGTGGTTGAAAGGATTGCTACTGAAGGCATACCTGAAACTGTATCTAGAGAAGATCTTATGGTAGAAAAGAAGAGATAGTTCAAGGTTATGCCTGAGGAAAGGAAGTTCAAAAGGCCGCTACAGTTCTTTACAAGACATCCAGATAAATCTCTGGGTGATATTCTTTCGTGGGGCTATTTGGAAGATCTTAAAGTATATGCGATCAAGAGAGAATTCGGGGTTCAGTACTTTGAGTTCTTGGCTGATATAAAGACCTTACCTTGGTGGGACGTAGAGGAGTTAGTGAAGACCAAGAATATCAAGCAGTATTACTATGGTCCAGAAGTTAAGTGTCACGAGCAGAAATTGTGGGATTATATAAAGCTGCAAGCAGAGGCAAACTTTCCAGATTGGAAGCCACACCAACCGAAGCAGATTGTAAAGATTGATCCTGTCACATGTGAGAAAGATATTACTCTTGAAATCAAACGTCCAAAGTGTTTGAAGAACATGCCTCTGCTTGCAATGGAACAAGACTTTTACAAAGACTTTAAAGGCTGGATCTTCAATCCGAGCACATGTGAAGCTGTGATTACTCTTCTGGATGCAACGACAGGTGATTGGAGACGCATTTTTGTGCTGGATCCGATGTGGTTGGCGAATTGCTCAAAGAAAGAAATTGAATGCTTATTCTTCAAAAAGATCGTCTACAACGAACCTGATAAAGTTCAAGCTTAGCAGTATCAAAAGTTAGTGAATGTGTGCTTCGCGAAAGACATAAATTCTGGAAGATACTGGGAGTCAAAGTTCAGAGATCTTGAGTTAGAAGAATTCTTGAAGATAAAGAAAATAAGTGAAAGAATGAAGAAGATTCGAGCTAAAGCTGCTGAACAGGCTAGTTGGAAGATGAAATGGCCTGTAACTGATCAGACACCTATTGAATATCAAGAAAAGAAGATTCCTAGGTGGCCGAAAGCCAAAGATGGTGATCTATAATACAGAAAATGGTGGATTACTACTGGAAGACCTTTGAGGCAAAAGATGTTAGAAGAAAGGAAGGAAGAGAGGAGAAAGAAAGCGAGAGACAGAAGACGCAACAGGAAGGCTCGTTGAAGACTATACAGGAAGAAAGACTGCAGCTACATCCAAAGGGGAGTCTGTAGAAGCAAATGTCTGTAGCTTTCGTCTGTATTTAGTCTATATAAACCTGTTTGTGGTCGTTGTGTAGTTTTGTATATGTTTATATTATATCCGGGACAAAACGAAAGTTAACTTGTTTTGTAAAGTCCATCTGGACGGATGGAGTCCACCCGATCGGATGGACATACTCATCCGGATGGATGATCATCCGAATTGCATGTGGTTTCTCCCGGATGGAGCGCGCCTATAAATAGGAGGTCTTGGTTCTCATTTGACACACATAGTTCTGACTCCTAAGGCGAAGCTCTTGCAAATTCTCTCCGAATATCTGTACGATTTCACATCTTTAATGAGAATGGAAGCTTTAAACAATGTCTACGTTGTCGATCTTACTCCTACATCACAATTGGATTTCGCACAATCGTGGTGGTTGCAGATCTGACCTGAGCGCGTTCAATCTAAACCAAACCCCCGGTCCTCACAATATAGTGCCATTAAAAATCTATCGAAAATTTTAGTGGCATATTATAAGGAAAAATGTCACAGAATAGTAAACAAGTTTTAAAAGTATTCTACTTAGGTCACTCGTATTGTTTTTGTCCCAATTAAATAACTTAACATTTAAATCGAGTCATGTCCTTTTTTTGACGTGTCAAGAAAAAAATTGAGCATAAGCTATTGGGGTGAGATTATTTTAATATATGAAATTATATTTATTAAAAATAAAAAGATTAATTACATTAAAAAAACAAGTTACAATCCACGTCATCACTCGACGTTAGCATCAAATAAAAGGGAAAAAGAAACAAAAATCCACGTCACCACGGTTACCTATGAAATGGATGAAAAACCCCTTAATCTTAATGAAAAATGAATGTTAAGTGACCTAAGTGGAAGACTATTGAAACTTGAGTAACCTAATTGGAACCTTTTTAAAACTTGATTACTATTCTACAAATTTACCCCATATATAAAGTGTCACTAAAATCTTGAATCGTATACACCCCTACTTAAAACTAAATCATTTTTTATATCAGTTTGTCTATTAGTTATTCCATTTCCCTCCAAAAATTTCATCAATTTAATGACTCGATAATTTCCCCTTTATTTCCTAGTATTCCTTCCATCCCAAAATTCCTTGGTTAATAATATCATTCCAAATTTTCTCTCCATAATCGAAATCACTCCAAAATCAAAATTTTCAATATCATTCTAAGTTTGCCCATTTATGTTAATTCCAAAGATATCTCTATTTTATTAATTGTAGCGGGAAGAAATTAGCCTATGTATCTCTCATGGCAAATAAATGTTTTGTGGCTAAAATGCTTACGAGATTCGAGGCAATGGGAATGGTGATACACTAGAAAACCAACATTTATTCTTAGGCCATTTTAGTGGCATAGTTAAAAAGCCATTAAAAGGTAAAAGTATAAAAAAAGGTTGTTAAAATTTTTAGTGGCATAGCCAAGGTGCCAATAAAAAGTGAAACTACAAAAAAAAAAGGTTGTTAAAAATTTTAGTGGCATAGCTAAAGTGCCATTAAAAAGTGAAAGTATAAGAAAAAAATTGCTTAAACTTTTAGTGGCATAGTTAAAGTGCCATTAAATGCCTAAACTAGCGGCATAAAAACTAAATGTCACTAAAAGTGTGTACTAAGCAGATGTGGCATACATAAAGTTCCATTAAAAGTTAAATTAGTGGCACAAAAGCGATATATCACTAAAAGTGTGTGCCACCAAATGACATTTTTTTTGTAGTGACAGTTTCTGATGGAGGTTCCAGATTATTTGTAAGGTTAGTACATGACATGTTTTTGTTTGATACATTTTGCATGTAGTCATGTTTTAGAAGTTCTTCAGCCAATTGGTTAAGAAGATCTTCAGAATTTTCTGGTTGTTTTGATAAGTTTATATCTTGAAAAGTTTCAGCAGAAATTTTTGTTTCTGATGAGTCATCAAATGATACATATAAACTTTCTCTTATTGTCCTTGAATTTAAAAGAAAGATTCTATAAGCTTTTGAGGACAATAAGTAACCAAGAAAAATTCCTTTTTCAGTTTTTCTGTCAAATTTTTCAAGACTATCAAATCATTAAAGAAAAAACATCTACAGCCAAAGGTGTGTAAAATTTTGATATTTGGGATCCTTTGGTTGATGATGTTATAGGGAGTTTTCTGGTGTCTTTTGTTAATGATAGATCTGCTTTGTGTGAAACAGGCATTTGCAATTGCTTCAGCCCAAAAGTAAGTGGGCAGTCTGGCATAAGCAAGCATTGTTCTTGCTGCTTCAACCAGGGTCCTATTTCTTTATTCAACAACTCCATTCTGTTGTGGAGTTCTTGGAGAAGAAAAGTCATGAGAAATTCCTGTGCTTATAAGGAAAGTCTCAAGTTTTGCGTTTTTAAATTCTGTTCCATTGTCAAATCTGATCCTTCTGACAGGCAATTTCAATAGATTTTCTTGTTTTTCTGATGAAATTGATGATCAGATCTGGTGTTTCACTTTTCTTTCTGAGAAACCCAACCCAAGTGTACTTGGAGTAGTCATTTACAATGAATAAAATGTATTTCTTTCTAGAAAAAAACTTGTTGTTTTAACAGGTCCACAAAGGTCCGTGTGTAATAGTTCTAGATTTTCAAAAATTGATGATTCAGAAATTGTTTTATGTAAGCCTCTTTTTTATTTTTGCAGATCACATGCTTCACACATTTTATCCTTTTTGGATGAAATGAATGGTAAGCCTTTTACCAGATTCTTATTTGTCAGTTGGTTTAGAGTTTTGAAATTTAAGTGGGCCGATCTTTTGTGCCATAGCCAACTATTACCTTTGTTTTCTGTTGAAAATAAACATAATTGAGGATGTTCAATTTCTTCTTTAAAGTCAAAGTAATAGATGAAATTTTTTATTGTTTTTCCACTTAAATAAACTTTGTTATCATCTAAACCAACTAGTAAACATTTTTCTGGTAAGAAAGTTACCTGGAAGCCTCTGTCACATAATTGCCCACAACTTAATAGGTTATATTTCAAGCCTTCTACATAGGCAACCTTCTCAATGGTTAATGATCCATACTGTATGGTAGCATAACCCATAGTTCCCCCATTAACCCTATTTCCAAAATTTACAAATTTACCCAGTTTTTCTTAATAATTACTAAGCAAGCTCCTATCCCCAGTCATGTGCTTGGAGCTTTAAGAATTGCAGTACCAGATCTGCTGCACTTGATGGTCCTGAAATGGTAATGTTAGAGATTTTTTGGTACCAAAACCTGTTTGGGTAGTTTTTCTGATGAAATTACTCTTGATATTTCTTCGTCGGATAAATAATTCTCATCAGAACTTCTGTTTAATGCTGAGCAATTAACAAGATGGTTTTCTTTTGAGAGATGGTGTTGAATTAGCTTCAGTATTTCAACACACATACAACTTATTTTGTCTACATGTTTTGACAAATTTGATTGTGATGAAAGATTATTGTTGTATCCCTTTTGAATTATCAGAAAAGTTTAGTTGAACTCATCCCTTTTTCCTTTTAAACTGCTCTTGGATGCCAGAAAAAAAACTTATTATAACTTCCTGATTTGTAAGATTCGGCATCAGAATCTGATTTTTATCAGAAGTGTTGTCTGATGCCTTTACAAAGGTGGTAGGATTTCTAGTATTTGTTTTTACATAACCTAATCCTTCATCTTTGTTCTTAGGTTTTGCTTCAATAAAGTGTATAAAATCTTTTTATTGTTGAAAACCCTTTACATTGATCTCATTGGCATGGATTTTTTGTATAAATTTTTTTCTTTCTTGTTCATAAAATTCAATTTTAGCTTCCTTTGTTAGATTCTGTTCAATTAGTAATTGGTTTTCAAGCTTGAATTTATCGAGCAATTTTCGCAAATCATCAAATTTTGTGTTTTCTGATAATTGTTAATCTTGTAAAATCACAAAATCTTTCATAAGTTTGTTTAGTTGTTCTTCCAAATCAATGTCATCTGAACTTACTTTGTGTTCTGATAAACTGGAGCTTCCATCAGAAATTGTAGTCATTAAACAGAAATTAGCCATTTCCTCTTCTTTTTCATCAGAAGAGTCATCAGTTAGCCAGGTATCTGTACTTGCCATAAGGATAACTTTCTGTTGTTTTCATTTAGCTTCTTTAAGCTTCTTTCCATAGTAAGCTACATCTTTCAGTTTCTTGTTTTTGCACTCTGATGCATAGCGCCCCTTTTGTTTGCATTTGTAGCAAACTATCTTTGCCTTTCCCTTCTCTTTGGATCTACCTTCCATCCTCCCTTTGTCACCCTTCTGGTACTTGCCACCTCCACCTCTTAACATTTGCTTAAAAGTTTTTATGAGCAGGGAAATTGCCTCAGCAAAGGCTGAAAAATCTGATGAGGTATCAGAAATTTCTAAGCCTTGGCAATTAGAGGTTTGTGGACCAGAAATGGTTACTCTTTATGTGTTAGAAACAAGAGAAATAGGTCCTCCCTTGTGGTTTGAGTTCTCATTATCTCTTCGTCTCTTGGGACAAGGATGCTATAAAGATCATGTAAATTCATGTTCTCTAATTCTAAGGTGGATGCCAAAGTCATTGTGAGACTTCCCCATTATCTTAGCAAGGCATCCAGAAAGTTTGCATTTCTTTCATCATTTGACTTCTCAATACCAAACTTTTTAAGATCATTTAAAAGTTTTTTAAACCTATTGTATGTTTCTGAAAGACTCTCGTTTTGAAGACTTTTAAACCTTTCATAAGAAGAAACATAATTTGTTCTTTTGTTTCTCTTCATTCTTTATCCTCCTTCACAAAGATTTTCCAATTGATCCCATATTTCCTTAGCAGATGCACATGCATCTACTTGCGAAAATATTTCATTTGGAAGTGTCATAACCAAGAGTGATTTGGCCCTTTCATCAACCTCCACCATATCATTATCTTCTTTGTTCTAATGTATTTCTTGTTTAGGAGCAAAAGATATACGAATTTCTTGTGTGTGCTCAGTTGCTGGAACAACAGGAATTTCAACAATGGGTCTATGTGGGCCTCTCTCAATGGATTGAAATAGAGCTTGATCATATCCATTAAGGAAATTGATCATCCCGATTCCTCATTAGGGGTACTCCTCTCTGACTAAAGTTGGAGGCTTTGACATAGATCCAATGTTGAAAGCAATGTTCCAAATTTGAAAGTTTGCCATATTTAGTTAAAGAGATTGTTATCAAAAAATGAGCAAATGATCTTTTGAAAATAATTTGTTCAATCAGCTCCGATACCAATTGTTGATCCCAGATACGATGCTCTTTGACTAAGTATGGCAATAGATTTCAACAAGTATGAAAATTTTGTGCGGAACTAGAAATTAAACTTTCAAGAAACACAATTTACAGAATTTTCAAGTATATATATCACTTTGAAAAAACAAAATTGTTGACTGTTACAAATGAATTCTCAAAGAATTCTGTAGTGAAGGGTAATGGAGTTTTTGGTGTATGTAATGAATGCTTGGCTCAACTCATTTAACCTTTGGTGTTGACATCTCTATTTATAGAGAGTCTGGGTAATGAATAAACATTTGTTCTGCAAAAAGTAGCTTTTGTCATATTCATTAAATCCATGGATGTCAACTTCCTACTTTTCATGCGTGTCAGGGCCTTATCTCTAAGACAAGCTGGCTCATCAGAAATTCTGATGGCCAGCTTACTAGAATTCTGTTGAGTTTGATCATCAGAAATTCTGATGAACAGAGTTTACCAGATTCTGATGATAAATACCAGATTTATCATCAGACTCATCAGAATGGCTTTTTCTAATTGTCCTCTCTTGTCTTGATCACTTTCTGATCTTCGTTAAAAATATTTCTTTCTTTCTTCTCTTGTCCTGTTATCTTATAGACACCTTTTTATTGATCTTCTTGACTTTATCTTCAGCATATGATCAGATTTATCATCTTTTTCTTCAATATTTATAAAAGTTTCTTAACAAATTTCATAGATAAGAGTGTGATAAGTTTAACTATAAAAAAATACTGGTAGCTAATTACATGGAAAGCGGCATATTCCTCTAATCATGATGTATTTTTAAAAGAAACATAAAAATTAACTTGTATTTAAGAATATCGTACAAATTTTATTTTTTTAAATAATAAAAAGGATCTACGTGACGTCGTTATTTTTGTTAATGAAAACTATATAGATCCAAAACGTAAAATGAACTTAACATGAATGGGTACAAGTGTTAAGTATTTGTAACCATTTGTTATCTAGCTAACACCTAAAACAATAATCTTTTTTATAATTATAATCCCTTCAAAATATAGTTTGTATACATGATTTTCTAAAAGTAAAACGACATACATACATATCTCAAACTTCGTCACAAATTATTATTTTTTACGGTTCGTAGTTATCCATAGGAAATTTATATATAGGTTGTTGTTTGATTAATGTCAGTTACTGTAATTAGTAATCTTAGTAATGAAGGACGGTTCTAAATCAAAGCACTTTTTGAGATTACATACATGAAACACATCATGTATTCCTGACATTTCCTCTGGCAGTTGTAGCTGATAAGCTACGGGTCCTATTCTTCTAATAATCTCAAAAGGTCCAACGTACCTGGGGCTTAGCTTTCCTCTTTTAACGAATCTGACTACTCCTTTCCATGGAGAAACTTTTAATAATACCTTATCTTCTACTTGAAATTCTAAAGGTTTTTGTCTGTTATCTGCATAACTCTTTTGACGATCTCGTGCTGCTTTTAGTCTTTCCTTGACTTGAATTATCTTGTCCGTCGTTTCTTGAACTATCTCTGGTCCAGATAATTACTTTTCTCCGATTTCTGCCCAACAGACCGGAGTTCGGCACTTTCGTCCATAAAGTGCTTCAAATGGTGCAGCATTAATGCTAGTATGATAGTTGTTATTGTAGGAAAATTCTATTAATGGTGAATGGTCGTCCCAATTTCCACCAAAATCAATTACACAGGCTCAAAGCATATCTTCCATTGTCTGAATTGTCCTTTCGCTTTATCCGTCCGTTTGTGGATGATAAGATGTGCTTAGATTTAACCTGGTTCCCATTGCTTTTTGGAAACTTGTCCAAAAATGAGAAGTAAAACGGCTATCTCTATCAGATACAATAGATAAAGGAATTCCATGAAATGAAACTATTTCATTTACATATAACTTAGCTAACTGTTCCATACTGAAAGTTTCCTTCATTGGTAAGAAATGAGCAGATTTGGTCAATCTGTCAACAATCACCCAGATTGTATCATTTCCTTTTCGAGTCTTGGCTAATTTGGTACCAAAGTCCATTGTTATCAATTCCCATTTCCATATTGGCATTTCTAGTTGCTGTAATAACCCTGAAGGTTTTTGATGTTTAGCTTTAACTTGTGAACAAGTTAGACATTTAGCAACGTAGTTTGCTATATCCTTTTTCATTCCTATCCACCAGAAATTCTTTCTTAAATCTTGATACATCTTATCACTTCTGGGATGTATCGTATACTTATACTTATGAGCTTCTTCTAGAATTCTGTGGCGTAGGCGTCCTTGTTTAGGTATCCACATCCTTTTCTTATGGAACTTCCAAATTTCATCTGATCCTTGTTCTAATACCTTAATCATTCCTTTTAAACCTTCAGTGTAACAACTCTCACCAAAATTATTATTTCTTATTTATTATGTCCAATAGGAAACCCTAATTAAGACCCCCAAGTAATATTGCATGACCCCTAAAATTTTCAGAACAGTTGGAATCAGGATCAGGGCCCCCTAAAACTCAGGGGGGGGGGGTGTTCCCTAATTAGTATTATCCACACAGTTCGCTGTAGAATTTGAATTTTATCGAACCGCTGACTCACCCATGCTATAAATCCACGAAGCTACCCTACTCTAAAAGTGCCCCCGTCGCGCTACGCGACAGGGATAACTTTTCAGTATAAGTAGAAGGGGTTGGCACTTGCATGGCTGCGTTGGTTCGACGTTCAAATTCGTTTTATACACTGAGTTTTACTCTATTTCGTTCAAAAAACACACACAAACTCGAATCTCTGCTGCGACAACAGGGTAATAACTCGATCACTGCTACGATACAATGTCCGATTGATTGAAACCAATCCGATGGATGTTTAAGTGCTGCCCGAATCCGGGCTATACTTTGTCATTCGTCGTGAGGGTTTCGATTTCGTGAGCTTATCGTAAATGTAGTATTAAGATATTGACCAAGTTTCGTATGCATTGTTATTTAAATTAGGTTATCAGGCTTATCAGTAGGCTAAACTCTGCCCAACTAAACTTGCAATATGAGTCATTCTCTTTTTATCAACAATGTTTTACAATACTCCAATCATTTTCAAAAGTTATAATTACAGGGATTAAGTCGTGGTTATCTTAAATCACTGGCTAGTGTGGTATTGTGCACATTACTAATCTCTCACGATTAGGTTCACCAACCTAACAGTGATAATCATCAGTACTTGGGTGAAAGGACCCAATAGTGGTATGACCATCGTCACCATGGTGTGACACGGCGCCAGATAAGAATAAGATAGTAGCCATTGTAATAGCTCTTATGCTGTAATTTATAACTATGTGTCGTTTTATCAAATTGAGTGACTCGCCAGTATTTCCCCGCTGATAAAATATTCTTAAAACATGTTTCAGGTGACCTACTGTGAATCAAGGAAAACCTGCTACGGAGCACTAACAAGCTTGAAGTGGTGGCTCAGTAAAATAAATAAACATGTTTTGTAAAACAAGGGATTTCCTAGTAAAATACCCTTTGTTGTAAATTACGGGGTTTGTCCCAAATTATGAAACAAAATAATTGGGCATTTTCTAGTTTCAAAAGATCCTGTAAAACTTCCGCTGTCAACTCAAATGATAAATACCACGGGTTTTCTGTCCCGCGGCTCCTGGACCGGGTCACACCGGGACGAGGGCCGTGACAGAAAAAGGTGGTATCAGAGCCACTGATTTAAGCCAATTAAGTATTTAGAAATACTTAATTTTCTGATTGCCATTCTGTGATTCTATTAAAATTTAATTTACAAAATTTTAACTTAGAATTTCGTGTGTTTCTTCATGTGTGCTAACAGCATGAATGAACTATCAGAAGCACTTCAAAACTTTACTATCCATACCATAGATATGGATACCACCAGTACCTTTACTGGGTACCAGGCTGATACTGAAGAGCCAATGGTATTCCAAGCCCAACTTCAGGAGAAACCGAAGACGAAAAAGAGAAGAAGACTCGTAGGCTGGAGGCGTGTGCGTATGAAGAAACCAGCGGTACAGAAAGTAATAAAGATTGAGGATCCGAAGGATAAAGGAAAAGGAAAAGGAAAAGAAATTGGGGAAAGTTCCAGGCAAGCCCAGGAAATGCCATCATGGGAGGAGCTGGATCGTAAACTGGCACTTAGTGACCTCATCGGACCTGCCGATGAAAACCTCTTCAATTACCCAGCGGAAGCACAACTTCCAGTTTATCTGGAACCTGCTATCCCAGATCCTATTATCCACCCCGACCTCTACCAGGAGAGCTAGAAGAATGGTGGACAACTGACTGGCAATTTCAGAATCTTTTAAATAACCCTAATACCTTTTTCCCCCAGTTTGACCCTAAGCCTGCACCAAACCCACCTATGAGCGCAGAAAACTTGGCTGAACTCCGTCACTACGTCGAGGAGCTGATTGATGCAGGAAACCGAATTAGGGATGTGGGAGAAAGAATCTCATGGAAATACGACGAGAGGGAACGTCATTTCTGAGATGCCAGCTGACTGTGGTTGTGTGGTTGTGGAAGTATGTGTTTAATAATAATATAATAATAAAAATATAATCATGTAAAATAACTAAAAATAAAACTTTTGTAACATATCCGGTGTGTACGGACGCATACTAATATATAAAAATATCAACGTCGCAAGTCGACAATTTTGGCTATACGTGTTAACGTGATTATGTGCGATTGTTTTATTGTGTTTGGTTGTTATTTATTTTATGCTAATCACTTATATATATTAATTATCAGATGGAACACGCTAGTAATGAACCAGTTAACGAGGTTAACCAATCCGAGCGAAACACTGGAGATAAATTTCTGAATAGGCAAGATATAGAGAATATTGTTGCTCAAGGAATAGCCAATGCTATTCCAGCAATCCTTGCTGCTGCCCGAAATCCAGTTGAACCTCAACCAATTATTCCTAGCAAACGTACTCACGGCGATAATTTCAGTAATAGTATAAATGGAGGCGGCAACATTAATAATAATGATAATGATGGGATGCAAGCCCCATTTCTTAAAAGAATGAAAGCTGCAACGCCTGGTTGCACTTATAAGGAATTTCTTGCTTGTAAACCAATCGAATTTGCAGGCAATGAAGGGGCAACTGCAGCACTGTGTTGGTTAGAGAAAACCGAAGCAGTAATTAAAATAAGTAAATGTGCCGAGGAAGACAAATTCATGTACGCGTCGCATCTTTTTAAAGAAGGGGAGCTAGAATGGTGGAATACGGTACTACAAGCCAAGGGAAGCGATGTGGCTTATGCCATGAATTGGGAAGAATTTAAAAGTCTAGTGGAAAGAAAATTCTGTCCCAAATATGAAAAGGAACAAATGGCACATAAGTTCCTAAACTACCGGATGGTGGATGTTGATTGTAGAGGGTATACTTCGACCTTCTTCGAGTATGCTAGAGTTGTACCAACCCTGGCTTCGCCAGAACCGGTACTTATTTCTCGCTATATTTGGGGTTTGATTGGCGAAATCCATGATATCGTTAAAGCTGCGAGACCTCGCACAATTGACGATGCAGTAGAATTAGCCAACACCTTGACGGACGGGTTGGTACGTACGCGAGAAGAGAACCGGAAAAAGGAAGTGGCCCAAAAGATTACCCAAGGATTTCGTGTGGGTAATAGTAGTAATTTCAAGAAAAAAGGGAACTGGGCAATCTTCCACTGCTCCATTTTGCAATACCTGTAAAAGAAAGCATTTTGGAAAATGCAAAGGGTATTGCAATTTCTGCAAAATTCCAGGGCATCAAGAAGAAGATTGCAGGAGGAAGAAATCAACAATCTGCTTCAACTGTGGAGAAGCTGGACATTTTAGACCAGACTGCCCCAAATTGGTCAAACCAGCTGACAATAAAGCCAGACCTGCTGAAGGAACTAATAAAAAGAACGCAAGAGCCTTTCAGCTGACTACTCAAGAAGCAGAACTCATCCCAGATGTGATAGCTGGTACGTTCCTAGTTCATGACGTTTATGCAAAAGTATTATTTGACTCTGGTGCAAACCAAAGTTTTATAAATACTTCATTCTGCCAAGCTCTTAACCTACCCTTAACCAACCTTAGACGAATTTTTATGGTAGAAACGGCAGATGGTAATTCTGTTCACATAGAAAAGGTCTTGCGAGAAGTAAAGATAGAACTCTTAGGCCATAAATTTTCTGCAAACCTGTTACCTATGAATTTAGCTGGATTCGATATTGTGTTAGGAATGGATTGGTTGGTAGCTAACCATGTTCGAATTCTCTGTGATAAGAATTCCATAGAAATTCATACACCCACAGGAGAAATAGTGGTAATTACAGGAGACAAGCCACGTAAGCCTATATAATTCATCTCAGTAATGAAAATGGCCAGTTATTCAAGAAAAAAAGGAATAGTGTATATGATTTCCGTAATCAATAACACGAAAGGTAAGGAACTTAAAGAAATTCCAGTAGTGTCAGAATACTCGGATGTATTCCCAGAAGAACTACCTGGATTACCACCCGATAGGGAAGTAGAATTTAGAATTCATCTAATTCCAGGAACTACACCAATAGCCAAGGCACCTTACCGATTAGCACCCACTGAAATGTTAGAACTGAAAAAGCAATTAGATGAATTGCTTAATAAAGGATTCATACAACCTAGTTCATCCCCTTGGGGAGCACCAGTGTTGTTCGTAAAGAAGAAAGATGGTTCAATGCGAATGTGTATCGATTATAGGGAATTAAACAAGGTTACAATTAAGAATCGATACCCATTGCCTAGGATTGATGATATTTTCAATCAACTGCAGGGAGCTAGATATTTTTCTAAGATAGATTTACTCTCCGGATACCATCAGTTGAAGGTACAAGAAGAATACATACCTAAAACCCTTTCAGAACTAGGTATGGTCACTACGAGTTTACAGTTATGCCTTTGGGACTAACAAATGCTCCGGCAGTATTTATGGTGTTGGTGCGTGCGTCTATCGACTTCGTCTTGTATCGAGTCTTGCATTGTTCATGACATGAAGATCGAGAATTCAAGATAAAAGCTAATTCTGCTTGAAGTGAGCTAATTCTGCTTGAAGTGTCATTATGTAATTCCACACAGAATTACAAGGTGATTTCGTATGAGCATGTAATTTCGTTTGTATCTGATTCCGTGTGAAGCATGTTTCATGCGGAATTAGATGTCTATAAATAGGATTAGTTCAGTGTCATTTGGTACGAAATCACTTAGAGGTTTTCCGACGGCGAAGCTCTGTCGAAGTGTTGTCTTGCTGTAAAATTGTTCCAGATCAATAAAAACAACAGTTAAAAGTGATATCTTGCTGAATTCAACTCATTATGTCTGTTTCCGCCTTTCATTTTGAGTAGAACGCCTCTGATTGACTCATCTCAGGTCAGAACACGATCCTACATGTGGTATCAGAGCCAGGTTGAGGAGTTCTGCAGATTTCAGCTTGATTTCATCTTGTTTTCTTACTTCTACACCTTCTTTTCTGAATTGAACATCTTTTAACGGTCAAAATGATCTGAATTTCACATATAACAAGCGAAACAGTGTTTTAATTAATCCTTTGGACCTTAATTCATTCTAAATTTGATAAAATTGATAATTTCGCTTGAAATTTTGTTCGAAAATGATGACATCAGCTAATTCCGTTTGAAATTGTTCAGTAATTTTGCACGGAATTATCATTCATTCTTAATTTCGCTTGAAAAATTGCTAATTCCACATGGAATTAGTAATTCTGCTTGAAAATCAGTTCGATCAAAATGACATCAGCTTAATTTCGCTTGAAATTGTTCCATAATTCCACACGGAATTACTTGATTTGGCTAATCTCGTTTGAAAGATCAGCTAATTCCACAGGAATTAGTATTTTCGTTTGAAGTCGTTCAAACGAAATTATAATTTCGTTTCAAATTCTTTATTCTGTTTGAAAACTGAGTAATTCCGCACGGAATTATCTGATTCCGTTTGAAAATTTCTAATTTCGTTTGAAAGTCTTGTGCAGGTTAATTTCGCTCGAGGTGGTAATTTCTCTTGGGAGGAATTCCATTTGAAAGATCTAATCTTGTTTGAAATTGTCTGGTTTAAGAAACTTGTTACTGAATCATGAGTGAAGAATTTTACAACGCATTTGCAACATCCCCGACTACTCCGGCTACTATTGCTCAAAACATGAACTTGGAAAATGAGACTGGAACTACGCAAAAACCTCCGAAGCTAATGAGCATTGAGGAGTATTATGGTTGGAAAGATCGATTTGAAAACTGGGTTCAAGCAAATCATTTGAGATCTTGGGAGTGTATTTTGAAAAAGTATGTATTACCACGTACTGATCTGCAGGTTGAGAAAGAAATCTCTGAATTCACTGATAAAGAACGAGACATGTACAGAGCTGAAAAGATGATGATTAGTCTACTTCAGCAAGCTATTAAAGAAGACATCTTTGTATTGCTTCAACATGACAAAACTTCAAAATCAATTTGGGATGCTCTTAAAATCAAATTTGAGGGAAGTGAGAAGATGATCAAAAGTAAAAAGGCATTGCTTAAGAAAGAATTTGATCTATTCACAAGTCTGCCAGGGGAAGATATAAAGAAATTGATTGAAAGATATTGCCACTTAGTGCGTTCTATGTCGTTGTTAAGCATAACCAAAGAACGAGAGGAATGGGTTGACAAATTAGCTGATGCTTTACCTCAGAAAGAGTGGGGTACATTTTTGATGATCTTAAAGAACACCGGAGAATATGATGGTTTGACGATTTCTCAGTTCATCGAGAAGATTGAGGGTCAAGATCTTGAACAACAAAATATTGCAAGGATGAATAATCCAAGTGGTCAACAAGATGTGAAAATGTATTACAAAGGCAGTGTTCAAGAGGTTTAAATGAGTCCGAAAATTCAAACTGCTTTTAGTGCTGGGAACTCATCTGGAAATGTTGATCAAAGTTCAAACAACAGCAGTGGATTCTCTTCATATCCGAGTGTTAATCCAAAAAGTTCAACTTCAAGTTTTCATTCTCAAAGTTCAAAAAGTGGGAATGGTTGTGTGATACAGTGCAACATTGCATTGAATCTTCCAGATGGTCAAAGTTTTTCTGAAGAAATTGCAAAAGATCACATGGCGTTACTTGCAACTGTACTACAATCCTATGAAGGTTTGGTTGCAGGGAGGATCGGAAATCCTATGCTGGCGAAAGAGGATTACGATCAGATAGACGCTGAAGAGATGGAGCTCATGGACATCAAATGGTGCTTAGCTAGTGTCTTGAGAAGAGCTGAAAAGTTCAAAATGATTACAGGAAGAAATGATTTCTCGGATGCACATGTTTCTACTTTGGGTTTTGATAAATCTTAAGTTACTTGTTTTCGATGCAGAGAGAAAGGTCATTTCAAGAGAGAATGCAAAAATCAAGAGGCTAGTGGAGCAAAGAATCCTTTTGGAAAAGATGATTACTATTGGAAAGCCATATATCAACAGGTTGCTCATCAACCGCATCAACAAAAAGATTCACAAACTGCTCATGGGAAAATGATCGAAGATGCAAACAAGAAAGCATATTATGGTATCATTGATCAAGACGATGAGAAAATGGCTCCTGGATTTAGCTGGGATAAGTTTGTAGATGAGAATGGGGAGTTTAAAGCTTTCATTGCAAAGATAGTTCAAGAACCTGATCTGTTTACAGAATGGATGAAAGTGATTAGTGTTCATGAAAAGAATTAAGAAGAAGAATCTGTTTCATCCGATGAAAGTTCAGAAGAAGCAACTGTTTTTTATCAAACATCATCTGATTCTGGTTCTTCAGATAATAGTTCTGAAAAGACATTAGATTTTGATCAAACACCTTCTGATTCTGGTTCTTCAAATGATAGTTCTGAAAAAACAATCGATTTTGATGAAACACCAACTGATGACAGTGGTGATAATGAGGAAGAAAGACATATTAATGTTGCAAAAACTCATCTATCTCCTGAAAGCTTTCAATTTTATTTTGCAGATCGCTTGGAGAAGCTGAAGGAGAGACGAGCAGCAAAAGAACAAAAGAAAATGAAGTGTGAAAGTATTGATAAAAACGAAGAGACTGTTCAAAATGAAGAAGTTAAAGTTGAAAGGGTGATTGAAGCTGAACCAGTGATTGAGGTTGAAAAGGTCATTGAAGTTGAAAAGATTGTGGAAGTTATCAAGCCTTGCTTAAAGTGTTTAGAATCTTGCAAGCAATGTGTAGAAAAAGATGAGAAACTAAATGAGCAAGAAAAGATGAAAGAACAATTATTGTTCAATCTCAATTATGTGAAAGAATCGTACGACGTGTTGAACAGAACAGTAACTGGTCTGCAAAAGACAAACTCTGAGAGAGAAGACGCGTTGACTATGATGAATGCTGTGATGATGACAAAGCAGAAGGCGATTAATCATTACATTGAAGAATGTGCAAAGTTGCAGCGGGAGTTGGAAAATGAAAAGATAGAAAATGAAAGAATCAGACGTTTATTACAGAGTTATTCTAGTTCTGATTATCTCATTGACCGAATTTATCCAACTGTTGCAGGTCTTGAAGCATTTAAAGATGAGAAGCCAAAGAAGAAGGATATTGGTAACAAACAGAGTGTCAGTTATAACAAGTGTCCGCCTCTGATTTGGGAAGGGTATTCTCCTAGAAAACCGAATGAGGAGCAAGTCGAAAAAGCAGTCAATATAAAGTTAAAGTCCGATATAACCGATGAATTACCAGAAAACATTGACGTCGTTTTTACATCGTCTGACACTGATCATGAGTCCGAGTTAATAAAAAAGGTGGTCGATCAGGTGTTGGATACAGATGAGGAGTCGGAGTTAAAGTCTGAGTCAAAGTCCGAGTTTGGGTGTTCAAGTTCGTCCGTTAAAAGTCCGAATTCGCCGGTCAACAGTCAAAAGTCGTCGGTTAAACGGGTGTACAATAAAGAATTCCTGTTATCAAAATCTAATTTGAATGACGAAGCAATCAAAGTGGCATATACATTGATTGATTCAGACAAATTATATTCTGATGAGGAATTTCCAATAAGAAGTGTTAATTTTGAAAAGATCAAAAAGGTTTTCAAATTGACAGAAATTAATATTTCTGAAATAAAAGATTTAAATCTTAAAGAAAAACCTAAAAAGTACACTTCAAGAGTTCAACAACGGTTAGACAAGAAAAAAGGTTACAGTTCTGGTTCTAGTTTTCAAAAGAAACCAAACCATAACGGTAATTTCAAAAAGAAAGGTCTTGGATTTATTCCACCTGAAAATTATAAAAATGAGAAAATTTCTAAAACAAACACAAAATTTGTTTCACGAGGAAGTGAAGAAGAAGAACAGAAGAAACCTTTCTGGAGACAGTCAAACCAGGAGTTTCTTGCTGAAAAGAAGAAGTTTGAAACTTATCAGAAGAAAGAGACTAGAACCTGTTTCAGATGCAATGAAGCTGGTCACATTGCATGGAACTGTCCTCAGACTATAAAGAAAAAACAGGGAGTCTCAGAAAAACTCAAAGAAATTGTTGTTGATAAAACTGAACCACCAATTGAAAAATTCAAAGTTTTTGAAAATTCAACGTATGAAGTTGGTGAATGTTCAAATAGATTTTACAGGAGATGTGTGAATCCTGACAAACAAAAGTGGGTTGTTAAGAACTCTGAGGTAAAATTTGGCGATGAATCTGATTCCATAAAATCAGAGGAGCCACAGGTTGTTAAAATTGGTGAAAACTCAGTTCCGCCTTTGGATGATGTTCATTTTCCACCATTGCGGGCTGAGAATTTAAAATCAAAGGTTGGAAAAGTTGAGATCTCGAATCAATTTTATTCTGAAAAGAATGATTTTGTTGTTAAAAAAGCTTTTAATGGGAATGTGAAAAAGATTTTTGGAAAGATGGTCGATGGGAAGGTAAAAGGGGTAAAAGAGTTTTATGAAACAAAGAAGGCAACTTTTTACCCAAGTGCAGATGAGGAGAAAACATCCTAGTTTGGTGAAGCTTGGATGTCAGTTTTTCATAAGTAAGAATTTTGACTTGCCGGAGCTTCCAGGTTGGTAAGAGTGGAGCAGGAATCGGCATCTTTCTTGAAAATGTTTGGTTGGTAAATCTACAGGTGATATCTTTATATTGTTATATTTTGATTTACATGTGGTGTTGGGTTGATAAGTGAACCTACATGTGGTAGAAGAAGGTGTTCACTTGCAAAAAGTTAATCAAGGTCATTGAGTTGAACTTGATGTAACTTTCATAAAAAATGTTTGAAAGAACAAGATGAATTAACCCCTAATCTACAAGTGGTTCTAAAAAAAACTTATTTTCCGGAAAAACCATTTGATTAAAACATACTTAAGTGTTTTGAAATCAATGGGAAAATAGTTTGTTGTAAGGGGGAGTTCTGTTTGTTTATGCCAAGTGGATGGCGAAGTGAAGTGATTTGATATCAGTTGTCACATTGATTGTAAAGTTTGTTTTTCAAATTTCCTTAAATGTGTTTGCATTTTAGGGGGAGTAAGAAATTTTAGAAAATCCAAAAACATTAGAAAATTTGAGAAAAAAAGACAAAAACATGATAAAATTCAAAAATGAGTTTTGGTGTCAAAAAAGAGGAAATGATAGTACATCAGTAGACAGTTACAGTATGCTAAAGAAATGTAATAATTAAATAGCATTAAACGGTCTCACTGATGATATGTCGATAGGTTTTTACACATTTAGTAAGCTTTTTCGGGATATAAACTTAAATTCAAACTTGCTCATTTTGTGGGGAACACTACTTGGATATATAGGTAACCCCTGAAATCTTGTTTGAAAGGTCCCTCTTTCTGAGATACTAGGTCTTTATACTCAGTGATATCTGGGGTATTATCCCGGGACTTCTGATTTTGCGGAAGCAATGGCCTAGTCCCCGGAGAATACTTTGCGCTTGCTTGAAATAAAAGCCTACCCTCAGCATAAAAAATGATGAAACATTGCAAAATGCTAATCATGTGCTGTTGTAATAAAAGATCCTCTAAAGGGGACACACCAAAAGTCGAAGCCGTCATCTCTTTGCTGAACGGAAGTTCTGACCTGAGCTCTCACGGTTCTTCGCGTTTAACCCCTTACAGATATCATCTGTGGTATATTCACCTATAAGACTGGATATTGGGATCTGGATACGGGAGTATATTCAAGAGGTGGAACACATGAATGAGTTTAAGTCCTTAATACACGTAATTCATATCCTGAATCAGTTGAAATTTGTGTGAAAATTTAAGTGGATCAGTATATTGGCAATCTAAGTGAATTGTTTAATTCTTAATGCTTAACTAAGCTCAACGGTACTTGTGACTTGTCAAAAACTGATATGATCCTCTTACACAAACTCACAAAAATATTGTCTGTAAATATTTCTTTACTACATTTCATTGTATTCATCCAAAAAGATTTTTAGTGTGTTTTTGCATAAATTTTGAAAAATTCAAAAAGATTTTCGACAACTGATGTTGGAGAGCTGACTTTCAAAGTTTCAAGTGCTAAACATGATGAGCATGTGGTGAGAGGGAGTGTGTGTCTAAAGGAGAAAATATTTTTGAATATGTGCCTACAAATGGTCATCTGAAATTGTTTAAAATGATAAATCTTTCTGGATAGATACCTGCAAGTAGTTTATAAATTTGTCAAATGTTAAATTTGTGAAATTTATTGTGAGATAGAGAATGTGCAGGATATCTGTGTGATAGAGAGCCAGGTTCCGATACCTGAGGACTTTGTGATTTAAAAAAGCCAGACTGCGATCCCAGCAAATCGAAAGGGGGAGTCTGAAGACATCCGAGTAGATAAGATTGTTCGAGGAGAGTCTGTTGATGCTGAAGGAGAGAAAGAGATAAAGTTTGAGGATGCTTACATGGATGCTGATGAAGAAAGAGAGCGATCAGACTAATAAAGACTGAAGATGTTGAAGACTCGACACTTAAGACTCGTCAACATTCGAGGGGGAGTCTGTTGGTGCGTGCGTCTGTCGACTTCGTCTTGTATCGAGTCTTGCATTGTTCATGACATGAAGATCGAGAATTCAAGATAAAAGCTAATTCCGCTTGAAGTGAGCTAATTCGGCTTGAAGTGTCATTATGTAATTCCACACGGAATTACAAGGTGATTTCATATGAGTATGTAATTTCGTCTGTATCTGATTCCGTGTGAAGCATGTTTCGTGTGGAATTAGATGTCTATAAATAGGATTAGTTCAGTGTCATTTGGTATGAAATCACTTAGAGGTTTTCCGATGGCGAAGCTCTGTCGAAGTGTTGTCTTGCTGTAAAATTGTTCCAGATCAATATAAACAACAGTTAAAAGTGATATCTTGCTGAATTCAACTCATTATGTCTGTTTCCGCCTTTCATTTTGAGTAGAACGCCTCTGATTGACTCATCTCGGGTCAGAACACGATCCTACATATGGATATGATAAAAAGGATCTGTAAGCCGTATTTGGATAAATTTGTAATTGTCTTTATCGACGACATACTTATTTATTCCAAGAGTCAGGAAGAACATTGTGAGCACGTGCATGCACTCTTAACTTTGTTAAGAAAGGAAAAGCTTTACGCCAAATTCTCGAAGTGTGAATTTTGGCTACAGGAAGTGCAATTTTTAGGTCACATGGTGAATCACGAAGGTATTCACGTAGATCCCTCCAAGATAGAAGCGATCACTAAATGGAAGGTCCCGTAATCAGCTACGGAAGTTAGAAGTTTTCTAGGATTAGCTGGATACTATAGGCGCTTCATTAAGGATTTTTCTAAGATAGTTGTGCCATTAACTAAGCTAACCTATAAAACGGTTAAGTTTGAATGGGGACCTAGGCAAGAAGAGGCTTTTAAGATTTTAAAGCAAAAGTTAACAAATACCCCAATTCTTGCCTTACCAGAAGGGACAGAAGATTTTGAAGTTTACTCTGATGCTTCTAAGCTAGGATTAGGATGTGTGCTAATGCAACGCAAAAAGGTAATTACGTACACCTCAAGGCAATTGAAAAAGCACGAGGAAAACTATACGACACATGACTTAGAATTAGTATCGATAATTTTTACCCTTAAGATTTGGAGACACTATTTGTATGGCAGTAAGCCAGTAAGTTTACAGTCTATACTAATCATAAGAGTTTAAAATACATATTTGGGCACAAAGAATTGAACATGAGGCAAAGGAGATGGATGGAAATTCTAAGTGACTACGACTGTAATATTCAATATCATGAAGGAAAGGCAAATGTAGTAGCAGACGCCTTAAGTCGTAAGTATCATGAAAAGCAAAGGCGAGTTCGTACTCTTAGATTAAATCTACAGATAGATTTAACGGAACAACTGAAGAACATTCAAGAAACAACACTCAAGGATGAGGTTGAAGGAATGAAGGGAAGAATAAAGGAATTAGAGCAAGGAGGTGATGGAATTTGGAGATTCCATAAGAAAAGAATCTGGGTACCTAAGCAAGGAAACTTAAGAAATAAGATTTTAGAAGAAGCCCATAAATCTAGGTATACCATGCATCCTGGTAATAATAAGATGTACCAAGATTTAAGGAATAACTTCTGGTGGATAGGAATGAAAAAGGACATAGCTAGATATGTTTCTAAGTGTCTTACTTGTTCCCAAGTTAAGGCAGAATACCAGAAACCTTCAGGGTTACTCCAACAATTAGAAATGCCTGTTTGGAAATGGGAACTAATAACCATGGATTTTGTTACTAAGTTGCCCAAAACCAGAAAAGGTAATGATGCGATTTGGGTAATTGTGGATCGATTAACCAAATCAGCTCATTTCCTGCCCATGAAAGAAACTTTCAGTATGGAAAGATTAGCCAAGTTATACGTAGACGAGGTAGTATCCTTACATGGAGTCCCACTCTCTATTGTGTCGGATAGAGATAATCGTTTCACTTCGCATTTCTGGACAAGTTTTCAAGAAGCAATGGGGATCAGACTGAACTTGAGCACTGCATACCATCCCCAAACAGACGGACAAAGTGAAAGGATGATTCAAACCCTAGAAGACATGCTTAGGGCATGTGTAATAGATTTTGGTGGAAACTGGGATGACCACCTACCCTTAATTGAATTCTCCTATAACAATAGTTATCATGCAAGCATCGAAGCTGCCCCGTTCGAAGCACTGTATGGATGAAAGTGCAGAACTCCAGTTTGTTGGGCAGAAATAGGAGAAAGCCAATTATCAGGTCCTGAAATCGTACAAGAAACCATCGACAAGATAACTCAAATCAAGGAAAGACTAAAAACTGCTCGAGATCGTCAAAAGAGTTATGCAGACAATAGATGCAAGCCACTAGAATTTCAAGTTTGAGACAAGGTTCTCTTGAAAGTTTCTCTTTGGAAAGGAATAGTCCAATTCGGAAAGAAAGGAAAGCTAAGTCCAAATTACGTAGGACCATTCCCAATAATCCAGCGAATAGGACCAGTCGCCTATCGCCTACAACTAGCAGAAAAGCTAGCTGGAGTATATGACGTCTTTCATGTATCCAACCTCAAGAAATGTCTATCTGACGAATCCCTGGTCGTACCTCTTCAAGTTATAGAGGTAAATGAGAAGTTAAAATTTGTGGAGAAACCATTGCAGATAGAAGACAGAAAGGTCAAGTTTCTCAAGCACAAACGACTAGTGCTGGTCAAAGTCAAATGGGATTCAAAGAGAGGACCGGAGTACACTTGGGAACTGGAATCAGAGATGAAACGAAAGTATCCCTGCTTATTCCAGTAAATCTCGAGGACGAGATTTTAATAAGGTGGGGAGGATGTAACAACTCTCACCAAAATTATTATTTCTTATTTTATTATGTCCAATAGGAAACCCTTATTGAGACCCCCAAGTAATATTGCATGACCCCTAAAATTTTCAGAACAGTTGGAATCAGGATCAGGGCCCCCTAAAACTCAGGGGGGGGGTGTTCCCTAACTAGTATTATCCACACAGTTTGCTGTAGAATTTGAATTTTATCGAACCGCTGACTCACCCATGCTATAAATCCACGAAGCTACCCTACTCTAAAAGTGCCCCTGTCGCGCCACGCGACAGGGACAACTTTTCAGTATAAGTAGAAGGGGTTGGCACTTGCATGGCTGCGTTGGTTCGACGTTCAAATTCATTTTATACACTGAGTTATACTCTATTTCGTTCAAAAAACACACACAAACTCGAATCTCTGCTGCGACAATAGGGTAATAACTCGATCACTGCTACGATACAATGTACGATTGATTGAAACCAATTCGATGGATGTTTAAGTGCTGCCCGAATCCGGGCTATACTTTTTCATTCGTCGTGAGGGTTTCGATTTCGTGAGCTTATCGTAAATGTTGTATTAATTTACTGACCTAGTTTCGTATGCATTGTTATTTAAATTAGGTTATCAGGCTTATCAGTAGGCTAAACTCTGCCCAACTAAACTTGTAATGTGAGTCATTCTCTTTTTATCAACAATGTTTTACAATACTCCAATCATTTTCAAAAGTTATAATTACAGGGATTAAGTCGTGGTTATCTTGAATCACTGGCTAGTGGGGTATTGTGCACATTACTAATCTCTCACAGTTAGGTTCACCAACCTAACAGTGATAATCATCACTACTTGGGTGAAAGGACCCAATAGTGGTATGACCATCATCACTAGGGTGTGACACGGCGCCAGATAAGAATAAGATAGTAGCCATTGTAATCACTCTTATGCTGTAATTTATAACTATGTGTCATTTTATCAAATTGAGTGACTCGCCAGTATTTCCCCACTAATAAAATATTCTTAAAACATGTTTCAGGTGACCTACTGTGAATCAAGGAAAACGTGCTACGGAGCACTAACAAGGTTGAAGTAGTGGCTCAGTAAAATAAATAAACATGTTTTGTAAAACAAGGGATTTCCTAGTAAAATACCCATTGTTATAAATTACGGGGTTTGTCCCAAATTATGAAATAAAATAATTGGGCATTTTCTAGTTTCAAAAGATCCTGTAAAACTTCCGCTGTCAACTCAAATGATAAATACCACGGGTTTTCTGTCCCGCGGCTCCTAGACCGAGTCACACCGGGACGGGGGCCGTGACATTCAGCATCGTCCTTGAATGCTGTTTCATGTACCTCTCTAATTTGCTCACTTAAATCTATCTGCAGATTTAATTTAAGAGAACGTACTCATTTTGGCTTTTCATGATACTTTCGACTTAAAGCATCAGCTGCTACGATAGCTTTTCCAGCATGATCATTAAGGATTTCCATCCAGCGTCTCTGTCTCATATTTAATTCCATATAAACAGTGTCTCCAAATCTTAAGGGCAAAAACTATGGCTCCTAACTCTAGATCATGAGTTGTATAATTCTCTTCATGTTTCTTAAGTTGTCTAGAGGCATAAGCTATAACCTTTTGACGTTTCATTAACATACATCCATATCCTAACTTAGACGCATCACAATAGACTATAAAGGCTTCAGTTCCTTCTGGTGATGCGAGTATGGGTGCGTTGGTTAACCTTTGCTTAAGAATCTTAAAAGCTTTTTCCTGTTTTGGTCCCCATTCAAACTTAACTGATTTGCAGGTCAGTTTGGTTAATGGAATTGCCATTCTAGGGAAATCTCGGATAAACCGTCTATAATATCCTGCCAGTCCAAGAAAACTTGTTACTTCTGTTGGCGACTCAGGGACTTTCCATTTAGTAATCGCCTCAATCTTTGTGGGATTCACATGAATTCCTTCATGATTAACCAGATGTCCAAGGAATTGCACTTCTAGTAACCAAAATTCACATTTTGAGAATTTAGCATAAAGCTTTTCTTTTTCTCAACAATGTTAGAAGTGTATGCAGATGCGCTGCATGCTCCTCTTTACTCTTAGAGTAAATTAGAATATCATCTATAAAGACAATTATGAATTTATCCAGGTATGGTTTACATATCATGTTCATCATCTCCCTAAATGCAGCTGGTGCATTGGTTAAACCAAATGGCATGACGGTAAATTCATAATGACCGTACCTTGTCCTAAACGTAGTTTTAGGAATGTCCTCTTCCTGTACTTTTAGTTGATGTTATCCTGAGCGTAAATCGATCTTAGAAAATAATCGAGCTCCTTTAAGTTGATCGAACAGATCATCGATTCGCGGTAGTGGGTACCGATTCTTAATCGTAACCTTGTTCAATTCTCGGTAATCAATGCACATACGCATTGATCCGTCTTTCTTCTTAATAAACAACACCGGTGCTCCCCATGGTGATGAACTTGGTTGTATAAAACCTTTGTCAAGAAGTTCATCCAATTGTTCCTTCAGTTCCTGCATCTCCGTTGGTGCTTATCGATATGGTGCTTTGGAAATCGGTGCCGTCCCTGGGATTAGTTGAATTCTAAATTCAACCTCTCTATCAGGCGGTAATCCAGGTAACTCTTCTAGAAAAACATCTGAGAATTTAGATATTGTGGGAATATATTTTAATTCTTTTCCTTTAGTATTAATGATTGCAGAAATAATATATACTATTCCTCATTTCCTTTCATAACTTGCAACTTTCATCATAGAGATGAATTTTGTCGACCTGGTTGGCTTATCTCCTTTGATTGTGATCTTTTCACCTCTTGGTGTACTTACTTGTACTGACTTTTGATCACATAAAATACTGGCACGATTGGCTACCCACCAATCCATTCCTAATACAACATCGAATCCGGCTAGATTCATTGGATAAAGGGTAGCAAAGAAATGATGGTTCAAGATTTCTATTCTTACTCCCTGCAAGATTTAACTAATCGTAATGGATTCTCCGTTTGTCGTTTATACCAGAAAATCTTGTGGAAGTTTGGTTAAGGGTTGGTCGAGAAGTTTAAAGAAAGAAGTATTAATAAAACTTTGGTCTGCACCAGAGTCAAATAATACTTTGGCAAAAATGTCGTTAACTAAAAACGTACAGGTAATCACATCTGGAATCATATTGGCTTTTTCAGCTGTCAGAACAAATGCTCAGGGATTCTTCTTGGGTCCTTCAGCTGTCTTAGCTTTGTTGGTTGCTGCTAGAGCTAGTTTCGGACAGTTCGGTTTGATGTGACCAGCCTCTCCACAATTAAAACATATTCTATTGCTAGGTTTCCTCCTACAGTCTTCTTCCTTGTGTCCAGATATTTTGCAAAAGTTGCAGTATATGGAGCATCTTCCAGAGTGGTTTCTTTTGCAATACTTACAGTAGGGTGTAGAGGAAAAACCTGTAACTTTCCCACAGTTGGAATTACCGTAGCGAAATTCTTGGGGAAGTTTTTGAGCTAAGTTCTTTCTCTGGTTTTCCTCTTGGGTGTGTATCAATTCTTCAGTCAGGGTATTGGCTAGTTCTACTGCTTTTTCTATGGTTTGTGGTCTAGCTGCCTTGACTACGTGTCTAATATCACTAATTAATCCCCAAATATAACGGGAGATTAACACTGGTTCAGGTGAGGCTAAGGTTGGCACTATCCTAGCATATTCGAAGAATATGGTAGTGTAACCTTTGCAGTCTATTCCAGTCATTTTATGATTTAGGAACTTATTGGCGATTTGTTCCTTTTCATTAGGAGGACATAATTTTCTTTCAACCATTTCCTTAAAGTTGATCAATTCCATATTATAAACTTTGTCACTTCCCCTAGACTGGAGAATAGTATTCCACCATTCTAAGGCTGCATTTTTGAAAAGATTGGAAGCAAACATAATCTTATCTTCGTCTGAACATTTACTTATCTTTATGACTACTTCTGTCTTTTCTATCCAACATAAGGCCGCAATGGCTCCTTCATTTCCTGAGAATTCTATTAGTTTGCAGGCCAATAATTCTTTATAAGAGCAACCGTAAGAGACGGTTCTTCTTCTTTTAGGAAATGGAGCTTGGATTATATATCTGTTATCGTTTATACTGTGACTTGGTTCAGTGTGTTGGCGTTTACTTCCATTTGCAGATTTATTATTTTCTGCTTCTTTAACAATCTTGATAATATAAGGCATAGTATCTATAATTCCTTGTGCTACTATGTGTTGGATGGCACTATTATCTAATTGGTTTCCATTATTCTCATTATTCTGGTTTTCCTGATTTACTTCGTTCGACATCTGAATTGTGAACATTTATCAGGTATTAATTATCACAGAATAAAATTTAGTACAAATATTTATACACATCATACAAACAGATTGATCAAAATCATCGAACATTGCGACTTTTACTCTTTTTCATATATCTATATATATGCATCTATTACAAACTATAACTGGAAATTAGACACACTAATAGTTATTCATCGATATTTATTTTAGTCTATCTATATTTTTTTACTTATAATTTTTCTTTATCAAAATACAAAATTACACATATATTTAAGTATTATCCTAGGTATCATTCATCCAGTACTTCATCTCATTCTCATCATATTTCCAAACTAGCTTCTCTCCTATCTGTCGAATTCTATTTCTTCGTCCACTAAGTTTTCACCATACTGATGGAGTTCCTACACATATTTTCGACTCATGGGTGGGTCTAACAGTGGTTCTGGCACTAGTTCTTCGGGAGCCTATAGTACTGAATACGACCTATTGTCATCTAACCATGGCTTATATTCTGAAGAGATTGGGGTTGGGATTCTAGGTAATTCGTGAGGGTAGAATGCAGGTATCGGGAATTGGTTTTCCTGGTTTGGTTCTAGCATTTGTTGGTCTAGGAATAAGGGTAACAGTGGCGGTTCGGCTATTTGGTTTAAGTTAGCGTCTACTACAGTAGTGGCTAACATATGGAAATCTTCCAACTGTCTATCTAGTTCCTCTTCCCACGGTGGTCTAATGACTTCTTCCTGAGTTTGTGCATTTACTTCCTTATTGGCTATCACTATCGCTCTCTGTTGTTGTAATTTCCTCATTCTTTTTCTTCTCTCCTGTGCTCCTCTACTAAACCATCATCTTTTATTAGAAGTAAAGGGTTCCTCAGACTGTGCCTTAAATATAAATATCCCTTCCTCAGTATCGGCTGAGTTTCCAGAGGGATTTGGCTGAGATGATGTTCCTTAACTTTTGGTGAACTAGCTATATGATGATAAGCGTCTGGCGTACCTTGCACACTCATACTGTAAACTAACAAATAGTCAAATAACACAAAACACATAATATACACAGAATTATTTCCTAACATAGAATTTAGGTGTCAGCAGAACACTTCATTGGCTTAAACCAGTGGCTGTAGCTCTGATACCACCTTCTGTCGCAACCCTCGACCCCTGCCCTGGGAGCGGGTGCCGCGAGACTCAGAGCTGGTGGTATCGGTGTTTATTAATTTACAGCGGAATACATCAGAACTGTAGTTAGGATATTTTTATCAGAGTTAAACACCAAACTTTTTATAATAATAATTATTGGGATAAAATCCAAGTTTTCATTTCAATATCTTTATAGGGATAAACCCAAATTTATCAAAAGACAAAACTCATTTTTATTTAGGTAACTTTAATAGCCACTTTTCCAAGCCTTCAGTGCTCTCCAGCTGGCTTCTATTGGCATTCACATTTTGTTACCTGAAACGCGTTTTAAAAAGGTTTTATCAGCAAGAAATACTGGTGAGTGCATCCCAGTTTAATCAAAATAGTTTAAATAACTTTCACAGTATTGAGGGTGATTACAATGTTTATATCTACACAATTACTCATTCAGTACTATCCACACTAGACTTGTGGGTCATATTACTCATTGGCTAACTCTTTGTCCAATGGTAACGTCTTTCACATTTTGTATACAAAACCCCAATATACCGGCAGTAACTGTAGAATACAAAGACTCAATCACTGTTTAAGTATTATTAAAACATTTGAGGTTTAGGTGAAAAGGTGACAAAAAGTAAGATGTACTCACAAATAGTGAGAAAGGTGAATGTACTCACAAACGGTGAGAAAAAGAGAACGAACTCACATTGTTGACTTAGGTGATACTACTATAGCTTTCTGGTGTATCTCCTGGTTATTATCTATTAAAATGAAACAATGCACACGTGTTAGTAAAATAACCCAAATCACATTAACCAGACAACTCGAGACAGAATTCCAATGACCGAGTCAGGCAGAGCCTTGACATGCATTACGGAGTTCTAGATCAATCGGGTGTAACACGGGACAGAACTCCAACGTCTGAATCAGGCAGAGCCTTGACATGCGTTACGGAGCCCTAGATCGATCGTGTAGGGTAACAGCAGGGTTATAATACTTACAACGAGGCAGAGCTTCGCTTTATAGGGGTATAATATCCTGGGTATAATAATTGCCTACAGAAAAGTTGAGAGAGAATTTGAAAATGAACGGTGACCAAATGAGGCTGAAGCCTCTATTTATAGGGCTGATCTGACAGCGAGTCGTGGCCTGCGAGAGAAAAGGCTTTGGCCTTCGCGTCCCACGAGAAGACAAGTGTCGATTATCGCTTCGCCGAGTCAAGGGGGTAGCCCTGCCATGTGTTGACACATGGCGCTATGCAGTGTCGAGCAAGTAAAGGGGCTCGCGCCACGCGAAAGATAAAGGGTACCGGGTCGTGGCCCGCGAGACCCTTGTGTATTTTGTTTTTCTTGATTTCTATAAATATAAGGGTATTCTGGGTTCGTTCCTTGTATACGGGGTATATTTTAGTACATCTAGGGTCACGTTAAGGGTTCTAGGAGGGTTGTTATAATATGTGTAGTGTAGTTCTTCTCAAGCATCTTGAGTTGCCTTGACGTTTAAGCAATAACCTTGTCCCGTTGCATAAGAACGCAACCAAGACATTGGTTTGACGCATCGCAATACACGACGAAGTCATCGTTACCATCGGGAAGAGTAAGGATAGGAGCATTGTAAAGCATGTCCTTGAGTGTTTGGAAAGACTCCTCTTGTTCAGGACCCCAAACAAAAGGTTTATCTTTTTGAGTTAAGGAAGTGAAGGGAACAGTGATTTTGGAAAAGTTTTAAATGAAACAACGATAATAACCAGCTAAACCAAGAAACGAAAGGATTTCAGATGGAGAGTTAGGAGCAATCCAGTTCTTCACATCTTCAATCCTTGCAGGGTCAACGTGAATACCAAGTTCGTTGACTGTGTGGCCAAGGAATTGAACTTCTTTTAACCAAAATTCACACTTGGTGAATTTGGTGTAAAGACATTCAACGCGTAAAAGCTGAAGGATAAGACGCAAGTATCGCTCATGCTCGTCTTGTGTCTTGGAATAGATGAGAATATCATCGATGAAGACAATCAAGAAACAGTCTAAATAAGCTTTGCACACACGGTTCATCAAGTGCATGAAAACCACAGTTGCGTTGGTCAAACCAAAGGGCATGACCACGATCTCGAAATGACCATAACGTGTATGAAACGCGGTTTTTGGTATATCTTCTTCGAGTACTCGAAGTTGATGATAAACAGAACGGAGATCAATCTTGGAAAAATAAGTCGCGCCTTGTAATTGATCGAAGAGATCGTCGATTCAAGGAAGAGGATATCGGTTTTTGACTATAAGCTTGTTGAGCTCACGATAGTCAATACACATCCGAAAAGATCCATCTTTCTTCTTGACGAACAGAATAGGAGCGCCCCAAGGAGAAGTACTAGGGCGTATAAAGCCTTTATTAAGAAGCTCTTGAAGTTGGCTCCATAGCTCTTGCATTTCTGAGGGTCCTAGACAATATGGAGACTTAGCGACAGGCATAGCGCCAGGCACTAAGTCGATACGAAAATCAACATAACGAGTAGGTGGAAGACCAGGGAGATCGTCAGAAAAACGTCAGGAAAGCCACAAACGACTGGAACATCACTTATGCTTGGGCCCTTATACTTCTTTTCCACAACGTGGGCAAGAAAGGCGAAAGAACCCTTGCGCAAGTCTTTGTTCGCTTGAGTACATGACATAAGCTTAAGACCTTTAGAGGTTTCTCGCCATAGACCTGTAAGGAATCACCGTTAGGAAGAGGAAGAAGTATGAACTTATCAGAGCAAACAACTTCAGCACGAACTCACCTAAGTCGGTCCATGCCTACTATGACGTCGAACTGCCCATTTGCATAGGTATGAGGTCAGTTGGAAACGTATGATCGTTCAGATTCGAAGAACACTTAGAAAGGACGGAATCGAGAGTGACTGATTTACCATTAGCGACTTTGACAGCGAATGACTTGGGCAACTTAGATCGTCTACACTTAAGCATAGGTTCAAATTCAACGGATACAAAAGTTTTATCCGCGCCAGTATCAAATAAACAAGATGCATAGACATTGTTGATGAGAAGCGTACCGCTTATGACGTCGTTGGCATTTTGCGACTGAGCGGTAGTGATGACGAAAGCTCTACCTCAAGCTTGCTAAGGCTGCTATTGTTGTTGTTGTTGTTGTTACGTTGAGGGCAGACATTGGTGAGATGGTTAAGATCGCCACATTTGAATCATGCTCGAACAGTAGCGGCTTGGGGTTGAGCTTGGTTAGGGGCAGGGTTTCGGGCTACTATGGCTTGGTTTTGGTTAGGTAGTGGCTTTGGGCCACTACGACATTGGTTGGCGTAACCCAAACCTATTACAATTGGTGCACAAGCGACATGGTGCGTTGGTGGGATAATGGTAGAAGTAATTGTTACACTTGGGGTAAGTCCCAGTGTAGTTCTTTCTTTATGGTTCAGGGTTGGGAATGGCAGCGAGTGTTTGGAGTGGTTGAGGGTTTTGCGGAGTGACAACTGCACAATTTTGGCTCGAAGTCTTCCGCTTCTTTCCTTTACCCTTTGAGGATGATGGCTTGGGTGATTCGGTGGTGGTGGTATCAGTAGTAGCTTGGTGCACGTTCTTCGATAACCTTATTAGAAGTTCCACGAATAACGCAGTTGTTGTTAAGTCGGGCTGCCAAATGAAAAGTGTCCTCGAGGGTTTTTGGTGAGGCTGAATCTACAAGGTTCATGAACGACGTGGGGAGGCAATGGATGTACTTTGTAACGACTTTGTCAACAGTGTTAACTTAGCCAGGGCACAGGATCCTGAGCTGCTTGAATCGGGCAGTGAGGCCATCGTTATCATCCCTGATTTGCTTCAGATTCCAGAATTCATTCTCTAGCTTCTGAAGTTCATGGGGAGGACAAAACTCGTCCATTATTAGCTTTTTCAAGTCAGCCCAAGGTAGGGCGTGGGCTACATCATTTCCTCGAGTGTTACGCTTGGAAGTCCACCAATCGAGGGCTCTCGATCAGAACACCCCTGTAGTATTGAGGGGGGGTTCGCAGGTTGTCAGGGCAACTGCTCTGAAGGAAGGTTAGTTCGATAGCATCGAACCATTGCAGTAATGCAGTAGCGCCCTCTTTTCTAGTGAACTCTAAGGGTTTGCAAACCATGAACTGCTTAAACAGAAATGTTGTCTTAGGTGTTTTCACCTTGGAATCGACGGAGCCGTTGGGGGTTTCATTAACGGTTTGAATTCGGCTAACAATGTCAGGAATAACCTTGGCCATTTGCTTGGCCATTTGTTCAACGATTAATCCCACGAGTTATTGCTTTGATATCGAGTTTTCGTTGCTGTTGGAACCCTTTTTTAAACCTGATCATGACTTCTTGGACTTCTTGGACTTCTTGGACGAGCTTGGGGAAGACATCTAGAGGATCAAAAGAGAAGTAAAGGATGAGACTTGATCATAACTTAAAATAACGTTTTGCATGTATAAGCATGTAAGTATTCATGTAACATGTATGATTCACATAAATTGCATGAGTTTAATAAGTATTCACATAGTATAAACACGTATGATTGCGTAAAAAGAGTATAAATTTAGTTTTTTCACGAGGATTATTAACGTTTTTTATTACGAGAGACGTGCGAATCGTGCATCGGTTTAAAATGAATGAGGTGACAAGTATTAATATCACATGGAAATTGAGATAACATAAAAGAGAGGCTCGATAAAACATTGGAGTGTTTCGGGTTTAGAAACTTCGACTATTCAAAGTGAATCAAAAATCCTTTCAAATTCGGGAAACGTGCTTTGGCCTATAGGTAAGATACTCTCGTCGAGGAGCGATTAACGGTATCTTACCCTTCCAGTTACTACACGTCCCTAATCGATTGAAAAATCAAAACTTTAGCGGGATTGAAAATCAAGGAATGGGACTAGTTGACAAGATGCGGGTTTCACCCCTAACTTGACAACATTGTACCCAAAGTGTGGTTGGTACTCGTCGGGTCAAGAAGTTAATTTCGACACTTTGACGAGGGTCCACTAGAATTTGAATTGGAAATTTACCAACAAGATGTGGCTTTCACTCCTAACTTGATGGCGTAATTTCGTGCAAAATTGAATAAGTGGATTGAGAGTCATTCAACGAATTGTGGGTTTCACGCCTATTTTGATGAATTCGTCTTGTTTGTATAACACGAGTGTCTTCAAGTCTTCAACGTATATTGTGTAAATGTCTTAGGAAAGACATATTGTAAGTATTAAGACAAAAAGAAGAGATAGAAGCAAATAGGAAGAAGTAATGTTGGTCCCAGTTGGACTTAAAAACTTTCTTTTCACGTAATATGGCAAGTGATTTCAACAAATATGAAAATAGTGTGCAGAAATAGAAATCAGACTTTCAAGAAACAAGACCTACAGAATTTTCAAGTTTATATCACTTTGAAACAAAATGGTTTACAAGGTGATTGTGAGATTATTATGTATTACAAACGAATACTTGTGTAATTCTGCGGTGAAAGGACAATGGAGTTTTTGTAGTATGTATTGAATGCTAGGCTTAACTCATAGTCCTTTGCTTGATGAGCCTTCTATTTATAGAGAGCTCGGATACATGAATAAACATTTGTTTATTCATGTATATGTCCTGCAGAAAGTAGCTTCTTAACATATTCATTGAATCCAATTATCAAGTTGCCTTTGTCATCATGATATCCAATAATGTCAAGTTGCTTCGGTTATTATGGCAGGATAGAACTCATTTTAGACAAGTGGGGTTTCATCAGAATTTCTGATAACCACTTCATCAGAAATTCTGGTGAACAAATCATCAAAAAGTCTGATGATCAGATTTGCCAGAAACTGATGATATTTCATCAGAAATATCATCAGATCCATCAGAATAGCCTTTTTTGATAATCTTCTTTAGTTCTTGACCAGCTTCTGATTCTTTGAAGTAGAAGTTGTTCTCTTCAGTTGTCCTATCCGGTTTCTTCTTGTTGTGTTGATCTTCAGGACTTTATCTTCTTCATAGATCAGGCTTAATTGGTTTTTCTTCAATACTTACAAATAAAGTTTCCTAACAGCTTCTCCCTAAGTATTGTAAGAAAAACAACTATCTATATCAAACATAAACAACTTTCAACCAATCCTTAAAAGCAGGATTCAAACAATTAAATTCAGAAAACAAAATCAAACCAACCAAGTTCAAAACAAACAAACAAAAAATTGTTTTCAAAACAAAATGTAAGTTCATGAAATCATTAGTTTATCTTCAGCCACTTTTAAACTTGTCTCTTGGCTTCAGCCTTTTCTTGTAATCAATCCTCTTGCTAGTTGTTTTGTAAAGATCTTTGCACCATCCTCTTGCTTCCTTCCACCTTTCAGTGTTGTTTTCAATTGTTTTCCTCAGTTGTTCATTATTCTTCCCTTTCTTCTTGAGGTGCTCTTGTTTCTCATTCATGCAGTTCTTGATATAGTTCAGATTCTGATTTGAATACCTGTTTATTTCACTGATTCTGAACAGAGCTTTCTCATCATGAGCATCTTTGAAAACCACTGACATTTCTGCTTTGTCAAAGATAGCTCCAGTTCTTACTTTGGAGAGTGGAATTTCAGCTGGAATGGTGTTGTCAGGAGGAGGTGTTAGTACTTTGCTGCTATACTAAAAGTTGATGCACAAATCAAAGTCTGTTAGTGTAGCCCTTTGATATATCTTTTTTCCTGCATCCTTGATGCTGTCAAGAGCTCTTCTGATCTGCACTGTGTTGCCTTTTTCTTTATCAATGAGCTGCTTCAATTTTATTATACCCAGTGGGTGAATATCATCAGCCAGATCTCCATCAGTAACAGTTGATGGAGTTCCATCTTCCCTGACCAAAGTGTATATGTTCTGTCCATAATTTCCTATGACCCTTCCTTGAATACTCACATTGCTAATCCTCTCAATGGAAACTATTGGATTTTCAACAGGTTTGTGCAAGGGTTCCCAGTTTCCCTCATCTCTGAGTTCAATGATTCTTTCGCTTACTGAAGAGAGTGGCCTTTCCTGTTTATCTTCTTGATTATTCCAGTAGTAGTGCTTCAAGTGTTCTTCAGGGTACATTATTGTATGTATATCACCTTTCAGGACTGTGAATTCTTTAATCTTTCCATCTGGACCTTCTCTGATCACTGTCCTTGGTCTTTTTGAGGATTTCACTTCATCTTCTCTTTTTCTTTTCTCTTTCTCATGAAATTGTTTGCTAAATTCTGTTTCATTTGTGGAGCTATGGAAGATGATTCAACTGGAATTGCTTCTTGTATTGGCACCTTTGATCTTTCTGGCTTTGGTATATATGTTGGAGGACCCATGAGTAATTTTGGCATGTTTGGAGGAGGACCCATGAGTTGCTTTTGTTTTTGTGTTGCTGATGTTTCTGATTGCCTGCGTGGCTCTTGTTGAGTGACTTCTGGTTGCTTGAATTGTTTTTGAGAAATTTCTGGTTCTCTTGCTGGTTCATCTTGTGGAATTGGAGCATTCAGTTCATGTATATCAATTTTTGTTAGCCTGGCAACATTATACTACAACCTCTTTACTAACCATTGAACATTAGTAAGAGTTTGAGTATTTGCTTCTTCTTATTTCAGCAATTTCTAAAGCTCCAGTTTGTCTTGATTCTTTTCTGTGGACCATTCCACCATCAGTTTTCAAGAGCCTCAGCCATGCTGTTGCTGTTGGCTCTTAGGAACTGTATATCTTCAAGAATTCTTCCAGCACTTGAGCTTTCCCTTACACTTGCAACTTCTGCCATCTTTGTCTTGATTTTTTGAAGTTCTTTGAGAGCTTTCTTAAATTCTGATGACTTTTCTCTGATTTCTGATGACTCCTATAGTTTGCTGAGGACTGCAGTGTTATCTTCTATTTGTTTCTTCACAGTTTCAATAGTTTCTGACAAAGCTTTAATGTCAGATCTTTGGTTTCTGGTCTCTTCTAGTATCAGATCCAATTTTTCTTCTATTGTTGTTTTCCCAGTACAGATAACTGTGATGTCATCAAGCTCCTTGTGTAGTTGTTCAGTTGACATAGTTTGATGTTGTTGGGTGACATGAGGAACAACAGATGTTCCACCTTTAACACCAGCAGAAGACACACTTGCTGCTGTTTTAAGGTTAAGAGGATTTAAATATTCCCAATTCTCTACACCCTTACCAGAATATTGAAACTCATTCAAATTCGGGTTTTCCTTATATCCTTGAACCTCTTCAGGTTCTCCATCAGTTGTTGAGAAACTCTTGTTTTTCTCATCCAGGTTTCCTTGTCTGACAACTGTCAAAAATCAGGTATCCGTACAATCTATTAACCATGATTAGCGCTTAATGACTGTGCTGAATTACAATTAACTGCTTTATGATTACTGCCATACACATACATGTGCATCATACATTGTTTAATGTCAAACCAATATTGCATGAAAGCTATACTACCTCCAATGATGCATTAAGTACAGTTAGCACAATTATCTGATAAATCAGGAAGATGCTGATGGAACTCAGCACGTAGACAGACAGTGCATTGAGGCACAGAATGAGCAAAAAACCAAGTACTACACTAGTATAGTGTGTAGGAAAGTAAGGATCACAAAACTGCCTTTCTAGTGATAGTTTAAGTGCCGGAATGTGCCTAAAACTCACCCAAAGTGCTGAATTCAGCAACATTCAGCAAAAATCAGCATTTTAACAATCTAATTTTATGCAGAAACATGGTTAAATGGTCCTGAATACTTTCCTAAGTGTCGGGAATCAAAAGTGTCACAAAGGGTACATAAAGAACACTAAACTGCATAGTTTAGCACCTAAACAAACCAGTATCCAACCGAATAACCGGACACTACCCGAAACAACAAATTTACACTAGAAGCATTGTTTTAACATTACCAAGCTAGTTATGGTCCCCGAACATCATAACACCTCTTATAATTACATAACAACTTATAACACCTAAACATACACTTGAAATCTAACTAGAATCTTTAACTTACCATTATCACCCAACTAAACACCCCCCCCCCATACTTACAGTTACATGTGGGCCCCCACATGTGGATTTTATGTGATTAATTAATAGATATTGTCTCCATCTTTAGTGAACATAAGGACCAATGGATGAAGATGTGTTGAAAGTGAGTTTATATTAACCCCAAGACACAACATAACTCAATTACACATAACACAACACACTCCATCCTCTCCCTCTCCTCCATTGGCTCGGCCGAGAGCACCACACAACACCACCACCACCACCACTTTCACCTCTAGTTCATCCATTTTCAAGTGATACCAAGGTGCTAGAGGCAAGATTAAGGAGCTTAGTGGCCTTGAAGCTTGAAGAACCTCTCTTGTTTGCTTTTATCCTCTTAATTTCTACACTTGAATAATCCCTAGCCTTGAGCTAGTGGTAAGAACCTTGTACACTCCATTTTACTTCCATTGTTAGTGGTTAAAGTAGAATCATAATCAAGAACTTGAAGAACACTAAAGATCATAAGAATGAAACATGAACATAAGCTTGTTTAATGAAGTAATCTTGATGAATATGGGTTGTTATGCTTGTTGATCATTGATTGTTTGTAGAAATGATGTTGATCATCACAAGACCTTGCTAGATCATGATTAAAAACATAATCTAGCAAGATGTAAGAATAGAAATTGATGTAGGATGATGGATCATCCACACATAAAGCATGAACTTGAAAGAAACATAATGTTTTCTTGAAAAATCATGATCAAGTAAGTTGTTAATCATATGGATCTAAGAATTTCATGAAGGATTTCTAAAGAAACCAAGTTAAAAATATTAGTTTCATTTGATCTTGGTTCCCACATAAACAAATCTCATTTTTAGTGGTTAAACAAGTGTATAAACACTTGTGTAACAAGAAGAATGCATAAAGAAATATTTTTAGAAAATATGATTTGAAGTTGTAAACATCTAACTCCTTTAAAAATGAAGTTTAAAGAAGTAATCACATTTTAAAGGGTAACAAGACTTACTAAGAATACTAGTAAGTTACTACAAATTTTTACAAATATTCAAGTTCATGAAGTAGTAAAATATGCATGATTTTGGCAAGATTGGTAAGTAAACGTTGTTTGTTGATGATTGTAAATTGAATGTGATGATTTTTACAAAAGAAAATGATATGCTTGAAAGCATGGAAACCTCCATTTTTAGGGGAAACTATGGCAAAATTTTCTAAAAATATAAACACTTAGAAAAATATTTTTAAACAAATACTTACAAGTGTATTTTGAACCATAAATTTTAGATACAAAATACAAATATTGGAGGTTGATTTTTTATAAATAAAAGTGACTAAATATGTATTTAGAAAATATATATTTAGAAGACACATATGTGTGATTATTTGTATATTTTGTGTATTAGTTATATTATTTTAGGACTTGAAACAATATAACTCACAAAAACACCATGAATTACAATCCAAAATATTACCAAAATACCAAGGAATAAATATACAAGAATACCCAAAATATCGGTAAGACCGAATAAAGGAATATAACTCACAAAATATTCCGGAAATAATATCCATGTGTATATTTTGGACACTAAGAGAATGAAAATATGATTTTTACAATCACTACAAGAGTATATCATATTTTTGACAAGGAAAAATATACTATTTTTGGCAAGTATGAAATATATATTTTTCTTGAAATTTTTAGAAGATATATTATTTTTAAGAAATATATAATTTTTTTCTTACACAAACAACAAATACAATATTTTTGGGGGAAAAGTATATTTTCTCAAATAAATATGAAACATATCATTTTTGGAAAAAAAAAATGAGTTTAAATATATTTTCTAAATTAAGACTTGAAAATATATTATTTTTGAAACTTATGAGAAGATGCAAATATTTTTGCCAAAAGAAAAATTATAAATAATTTTTCTAAGTAATATTCCTTAAAATATATATTTTGGAGATATATATTGGATCTTTACTAAAGATGATATTCCGGAATAATTAGTATGAAATTTGGTATAAGGATGCTTAATGAATACAATAAGCATACGTATTCTCGTACGTATGAATACACACCGGAATACGGCCTAAAAAACATGGCAAAAATACACATGTATAAGATACCCCCCCATCCTTGGGAAGGCAATACAAGTATAAATACTTGGGAAATATTATTACAATAATATTGTTTAACAATTATTCCAAAATTTAATAAATATACCTTGAGTTAAAATATTAATTATTTTGACAAATAATTATAGAACTTGGAATAATATCGAAGACACAAAAGAAACGTAACTCAGAAACATTAATACTAAGTCAAGGCACGGCCCGTTCGTCTAATAGACATTAGTACGTTGTAGGTAGTCGTGTTCGCCGAAGGAGCTTGAGTTACGATTGTTGAAGACGCAAGACTGTGAGTTCATGTCCCCCTTTTCTTTAAACTGTTTTTGTTTTATAACTTCGGGGGTGAAGATACATGTTACAAAAGAATTACATACAATTACAATTGGTATGGTTAGCTTTGGAAAGCACAGTAGATCATGTGAATGGGTAGGTGCACTCTTAAGACCATTAATCCTCGTGTTAGGACCGAGGGGCATGAGTGATAGATCTATTTGGGTGTAGCAAGCCCACCCATGTGGACCGGGGTTTGGCCCATGAGGTGACTATGTCTTACAGCCAGAAGCCCGGTACAAAATCTGCTAGGTTTGAGCCTTCCTACGCCGTTGCACGCATGTTAATGGCCTTGCAAACCATTAATCGATCTGTTTCCTAGTTTTCGGGATTTACAAACATACATACATACAATGATTACAAGGTTTTATTCATACACACAAACAAACACATGAACTCGCTCAACTTTTGTTGATGTTTTCAAAATACATATATTTCAGGGAATTAAGAATGTGGATCTGGCGGGCGTTCGAAGGTTACAAGTGTTGATAAGAATAAGAGTTGTCATCCATGGTCTTGAGGTTTGGTTGGGTGTCCTATCCTGGACAAGACACCACTTCCAAATCTTGGTTTTATTTAGAGTCTTCTGTTGAGTCCTTGTGAACTCATAAACAATTCGTATGGTTTGTAAAACTTGAATTTGAAGTCTATGTTTAAACAATGATGTTTGCGATGTTTTCAAACTTATTTAATGGATGACGATCTATGGATTTATCATATAGTTGTTGTTATGATTGAATGCAATGATATTAAGAAAGTCACACCATAATCACGCTTCCGCAAAAGTCAGGGTGTGACAGCTTGGTATCAGAGCTTCGATTGTAGCGAACTAGGATTCCTTCTCGAGTCTAGACTACAATAATTAGGGCTCTCATGAAAAATATTTTTTACAACATGTTTTCATTGCATACACGAAATGCCCAGATCCAGGATAACAAACATTTTTTTTTTACAAACAAAAGACACGAAACACATTTCAAAGTTTATGTTATGGTTCAGTCTGAGAGACTGCGTGGTTCAGTCTGAGAGACTGGGTGGTTCAGTCTGAGAGACTGGGTAGTTCAGTTTGAGAAACTGAGAGGTTTAGTCTGAGAGACTAGGCGGTTTAGTCTGGGAGACTGGGTGGGTTAGTCTGGGAAGACTAGGATGGATACGTGATCACATTGTTATTAATTACATGCTTAATGATGGTTGTTGATATATGTGCATATGTTGTGATTGTTTTGGTTACAGACACTATGTCTTCATCTGAGAGTGGATTGTCTGATACTGTCGACCCCATGGCTATCGTTTCTGACGATGAGATCGTCCCAGAGCCTGAGATCTTTACCTCCGATAATGAGAGTGACCCGGAGATGATGTCGGATGACGACGACGATTTTCAGCCATTTGCGCTGCCCGACTTTGGCGATGATTTACCGCATGCTGATGGTATCCCCGACGAGGATCCTTTTCTTATTCCTATTCCTGTCCATGGCCATCTCATCCTCGTACATCCCGATGGTGAGCATGTCGTGGCACTGATCCTCGCCCCTTTGCCTCTTGCGGCCTTTCCTTTCGAGGATTTGCCTTTTGATGACTTGTTTGATGATAATGTCGACCTTTTTGTTGATGGTCCCCCTGATGATGCCCAGGGTGATGGAGTTTTAGCTGAGGATGTCATTATTGTTCCACTCGTTGAGATTCCTATTATTGAGGTTTCCTCTGATTCTAGTTTGCACTCTGTTCCAGATTCCTTTGAGTCTGTGTCATCCTCCGCCCTGCATGCAGTGGGACTGCGACGTTACGCCACTGATACTGATGATGATACAGCCATGTCAGCTACACCGATTCCTCCACATGACATTGAGCCTGGACTTGAGCTTGATTTTGTCCCTGATGATCAGCCTGTTGATGCACCCGCTGATCCTGAGCTGATACCTGCACCTGAGCATGTGCCTGATCATGACCCTATCCCATTTGGCATACCTGATGTTGCACCACTTATACCAGATCCAGTTCCTGCACCCGCTGACCCTCCTATTATTGAGCCAGTCACTTCCCCACTAGCACCTGTTGATTATGCTCCTTTTCACCCGATTGAGTCCGATGTTCACCGCACTGACCTGCCTATCACCTTTTTGCAGGACATTCCTCCACCCCGTCCAGGGGAAGGCCCTTCTAGCCAGCAGCCTAGCCGTGACCCACATGTATCAGCAGCATTTCCTCATATGCCTCAGTATACACCTACTGCTCATTTTACTTCCTCACCACTAGGCGAGCCACTCATATGGTTCCCACCCTATACCATGCCGATTTCTGATCCCTACCATCCCTCACACTTTAGTGGTTACACACAGGATGAGTTACTCCTGTCATTACAGCTTCAGTATGAGATCATGAGTCGTAGAGTTTTGGAGCTTGAGAGGACTCCACGTCCCCCACCTTGTTCATGTCTGTCACCTTTTGCGACTCCACCTGCTCCTCTTTTGCCTTATCCGGATTTTGATGTTCGATTTCTCACCATGGAGCAGCAGATCAGTTACCTATTGTGCCATGTTTATGATCTTGAGGAGGAGCTAGCGCATGTGCGTAGCTTGCTTTTTGTTCCTCCACCACCATCAGCTTAGCCGGTTTTTGGTTTTATGTAGGTAGCTTGCTTTTGATGAGAGCACCACTATTGGGCTGAGCTATTGAAGCCTTTTGGAGACCACTTTTTGATTATATGACTGTTGTAGACTGATAGACATTTTGGACAAGGGTGGTGTGACCCTGTAGTCCCTTTTAATGTGATACTTTGTAAAACATGTAACTGTATTTGTGGTCGATGATTAATGAAAGCTCAATCGTAATGTTCTCATTAAATACGTTGTTAATTTACTTGCTTATGCTATGATTGCATGCTTACTTGTTATGACAAACACTATTATACACATACTACTTATTATATACATAAGACCTGACCAATACAATCTTCTTTATAGAAGATGCCTCCTCGAAGAAACAATCAGTTGCCCACAACAGAGGCTGAATTGCAAGAACGGATTTCACAAGCAATCGCACAACATGAGGCCTTGCGCTCTAAACACAGCGGAGGTACCTCAGGAAATAACTCACCTCACGGCTATACTTACAAGCAGTTCCTTGACTGCAAGCCTCTGAACTTTGACGGCACTGGAGGTGCTGTAGCTTTCGTTAGATGGGCTGAGAAAACAGATTCTGTGCTGCGAATGAGCAAGTGTGCGCCAGAGCACCAGGTCACCTACATTTCTAGACTTTTTCTAGACGGGGCTCTATCATGGTGGAACCTCCAGGTTCAGACTCTGGGAGAAGAGGCTGCGTATACTATGACTTGGGATGAGATGAAAGAACTGATGCGCAAGAAGTACTGTTCAAGGGCTGAGATTCAGAAGCTGGAAACCGAGTTTTGGAATCTTAAGATGGATGGACCTAAGATTGCTGAATACGTGCAAAGATTTCATGACGTATCTCGCGTCGTTCCCTAGATGGTTGAATTGGAGTTCAAGCGAATTGAGCGTTTTATTTGGGGATTGGCACCCCAAATCATGAGCATGGTGACGACATCGAAACCTCCAACGATCACTGAGGCCATTGATTTAAGTGTGGCATTGACTGAAGAAGCGATTAGGCTGAACAAGTTTTCGATCTCTGATGGAAAGAAGAAGGAGACTCACATTGAGTCATCAGGAGAGAACAAGAGGAAGTTCTCGAACTTCAAGAAGGGTACCCAAGGAAACAACAGTGGTAACAAGAAGAGAGATACGAATCTGCCAGCCGAGGTTAAGACTGGTGCTGCTACTACTGGTGCTGAGGTTAGAGGAAAAGGATATATGGGCACCCTGCCCAAATGTGATGTGTGTTAGTTTCATCACGCTGGATGATGCCGGGCTGGAAAATGTGAGACGTGCGGAAAAGTTGGCCATGCCAAGGAGACATGCTGGTATGGTACCGGTCGTGGGAATAATGGTCAAAGAGGTAATGGTAACAGAAATAGAAACGGTAACCGTGGTGGAAATGGTTATGGAAACCGCAATCAAGGAGGAAATGGCGGTAATGGAAACCGCCGGTAATGGGAACCGCAACCAAAACAACAATCAGGGTGGTACTGGAAACAAGCAAGGATGCTTTAGTTGCGGAGATGTTGGGCATTTCAAACGAGATTGCCCAAAGAACAATCAAGCTCAAGGAAGAGTTTTCAACATTGGAGCTAGGGAAGCTCGTCAGGATCCGAACGTAGTTACGGGTACGTTCCCTATCAACCAACACTTTGCATCTCTACTGTTTGATACTGGTGCCGATTATAGCTTCGTATCCCTAGAATTTAAGGATATACTTGGGTTAGTTGCCGACAAGTTAGATATTCCGTACTCGATAGAAATAGCTAATGGAAAGCTAGTAGAGGCAAACGAAGTAATTAGAGGCTGTATAATAGAGCTTGGAGAGCATGAGTTTACGCTTGACCTTCTACCAGTCGAGTTGGGAAGCTTTGATGTGGTAGTTGGAATGGATTGGTTGTCGAGTAACCGAGCTGAGATCGTATGCCATGAGAAGATCATTCGCGTCTCGATGGCGAACGGAGAGACGATTGTAGTGCATGGAGAGAAGCATGATACGCCTCTAAGGATTATCAGTTGTTTGAAGGCCCGAAAATGTTTGCAGAAAGGATGTGTTGCCTTCTTGGCGCACGTTGTGGACAAAGAAGCCGATGAGCCGAAGCTAGAAGATATCCCAGTTGTGAGGGAATATCCTGAAGTCTTCCCCAAAGACTTGCCAGGATTGCCACCTCAACGACAAGTCGAATTTCATATTGACATGGTTCCAGGCGCCGCGCCTGTAGCCAAGTCACCTTATTGACTTGTGTCACACCCCTAAGATCCACAAGCGGAGTATCACCGCATGGAGGCGTGACATAACCAGGATCAAGCCACCAATCATATTGAACAACGTAATTAAGTAAATAAAACCAACCACAATATAATTGGTGTCCAAAAGAAAGTAACCAACTTTAAGTTAACAGCGGAAGCATAAAACGTAAAACCAAAACATAAGTTCAATAAGTTCATAAAGTTTAAATGTTTAACATGGAACTCTACAGTCCATGTCCCACAACGACCACGCCTCCTCGTGCAAGCTCCATAGATTCCAAACGACCTGCAAGGCATGTAACAAGGAGTCAACAACAAAGTTGAGCGAGTTCACAGTTGGTTAGTTTGAAAAGTTTGTTTTGAAAACCACGAGTTAACCAGTATTTTTGTTTTTCCCCAAACCATATCCATAATCAGTGGGGGCTTCCCCATGTGAACCACTAGACCGTTACCATATCGACTACTGACGAAAGTAAGTTGTGCCCTAAGTCAATGTCTATCATCATTGACTATTTGCCATGATCCATTAGTACACGCCCGTCCGACCGGCACGGTGTGAGGTTTTTCAAACCTAATAGCGCTATTAACTAATGACCCGCTCGCCATTGGCCCGACGATTAAGTCGATATAAAAATGAGGGACTTAATGATAGAGTTTTGTTTAGTAAGTTTAATGTTGTTGTCCTACCCAAGGAGGACGAACGTACGTATTCTACCCAAGGAGAATACACAGGATTAATATTGGCATCGTACCCATGGAGGATGGCGGTACATATCCTACCCAAGGAGGATATGCAGGTTCCGTTTTAGTTCTTTAACCCATTCCTAACCACCAGGAATCCCATGCCTTAGAAAGAGTGTGAACTCACCTTTGGTTGCTCGGTTGAACTCTTAAAATAGCTAACGGTCAGGGTTGGTCAATCATGTCCTAATATGATTACCATTTTAGTTTGTTAATAGTTTTAAATAAAACACAAAGTTCCTACACGCATCTATCACATAGCACGCACTCACGTTAACATTTCACGCCCATATAAACATCCCATCTATACCCATTCAAAAGCAAACATATGATATTGCACATAACACTTTCATTGACATATAATACGTTAGATCATTCTCGGATAACCTACCCGACATTTAGACACGCAAATTACTACTTATGTCGTTTCAGCTTTAACATTCAAAACTGGGTTGTTTTCGGGAATTTTAATAAAATACTTAACTTACTCCAAAAATCCCAACTTCTTACAAAATGTTTTAAACGACCAAATATTATTTTGTAAAAATATCGGGATCCAATTCTTTACCAATATTTTATAAAAAATAATTTACCGGACTGCAATCAGATTCGTAACTTTCTGACTGCAGTCCACGGAATAATTCATTTAAAATTCATCGTAAGTCTGATTGATGAAATTCCAGTTGGAGCATTACAATGACATCAGTGGTCATTTACAGTACAAATTTCATGAGCTAATTCTACCCAGATTTCAAGTTATGACAAAAAACATAACACACATTTTCTGCAGTAAAAACGCAGCTTTTGCTGCTGTACAAAACGGACCTTTAAAAATAGTAAATGACCTCGAAAAAATATGATTCCAGTGCCATTTGAAGAGTTTTTCGAAATAACACGTTATAGACTCAAGAAAATCAATTTTTTGTTAAGTTATGACCCAGTTATAGCCAACTGAAGTTGGCTGTAAACACCGAACAGTTTTTCTATTTTCACTTACCCTTTTATAAAACAAGTTTCTGGGTTTCTTTATCATGTTCAGCAATTGTATAAATACTTTCGTATGATCCTTAGCAGTTGTATGCTAATTTCTAACAGATTCATCATACCGAACAATCAAGATCATGCATGTATTTAACAACATTATTTTAACAAGATTTCATCATCTTACATCTTTATGTTCAATATTAATGTTCATGTCTTTTAGGGTTCTAGTGATAATCAACATACTACATCTTTTCACCATTAAAGTAGAAGTAAACAAGGGTTAATCAAGAACTTACAACTAGCTCAAAGTTAGGGAAGATCACTAGAGAAAATGATGATGAAGAATGATGGATGAAAGCTAAGGATGAAGGTTCTTCAAGATCTTCAAACACCAAGCTCCATGGATCACCTTCTTGCACTTGAATTAGGCTTAAAAATGGAATGATGGTGGTGACAAGGTGGTGGCGGTTGTAAGGTGAGCCGAGAGGGAGAGAGTGAGTATGAGGGAGGTGGTGTGATCTTGTGAGATATGGAGTGATATGGAGTGATCTTGCAAATCCTATGCTCCATACTTATAAGATTTCATCTAATATCTTGGCAATATACTCAAGCAACCAATCTAAATAAAATATTGACATAAAAACTTGGTGGGGTCCTCATGTGGGCCGTAAATGGCATGGGGGGGGGGTTAAATGAAACTTTGATGGTAAGTATGTAAATAATAGTTCAAATCCAATTATAAGGTTACATGTTTTAGTTAGTAGATTTCTAGTGGGTGTTATGGTGTACGGGGATCATAACTAGCCAAGAAATAATTAAACAATATTTCTTGCAATATTTTGGTGTCCCGGGTAATGTCCGGTTGTTCGGTTAGATACCGGTTCGTTAAAGTGCTAAGTTGTTCCGTATAGTGTCTTTTATGTAACTTTTTGTAACACTTTTAATTCCCAACACTTAAGAAAACATTCAGGACCATTTAGTCAATTTTCTGCACAAGACTAGTATGTGATGCATATGTATGTATGATGTATGATGCAGAAATCATAAAGCAGTTACGTCATCAGTTGTAATTAAGCACAGTCATTAAGCACAATTTAATATTAATTAATCATACGGATACATGTAATCATGAGGGTTGTCACATTCTCCCCCTATTAAGAAAATTTCATCCTGAAATTTAGCACCTGGTTACTGAGGAAGCTAGTTAAGTTGCGTGGTTTCCTGGTTTTCCCTGGGGTGTCACATCATCCCCTCGTTGGTTTGGAATTTCGTCCCGAAATTCCGCAGTAGCTTCAGCCTCAGTAGGGGTTGCACTTTTCTCAAACAAATGGGGATACTTGTGTTTCATTTGGTCTTCTCGTTCCCAGGTATACTCTGGGCCACGACGGGAGTTCCAACGAACTCGAATAAGAGGTATTCTGGTACGCTTAATAACCTTAACATCTCGATCAGTAATCTCTACTGGTTCCTCGATGAATCGCAGCTGACCGTCGATTGTGAGCTCCTTGAGAGGAACTATGAGGGTATCATCTGACAGACACTTCTTCAAATTCGACACATGGAAAACGTTGTGAACTCCGCTGAGTTCTGCCAGTAGATTCTGCTTGTAGGCCACCTTGCCAATCTTCTCAATGATTTCAAAGGGTCCAACATATCGCGGGTTGATTTTGCCTCGTTTGCCAAAACAAACTACACCTTTCCAAGGTGAGACTTTAAGTAGCACTCGATCCCCAACCTGGAACTCGAGTGGTTTCCTTCGCTTATCAGCATAGCTTTTCTGACGGTCACGAGCTGCCGCCATTCGTGGTCGTATCTGAGCAATCTTCTCAGTCGTGTCTACCACAAGTTCTGGGCCTGTGATTTGGCTGTCACCAACTTCTGCCCAATAAAGAGGTGATCGGCATTTACGTCCGTACAATGCCTCAAATGGAGCGGACTGGATACTGGTGTGGTAGCTGTTATTATACGAAAATTCTACTAGAGGTAGATGTCGCTCCCAGCCGTTACCAAAATCAATCACACATGCCCTAAGCATGTCTTCAAGGGTTTGGATGGTGCGTTCAGATTGCCCATCCGTCTATGGATGATATGCCGTGCTCATGTCTAATCAAGAACCAAAGGACTTGTGCATAGCTTGCCACAACTCAGATGTAAAACGTGAGTCACGATCAGAAATGATGGAGGTTGGCACTCCATGCCTTGATACTACTTCCTTTAGGTAGACGTCTGCTAGAGTAGAAAACTTATCCGTTTCCTTGATAGCCAGAAAATGTGCAGACTTGGTCATCCACTATCACCCAAATAGTGTCATTTCCACGTTGAGATCTAGGCAGGCCAGTAACGAAATCCATGGAAATTTTCTCCTATTTCCATTTAGGTATCTCTGGTTGTTGGAATAGGCCTGATGGTTTCTGGTATTCGACCTTGACCCTAGCACAAGTCAAGCATTTACTGACGTAGGTTGCTATGTTGGCCTTCATACTAGGCCACCAATACGTAGTCTTGAGATCGTGGTACATCTTATCCGAACCAGGATGTACAGAATAACGAGGCTTGTGTGCTTCATCCATCACAAGCTCGCGTAAGTTTCCGTAAAGTGGGACCCAGATGCGCCCTATTACATAGTAGGCGCCGTCTTCCTTTTGTTCTAACCGCTTCCTCGATCCTCGCAAGGACTCAGCCCTAATGTTCTCTGCTTTCAACGCTTCAACCTGAGCATCTCGTATCTGGGTAGGAAGACTAGATTGGATGGTAAGTTGTAACGCTCGCACATGTTTATGTGTAGTATCCTTTCGACTTAGGGCGTCGGCCACAACATTGGCTTTGCCCGGATGGTACTTGATCGCACATTCGTAATCATTCAAGAGCTCGACCCATTGACGTTGTCGCATGTTTAACTCCTTTTGCTTGAAGATATGCTCGAGACTCCTGTGATCGGTGTAAATGGTGCACTTGGTACCGTACAAGTAATGTCTCCATATCTTAAGTGCGAAAACAACTGCTCCCAGTTCCAAGTCGTGCGTAGTGTAGTTCCTTTCATGAACTTTAAGTTGGCGCGATGCGTAGGCAATGACCTTGTAACGTTGCATCAACACGCAACCAAGTCCTTGGATGGAAGCGTCGCAATAAACCACAAAATCGTCTGTGCCTTCAGGCAATGAGAGGATAGGCGCGCTACAATTCTATCTTTTAAGTGCTGAAAAGCAGATTCCAGTGCATCACCCCAACGATAAGTGACACCCTTCTGAGTTAGCGAGGTGAGAGGTTGCGCAATCTTAGAGAAATCCTTGATGAATCTTCTGTAGTAGCCCGCCAAACCCAAGAATTGGCGGATTTCTGTTGGTATACGGGGTGCAAGCCAGTTCTTGATCGAGTCTACCTTGGATGGATCAACATGAATCCCATCCTTGTTTACCACATGGCCTAGAAAGTGGACTTCGCAAAGCCAGAAGTCATATTTAAAAAATTTGGCATACAACTGCTCTGTTCGAAGAAGTTCCAAAATAAGCCTCAGGTGTTGCTCGTGTTCTTCCTGACTCTTTGAATAGATCAGGATGTCGTCGATGAAAACTATGACAAACTTATCCAGGTAAGGTTTGCACACACGGTTCATGAGATCCATGAAGACCGCAGGTGCATTCGTCAATCCGAAAGGCATAACCAGAAACTCGTAATGCCCATAACAAGTTCTGAATGTTGTTTTGGAGACGTCCTATCCCGATCTCAAATCAATCTTAGAGTAGAAGCTCGACCCTTGCAACTGGTCGAACAAGTCGTCTATACGTGGGAGGGGATAACGATTCTTCACGGTCACCTTGTTGAGTTCGCGGTAGTCAATACACATTCTGAAGGTACCGTCTTTCTTTTTCACAAATAGTACTGGAGCTCCCCAAGGTGAAGAGCTAGGACGAATAAAACCCTTGTCCAAGAGCTCTTGTAGTTGCGAGGACAGTTCTTTAAGTTCTGATGGAGCTAGACGATAAGGTGCACGATCTATTGGTGCTGCTCCAGGAGCTAGCTCGATTTGAAACTCGACTTGTCGATGAGGCGGAAGAGCAGGTAATTCCTCAGGAAATACCTCAGGAAAGTTGCGCACAATAGGAATGTCTTCTATCTTCTTTTCCTTCGAGGATGTATCGGAAACGAGGGCTATAATAGCAGTGTGGCCCTTTCGCAACCACTTCTGGGCCTTAAGGAAAGAGATGATGCCCACAACAGCACCACTCTTGTCACCACGAATCACAAGGGGTTCTTCACCAAAACGAGGGATGCGGACAATCTTCTCATTGCAAAGAATTTCCGCTTGCTGATGAGATAACCAATCCATCCCAATAACAACGTCGAAACTACCCAGAACGATAGGAATGAGGTCGATAGAAAAGGTCTGATCAGCAAGAACAAGATTACAACCCTTAAGTATATGTGTGGCCTCTAAACTTTTACCGTTTGCTAGCTCTACCATGTGTTTGGTGGTCAAAAGTGTTGGGGTGCGCTTAAGCATTTGACTAACTTTTAAGGACACATAACTAGTATCGGCACCCGAATCGAATAAAACAGTAACAAAGAAATCATTCAAAATAAACTTACCCATCACCACGTTGGGATCGTTCCTTGCATCACCCTGCCCAATCACGAACACACGTCCCCTGGCACCATTGCCATCATTGTTTCCCCCATTATTGTTTCTGTTCCCCTGATTGTTGTTGTTGTTCTATTTCTGGTTCAACTGGGGACAGTTTCTCTTGAAGTGACCTTCAGCACCACACTGATAGCATCCCCTGTTACCCTGCTACTGCTGCTGCTGATTCTGTGGAGCTTGTGGCTGCTGTTGACGATTCTGATTCATAGGACGTGAGCTCCTGCAATCCTGCAATCCTTGGCTTCATGACCCAGCTTGTTACATCTCTGACAACGACCCTTGTTGCACGGCCCGCTGTGGTGCAAATTACATCGATTGCACTTAGGGTGATTTCCCCTGTATCCACCCTGACCTTGATTCCCTGAAGACTGCTGACTGGGGCTCCTGTACTCATCTGTCTTTCGCTGCTGGGACTGAGACTGAACTGAAGTAGAACCCTTGCCTGAATTTCCATCCCACTTGCGCTTGTTATCACTGGGAGCATCAGAAGTAGTAGTAGCGCTAATACGCTTGGGCAGCTTGTTCTACTCAACTGCCTGATCACTGAGACGATGAGCCAACCAGATGATTTGCTGAATGGTGCCAAGATTAGCTGAGGTCACGTGGCTCTGAATTTCTGGCACTAAACGCTTAAGGTACAGCTCGATACACTTGATAGGAGGATCCACCATAGTAGGACACAAGATAGCTAATTCGTTCGAACTCTTTGTGTATGCCTTGATTTCAGACCCCGTCATCTTCAAATTGAAAAATTCCACCTCTAGCTTGTGGATGTCGTCAAGACTACAGTACTCTTCTTTGATCAAATCTTTGAAGGCATTCCGTGGGGTGGCATTAGCAACCGCCAGCCCTAGTAGTTGAACTAGTGCTTTCCACCAGGTTAACGCAGCACCTTCGAGTGTTCCAGTAGCAAATTTCACCCTACGCGCTTCAGGGCATTCACACATCTCAAAAACAGACTCAATCTTCTCGAACCAGTGAAGAAGACCTACAGCTCCTTCTGTGCCGCTAAAAGTACTAGGTCGACAATCCATGAATGTTTTGAACGTACATACGGGAGGCTGAGCATGTTGACCTGTGGCGCGAGAATAAAGGACAAGGTTAAGCACAAGAGTTGGTTCGCGAGGGTAGGATCTAAACGTCCTAAGATGGGTTGATATGGCAGGTTATACCTCCTGCAGGGACAGCTGCGAGTGCCTCAGCCACTCGTTCGTTGATTAGAGCCGCCAGCTGGGCTTGAGTCAAGTTCAAACGTCCACTCATGATCTTCACAACGAAGCAACGTAATTGAGAAAAGTGTCGCGAAAGTGCGTAAGCGCGGGACGACAGAAGAGAGTAGGCACACATGGCTCAAATAGCAGTTATCACATTAACTAATGCACTATGTGAACTATCAAATAGACAATATAAACATAAATCATACCACTTATTGTGTCGAGTCTTGCACATGGAGCGAAGCGTCGTTGTGGATCGTTGAGCACTGTACAGGTTATAGTCTGGTTTTGTCGAAAAGCTTTTCCCTTTTTAAAACCAAGTTCACTATAACCAATGGCTCTGATACCAATCTGTCACATCCCTAAGATCCACAAGCAGAGTATCACCGCATGGAGGCGTGACATGACCAGGATCAAGCCACCAATCATATTGAACAACGTAATTAAGTAAATAAAACCAACCACAATATAATTGGTGTCCAAAAGAAAGTAACCAACTTTAAGTTAACAGCGGAAGCACAAAACGTAAAACCAAAACATAAGTTCAATAAGTTCATAAAGTTTAAATGTTTAACATGGAACTCTACAGTCCATGTCCCACAACGACCACGCCTCCTCGTGCAAGCTCCATAGATTCCTAACGACTTGCAAGGCATGTAACAAGGAGTCAACAACAAAGTTGAGCGAGTTCACAGTTGGTTGTTTAGTTTGAAAAGTTTGTTTTGAAAACCACGAGTTAACCAGTATCTTTGTTTTCCCCAAACCATATCCATAATCAGTGGGGGCTTCCCCATGTGAACCACTAGACCGTTACTATATCGACTACGGATGAAAGTAAGTTGTGCCCTAAGTCAATGTCTATCATCATTGACTGTTTTCCATGATCCATTAGTACACACCCGTCCGACCGACACGGTGTGAGGTTTGTCAAACCTAATAGCGCTATTAACTAATGACCCGCTCGCCATTGGTCCGGCGATTAAGTCGATATAAAAATGAGGGACTTAATGATAGAGTTTTGTCTAGTAAGTTTAAGGTTGTTGTCCTACCCAAGGAGGATGAACGTATGTATTCTACCCAAGGAGAATACGCAGGATTAATATTGGCATCCTACCCATGGAGGATGGCGGTACATATCCTACCCAAGGAGGATATGTAGGTTCCGTTTTAGTTCTTTAACCCATTCCCAACCACCGCGAATCCCATGCCTTAGAAAGAGTGTGAACTCACCTTTGGTTGCTCGGTTGAACTCTTAAAATAGTTAACGGTCAGGGTTGGTCAATCATGTCCTAATATGATTACCATTTTAGTTTGTTAATAGTTTTAAATAAAACACAAAGTTCCTACACGCATCTATCACATAGCACGCACTCACGTTAACATTTCACGCCCATATAAACATCCCATTTATACCCATTCAAAAGCAAACATACGATATTGCACATAACACTTTCATTGACATATAATACATTAGATCATTCTCGGATAACCTACCCGACATTTAGACACGCAAATTACTACTTATGTCGTTTCAGCTTTAACATTCAAAACTGGGATGTTTTCAAGAATTTTAATAAAATAGTTAACTTACTCCAAAAATTCCCAAATTTTTACAGAATGTTTTAAACGATCCAAAAATTATGTGTAAAAATATCGGAATCCAATTCGTTACCAATATTTTATAAAAAAATAATTTACCGGACTGCAATCAGATTCGTCACTTTCTGACTGCAGTCCAGGGAATAATTCATTTAAAATTCATCGTAAGCCTGATTGATGAAATTCTAGTTGGAGAATTACAAAGACATCAGTGGTCATCTACAGTACAAATTTCATGAGCTAATTCTACCCAGATTACAAGTTATGATGAAAAACATAACACAAATTTTCTGCAGTAAAAACGCAGCTTTTGCTGCTGTACAAAACGGACCTTTAAAAATAGTAAACTACCTCGAAAAAATATGATTCCAGTGCCATTTGAAGCGTTTTTCGAAATAAAACGTTATAGACTCAAGAAAATTAATTTTTCGTTAAGTTATGACCCAGTTACAGCCAACTGAAGTTGGCTGTAAACACCAAACAGTTTTTCTGTTTTCACATACACTTTTATAAAACAAGTTTCTGGGTTTCTTTATCATGTTCAACAATTGTATAAATACTTTCGTATCATCCTTAGCAGTTGTATGCTAATTTCTAACAGATTCATTATACCGAACAATCAAGATCATGCATGTATTTAACAACATTATTTTAACAAGATTTCATCATCTTACATCTTTATGTTCAAGATTTATGTTCATGTCTTTTAGGGTTCTAGTGATAATCAACATACTACATCTTTTCACCATTAAAGTAGAAGTAAACAAGGGTTAATCAAGAACTTACAACTAGCTCAAAGCTAGGGAAGATCACTAGAGAAAATGATGATGAAGAATGATGGATGAAAGCTAAGGATGAAGGTTCTTCAAGATCTTCAAACACCAAGCTCCATGGATCACCTTCTTGCACTTGAATTAGGCTTAAAAATGGAATGATGGTGGTGACAAGGTGGTGGTGGTGGCGGTCGTAAGGTGAGCCGAGAGGGAGAGAGTGAGTATGAGGGAGGTGGTGTGATCTTGTGAGATATGGAGTGATATGGAGTGATCTTGCAAATCCTATGCTCCATACTTATAAGATTTCATCTAATATCTTGGCAATATACTTAAGCAACCAATCTAAATAAAATATGGACATAAATCTTAGTGGGGTCCTCATGGGGGCCGTAAATGGCTTGGGGGGGGGGGGGTTAAATGAAACTTTGATGGTAAGTCTGTAAATAATAGTTCAAATCCAAGTATAAGGTTTCATGTTTTAGTTAGTAGATTTCTAGTGGGTGTTATGGTGTACGGCGATCATTACTAGCCAAGAAATAATTAAACAATGTTTCTTGCAATATTTTGGTGTCCCGTTTAATGTCCGGTTGTTCGGTTACATACCAGTTCGTTAAAGTGTTAAGTTGTTCCGTATTGTGTCTTTTATGTAACTTTTTGTAACACTTTTAATTCCCAACACTTAGGAAAACATTCAGGACCATTTAGTCAATTTTCTGCACAAGACTAGTATGTGATGCATATGTATGTATGATGCAGAAATCATAAAGCAGTTACGTCATCAGTTGTAATTAAGCACAGTCATTAAGCACAATTTAATATTTATTAATCGTACGGATACATGTAATCATGAGGGTTGTCACAACTTGCGCCTTCCGAGATGCAAGAATTATCGACGCAACTTCAGGAGCTTCTGGATAAAGGATTTATCAGACCAAACTTCTCTCCTTGGGGAGCTCTAGTACTATTTGTCAAGAAGAAGGACGGTAGCTTTCGCATGTGCATTGACTACCGTGTGCTAAACAAGTTAACCATCAAGAATCGGTATCCTTTACCGAGGATTGATGATCTCTTCTATCAACTTCAAGGTTCGAGTTACTACTCCAAGATCGATCTTCGATCAGGCTATCACCAGCTGCGAATTCAAGAAGAGAGTATACCGAAGGCCGCCTTCAGGACTCGTTATGGACATTACGAGTTTCTACTAATGCCGTTTGGGTTGACAAACACGCCGGCAGTATTTATGGATTTGATGAACCGAGTTTGCAAGCCATATCTCGATAAATTCATGATTGTATTTATCGATAATATTTTGATCTATTCAAGGACGAAGGAAGAGCATGAGCAACACCTTAGAGCCATTTTAGAGCTGCTCAAGAAGGAGAAACTGTATGCTAAATTCTCGAAGTGCGAATTCTGGTTGCGTGAGGTACAATTCCTCGGTCATGTAGTGAATGAAGATGGAATCCATATGGATCCCACCAAGATCGAGGCGATTAAGAATTGGGAAACTCCGAAGACGCCAACTGAGATCCGTCAGTTTATAGGTTTAGTTGGGTATTATCGCCGATTCATTGAGGATTTTTCTAAAATCGCTCAACCACTGACATCCCTTACTTAAAAGGATAAGAAGTATGAATGGGGTGAAAAACAAGAAGAAGCTTTTCAGCTGCTCAAGAACAAGCTTTGCGATGCACTCATTTTATCCCTACCCGAAGGCACCGATGAATTCGAGGTGTATTGTGACGCCTCGCGTCAGGGATTGGGCTGTGTGCTAATGCAGCGACAGAAGGTTATCGCTTATGCTTCGCGCCAGCTAAAGGTTCATGAGAAGAACTACACCACGCATTATTTGGAATTAGGCGCAGTGGTTTTTGCATTGAAGATTTGGCGACATTATTTGTATGGCATCCGATGCACGATCCTTACAGATCACAAGAGCTTACAACACATATTCGATCAGAAAGAGCTTAACATGAGACAACGACGATGGGTTGAGTTGTTAAACGATTATGATTGTGAAATCAATTATCACCCAGGAAAGGCAAATGTGGTAGCAGATGCCTTAAGTCAAAAAGAGACGATTAAGCCCATAAGGGTTAGGGCTTTGGAGATGATCATTCAAACAGACCTCTCGTTGCGCATTCGTGCTGCGCAGAAAGAAGCTCTCAAGAAGGAAAACTTGAAGGACGAATATCTCTGTGAGATGGAGAACCAGTTGGTAGCCAATGAGGAAGGAACATTGTGTTTCATGGGACGAATTTGGGTTCCCCTTTTTGGTGGGCTTAGAGATGTTATCTTCGATGAAGCCCATAAGTCGAGGTACTCGATCCACCCCAGATCGGATAAGATGTACAAAGATCTGAAGAATTACTACTGGTGGCCGAGACTGAAAGGTGATGTTGCGACCTATGTTGGAAAGTGCTTAACCTGTGCCAAAGTAAAAGTCGAGTATCAGAAGCCTTCAGGTCTCCTACAGCAACCTGAGATACCCATGTGGAAATGGGAGCAAATCTCAATGGATTTTATAACGAAGTTACCAAAGACACCCAGAGGTCATGACGCGATTTGGGTAATCATAGACCGTCTGACAAAATCTGCACACTTTTTACCGATCAGAGAAAAGGATAACGCATGAAAGCTAGCTGAGCTGTATCTAAGGGAGATAGTTGCACGTCATGGAGTGCCTATTTCAATCATATCTGACCGAGACGGAAGATTTGTGTCAAGGATTTGGCAATCTTTCCAGGAAGTGTTTGGTTCACAGCTGAATTTGAGCACGGCATTTCACCCACAGACAGACAGCCAAAGTGAGAGAACGATTTAAACACTTGAAAATATGTTACGAGCTTGCGTAATGGACTTGGGTGGCAGTTGGGACACTCACCTACCTCTGGTTGAGTTCTCCTATAACAACAGCTACCATACAAGCATTCAAGCTACACCGTTTGAAGCTCTCTACGGACGAAAGTGTCGATCGCCGTTGTGCTGGGCAGATGCAGGCGATAGACAGTTGGTTGGTCCTGAATTGGTTCAAGAAATGATAGATAAGATAATGCAGATCCGAGAGCGCATTAAGGCGGCACGTGATCGACAAAAGAGCTATGCGGACCAAAGAAGGAAACCTTTGGAATTTGAAGTGGGAGATATGGTCTTGTTAAAAGTCTCACCTTGGAAAGGTGTGGCACGCTTTGGGAAGCGTGGAAAGTTAAACCCACGATATATTGGACCGTTCAAAATCCTGGAGAGGATTGGTCCTGTAGCATATAAGTTGGAACTACCTGCAGAACTTTATGGTGTTCATAATACATTCCATGTATCTAATCTGAAAAAGAATCCAACCCAAGAAACAGTGATCATACCTGCTGACGAAGTTCACATTGACGATACACTCCACTTCACAGAAGAACCCGTTGAGGTTACCGATTGGAAAGTTAACAAAACTCGAAGGAGTAATGTTAAACTTGTCAAGGTTAGATGGAACGCGCGTCATAGCCCAGAGTTTACTTGGGAGCGTGAAGGGTGCATGAAAGCTTAGTACCCGCATTTGTTCCCTAACTCCCCTACTACTAGTAGTAAAGCTTAAATTTTAGAGGATGAAATTTTCTTAACAGGGGGAGAATGTGACAACTGTCAAAAATCAGGTATCCGTACAATCTATTAACCATGATCAGTTCTTAATGTATGTGCTGAATTACAATTAACTGCTTTCTGATTACTGCCATACACATACATGTGCATCATACATTGTTTAATGTCAAACCAATATTGCATGAAAGCTATACTGCCTCCAATGATGCATTAAGTACAGTTAGCACAATTATCTGATAAATCAGGAAGATGCTGATGGAACTCAGCACGTAGACAGACAGTGCATTGAGGCACAGAATGAGCCAAAAACCAAGTACTACACTAGTATAGTGTGTAGGAAAGTAAGGATCACAAAACTGCCTTTCTAGTGATAGTTTAACTGCCGGAAAGTGCCTAAAACTCACCCAAAGTGCTGAATTCAGCAAAAATCAGCATTTTAACAATCTAATTTTATGCAGAAACATGGTTAAATGGTCCTGAATACTTTCCTAAGTGTCGGGAATCAAAAGTGTCACAAAAGGGTACATAAAGAACACTAAACTGCATAGTTTAGCACCTAAACAAACCAGTATCCAACCGAACAACCGGACACTACCCGAAACAACAAATTTACACTAGAAGCATTGTTTTAACATTACCAAGCTAGTTATGGTCCTCGAACATCATAACACCTCTTATAATTACATAACAACTTATAACACCTAAACATACACTTGAAATCTAAATAGAATCTTTAACTTACCATTATCACCCAACTAAACACCCCCCCTACTTACGGTTACATGTGGGCCCCCACATATGGATTTTATGTGATTAATTAATAGATATTGTCTCCATATTTAGTGAACATAAGGACCAATGGATGAAGATGTGTTGAAAGTGAGTTTATATTAACCCCAAGACACAACATAACTCAATTACACATAACACAACACACTCCATCCTCTCCCTCTCCTCCCTTGGCTCGGCCGAGAGCACCACACAACACCACCACCACTTTCACCTCTAGTTCATCCATTTTCAAGTGATACCAAGGTGGTACTACAAGAAAAGTGACCATTAGATACTAAATTATTAGGGACTGATATATGAGTCTCCAATACGTAATATTTGAGACTGATTTATCAGTCATTGATAACATTAGGGACTGATTTCTATGCACCATATATTAGTTACTAGAAATCAGTCTCTAGTATCTAAACACCTTATTTGAGACTGAATTTCAGTCACAAATATGTTTGCATGGTATAGCGTTTTGGAAGGACAATTATTGACTACTAAATTTTAGTCTCAAATATGTTCCCTCTATAATGAAAAATGACACATCTATGTTGGAGACTAATATTCTGTCTCCAATATAGATGGAACATATTAGGGACTGAATATAAGTTATTAGTATTTTCAAGACAACCATAATTAGGGACTGATATTTAGTTTTGAATACCTTTTTATATAGGAAATGATTGGTGACTAATTTTCAGTGTCCAAATATGTTAAAACTTTTTGAAAACTTATTAGGAAATGATTTTCTGTCTCCAAAGCTTTATACAGACATAAGAAACAGTGACTGATAATTAGTCTCTACTAATCGATACAAATCATTGTATTTTAAAGAAGAAATTACAGACTCAAAATTAGTCCTCATATTTATTGTAACATACTATATTATGGACTAGTAAAAAATTAAACAACGAAAATAAGTCACCATATTTACGCTGCCACCTCACCACTGACATCATCATCGTCAACTTCACTGCCTACGCTACCTTTGAAACAACCATCATAAACTTGATATTTTGTTTAAACGGTCCGTATCTAAACGACCCGGGTTTGACTCAAGCAGGTTACCCGTGCATTTTGATAGGCTTAGTTTTTTTTAACGACAAATTTGGATCACTGGTGGACCACTAGAGTATCATTATACAACCAGTGAAACTACTAGATTATAACCAAGCCTCCTAAATTTTTGTGTAGTCTTTCGTTATAGGTTTATTTCATTTTCTCAAAGTCCAACATGAGCAACCACCCCAGCAAGTAACAACCAAAAGGTTATTTAACGAATGTGTTATAAAGATGTGTGTAAAACAAATTATTGACCTAAAAAGTTTGAAAACAATAATTACAATCAGGTAATGTGTAACAATTGATTTAACCAACCCCAAAAGTCAATTTTTTAAAAGAATTAAGTTATTTTATTTTTCATCACATGAATGTATAACATCTTAAATTAATATAAAAAAGTTTAGTGATGGCTTTTGTTAATTTAATATAGAAACCATAAAGCAAACCTCTTTTTAAATTGATGTCACTAACTATATCAAATCAAAATTAAAAATATACATGGCATCTTTCGTGATGTCACTAACAATATCAAATCATATAGCATCTTTGGTTTAGAAAGAAAAAAAAAATATACACGGTATCATTTAAGTTGGGAAACCACATCTTAACAAAACTCACTCCTATCCGCCTTGGCGAAACTGTTGCAATAAAAAACCAGAGAAATCGGGATGTCAATCCCCTCCATATCCACGTTCATTTCCAAATATTCAAACCCCATTACGCTCCAATTACTCTCTGATGAAACCCTCTGCTCTGACTCTATTATATGCCCGCTCTTGAAGTCGTTGTGCGAAGAAGTTTTGGCGGAGACTCACTCAGTCGATCGAGGTTTGTAGAAGATTAAGGTATCAACAGATTTGACAATAATAGATGATATGTGAATATGTTTAATTTTGCACTGAATACGATTATGATTTGTTGTTCGTAGATCGAGTAGGTTTTGTTAGATGTTTCAGAGAATGTGTGTTGTGTAGAGGTTTATGTGCTTGAGGTTAGTGTTTTGTGAGTGATTTTGGTTATGAGTTGATTTTGATTGTGATACCGTCATGCTTGGTTTATTGGGTTTCCAACTTTACATATATAATTTGGGGGATGTTAAGTCAGTAATCAATTTAATGCTGATCATTATATATTTGTTTTGTTATCAACACTGTTGGTCTAGATGGAAATCAATCATTCTGAGACCATGTGTAGTGGTTAACACCCCACCCTTGACACTAGATAAGGCCACAAAAGCCATCGTTGGGACTTCAGCAACCGATTTTGCAACCGAGTTAGGAATAATTGTTTGCGATGTTTTTCCGATGAGATTTCACAAATGGGATTCGGTACCGAAAGATGTGAAAACTTTGATGTATGAGAAATTAGAAGTAAGTTGTGTATATCATTCTTTTAATCATTGAGAAGCTATTATGACCTTACGTGTTCATTTCTATTACTAGCATATGTATTTAATGCAGGGAAAATTCGATTCGAGCTGCTGCGAACAGACAACGTATTAATGGAGTATGTAAATAGTCGACTACATATCCAGTGGAAACGCAGCAGAGGTTTTTTGAGTCAGCACTGGAAGAACAATGGAGGAAAAACAAATCCAAGGTTGGCAAGATCGAATATGCATGGTGATTGTCGGAATCAAGATGATTGGAATCATCTATGCGACTATTGGGAGTCAGAAAAAACCCGGGTAAGTATGTTGATTTTATTTACAAATCATCATTTATATTCACTAATTATTTTCTTATTTTTTCGGGATCTGACATGTAGGCCAAGTTTTAATTTTGTAGAAATATAGTGATCAAATGGAACTTAACAGAAGAAAACAAGTAAATATAAGCAGGGGGCTCTCGGTCGATAGCTAATCATGCATTCAAAATTGTAAGTTTACGCTTTTTGACCCGTAATTTAGTAAGTTATTGTTATGTAGTAGTAGAATGTTATAGAAAATTTTACTTGTTTGAATAAGCAACTGGTAGGTTTATATATGTTATAAAAAGATTGATTTCACTCTTTTTTAGAATATATTTATTCTTCATCGTATAAGTTTTATGATGGCAGAGAAATCCTGAGACTTAGCTGCCACCTAGCCCATTAGAAATTTACTACAAGCTGCACTATAATGCCAAGAAAAAAGGATGGCTAAATGAAGATTCACGTATTGTATATGTAAGCATATCCCTGTTAAAAGCTTTTGAATTAGATTTTTTTGTCAAATATTTATTTGAGTCTCAAAAAGTTTTAAATGTTATTCTTCTACCTTCTGTTATGTTAGGATAATATTTGTAAACAAAAAGAGGAGGCCATGGCTAGATTGAATACCGAAGGAACCATCGTTACTACTGCTATGGAACACGACGTGGAGAGAAAAGCCATCAAAAGTGTATGTGGTAGGGCTAAAACAATACAATCAGCATGGGAGGTAGGTGTTGGTCCTGTGTTAAGAAAAAAAGATAACTGGATGAAATCGGCAGTCGAATCATCTCAATGAGATTCAACTGAGAACGAAGATTTGAGAAATGAGGTTACTGAACTCAAGGAGGAATTGAAACAGAGTAACGAAAAATACGAAAGAGTGACAGAGTTCTTGAGCCAAAAATATCCAGATTTCGAGAGCACAATATCTACAAATGATGCTGGTGAAGATGATGGTTTAAATGGACTACACAACGAAAGTGACAACACTATCTAGGCAGTTAGTTAAGACGTTTATTACTTTTTTTCTCTAATGCTCTTCTAAATTTCAGAATTGATGAACTGGTGTTATTTTGATTTTCATTGGCTATTGCATGACATTAATGCTTGTGTTTAGAATCATTTTGACGAATAATATTAATGTTGTGTTAATGAGAATGGTTTAATATATAAAACTATAAATTCTATCGGCGACTACTTTTTAGTCCTAGAATATATTTGTTAGGAATTGTAAATGCATGTTAGGGACTCAACTAGAATTGTATTTGCAACTATTTTTCAGTATGTAAAAAACCATATCAAAAGTAACACATAGTATTAGAGACTAAAAGATAGTCACTAAAAAGATATTTGGGACTAACTTAAGCGACTAATTTTCAGACCCTAAATAAACATATTGGAGACTAAAAATATTTGTTATCTTAAACTGATTATTAGTCCATGAAAGTACATATTAAGTACTAAAATAAGATAGTATGTGAGACTAACTTTAAGTACTTAAAGGAAGCATATTCAAGATCGAAATCATGTGGTACTTGAGACTAATTTTTAGTCTCTAAAACATCTTATTGGATACTGATTTGACATGGAATCACGAACATAACAAAACTTATTAGGGACAATACAGACATGTTTATAGGACCGATTTTCAGTCCTTAAAGTAATACACCTGGGACTAAACTATCGTAGTATCCGAGACTAATTTTTTAGTCATCGAAGAAATGCATCGGGGACTGAAATGACGTGGTACCGGGAGGTAAGTTTAGGACTGAATTTTTAGGTATCTGAGACTGACTATTAGTCCTGTTTGGTGTCATACAATAGGGACTGATCCTTAGTTGTTAAAACCAGTATCTAGTACTAGGTATCCAGGACTGGCTCGGGACTGGCAAATCAATCCCTGATAACCATTAGGGACTGATTCTTATGCATCAGATACTGATTTTTCAGTCCCCAAAAGTCATTTTTTTTATAGAGGCAAGATTAAGGAGCTTGGTGGCCATGAAGCTTGAAGAACCTCTCTTGTTTGCTTTTATCTTCTTGATTTCTACACTTGAATCATCCCTAGCCTTGAGCTAGTGGTAAGAACCTTGTACACTCCATTTTACTTCCATTGTTAGTGGTTAAAGTAGAATCATAATCAAGAACTTGAAGAACACTAAAGATCATAAGAATGAAACATGAACATAAGCTTGTTTAATGAAGTAATCTTGATGAATATGGGTTGTTATGCTTGTTGATCATCATAAGATCTTGCTAGATCATGATTAAAAACATAATATAGCAAGATGTAAGAATAGAAATTGTTGTAGGATGATGGATCATCCACACATAAAGCATGAACTTGAAAGAAACATAATATTTTCTTGAAAAATCATGATCAAGTAAGTTGTTAATCATATGGATCTAAGAATTTCATGAAGGATTTCTAAATAAACCAAGTTAAAAATATAAGTTTCATTTGATCTTGGTTCTCACATAAACAAATCTCATTTTTAGTGGTTAAACAAGTGTATAAACACTTGTGTAACAAGAAGAATGCATAAAGAAATATTTTTAGAAAATATGATTTGAAGTTGTAAACATCTAACTCCTTTAAAAATGAAGTTTTTAAAGAAGTAATCATATTTTAAAGGGCAGCAAGACTTACTAAGAATACTAGTAAGTTACTACAAATTTTTACAAATATTCAAGTTCATGAAGTAGTAAAATATGCATGATTTTGGCAAGATTGGTAAGTAAAGGTTGTTTGTTGATTATTGTAAATTGACTGTGATGATTTTTACAAAAGAAAATGATATGCTTGAAAGCATGGAAACCTCCATTTTTAGGGAAACTATGGCAAAATTTTCTAAAAATATAAAAACTTAGAAAAATATTTTTAAACAAATACTTACAAGTGTATTTTGAACCATAAATTGTTACATAAACTTTGCCATAAATTTTAGTTACAAAATACAAATATTGAAGGTTGATTTGTTATAAATAAAAGTGACTAAATATGTATTTAGAAAATATATATTTAGAAGACACATATGTGTGATTATTTGTATACTTTGTATATTAGTTATATTATTTTAGGACTTGAAACAATATAACTCACAAAAACACCAAGAATTACCATCCAAAATATTACCAAAATTCCAAGGAATAAATATACAAGAATACCCAAAATACCGGTAAGACCGAACAAAGGAATATAACTCACAAAATATTCCGGAAATAATATTCATGTGTATATTTTGGTAATTCATATTTTGGACACTAAGAGAATGAAAATATGATTTTTACAATCACTACAAGAGTATATCATATTTTTGACAAGAAAAAATATATTATTTTTTGCAAGTATGAAATATATATTTTTCTTGAAATTTTTAGAAGATACATTATTTTTAAGAAATATATATATTTTCTTACACAAACAACAAATACAATATTTTTGGGGGGAAAATATATTTTCTGAAATAAATATGAAACATATCATTTTTGGAAAAAAAAAGTTGAGTTTAAATATATTTTCTAAATTAAGACTTGAAAATATATTATTTTTGAAACTTATGAGAAGATGCAAATATTTTTGCCAAAAGAAAAATTATAAATAATTTTTCTAAGTAATATTCCTTAAAATATATATGAATACACACCGGAATACGGCCTCAAAAACATGGCAAAAATACACATGTATAAGATACCCCCCCATCCTTGGGAAGGCAATACAAGTATAAATACTTGGGAAGTATTATTACAATAATATTGTTTAACAATTATTCCAAAATTTAATAAATATACCTTGAGTTAAAATATTAATTATTTGACAAATAATTATATAACTTGGAATAATATCGAAGACACAAAAGAACGTAACTCAGAAACATTAATACTAAGTCAAGGCACGACCCGTTCGTCTAATAGACATTGGTACGTTGTAGGTAGTTGTGTTCGCCGAAGGAGCTTGAGTTACGATTGTTGAAGACGCAAGACTGTGAGTTCATGTCCCCCTTTTCTTTAAACTGTTTTTGTTTTATAACTTCGGGGGTGAAGTACATGTTACAAAAGGATTACATACAATTACAATTGGTATGGTTAGCATTGGAAAGTACAGTAGATCGTGTGAATGGGTAGGCGCACTCTTAAGACCATTAATCCTCGTGTTAGGACCGAGGGGCATGAGTGATAGATCTATTTGGGTGTAGCGAGCCCACACCCATGCGGATCAGGGTTTGGCCCATGAGGTGACTATGTCTTACAGCTGGAAGCCCGGTACAAAATCTGCTAGGTTTGAGCCTTCCTACGCCGTTGCACGCATGTTAATGGCCTTGCAAACCATTAATCGATCTGTTTCCTTGTTTTGCTTTCATACCTGGATTTACAAACATACATACATACATACAATGATTACAAGGTTTTATTCATACACACAAACAAACACATGAACTCGCTCAACTTTTGTTGATGTTTTCAAAATACATGTATTTCAGGGAATTAAGAATGTGGATCTGGTGGGCGTTCGGAGGTTACATATAACAACTCTCACCAAAACTATTATTTATTATTATATTTAGTTCAATAGGAAACCCTAATTGAAACACCCAAGTGATTCTGTACAGACCCTGAAATTTTCAGAACAATCAGGATCAGGGCCCCTAAAACTCAGGGGGGGTAAACCCTAGTTACGATTATCCACATAAAACGCTGTCAAAAAAGAATTTGACAATTCCGTCGACTCAGCAAGCCTACAAACACACAGGGCTACCCTATGATAGGGTATGACCCCTCGCGCCACGCGACGCCCCAGGGGGTACCCCTCGCGTCACGCGAGGGGGGTCAAATTTTGGCTATAAATAGTGGGGTTTGGGACTTGAATTCTGGAGTTGGAACGACGTAAAAATACGTTATACATTTCGAGATATAGTCTGTTTACTATAAAAACACACACGAATCACGAAGTGCTGCCGCAATACAGGGTAATAACTCGATCGCTGCTACGATTCATTTTCCGATCGATTAAACTATCCAATGGATGTTTAAGTGCTGCCCACATTAGGGTTTATGCTTTGTCATTCGTCGTTAATTCGATGGATGTTTAAGTATTGCACTTTGTCATTCGATGTGAGGGTTTAATCTCGTGAGTTATCGTAAATGCTGTATTAAGTTACTAACCGAGTTGTGTGCGTGTTATTAAATTTAGGTTAAAAGGCTAATCAGTAGGCTAGGCTCTGCTCAATTAAATCTGCAAAGTGAGTCATTCTCTTTTTATCAAATTACTTTCAAAATGTTTATTTTCAAAGTTATAATTACAGGGATTAAGTCTTTGTAATCACCAAGTTACAGCCGGTATGTGGGGTTTTGTATACATTACTTGTTCCCATCACCATTGGACAACGAGTTAGCCAATGGGTGATCTGACCACAGTCACAGAAACAAGTCGAGTGACAAATACTGTGGGTAGTTGGTTGATATAGAAACAATGTAATCACCCTTAATACTGTAAATTATAACAAACAGGTCGTTTTAGTAAATAGAATGATTCACCAGTATTTCCCGCTGACAAAACCTTTTTCAAACATGTTTCAGGTGATCTATTGTGATCCAAGGAAAAGTGCCGTGAAGCACTACAAGCTTAAGGAAGTGGCTCATAATAAAATAAAGAAACATGTTTTGTAAAATAAAGATTTCTTCGTGAAATCTTATGATTGTAAATTACCGGGGTTTTATCCAGAGTTGTGAAATAAAATAAATCGGGAAAATTATAGTTTTAACAAGATCCTGATGAAATCTTACGCTGTTAAACTCAATTAAATAAATACCACGGGATTTTCTGTTCCGCGGCTCCTGAAACGAGTCAAACCGGGTCGGGGGCCGTGACAGAAAAAGGTGGTATCAGAGTCACTGATTTAAGCCTATTAAGTATTTAGAAAATACTTAATTTTACTAATTGCTATTCTGTGATTATGTGTTTTATTAATTGGTTATTTGTTAGTTACAGTATGGGTAAGCAAAAGCTATCAAATATCTATCTTAAATTAGATAGGTCTTCCAACGAGAAGGGAAGTTCATCCCAAACAAAATCCTCAAAATACCTAACAGATCCGGATAAAGGAATCTTTGTTCGTAAAGCACACTATGAGGAATCACTTTCTCCTGATAAAAGAAGTTTGATTATTAGGAAAAGTCAGGAGAAATTAAAGAAATCCCGAGAAAAGAATATTAAACAGGAAACCCAGGAATTAACCAGTAATTCACCATGGGAAGACAAGTTAGATAAAAAATGAGCAGATCTTTATATGCTAGCCACTGTAGCAGTAAATGCAAATCTTTAAATATTCAAGTTTTAGTACCCTTATCACCTACAAAACTAGAAACCTTATACAGTAAATAAATAAGTTTACAAGTAAACCTCAGTATGTTTTAATTTTTAGTTATCTTTTGTGTTACATTAGTCACACGGTATGCAATAAAAAATTTAAAGGTTATTCATAAAATTTTGTTATAAAATTTTAACTTAGCATTTTTTGTATTTTGCATATATGCTAAACGGCATGAACGAATTGTCTGAAGCCCTTCAAGACCTAAATCTCTATCCGGTAAAAATAGAGGTTTCCAGAGATTTCAATAGGTATATACCAGACATAGAAGAACCTACGGAATTCAATGCTCCACCTCTGGAAAAGCCAAAACCTAAGAAAAGAAAGAGATTCGTATGGGGGAGGCGTGTACGTAGGAGAAAGCCAGCTAAGAGACTTCCTAAAATAGAAAATCCCTTAGATAAAGGGAAGGGGATTGAAGTTACGGAAGATTCTAGGAAAATGGAAATAGAATTTGGAGAAGGTTCAAGACAGAAGGAAATAGAGATTGGAGGAGGTTTTAGGCAAACCCAGATGGAAATCGGGGAAAGCTCTCGACAAGTTGATCAGTTACCATTTCAGGATGAATTAGATCGCGCATTGGCAAGCTGTGATATAGTCAGGCCTGTCAATAATAATAATTTTTACTCTAATCCTATCGAAAATCAACTCCCTATAAATCTGGAACCAGCAATCCCAGAACCAATAATCCACACCCAACCTCTAGGAATGGATGAGTGGTGGACAAATGATTGGCAGTTCCAAAATCTTATCAACAGTCCTTATTCCTTTCTTCCCCAGTTCGATCCAGAACCTCTACCAAATCCACCGATGAGTAACGAGAATATGGCTGAACTCCGCCATTTTGGCGAAGAGCTGATGGATGCTGGGAATAGGATCCGAGAGATAGGAGGACAAATTTCATGGAAATATGATGAGAGGGAACATCGTTATTAAAGATGCAAGTTGACGAGGGAGAAATGGGTTATGAGTATGTGTTTGTATAATAACAGTAATATTAATAAAAATCAGTATGTGTAAAATAAACAATAAAACGGTTGTATATAGAAACATAATATAATCTATAAAACAAATGAAAATTTAGAAAATTTACAATTTTGATTGTATATTTGTTTACGTGATTATGTGCGATTAATTGTTATATTGGATTGTTTCTTATTCTATACTAATTATTTATCTATAAATTAATTATCAGATGGCAAACATTGGTAATGAACCAGTAAATGAAGTAAATCAATCTGAGCAAAATTAGGAAGAGCAATTGTTAAATAGGCAAGATATAGAGGATATCGTTGCACAAGGAATAGCCAATGCTATTCCAGCAATCATTGTTGCTGTCCAGAAACATGTTAAACCTCAATCAATCATTCCTAGTAAACGTACACAAGGCGACAATTTTAGTAATAGTATAAACGGAGGAGGCAATCATATTAATAATAATAATAATAATCTGCAAGCCCCAATTTTCAAAAAAATGAAAGCTGCAACACCTGGTTGCACTTACAAAGAATTCCTTGCCTGTAAACCAGCTGAGTTTGCAGGAAACGAAGGGGCTATTGCAGCACTGCGTTGGTTAGAGAAAACTGAGGCAGTAATCACTATAAGTAAATGTGCTGAGGAAGATCAAGTTATGTATGCGTCAAATCTTTTTAAAGAAGGGGCGTTAGAATGGTGGAATACAGTGTTACAAGCTAAAAGAAGGATCGAGGCATATGCCATGAAATGGGAAGAATTTAAAAATCTTGTAGAAAGAAAATTCTGTCCCGAGTATGAAAAAGATCAAATGGCAAATAAGTTCCTAAACCATCGGATGGTGAATGTGGACTGTCGAGGATATACTTCGACATTCTTCGAATATGCTAGAGTGGTACCAACGCTGGCTTCGCCAGAGCCGGTACTCATTTCTCGCTATATTTGGGGATTAATTAGTGAAATTCGTAATATCGTTAAAGCTACGAGACCTCGCACTATTGACGATGCGGTAGAATTAGCTAATACCCTCACTGATGAACTAGTACGCACAAGAGATGAAAACAAGAAGAAGGAACTGGCTCAGAAAATTACCCAAGGATTTCGCGTGGGTAATAGTAATAACTTCAAGAGAAGAGGAACAGGGCAATCTTCAACTTCGCCATTTTGCAGAAATTGCAGAAAGAAACATTATGGAAGATGTAATGTAATCTGCAACTTTTGCAAAGCCATAGGACATCGCGAAGAAGACTGCAGGAAGAAAACAAGAATCTGCTATAACTGTGGAGAAACAGGACATTTTAAGCCAGAATGCCCTAAATTGGTTAAACCAGCAGACAACAAAGCTAAACCAGCCGACGGAGCTACTAAGAAGAATGTCAGAGCATTCCAGCTAACCACTCAAGAAGCAAAACTCATTCCAGATGTGATAGCTGGTACGTTCCTAGTTCACAACGTGTATGCAAAAGTATTATTTGACTCTGGTGCAAACCAAAGTTTTATAAATACTTTATTCTGCCAAGCTCTTAATTTACCTTTAACCAATCTTAGGCAGATTTTTACAGTCGAAACCGCAGATGGCAATTCAGTTAAAATAGATCAGGTTTTGCAAAAAGTAGAAATAGAACTTTCAGGTCATAAATTCTCTGCAAACCTGTTACCTATGAAATTAGCTGAATTTGATGTTGTGTTAGGAATGGATTGGTTAGTAGCTAACCATGCTCGAATTATTTATGATAAAAATTCTATAGAAATTCAGACACCTACCGGAGAAGTAATTAGGATTACAGGAGATAAACCACGTAAACCCATGAAGTTCATATCAGTAATGAAAGCTGCTAGTTATGAACGAAAACAAGGAATAGTATATATGATTTCAGTAATCATTAGTACTAAGGGTAAAGAACTTAAGGAAATTCATGTAGTCTCAGAATACCCAGATGTATTCCCAGAAGAATTACCAGGATTACCACCAGATAGGGAGGTAGAATTTAGAATTCATCTAATTCCAGGAACTACACCGATAGCCAAGGCACCTTATCGGTTAGCACCTACAGAAATGTTAGAACTGAAAAAGCAATTAGATGAATTACTAAACAAAGGATTCATACAACCTAGCTCATCCCCTTGGGGAGCGCCAGTATTGTTCGTAAAGAAAAAGGATGGTTCAATGAGAATGTGTATTGATTATAGAGAATTGAATAAGGTTACAATTAAGAATCGATACCCATTACCTAGGATTGATGATCTGTTCGATCAACTTCAAGGAGCTAGATATTTTTCTAAGATCGACTTACATTCTGGATATCATCAATTGAAAGTACAAGAGGAAGACATACCTAAGACTGCTTTCAGGACTAGGTATGGTCATTACGAGTTTACAGTCATGCCCTTTGGATTAACAAATGCTCCTGCTGCATTCATGGACATGATGAATAGAATCTGTAAACCGTATTTGGATAAATTTGTAATTGTTTTTATAGACGATATACTTATTTATTCCAAAAGTCAGACAGAACACTGTCAGCACTTGCATGCACTCTTAACTTTGTTAAGAAAAGAAAAGCTTTATGCCAAATTCTCGAAGTGTGAATTTTGGCTAAAGGAAGTACAATTTCTAGGTCACATGGTAAATCATGAAGGTATTCATGTAGATCCTGCTAAGATAGAGGCCATTACCAAATGGAGGGTTCCGCAAACCGCAATGGAAATTAGAAGTTTTATAGGTTTAGCTGGATATTATAGACGGTTTATTAAGGATTTTTCCAAGATAGCTGTACCATTAACTAAGCTAACCTGTAAAGCAGTTAAGTTTGAATGGGGACCTAAACAAGAAGAAGCCTTTAGAATCTTGAAGCAGAAATTAACAAATGCTCCAATCCTAGCATTACCAGAAGGGACAGAAGATTTTGAAGTATATTGTGATGCTTCAAAACTAGTATTAGGATGTGTGCTAATGCAACGCAAAAAGGTAATTGCGTATGCTTCAAGGCAATTGAAAAAGCACGAAGAAAATTATACGACTCATGATTTAGAATTAGGAGCCGTAATTTTTGCCCTTAAGATTTGGAGGCATTATCTGTACGGAAGTAAATTTACTGTCTATACAGATCATAAAAGTTTAAGGTACATATTTGGGCAAAAAGAGTTAAACATGAGACAAAGGAGATGGATGGAAATCTTAAGTGACTACGACTGTGATATTCAGTATCACGAAGGAAAGGCCAATGTAGTTGCAGATGCCTTAAGTCGTAAGTATCATGAGAAACAACGACGGGTTCGTGCTCTCAGGTTAAATCTACAATTAGATTTAATGGAACAATTAAAGCATTTTCAAGAAATAGCCATCAAGGATGATGCTGAAGGAATGAAGGGATGAATAAAAGAATTAGAACAAGGAGCTGATGGAATTTGGAGATTCCACAAAAGAAGAATTTGGGTACCTAAGCAGGGAGAATTAAGAAATAAGATTTTAGAAGAAGCCCATAAATCTAGGTATACCATGCACCCCGGAAACAATAAGATGTACCAAGATTTAAGAAATAATTTCTGGTGGATAGGAATGAAAAAGGACATAGCTAGATATGTGTCTAAGTGTCTTACTTGTTCACAAGTTAAAGCAGAACACCAGAAACCTTCAGGTCTACTACAACAATTAGAAATGCCAGTATGGAAATGGGAACTCATAACAATGGATTTGTTACTAAGTTACCCAAAACCAGAAAAGGTAATGATGCGATTTAGGTAATTGTGGATCGATTAACCAAATCAGCTCATTTTCTACCCATGAAAGAAACCTTTAGCATGGAAAGATTGGCAAAGTTGTATGTAGATGAAGTAGTATCCCTACATGGAGTTCCACTCTCCATTGTATCAGATAGGGATAGTCGTTTCACTTCTCACTTTTGGACAAGTTTCCAAGAAGCTATGGGAACTAAACTAAACTTGAGCACTGCATATCATCCACAAACAGACGGGCAAAGTGAAAGGACGATACAAACTCTAGAAGACATGCTCCGAGCATGTGTGATAGATTTTGGTGGAAACTGGGATGATCACTTACCATTAATTGAATTCTCCTATAACAATAGTTATCATGCAAGCATTGAAACTGCCCCATTTGAAGCACTGTATGGAAGGAAGTGTAGAACTCCAGTTTGTTGGGCAGAAAAAGGAGAAAATCAATTATCAGGTCCGGAGATTGTGCAAGAGACGACTGATAAGATCACACAAATCAAGGAAAGACTGAAAACGGCTCGAGATCGTCAGAAGAGTTATGCAGACAATAGAAGGAAGCCGTTGGAATTTCAAGTCGGAGATAAAGTACTTTTGAAAGTTTCTCCTTGGAAAGGAGTAGTTCGATTCGGTAAGAAAGGAAAGCTAAGTCCAAGATACGTAGGACCATTTTCAGTGATCCAACGTATAGGACCAGTTGCTTATCGTTTACAACTACCAGAAGAGTTAGCTAGAGTACATGATGTATTTCATGTATCCAATCTCAAGAAATGCCTATCAGATGAATCTTTGGTAGTACCTCTTCAAGATGTAGAGGTAAACGAAAAGTTAAAATTTATGGAGAAACCTCTTCAGATAGAAGATAGAAAGGTGAAGTTTCTCAAACACAAATGGTTAGTACTTGTCAAAGTCAAGTGGGATTCAAAGAGAGGACCTGAATACTCTTGGGAGCTGGAATCAGAAATGAAGCGAAAGCATCCTCACTTATTCCAGTAAATCTCGAGGACGAGATTTTTATTAAGGTGGGGAGAATGTAACAACTCTCACCAAAACTATTATTTATTATTATATTTAGTTCAATAGGAAACCCTAATTGAAACACCCAAGTGATTCTGCACAGACCCTGAAATTTTCAGAACAATCAGAATCAGGATCAGGGCCCCTAAAACTCAGGGGGGGTAAACCCTAGTTACGATTATCCACATAAAACGCTGTCAAAAACGAATTTGACAATTCCGTCGACTCAGCAAGCCTACAAACACACAGGGCTACCCTATGATAGGGTATGACCCCTCGCGCCACGCGACGCCCTAGGGGGTACCCCTCGCGTCACGCGAGGGGGGTCAAATTTTGGCTATAAATAGTGGGGTTTGGGACTTGAATTCTGGAGTTGGAACGACGTAAAAATACGTTATACATTTCAAGATATAGTCTGTTTACTATAAAAACACACACGAATCACGAAGTGCTGCCGCAATACAGGGTAATAACTCGATCGCTGCTACGATTCATTGTCCGATCGATTAAACTATCCAATGGATGTTTAAGTGCTGCCCACATTAGGGTTTATGCTTTGTCATTCGTCGTTAATTCGATTGATGTTTAAGTATTGCACTTTGTCATTCGATGTGAGGGTTTAATCTCGTGAGTTATCGTAAATGTTGTATTAAGTTACTAACCGAGTTGTGTGCATGTTATTAAATTTAGGTTAAAAGGCTAATCAGTAGGCTAGGCTCTGCTCAATTAAATCTGCAAAGTGAGTCATTCTCTTTTTATCAAATTACTTTCAAAATGTTTATTTTCAAAGTTATAATTACAGGGATTAAGTCTTTGTAATCACCAAGTTACAGCCGGTATGTGGGGTTTTGTATACATTACTTGTTCCCATCACCATTGGACAACGAGTTAGCCAATGGGTGATCTGACCACAGTCACAGAAACAAGTCGAGTGACAAATACTGTGGGTAGTTGGTTGATATCGAAACAATGTAATCACCCTTAATACTGTAAATTATAACAAACAGATCATTTTAGTAAATAGAATGATTCACCAGTATTTCCCGCTGACAAAACCTTTTTCAAACATGTTTCAGGTGATCTATTGTGATCCAAGGAAAAGTGCCGTGAAGCACTACAAGCTTAAGGAAGTGGCTCATAATAAAATAAAGAAACATGTTTTGTAAAATAAAGATTTCTTCGTGAAATCTTATGATTGTAAATTACCGGGGTTTTATCCCGAGTTGTGAAATAAAATAAATCGGGAAAATTATAGTTTTAACAAGATCCTGATGAAATCTTCTGCTGTTAAACTCAATTAAATAAATACCACGGGATTTTCTGTCCCGCGGCTCCTGAAACGGGTCAAACCGGGTCGGGGGCCGTGACATTACAAGTGTTGATAAGAATAAGAGATGTCATCCATGGTCTTGAGGTTTGGTTTGGGTGTCCTATCCTGGACAAGACACCACTTCAAATCTTGGTTTTATTTAGAGTCTTCTGTTGAGTCCTTGTGAACTCTTAAACAATTCGTATGGTTTGTAAAACTTGAATTTGAAGTCTATGTTTAAACAATGATGTTTGCGATGTTTTTAAACTTATTTAATGGATGACGATCTATGGATTTATCATATAGTTGTTGTTATGATTGAATGCAATGATATTAAGACAGTCACACCATAATCACGCTTCCGCAAAAGTCAGGGTGTGACACCTTGATCAGTAGACTGATCTCCACCTATTGCCACCACATTCTCCTCCTCAGAATCTGATTCATAGAATGGGTCTTTAGATTCACTCACATCTTGTTTTTCAGAAATAGTACTTCTAGGTTTAATAATATAATTTCCATGAATTGATTCATCAGAATCACTATCAGAATCTTGAACAATATCAAATTTAGAATGTTGTGCACCTGTTTCTCCCATATGTGAGGTTTCTGCATGATGCTCTTCTGTCATAGGAATCATGTGTATATCTTCATCACCTTGTTGAGGTTCTGATTGAGCCTCCTGCTCTATCTGTGGTGCACTTGATTCTTGGGTATCATGCTCCATTGGGGACACACTGTCAGAAACTTCTTTATTCTTTGGTCTCTTGTTCAGCATCATTATATATTCTGCTCTGTAGGGTGAATCCTCTGGTATCAGATTTCCAATAGCTCAAAACAAACCATGGTTTCATCATCTCTGTACTCCAAATATCTTCTGATGTAGGAATTTCCATATTCCTTTCAGAGAATGCATCAGAAATCAAAATTGACAGAAATCTGGGAAAGGGTAGATGTAAATTTATTCTCCTAGTGTTTGTCAATATTAATCTTCTGATCAGATCAAAAATTTCTGCCCCAAAATCAATGTTCATCCCTGTTATGAGACTGAACATGATTGTCAGAACATTCTTACTGATCTGGTCTGTTCCCCCAATTTTTGATGATAGGCATTTGTTTAGGATTTCCATTAACACTTGCCAGAAGGCATGTAATTGGTTTCTTTTAAATTCACTGATTTTGGAGATTCTTACCTTGTACCCCATCACAGCATCAAGCTGTGCAAACATATCTTCCTTTGTTGGTGCTTCCTCATAACTTTGACTTACAGGTAATTCCAAGCATTCCCTTATCTTCTCCGGTGTGATTACTATGAAGATATCACCCCACAAATGTGTTGCCAGCTCGTTTGGAGTTGTTCGTTTGAGTGTCTTCACCACTTGTTAAATCAGCTTTTCCGGTATATCTCTGGTTTTTGTTAGAGCTTGAGCAATTGGACATCTTGTCAGAAATTCAATCAAAATTTGACATTTTTTGTCGTATTGTTCTATGTTGGTGTTCATAGCTTCATTGTTGTTCTTCAATGGTAGGAATTCAGCTTCAGTGATGAATTGAACAGAGTGTTCAAGTGGTGGCATGTTGATGTTGATTGCAGCCATGGTGAATTGAGTTTTTGCTTTGAAAAGAGGTTTTAGGGTTCTTGAGTTGAGAATGGAAGTTGAAGATGGAATGCTCTGCCGTTGCAAGATGTATTTATAGTGTTTTGAGATAGAGATTTTTGAGTATTTATCGTGGGTTGTTTGTGTTTTAGGTGATTTATGACACCTTAATGATGTTTTAATCCGTTTAGGAAACAACCGTTTTTCAAAACCCTTGATATATCTCCTAAAATTTTTAATACAAATTTTTTATAAAAAAAATCGGTGATTTCAAAGCTTTTAAGAGATAAACACATACATCCAACTTGCACCTTTTCTTTCTGTGGGACCCTTGTTTGTAGAAAGGTCCAATAAAACCATTTTTGAGACAGATTTGTGTCACGACCCCCTACCATATCCAAGACGGGAGCCGCGGGCAGTCAAGTGGTACCGGTGATTATTTAAAAAAAACATTGCAGCTGAAATGTTCATCATGACCGTGAGTTAGGAAAAATATCAGAGTTTAGAAACACCGGATTTTATTTATTAAATAGATGGGATAAAACCCATGTTTTACAAAGGTAGCTTTAATAAGGGATAAACCCGAATATATGAAACCATGTTTTCTTAATTTAATTCAATTGATAAAATAAGCCACTTCTTTAAGCCTTTCGGTGCCGTATCATCACTCTTATTCCAATCTACTGTCATTACCTGAACCGCGTTTTAAAAAGGTTTGGTCAGCAGGAAATACAGGTGAGTTCATTCATTTTTGTACAAAACGACACTTTGTTATAAATTACAGCATAAGAGCGATTACAATGGCCACTATCTTATTTTTATCTGGCGCCGTGTCACACCCTGGTGACGATGGTCATACCACTATTGGGTCCTTTCACCCAAGTAGTGATGATTATCACTGTTAGGTTGGTGAACCTAACCGTGAGAGATTAGTAATGTGCACAATACCCCAGTTGCCAGTGATTCAAGATAACCAAGACTTAATCCCTGTAATTATAACTCTTGAAAACAATTTGAGGTTTAGTAAAACAGTTGATAAAAAAGAGAATGACTCACCTTGTTAGCATATAGTCTTGATTAAACAAGCATCTACTTTACAGTTCTGAATCTTCTGATAATTAAGCATCTTGTTTGATTGTAAGTGTATGGTTTGGAGTTTTCTGATAGTTAAACATATGGTTTAACAGAGTGGAATACGTTTTAGTGTAAAACCATATCAAACCTAACGATGGTCACGAGATCAGGAACTTAACGAAATTCACAAAGTATAGTCTTATTTAGACAGCGCTTTGGCATCCGTTTCAGAATCTTAACGAAATTCACAAAGTAAAGCACTTTGGCATTCGTTAGTTGGTTCCCGAATCGATCAGACAGAATATCGCATCGGTGATTATTGGTTAGAACACCAACGTATAGAGAGAGAAGAATAGAAGGAATGAGCAAAGAAAAATGAATTCTAAGCTTCCTATTTATAGGTAGGAAATATGAAATTTCTAGGAAATTTCATATAGCTTTTCTAGGAAGTTACCTATACATTTTCTAGGAAGCTTCCTACCTACATATATATCTTCTTACACCTTCATCATATATATCTATCTCATATATATTTATTTTCATGTATATCTATTTAGGTGCTTAAATAATCTTGCTTAGCTTAATTAATCTTGCTTAGCTTAATTAATCTTGCTTAGCTTAATTAATCTTGCTTAACTGATTAATTAACTTGATTAATCTTACTTAACTGATTAACTAATATTACTTAACTGATTAATTAATCTTACTTAACTGATTAATTTTCCTTGATGGTTTAATTAAGTAATTTACTTAGCCGATTAATTAAATAACGCAATTAGCTGATTAATTAACTTACTTATCTTGCTTAATTGCTAAGTTTACTTAACCATTAAGTTTTCTTAATTATTAAGGTTTCTTAACTACTAAGTTTACTTAACTGTTAAGTTATTTTAACTACTATGTTTACTTAATCGCTAAGTATTCTAGTTTAACAGCTTCCTAGTTACGAATTCTAAATTTCTAGATACAATGGAACTCGTATTAGTGTATTAACTTAATTCAACTTTAACGATAATCACGAGATCAAAACCCTCACAACGAATGACGTAGTATAGCCAGATATTGGCAGCACTTAAACATCCATTGGATCGGTTTTAATTGATCGGATAAAGTATCGTACCAGTTATTAGAGTTATTACCCTAATACGGGCAGAGTTTAGGGATTCAGAAGTTCTGACATTAGAATGACAGAACAAGAGAACAAGAGAAAGAAAAGAATTGAACGATTTGAAATGAGACTCGAACTCCTTATTTATAGGGCTGGAAATGGGGCGTGTCGCGGCCCGCGAGGAAGTCTAGGTCGGCTGTGTCATCAGAGGTTTCGACACGTGTCATGCCACGTGGTCTTGATCGTTATCCGGTAGTTTGCATTACTGTCGCGGCCCGCGTAAGCTTTGCTTAACTCTTACGCGGCCGTGAGCGAACCAAAAATCTTGTTTTTCTTGATTTCTCCAAGCACGAAGGTATTTCGGGTCCGTTTCTCACACTCGGGGTGTATTTAGGAGCGTTTAGGGTTACCTTAAGGGTCCTAGGAGAGTTGTTACATCCTCCCCACCTTGTTTTAAATCTCATCCTCGAGATTTGGGCTACGATATCTCTTTTAGAGTTATGTCACGTCTTAGTCAATAAGAATAGTTTTAAGATGAATACGTGTTTTACAATAAATAGGGCTCAAAGGTTCAACTGAATTAGTTCAAGAAGTTGATGTCAAATGAATGAGATGAAATGATATAGTTTCCAAGGTGATTAGGTTTAAGTCAAAAAGATATATGATCAATAGATGTGAATGTTTACAAGTTGTGAATGATTTTTAGAAACAATAGAATTCACTGTCAACAGAAAACTTACTTTGATTGTCAACTGAGGAAGTCTCAGAATCAACAAGCTCGAATGAAATAGAAATACGAAAATGATTTGTCAACTATTGAATTATGATATGAGAAAAATCAAAGGGGTTGATATTTATCGAATTACAAAGATACACCGATATACAACAGAGTTTAGTGTATCATTGTCTTAACACATAGTTGTATTAAGACCACTTTTAAGGATGAGTCAAGCGAAAGGTATATATAGATTAGCTCAAGCTACAAGTCTATACTGACGCCACAAGGTGTCGTAGTGATCGAAATAATAATAGCGGTGACTGGACGAGTTCACCGTGTTTTAAATCAAATGAAGTAAGTCCGAATGTTTGTTTCAAACAAATCTAGTAGGGTTTCCGATTGAAATTGAAACAATTGAATAATGTTTTTCAATTGAAGATGATAAAGCAATAAATATCACGAAAGGCTCGATTGATGCTGCAAGAACCATTAAGAGATACACTGAAATATGACATGAATTTGTGTATCATTATCTTAGCACACGATTGTGTTAAGATTGCTTTTATAGGATAAACCAACAAAGCGGATTCAATATAAATAAATAAATAATTAAATCCGTATATGATGTGTGCAAACGAGATTAGCGCAAGCTTCAATTTTGTGTAAACGTCACCACAAGGTGATCGTGATCAAAGAAACGATTTAATGAAGTCGAAGACCAAACAAGCCTGTTATGGTTCAAAGTAATTAAAGGGCTTGTTAGGATTAATTCGAATATGATGACCTTAATCTATCATACGGGACCTTGAATTGAATACGTATTGCGAGCAAGTTCAAACAATGGAACTTGGTTTAAACACAACGAGTTCATGTATCAATAAGAAAGTTCTGACATGGTTACAACAAAAACCATGTATACCATTCAAAAGAAAATCGAGTTTTTCAAGAAATTCGTCGATTCGATATCAAAGAGTCATCGTTTTGCAAAAAAACGTGGTTTACAATGCAAAGATCAAGTATAGCGGAATGATATTTGAGTTTTAATAAAACATCAAATTGGAATGAAGCCCTCCCATGGTCTTCATAATTCAAACTAACCACATGCGCAACAAACAGTGCATGTGTAACGTGTGGATTTACCAAGAAATGAAACAACCAAATAAATATTCGCGATTATGAAAGAAATCCTCATGATGACCATTAGGAGAGTAGAATTGCAAAAGTCTATTTACTATGTGTAGAGGTCTGAATTTTAACAAAAGGAATTTAAGAATTTTATCTAGAATTTTGTGTGATAACCGTTGTTAAGTGACATTACCAGGGAATGTTGAATAAAATGAAATAGGGGGATTGTAAAGGTATGTGACTTCTTTTGAAGGGTCAAGAATTGGATTAGACTATGCACCGATTGTTGTGAAATCTTGTTCTATCGTACCTCAGCAAGATTCATGTCGTTTGTAGGATCACGTGGCCAAGTGTTGCTTTTTGATTAGTAGTTCTTCCACTGACGGGATTCGCATTGGTGTCGTCATGCCCAATTATATTTTCCAAAGGTCTTGCCTTGAAATTCATGTGTGATATACTTCGACGTCTGTGGATGTATAATTTAAGTTTCATGTGTTTTCTTGTGCACTAGCACAACTTTACATGCTTCTTACTTGCGTTAATAGTCTATGATAACGCATTGGAAATTCTTATACTTTTGATGGCGTCCCAACTTAAAGGGTTTCCATTGTTTATATTGTCGCACGAGTTATGAGGTAGATGATCAAACGAAATAATGTTTGATATCGGAATTATAGATATATGCAAGAGATTCCTGATAAAGAAATCTAGAATTATTATTTACACTTATGTTCGTGATTTATTTTAAATTGTCAATCGTTATGGCTTTTGGAATTCCTTATAGATATACATATCTATATAATCATACATACCATTCATAAGGTCAATGTATTTAACAGATTGATTTTTCCAAAAACAAGTCAGACATCAGGTCATGGTACTATTTAGGGAATTTTGTCACTTGTTTGACATATTATACTCCTTCTTACCCGGTTCTAGCAGGAGAGGTAACCTCATCTTGCCCAGTTCTTGCCGGAGAGGTAATTATTATATTTCCCATAAATAGTATCTTTTCAAGATTTTAAAAGTGCCTCTTTTATTAAGGCTTTCATCCAGAATCAAGGAAATTTGTATTCCCATAACATATCTTATTCTAGACCAAGTAGTATCAATAAACAAGAATTAACAGCAATTAAGTGTTATTGCTTATTTATCGTACTTTGCAATGTTCTAACCATTATTCTTACGGCATACCAATATCTATCACATTATACTTATACAAGTAATTAGCTCATCTTGAAGCTCATATTAAGGCATCTTTCTTAAGTTCAAGTCTAAATACTATCCTGAGTGCTACCAGAAAATATCAAGTTCCTGACTCTTCGTTTAAACTTAGGTATTTTATTACAACACCTAATTGCTTAAACAAGTGGCTCTGATACCACTTCTGTCACGACCCCCTACCATATCCAAGACGGGAGTCGCGAGCAGTCAAGTGGTACCGGTGATCATTTAAAAAAAACATTGCAGCGGAAATGTTCATCAGGACCGTGAGTTAGAAAAAATATCAGAGTTTAGAAACACCGGATTTTATTTATTAAATAGATGGGATAAAACCCATGTTTTACAAAGGTAGCTTTAATAAGGGATAAACCCGAATATATGAAACCATGTTTTCTTAATTTAATTCAATTGATAAAATAAGCCACTTCTTTAAGCCTTTCAGTGCCGTATCATCACTCTTATTCCAATCTACTGTCATTACCTGAAACACGTTTTAAAAAGGTTTGGTCAGCAGGAAATACAGGTGAGTTCATTCATTTTTGTACAAAACGACACTTTGTTATAAATTACAGCATAAGAGCGATTACAATGGCCACTATCTTATTTTTATCTGGCGCCGTGTCACACCCTGGTGACGATGGTCATACCACTATTGGGTCCTTTCACCCAAGTAGTGATGATTATCACTGTTAGGTTGGTGAACCTAACCGTGAGAGATTAGTAATGTATACCCCACTTGCCAGTGATTCAAGATAACCAAGACTTAATCCCTGTAATTATAACTCTTGAAAATAATTTGAGGTTTAGTAAAACAGTTGATAAAAATGAAAATGACTCACCTTGTTAGCATATAGTCTTGATTAAACAAGCATCTACTTTACAGTTCTGAATCTTCTGATGATTAAGCATCTTGTTTTATTGTAAGTATATGGTTTGGAGTTTTCTGATACTTAAACATATGGTTTAACAGAGTGGAATACGTTTTAGTGTAAAACCATATCAAACCTAACGATGGTCACGAGATCAGGACCTTAACGAAATTCACAAAGTATAGTCTTATTTAGACAGCGCTTTGGCATCCGTTTCAGAAACTTAACGAAATTCACAAAGTATAGCACTTTGGCATTCGTTAGCTGGTTCCCGAATCGATCGGACAGAATATCGCATCGGTGATTATTGGTTAGAACACCAACGTATAGAGGGAGAAGAATAGAAGGAATGAACAAAGAAAAATGAATCCTAAGCTTTCTATTTATAGGTAGGAAATATGAAATTTCTAGGAAATTTCATATAGCTTTTGTAGGAAGTTACCTATACATTTTCTAGGAAGCTTCCTACCTACATATATATCTTCTTACACCTTCCTCATATATATCTATCTCATATATATTTATTTTCATGTATATCTATTTAGGTGCTTAATTAATCTTGGTTAACTGATTAATTAACTTGATTAATCTTACTTAACTGATTAACTAATCTTACTTAACTGATTAATTAATCTTACTTAACTGATTAATTTTCCTTGATGGTTTAATTAAGTAATTTACTTAGCCGGTTAATTAAATAACGTAATTAGCTGATTAATTAGCTTACTTAGCTTGCTTAATTGCTAAGTTTCCTTTCCTGTTAAGTTTCCTTAGCTATTAATTTACTTAATTACTAAGTTTACTTAACCATTAAGTTTTCTTAATTATTAAGGTTTCTTAACTACTAAGTTCACTTAACTATTAAGTTATTTTAACTACTATGTTTACTTAATTGCTAAGTATTCTAGTTTAACAGCTTCCTAGTTACGAATTCTAAATTTCTAGATACAATGGAACTCATATTAATGTATTAACTTAATTCAACTTTAACGATAATCACGAGATCGAAACCCTCACAACGAATGACAAAGTATAGCCAGATATTGGCAGCACTTAAACATCCATTGGATCGGTTTTAATCGATCGGATAAAGTATCGTACCAGTGATTAGAGTTATTACCCTAATACGGGCAGAGTTTCGGGATTTAGAAGTTCTGACATTAGAATGACAGAACAAGAGAACAAGAGAAAGAAAAGAATTGAACGATTTGAAATGAAACTCGAACTCCTTATTTATAGGGCTGGAAATGGGGCGTTTCGCGGCCCAAGTAAACTTGAAGGAACAACTACGCGGCCCGCACGGAAGTCTAGGTTGGCTGAGTCATCAGAGGTTTCGACACGTGTCATGCCACGTGGCCTTGATCGTTATCCGGTAGTTTGCATTACTGTCGCGGCCCGCGTAAGCTTGGCATAACTCTTACGCGGCCCGCGAGCCAACCAAAAATCTTGTTTTCTTGATTTCTCCAAGCACGAAGGTATTTCGGGTCCGTTTCTCGCACTCGGGGTGTATTTAGGAGCGTTTAGGGTTACCTTAAGGGTCCTAGGAGAGTTGTTACAATTTGATTCCCAATAAAACTCTTGTGATGATGTGTAAAGAAAAATCCTTAAACAGAAATTTGTGTGTTGGATTTTCTCTTAATTTCATCAGAACTTATGGGATTCAGGTTCTAGAGGTTGAATCAATGATCCCTTTTTTTTATATGATGAGAGGGAATGAGTTAAGGTTACTAGGTTAACTTACATATGATTTTCTAGTGGCATCCAAGTCTCTTGTGCTTTCTTCAAAGTCAAAACTTTTTGAAAAATTTAAAAATGATGATTGACCCTTTTTTTGATGTTTTTCTTAAACTTTTTTGCTGTCTTCATTTTATCATTTTGAAGTTTTAACAGAAAGAATTCAGATTTTTTTTTTGTTGAAGTTATATTACCATATTTCAACCTTATGTTATCAGAAACTCAAAGTTTTGTGACAAATATTTTGTTTCTGATGATCATATGTTGTTTTTGTGGATTTTTTACTTCTTCCTTTCTCATATATCTTTACCTTTTTTTTTTTTTTTTTTTGCTTCCCCCCAATCAATGAACCAGAAAACAAAGCAACTTTTAGAAACATACTATATTAACATAAGAACAAAGAAATTAACTACACACATAAACTAAAACTAAAATGACCTAATCAAGGTCCATCCCTTCTCCATGGATGATCTCAAAGAACAACCATAGGGCAGTCACCAGGCCAGAGTTCTGGTCAGTAGGTATGAGCATGTTGAGATTCATGTTTTGTTAAAGCCTCATCTTAGCCCTGTGGAACCCTGTAGGAACACCTCCAAAGCCTAGCTGACTCGTGATTACCCTCATCAGAAAACGAGGATGAACCAAGAATGGTCTGCCAGACCATAGGTTGCTTGCAAGATCTTTCATTATATAATGAGAGAAATTGTAAGGTGTGTCCTGTACAAGTGCATGTATAGGCTCCATCAACCTATAGGAGACTTCTTGATGGTTGATAATTTTCTTTGAGAAGCATGCTCCCATTTGTGTGACCAAATATTTCCATGGCTTGGTGAAGCCATTTTTGGTGATTGGCCCTTGTGGGTTTGCAGGATTGTAACCCATTTGCTCCAGAGTTTCATCTATCTGTGCTTTTGTGAACATCACGACTTCATTATCATCATTAAGTTGCAAAACTATCCTGATGATATCTTCAATTACCAGTATTCTTTGGTTAAGCACCACACTTTCGATGGAAGTCAGACCTCTACCCTCATACATCAATAATGTTGCATTTTTCCAGATCATTTGAAGAATGTCTGGGTAGACCATGATGAAAGATCTTTGTGTTGTCACAGGCAGTTGCTCTGGGATCTCATCTTCCAGAGTTGCCTTTGTTTTGGGTTTGGAGGGCTTTCTGGATGTTTTCTTTTTGGTCTTTTTGGTAATGGCAGGTGTGGGTTTCAAAGCAGTGGTTGTGCTGCTATGATCACCTGGAGCAGTGGGCTCAGCAACTGATACCTGAGGAGCAGTGGTAACTGCTAAATTCTGCTCAGGCACCCCTACTTTTGTTTTTAAAGGTGTTAACATTCTAGTGAATGTTTCAGGTGTTAAACCTTTTATTTGAAAATAAACACCTTGTTTGAGCAAATTTTCATTTTCTTTTTCAAATTTTTGTTTAAAATAGTAGCTTAGAAACCTTGGAAAAAGTAAAAATGATTTGCTATCAACATTTTTTACCAAGTCATTAAAGATCTCCTGGGAATAGTTATAATTTTCATTATTTAAAATAGCATAACCCAGACATTGGATCTTCAATGGTATTTCATTAAAAGCAGTTGTTTTATTTGAAACACACATCAAAAGTGTGTGGAATAAAAACCTAGGTGCAGAAGGGAAGTAACCTTTTTGTAAGGTATCTATTTTTGTTTGTTCTGCATACCCTCTTTTCAGAAAATCAGTTTTCAACTCGTTTTTAGGAAAAGAGGTTTTACCTTTCTGGTCATCGAGCTTAAAGACTTCTGAAATTGATTGTGGAGTAATTTGAATCGCTTTACCCTGTATAGAGGAGTTGATGGCAATGACGGTCTCGCCTTGTTTTTCAAGAGTAGCATTTTTCCAAAACTCTCTCTGGGTTTGTTGATAAATTGGAGCATCAGCTATTAACAAAGTTTTGTACTTTGATGCTGAGAGAATATCAATGATTGAATCGAAGGTGTGGTTGTTGGTGGGTTTTGTGAGTAGACCCAAGTAATTGTGAGGGGATTTGTACGGGATTTCAATGGGTTCAACGGCCGTTTGAGCGACCTCTTTGGAAGAGGATGATGATTTTGACTTTGATTTTGATTTTGATTTCGTCATTTTGATGAAATGGAGGTTGGAAAGACGAAGAAAGAAGAAGAATGATTTGAAATGGAGGTTGGAAACTGCTTTGAGAAGAGAATTTTTGGAATTCAATTCGACAGTGTAAAACCCTGTTTGGGGGTTTTGATCAGGGTTTTATTTAGGGAAAAAGTAAGTGCTGATGTGGCAGCGGTTACAAAGATCTGATGGCTAAGAACTGACCACGTGCCAACCTCTGATGAAAAGATGAATTATGGAGGACAGTTGTTTTAGGAGAACCACTGATGAAGCAAATATCAGTGGTTACAGCGGTAATAATATGAGAGCAGTGGGTGATTTTTACTATCAGTGGATAGCATATCAGTGGATAAGACACTGACTTTGAACATCAGTGCTTGCCAACAAAATAAGGATCAGGGGTTGACTTTCAGCAGTGGACAGTGGTTAGAAATCAGATGTTTGAACAAAACAGTGATTAGGGGTAAGGTAATGGTAAAGATTTGAAGACGAGTATATCAACAACTGTTAGTGCACCAGTGGATAAGCTTTTTCAAAGATTTTCATTCAAGGTTTTGCCACATGTCAATTACAGGTTTTGAAACTTTTATAGAATCCTGACAATGGTTCAGTATCCCAGTGTTTTAAAAATTGTTAGCAATCAGTCTATGATCTGTGATAAAACCAAACTTGAGTTTGACATGACCTTAAACCTTGACACAAACACCATTTCCTTTTGATCCATTTTCGAGGATAATATCACCCAAAAAAAAAAAATAAAGGTTCTATATCCTGACAGGAGATTGAAACTTTTACTATCAAAAACCAGTAAAAGTACAAAATATATTATTCAAAGGAAAAGAATAATATATCCTTCTTTATTTGAGAAAATCCTTTTCCAGAAAAATAATTAAAGGATTTTCTGAAAACAGCACCAAAAGGAACTGGTATAATTTTCCACTAAAACTCCTAATCATATCATTTTCAAGTTTATGAAAATGGTCAGTGGTTTGACAACAATGATATGAAATTGTAAATATTTTTTTTTACCACTGTTTGGTACCATTTTCTTGTCAGTTGATTGCAAAAATGAGGACACATGAACACATAAGTTTTTGAACGCCCTGTTCTAGATTTTGTTACCATGTGATGATTCTGATAGCTTGTCTAGTCCTCTTTTAAGTTTATACACTGGAAATACTATTGTTACCTGAACTTTCCTGACCCAATGAATGCACACATTTGCTTTGATGACCATTTTTACCCCAATTCTTGACTCTTAAGTGTTTTATATTTATACTCATTTCTTTTGACTTCAAAAGTTTTGAGATAAACACACTTCTGAGTTTTTGTGATTTTCCTTCTTCCCCTTTTTTTTTTTTTTTACCCTTCCCATTCATAAGTAATGAAATACTTACTGGGAGGTCTTTATTGAAGAAATACTTAATCCAGAATCATTTTGCAGTAATGTTTTTGAGAGATCTGGTCATATTTTGTACATGCATATGTCAAATCTCACGTTACATATGAACTGGACTATTACAACACCTGATTTTCTTAATATGTTTATAACAGAGTTGATTTGGTCCTTTTCAACAGGATTTCCAACCTGTTTTTCAACACATAAGATCTTGTAACTAAAGTTTTAATATCCCTCTTTTATGTTAACAAAAACAATAATGTCATTTAATCAAACATAGGTTTTGTTGACATGAGGTACACACTTTAGCAACAAACATGATGGAAACAACACAAACTTCAAAACAACAATTGAAATCAATTTTCGTAACTAATTATACCACAGTTATCAGATATATTTTCAGATCTGGAAACTATAGGTGATTTATGCATGACGTCACTTGTTATATGAAATTTGTGTGTCCTATGACATCTTGGTTGTTTTACAGAGTTTTTGAGTAGTCACTTTGAGTGTGATTTCTCGTTACTCTGTTTTTCAACTAAATACAATCAACCTTAGTATCAATGAATTTTGAGCTGAACTGTTATGTCAAATTGACTGTTAGATCGAATTTAACTGTCCAGGCTCTGATACCGATTGTTAGGATCGGAGGCACTCATGATTGTGTTTGTTTGTATGATTTAAACTATGAATGAATATGGAACAATGTAAAGTGCAGCGGAAATGAATAACAAACTTTGTAAACACAATCGAAAAGAGAAAGTTTTGATAAACATTTGCTTTTCCATTAAGTCGAAAGATTACAAATCAAAGCAAAAGATTACAATGCAAGCTTACAAACTAAACTCCCCCTCAGCCTGATACTTCATGGTTGGTTGCACAAGATGAAAGGATTGAATTAAGGAGAAGAACTCACTCAAAATGATCAAATGTAACAGTACAGGGTACTGCTCCATTTATAGGCAAACCAAAACCACTGAGGCATCTCAGCTGACGTCACCATGAAAGCGACGTCTAACAGCCTAACAATCTGTAACAACTGTTCCTATACAAACACTTCTATTCTTAACCACTGATTTTACATAAGACAAGTAATACCCTAAACTACTGCTATCTTCTTCCATCAGTGCTTTCCTCAAAGTTGATCAGTCCTTGAGTGGGCAGTGCTTTGTCATCAGTAGATAGAACCAGCAGTGTTGACTTCTTAGCAGTCTTCAGGGCTTCATCAGTAGTTAGAAGAACAGCAGCTGTTGTATACGGACAGTGGATAAAGGACCATCAGATGTTATAATCACTTTCAAGGGAGAAGTTTAGTATAAACAGCTGCTTATTATGAATCCACTGTTGTGAACCAGTTTTGGCTTTCATTATCTGTTCCTCTGGTAGGGTTCAATCCCAACAAAAAACAATAGCAAAACTGTAAATTTAAACTAAGGTCAAAATCATACTTTAGATATGAGGGGAAAAACAAAACAAATGACAAAGCTATAAATTTACATGAGGTAAAATCGTAATTTGGCTGGATTAATAGTGTGAAATTTTAAGATACACACATTTTTATATTAATGATCTAAATTAAACCCATGTGATTGATACTTAAATTTTTGTATAATAAAAATCTAAACTGAAATGTGTTTTATGTAGAAATTTTATTAAAATTTCAATAAGATCAAACTGATGAACATACGGATTTTAAATTTTATAAATACGAGTGTGATAAGTTTAACTATCATAAAATACTGGTAGCTAATTACATGGCAAGGGGCACATTCCTGTAATCATGTTGTATTTTTAAAAGAAACATAAAAATTAACTTGTATTTAAGAATATTGCACAAATTTTATTTTTTTTAAAGAGTAAACTGCCATTTTGGTCCCTGTGGTTTGGGCACTTTTGTCATTTTAGTCCAAATCTCAAACTTTTTAAATCTGAGTCCCTATGGTTTCACTTTTATTGCCATTTTAGTCCAAAATTCAAAAAACTTCTTTTTTGACTGTTGCAACCTCCCTATTTTGTCTTTTTATGCAAGGGCATTTTTGTCCAACTGATTCTCATTAAATATATTAATAATTAATAAACTAAATTAAATATATATAATTCCTCTAAATACCCTTATTAAACACACAGATCATAATCTTCCCCCATTTTTACGGATCATCTTCAATCATCTTCCCCCCAAAATCATCGCCGACATCTTGCCATCTTGCCAAGACCAGAGACTTTTCTGATGGACGACGATGGGGATGATTTTAGCTGTTGTGTTCGAAAACAAGGCTTGAAATAGTCGGAACGCCGGAAATCAAGGGAACCGGGATGGTGTGGATACTGATAAGTACACGAATGAGTAGAGGGGTTTGCCTGAGGAAACGCCGGAATACCGGTCCGATCGTCATCACCACCGCCTCTCACAGCGGCGGTGCCATCGAGCTCATCATCTGCAGGTCGCCGGCTGCACCGAGGGGAGGGAGTTCAGTGAGAGAGAGAGGCCGAGGTGTTTGTGTGTGTGACCAGAATAACAAGGATCGGAGGAGGGGGGCTGTCGTGGGTGTTTGTTGTCGGGTTTACGGCCAGAACCGGCTGTTTTCCGGTGACCAATGAAGAGAGGGAAGAGCAGAGGGTTGTGGTGTGGTGGTTCGTCGGAGGTGTGGCGCCGGAGATCCTCGACGACGAGTCCGGCTGCCGGATCTGAATCTGAGAGAGAGAACATGGTCTGGTTGTTTGCGGCTAGACTTGAGAAATGTGTGTTAGGGTTTTTAGAATTATCACATGAATTTGAGTTTAATGAAAATCATTGAGTTTAATGAAAATCAGTTGGACAAAAATGCCCCTGCACAAAAAGACAAAATAGGGAGATTGCAACAGTCAAAAAATGGGTTTTTTCAATTTTGGACTAAAATGGTAATAAAAGTGAAACCACAGGGACCCAGATTTAAAAAGTTTGAGATTTGGACTAAAATGACAAAAGTGCCCAAACCACAGAGACCAAAATGGCAGTTTACTCTTTTTTAAATAATAAAAATGATCTACGTGATGCAATTAACAATAATGAGGCCTTGTGGTTTACTCTAACTTAATTGGTGTTAAAGATGACATGGCAAGCCAACATGTCTTTCAAACCACTCCCTCCTCATGTTAAGGGGTGTTTAAACCTCCCTTGGTTAACATGTTAACATAGGCAAAAATGAATAAGAAATTAATGTCATTTATTATAATTGTTTATTTTAGCTAAGAAGTTAATGAAATTGTATTATTATTATTTGTTTTGTAATTAATTTAAATATTTAATATTAAAATTATTAAAAAATCGTGGGTGAGGTAGAGTTAACAAGGTTAAACTATTTCTTTAGGATGAGATGGAGTAAAAGGGGAACAAACGGATGATGTGGCGCTTATATGGAGTTAAGAATGGCTAAAGTATACATCATGGCCTGAGCACGTCGTTATTTTTGTTAATGAAAATTATATAGATCTAAAACGTAAAACGAACTTAACATGTATGAATACAAGTGCTAAGTATTTGTAACCATTTGTTATCTAGCTAACATCTAAAACAATAATCTTTTTTATAATTATAATCCCTTCTAAATATAGTTTGTATAAGTGATTTTCTAAAAGTAAAGCGACATACATACATATCTCAAACTTGGTCACAAATTGTAGGTCCCGTAATCTGAGGATCGATAACGAACCAAATCACTTGTTTATAGCAAACACGGTTACGCGTGCGGAATCCACGTAACTATGCCAAATCAAACACATAAAACAATAATAACAACGGATTAATCAATGAAACACACTCGATTGATTAACGGGATGAGAACCGATTACAAACTGATACAAACACAGTTCAGACAGAATTTCGGCAGAGTTTTGTTACTATGGTTATTATCTCATCTCTGTGTTCAAATGAAACAGAGATGTTGTTTATATAGTCCCTGGGCCAAGACATCGACGAAACACAAGGTGTTCGACGAAATTGAACATGGGCCAGACATTGGGCCTGAAACAGCCCAGTACATGACGAATCAAGGTCTGATTCGTCATGACCTTCAACGAAACAGAAGTATAGAACATTGGTCTGTTTCGTCATGATGTGATCCGACGAAACAGACCTGTTTCGTCGAGAGCTGCAACTGTTGTGGTTGTTTCTGTTAACAGACAGCAACAACAGCAACATATAAACATAGTAATGACCAAACTACCCTTTAATGCAACATGTATTGTTCATAATACTTTACATATCAAAAGAGACAAATAAGTTGTACACAAGTAGATAGGAGGATATCTGACTTGGTCAACATAACATACAGACTCGATAATTAATAAAAGACCATACAAAATACATCGTTAAACAAGACTAGTCACAGACACTAAAAATGCATCAACAAACTCCCCCTTGTCTGTTACTCGTCTTCGGTCTTCTAATCTTCCATCAGTGTTGTTCGGACCACGAACTGCCCGAATGTATGCCCCTGTAATAGCAAAAACACGCTACTCGCTGAAACTTTAACGCTTGACGTGCATCTTGATCTTCATAGAAAATATCATGACGATATAATCTGCTAATATCAGCTTCAGACATGTTGACGATCCACATCGGATCCAACATCCGGTAATTTGCACGATTGTCTCTAAACACAATTACAGCTTCATGAGTATCCGAGTCGTAGCACCATAATGCCATGTCTTCAAGAAAATCCTGCTTCATAGGCATCAATGGGATTTTATCTACAACCCTCGGAGGCTGGTACACCAGTTTGTATCTGCAAGTGTTGGTGTCCGGATCAAGAGTAAACTTGATCGGTTGATAAATAGGAAATTGTGGCTTGTAGGATTCATCCTTCCAGCCTGACTTCTTGTTTACTTTCACCAGACGCTCAAATAACGTAGCACCATCGTATTTTGACCGATTGATAAGCTCAAGCCTTGTCAACGCAGAGACATCATAAAATGGCAAGGAAAGAATGCTCAGCAGTGAATTGAAATACAGAATTCCATATTCACGTTTAATAGCAATGCAGTGAATATCTTGAACAAACATCCAACATAGAATCCTTCCACTTGGCTTTGACTTTTCAAATTGCAAATAGTCTACTTGAGCTTTTTCAGGTACAGGCTTGGAGACTTTAGATAAAAACTGTTTTCTCCATTCAGAAAATGCATCTGTGTCTTTTTCAGACGAATTTCGATTCTTTAAATGCTCGTCTATGTCATCAATGTTTTCTTTCATCCAATTTTCATCAAACGATGCAAATTCAGTACCATCTTCTCTAACATATGTTGATTTTGGTGCTTCACCTTCAAACACAATCTCATCAATCTCTTCAACATTCGTTGTATCAGTCTCAGTAGACATTTTGTCTATCTCAGCATCATCTATTTCTCTCATAGACTGTAAAATACTCAATTGCTCCTGAGAAAGATCTTCTATTAACTCCCCTTCTTCAAGCAACTCTCCCGTAAATGGATGAATAGCCTGTAGAGCAATATCAGCACTGCTAACTATAGAAGAAGTACCTTCTATCTGTTGTACTTTTTCAGTAGTAGTTCCCTGAGATGATTCAACAACTGTAGTTTGAACTGCAACAACTTCAGAAGCAAGTGCGGTTGGCTGCTTCTGTGATGTACCAGAAGTATCAGGATTTCCTTGGTCTTCCGTATCATCATCCTTTTTCTTCAGTACCTCTTGTTGTTTACAATGATAGTCCCACAGAATAGCAAGCCTTCTCTCTTTCTCTTCATCAAGAGCCTTCAAGCGAGCATTTTCAGCTTTAAGCAAATCAATTTCAGCTTGTTGTCGCTCTATTACTGTTTGCTGTTGACCAACGGTTGACTTCAATTTGTTAATTTCCACTGATTGTTTAAGTTGATCATGCTTCGTGAGATTACCAAAATGAGATTGCCTTTGGAGACGATCAGCAGCTGCTTCAAGTGTAGAGAATAGGTATGTGATCTTTTCGTCTTGAGAAAATGTTGAAAATGTCCTATGACGTTCAGCACTGATCCCAGAAGTGGTTGCTCTGATTGCTGAAGCCATAGTTCTTTCAGGAACTGCCTGAGGAGTCACAGATGGAGTAGCAGCAGCTGTTGTAACAACTGGAGTTTCTGTAGCTGAAGTAACTACAGGAGCTTCTTGTACAGGCTCCTGAGATACAGATTGTACAGGTTCCTGAGGAATAGATGAAGACTCTTAAGGCACCGATTTCCGAGTATAAGTACTCAAATATCTCCTAGATTTCTTCTTTTGTACTTCAACAGCTTTCTCTGCTCTTCTTTTTGTTCTCCTTTCACCTTCAGGATCCTCTGGAACATATTCTGGATCATCCTCAGTTCTAATCTTTCTATACCTTCTTACTCCACGTATATCAATATACATTTCGTAACCAGGTTCAACTATATGATCACTAGAACTCGAATCAGATCCATCATCACCACTTGCTGACGAAACACTAGCTGATGTACCAGAAACTGCACCTTTGCTTGATGTACCAACAGCACCTGCATCACCTGCATCACCACCTTCATCACTTTCACCACTACTTTCATCATCATCACTACCAGACTCATCTGAATCAACTGGGTCAGGACCAAATTTTTCTATCCTTAACCTTTCCAACTCAGGTTCTTCATTGTCAGATTGGCTGTCATCATGACGCCATTTGTCATTTGCAGGAGCAACATAATCAGGATTCACTAGTGCGCCAAAAAGCTTCCTTGGAGGAACGCTTTCTTTGTATCTTTTGGCGGCCATAGTCTTGATTAGCCTTAAAGAGTTGAAATTCATCGCCTCTATTTTCAGAAGATCATCATCAGCTTTAGGAAGGTCTGGATGTTGAACATTCATTATCATTTGCAGAAACCGCGGATACATCCAAAACTTGTTCCCGGTGGTTCTACTACCAGTCCTTGTCATATTCTCTTTCATGTTGCTGAAAATATACTTTGAGATGCTAAACGGTTTGTTTAACACCAAAGCAACCATGAAACCAACGAGATCATCTCCAGCCATATCCTATCCAGATCGTCTATTGCTGAGACACTGAATAAGAACATGCAATAAAAACTTGTATCGTAATGGAAGATCACCTTTGTTGATTTGTTTGACGAAAAGATCTCCTTTACACTTCATCCTTAGCAAACAGCCTCGTGAACACATGATTGGTATTGAATATGGAGCATTCGGTTGATCTTGTAATTGAAGAACTTCATTCAATATCTCCGGAGTAACAACGACATACAGATCATTCACACGACCTCTTATAATATCCTTTCCATCGATTTGAACGACGCTTGCAGAATCCCAGAAAGCTTTAATTAGAGATTTGTAGACGGGTGTCGAGTATGTAACAGCATGATTGATACGTGACTCCCTGATCCACTTCGTCATATCTTTAAATTCAGTGAGCTTGTCTTCCGGATCCAAATATGCAACTTGATTATGACGTTTTTCTGACATAATTTCTTCTTCAGTTTTGTTTTCTTTCTTTATCGCCTTCTTGCGTTTTCCTTTTTCTTGCGGTGCTTTAGGAGCCATCTGTACATGAAAATGTCCAGAATAAGTCACATTTGATATAACATTGCATTTAGACATGTATGAATACACTTTCATGTATCCACATAACAGATAACCTATCTAACATGTCTACTGTGAACAAACAGCAACATCAGAAAACTGCTAAGGCATGTACGACGAAACAGAAGATCAACGACGAAACAGAAGTTTGAACGACGAAACAGAGGGTTGACCATTGACTGGTTTGATTCGTCGACTTTTTGATTCGTCGAGTCTATTTCGTTCCTATTCTGATTCGTCATCTTTGATTCGTCGTCTGATTCGTCGTATGTTTGATTCGCCGGAATTAGGGCTAATTTGATTCGTCAAATTGGGGGTTTTTCAGTTTCGCCGTATTGGGTTTAAACAACGATCAGATATAAACACAAACACATTCAATCAACATTATTTATACCCAAACCATTTATAAACACCCATAAATGATTTCCGAACAAAAACCCTTGTAAAAACAGTTAAAAACTTTATCAAAAACAAACCCCTGTTTTTGTTTATAAAAACCCACATTCAAATCAAAGCAAATCAAACATAATAAACCTAAATCTATCAGATTCAGAAGGAAAACACAAAACAGCAACACAAACACATATATTATCAAAGAAAAAACAAGGTCTCAAAGGAGTCTCTGAGGGTTTCGGATGAAAAACCGACGGTTCAAAGTGTTCGGAATGTGAATCAGAACATGTTACTACCTTTGATTTTTGTAAGATTTTGATTAAAAACGGATGTTTTGGGTGATTTGTGAGAGTAACCGTAGGTATGGGTTTTTAGTTGTTTGAAGAAGATGAAAACTGATGTTTTGAAAAAGTGAACAAGTGGGACCTTTATATACACCACCCTGTCTCGACGAATCTGAGAACTCGACGAAACTGAAATGGGCCCGGCGAAACAGAAACTTGGGCTTGAACTTGGGCCTAAACTTTAGCCCATGACGAAACAGAGTTGGGCTCATGTGATTCGTCGTCTGTTTTGACGAAACAGATTTGACTCGCCAACATTGGTCTGATTCGTCGACTCTTTTGATTCGTCGACCAACCTGTTTCACCAACAGATTTTTCAAAAACACAGAGGCTGGAAATATTTTGCAGTCAAAACAGTGGTAAGATTTTGCAGACTAAACAGATTATGAACACATTTCCATTCTGTTTGAATTTTCAAATGCAAGAACGTTTTTATGAAGAAGGTTTCAGGCTTCCGGTAGAAAACACCAAGCAACAACTTCGGCTTAATCAAAAACGAACTTTACACAAATATACTAAAAACAAATTTAAAGCACAGTAAACTAAATGAAAATGCGGAAAACTGTTAAAAACACTAAACAACTGTACAAGTGCAATCTTTTTGTGAATCTCAAGGACAAGGAATCATACCAGCTTACGGTCTTAGTCAACATGATTTTGATTTCTGTTTAAAGCTCTGGATAAGTATACTACCTCGATTATCGGTATTGTGGTCCACATAAGCTCAAACTAATCAGACATAATCATAATTTAAGAGATACGATTAACGGTAAGGATTATACTTACAAGTCGATGTAAATCCACTCACGACACATTCCCATATCAAGGTATGCACGAGAATTCATCTTACCGGTGAGTATACCGATTATCATCTGTTTGACCGTATTAAAAATGTGAGAAACTCACTTATTTGATTGAAAACAAGCCCTATGTGATAAAATCACTTATTGATGAGGAACTTGATTTTCAGATGCATGAGGGCACAGGAGCAAGTCCGTGAACAGGTCAGTACTTCCGTACAGCAGAGAGACGAACTTGACTCCCGCAAAGAATCTGTGATATAAAATCACTTATTTTGTTTGGACATGTGATTGTTGATCACTTATTGAGGTCGAATGCAGTATGTACACGTATGTATAGTATCATGGAAGATCTTAGACTTCGTCTCCGTTATTTTTACGGTTTGATACAACCATGATACCCAGATGATAAGCAGCATAAAGACCGAATATTTCAGATCTCGGCAATCTCTCAAACGAGATTTCGGTACTAAGACCATATGCCAATGAATGGTTCCCACCTGACTTGAAGTCTGTTAGGTTTGTATCATCCTGCACATTTTAGTCTGATTGTGAGCCTACCGATACATCGTTAGAAGAGATACTTATCATTTTTCTTTTTATTTTGCATTTTGAACACATTGACCGACCACACCAGTGAACTTCATCATTTTCCTTTATCCAAGAAACTCATTTTTGGTTTTTCTATTGTTTTTGAATTTTTGAATTTTTCAAACGAAACGACAGAAAGTAAAGACATCTTTTTGGATTTTGAACTTTTGCAATGTTTTTGTATTTTCTTGAAATATCTCCCCCTAAAATTCGCAAAGTTTACGAAAACTAAAATCTTTTTGAATTTTCAAAGTTTATAAAGAAAATATTTACAAAAACGATCAGCCAAAGAAGTTTACTCGGGTATCACCTTAATGCCATTGACCAAAAGTAGATAATCAAAACGTGATTTATCAAAAGCTTTTGTAAACAGGTCGGCACGTTGGTGATCAGTGGGGACATGAACGACATCGATTAATTTCTTGTCAAAACAATCACGTATGAAGTGATATTTAATGTCGATGTGTTTAGTCTTGGAATGCTGCACAGGATTTCTAGTGATCTGTAAGGCAGCATTATTATCAACAAAAATATTAGTAGATAGGAATTCTAAACCGTAGTCGCGCATTTGTTGTTGTATCCAAAGAACTTGGGAGCAACAACTCGAGGCAGCAATGTATTCTGCTTCACATGTTGATGTAGCAACACACGTTTGCTTCTTGCACTGCCACGTGACCAGGCGATTTCCTAAGAACTGACATCCTGCTGTTGTCGATTTGCCATCGATTTTGCATCCACCAAAATCAGAATCACTGTATGCAATTAATTCAAAGCTATCATCCCTAGGGTACCAAAGACCAAGGTCCGGGCATCCCTTCAAATAGCGAAAAATCCTTTTGATAGCTGACTGATGAGAGGCCTTCGGGTTTGCTTGATATCTTGCAAGCAGGCATGTTGGATACATTATATCAGGCCTCGAAGCGGTGAGATACATGAGAGAACCGATCATGGCGCGATAGTATGAGGAGTTGATGCTTTCACCCTTCAAATCCGGAGTAATCCCGTGATTCTGCGGAAGAGGGGTACCAATGGGCGTTGCATCTGACATTTGGAATCGGTTCAAAATGTCACCAACATATTTAGTCTGATGGATGAATATCCCAGACTCTGTTTGTTGAACTTGTAGGCCCAAGAAGAAAGTCATCTCCCCCATTGCGCTCATTTCGAATTTTTCTTGCATAACTCGTTCGAATTGCCTGCACAAAGAATCATTAGTGGAACCAAATATTATATCATCAACATATACCTGCACCAGCAGAAGATCTCCATTTTGTTCCTTGATAAAGAGTGTGCAATCAATAAGACCTCGTCGAAATCCATTCTCCAGAAGATAGTTGGATAAGGTTGCGTACCAAGCCCTAGGTGCTTGATGTAAACCATAAAGAGCTTTGTTTAGCAACCAAACCCGATCGGGGTGAATAGGATCTTCAAAACCTGGAGGCTGTTCGACGTGCACCTCTTCTTGAACTATACCATGAAGAAAAGCACTTTTGACGTCCATCTGGTAAACTTTGAATCCTTTGAAAGAAGCATAAGCTAAGAAGATCCTAATAGCTTCCAGACGTGCAACAGGTGCATAAACTTCATTGTAGTCAATGCCTTCTATCTGGCGAAAACCCTGAACAACCAGTCTCGCCTTGTTGCGAATAACAATTCCACGGTCGTCCTTCTTGCATTTATAAACCCATCGTGTTCCAAGTTTCTTGTAATTCTCCGGTTTTTCAACAAGCTTCCAAACACCAAGCTTTTGAAATTGCTGCAGTTCGTCCTGCATGGCTTCAACCCATGAATTATCTTTTAAAGCTTCCTTCCAAGATTTTGGTTCTTCTTGTGAAACGTAACACGCGAAAGACCAATCATTTTGTAGACCAGATTCTCTAATAGCTGAATACAAACCAGCACTCTGGTTGTTTCTCAGCTGATTACGTGTCTGCACACCTTGTTGGACATCTCCTATGATATTCTGCTGTGGATGGGTATCGTGTATCCTCATTTCAGGATTTTCAGGAACACGAGCATTAACACCCAAATTGTTAATATTAAGATCAACAACCAACTCCACACCTGGAATATGCGTGGAGGTGGAGGCATTCCCTTCAGCAGTATCATCGATTTGCACATGAGGAGTATCAACAGAAGTACCCTGAACTGGAACAACTGGAGATTTAGTGCCTTCAGTCGCATCCAGATTTTCTTCATCTTCTTCTGATGACTCATTGTATTCAGTAGCATTTTCAACTTCCTCATTTTGAACTGTGTTGTTAGACGAATTAGAACTTTGTGAGTTAACAACAACAGGTCTAACTAATGACGACTCAGCAGCATTGTCACTATCAAATATCATTCTAGCAGCTGCGGAATCTTCATCAAAGGTTGGCAGATCAAAGGAGTTGAATAGCCCATCATAATCGAACATCCAAGGATCACCTGGAGCTTTAACAGGATTTGTATATCTCTGAACCCTTACTTCACTCCATAGTTCAATCTTTTTGGTAGTCAGATTCCAAACACGAAAATTTGGTGTAGCATATCCAAGGAAGAAACCCTCGATAGCTTTCGCACCAAACTTACCATCTGGGTCAATCATGGTACATGGACCGCCAAAGGGTTCAAGGAAAGAAAGATCCGGTTTCCTTTTCTGTAGAAGTTCGAAACAAGTTTTGCCATGCCTCTTAACTGTAAGAACTCTGTTCAAAGTGTAGCATGCAGTCGACACAGCTTCTGCCCAGAATTGAACAGGAAGTTCCGACTCTACTAACATAGTTCTTGCAGTCTCAATAATCGTACGATTCTTTCTCTCAGCGACACCATTTTGTTGTGGAGTATAGCGAGAACTGTATTCATGAAGAATGCCTTTAGAAGTACAGAACTCATTCATCACACGGTTCTTGAATTCAGTTCCATTGTCGCTTCGGATCCTCTTCACTTTCAAAGTGTATAAATTCTCCAACATTGTGAGAAGATCCTTGAGAATTCCAGGAGTATCATTCTTGTGTGCCATGAAAGCTACCCAAGAAAATCTAGAATAATCATCAGTAACAACAAGACAGTAAGCATCTCCGAATGTTGTCTTGTGCTTCATAGGTCCAAAGAGGTCCATATGAAGACGTTCGAGAGGCATGCTAACTGAATTGATTTTCTTCAGAGGGTGAGATTTCTTTGTTTGTTTCCCTTTCTGGCACGAAACACAGATATCTTGTAGATGAAAACTTCTCACAGGCACACCATTCACAAGATTGTTTTTCACCAAATGGTTCATTTTCCTCAAGTGAATGTGCCCCATTCTTCTGTGCCAAGAAATAGACTCCTTCTCTGTGGCTTTTGAGACAAAACATTTTACTTGCGCAGATGTCGTAATGGCTTGGCTCATGTCAAGAATATAAAGATCATTAATTCTTGGAGCCGATAAGAGAATCCATTCATCAGGAATCTTGAATCCAGGTTTAAGCACATAACAACCGGCATCATCAAAATGCACGGTGAACTTTTTATCGCAAATTTGCGACACACTGAGAAGATTATGATCAAGTTGACGAACATAATTAATCTTTTCGAAGCATACCACACCATTGGAGATCATTCCTTCTCCGGTGATATATTCGCCTTTGTCTCCTGCGAACGCGACATAGCCTCCTCTAATATTTCTCACATCGTACAGAAGCCGTAAGTCGCCCGTCATGTGCCTGGATGCCCCACTATCAACAATCCAATGACTACTGATAGTTCCTCCTGGAACATCCTGCACGAATCATCCAATGATTAGTTAAGGATGGGGACCCAAGCCACAGTGGTCTTGGGTCGTCCCTGAGAATCACGAATAGTGATCTCGATCTGGTGATGATTTTCCAAACTAACAAATCCCCCTGAACCTTCACCCTTCCTAGGTTTCCAAGTTTGTTTTTGTTTACCAGATTGAGTTTTGAAAACAGATTTTGAAACTTCTGGTTTTAAAGGTGAACTTGGTTCCTTTGGAACAGTTTTGACCTCAGATTTTAAAGCCTTTTCTATTTTCTTCACATTTTGATGTCGTTGTTTCGTTTCCTGTTCTTTAACCGTTCTTTTATCATGTTTTAACGAAACAGTACGACATTGAGGGTGAATCATTTCAGGTGGTGCTTTCTCAACAAATTTATCTTTTGGAGTGTTAACACAATCTTTGATGATGTGTCCAAACTCTCCACATTTAAAACACGTTCTCCTCTCAACAAACTTAGGAGAAACGGATCGAGGCACATATGTCAAACCTGTAGAACCTGAGGTACTAGCCTTTTCATTACACCCGTTTGAATGTTGAGTGTAATTATTCTGATTGTTACGCTTTAAAATCTTGACTTTTTGTACAAAATCAGTGTTTGATTTGTTAGCAAAAATCTCAATTTTATCAGTACCTTCAGATGCCACAAATCTGACATCATTGTTTTTCTTTTGATAACGAGCTCCATTTGTTTCAGATTTTGATTTAGAAACATCTGGCCTTTGAGCTCGTTGATATGGTTGTTTACCCTTAGGAGCAAACGGTTGTTGCTTTGTTGGGAAGTTTTGATTTCCAAATTTCTTTTTGATTTCAGCTTTAGGAATTTGATCACATTGAGTTACAGTAATTCCCGGAATCGACCTTCCCAAAAACTTACTTGTGTTATTTTCAAAAACGTTATCAATCGATGATGGATTGACATTTTTAATTGGGAAATCATTATCTGAATAGATTTTAGAATCACCAACCAAAGTATACAACACATTGTTACTCTTAACGGTAGACACAGGTTTCTTGTCATTTATGACAGGATTAATCACATTTTTGGCAACTTGTTGCACAAAAGGAATAGGAGGATCACAAAGAATATGATTCTCAATTGGAATTTCTATTCCCTTTTTCTTATCACGTGATTCATCCTGGTCATTTGCATCTGTTTCATCATCAGATGAATCATAATCCTCAACAATTGGAGGACTTTGGCTCACTGATGTTGAAGTTCCTGTTTCATCAGATAAAGTTCCCGAGGAGCTGTCTGGTTTGAACCCTAATCCAGTAGTAAATTCCTCATAATTGAGAGGCACACTGGGTTCAAAACGAGGCATATCCTCTTCATCAGGTGGTGCTGCATAATTGTGTCTCAAAGGGGGCGGACATTTCTTATACCCAACACCACTCTTGTTTTTCTTCAGTTGTTGAACGTCAATTATGTGATCGAGCACAAATCGGGAGTTAGAATAACTCTCCAATTTTTGCTTGATCGCATCGTGCGCCAATTTTGCAATGGCTAATTCCGTTCTGGTTTCCTCAACGAGATTTATGTACTTGTTAATACTAACTTGTTTGTGATAAACAACTTTAGTAGTTTCGGAAACACTTTTCTTTAAATTTTTAATTAAAGATTTAAAGTCCTTTTCATTTCTTGTTAAAGCCATATTTGCTTCTTTGCACTTTGACATATCAACAACCAAATGTTGATTGTGACTATGAATTGTGTCACATTCATGTTTCACTCTATCAAATTCCTGTTTCAAATAAGCACAGTCATTACAAATTCTAGGAGTTTCAGATGTTACCTGACTCGAAGAGGCTGAAACATTTGCCATGAAGGCAGTTTGAAAAGAAAAAGATCCGTCTTCAGAGAAGAACTTCTCCATTTCTTTAGATGCTATCCCAGCCTTCTCGATAAGAACAGATTTCTGAGACTTCAACTCCTCTGCTTCACTCAACAAATCATCAATAGAACTTGCTTCTTCTTTCACATCACTCGAAATAGAACTTTCTTCATCAGAACTCCCGGTATAACCCGAACTGTCGTCATTTTCAGAAAATTCTTCCCTACGAACGTGCTTGATGTGATTGATGATCTTTGCGTAGCATGCGGTTCCTCCTCCTTCATTATCACCTTCCCCCAATTGTAAAGACCAATTACACCCTTCATCTGTTTGAACAACCAATGCACGAGTGTTGTTTGATGGCCCAGACTGGTTCTGGTTGGTGGTGTTGTTCACAGCTACTATCCCTCTTCCACGATTGTCTTGATTGCCTTGATTGGCATTTGAAGAACCTGTCTGATTTCTGAAAGGGTTCTGATTGCCTTGCTTTGGTGGTCGAGTGCATTCACGTTTAAAGTGACCCTTCTCGCCACAATTGAAGCATGTAACGGTTTCTTTATCAAACCCGTACTTCGTATCCTGCTTACTTTCCAAGGAACTTCTTCCCGTTCGAGCCATGAAGTCCTTTGCCCTTCTAACTGCACTCGCAAACGCCCACTTTATATCCATCAACTCCATTTCATCACGGTCGATTTGTTGATAATCTTCGTTGGTCATACTGATGTTCCCAATTTGACCTGCAACCAAACCGCAGTAAGCACTGACCATCGTATTAATGAGTTCCGAATGCTCCTTTGCAACCTCAATGCTAACTTTTGATAGGTTCGAAGTATCAACTTTGATAGTATTCGTGTCTTGGGATGGAGGATTGCTGGTATAATTTACTTGTTGTGGTGGTGGTTGTGCTTTTGATAAGGATTTCGAAAGATAAGCGCCTAAATCAAACTCTGGTTGAGTAGTAGTAACTTGCGGTGGAGATTGATCTTGAGATTTGAATTTTGATATTGATTGTGAAAGATAAGCTCCTAGATCAAACTCTGGTTGTGGTGGTGGTTTGAATGGAAACGGAGATGAGTTTGTGTTGGAAACAAACGCCGTTTGAAGCTTAGGCTGCTGAACAGAACTAGAACTTGCAGAAGGAGCGAAACCAGGCAAATAAATTTCTGTGTTTTGAGGAGCTCCAATCCGTTTAGCTTTCCGATTTTCTTCTTCGTACTTGTGCTCCAACTTCTGAACAAATCCATAGATAGTGACAGTTTCCCCATCCAGAGCACCAGTATGCTTTAGAAGTTCAATGAATGGACTCCATATAGGAGGTAGAGCATCAGCTAAACGTGCAATCATTTCCACATGACTTACAACAACCTTATAAGAACTCATTTCACTTATCAAATGATAGAAACGAGAAGTCAAATCATTTAGATTTTCATTTTCCAAAGATTGAAATGACTCAAATTCTTTCTTTAAAAGATCATGGCGAATTTTTCTAGAAGCTTCATTTCCTTCTCCTCTTGTTTCCAATGCATCCCATAAAGCTTTTGTGCTCTTACTATAAGAAAATTGATGATAGATGTCTTTATGAAGAGCTTGTGTTAGATAAGCAAACGCCTTCTTCTCTAATTCATAGGCTTTCTTATCTTCTTCAATCATATGAGAAATGCCAGCGGCAGTTGATGCTGCTGCTTCCAGTTCCGGACTACATTCAGTAGTGAAACATGTCCAAAGTTCAACGTTTTGCCCTTGAATATATGTATGAAAACGACCCTTCCAAGTTGGATAGTCGTTCATATGATTTAGCTTTGGCGGGCGATTGTTGCTTCCCGTCTCACTTTCACTGAGCAATAGATTCTGTATGTTTTGATTTTGATTAGAGACCATTGCCCATTGACTTGCATTTGCTGCTTGTTGTTTTTGAGGCAATTGATTCATCAAATCGGCAAGTGAAGGCTGATTTTCACTTGGTCTTGCTTCCGAACTCCAATCCCACAGACCTTTGCTACCCATGATTTGTGTATGTATGTTAGTACCTGCACACACACTTGAAAACACAATGTTATGACAGATTTGCAAGTCCTCTGTGTAAAACAGAAGTGTTCTCGACGAAACACTTTCCACGAAACAGGTTTGTTTCGTCGAAATGAATAATGACGAAACAGACTTGTTTCGTCGAAGATATTATGACGAAACAGACTTTGTTTCGTCGAAGATATTATTGACGAAACACAAGTGATTCGTCGACTGTTTGTTTCGTCGATGCTGAGTCTCAGACAGCTGTTTAAGATATTTACAGCTGTTTAAGATATTTAAAATATCTAAACTGACACAAGGTATGTTTTTCTGAGTTAGAGTTCCAATGTTACAAACACAAAAGTTCACTTAATGTATTTTAATGAGTAACACTTTGATTTAAACACAACAAGATCAAATGAACAATTTTATAATGAACTCTATGAAGATATGAAGAACACACACAAGAACAAAGAGTTTCCCGGTAAACTTATGAGTTTTCCGGTGACCGGACAAATTTCCGAAAACACGATAATGCACAAGACTTTCACTAAAAACCCGGTTCAAAGTATAAGCAATAAATCTAACAAGGTTTTTGATAAAACTCTTAGCAAATAACAACAAACAAACAGATTTTATGAATATTTTTCAGAAAAATGATTTTTCAAGAATAAATTTTCAGAAAAACACACACAAAAACTTGATAAAAACCGAACAATGTTTGATTTTAAACAAGGATTAGAGCCAAACGCTCTGATACCAATTGTGGGTCCCGTAATCTGAGGATCGATAACGAACCAAATCACTTGTTTATAGCAAACACGGTTACGCGTGCGGAATCCACGTAACTATGCCAAATCAAACACATAAAACAATAATAACAACGGATTAATCAATGAAACACACTCGATTGATTAACGGGATGAGAACCGATTACAAACTGATACAAACACAGTTCAGACAGAATTTCGGTAGAGTTTTGTTACTATGGTTATTATCTCATCTCTGTGTTCAAATGAAACAGAGATGTTGTTTATATAGTCCCTAGGCCAAGACATCGACGAAACACAAGGTGTTCGACGAAATTGAACATGGGCCAGACATTGGGCCTGAAACAGCCCAGTACATGACGAATCAAGGTCTGATTCGTCATGACCTTCAACGAAACAGAAGTATAGAACATTGGTCTGTTTCGTCATGATGTGATCCGACGAAACAGACCTGTTTCGTCGAGAGCTGCAACTGTTGTGGTTGTTTCTGTTAACAGACAGCAACAACAGCAACATATAAACATAGTAATGACCAAACTACCCTTTAATGCAACATGCATTGTTCATAATACTTTACATATCAAAAGAGACAAATAAGTTGTACACAAGTAGATAGGAGGATATCTGACTTGGTCAACATAACATACAGACTCGATAATTAATAAAAGACCATACAAAATACATCGTTAAACAAGACTAGTCACAGACACTAAAAATGCATCAACACAAATTATTATTTTTTAGGGTTCGTAGTTATCCATAGAAAATTTCTCTATAGGTTGCTGTTTGATTAATATCAGTTACTGTAATTAGTAATCTTAGTAATGAAAGACGGTTCTAAATCAAAGTTGAACCCAAAACTTAAAAGAGGCAAGAATGAAACATGCTTAGTTGAAATAATAAGTAAAAACTTAACCATATTACAAAGCATGAACACTTATTTTTCCTTCACGTAAATCACACACAACCATACTTTTTTTATAATACATTATTAGACGTTGGTAGTAAATTATATCTGTAACTTGAAGCTTTAACCCTTGTAAACTGAGACATTTGGCCTTGGTTCAAAGTCTTCTTTTTATAATACATTATTAGACGTTGGTAGTAAATTATATCTGTAACTTGAAGCTTTAACCCTTGTAAACTGAGACATTTGGCCTTGGTTCAAAGTCTTCTTTAGATGTCATTTTACCTTTCATTCGTAAGTCATTATCATAAACCGATACGTTTGGTCTCGGCTCAAACTCTTCATCAACATTCTTTTTACTTTTTAAGCCTGTATCATTATCATAAACTGATATGTTTGGCCTTGGCTCAAACTCTTCATTGACATTCTTCTTACCTTTTAAACCTGCATCACTATCATAAACCGAGACGTTTGGTCTTGGCTCAAACGCTTCATCAACATTCTTTTTACCTTTTAAACCTGTATCATTATCATAAACTGATATGTTTGGCCTTGGCTCAAACTCTTCAGCAACATTATTCTTACCTTTTAAGCCTGCATCATTATCATAAACCGAGATGTTTGGCCTTGGCTCAAACTCTTCATCAACATTCTTTTTACCTCTTAAACTTGTATCATTATCATATATTGATACGTCTGGCGTTCGCTCAAACTCTTCATTAACATTCTTTTTACTTCTTAAAACTGTATCGTTATCATAAATCGAGATGTTTGGCCTTGGCTCAAACTCTTCATCAGCATTCTTTTTACCTTTTAAACTTGTATCATTGTCATAAACCGAGACATTTGGCCATGGCTCAAACTCTTCATCAACTTTATTTTTACCTTTTAACTCTATTTTATTATCATAAACCGAGATGTTTGGCCTAGGCTCAAACTCTTCTTTAAAGTTCTCTTTACCTTTTAAACTTGTATCTTCATCATAAACAGAAACGTTTGGTCTTGGTTCGAAATCATGGCCTGAAGATATGTGGTTACTAGCCTTTGCCAACGTGTGACAATGACTTTTCTTTATGGGCTGAGGTGAAACCGAAGTACCCCTTCGAACAAATGAGTCCTACCAATATTCTTCAGGATGTGGTGTCGCAACCCCCGGCCCCTATCTCATGGGAACGGGCGGCCGCGAGCTCAGATTCAGTGGTATCAGTGGTTTTGTCATTTTGGCAGCGGAATTTACATCAGAATCGTAGTTATGAAATATTTTATCAGAGTAAAATACCACATTTTTATAATAATAAACACATAGGTAAAACCCAAGTTTCTATTACAAACATGTTTATAGGGATAAATCCTATTTTATTTAAAATAAACATCTTCTTTATTTAGGTAACTTTTATAGCCATATTTTTCAAGTCTTCAGTGCTGTCCAGCTGGCTTCTATTTGGCTTTCACACTTTGTTACCTGAAACGCGTTTAAAAACATTTTGTCAGTGGGAAATACTAGTGAGTGAATCCCAATTTAATCAAAACAGGTTTTACCATTTTACAGTATTGAGGGCGATCTCGCAATTATATTTGTTTCCAATTCTTACTTTAATTACCACCCATGGTACTGTCAACCCGACTTGTGGTCATGTTACTACTCACAGTGTAATAACAAATTTTGTATACAAAACCCCAACATACCGACGATAATTGTAGAATTTACAAATACTCAATAACTGTTCAATTATAATGTAAAGCATTGAGGTTTTGTAAAACAGTTTGCAAAAAGGTTTACACAAAAAGGAGATTACTCACATTCTACTTTAGGTATTTTTCCTGTGATTTCCTGGTTATAATCTAGTAATTAAACAATGTACATGCGTTAGTATAATAACACAATTTACATTAGTTATACCCTCCCCGAGACAGAACTCCAACGACTACGTCGGGCTGAACCCCGACAGCCGTTACGGAGCACTAGATCAATCGAGCAGCGTATCTAATATGTAACCGGGGGTTAAAATACTTACAACGAGGCAGAGCTTCGCTAATTAGGGGTATAATGCCCGGTATTACTATTATTATTTCAGAATTTTAGATAGAGATCGAGAGAATGAGCGAATTCAAAATGAGAGCCGATGCCTTCTATTTATAGTTCTGTTCGACCACCTTGTCGCGCCCCGCATAAGCCGAAGGCTATGCCTTCGCAGCCCGCGAGACCAACTAGGGTAGGCCCTAGCTTGGCTGATTCACATACTAGACCCAACACGTTTGTGACACGTGGTGCGTTGGGGTGTCGCCCTGATATTGAGATGTCGCGCCCCGCGAAGAACACAGTCAACATGGTCGCGGCCCGCGAACGACCTTAGGTTTTTGTTTTTATTTTATTTTTATAAAATTAAAGGTATATAGGGTCATTATTCGTATATGGGGTATATTTTAGGACGTATAGAGGTGTCCTAAATATCTTAGGAGTGTCGGAAATATTTTAGAAGGGTTGTTATATCCTCCCCACCTTGTTTTATAACTCGTCCTCGAGGTCTACTGGAATAGGTGTGGATATTTCCTCTCCATCTTTGATTCAAGCTCCTATGTGTATTCTGCTCCTCTTTTGAAATCTCATTTCACTTTGACCAGAACTAATCTCTTGTGTTTGAGATTCTTGATATTCCTGTCTTCAATCTGTAGTGGCTTCTCTACGAACTTAAGTTTCTCATTTACCTCTATACAAATCATAACTAGAAATTAAAATACAATACTAGTATGCATTAATAGTTATTAGATTATCTAAATTGTATATATATATATATATATATAAACGGGTTCTGGAGAAAACGCTCAAAAGTGTGAGAACACATCCTGGCCCAACACGTGTCACGCAACATAGGGAAGGGCGGAGGGGCTTTTTTGTCCTTTTATCTTCTGCTTTTCCAGTTCCGCTTTTTCCAATATTGTTTTATTTTTTAGGGTTTAAGATTTTTGGCGTTAACCAAATTCAATAATTAATGGCATTTAATGGTTTCATTGTATTAAATTTTTGGCATTTATGGCGTTTTTCAAACCGTATGCCATTGGAACCCCAAGTGGGTCAGGAAATCTATCTAAATGGCGTTTTTTCAAGGCGTTTTAAACCAGATGACCCATTGTTCTATTATTTTTTATATACATTTTGACATTTGTAGTGTCTTGGAGTTTTACAATTGTAAGATTATATTACAACCACAGGGAAAAAAATAGACGCAAAGAAAATAAATTAAAAATCATAATCGGATCTCTCTTCACAATTTTCACTGTCATCAGCCTCTCTCTTCTTTAATAGTACAAGAACTGTCACCAAATATATGGCTTTTATGTAAAACTTAACAAACCCATCGGTTTGATTTTTTTGCCTGCTGGTCTGTTGAAGTGGCTTTTTTGTGGATGTTTGGGTACATAGATCTATGACGTGTGAGTGGGTTTTTCTCTTTTTCTTCATCTTTATAATCATCTCACTGTTTAGTGTCATTGATCTCTCCTCCTCATCCAAGCCTTCTTCAAGAACAAAGAATAAAAAATGACATATGACTGTCATCAGTATCTTTTTCTTGAAGATTTGTCCATCTTATGCAGCAAAATCTTTCTGAGTTACTCCTCTCAGCTAATAATCCATTCAGTGAAACTTCACGAAGAACAATACTGAATATCCAAGATAGCATATTAGCCATCTTTGATTTTTTTAACTTTTTGGCGTTTTACAATGAGAGGTATTTAGTAGTATTTTGGCGTTTGTTTTTTTTTTTTTTGGTTTGACTAAATGGTAGTTGCTGAGAGTTATTATTTTATAGGATTTGTTTTGGCGGTGTAGGTTAGGCGGTGCATTTTTATGATAAAGTATTCGTCGTTTTAGTTACTGTTTTGTAATTATGGTTTTTTATAAGCTTTTTCTCTGAAGTCTGTAACACGTCCCGTCTTTCAAGTTTAGCGTTTTAGATTCTAATATAATAAATTTTCCGTCTCTTCATTTTTATTGTTTTGTCATTACTGTTTCTAGTTACATTTTCAAATTTGCTTTTTATTTTTTTTATTTTTTGGGTTTTTCATAATACTTTTTCAAAGTAATTTTATTATAGTTTGGGAGTTTTTGGGGGCGTTTTACGGGATGATAGCGTTTAAACAAGCATTTTGGTTGTTTTGGCGTTTTTATTATATATGGCGTTTTTATTATATAACAATCAACTGAAAAAGAAAATAAAAAAATAGAATATATAAACAATTGATCTTCCAAATCTTCACTGTCACCAGTCTCTTTCTTCTTTTTTGAATCATCTTAACTGGCTGGTTCGACTTTTGTATGATTCATTTTGTTTTTTTGTTTTTCAAGTAGTTTTTGTGTTGCTGTTTGGAAGCACAAAGTCTGACATCAGCATCTTTTTCTTGAAGATTTGTCCATCTCATGCAGCAAAATGTTATTGAGTTTAGACCCTTTTCAGCCAACAATCTTGAATTTCCCAATGAAAGACGTTTGATTTTTTAACTTTTTGGCGTTTTACCGATAAAAAGAACGCCACCAGATAAAAGCACCTTAAACCTCAAGATTTGATCATGCTAAAATCAATAATGTTTTGCTGAATGAGATGGACAACATGGTTAATACTCGGTTAAGAAAGATAACTGACAATGTTGTCCACCCCATACAGCTAAACTTTATTGACAACAAACCTCAATAATGTTTTTGTATGTTTTGGCGTTATAAATTGGATGGAAGTTCAGGATAAGTCAATAAGATTTTACTCAATGAAATGGAGAATATCCTCACTTAAGGATTTTGTCCATTTCATTGAGCGAAATCTTACAGACAACCAAACTGAATTTCAGAAAAACGTTTTGGGTTAGAAGATATTTGATGTTTGGGTTTTTTGGCATTTCTAAGGCGAATGGGATATATCAAATATGGCTTTTGGGTTTTTGTGTGTGTTTTTAATAGAAGGTTTGAGATGTTGTATATATAGGATTTTTTTGGCGGTTTTTTAGGCGGGATTTTACTATAATTAAGTTTGGCGTTTTATATCTAATGGTGTTTTTAGTAGAATGGTGTGTGATTTTTGTTTTTGGCGTTTTATTTCATGGGATGGCGTTTTTGTGTGGAGAAGTCAAAAGACCCTTTTACCCTTAATGAAGCGCGTCCACATACTAAAATTGATGTTATTTACGAAAACGCCACCGAGCCAATCTAGTCCATAGATTCTTTTGATCGGACGATCCATAAGCGTTCTCACCGTTCTCACACTTTTTACCGTTTTCTCTAAATCCCGACCCTATATATATATATATATATTTTCAAATCACACACATATATATGTTTATATTATTATTATTATTATTATTATTATTATTATTATTATTATTAATATTACTACTGATATGGGTTCATCCAATATTGCATGTTACGCTCGTCATACTTCCAGATGAGTCTCTCCCCTATTTACCTTATCCGTTCACTTTCATCTAATAACTCCTCACCAAAGGTGCGAAGTTCTTGCACATTCTCAGTGCTCATGGGTGGTGCGGGTGCTGGTATCGGGTCAGGGTACTGCGGCATCGGTTCCTCATGTGGGTAGGGGTTCTCTAAGATTTCCCGTATGTATTGATCATTATCAAAATATGGGTCTAGAGGGTCAAGGTTTGGATACGGTGCTACTGGGTTTTGTACGGGCTCTTCTAGTGAGTAGCGTTGTTGGTAGTCCCTATGGTCGTCAAACCATGAGTCATAGTCTGGGGGATGGGGTGCTGGGACTCTAGGGATTTCGGCAGGGTCTAAGGTAGGTAGTGGGATCTGGTCAGCTGGGTCAATTTCTACTTCCATGGATTGTGTTGGGAACAACGGCAGTGGCTGTGGTGCTATGAGTTGTTCTAGGTTCGGGTCTGCAGTTGTGGTAGCTAGGATATGAAAGTTGGCTAGTCTCCTATTGAGTATATCTTGAGTTTGGGTGTTCATTTCCCTATTCGCGGCAGCTAAAGCTCGCTGTTGCTGTAACTTTCTCATCCTTTTTCTATGCTCGTGAGCTCCCCGACTGAACCATCCTCGCTTTTTGGTAGGAAATGGCCCCTCGGATTGTGCCTTGAATACGAAAATCCCTTATTCGGTATCAGCGGAATACCCCGAGGGGGTAGGCTGAGAAGAAGTTCCTTCGTCTCTAGGGGAACTAGACAGTTGACGGTAAGCATCCGACGGTCCTTGATCACTCATACTGTAAACTAACAAATTGTCAAATAACAAAATAATAATATACACGTACACACATAATTGCATAGATTATTTCCTAACATAATTGAAAATTTTATTTTCAGTAGAACACTTCTGTGGCTGAAATCAGTGGCTTAAGCTCTGATACCACTCTCTGTCGCAACCCCCGGCCCCTATCTCCTGGGAACGGGCGGCCGCGAGCTCAGATTCAGTTATATCAGTGGTTTTGTCAATTTTGGCAGCGGAATTTATATCAGGATCGTAGTTAGGAAATATTTTATCAGAGTAAAATATCACATTTTTATAATAATAAACACATGGGTAAAACCCAAGTTTCTATTACAAACATGTTTATAGGGATAAATCCTATTTTATTTAAATAAAACATCTTGTTTATTTAGGTAACTTTTATAGCCACTTTTTCCAAGCCTTCGGTGCTGTCCAGCTGGCTTCTATTTGGCTTTCACACTTTGTTACCTGAAACACGTTTAAAAACATTTTGTCAGTGAGAAATACTGGTGAGTGAATCCCAATTTAATCAAAACAGGTTTTATCATTTTACAGTATTGATGGCGATCTCGCAATTATATTTGTTTCCAATTCTTACTTTAATTACCACTCACGGTACTGTCAAGCCGACTTGTGGTCATGTTACTACTCACAGTGTAGTAACAAATTTTGTATACAAAACCCCAACATACCGACGATAATTGTAGAATTTACAAATACTCAATCACTGTTCAATTATAAATGTAAAGCATTGAGGTTTTGTAAAACAGTTTGCAAAAAGGTTTACACAAAAAGGGGATTACTCACATTGCTACTTTAGGTATTTTTCATGTGATTTCCTGGTTATAATCTAGTAATTAAACAATGCACATGTGTTAGTATAATAACCCAATTTACATTAGTTATACTCTCCCCGAGACAGAACTCCAACGACTACGCCGGGCAGAACTCCGACAGCCGTTACGGAGCACTAGATCAATCGGGCAGCGTATCTAATACGTAACCGGGGGTTAAAATACTTACAACGAGACAGAGTTTCGCTAATTAGGGGTACAATGCCCGGTATTACTATTATTATTTCAGAATTTTAGAGAGAGATCGAGAGAATGAGCGAATTCAAAATGAGAGCCGATGCCTTCTATTTATAGTTCTATTCGACCACCTTGTCGCGCCCCGCGTAAGCCGAAGGCTATGCCTTCGCGGCCCGCGAGACCAACTAGGGTAGGCCCTAGCTTGGCTGATTCACATACTAGACCCAACACGTTTGTGACACGTGGCGCGTTGGGGTGTCGCCCTGATATTGAGCTATCGCGCCTCGCGAAGAAAACAGTCAACACGGTCGAGGCCCGCGAGCGACCTTAGGTTTTTGTTTTTATTTTATTTTATAAAATTAAAGGTATATAGGGTCATTAATCGTATACAGAGTATATTTTAAGACGTATAAAGGTGTCCTAAATATCTTAGGAGTGTCGGAAATATTTTAGGAGGATTGTTATATGTGGTCTAGCATCAATGTTCATGATAGTAGTCTGTTCAAACAACATACCAAAAGAATAAGCTGAAATAGCACTTAACCACACTATCAGTTGGTAAAAGTGGTCGCAAAATATTCACCAACTCCTTTAAAAATAGCAATTAGTTAAACGTGCTGTGCTCAAACGGTACTTGAATTAAACAAGTTGATATGTCAACTTGTTTAAAAATAAAATAAAAATCTAACTAATATAATAAAAGAAACCAAATTTTGCACACGTATCATTCATTGAAGGTATCCTCAAATTTATATTTATCTAAATAAATAAATAATAAATTAATATTAAATCTTATCATACTTTAATAAAATATTATCCTCAAATCTAAATTGTTAATTTAATACATTTTTAAAACAAATACCTTTCTTATTTACTTATCTTATATTAAATATATAAATAATAAATTAATATTAAATGTTATCCTAATTATTTAAAAACATAACTTTTTTTTTATTATTTGGTATATAAAATTAAGTTTATTCAACTCAAGTAAAACGCGAGGTTTTTAAGGATATAAATTTTTTTATTATTTGGTAGATTTTTCAACCCGACTATATATGTGTTTTTTTAAGGATACGACGTTTTTAGTATTTAATATACAAAATTACATTTATTTAGGATATAATTTTTTTATTATTTGGTAGATTTTTCAACCCGACTATACACGAGTTTTTTAAAGATACGACGTTTTTAGTATTTAATATATAAAAATACATTTATTTAAACTGTGTAATACACATGGTTTTTAAAGATATAACTCTTTTTTATATCTATTCAACTCGTGTAATATATGAGGTTTTTAAGGATGTAATTTTTTATTATTTGGTAGATTTATTCAACCCGATTATACACGGGTTATTTTTTAAAGATACGGCGTTTTTGGTATTTAGTATACACAATTACATTTATTTAATCTGTGTAATACACATGGTTTTTAAAGATATAACTTTTTATTATTTGATATATAAAATTACATTTATTTAACTCGTACAATATATAAGGTTCATAAAGATATAAGTTTTTATTATTTAATATATAAAATTACATTTATTCAACTTGTGTAATACATGGGGTTCTAACCTAGTATATTTATAAGTTTAACCTGCCAACCCGTTTACCAACATTCATTATTTGATTACAACACATTACAACCCCTTTGTTTTGATAAATAGGTTACATGAGTGTATATGTTTCGCATTAACAAATGCAAGAATCAAATTCAGGTTCAATAATTTTAATCCCTCAACCCAACATAACATCTTCCTATTTACCAATTACCATATTATATAGTAATGCTGCTAACATATATATAGTAATGCTGCTAACATATATTGTCGTAAATAAAAAAAAGATTCAAAACCATATGAGTTTAGTTGTGTGTATATATATATAGGGAGGGGCTCATGCGAGAACCACCCTTATTGTGAGAACCTTGAGAACCAATGTGAACACAACCTAAAATAGCTAAAAAAACCTAACCCCCACCCCCCAAAAACCTAAACCCCCCCACCCCCCCCCCCCCCCAAGCTAAAAAAAACCTAAACCCCCCTCCCCCACCCCCCAAAAACCTAAGCCCCCCCCCCCCCCACCCCCCCCCCCCCCACCCCAAGCTAAAATGCTAAAAACTAAACCCTCAAAAAACCTAAAAAATCTAAAAAAAAAATCTAAAAAAATCAAAAAAAAATCTAAAAAATTGTTTTTGATTTTTTTAATATTTTTTAGGTTAAAATCGCTACTTTTCGAAGCCAAAAAAAAAAAATTTTTATTTTTTTTGGCTTCGAAAAGTAGCGATTTTAACCTAAAAAATATTAAAAAAATCAAAAAAAAAAAAATTTTTTGTGATTTTTAGTCATTTTTGGTGTGTTCACATTGGTTCTCGCGGTTCTCACAATAAGAGGTGGTTCTCGCATGATCTTCTCCCTATATATATATATATATATATATAGGGTTTGGTTCTAGAGTGAACACTAGTGTATTTGCGAACTGAGTGAACAAATCTTGGCCATTGATCTACACACGTGTATGGCCAGGATCTTATCATCAAATCGTAAATTACACTAGTGTATTTCAACATCAAATCCTGGCCATTGATCTACACACGTGTATGGCCAGGATTAGTTCACTCAGTTCGCAAGCTACACTAGTGTTCACTCTTAAATCTATTCATATATATATATATATATATATATATATTAGACTACCATGATAAGTGAAAGGAGGACCAAGAAAGCAAGTAAGGACTCCATTTGTGGAGTACTCCAATGTGCTTGGAGCTTTCAGGATATATGGTGGATGTAGGGGGGACGTTGGTAGGTGATGCTCCGCCCGCGTTGTAAGGCGTTGGCCGAATAATTTTTAACCAATTAAAAAAAAGTCGTATAGTTTTGCTAGGAAAAAAACTAAAACGATGAAAAGACCGTTATTTGAGCACAGGGCAAAACTGTAATTTGTCAGCACTAATAAGCGAGTGTTAGGCAGCTCCTTGACACGGAAAACAAGTAAATCGAGTCAACCGATTAAAACAAAAAACTTTTATAGTTATGCTAAAAAAACCAAAACAATGGCAATACTGTAATTTTTAACTAAGGGCAACGTTGTATTTTTTTTTACTGTGGTAAAATCTTAATTTTCCAAAAGCTAAAGTGATGGCTAGAGTGTAAATTTGTAGCAGGGGCAATATCGTTGTATGAATTTGAACTAAGGGCACAATCGTAATTTTTGGTTAGAGGAAATACATAATTTTATTTTGAACTGAGTGCAAAAATTTAATTTTGAGTTGGGGAAAAAACATAAATGAATTTTGAACTGGGAGCAGCATGATAATTTTTAATGAGAACATATTTTTATTTTGAACTGGGGGCAAAAACGTAATTTTGAGCTGCGGGCGAAATCGTAATTTTGAACCGAGTACAAAATCGTAATTTTTAACTGAGAGCAAAAGCATAATTTTATTTTGAGTTGGGGACGAAAACGTAATTTTAAACTGGTGGCAAAAACGTAATTTTAAAGTGAGTATAAAATAATTAACTGGTTGGTCCAATGGGGGAGTGCAAGGAAGCTGCGTGACACTATTCCCCCATTGGAAACTAATGGCAAAACTGTAATTTTAAACGAGGTAAAAACGTCATTTTGAACCGAGGGCAAAATTGAAAAATTTTAGCTGGTTGCAAAAGGGCCATTTTATTTTTAACTGGGGCAAATACATATCTTTAAACTGATGGCAAAAGCGTAATTTTCAAACGGAGATAAAATCATAAATTAATTTGGCCAATAGGGAAATGCAAGGCAGGTGTCTGGCACTATTTCCCTTGCCGCCCCTTTTCTCCAATCAATGGGAAGGACTATTACCGCCGACACTTTCTTTTGTGAAGGACTATTACCGCAGACACTTGCTTTTGTTGTATTTAGGAAATTAAGATGCATCTATTTAACTTCTATCGGATGACATTTCCTTTTCACTGTCCACACTTTGTCATAGCTATAAAACATGTTTCATGTGAATCATTGCCACCCATCACATTATTGTTGTGAGCTATCAGATCATTTTATAATTATAAGTTAGTTACTGTTTTCGTCTTTGTGGTTTGTCAAAAATCACTATTTCGGTCCATTAATTTAAAAATTGCGATTTCAGTCCCTGTGGTTTCACTTTCGTAACCATTTCAGTCCATGTGGTTTCACTTTTGTAATCATTTCCATCTATTTATTCTGTTAGTACAGGGACTGAAATGGTTACGAGATGGATTGAAATGGATATGAAAGTAAAACCACATGGACTGAAATCGCAATCTTTAAACTAATTGACTGAAATAGTGATTTTTGACAAACCACATGGACGAAAACAGTAATTAACTCTATAATTATTTTCCATAGTTTATGCACTACATTATCCTACATATACAATTCCAACTTAAATGAATAGTGCCAGGCAATATACAATTACAAGTTAAATGAATAGTGCCAAACAAGCATTCCAACTTAAATGAATAGTGCCAGGCAATATACAATTCCAAGTTAAATGAATAGTGCCATGCAGCTTGACTACATATACAATTCCAACTTAAATGAATAGTGCCAGGCAATATACAATTCCAAGTTAAATGAATAGTGCCAGGCAAGCATTCCAACTTAAATGAATAGTGCCAGGCAATATACAATTCCAAGTTAAATGAATAGTGCCATGCAGCTTGATTGGCACTTTTTTATTGAACCAACCCATTTTTTATTTAATTTTATTTCCAGTTTAAAATTACGCTTTCATCATTCGTTTAAAATTATGTTTTTGCCCCCAGCTTAAAATAAAATTATAATTTTGCCCCTAGCTCAAAATTACGTTTTTGCCCTCGGTTCAAAAACTCATTTATAATTTTGTTCCCAGTTTAAAATTACGGTTTCGCCTTCCGTTTAAAATTATTTTTTGCCTCTAGCTCAAAATAAAATGTTGTTTTTTCCTCTAGCTCAAAAGTACGCTTCTGCCCTCAGCTAAAAATTACGTTTTTGCCCACAGTTCAAAATAATATTATGTTTTCCCCTATCTCAAAATTATTAGCTGCCTGTCACTTCCCTATTGAACCAACTCATTTTTAATTTAATTTTATTCCTAGTTTAAAATTACGTTTTCGTCCTTCCCTTAAAATTACGTTTTTGCCCCCAGCTCAAAATAAAATTATAATTTTTGCCCTAGCTCAAAATTACGTTTTTGCCCTCGGTTCAAAAACTCATTTTTAATTTTGTTCCCAGTTTAAAATTACGGTTTCGCCCTCCGTTTAAAATTGTTTTTTTGTCTCCAGTTAAAAATAAAATGTTGTTTTTTCCTCTTGCTCAAAATTACGATTATGCCCTTACCTCATAATTACGTTTTTGCCCATAGTTCAAAATAAAATTATGTTTTTGCCCCTGGCTCAAAATTATGATTTTGCTCTCAGTTTAAAATTATGATTTCGCATCCAGTTCAAAATATAATTACGATTTTGCCCTCTGTACAGACATACATGTTGTGAGAAAGAAATATTCGGCTTATTGCCCCGCAACGCGGGCGGGGCAAAAACTAGTTGTATACATTGGATGACACCTACCTTAATGATGCACGTTACACAAAGATAATCAAACCGTATCGAATTCATTCAATTTTACATTTGAAACTATCATGTTATGCACGAAACATGATAATTTAATGGCTTGATGGTTTCATTATTCATTTTGTAATAAGCTTGATAGCGCTTTCACAAGGTTAGATAAAAAAAACTAATAATAATTATTACATTGGAACAAGACATGTAACCTTTTCTCACACACACACACATATATATATATAGAGTGGGGATCCTACGGAAAGTGTGTTTTTCCTAAAAAGTGTAAAAAGTCATAAAACACAATAATTTCAGGCATAAAACACACCTAAAACTCACAAATAATAGAATGAATATTACTAAAACACCATATTCAAACTCTAATAGTCCATAAAAACTTCAAACACACCATCGTAGAACTATGAATATAAAACACACAATGCTAAACAACATAAAACACAATAATATTTGCCATTCCACAATCAGAGCCTTAACATCTAAAACACAACACAAAACCCACATACATGATATTTTAGTAATCTTCATCATATTATTTGTGGGTTTTTGGTGTGTTTTATGGCTGACATTATGGTGTTTTATGACTTTTTACACTTTTTAGGAAATTTGGACTTTCTGGCCAACTCCTATCCTATATATATATATATATATTGTGAGGTTCATTGGGGAGCACTAAAAAAGTGGGGAACAGTGGGGAACCGACTCAAACAAACTCCGATTGGACTTATTCTAGCGGCGTTGGAACCGCCTCGTCGAACCCTAACTAGGATCTCTTAACCGTAAACCCTAAATCATAACCTCTAAACCCTAAATATATTAGGGTTTGGCTTTTAGGGTTTAGCTCTAGGGTTTAGCTTTAGGGTTTAGGGTTTAGCTTTTGGGTTTAGCTTTAGGTTTAGCCTTTAGGGTTTAGCTTTTAGGGTTTATAGTTTAGATTTTACGGTTTAGCTTAGGTTTTAGCCTTATTTTTTAGCTTTAGGGTTTAGAGTTTAGGAGTTAGGATTTAGTGTTTAGGGTTAAGAGATCTTAGTTAGGGTTCGACGAGCCAGTTCCAACGCCGCTGGAATGAGTCCAATTGGAGTTCGTTTGAGTCGGTTCCCCGTTGTTCCCCATTTTTTTAGTGTTCCCCAATTAACCTTCCCATATATATATGGGTTAATCTATTTGGACACCCTGCTTGCCTATTTGGACACCTTTAAGCCCTAGACGCCTCGTATAAGCCTATACGAGGCGTATAGGGTTACATCAAAATCAGTGTCTGACTCATGTCACTTCTGGTTTGACTGCTTCAAGACGCCTCGTATAGGCCTATACTGGGCGTATCGGACCCCTCGTATAGGTCTCATATATGACCCTTTGCCCCTTATATGCCTCGTATAGGCCTATACTGGGCGTCTTGAAGGGGTTTTTTTTTTTTTAACAAACATTTTATACAATATTAATCGTTTTAGCAAACTTTTATACAAAAACAAGTTTTTTTATTTTAAATAATTAATATTAGGACCCCTCGTTGGTTTTTTTTGAGTTGAAAAATGGATGTTTTGGTAGGGTAATTTGATTGTTTTTGGAGGGTGATTTTTTTGAGTAAAAAAATGGGTGTTTTGGTGGGGTAATTTGAGTTGTTTTTTAAGAAAAGTTTTATTTTTTTATAAAAATATTTTACCGTTTTCAAGATCGGCCTTTAAAAATATTCGATCGTAGAAATATTACATTGTTTTTAACATATAGTGTAGTATAGGTCTCGTATAGGTCCCTTATAGGTCTTGTATAGGCCTATCGACGTATACGGGCGTTGTATCATATCCTATAGTATCGTATCGTATTGTATTGTATCGTATATTGTAGTATAAGTCTCGTATAGGTCTCGTATAGACCTATATGGGACCTATACGAGACTTATACTATACACTATACGATACAATACGATACGATACAATACGATACTATCGTATAATATAGTGTAGTATAGGTCCCTTATAGGTCTTGTATAGGCCTATCGACGTATACGGGTGTTGTATCATATCCTATAGTTTCGTATCGTATCGTATCGTATCGTATAGTGTATAGTATAAGTCTAGTATAGGTCCCCTATAGGTCTTGTATAAGCCAATAGGCCTAAACGGGACCTAAATCACACTTATAGTATCGTATCGTATAGTATAGTATAAGTGTAGTATAAATCTCGTATAGGCATTGTATGGGCCTATGGATGTAGTATCGTATCCTAGAGTATCGTGTTGTATCGCATCATATCGTATAGTATAGTATAGTATAGGTCCCCTATAGGTCTTGTATAAGCCAATAGGCCTAAACGGGACCTAAATCACACCTATAGTATCGTATCGTATAGTATAGTATAAGTGTAGTATAAATCTCGTATAGGTCTCGTATAGGCATTGTATGGGCCTATGGATATAGTATCGTATCGTATCCTATAGTATCGTGTTGTATCGCATCATATCGTATAGTATAGTGTAGTATAAGTCTCGTATAGGTCTTGTATAAGCCTATCGTGTTGTATCGTATCGTATAGTATAGTATAAGTCTCGTATAGGTCTCGTATAGGCATCGTATAATTAATATTAGTGTTATTATAATTAATATGAGTTTTTTATAATTAATATGAGTGTTATTATAATTAATATGAGTTATTTATAATTAATATTAGTGTTATTGATATTAATATGAGTTTTTAATAATTAATATTAGTGTTATTGATATTAATATGAGTTTTTTATAATTAATATTAGTGTTATTATAATTAATATGAGTGTTATTATAATTAATATGAGTTTTTTATAATTAATATTAGTGTTATTGATATTAATATGAGTTTTTTATAATTAATATTAGTGTTATTATAATTAATATGAGTTATTATAATTAATATGAGTGTTATTATAATTAATATGAGTTTTTTTATAATTAATATTAGTGTTATTGATATTAATATGAGTTTTTTATAATTAATATTAGTGTTATTATAATTAATATGAGTTATTATAATTAATATTAGTGTTATTATAATTAATATGAGTTTTTTTATAATTAATATTAGTGTTATTATAATTAATATGAGTTTTTTATAGTTAATATTAGTGTTATTGATATTTAAAAAGAGAAAAAAAAAAAAAAAATAGACGCCCAGTATAGGGCTATACTGGGCGTCTATGTGGACCAAAAGACCATTATACCCTTGAATTAGGCCTATACTGGGGGCAAAACAGGGCTATAATGGTCTTTTGGACCCCTCGTATACGCCCAGTAAGCCCTATACTGGGCGTCTATTTTTCTTTTTTTTTGTTTTCTCTTTTAAATATTAAAAAAAGAAAACAAAAAAAAAATTAAAAATAGACGCCCAATATAGGGCTATACTGGGCGTATACTGGTGTCCAAAAGACCATTATAGCCCTGAATTAGGCCTATACTGGGGGCAAAACAGGGCTATAATGGTCTTTTTTGCCTCTCTTATATGCCTCGTATAGGCCTATACTGGGCGTCTTGAAGGGTTTTTTTTTTTTTTTTTTTTTTTTTAAACAAACATTTTATACAATATTAATCGTTTTAGCAAACTTTTATACAAAAACAAGTTTTTTTTTTATTTTAATTAATTAATATTAGGACCCCTCGTTGGTTTTTTTGAGTTGAAAAATGGATGTTTTGGTAGGGTAATTTGATTGTTTTTGGAGGGTGATGTTTTTTGAGTAAAAAAATGGGTGTTTTGGTGGGGTAATTTGAGTTGTTTTTTAAGAAAATTTTTTATTTTCTTAAAAAACAACTCAAATTACCCCCACCAAAACACCCATTTTTTTACTCAAAAAAACATCACCCTCAAAAAACAATCAAATTACTCTACCAAAACATCCATTTTTCAACTCAAAAAAACACCAACGAGGGGTCCTAATATTAATTATTTAAAATAAAAAACTTGTTTTTGTATAAAAGTTTGCTAAAACAATTAATATTGTATAAAATGTTTGTTAAAAAAAAAAAAAAAAAAACCCCTTTATATACGCCTAGTATAGGCCTATACTAGGCATATAAGAGAGGCAAAAAATACCAATTTACCCCCAGTATAGGCCTAAATCAGGGGCTAAATGGTCTTTTTTCGTCTAGACGCCCAGTATAGGCCTATACGAGGCGTATACGAGGCAAATAAGACAAAATATGACATAATCAGAGATTCTCTTGGAAATTGAAAAAGGTTATACGCCTCGTATAGGTCTATACGAGGCGTCTTGAAGGGTGTCCAAATAGGCAATAAGGTGTGTAAATATGTAGACCCATATATATATATATATATATATATATGTACTTTTTTGCTAAAAAAAAGGTGATGTCAAGTCTAATCATAGTGTTAGATAATGGTAATAAATCTATGCTGATTTTATAGCACTTTGTATAGTATAGAATTTGCGTTGTAAATATTTACTTTTCCCACCATCGATATGGTATTAAGCCTTTAGTCGCCGCCAATCTCATCTCTGATTGGATATTTTTCCCGGTATCAATCGCCGGTGTTGGCCTCTTTCGCTACCCCTCTTTTATCTTGTTAACTAACAGATTTCGCTGACCAAATTAGTTTCACCACCGTTATTTGGTCGAGATCGATAAGATCAGGTGTTGTTAAATGCACTCCCTGTTTTTCTGAATTTTACAGATATTTTTCTTGGTGTCAATCGCCGGCGTTGGCCTCTTCCGCTACCCCTCTTTTATCTTGTTAACTAACAGTTGTCCCTGACCCAATTAGTTTCACCACAACTATTTGGTCGAGATCGATAAGATCAGGCGTTGCTAAATGCATTCTCCTTTTTCTGAATTTTACTGGTCCCGCCCCCCCCCCCCCCCAAAATCCCCTTCACATTTTCAAATAAATACAATTAAATTGCATTTACTTTAAGTTTTTAAATAATTCAAAAAAGATAATTAAATTATATAACCAAATTTTTTTACATATTGAATTTGTATCAGTTATTTATGTATATAACTATTTTTTCAAATTTTGAATTTATCAGCATCCTAATCTCCACCACGGTTGATGAGATTATTGCTCAATTGTACTCTTAGATTAGAAACAGACCCAAATTTAGGGGTGTTTAGAATTCGTTTCGAAATCGAAAAATTCGAAATTCGTTTCGAATTCGAAAAATTCGAAATTCGTTTAAATTCGATTCGATTATCAAGAATTCGTTTCGATTATAAGAATTCGAATTCAAATTCGATTCAATTCGAGTCAAGTAAATCGAATACTAATCGAATACGAATTTACAATTTCAAATTCGATTCGATTCGAAATTCGAATAAAAATTATACATCTTTATTTATTATTTTTTTATATAATACATATATAACTTTTATTAGGCTATACTACAAATTATTTTCAAAATTTATTCCAAGTATTAAAATTACCCATTACCAAACCAACTACATGACCATAACTAAAACCTAAGTAACAAATCTATCAATAGAGTTATAACCCTAAAAATAATAACTTGTAATTTGGAGTGGTTATTCCCGACTTCTTGTTTTGAATTTTAGATTTATGTTACTTTATTCTGAACTGTTTTAATATGATATAGTGCTTTATGGTTGCTTTAAAATTTATGTTTCATTTCGATATTTTTTACACTTTTTTAAAGAATCTAAATCAAATCGAATTCGATTCGAATTCGAATTTTTAATCGAATACGAATTGGATTTTTTAATTTGAATACGAATTCGAATCGAATTTGGTAGACTTTAATCGAATTTGGGCCAAATTTAACTCTCTAGACCGGATAAATTCGAATAGATTGCTGTTGGTTTTTATTTTTTATTTTTTGGTGGTGGTGGTTGGGGGGGGGGGGGGGGGGGGGTTTCTTGTTCTGACCCTTTATTTTTTGTTTGTTCAGGAAACCTGTGCGTTGGTTTTGTACTTCTGTTAAATGAAATTGTTGTTAAAAAATATTCATTCTAATATTTTGTTTAATGAATTTGTTGTTAAAAAATATTCATTTCCATATTATAAATTTTCAATATTGTTATGCATAAAGTAGTTGTACTAGAGGCTTAGAAGAGTTTTCAATATAATTTTGATATTATACTAATATATTGTTATGCATAAAGGAGTTGTACTAGAGGCTTAGAGGAGTTTTCAAAATAAATTTGATATTATACGTTTAACTAAAAAGTATTTGTTTTTTTCTTTTACTTTTAATCCAACAGTATTCATCTTTGCAAATTTAACCTCATAATTGTTTTACTTTCAACTTTGGCCTTCTAATTTTCATGTTTTGCAAATTTCTTGTTTATGTTTCACTCGAAATTTTCGAGTTCACACGGCGCAACGTACGTATATGGTTCAACGTGTTTACGTTTTCTTCTAAATTTTGCGACTTAACACGACGCAACGTGCGTGTGTGGTTCAACGTTTTTACGTCGTCTATTTTTTCTATTTGACAAGTTCGTCGTAATGCGCGGATTCTAAATTGACTTAGTTATTACTATCCATACTTTACGTTTCGGTCTAATTTCTTCACATTAACACGCCGCAACTTCAGTGTTGGTGGTGTGGCATCACGGTTTTACACCCCACCGTAACACGGGCGACTTAATACTAGTTCTAATAATGGAGAAAAATGAATGGCTAAAGCTATTCTAAATTTATATTTATAAATAATTAAGAATGTATAGTTACCTAAGTTTTTTTCTACTTAAAAAAAATTAATTAAACTAAGTCTAATCCAAAATCTTTAAACATTCAAATAAATTTATTAAACATTTCAAATTAATTAAACTACATTCGTACCAATAATTATATATATAGAACTAAAAATAAGGATTTTTATTAGGGTGAGATTTGACAAGTTTTAAACTATTATTTTTAGAAAGGGATATAAAAATTAAAATAGGAGAGTGTATTTAGCCCATCCCTTTGTTATTTGATTGAATTTAAGAGTAAAATGCACGGATAGTCCCTGTGGTTTTGCAAAGTTTCAGCTATAGTCCCCAGAGTTTGGAAATTACACTCCTAGTCCCTGTGGTTTATGACTTTGTTTCTCGGATAGTCCCTGGGTGTAACAGACGTTAACTAGCAACGTTAAGTGTGGTCATGTGCTGAACATGTGAGGGTAATTTCGTCCATTAATGTTTTAAACCCTCCTTCCACCTCATTAAAACCATTGTCAGTTGCATTCCCTCCCATTTATCACCCAACACACATTCTCTCTCTATCAGTGGCGATCATCTTCATCATTCCCAAAATTGACACCGATCAAACCCTATCAGTGGCGATCATGTTTTAAACCCTCCAAGTGTTGTGTCTCCGTGGGTTTTGCGGATCATCGTCTTCCATTGCTGATTACGATTAGGGTTTGATCGGTGTCAATTTTGGGAATGATGAAGATGATCGCCACTGATAGAGAGAGAATGTGTGTTGGGTGATAAATGGGAGGGAATGCAACTGACAATGGTTTTAATGAGGTGGAAGGAGGGTTTAAAACATTAATGGACGAAATTACCCTCACATGTTCAGCACATGACCACACTTAACGTTGCTAGTTAACGACTTTTACACCCAGGGACTATCCGAGAAACAAAGTCATAAACCACAGGGACTAGGAGTGTAATTTCCAAACTCTGGGGACTATAGCTGAAACTTTGCAAAACCACAGGGACTATCCGTGCATTTTACTCTGAATTTAGTTTCAAACCTTACGGCTTGGTTATTGTAAAATGTGTTTTTCATATCACTCGTTGTTTATTGTTTGATTAAATTAATTTTCAAATCTTAAGGCTGGTGTGAAACAATATTTTTTCTTGTTTATGTCCACTAGGAGCATCCACATCGCTTTCGCCGGTTTTACCTGTCCAAAATTTGGACTTTCCTATTCCGGACTACCTGCGTTGGAGGAGGTTCACCATGGTGGTCCGATTTACTCTACCGGACTAGTCTGGTTTGTTTAAGTGGGAGTTGATACAACAAATAATAGACCAAGTATAGTAGTTGGGCTGGTTAGGCAAAAAGGTTGAAGGGTTCAACTTTGCCTAACGCAGGTCGTGGGGTCCCCCCACGTTTGCAAGACGTGGAGAGAGGTTCACTAGTTTGATTTTGTTGTTTGTTCGAGATTCTCCACTGAAATGTGTTCAGTTTCGGATGTAGGAGCAAAGGGAATGTGTGTGTTGAATGTGAAAGAAAGTGATTTGCATGCAAGTACTCAAGAACAATGACCAGGGATTCGCCAGGAATCAGAGCTAATCTTAGAATGTCTCTCACACTTAATGAAGTGTCACATTTATAGGGAAAGCCATCGCTCAAAGAGGAAGCTGTTTGACTAGTGAACATGCTTGCAGTGGGGGTTTTACCCTTTTGGGGGTTGAAGCCTTTTGACCTGCGGATAAAAGGCTGTGCTCTGTGGACTCGTGTTACTTTTGCGGCTGGAGAGTTTGGTGAAGCAATCAGAGATGTGACTTGCTACTGTTCACGTATTGTTTTATCTAAACTCCCGGATTTTCAACCTTTGAACCTTTTAAGCTTTAATGTGTCCAAGTCATTTTATTTGGTCTTGGGCTACCCCCGTCATCAGCCCCCCAAGTAAGAGGTTTTTGGGAAATGAGCTCAAAGACTTCTGACTTTTGCACATTTGTTTTTATTGCTTAAAGGCTTGAAGGCTTGAAAGCTTGAAGGCTTGGAGTCAGTTGAGAATTTTTGAATTTTAAAAACTGATAACCGATTTGATTGATGTGTGGTAGTTTATAGGTCGGCGGTTTTTGCAGAGAGTAGGTTAATTACTGTTGTGCAATCATAACTTCTATTTGGGCTTTATTTTCATTTATTATTCAAGATAAACAACAGTTTTTCATTTTCTCTTCAAGTTTTCTCCACATTTCCTTTCCATCTTTCAGGTTAGTTCCGGTTTCCCCTGTTTTCTTTAATTTGATCATGGGTGCACGGAAGGATCTTTCCGTTAGTTTTTCACGCCTCACTCAAGAGGAAGTAGAGAACTTTTGCATTGATTGGGGCATTGGTCTTAGGTTCAATCCGGTTGCACCGGCTTTTGATAAATCTGTTGATCAATGTCCCCCTGGTTCGATTGCTCTGTATTGTCAGCACTTTGAATTTTCCAACCTTCGTCATCCTTTTTCTCTTTTTGTGTTGAATGTTTTGGAGTATTACCGTGTTTCCTTTGGCCAAATTCATCCGAAGGGCATGGCTAGGGTTTTACATTTCGAGGTTTTATGCCGTGCCCTTGGTTATGATCCTTCGTTGCTGCTTTTTCGTCGGTTTTTTCGTTTGGCAAAAAACAGTGATTGGTTCACCTTTGAAACGTCCAAGGTTGATACTTGTCTCATCTCTTCCATGGTTACCACACTTGGTACTTGGAAAGATCGTTTTTTCTGGGTATCTGATTGTATTATCCCCTTCAAAATGGTGTGGAGGCACCCGGATGCTGTTCTCAATGAACCGGAGCCTTCCGACTCCGATTTGAATGATGCTTTTCTTAAAGCCATCCGAGAGTGCCCTTCAAGGGTTCGTCCCTTCCCTGAACATTTGCTAGTTCTGTTAGGAATTAGTAAATTGTGGGAACAGGCCAATCGGGATCCGGTTCTTATGAGGAATGGCCAGGGTATGCTTTTTTCTTGTTCTGCCTTTTTTTGAATATTTTTGTTTGGTGACTTATTTTTTGCTTTTGAAACATTTTGCAGTTATGTCTGCTTTGGACTTTATCAAGAGTGACGATACATCTGACGTTGTTTTTACAGATGCCCAAGCCGCTGAAGGGGATGATGCTGTTACTAGGGGTATAGAACAGAGGTTTGAGGATGCTGGGTATGTTAGTGTCTGCAATGTTAAGGGTTTTTTCTAAGCCTGCTGCTCCTAAGGCTTCAACCCGTCGATCTACTCGCCGTTTGTTGAAGGTTGCTCCTCAATCCACTTCTTCTGAACCAGTGGAATTGAGTGATGATATTGAGGTTTCTGAAGATCAAGGTGTTGATGTGGATGTTGAGAAGGAAAAGAAATTGGTTGTTCATGGCAAGAAGAATACTCCAGCCAAGAAGGTTATGGCTACTCCTGTTCATGGTTCCTCGAGCAGGGACGTTGAAGGGTTGAATGATGAGGTTTATGTGCCTGGTTGGTCTGTGAAGCTTGATGATAGTTTTAAGGATGCTGCTGTTTGCGAGGATGTGTTGAGCCATATTGCTCCTCCTTCGGTTCATAGTACCATTGCTGAGATGGATGATGACATGATGTTGTCTCGCATGATTTTAAGTACTTGCAACCTTGCTGCCATGCTTCCTCAAGGAGTTGCTCGTTTTCGTAAGAGGATGCATGAGTATGAAGAATTTTCTAAAAAGAAGAAGAAAATGAAATCTTCAATGGCTGCAATGAAGAAAGAGATTGGTGGGTTTGCTGAGAAGGAAGAGGCCTGGGTCAAAAAGGTTGGTGAATTGACTAGGAGGCATGAAATTGAGATAAGTAACCTTAAGAAAAGCTTCGAAGCCGATCGGTTGAAGCTCAAGGCTGATAGGGAGGCTTTGTCTGTCCAACAGAGAGCCTTTGATGAAGAGAAGGAAGGCCTGAAGGCTTTGGTTGCTCAAACCACCAGTGATAACCAATGGTTAATTGAGCAAGGTATCCAGCAAGTTGTTACTTACCTTCTTCACTCCAAGGAGTTCAATTCCGCTCTTGGTGAAGTTTATACTAAATTGCTCAACTTGGGGAAACATCAAGGTCTCATTGCCGGTTACAAGCTTCATGAGTCTGGCCATTCTTTAGAAAAGTCTCCCTTATATCGTCCTGAAGCTTCTGAGGTCTTCAAGGGTTCTGTTGAACAGATGGAGAGGCTGACCTACCCGTATGTTAATTAGGTTTCTACTTGTTTTGGTAAGCCTCTTACTGTCTTGCAGGAGCTAAAAGCGGATGGCCTTAATGAAAAAGTCTGTGCTGAACTCCTCGGTTCCTTTTCAAGAAAACGATCTTATTCGGGAGATAGTGATGATACCCTTTCAGGAGGACCTGCTGCTTCAAAGGATGCAAGCTTGGAAGCTTCAGCGGTAGGTGGTGATGGTGGCTTGAAAGCTAAGAAGTCAAAGAAAGCAAAGAAGGTTAAGAGTGATGGTTCCGGGGCTTCCAAGCCTCCTGCTGATGCTTGATGGACATTCGTAGCTTTCTTAGCACCTTTAAAAACAATTTGTGGTTTGTAATGCTAATTTAAACAATTTTAGGTTTCATAGGAACCCTTAAGGTTCTTGTGATTGTGGTTAGGCCTGTATGGCCGTTTGAACAATTTCTAAGCTTACAAGCCGTTAGGGCTTGTTTTAACTTTGTTTGGATGCTTGGAAGTCTTTAAGGCTTCCTTTATTATGCTATTAAGTTTAACTATTTGCCTTGTGTTATGTTTTTTATGCTTGTGCCTATTTTCTTAAGGCAGCTTGGTTGGCTTCAAGCCTTCAAGGCTTCTGGCTGTCCTGCCTGTAGGTTGAAGCCTTTGAGGCTTCTGGTTGTCACGTATGTAGCTTGAAGCCTTCAAGGCTTCTTAGTTTCGTGACTTGGCTTTAGTTTCATGACTTGGTTTGTATCTTTGGGTTTTGTAACTTTTTTGTTCATGTTGTTGTATTGTTCCTTAGATTATTTATCTTCCTTGTAGCTTTGTCTTTGTTGGGTTTGTGTTGCCTTTATGTTTTTCATACCTTAAAGGGTTCAGTGCTGCAGTCACTTAGCCTTGGTATTTTTAACAAGAAGACATAGCACCTATCCTATTCATTATTTTTCTTATTTGATTTCGTAAGCCTGTTTGTTGATTATTTTTCTAAGGCTTAAGGAACTTTGGTATAGGCTGTTCAAACCCGTCTATGAGACCGCTTTGTTTTCAATAATGAGTCTCATGGAGTTGTATTGATTTAGGAACTCACCCCTTATATAGGTCCATTCAACCCTTGAACCTATTGAGCGATGTGGCCTGGGAGCTCATCCCCTTTCATGGCCCTTGCCATGGAGTTTTTTGCTAGTTTCTCAACCTGATTTTTGGATAGAAAGACAAATTTGATAAAAACAACTTCATTCATTCAAGAGATATTGTGTTTACAAAAGGTGATCATAACTCTTGAAATACAACTTTGTGAAATACAAACCAATCTTTCTTGATTAGACATGGAACCTCTTCAAGGTTTTTCCATTCCAGTGTCTTGGAAGCTTTTTACCCTCTGAGTCTGCTAGCTTGTAAGATCCACCCTTATGTGCTTCAAGGATGGTATATGGGCCTTCCCATTTTGGGTCGAGCTTTCCTTGGTTCTCTTTTTTACTAGCTTCATTGTTTCTCAGCACCAGGTCTCCTGGCTTGAAACATTCATTCTTGACTCTTTTGTTATAGTAAGCTTCTATTCGTTGTTTGTACTTGGCCTCTTGAATTGCAGCTTGTTCTCGTGTTTCCTCTAGGAGTTATAAGTTCAACATGGTCTCTTTTTGGTTTGTTTCGGGATGCATGTTGATAGTTCGTTGTGTTACAACTCCTACTTCAGCTGGAATCACGGCTTAAGACCCAAATACCAAGCTATAGGGTGTTCTTTTGTGGATTGTTTTTTCGGTTGTTCTTATGACCCATAGAACACTTGGCAACTCTTCAAGCCAATTGCTTTCATACCTTCTCAATCTGGCTTTGATTCCTTCGACTATGCTTCGATTCATCCTCTCAACTTGACCGTTTGACTGTGGATATGCCACTGAGCTGAAAACCTGAGCGATTCTGAATTCTTTGCACCAAACGCTGAAAGGCTTCTCGGCAAATTGCTTTCCATTGACGGTGACAAGTACTCCCGGTAATCCATAACGACAAATAATGTTTTCCCAAACGAAGTCAATGACCTGTTTGCCCGTGATTTTTTCAAGTTGTTTACCTCAGGCCACTTGGTGAAGTAGTCTATGGCTACCAGCAAGAATTTTACTCCACCTTTGGCTGGTGGGAATGTACCAACGATGTCCATCCCCTATTTATAAAACAGCCATGCTGAGGTTATCGGGACAAGATCATGCTTGGGACTTTTCGGGACTGGTGCATGAATTTGGCAGGCATCACACTTCCTTAGTTGCTCAGAGGTGTCTTGGTGCATTGAGGGCCAAAAATACCCAAGGTTTATTAGTTTAGCAACCACCTATCTAGCTCCAAAATGAGCTCCGCATATACCTTCGTGAACCTCTTTGACCAAATACTGGCTTTGCTCGTGTTGGATCTGAGTTTGTTTCTGATTGTATTTTGTGTTTGTAATTAAAATGAAAATGGTTGAGTGTGCAGCGGAATTATAATGAAAACAAACTTTGCATACAATCAAACGAGAGTAATACTTTGATCAAACATCTTTTCTCAATGAATCGAAAGATTGAATCTATTTCAATAACGATTACAATGATTGATGAATGAATGCAAACTCCCCCTCAGCCAGAGCTCAGTTGTTTGTTCGTGCAAAGAAGACGATGATGCAAAAGAGCTAATAGAACAGTACCAAGTACTGAGCTATTTATAGGCACTTGTAAACCACTGAGCATCTTAGCTGACGTCACCATGAAAGTGACATCTAACCTCCTAACAAACTCTAACCTCTGACCTGTACAAACACTGCTATGCTAACTACTGCTATTACATTACATTTCATAAAGACAATTATACTACTGCTGCAACCTTCCACTGCTGTGAATCCAGCAGCACTTGTCCGGATCAGCTGTACTTGACTCAAGGCAGTAGATTGAATCAGCAGAGCTTTGGTCTTCCATCAGTCTTTAACTTTGGGCAGCAGTTGTAAGGCAACACTTTGCAAGATCAGTAGATAGGAGGTCAGCAGATGTTGAAGTTCACTTTCAAGGGGAGAGACTTGATCATATCATATTGTAAATGTCTGCTTATTCTGGATCCACTGCTCTGATCCAGTTTTGGCTTTAATTATCTGTTCCTCTTGATAGGGTTCAATCCCAACAATCTCCCCCTGGAACAGATAATGCCAAAACTCTTCATTATTGTGGAGTGTTTATTGCCTCATCAGCAGTTCCCTTATCTGACCTTTGAATTGTAGTTCAAAGTCTAGGGCATCTGTGTCTTCATCATCCCTGCTAAGCGGAAGATCAAGGAGATCCTGCAAATCTTCAAGACTCAGGCCAAGAGCTTGTTCCCTTGATATTTTCTTCACTTCTCCACCAGACCTGAGCAAAGTCAATACGCAGGTCTGTTTGTCAGTTTCCCACTTTAGTATTTTTGAGTCTGGTGGGTTTCTTGGGAGATGTTTATTTGCAGAGGTATTTGGTGAGGCTGGCCTATTCATGACTGGCTGAGCAGTACTTGCAGATTGTTCCAATTCAAGATCTTCTTTTATCATTAATTTCATGCCTGCTTTTACGATAGCATCACCAGCTTTTAGATCTTGAATTGTTTCAGTACTCGCCTGGTTTTGGCTCCTTCTTTTGTAGATGGCAGCACCAGCTGGAGCAGTGGTTCTTTTAGCTTGTAGCTTTGGTGGTCTTTTTGAAACCTCTGCTTTAGAGTAGTCAGGCTTTTGTGGAACTTTTGGATCTTTCTTTCTAAGTTCCTCTAACTTCTTGTAGGTAGCCCTGACCCTATCTTCTCCCCACTTTGACACAGAATTCTTTGACCCATAATCAGCTGCTATCAGCTCCTCTTTCATTCTCTTCAACATTAATGCCTTCTCAGCTTCAAATTGTTTGAATTTTTTAGGGGGAGTCTGCTTGACCTTATTTTTTTATCATTTTCTTGAATCCTGGCTGCTTCTTTTTCAAGCTCAGGAATGGTCCAGTTTTTGTACATGTATTTCTCCCCCTTGTATTTCTTGTAGGTCATGATATTCTCAATGTAGTCTTTTCTCAAGGACTCATCTGCCCTTTCTGAAATTTGCTGACATACATTTTTAGCAAATCGCTCCATAGCATTGACCTGTGAGAGTAAGAACTGATAGTTTTGCTGAAATTCTCTATCAGATTTCCCCTTTCTATTTTTGATTGCTATATCCTCTGCTTGCTTGGCCTTGAGCTTCAAGTAATCTTCGATATTGTTAGGCCTAGGATATCCTGCAATTGATGGCAAACTCCTTTTAGCTGGGTCATCCTCATAATAAAAGGATTTGATTTCTTCCCTAACTGCAATGAGTTCTAGAGGAAATGAGACACCAGCAGGAGGTAGTGATTGTATAATTTGAGCTGAAGAGAGAGGTATGGGTTTTGGAATAGTGACAAGTGACATGGATTTTGAAGATGGTGGTGGTGGTGAAGGTGAATCATCATCTGATATGTAAATCCTTCTCCTTTTTGTTTTAGAAGAGGCAGATGATGTCTTGGGTGGATCAGTGGTGGTAGATTTTATGGCAGTGGTTTGTGTTTGACTAACAGCTGTTGAAACAACTGGTGTTTCAACCACCGTTGTCATTACAACAGATGTTATAACATCTGTTGTCTTCTGCTTTTTATCAGCAGGTGAAAGTGGTGGTGAGATTGTTTCTGGTGGTGACAGTGGTGGTGGTAAAGTAGTGGTGTGTGTTGAAGTGAAAACAGATGTTGAAACCACTGAAGTACCAGCAGTAGTTGATACAACAGGAGTTACAATAGCTGTTTGGGTGGAGGTTTGATGCTGATGGCTTTTGGATGGTGGTTTTGGAATATGCTTTGGAATTCTAGATGAGGTGGACTTAGGTTTCCTTTTTGTCTTAGGATTTTTAGTATCCTTTGAACCAGAACAACCCTGCTCATACAGCTCCATGAAAGCTCTTTTCTCCTCATTCCACCTTGAAATATCCTTTGCCATTCTATCTCTTTTTACACTTGCTACTCCTTCATCAAGTCCTTCTTGAGTTGCATCAACCTTTTTACTACCATCTGGCACAGGAATTTTTCTGGTCATAGCATCCCTTTCAGGTTCAATGTAAAGACCATCATCTATTCCTTTCTTCTTCCACTCTTGAATTTTCTCCCCCTTTTTGGCATTATCTTCTGGGAGTTGATCAATGAAAAGGACTGTTGGAGGAGCAGTGCCAGTGGTTTCCAATAAATGGGCCTTGATTGCCTTAATATCTGCTTGAGTGTTCTTGTACCTAGACTCCATAATGTTTCTCAGCTTTTGGACATGAAGTTCATTTTGCTGATCAGCCATTTCTTTTTGTTGTTGGAGAAAAGGTTGGAAGAGATTCCAAAGCTCATTTGTAGCAGATGCTTGTTGTGGAGCAGGTGCTTGAGATGGAACAACAGTGGATTGCATCTTTTGTGTTTTCAACACCTGCAGTAGCATGTTTTTAAGATCCGCAACAGATGTATCCAACTTTTCAATTCGTTCCGTCAAATCCTGATGTTTTAAATCATCACCCAATTTAATGGGATCATCTGATTTCCCACTATCAGTGGTTTTATCAGTGGTTGAGGTAGGGAGTGTACTCCAAACACTAACCACTGATGCCCCTTTTTCTTGGTACTGGGGTCTTCTTCCTTCAACACTTGACAACCTTTTGATGTTGCCAGTAGGATAAATAAATCCACTGGTGGTTGGCAGAGGTGCTATGTAAGGAATTGCCTCCAAGGAAGTCTTATTAATGTAACCACTGTCCAACTGTAAACCAATGGGTTCAACAGTTGTAGTGGCTGCTTCACTTGGACTACCACCAAGAGTTACTTGTAACTCAAGGGGTCTAACCTCCTCAGGTTGTGTTAGTGGGTTAGCAAAGATTGATACATCAGACCCAGTCAGTTGTTGAGGTATATTCTCATTGATAGGTGATTGAGAAGGACTGGTTAGTGCCTGGTTCAAATCAATTGCATCCAACAGCAGTTTAGTTGGTGGGGGAATTGTGAATGTGATGTTTGGTGAAGAAAGAGGATTTGCTCCGGGAATTGAGCTGTGGATGATGGAAACGAGTGTTTCCAGAGCATCATGATGTGGTGTCCCAATGTGTACAACCTGATCTTTTTGTGAAGAAGCAGGAGGAGTTTCGGTTATGGGTTGAGATATTTGTACCAACTGCTGTGAGGAAGTAGCAGCAGTGGTTTCTTGTGACATTTGTGTTGTCACAGGCAGTAGCTCTGGTATCTCATCCTCCAGAGTTGCCTTTTTGATGGGTTTTGGGGGTTTTTGAGTTTTTCTTGTTGGCTTTTTGGTGATTGTAGGTGTTGGTTTCAAAGCAGTTGTGCTGCCACTTTGATCACCTTGAGCAGTGGGCTCAGCAGCAGATACCTGAGGAGCAGTTGTAACTGCTAAATTCTGCTCAGGAACCTCTGCTTGTGTTTTGCAAGGTGTTAACATTCTTGAAAAAGTTTCAGTTGTTAAACTGTTTATTTGAGTAGAATCACCTTGGTTTATTGCAGCTAAATCATTCTTACTGAATTTCTTTTCAAAATAGTAACTTAAAAACCTTGGAAACAGTAAGAATGATTTTGTTTCAACATTATTAACCAAATCTTTAAAAATTTCCCGAGAATAGTTAAAATTTTCTTCTTGAAGAATTGCATATCCCAGATTTTGAATCTTTAAAGGGATTTCATTGAAAGAAGTGGTTTTATTTGAAACACATAGTAGGAGGGTATGAAATAAAAATCTGGTTGCAGAAGGAAAATAACCTTTTTGTAAGGTAAGTTTCTTCATCATTGTGGCTTCATACCCTCTCTCAATGAAGTCAGTTTGTAACTCGTTTTTAGTGAAAGAAATTTTACCTTCCTGATCACCGAGTTGAAAGACCTTTGAAATGGATTGTGGCGTGATCTGGACAACTTTACCCTTTATAGAAGAGTGTATGGTGGTTGCAGTGTCTCCTTGTTTTTCAAGGGTTGCATTCTTCCAGAACTCTCTTTGGGTCGCCAAATAGATTGGTGCATCGGCGGTGAACAAAGTTTTGTACTTTGATTTTGCCATGGTGTCAATGATGGAATCGGAAACTTTGGTGGTTCCTGGTTTTGTGAGAAGACCCAGGAGATTGTGAGATGGTTTATATGGGATTTCAGTGGAGATTGCCTTTTGAGAGGCTGTTTTCGATGTGGATTTGGATGAGGGTTTTGCAGATGGCTTCGATTTTGTCATTTTGAAGATGATGATCGAAGAAATTTGTGAAGAAATGAGATGAAAAACTGCTTTGAGAAGAGAATTTTTAAGAATTCAATTCGACAGTGAAACCCTGTTTTGGTGGTGAGTGGGGTTTTTATAGAGAAGAAATTGAATGCTGACGTGGCAGCCGTTACAAAAAGTTTGACCACTATGTACTGCCCACGTGACAACCCCTGGTGAAAGTGAAGGACAGTACTTGCATGAAAGTGACTGATGAAGGCAGTGGTATTAAAGCAGTGGATGATTTTTACTATCAGTGGATAGCATATCAGTGGATAAGACACTGCTTTTGAACAACAGAGTTTATCAAATAAATGAGAGAGCAGGGGTTGACTTTCAGCAGTGGACAGATTTTTAAAGTAGAGCAGACTTTTGAACAATCAGTGGTAATGGCAGACTTTTAAGGATTTTAATGAAAATTTCATTTTTGGCTATTTTTAAGGATGGATTTTTGATTTTCTGAAAACATTTTGTTGCTTTTATTCATAGAAAAACAAGATGTTGCTTGTTATTCCATGTTCAGCATCCCAATCCTAGAGACCAAGCTTTCAAAAGTGGCTGTATCAAGTGCTTTTGTGAGCACTTCTGCCAGCTGGTCTTTAGTTGGGACATGATGCAGAGAAATCAAACCTTTTTCATAGCAATCCCTCACAAAGTGATGTCTGATGTCGATGTGTTTGGTGGTTGAATGGGAAACTGGATTTTTGATGATATTTTCTGCTGCCTGGCTGTCCAACATGAGTGGTGTCTTTAAGGCAGTGATACCAAAATCCAGCAACTGATTTTGAAGCCACAGGAGTTGGGCTGTACAGCTTGCAGCAGCAATGTATTCAGCTTCAGCAGTGGATGTTGAAACAGCTGCTTGCTTTTTGCTTTGCCATGAGACTAAGCAATCACCTAGAAACTGGCACTCTCCTGAAGTGGACTTCCTTGTGGTGTGACATCCAGCAAAGTCACTGTCTGAAAAACCTAAAAGCTTGATGTTCCCATTAGCTGGATACCAGATACCAAGTGTGGGAGCACCTTTTATGTATCTGAAGATCCTTTTTACAGCAATGAGATTTGATTTTCTGGGAGCTGATTGACTTCTTGCACAGACACATGTTGCAAACATGATGTCTGGTCTAGATGCAGTTAGGTACAATAAAGACCCAATCATGCTTCTATAAAGTGTTTGGTCAATCAGCTCATCTTTTTCATCAGACATGACCAGCTTATTAGTTGCCATGGGTGTGCTGCATGGTTTACAATCATTCATATCAAATTTGGTCAAAAGTTCTTTAGCATATTTGCTTTGATGAATGAAAGTTCCATTTTGCATTTGCTGTACTTGGAGACCAAGAAAGCATTGCAGCTCACCCATTGCACTCATTTCAAACTCAGCTGTCATGAGTTCTCTGAACTCTTCACACATTTTATTGCATGTGCTTCCAAAAATAATGTCATCCACATAAATTTGGACAATCATTAAATCCTTCCCTCTCCATTTAAGAAACAGTGTTTTATCAATGGTACCTCTTTTGAAACCATTTGAGAGAAGAAAGTTGGAAAGAGTTTCATACCAGGCCCTTGGTGCTTGTTTCAGGCCATACAGGGCTTTGTTCAGCCTGTAGACATGATCTGGATAAAATGGATCCTCAAAACCTGGAGGTTGACAAACATACACCTCTTCTTGAATTGTACCATAGAGGAAAGCACTTTTGATATCCATTTGAAACACCTTCATATTGTGGTTGACAGCAAAGGCCAGGAACAGTCTAATGGCTTCCAATCTTGCAACAGGGGCAAATGTTTCATCATAATCAATCCCCTCTTCCTATCTGTAACCTTGAACCACAAGCCTGGCTTTATTCTTGACAACAATGCCCCTTTCATCAGTTTTGTTCTTGAAGACCCACTTTGTGCCAATGGGACTAATCTCTTCTGGCAGTGGTACAAGCTCCCATACTTGTTGTCTTTTAAACTGTTGGAGCTCCTCTTGCATGGCTTCTACCCAGCTGTTGTCTTTCAGTGCCTCTTGGTACTTGACTGGCTGATGGAGTGATAGAAAACCAGCAAAAAGACAAATGTTTTGGGTTTGGCTTCTTGTGAGCACCCCTTCATTTATGTTGCCAATGATTTGATCAGGTGGATGAGATCTCAAGAAGATTAAATCTCCTTGGTATGGTATGATGGCATTTGTTGGTGAAGGCTGCAAATGTGTATCATCTGAGCTAACCTCTGCTGGGGACTTTGATGATCCATCAGTGGCTTCAAAAGGTGGTGGAATAGGAGGTAATGAAGTGGACAACTGCTGACTTTTATCCACTGTTTGAGGACTTTTGTCAGCAGTGTTTGAGGATGTGGAAGCAGTGGTTGATGGGCTACTTTGGTCAACAATTGTTGAGGTAGCAGAGGTTGAGCTTTGACAACTGTTTTGAACAGCTGATGCTTTTCCCTTTGTGGCAGACCTTTGAGGGATGATGATTTCATACCCATAGTCTGGTGTTGTATCCTCTGATGGACCTGCACTGTTAGTCTTGACAGCAGTATTTTCAAAAGTAAATTTTTCAAGATCAAACAGATCTGCAGGATTTGCTGGGATTTTCATTGATGAAAGTTCATTGAACTTTACTTTCAAAGTCTCCTCCACTGCTTTGGTCCGTGTATTGAACACTTTGTAGGCCTTGGCAGTGGTTGAGTATCCCAGATGATAACCACAATCAATTTTGGCTGCAAATTTTGAAATGGAATCTTTTAAGTTCAAAATAAAGCATGGGCAGCCAAACACTTTGAAGTATGAGATCAGTGGTTTAATTTTATACAGAATTTCATAAGCAGTCTTTTTGTGCCTGGGGTTTATTAAAACTCTGTTCTGAACATAGCAAGCAGTGTTTACTGCCTCTGCCCAGAAAGTTAATGGCAAACCTGAATCAGCAAGCATGGTTCTGGCAGCCTCAATCAAAGTTCTGTTCTTCCTTTCCACTACCCCATTCTGCTCTGGTGTTCTAGGGATATTGTACTGCCTTACAATCCCTTTCTTCACACAGAAGGCATCCAACTCCTTATTTTTGAATTCTGTCCCATTGTCACTCCTGAAGCTTTTCACTGGAAGGTCAAATTGCTTTTCAACCTGTGTCACAAAGTCTTGCAAAATGCCTGCAGTTTCATCTTTTGAGTGCAGAAAGAAAGTCCATGTATACCTAGAAAAGTCATCAACAATAACCAAACAATATCTTTTCTTTTTGAGGCTCATGACTTGAACCGGGCCAAACAAGTCCATGTGTAGCATCTGCAAACACTGGGTTGTTTTGGACTCTTCAATGGACTTGTAAGAACTTTTATGCTGTTTTCCTTTTAATCAGGAAATGCAATGTTCAGGACATGAAAACAATTTTTGTGGTAGGCCTCTCACCAAACCATTTTTTGAAATTTCAGTGATTGTCTTAAGATTTGTGTGCCCTAGCCTTCTGTGCCAAAGTTCAGTCTCTTTGTTAGAGGCAGCTGAGAACAGACAGGCATCAGCTCTGGGACACTCTTTAGACATGTCAACAACATAAACATTGCCACTTCTTTGAGCAACAAGTTTAGTTTGACCATTTTTGATTATTGCTTCAATCTTCTTGACCATTTCTGGTCCAACAATCCTACAACAGTCTTTTGTGAAGAATGACCCAAATCCCTTGTCACTCATTTGGGACACACTCAGAAGGTTGAATTTTAGATTGTCTATCAGATTGACATTTTCAAATTTTACATTTCCAGACTGCACTGTACCAGACCCCAGAACTTTCCCTTTACTATTATTCCCAAAGGATATATCACCCCCTCCATGGATTTTAAAGTCTTTGAGGAGGGCTTTACATCCTGTCATGTGCCTAGAGCCTCCACTATCTACATACCAAAGACTATCAAAGCATGCAGAAGCTCCCTGCACATGAAGTAAAAGGATTAGTTCATTAGGGTCTCCAAAGCCAGCAGGGCTTTGGATGGGGTCTCAACAGTGTCTGGGATGGATGCAGAATGATGAACAGTGGTTAGGTCAGGGGTTTGGACTGTTTTAGGACAGTGTTTCTCTAACCACTGTTGTGGGTCCTGACCAATCACCTGCTGGTATCCAAAAGGATGCCTGTTCACTCTGGGTTTAAAGGGCCTTTTGTAGGCCTCATAAACGTGTGGAATCCTTTGGTAAGGCTGTTTTTCCTTGCCTTTTCTGAATTGATTGGTAGGGGGTGCATCAGTAACCTGAACATCTCTTTTGACAGATGTTTGGTTCAGCTGTTTTGTGACAGCTGTTTGAACTGGCACAAACAGTGGTTGTTTCTTGGTGAATTTGACAGATGTTGATGATGATGATGGACTCAAGGATGTTTTAGCAATGTACTCATTCTTTTTCACATCAAAGTTTTTGAGATACACACATGCTTGAGTTTTGTGGTTTGTTTTACCACAAACAATGCAACTTTCAGCTGAAACAATGACACTTGTTCTGTTTAAATCATAAGCTTTTAAGTGGAAACAGTCTTTTGTTAGATGATTCCTTTTCTCACAGAATTCACAAAACAAGTTATCAATTTTTTCTTTCTTCTTTCTCTTTTCAGACTCCTTTGCAGCAGAGGTTTTAACCACTGCTGGGATGTCCTTGAGAGGTATGACTTTAGCTTTTGGAGCTTTAACACCATCAGTTGATGTAAAGTCCATTGGCTTGAAATTTTCAAGAATATCACACTCATCAGACCATTTTGGTTTAAACTGATAATCTTCAAGCTCCTCAAAAGTAGAGGATCCCATTGGTCTGTCAAGTGTGATTTTGTTACCAAGTTTGTCAGTGATTTTCACTTCTTGGCCATTCTTGTTTGTGGGGATGAACTCAGTGGTTACATCAGTGGTTTGAATAGATTTTCCAAAAGCAGTGGTTTCATCATCATGTTTTCTATAACCAACACCAAATTTCACATTGCTTTTTATCTGTTTTTCAAGCATAACCTTATACCCTTTGCATGATTCCACCCATCTCTCACGTGTGATCTGGGTGGACTCTAACTCCTTTTTACAACTTTGGTATTTTTCTACCATAGTTTGGAGTTGAGTTTTGGTTATGCTCTGCTCTTCTTTCATGCTGCTAATCTCTTTTTCAGCCAATTTGTTTTTAAGTTCTTTTAGAGATCTTTCAAATTTGACTTCATCAGTTAAGATTTTATCCCGAAGGTTTTCATTCACCTCTTTGATGTTAGCAAAAGCAATAATGCAATCGTCAGAACACAGTTTTTCAAGAACTTGAGGTGATACCTTGGCAGCAGCCATCATTGCACAATCACATTGAAAATTTTCTTCATCATCAGCTCTTTCTTCTTTCTCACCTGCTTTTTCTTCTTTCTTTTCTTCCTTGTTCTCTTCGGACCATGGGTTTGTCAGTGGTTCAATCAGGGTACCTGAACTTTCTCCCAGCAGTAGTTCACTAGTCATAGTGGTAACCACTGCTTCAGTCACCTCACCCACTGTTTCATCACTTAGTTGTTCACCTTCAGTTTCAACCCCCTCTGTGATTGACTCTAATGCCATCAAACAAAATTCATCATTAGAAAGTTCATTAAAAGCATAGAGTGCAAAGTTTTCATCACTAAGGTCATCAGGCATACTGCTCCAGTCAACAAACCCTTGAGTGAAAAAGCTTTGTTGTTCTGGTTGTACTGCTGCTGGAGCACTGGTTTGAGGTGCAACTGGTTGCACTTGTACCTGTGGAGCAGGGGTTTGAACGTACTGAATTTGTGGAACAGTAGTTTGGACATAATGCACTGGCACAGGGGCAGCAGCATAGTGAGCAGTGTTCACTTGAGCTGCAGGGGTATACTGGGTATAGTGCACAGTGTTTTGACTTTGTGGTCTAGGGTTAGAGCTAGGATGAGTGACTATTGGTCCAGTGTTTTGACTTCTGCATTCCCTAGCAAAGTGCCCTAACCTATTGCACTTGTAACACTTGATTTTTGATTTATCCAACCCAACCCTCAAATTCCCATGAAGTCCTGGGAATTTTCTCCCTGTTCTTTTATAGAATTTGCTAGTTCTAACACTAAGCAAAGCCAACTGGTGCAGAATATCCATCTCTTCTAAGTCAGTGGGATCAAAATGTTGTAAATCATTGAGTTCAAAGCTTAGATTGTCTGACATCTGGTTTTCGTTTGCAGTGAATGCATAACTTGCAGAGTGAGGACCAGGGTTGTTAAAATTTGCCCCAGCAGTTATGTCAATGAAGTGATCATAACCCTGATCCTTACCACTGCTCCCAGATTCTTCTTGACCCAGAAGAGCAGTGTTACCGAATGTATAATCATCAACGGCTTTTCCTGACTCTTGTAACTTCCTTTTCTGGTTCAACTCCCTTTCGTAGGTCAGGAGTCGACCATGGAGTTGGGTCAAGGTCAGATCCTTGAACTCAGGTGAGTTTCGGGTGACAAAAGCTATGGTGTCCCATTTTTCCGGCAGTGATCTGAGGAACCTGCTATTTTGAGTTGAGTTTGTAAAAGTGGTGTTAACAAGCCTCAGTTCACTGATGAGACAACTGAAAGCTCAAATTGTTGCGTCAGTGATTCACCTCTAACATGACAAAATGTTTCGTACTGTTGGTTCAGGATTTCCCTATTGTTTTCTATGACTTCTTCGGTCCCACCAAACTGTTCCTTAAGCGCGTCCCATAACTCTTTGGCACTATTACAGTGTAACAGTCCAGCATATATCTCATTGGGCAGCGCTGATGCTATGATGCTAAACGCTTTAGCATCTAGTTCGATCTTTTGAAAGTCGGTTTCGGTATAATTTTCAACTGGTTTTGGAACGAACTTTTTAGCATCTTCAGCGCTTGGCACTGAGGGAACATGGGGACCAAAGATGACAGACCTCCAACAACCTGTGCTTTGTTGAGCAAGAATGTGACCCATCCTTCTCTGCCAGATGTTGTACTCATTTCTTTTTAGCATAGGTGGTTTAAAAAGCGAGCCGATGTTGTTTTTATCATCCTGAGATTGTGACGTCATTCTTGTTGTTTTACAGACACTGAGAAATCAACTTTAATGGTGATTAATCCTTGCTCTGTTTTTCAACAAACGAACAAACGATCAGTATCAACTGTTATGAGCCGAACTATTTACGTCAAAATGATTGTTAAATCAAATTTGACTGTCCAGGCTCTGATACCAATTGTTTGATCTGAGTTTGTTTCTGATTGTATTTTGTGTTTGTAATTAAAATGAAAATGGTTGAGTGTGCAGCGGAATTATAATGAAAACAAACTTTGCATACAATCAAACGAGAGTAATACTTTGATCAAACATCTTTTCTCAATGAATCGGAAGATTGAATCTATTTCAATAACGATTACAATGATTGATGAATGAATGCAAACTCCCCCTCAGCCAGAGCTCAGTTGTTTGTTCGTGCAAAGAAGACGATGATGCAAAAGAGCTAATAGAACAGTACCAAGTACTGAGCTATTTATAGGCACTTGCAAACCACTGAGCATCTTAGCTGACGTCACCATGAAAGTGACATCTAACCTCCTAATAAACTCTAACCTCTGACCTGTACAAACACTGCTATGCTAACTACTGCTATTACATTACATTTCATAAAGACAATTATACTACTGTTGCAACCTTCCACTGCTGTGAATCCAGCAGCACTTGTCCGGATCAGCAGTACTTGACTCAAGGCAGTAGATTGAATCAGCAGAGCTTTGGTCTTCCATCAGTCTTTAACTTTGGGCAGCAGTTGTAAGGCAACACTTTGCAAGATTAGTAGATAGGAGGTCAGCAGATGTTGAAGTTCACTTTCAAGGGGAGAGACTTGATCATATCATATTGTAAACGTCTGCTTATTCTGTATCCACTGCTCTGATCCAGTTTTGGCTTTAATTATCTGTTCCTCTTGATAGGGTTCAATCCCAACAGCTCGGGACCGACACATCTTAGCAAGGGTGCAAGGTAACCCTTCTTGTAGAGGATTTCACCTTGCAACACGTACTGTCTTGCCTTGATCTTAACCCTTTCAGCCTCTGTTTGATCAGCAGGCACTTCACCATTTTTAAGGAATTTCTTGATTGGAGTCATCCAATTTGGATCTTCTTCGGTGATCACGTCTTGAACTTCCAACTCATCAATTGACGGAGCTTTTAACACTTCTACCAATACCTTTTTGGTAAGGTGGGCAAAAGTGAGAGAGGCGAGCTTACTCAAGGCATCCGCTTTCTTGTTTTGAGACCTGGGAATTTGCTTGATGGTACATGTGTGGAAGGTGTTCATCAATTCTTTGGATTTTTCTTTGTACCTCTTCATGTTGGGCTCCTTTGCAATGTAGCTGTCATTCACTTGGCTTGACACCAGCAACGAGTCTGTGAACACTTCAAGCTTTTGGACCTTCATTTCTTTAGCCAACCTCAAGTCGGCTATCAACGCCTCATATTCAGCTTCGTTGTTAGTGGTCTGAAAATCAAAGCGAAGAGCATATGTGAATTCTAACCCTTCTGGGTTGATCAGAATGAGCCCAGCCCCTGACCCTTCAATGGTTGAAGCCCCATCGGGAAAAAGTCTCCAGGCTTCAAGGTTAGAGGGTTCAGTGTCAGCTGTGTTTACTTCAGTGATTGTTTGCTTTGGGACTTCTACAATGAAATCGGCCAAGACTTGGGCTTTGATTGCTTTTCTTGGGACATAGGTGATGTTATGTTCACCTAGTTCCACTGCCCACTTAGCTAATCGTCCCGAGTTTTCTGGTTTTTCAAGCACACTCTTAATAGGTTGGTCGGTGACCACTTGTATAGGGTGTGCTTGGAAATACCTTCGAAGCCTTCTAGCCGTTTGGACTAGGGCTAGAGCAAGTTTTTCCAGGGGAGGATATTTGATTTCAGCCAATTTTAGAGTTTTGCTGAAGAAATAAACGGGTACCTGAACTTTGTCTCGTTCGATGGTGAGGACCGCACTTATTGCTTCTTCAGCAACTGAGGTATACCGAGATCAATTCTCCCGTTTCTGGGGCTACAATGTCAGGTAGGGAAGCTAGGTGTTGCTTCATCTGGTTGAAGGCTTCTTCAGCCTCCTCAGTCCATTTGAAGTCCTTCTTGTCGGAGCATCCCTTGAGCGTTTTGAAAAAAAGGTAAAGACCTTTCAGCCAGTTTTGAGGTAAAACGCTTCAAGGCTGCAAGCTTCCCGTTTAAGCTTTCTACCTCCTTTTTGCTTCGTGGTGGCTTGGTTTCAAGAACAGCTTTCACCTTGTTTGGATTGGCCTTTATGCTTTGTTTTCCCACAATATGCCCCAGGAACTTTCCTTCCTCAAACCCAAATGAGCATTTCTCGGGGTTGAGTTTCATGTTGACCTTCCTTAGGTTCTTGAAGGTTTCTTGGATGTCATCGAGCATTTGATATTCTATTTTGCTTTTGATTACCAAGTCGTCGACATATGCCTCCATGTTTCTACCAATTTGACTTGCAAAGGCCTTGTCAACTAGGCGTTGGTAGGTTACTCCAGCGTTTTTGAGGCCAAAAGGCATCTTTTGGTAACAAAAGATCCTTTTGTCCGTGTGAAAGGCGGTCTTTTCTTCATTTTCTTCCTTCATGAGAATTTGGTGGTAACCCTTGTAAGCATCAAGAAAACACTTGAACGGGTAACCGGTGAGGGAGTCAACCTTGAGATCAATTTCTGGCAACGGGTAACAGTCTTTGGGACAAGCCTTGTTAAGATCATTGAAGTCTATGCACATTCTCCAAGAGTTATCCGGCTTTCGAACCATGACCGGGTTTGCAACCCAGGATTGGTACTTGACTTCTTGGAGAATGTCGGCTGACACAAGCTTTTCAACCGCTTGGCATGCAGCCTAGCTTCTTTCGGGTGCTAAACTCCGCTTCTTTTGGACAACAGGCTTGACATCGGGTGGTATTTTCAACTCATGTTCGGTAATGCTTCGAGGGATGCCTGTCATATCTTCCGGGCACCAAGCAAAGACATCACTATAATGTGTCAACAACTTTTCAAGATATGAGAGAGTTTCTTGTGAAAGGCTTGGATTGACCCTTATCCTCTGCTCAGGATACTTAGGATTTATAATTAGCCTTTGTTTGTCTTCTTCACTTTTGGAACTTTCACCTTCAACCATATAGGCCTCTTGAGTAGGTTGAAGGGTTGCGATTCCTCTCTCGGTAGGAAATTTGACAGTGCCATGGCCAACAGACACAACCATGTAAGACGCACACTGCCCCGGCCTTCCAATGATCACGTCATAATTTGAATGTATGTTGATGACTACAAAAGTGAGAGGTTGGACTCTCTTCTTCTGACCTTCGCTGAAACAGACATTAAGGGTCAGTTGCCCTAAAGGCTTAAGGGGTATGTCAGCAATACCTTTTATGGAGGTTCCTGAGGGTTGAAGCCTTGAACGTTCTTCATTGCTTAAACGGTTGAAGAACTTCTCGAACATGATTTCGGTGGCAGCACCGGTGTCTATGTATGCCCTGCTTGTTTGCAGTGTTCCTACAGTAGCTTCAACCATAAGAGGGTTTGAAAGTGGGTCTTTCTCTGTTGGAGGGAAACAAACATACTGAAGCTCCCAAGCTTCCAACCGTTGTCTTTTGTGAGGAACCATTCCATCAAAATCCACCATGTTAACTTCCTTGCCCTTTCCTTCGGCCATCTTGTCTCTTACTCCCTTCACCAAGTGAGCAAGTTCCCCGGACTTAACGGCCTCTTCAATCCTTTTTTTAAGCTGGAAGCAGTCATTTGTGTGGTGCCCCTTTTCTTTGTGAAATTCACAGTATTGGGTGGAATTTTCGTTCTTCTTGCTTTTAGGGAGAGGTCTGGGAGGTCGAAAGCTTTGTTTCACTTCTTCCATGGCGAGAATCTCTTGAGGGGTTTTGGTAAGGGGTGTGAAGTTTGTGGTCCTCTCCCTGCTTATAGGATTTCGACCTTCGGACCTTCGATGCTCTGAACCCCTTTGACGTCTGTCATAGAAGTTAAAGTTTCCCCTTTTTCGAGCTGGGCTGTTGCCTCGCCAGCTTGATCCCCTTTTTCTTTGTTCTTTAATGTCTACAGCCTCCTCTCCCCGGATGTGGGCCTCAGCCCTTTCGAGAGCTTCTTCCAAGGTCTTGGGCAGGGATTTGTTGAAATCTCTCTGTGAGATATTTAGATGTAATGGCGTTCATAAATCCAGCCACTCTCATTTTCTCGCCTGCCCCTACGTATGTGAGACCTTCCTTCTTGTATCTTTCTATGAATTCTCGAAGGCTCTCGTCATCCCTTTGTTTTATCTGGAAGATTACTGTAGCATCTTTAACATATCGCCTTTGTTGGGAGAAATTGGCCAAGAACCCCTTGCTGAGGTCATCGAAGCTTCGAACGCTTCGAGCAGGTAAATCATTGAAACATATTCTGGCTGATCCGACAAGGGTTTGCATGAACATTAGGCAACATTCAGCATTTGACCATTTCTCAATCCTAGCAGCATCGGTGAAGATCTGGAGATGGTCTTCAGGGTCTTCAGTCCCATCATATGTTTTGATGTGGGCCGGCATCTTGATCTTCGTCTGGAAATCATAATCAGCAATTTGCTGAGAGAAACATGACAAGTTGCTTGGTTTATAGGGCTTGGCTAGGTCTTCCTCCACTCTTGCCCCTGTATTGCCATTGTCATTGTTGTTCCTTTCGGTGGCCAGCACCTTGTTAATAAAGTGCTGCCACGGGAAGCTGGCCATCATCTGGGGCATAAGGTTGAAGCCTTGAAGGCTTCCGAGTGCTGTTGGGCAACTAACTCCCATAGGAGTGCTCATAACGGCACTTCAGGCCAAAGGGAGTACCGACATAACTTGTTCCCATGTAGTTGTTGTTGAGGGTGGAAAACTTGTCACTGGGGACTGTAGGAGTTGGTTAAGAGTCAGCTCGTGTCCCAAAGGAGCACCGTTTGTAGCTGGTTGGGACGAAAAGAGAGGAATTGTTATAGGATTTGGTCCTCGCGGACAGATATGGGTTAGGGTTTGGAGGAGGATTACTGGGACCAGCCTCATCCCTAGAAACAAAAGGTTGTGAGTTTGAAAAAGGAGGGATGGGGGGGGGGGGGTCTAGGAGATAGTGTTGGCTCTGGCTCGTCATAGTCTAAACGAATCCTCACTCTCTTGTCTCTCTCCCTGCTCACATATTGGTTGAGGAGAGACCTCAACTCAAGGAAATTGTTGGCGACCCCATCAGGGGTAAGTTCAAGATGTGATGGGGTGCTAGAGACACCGACATTAGGGGAAGGGACCCCTGATCTGGATGGAGTTGGAGTGTTGAAAGTGAGAAACTCGGGAGTGCTCCCCGGTGTCGAGAAAGACGTTGGTATAGTCACATGGGCTTGGCCAATGCTTAGGGTAGAGGTATTTGGAACCTGATTTACCTCTCCCGGTGATCCACTTTCTGACATAGTAATTTCGAGAGAATGGAGCTACACTACTAGGTCTTTTGAAGAAAAATAGTGGCATAGCCCCACGGTGGGCGCCAACTTGTTGATGCAACAAATAATAAACCAAGGATAGTAGATGGGCTGGTTAGGCAAAAGGGTTGAAGGGTTTAACTTTGCCTAACGCAGGTCGTGGGGTCCCCCCACGTTTGCAAGACGTGGAGAGAGGTTCACTAGTTTGATTTTGTTGTTTGCTCGAGATCCTCCACTGAAATGTGTTCAGTTTCGGATGTAGGAGCAAAGGGAATGTGTGTGTTGAATGTGAAAGAAAGTGACTTGCATGAAGCAAGTACTCAAGAACAATGACCAAGGATTCGCCAGGAATCAGAGCTGATCTTAGAATGTCCCTCACACTTAATGAAGTGTCACATTTATAGGGAAAGCCATCACTCAAAGAGGAAGCTGTTTGACTAGTGAACATGCTTGTAGTGGGGGTTTTGCCCTTTTGGGGGTTGAAGCCTTTTGACATGCGGATAAAAGGCTGTGCTCTGTGGACTCGTGTTACTTTTGCGGCTGGGGAGTTTGGTGAAGCAATCAAAGATGTGACTTGCTACTGTTCACGTATTGTTTTATCTAAACTCCCGGATTTTCAACCTTTGAACCTTTTAACCTTTTAAGCTTTAATGTGTCCAAGTCATTTTATTTGGTTTTGGGCTAACCCCGTCATCAATGGGGATCACAATTATACAAACATTTTTTCTAGTGTAAAAGTGGGTGTAATGTGAAGGTTTGAAATTGTTTAGTGTTAGAGGATAAAGTAAAGTTTGGAATGGTTGAGATTTGGAATGATGTGACCGATTTGGGTTTTGAACTTTGACCAACGTTGTGGATGCTTTAAGTGGAATTTTTACTCCATTCCTCGTTTAGTATTTTTATTACAACTAGTAAAAATACATGTGCTATGCAGCGGGGTTTCAGTCGGTATCGGTTTCTTTTGGTACGATACCGACATCCGATACAACAACCGAAAGATTATGCACGAAAGGAAATCAACTCTTGTTTTAAATCGATTAAAAACCGTAAAAAAATTACATCACATGGTATCGTTGAGGAAAAAAACCTTGATAAAATATATATAAGAAGTGATGCTACGTTATAGTTTATTAAACATTCTTGCAAAATCCTATAAAATTATATTTGTTTAAATTAGGGCTGTAAACGAGCCGAGTCGAGCTGGCTCGGCTCAAGCTCGAATTTCAAATCGAGCTGAGATTTGAGACTCGAGCTCGACTCAATTAGAATTCGAGCTAGCTCGGCTTGGCTTGATCTAGGTCGAACTAACAAAGAACCGCAAAATTACTATTTAAAAAGCCCTTAAAATAAATTTTCTCATAGACTAAGGGCCATAATTGCCATTTAATTTAACCATATGACTAAATATGCAAGTATAAATAGTTAATTCACTTAGTACATTGTCTTTGCCTTCTTTTATAGAGGAGATACCTCCTTAATTTTTGTTTTCTAAGCGATGTGGGACAAAAAAAAATGAATGATGTAAACCTTATCGAGCCAGCTCACGAGCTCACGGGCCGAGCCAGGCCAAGCTCGAGCTCGGCTCGTTTACAAACCGAGCTGAGCCGAGCTGGCTCGTTTACAACCGAGCCAATTCCGAGCCAAGCTTTCTTCGAGCTTTTTTCAAACGAGTTTCGAGCGAGTAGCGAGCCACGAATTTTTTGTACACTCCTAATTTAAATAAACGTTAGGAGGGTAAAACAAAGTATGTAATATATAGTTTAACAAACAATTTAGGAAATCCTATAAAATTAAATAAACGTAAAGTTTGGTTTACAAAACAAAACCTTGGTGTATAAAAGTTTGGGTCACAAAACAAAATACCTTGATATATAAAATTTTTATTTATTCCAAAAATGAAATAAAATAAAATAATGCCCGACATTAGAAACCAGCCTTCGTGCTTTTAGATAGAAGACAACACACTATTCGCTTGGGTAGGCCTGTAAACGAACTGAACGTTCATGAACTATTCGTGAACTTGTTCGGCTGAAAGTTAGTTTATGTTCGTTTATTTAATAAACAAACGAACACGAACAAAAAAAAAATGTTCACTTAATTTAAATGAACGAACATGAACACACCTTGTGTTCATTCATTAATGTTCGTGAACGTCCGTTTATGTTCGTAAACGTTCGTTTATGTTCGTTTAAATTTTAGTAAATACATAAATAGTTATATTTATATGAATATTAGGTTTTCTAACTACTTATATAAATATAACTCTAATTAATTAGTAATTGAGTTTTCTAGTAAAAAATGAAATTTTAATTTTTTTCTTAGATCGTAACTAATCACTTACTTAATATTTTTATAAAAACCTATTTAATTTTAGCATCTATGAACCCTAATTTAGATGTGTTTTCGGATAAACTGTAATATATTAGACTTGTTTGTTTGTGTTCACTATGTTAAATGGTTGTTGTTTATATTTGTTCAATTACGTTCATTTGCATTCGTTTATGTTTGTTCAATCATGTTAATTTATGTTTTTTTATGTTCGTGAACCGTTCGTTTAGGTTTTAAACGAACGAACATAAACAAACACGGACATTGCCCAATTTCTTAATGAATAAACACGAACAAAAAAATGTGTTCGATTATATGTTCGTATTCGGTTAAAGTTAAATGAACGAACATGAACACACCTATGTTCGTGTTCGTTCGGTTCGTTTGCAGGCCTACGCCTGGGCACTTGCCTTTCATGTTTAAATATCCGCTTGCTAACTATTGGCGTCACCGGTACATCCCTTAGAATATGTATATATGTATATATAATAAAAAAAACACAAAAAAATCTTTTGATTGGTTATCGCGTTATCGGCGTTCGACTCATTTGTTGCTCCCACTTTGAGGCAGTCGTAGACTCATTTTTGGTAGAAGGTGAGCCAGTTTTCGTTTTCTTGATTTCTGCTTATTTTTTTATTTATTTGTTTCCACATTATTATAATGTCTACCACTAGTACCGCCTCAATCATTGTGTTATCTTCCACCCCATTACTTGTTTGCCATTGATGGTACTTGTTACAAACTGTGGCGGATCATTTTCCAAGACCTTTGTAGTGGTGCCAAAGTTCTAGGTCATATCAAGTGCACAAGTGTTCCAAAAGATGAAAATGATAGAATTTGGGATAATATTTTTTTTTATTTCTTTGTTTCCACATTATTATTATTATGTCTACCACATTTTTTTTTATTTCTTTGTTTCCCACATTATTATTATAATGTTCACAACGGATACCGGGGATCGGCAAGGTGGCGTAGAGTTATTTGGTCAATCATCCAGGTAACCATTTGGGTGGTGTGGAAGTCTCGGAATGAGAGTGTATTTAGACACAAACAAGTGAATTTGGGGAGGATAAAGGAGTAAATCAAGACGCTAAGTTATCTCTGGATAAAGAATCGGGCTAAGCGCGTCACTCTCTCGTGGGAAAATTGGTGTAATTTTGACTTAACAACTATGAGCGTGTAATTTTGTTTTATTGATTTTTGGTGGCTGTAATCATCTCGGTTAAACGTTTGGTTAACCGGGTTTGTTTTATTCAATAAAATCTTTGTTTGCCGTTCAAAAAAAAAAAAAAAAACTAGTACCGCCTCAATCATTGTGCTATCTTCCGCCCCATTACTTCTTTACCATTAATGGTACTTACAAATTGTGGCGAATCATTTTCCAAGACCTTTGTATTGGTGCCAAAGTTCTAGGTCATATCAAGGCACAAGTGTTCCAAAAGTGAAAATGATAGAATTTTGGATAATATCAGTAACCTTTTTCTCAATAATAAAATATCGTAAATCATAACTTTTGATAATTGTACTTCTAAATCAATTTGGGATAATATCAGAAAGCTTTTTCTCAATAATAAAATGTTGTAAATTATAACTATTGGTAATGGTAATTGTACATCTAAATCAATTTGGGATAATATCAGTAAGCTTTTTCTCAATAATAAAATGTCTCGAATGCTTTAGTTACATGATACCTTTCGTAACACAAAAAATGTGCCATGTTTATTACATTTGTTTTTGTTATCACCTTATAAACCTTGTTGATAAACGACATGATGTTGATTCACCAATTAGTGACATTGAAGTTGTCATGCGAATATGATCATCTTCTTTATGTCATAACCAATAAAACACCATTCCCTTTTATTCTTGGAAGATTAATATATACTACTTCATCATGTGTCCCATGAAGTTCTATTTGAAACCATCCTTGAGTCACCCCAAAATTCGTCCATAGCCCTTTACACTCACTAGGTAGCTAATAATAATAGGAAAAGGAAGGGCAGTTTTAACAAAAATCAAAACAATAGATTAACAAAAATCGTAATAATAGTGGGAAAAGGAAGTGGCTTCTAGGGGGAGCAACGCTACTAACATTTATGTTGATACTTCCCATGTCAAAAATCAAAACAATTGATTAACAAAAATCGTAATAATAATGGGAAAAGGAAGTGGCTTCTAGGGGGAGCAATGCTACTAACATTTATGTTGATACTTCTCATGTTTCTAGTCATCCAGGTGGTAGTCAATAACATGTTGCTCCAACACAGTTTACACCTCATAAGTTCAGGAATCAACATTATCTGCATCCACCAGGTTATAACCCACGACAACATGGATCCCACTTTACTTTAGCACAACCATCACAATCGCATGGTATCTACCAGCATGTCTGATGCGTGCGAATGGTGTATATATATATATATATAGGAGGAGTTGGGTAGAAAGTGAGTTTTTCCTAGAAAGTCTAGGAAGCAATAAGAATGTGACACGTGGCATGGAGGGATTTTAACTAAAAGGGCACTTGTGTAATTTGACATTTTATTTTATTTTTGGAATTTTATCTCCCATTAACTAACAATGCCTATAATTATGGAAACTGTTTCTCCAAGATGTTTTGTATTTCGCAACCTTCTCCTTCTTCGTCTTCGTCATCATCAAACACTTCTCCATCTCCACCATCTCCGAGTTCATCATCACCATTCAAATACTGTTCGTATCATCTCCGTTTTCTTGACGATGTGTTTTAACAGCAAGCAAATTAATACAGTTTTGTTTTAGCAGCAAGCAGATTCATACAGTTGTGTTTTAGCATTCAGATTCATACCGTTGTCTTTTAACAGCAAGCAGATTCATACAGTTGTGTTTTAGAATTCAGATTCATACAGTTGTGTTTTAACAGCAAGCAGATTCATACAGTTGTGTTTTAACAGTAAGCAGATTCATACAGTTGTGTTTTAACAACAAGCAGATTCATACAGTTGTGTTTTAGCATTCAGATTCATACAGTTGTGTTTTAACAGCAAGCAGATTCATACAGTTGTGTTTTAGCATTCAGATTCATACATTTGTGTTTTAACAGTAAGCAGATTCATACAGTTGTGTTTTAGTATTCAGATTCATACAGTTGTGTTTTAACAGCAAGCAGATTCATACGCTGTGTTTTACCATCCATGCTGGTAATGCTGGAGGATTTCTTGACGCTGTGTTTTAACAACAAGCAGATTAGCAAGCAGATTAATACGATGTGTTTTCTTGATGTGTTTCTTCATGAAGGATAGAAGGGAGAGAGAGAGAGAGAGAGAGAGAGAGAGAGAGAGAAAGGGAGAGAGAGATAGAGAGAGAAAAAATCGCATGAAATGTGGGGTGGTTATGGAATGACAATTATTTCCATATTTAAAACAAGCTAAATGACATAACTACCCCTGATTAATTAAATAATCCTATTTTTAAGATACACATATTACCAAAATGCCACAAAGATGATTTCAACCATTAAACACACCCATTGGATGGCCCAGATCGCTTCCTAGACTTTCTAGGAAAAACACACTTTCCGTAGGATCCCCACTCTATATAGATATATAGGAACGAGATCAGGAGAAAACGCTCAAAAGTGTGAGAACGGTGAGAACACATCCTGACCCAACACGTGGCGCGCGATATAGTTAGGACGTATGGGCTTTTTTGTCATTTTATCTTCTGCTTTTCCAGTTCCGCTTTTTCACAATATTGTTTTATTTTTGGGGTTTAAGATTTTTGGCATTAACCAAATTCAATAATTAATGGCGTTTAATGGTTTCATTGTATTAACAATTTGGCGTTTATGGCGTTTTTTCAAATCGTATGCCATTGGAACCCAAGGGGGTCAGGAAATCTATCTGAATGGCGTTTTCAAGGCGTTTTAAACAAGATGGCCCATTGTTCTATTATTTTTTATATACATTTTGGCGTTTGTGATATCTTGGCGTTTTACAATTGTAAGATTATATTACAACCACAGGGAAAAAAATAGAAGCGAAGAAAATAAATTAAAAATCTTAATCGGACCTCTCTTCACAATCTTCACTGTTATCAGTCTCTCTCTTCTTTAATAGTACAAGAACTGTCAGCAAATATATGGCGTTTTATGTAAAACTTAACAAACCCATCGGTTTGATTATTTTGCCTGCTCGTCTGTTGAAGTGGCTTTTTGTGGATGTTTGGGGACATAGATCTATGACGTGTTGGTGGGTTTTTTGCTTTTTCTTCATCTTGATCTTCATCTTTATAATCATCATACTCTTCAGTGTCATTGATCTCTTCTCCTCATTCAAGCCTTCTTCCCCTCAGCTAACAATTCATTCAGTGAAACTTCAACAAGAACAGTATTGAATATCCAAGAAAACATATTAGCCATCTTTGATTTTTTTAGTTTTTTGGCGTTTTACAGTGAGTGGTATTTAGTAGTATTGGTGATTTTTTTGTTTGATCAAATGGAAGCTGCCGAGACGTATCATTTTATAGGATGTCTTTTTGGCGCGTAAGTTAGGCGGTGCATTATTATAATAAGGTATTCGTCGTTTCAGTTACTGTTTGTAATTATTGTTTTTGATAAGCTTTATCTCTGAAGTCTGTAAACGTCCCATCTTTTAAGTTTGGCGTTTTAGATTCTAATATAATAAATTTTCCCTCTCTTCAGTTTTACTGATTTGTAGTTACTGTTTTTACTTACATTTTAAAGTTTGGTTTTTATTTATTTTATTATTTTTTTGGGTTTTTTATAATAGTTGTCCAAAGTAATTTTATTATGGTTTGGTAGTTTTTGGAGCGTTTTATGGCATGTTGGCGTTTTGACAAGCATTTGGTTGTGTGGCGTTTTTATTATATATGGCGTTGTTATTATATACCAATCAACTGAAAAAGAAAATTAAAAAAAATATATATTGATCTTCCAAATCTTCACTGTCACCAGTCTCTTTCTTCTTTTGAAGCATCTTCACTGGCTATTTCGACTTTCGTATGATTTTTTTTATTTTTGTTTTTCGAAGTAGTTTTTTTGTCGCCGTGTGGAAGCACAAAGTCTGAAATCAGCCTCTTTTTCTTGAATATTTGTCCATCTTATGCAGCAAAATGTTATTGAGTTTACACCCTTCAGCCAACAATCTTTGAATTTCCAATGAACGATGTTTGATTTTTTAACTTTTTTGGCGTTTTACCGAGAAAAAGAACGCCACTAAATAAACCACATTAAAACTCTAAATTTGATCATGCTAAAATCAATAATGTTTTGTTGTATGGTGATGGACAACATTGTTAATCCTCAGTTAAGAAAGATGTCTGACAATGTTGTCCATCCCATACCGCTAAACTTTATTGACAACAAACCTCAATAATGTTTTTGTATATTTTGGCGTTATAAATTGGATGGAAGTTAAAGATAAAGTCAATAAGATTTTACTTAATGAAATGGACAATATCCTCACTTAAGGATTTTGTCCATTACATTCAGCGAAATCTTACAGACAACCAAACTGAATTTCAAATAAACGTTTTGGTTTAGAAGATATTTGATGTTTACGTTTTTTGGTTTTTATAAGACGAATGGTATATATTAAATATGACGTTTGGGGTTTTTTGTGTGTTTTTAATTGAATGTCTGAGATGTTGTATATATATGATATTTTTGGTGGTTTTCTAGGCCGGATTTTATTATAATTAAGTTTGGCGTTTTATATCTAATGGCATTTTTAGGTAGAATAGTGTGTGATATTTTGTTTGGCGTTTTATTTCATAAGATGGCGTTTTGTGTAGAGAAGTCAAAAGACTTTTTTACCCTTAATGAAACACGTCCACGTAATAAAATTGATGTTATTTACGAAAACGCCACTGTGCCAATGTAGTCCATAGATTATTTTGATCTGACGATTCATAAGCGTTTTCACCGTTCTCACACTTTCCACCGTTTTCTCTAAATCCTGACCCTATATATATATATATATATATAATATCAAATACACAAGTTTTAAATTTATAAAAAATGGAAATCACCTAAAACCAAACTACACACATAACAGGCAAGTATACATATCGTATACACAGTATAGTAGTGGTAAGAACCAAGTATCGATCCTAAGGACAAAGTGGCTCGTAGTCAAACAGTGGTAGTGAATCAGTGGGTTTTTTTTGCTGTAAACGGTGGTTAACAAAAGTAAAACAAAGTTTTGTATCACTGACACAGATGTTTTGCTCCTTTGAACAAAGTTTTTGTTTTTGGTATTTTTAACAATCTTTTCATGATTTAAAAGTACAAATTTTGATTTTCTTGATTTTTTTAAAACAGCATTTTAATGTTGTTATTAAAAAAAAAGACTTTTGATGGATTTTCAGAAAATATTTTCATGTTTTATTTGAATGATGATAAGCGCTAGGGAAACCTTTGTTTGCACTTTTAAATTACCAATAAATTTTCTCTGTAGACAGTGGAAATGGGTCAATTTTGCAGAAAGTCCAAGGCATCATCTGCCTTGGTATTGGTCTTTTCTTCTAATGTATTATCTCTTTGAGAATGGTATCTTGTGATGAGTAATTGCTGAGCTATCTCAAACAATTGTTTTTAACCCTGTACAGGTGCTTTCACACTTGGGTCAACTATTGATTGACCATTTCCAATGAGTTGGTCATATCTATGACGATGCCTGTTTATCCTAGGCTTCTGGGGCATGTGTACAGATTCATTGTACTTATTAGGTACCTTGTGACAAGGTGGTTGCCGATATCCTCTGGGATATGTGTTTGAAGGTGGTGCATCTGAGACTCGAACTTCCCTGTGAACAAGGTATTGGTTCAAAGTCTGTATGACAAGTGCGTGACCAGATTCAACTCTTTTGGGAAATGGTTTTGAATCCCTGTTGATAGGACCATCTTCCCTTTTAAAAACCATTTTTTCTTTTAACCTATTCTTGTTGATATCATACGGTTTTAGGAATAAGCATTGTTGGGTCACATGATTGATTTTCCCATAGATGGTGCACCCAGATGTTGACTCACATATATTGTTTCCTCTGTTAATATCATATGCTTTTAACTTGAAACAGTCTTTTGTCATATGATTTTTCTTTCCACAAAATTCACAAAACCATTTTGTGGTCCTATCTTTCCTGTTACCCTTATCTCTTTTTCCAGCAACAGATGATTTTTATCTTGGGTGGCTTGAGACCATCTAGGGTTGGTGAAATCAACAGGTTTGAAGTTTTCAAGAACATCACATTCATCAGACCAAGTGGGTTTAAATTCATATTTTTTGTTTTTTCAGCCTGAATGGAACTTTGTGGTTTTTCAAGAGTAATCTTTTTTTACCACTAGGTTCAGTGATCTTGATTTCTTCACCAGTTGAATTGGTTGGAATGATCTCAACCATTTCATAGTCAATGGAAGTGTTGGCAAGTTGTTCTTTGTCATGTTTTCTGAACCCAACACCAAACTTCACATTGCTTTTAATTTGTTTTTCTAAAAGCCTCTCATAACCATTGTAGGATTCAACCCATTTTTCACAAGTAATTTGAGTGGATTCGAACTCCTTTTTGCAACTTTGATATTTCTCTATCATTGTTAGAGTTGGTCCTTGGTTATGGTTGCTTCATGCTTGAGACTGCTTATTTGTTGGTCTTTTTCAACTATTCCTGTTTTAAAATCTCTCTTAATTTTTTCAAGAACTATTTCAGTGATTTGGACCTTCTCTCTTAGGTTTTCATTTACCTCTTTAACATTTGCAAATGCTATGATGCAATTGTCAAAACATAACTCTTTGAGAGTTTAAGGTGATACCTTAGAGGCAACAATTTGTACTATATCAGCATTGATGCATTCAATGGAACTTTTGGAATAGTTTTCTTCAATCCTTTCTGCATGCTCTTTGTCACAAACAGATGTTTAACCTAAGCTCACAACAATTTCCTCAATTGTGCTTTCACCAACAGTTTTTTGAACATCTGGATTTTCTCCCCGTGAGATACATTTAACAGCCATAAAAGCAAAATTTCACTACAAAAAAATGCCATTCAATGGCATACAAAAAGTATCACAAAAACCCAAAAAAGTGCCACTAAAGACTTGTTAAGGAATGTGCGGCACACAAAAAAAGTGCCACAAGAAGGGTGACGCTAAAACCTTTTAGTGGCACTTTTTATTGTGCTACTATAAATATCTAGGCTTTTAGCGGCACTTTTCATTTTTGCCACAATATTAAGAATACACATTTTGTGGCACATTTAATATCAGTATTTATTTACATCATAAAATAAAAATAAAAAATGTAGAAATTGAAATGATAATATCAAACCAAATGTATCGAACATTTTCATAAATATATATGTACATACAAATTTCTACAATATACCAATATAATTTTTTTTTTGCAAAAATACAATAATAAAAACACTAAAGTCTTCATTGTAGCTTGCTAATTTGACTTTCTATCCAACTCTTCTCAGGCAGGGCATTGTTTGGCTCATAAACATGGAACTAAAATTTGAGTTCCCTCCATTACCGGATATATGAAGCTACAAGTTCTTACATATTCATGCATTTCCCTTTAGTACTGCTTATCCAAATGTGTGAGGTTCAATTAGGGGAGGGGGTGGTTACTAGTGATAGAATTCTATCACTCCCAATATCCAATCAAATCATGCCATGTCATCACCCAATATTCTATCACTAGTGATAGAAATGTAGTGGGGGTGGTCATCACTAGTGATGGGATTCTAATGTACAAGTATTAATACACAATGTACAAGTCATACACATTCCTCAATAATTATTCAACGCGTTATAAATACAACGAGTTATTCCTATCACTCGTTACCAAAGTGGTGCCGACAGTGTTATTGATACTATCACTCGTTATGGGGAGTCCATAACGGACCGCCCCCTCCCCCCCCTTAGTACTGTTTATCCAAGTGTGTGAGGTTCAATGATATTCCATCTCTTCTCATGTCAATAGCTATGCCTGTTAATGAATATGTAAGGTCTTTCCATCTATCTCTCACCATATTTGTATGCTTTTAGACACGAACAATTATCAAAATCTTTCACCAAAGGTTGTTTGCTGACAAAGTTCCTCGATGAAGTAGTAAACAGATTTTGGTGTGCAAAATCAGTCTAGAAAAGAAACAAACAGCTACACATGATCTCAAACAAACAAAAAGAACATGACCTCATAAGCTAAATATGTATACCTAAGAGGATGGATGGGATGGAACCATCATTAGTTTCTAAAATCACAAGGCAGAATGCCTCCATCAAGAGATCTATAGCCTCATGTTCCACATAATGTTGCAATGCAGATATAAGAAAAAAAAAACAAGTAATATTCAGATAAGAAAATAAGATAAAAAATTAGGTGAAAAATGACATCGATTTTAGAACTCTATATAAAAAATTAAGTAGGGGTACAAACAAGCCAAGCTACTTACGAGCTACTTGAGTTCGCTCGAAAAAAAAACTCAAAACGAGTCGAGCTTAAACGAGCTCAAGCCCTTACCCGAGCCAACAAATAAGTTTTTTAAGTAAACGTACGGCTCGTGAGCCTATCATTAATAGAGATTACTGTTTTACAAATATTCAACAGTTTTCTAATGGTGGTTTCAGTGGTGGCGTTAATGGGGTCAGTTGCAGTAGGGATGAACAAATCCCGATCCCGTCCCGGTCCTGAAAATCCCGATCCCGAATTTCGCTAAAATTGGGTACCAATACCGATACCGAAAAATGTCGGTACGGTATGGTATCGGTACGGTAGAGGTATTTAAAGGTAAAATTCGGTACTTTAACGGTACCGTACCGAACCGGTATCGATCCCGAAAATACTGATACCGAGTATGCCAAAAAGTGGATACCGTTTCCGGTACCGAAAAAAATTGGTACGGTATTTTTGGGATCGGGATTGGGATGGTATCGGGATTTGATACCAAATGATCATCCCTAAGTTACAGGGCTCATTGAAGCAAAGACAAGCTAATGAACCAATACTTTCAAGATAGAACGAAACACAGAACACTAATTTATAGGTAAATTAAAATGTAATTAAGAATGGCTTATTTAATATTTCATATGCCCACTAAGAAAAATGGATATGTTTAAAGAGATGAAGAGGTATGGTCCCAATTATTTGCCTACATGGCAAGGACCACACCACTTTTTTATCCAACATGGCGCCTACATCAGCAAGTGAATCCAGAAGCTTCTGGAAGACGTCAAGGTGGCACCAAAGATGATCCTCCCGACAAGAAGGACGACACGTGTCACCAGTCACCCAGCGCCATGTAGACCTGCAACGAATCCAGGAGCAGACCGACAACAGCAGTACAATTCCTCCAGCACGGACAAATATCGGCACGCCACGTGGACCACTATCCTGGACCCGACAGAGGAGACCAAGAGGATATTCCCCTTGGTCGGACAGCTGGCGTCCGATAACAGCTGGCAAGGCTGCTCCTCCCTCTTTCAACCTCCGGCTATAAATAGGACCCTTCATCATTCAGGTTATTCTATTGGACTCTCCACTCTCTCACACTCAACACACACTGCTTTCTTCCTCGGAACAGTACTTATTCTCACGCCATGGGACGACCCATTGATTGCCGCCATTTCCCTACTCTCTTCTAGAAAGTCTAGATCCAACCTTCTTCTTCGTTGTTGATCATGTTCATGGAGAGCATTCTTGGGAATGGCAGGCCGATCTCTGCTGGTATCACGGCTTCGGACCCATAGACTAGGCTGAACGGTGTTTCGCCGTTGCTTGTCTTTGGCATCGTCCTATGGGCCCATAATATGCTGGGTAGCTCGTCGACCCAACCTCGTCGCTGTGTCCCCAGTCGTGCTTTGATACCATCAACTATGCTCTTGTTTACGGCTTCGACTTGACCGTTTCCCTGCGGGTGCGCAACCGAGGAAAAGGTATGTTCTATGTACAACTCCTTGAAGCAATTTTGGAGATCATCGGCAGCGAAATTTGTTCCGTTATTGGTGATGATTCTCAGAGGTAGCCCGAACCGGCAGATTATTTGTTCCCAGATGAACCTTTGCACTACGGTGGTTGTGGTTGACGCCAACGCCTTTGCTTCCACCTATTTTGTAAAATAGTCGACTGCGACTATGATGAATTTCACTGCTCCTGGGGCCTCTGGAAAAGGACCAACCATATCTATCCCCCATTGTTGAAACGGCCACGCCGTTGTTACTGGGATTAGTTCATTCTTGGGCGCATTGTCTTCGGAGCATGTCTCTGACAACCGCCGCATTTCCTCAAAACCTTTACCGCATCCAGATACATTCCGGGCCAGTAGTAACCAGCGTTCATAACTTTGGCCACTACCATTCTTAGGCCGGCATGGATGCCGCAGATGCCCTCGTGTACTTCTCGGATCAGGTAGTTTGCATCTTCTGGATCGACGCATCTCAATAGCGGTCCTAGGTAGGACTTTCGGTACAGAATTCCATCAACCATCTGGTAGTGCTCGGACTTGTACTGCACTTTCCATGCTTTGGCTTTGTTTTCTGGCAATACTCCAGACTGGAGATACATAATTATCGGAGTCATCCAAGACGTCGTTGTTCCCAACTGAATAACGCTCACTTGTCTTAGCGGTACCGATGGATTGCTCAGAACTTCAATGCGCACGTCCTTGGCCAGGTGCTGGAAACTGGTGGATGCGAGTTTACTTAATGCATCTGCTGGTTTATTCTCGCTTCGGTTGATGTGGTGCACCTTGTGGGAATTGAAGTTTTGTAGCAATGTTTTTGCTTAGTCTAAGTATAACGCCATTACATCTCCTTTGGCATCGTATTGGCCATTGATTTGCCCTGCTACTAGCATGGAGTCCACATGCGCCTCGATGTGTTTGACTCTCATCTTGATTGCTAACCTCAAACCAGCGAGAAAGGCTTCATATTCAGCTTCATTATTCGTGCTCTTGAAGTCTAACCGGATGGCATACGTGAATTCGTGTTTCTCTAGACTTACCAGCCGAAGTCCTACGCCCGCGCCATCTTCGTTGGACGCACCATCTGTGTAGTGTAGCCATGGTTCTTCCGACTGTTGCCTTTCAGCTCTTTCCATTGCCTTACATTCTCTGTCTTTATCATCAGGCACTTCGTTCATGAAATCAGCCAACACCTGGCCTTTAATTGCTGGCCTTGGTCTGAAAACCACATTGTGGCCTCCCAATTCTATAGCCTATTTCGCTAATCTACTAGATATCTCAGGCCTTGCGAGGATGTTGCCAATGTTGTAATTCGTTAAAACGTGGATGACGTGATTGGCGAAGTACCTGCGCAGGCGTATTGATGCGTGAATCAATGCCATCACCACTTTCTCCATTATGGCATACCTTATTTCTGGATCATTCAAGGTGCAAGACACATAATAGACTGGTGTCTGTACGCCTTGTCGGTCCACGAGCAGAACTGCTCCGACTGCTTTGTCTGATGCTGACAAGTACATCACTGCTTTGTCTGATGCTGACAAGTACTCACCCCGCGCAGCGTGTCGAACGTTTTTTGAATATTTACCAGCATCATACTTTCTTCTCTGTTCATGATGACCAGGTCATCCATGTACACTTCGATGTATTTGCCGATAGCATCGTTGAACGTTTCATTCATTAATCTTTGATAAGTTGCGCCTGCATTCTTAAAACATGGACGTGTTCACCTGGACACCAGCTGACATGGTGGGTGTTCCATGAACGTGACTTCTCCCTATGACTCTCTCCCCAAAAGGATATCTTGTCTTGAATGTGCAGGTAGCACCATGAACGTGACTTCTTCTGTTCTTGAATTCCTTCCGTCTAAGAGCAGCACCAGAAATGATATCTGGCCGAGAGGAAAAACGGCTTCGTTGCAGAAACCAGTTAGTGTGTAATCTACTGGTTCCAAGCACGCTTTGTCCTCTTGGTTAAATTGATTGAAGCACTGTTCGTATATGATATCTACGGTGCTCCCTGGATCAATGAAAATGTAGTCGGTTTGGTAATGACCGATTACGCCAGATATGACTATAGGCCTTCTCTCTCTCGGACCTCCTCTTACTATGGGGAAGACAACTTGTCTTTCGCGCCATGAGTCATGTTGTGTGCGCTTGTTATAATTCTTCCGCGGCCTTCGTGGACCCCCTTGAACCATGTGAGTTTCTAACTTTCGGAGCTTTTTGTTGTCTGGCCCTTCTTCTCTTTTTTGAATCTGTCTATTATCGCGCTTCCCGCCTTTCACCAGATGGGTGAGCCTTCCGTCTCTCAGGGCTCTCTCTATCTCTTGCTTTAGGCTGAAACAGTCATCGGTCAGGTGACCGGTGTCTTTGTGGAATTCACAGAAAAGATTTGGGTCTTGGCCCCTTTTGTTTCGCATATGTAGAGGTGGTTTGAACTGGGGGTTCTCGGTTGACAAGACCTCAGAAGGGGTCTTTGTTAGGGGCGTCCATTGTTTTTCTCTATTTTCTCTTTTGACCTCTTTGCGATGGGCGATCTGGTTGATTGTGTTGCGCGCATCTTCTCTTACTTGGCTTCTTTCCCTGTAACTAGACGTTTTCCATGATTGGCCCTTGCCTTTCTTGTTGCGCCGGTCATTGTGGTTGTAACTGTATTGACGGTTGTCATCACCGGTCAATTGTTTGTTAGTGCATGCAATTACTTTTGCTGCCTCGATGAAGGTTTCCCAGTCTTTGGGGCCTCCATCTCTTCCTTTCAGTCGTTTGATCAGGTCGTCACACTTTACTGCTCTCATAAAGTGCGTGCGCATCATCTTCTCTCCTACGTCTCCAATTTCCAGGCATTCTTTGTTATACCTGGTGATGAAATCTTCCACGCTTTCGTGATCCTTCCTCCATATATTCAAACAATCGGCTGGATCTCTAGTATGCCTGTGCTGTTGGGAGAAGTGCGCGAGGAACTTGTCTCCAAAATCGATCCATGACTTGATTTTTCCTGCTGGCAGGCTGTCGAACCAGACGCGCGCCGCGCCGACAAAGGTTTGTGCGAAAATATGACACCAAGTTGGTAGGTTCCAGCCACCTGTTACCCCTGCGCCATTGAAGACTTGGAGGTAGTCATCAGGATCTGTTAAGCCATTGTATTTGCCTAAGTTATGCGGCAGTTTTGTCTTATCAATATCGGCAGTTGCAATCTCTCTGATGAATTTGGAGTTTTCAGCCATGCCGTCTGGGCGATAGCTGAACAAGTAATCGTGTTCTGCCTTCGGATTGTACCCCACGCGCTTGTGGGGTTTGTACACCTCATGTTCAGGTGGTAATCTGCTGAATATCGTGCTCTCTTTCCTGTACGTTGGGTCATCTTCTTCATTATAACTGTCCCATTCGTCGTTTATATTGCGCGGGCCTAAACGCCTCTGTACTGGTTTTCTTTGTTGATGGGAGTATTGCACATAATTGCTTTCTGTTTCGCCATAAGTATCACGCGTGTCATGCGCGCTTTGCCTTTTGATGTTTGCCACAGGTGCTTTTTCAGGAGTTAAGTTCCACGCATTGGCCTGTTGAGGCATGTGAGTGCTCAGAGACCTTTGCGGTGGAGTAACAAAAGCAGATTGGTTAGCTTGTGCTTGGAGCAAGGCTTGTTGTGCGCTAAGTTGTGTATAGATAAGATTTAGGGATGCCATTTGTTCGGCATACTAGGAAGCCAGAGTTTTTCCTTCGGGTAGCCCTAAAAGTGCAGAAAAGTTCAATTCTGTTTGGTCCGTTGGGGCTGAGGGGCCAGCTCCATGGTTTGGTGTTTGAACTATTGGAGGTGTTTGGTGAACTACCCCAGGTGGAGGTTGGAAAGTGGCTCCATTTGTGGTTTGGTTGATGACCCTGGGTGGGGGTTGGAAAGTAGCTCCGTTTGTGGTTTGGCTAACCGCTCGGGATGCACTTCCAAAGATATAAGGAAAATCGTTGTTCACAAGCCCTTCTTGGATGGTCTCATTCCCCTGGACTCTTTGGACGCGCACAGTGTCCGTGATGAGTTCAAAGGAAGAGACTTCTCCGTCCATTTGAGGAGAAGGGGTTGGTTCAGTCATTTTAGCGAGTTTTTCGGAGAAAAAGGAGATGAAAGTGGTTTGTAAAAATTACGAATGGCGCCAATGATGAAACACTGGTAAACAACGATGGTCACAATCAGCTGGGTCGTCTCTTCTGTGGGTTCAATCTCCTTCCTTTCTCGCCAAATGACTAGGGTCCTGCAAAACAGCAACACCGTTAGCTCGTTAAGAGGGGAATATGGGGGTTTCCCTCTTAACCAGGTTTCGGCGTGAGAATAAGTACTGGTCTGAGGAAGAAAGCAGTGTGTGTTGAGTGTGAGAGAGTGGAGAGTCCAGTAGAATAACCTGAATGATGAAGGGTCCTATTTATAGCCGGAGGGTGAAAGAGGGAGGAGCAGCCTTGCCAGCTGTTATCGGACGCCAGCTGTCCGACCAAGGGGAATATCCTCTTGGTCTCCTCTGTCGGGTCCAGGATAGTGGTCCACGTGGCGTGCCGATATTTGTCCATGCTGGAGGAATTCTACTGCTGTTGTCGGTCTGCTCCTAGATTCGTTGCAGGTCTACATGGCGCTGGGTGACTGGTGACACGTGTCGTCCTTCTTGTCGGGAGGAGTAACTTTGGTGCCACCTTGATGTCTTCAAGAATCGTCCAGAAGCTTCTGGATTCACTTGCTGATGTAGGCGCCATGTTGGATAAAAAAGTGGTGTGGTCCTTGCAATGTAGGCAAAGAATTGGGACCATACCTATTCGAGTCCCACGGATGGTCAATCAGCTCCAAGATGTCCCTCCCACTTGGTGTTAACCAGTGTTTACCTGGGTAAATTTACCCGGTTTTTCGACGTTAGACGCCTCATTGTCCCTTAGGACGTAGTCACCGGGGTTGAACGTGCAAATTCGGACCTTACTGTTGTAGTACTTTTCCAACTTGGTCTTGTATTTCGCCTCATTGATTGCTGCCATTTCCCTTCTCTCTTCTAGAAGGTCTAGATCCAACCTTCTTTCTTCTTCGTTGTTGATCATGTTCATGGAGAGCATTCTTAGGGATGGCAGGCCGATCTCTGCTGGTATCACGGCTTCAGACCCATAGACTAGGCTGAATGGTGTTTCGCCGTTGCTTGTCTTTGGCATCGTCCTATGGGCCCATAATATGCTGGGTAGCTAGTCGACCCAACCTCGTCGCTGTGTCCCCAGCCGTGCTTTGTTACCATCAACTATGCTCTTGTTCACGGCTTCGACTTGACCGTTTCCCTGCGGGTGCGCAACCGAGGAAAAGGTATGTTCTATGTGCAACTCCTTGAAGCAATTTTGGAGATCATCGGCAGCAAAATTTGTTCGTTATCGGTGATGATTCTCAGAGGTAGCCCGAACCGGCAGATTATTTGTTCCCAGATGAACCTTCGCACTACGGTGGTTGTGGTTGACGCTGACGCCTTTGCTTCCACCCATTTTGTAAAATAATCGACTACGACTATGATGAATTTCACTGCTCCTGGGGCCTCTGGAAAAGGACCAAACATATCTATCCCCCATTGTTGAAACGACCACGTCGTTGTTACTGGGATTAGTTCATTCATGGGGTGCATTGTCTTCGGAGCATGTCTCTGACAACCGCCGCATTTCCTCAAAACCTTTTCCATATCCAGATGCATTCCAGGCTAGTAGTAACCAGCGTTCATAACTTTGGCCACTACCATTCTTGGGCCGGCATGAATGCCGCAGATGCCCTCGTGTACTTCTTGGATCAGGTAGTTTGCATCTTCTAGATCGACGCATCTCAATAGCGGTCCTAGGTAGGACTTTCGGTACAGAATTCCATCAACCATCTGGTAGTGCTCGGACTTGTACTACACTTTCCTTGCTTCGGCTTTGTTTTCCGGCAATACTCCAGACTAGAGATACATAATTATCAGAGTCATCCAAGACGTTGTTCCCAACTGAATAACACTCACTTGTCTTAGCGGTACCGATGGATTGCTCAGAACTTCAATGCGCACGTCCTTGGCCAGGTGCTGGAAACTGGTGGATGCGAGTTTACTTAATGCGTCTGCTGGTTTATTCTCGCTTCGGTTGATGTGGTGCACCTTGTAGGAATTGAAGTTTTGTAGCAATGTTTTTGCTTGGTCTAAGTATAACGCCATCACATCTCCTTTGGCATCGTATTGGCCATTGATTTGCCCTGCTACTAGCATGGAGTCCACATGCGCCTCGATGTGTTTGACTCCCTTCTTGATTGCTAACCTCAAACCATCAAGAAAGGCTTCATATTCAGCTTCATTATTCGTGCTCTTGAAGTCTAACCGGATGGCATACGTGAATTTGTGTTTCTCTGGACTTACCAGCCTAAGTCTTGCGCCTGCGCCATCTTCGTTGGACGCGCCATCTGTGTATAGTAGCCATGGTTCTTCCGACTGTTGCCTTTCAGCTCTCTCCATTGCCTTACATTCTCTGTCTTTATCATCAGACACTTCGGTCATGAAATCAGCCAACACCTGGCCTTTAATTGCTGGCCTTGGTCTGAAAACCCCATTGTGGCCTCCCAATTCTATAGCCCATTTCGCTAATCTTCCAGATATCTCAGGCCTTGCGAGGATGCTGCCAATGTTGTAATTCGTTAAAACGTGGATGACGTGATTGGCGAAGTACCTGCGCAGGCGTCTTGATGTGTGAATCAATGCCAGCACCAGTTTCTCCATTATGGCGTACCTTGTTTCTGGATCATTCAAGGTGCGAGACACATAATAGACTGGTGTCTGTACGCCCTGTCGGTCCACGAGCAGGAAGGAGATTGAACCCACAGAAGAGACGACCCAGCTGATTGACCATCGGTGTTAACCAGTGTTTCATCATTAGCGCCATCCGTAATTTTTACAAACCACATTCATCTCCTTTTTCTTCGAAAAACTCTCAGCGCATGCCTCAACAGGCCAATGCGTGGAACTTAACTGGTGTGTACGCCATGCCTCAACAGGCCAATGCGTGGAACTTAACTCCTGAAAAAGCACCTGTGCCAAACATCAGAAGGCAAAGCGCGCATTACACACGCGATACTTATGGCGAAACAGAAAGCAATTATGTGCAATACTCCCATCAACAAAGAAAACCAGTACAAAGTCGTTTAGGCACGCGCTATATAAACGAAGAATGGGATAGTTATAATGAAGAAGATGACCCAACGTACAGGAAAGAGAGCACGGTATTCAGCAGATTACCACCTGAACACGAGGCATACAAACCCCACAAGCGCGCGGGGTACAATCCGAAGGCAGAACACGATTACTCGTTAAGCTATCGCCCAGACGGCATGGCTGAAAACTCCAAATTCATCAGAGAGATTACAACAGCCAATGTTGATAAGACAAAACTGCCGCATAACGTAGGCAAATACAATGGCTTAACAGATCCCGATGACCACCTCCAAGTCTTCAATGGCGCAGGGGTAACATGTGGCTGGAACCTACCAACTTGGTGTCATCTTTTCGCACAAACCTTTGTCGGCACGGCGCGCGTCTGGTTCGACAGCCTGCCAGCAGAGATCGAGCCGATTGTTTGAATATATGGAGGAAGGATCACAAAAGCGTGGAAGATTTCATCACCAGGTATAACAAAGAATGCCTGGAAATTGGAGACGTAGGCGAGAAGATGATGCTTGCGCACTTTATGAGGGCAATAAAGTGTGACGACCTGATCAAACGACTGAAAGGAAGAGATGGAGGCCCCAAAGACTGGGAAACCTTCATCGAGGTAGCAAAAACAATTGCGCGCACTGACAAACAATTGACCGGTGATGACAACCGTTAATACAGTTACAACCACAATGACCGGCCCAACAAGAAAGGCAAGGGCCAATCCTGGAAAACGTCTAGTTACAGGGAAAGAAGCCAAGTAAGAGAAGATGCGCATAACACAATCAACCAGATCGCCCATCGCAAAGAGGTCAAAACAGAAAATAGAGAAAAACAGTGGACGCCCCTAACAAAGACCCCTTCCGAGGTCTTGTCAACCGAGAACCACCAGTTCAAACCACCTCTATAGATGCGAAGCAAAAGGGGCCAAGACCCAAATCTTTTCTGTGAATTCCACAAAGACACCGGTCACCTGACCGATGACTGTTTCAGCCTAAAGCAAGAGATAGAGAGAGCCCTGAGAGACGGAAGGCTCACCCATCTGGTGAAAGGCGGGAAGCGCGATAACCACCAGATTTAAAGAATAGAAGAAGGGCCAGACAACAAAAAGCTCCGAAAGTTAGAAACTCACATGGTTCAAGGGGGTCCATGAAGGCCGCGAAAGAATTATAACAAGCGCACATAAGATGACTCATGGCGCGAAATACAAGTTGTCTTCCCCATAGTAAGAGGAGATCCGAGAGAGAGAAGGCCTATAGTCATATCTGGCGTAATCAGTCATTACCAAACCGACTACATTTTCATTGATCCAGGGAGCACCTCGGATATCATATACGAACAGTGCTTCAATCAATTTGACCAAGAGGACAAAGCGCGCTTGGAACTAGTAGATTACCCACTAACTGGTTTCTCCAACGAAGCCGTTTTTCCTCTCGGCCAGATATCATTTCCGGTGCTGCTCTCAGACGGAAGGAATTCAAGAACAGAAGAAGTCACGTCATGGTGCTACCCGCACATTCAAGACATGATATACTTTTGGGGAGAGAGTCCTAGGGAGATTTCAGTATGATTTGCTCTGGACCACATTCAGCTGTCGGGTTCCCAACAGAGACAGGGGTAGCAATAATTTACGCAAGCAAAGAAGTCTTGGCAACAGATGAAATCAGGCCTGCAAAAGCAAGTAAATCCACACCGCGCGCAGACGCTAAAAAATGGGTGCTGAACAGCAAATACCCAGAACAAACAGTCACCCTAGGCCCTGCGATGTCCAATCTCACGCGCGCGGCGCTAAAAAAGTTGTTGTTTGAAAACATGGACGTGTTCGCCTGGACACCAGCTGACATGGTGGGTGTTCCATGGCACATAGCAGAGCACAGACTAAACGTCTCAGAGACTGCCAAACCTGTGGTGCATGCCAAACGCCATTTAGGAGACGTAAAGCACGATGCTATGCAAGAACAAGTCACAGAGCTGTTAAATGCGGGCATCATCAGAGAAGTCCGATATCAAACTTGGGTGGCGAGCCCTGTAATGGTCCAAAAAGGGAACGACAGTTGGAGGATGTGTGTGGACTACAAAGATTTAAACAAAGCATGCCCGCGTGACTGTTATGCTTTACCAGATATTGATGAGAAGATCAATTCGCTGGCGATATCCAGATGTAAATGTTTCCTTGACTTCTATAAGGGATACCATCAGGTGCAGATGGCCATCTAAGATGAAGATAAGACTGCATTTCGCACACCAACAGGGCTATACTGCTATACAAAAATGCCATTTGGTTTAAAGAATGCAAGCGCAACTTAATAAAGATTGATGAATGAAACGTTCAACGATGCTATCGACAAATACATCAAAGTGTACATGGATGACCTTGTCATCATGAGCAGAGAAGAAAGTATGATGCTGGTAAATATTCAAAAAATGTTCGATACGCTGCGCGGGGTGAGTATCAAGCTAAATCCAGCGAAATGTTCCCTTGGCATGGAAGAAGGAAAGTTCCTGGGTTTCATCGTAACAAAAGATGGGTTTAAAGTCAATCCGGAAAAGGTGCAAGCGATCGAGCGGATGCCTTCACCGTCGACGATCAAGGAGATGCCGAAATTAGCTGGACGGTTAGCAGCACTCAACCGTTTCCTAGCCAATCACGCAGCTAAGTCTTTTCCATTTATCAAAACACTCCGCAACTGCATGAAGAAAAGTCAATTTCAGTGGACTCCGGAAGCCGAAAGTGCGTTCCGAGAGATGAAAGATTGCCAACACTGACGGCACCAGTGAAAGGAGAACCTCTAGTGATGCACTTGTCAGCATCAGACAAAGCCGTCGGAGCAGTTCTGCTCGTGGACCGACAAGGCGTACAGACACCAGTCTATTATGTGTCTCGCACCTTGAATGATCCAGAAACAAGGTATGCCATAATGGAGAAACTGGTGCTGGAAATGATTCACGCATCAAGACGCCTGCGCAGGTACTTCGCCAATCATGTCATCCACGTTTTAATGAATTACAACATCGGCAACATCCTCGCAAGGCCTGAGATATCTGGAAGATTAGCGAAATGGGCTATAGAATTGGGAGGCCACAATGTGGTTTTCAGACCAAGGCCAGCAATTAAAGGCTAGGTGTTGGCTGATTTCATGACCGAAGTGCCTGATGATAAAGACAGAGAATGTAAGGCAATGGAAAGAGCTGAAAGGCAACAGTTGGAAGAACCATCGCTACTATACACAGAAGGGACGTCCAACGAAGATGGCGCGGGCGCAAGACTTAGGCTGGTAAGTCCAGAGAAACACGAATTCACGTATGCCATCCGGTTAGACTTCAAAAGCACGAATAATGAAGTTGAATATGAAGCCTTTCTCGCTGGTTTGAGGTTAGCAATCAAGATGGGAGTCAAACACATCGAGGCACATGTGGACTCCATGCTAGTAGCAGGGCAAATCAATGGCCAATACGATGCCAAATGAGATGTGATGGCGTTATACTTAGACCAAGCAAAAACATTGCTACAAAACTTCAATTCCTACAAGGTGCACCACATCAACCGAAGCGAGAATAAACCAGCAGACGCATTAAGTAAACTCGCATCCACCAGTTTCCAGCACCTGGCCAAGGACGTGCGCATTGAAGTTCTGGGCAATCCATCGGTACCGCTAAGAAAAGTGAGCGTTATTCAGTTGGGAACAACGTCTTGGATGACTCTGATAATTATGTATATCCAGTCTGGAGTATTGCCGGAAAACAAAGCCGAAGCAAGGAAAGTGCAGTACAAGTCCGAGCACTACCAGATGGTTGATGGAATTCTGTACCGAAAGTCCTACCTAGGACCGCTATTGAGACGGGTCGATCTAGAAGATGCAAACTACCTGATCCGAGAAGTACATGAGGGCATCTGCGGCATTCATGCCGGCCCAAGAATGGTAGTGGCCAAAGTTATGAATGCTGGTTACTACTGGCCCGGAATGCATCTGGATGCAGTAAAGGTTTTGAGGAAATGCGGCGGTTGTCAGAGACATGCTCCGAAGACAATGCGCCCCAAGAATGAACTAATCCCAGTAACAATGGCGTGGCCGTTTCAACAATGGGGGATAGATATGGTTGGTCCTTTTCCATAGGCCCCAGGAGGAGTGAAATTCATCATAGTCGCAGTCGACTATTTTACAAAATGGGTGGAAGCAAAGGCGTTGGCGTCAACCACAACCACCATAGTGCGAAGGTTCATCTGGGAACAAATAATCTGCCGGTTCGGGCTACCTCTGAGAATCATCACCGATAACGGAACAAATTTCGCTGCCGATGATCTCCAAAATTGGTTCAAGGAGTTGCACATAGAACATACCTTTTCCTCGGTTGCACACCCGCAGGGAAACGGTCAAGTTGAAGCCGTGAACAAGAGCATAGTTGATGGTATCAAAGCACGGCTGGGGACACAGCGACGAGGTTGGATCGATGAGCTACCCAGCATATTATGGGCCCATAGGACGATGCCAAAGACAAGCAACGGAGAAACACCGTTCAGCCTAGTCTATGGATCCGAAGCCGTGATACCAGCAGAGATCGGCCTGCCATCCCAAAGACTGCTCTCCATGAACATGATCAACAATGAAGAAGAAAGAAGGTTGGATCTAGACCTTCTAGAAGAGAGAAGGGAAATGGCGGCAATCAATGAGGCGAAATACAAGACCAAGTTGGAAAAGTACTACAACAGTAAGGTCTAAATTTGCACGTTCAACCCCGGTGACTACGTCCTAAGGGACAATGAGGCGTCTAATGCCGAAAAACCGGGTAAATTAGCCCCAAAGAATTTGGCGAGAAAGGAAGGAGATTGAACCCACAGAAGAGACGACCCAGCTGATTGTGACCATCGTTGTTTACCAGTGTTTCATCATTGGCGCCATTCGTAATTTTTACAAACCACTTTCATCTCCTTTTTCTCCGAAAAACTCGCTAAAATGACTGAACCAACCCCTTCTCCTCAAATGGACGGAGAAGTCTCTTCCTTTGAACTCATCACGGACACTGTGCGCGTCCAAAGAGTCCAGGGGAATGAGACCATCCAAGAAGGGCTTGTGAACAACGATTTTCCTTATATCTTTGGAAGTGCATCCAGAGCGGTTAGCCAAACCACAAACGGAGCTACTTTCCAACCCCCACCTAGGGTCATCAACCAAACCACAAATGGAGCCACTTTCCAACCTCCACCTGGGGTAGTTCACCAAACACCTCCAATAGTTCAAACACCAAACCATGGAGCTGGCCCCTCAGCCCCAACGGACCAAACAGAATTGAACTTTTCTGCACTTTTAGGGCTACCCGAAGGAAAAACTCTGGCTTCCTAGTATGCCGAACAAATGGCATCCCTAAATCTTATCTATACACAACTTAGCGCACAACAAGCCTTGCTCCAAGCACAAGCTAACCAATCTGCTTTTGTTACTCCACCGCAAAGGTCTCTGAGCACTCACATGCCTCAACAGGCCAATGCGTGGAACTTAACTCCTGAAAAAGCACCTGTGCCAAACATCAGAAGGCAAAGCGCGCATGACACGTGCGATACTTATGGCGAAACAGAAAGCAATTATGTGCAATACTCCCATCAACAAAGAAAACCAGTACAAAGTCGTTTAGGCCCGCGCAATATAAAAGACGAATGGGACAGTTATAATGAAGAAGATGACCCAACGTACAGGAAAGAGAGCACGGTATTCAGCCGATTACCACCTGAACACGAGGCGTACAAACCCCACAAGCACGCGGGGTACAATCCGAAGGCAGAACACGATTACTCGTTAAGCTATCGCCCAGACGGCATGGCTGAAAACTCCAAATTCATCAGAGAGATTGCAACAGCCGATATTGATAAGAGAAAACTGCCGCATAACGTAGGCAAATACAATGGCTTAACAGATCCCGATGACCACCTCCAATCTTCAATGGCGCAAGGGTAACAGGTGGCTGGAACCTACCAACTTGGTGTCATCTTTTCCCACAAACCTTTGTCGGCACGGCGCGCGTCTGGTTCGACAGCTTGCCAGCAGGAAAAATCAAGTCATGGATCGATTTTCGAGACAAGTTCCTCGCGCACTTTCCCAACAGCGCAGGCATACTAGAGATCCAGCCGATTGTTGAATATATGGAGGAAGGATCATGAAAGCGTGGAAGATTTCATCACCAGGTATAACAAAGAATGCCTGGAAATTGGAGTCGTAGGTGAGAAGATGATGCGCGCGCACTTTATGAGGGCCGTAAAGTGTGACGACCTGATCAAATGAATGAAAGGAAGAGATGGAGGCCCCAAAGACTGGGAAACCTTCTTCGAGGCAGCAAAAACAATTGCGTGCACTGACAAACAATTGACCGGTGATGACAACCGTCAATACAGTTATAACCACAATGACCGGCGCAACAAGAAAGGGAAGGGCCAGTCATGGAAAACGTCTAGTTACAGGGAAAGAAGCCCAGTAAGAGAAGATGCGCGCAACACAATTAACCAGATCGCCCATCCCAAAGAGGTCAAAAGAGAAAATAGAGAAAAACAGTGGACGCCCCTAACAAAGACCCCTTCCGAGGTCTTGTCAACCGAGAACCACCAGTTCAAACCACTTCTACAGATGCGAAACAAAAGGGGCCAAGACCTAAATCTTTTTTGTGAATTCCACAAAGACACCGGTCACCTAACCGATGACTGTTTCAACCTAAAGAAAGAGATAGAGAGAGCCCTGAGAGACGGAAGGCTCATCCATCTGGTGAAAGGCGGAAGCGTGATAACCGCCAGATTCAAAGAAGAGAAGAAGGGCCAGACAACAAAAAGCTCCGAAAGTTAGAAACTCACATGGTTCAAGGGGGTCCACAAAGGCCGCGAAAGAATTATAACAAGCACACATAAGATGACTCATGGCGCGAAAGACAAGTTGTCTTCCCCATAGTAAGAGTAGGTCCGAGAGAGAGAAGGCCTATAGTCATATCTAGCGTAATCGGTCATTACCAAACCGACTACATTTTCATTGATCCAGGGAGCACCGCGGATATCATATACGAACAGTGCTTCAATCAATTTGACCAAGAGGACAAAGCGCGCTTGGAACCAGTAGATTACCCACTAACTGGTTTCTGAAACGAAGCCGTTTTTCCTCTCGTCCAGTTATCATTTCCGGTGCTGCTCTCATACGGAAGGAATTCAAGAACAGAAGAAGTCACGTTCATGGTGCTACCCGCACATTCAAGACATGATATCCTTTTGGGGAGAGATTCCTAGGGAGATTTCAGTATGATTTGCTCTGGACCACATTCAGCTGTCGGGTTCCCAACTGAGACAGGGGTAGCAATAATTTACGCAAGCAAAGAAGTCCTGGCAACAGATGAAATCAGGCCCGCAAAAGCAAGCAAATCCGAACCGCGAACAGAAGCTAAAAAATGGGTGCTGAACAGCAAATACCCAGAACAAACAGTCACCCTAGGCCCTGCGATGTCCAATCTCACGCGCGCGGCGCTAAAAAGTTGTTGTTTGAAAACATGGACGTGTTCGCCTGGACACCAGCTGACATGGTGGGTGTTCCACGGCACATAGCAGAGCACAGACTAAACGTCTCAGAGACTGCCAAACCTGTGGTGCATGCCAAACGCCATTTAGGAGATGTAAAGCATGATGCTATGCAAGAACAAGTCACAGAGCTGTTAAATGCTGGCATCATCAGAGAAGTCCGATATCAAACTTGGGTGGCGAGCCCTGTAATGGTCCAAAAAGGGAACGGTAGTTGGAGGATGTGTGTGGACTACAAAGATTTAAACAAAGCATGCTCGCGCGACTGTTATGCTTTACCAGATATTGATGAGAAGATCGATTCGCTGGCGACATTCAGATGGAAATGTTTCCTTGACTGCTATAAGGGATACCATCAGGTGCAGATTGCCAGCCAAGATGAAGATAAGACTGCATTTCGCACACCAACATGCTATACTGCTATACAAAAATACCCTTTGGTTTAAAGAATGCAGGCGCAACTTATCAAAGATTGATGAATGAAACGTTCAACGATGCTATCGGCAAATACATCGAAGTGTACATGGATGACCTGGTCATCATGAGCAGAGAAGAAAGTATGATGCTGGTAAATATTCAAAAAACATTCGACACACTGCGCGGGGTGAGTATCAAGCTAAATCCAGCGAAATGTTCCTTTGGCATGGAAGAAGGAAAGTTCATAGGTTTCATCGTAACAAAAGATGGGTTTAAAGTCAATCCGGAAAAGGTGCAAGCGATCGAGCGGATGCCTTCACCGTCGACGATCAAGGAGATGCAGAAATTGGCTGGACGGTTAGCAGCACTCAACCGTTTCCTAGCCAATCACGCAGCTAAGTGTTTTCCATTTATCAAAACACTTCACAACTACATGAAGAAAAGTCAATTTTAGTGGACTCCGGAAGCCGAAAGTGCGTTCTGAGAGATGAAAGATTGCCAACGCTGACGGCACCAGTGAAAGGAGAACCTCTTGTGATGTACTTGTCAGCATCAGATAAAGCAGTCGGAGCAGTTCTGCTCGTGGACCGACAACGCGTACAGACACCAGTCTATTATGTGTCCCGCACCTTGAATGATCCGGAAACAAGGTACGCCATAATGGAGAAACTGGTGCTGGCATTGATTCACGCATCAAGACGCCTGCGAAGGTACTTCGCTAATCACGTCATCCACGTTTTAACGAATTACAACATTGGCAATATCCTCGCAAGGCCTGAGATATCTGTTAGATTAGCGAAATGGGCTATAGAATTGGGAGGCCACAATGTGGTTTTCAGACCAAGGCCAGCAATTAAAGTCCAGGTGTTGGCTGATTTCATGACCGAAGTGCCTGATGATAATGACAGAGAATGTAAGGCAATGGAAAGAGCTGAAAGGCAATAGTCGGAAGAACCATGGCTACTATACACAGATGGCGCATCCAACGAAGATGGCGCGGGCGTAGGACTTAGGCTAGTAAGTCCAGAGAAACACGAATTCACGTATGCCATCCAGTTAGACTTCAAGAGCACGAATAATGAAACTGTATATGAAGCCTTTCTCGCTGGTTTGAGGTTAGCAATCAAGATGGGAGTCAAACACATCGAGGCGCATGTGGACTCCATGCTAGTAGCAGGGCAAATCAATGGCCAATACGATGCCAAAGGAGATGTGATGGCGTTATACTTAGACCAAGCAAAAACATTGCTACAAAACTTCAATTCCTACAAGGTGCACCACATCAACCGAAGCGAAAATAAACCAGCAGACGCATTAAGTAAACTCGCATCCACCAGTTTCCAGCACCTGGCCAAGGACGTGCGCATTGAAGTTCTAAGCAATCCATCGGTATCGCTAAGACAAGTGAGCGTTATTCAGTTGGGAACAATGTCTTGGGTGACTCCGATAATTATGTATCTCCAGTCTGGAGTATTACCTGGAAACAAAGCCGAAGCAAGGAAAGTGCAGTACAAGTCCGAGCACTACCAGATGGTTGATGGAATTCTGTACCGAAAGTCCTACCTAGGACCGCTATTGAGATGCGTCGATCCAGAAGAAGCAAACTACCTGATCCGAGAAGTACACGAGGGCATCTGCGGCATTCATGCCGCCCCAAGAATGGTAGTGGCCAAAGTTATGAACGCTGGTTACTTCTGGCTCGGAATGCGTCTGGATGCGGTAAAGGTTTTGAGGAAATGCGGGGGTTGTCAGAGACATGCTCCGAAGACAAAGCGCCCCAAGAATGAACTAATCCCAGTAACAACGTCGTGGCCGTTTCAACAATGGGGGATAGATATGGTTGGTCCTTTTCCAGAGGCCCCAGGAGCAGTGAAATTCATCATAGTCGCAGTCGACTATTTTACAAAATGGGTGGAAGCAAAGGCGTTGGCGTCAACCACAACCACCGTAGTGCAAAGGTTCATCTGGGAACAAATAATCTGCCAGTTCGGGCTACCTCTGAGAATCATCACCGATAACGGAACAAATTTCGCTGCCGATGATCTCCAAAATTGGTTCAAGGAGTTGCACATAGAACCTACCATTTCCTTGGTTGCGCACCCGCAGTGAAATGGTCAAGTCAAAGCCGTGAACAAGAGCATAGTTGATGGTATCAAAGCACGGCTGTGGACACAGTGACGAGGTTGGGTCGACGAGCTACCCATCATATTATGGGCCCATAGGACGATGCCAAAGACAAGCAACGGTGAAACACTGTTCAGCCTAGTCTATGGGTCCGAAGCCGTGATACCAGCAGAGATCGGCATGCCATCCCCAAGAATGCTCTCCATGAACATGATCAACAACGAAGAAGAAAGAAGGTTGGATCTAGACCTTCTAGAAGAGAGAAGGGAAATGACGTCAATCAATGAGGCGAAATACAAGACCAAGTTGGAAAAGTACTACAACCGTAAGGTCCGAATTTGCTCGTTCAACCCCGGTGACTACGTCCTAAGGGACAATGAGGCGTCTAACGCCGAAAAACCGGGTAAATTAGCCCCCAAATGGGAGGGACCTTATGTCATAGACAAGAAGTGTTTGGCTATCTTATCTCATGGGAATTTTTGTCACAACTGCATATATTACTTTGGGCATACATGAAAACATCAATGGCTCAAAATTAGGAAACGTTGTAGACCTCCAAGGCTTGTCACAACCAAGTGCACAGCCGGGTCAAAAACACAATCAAAGCCTAAAAAACGCCAATTAAATACTTCGTGCCCACATAAACACGAAAGCAACGGAAACATGGTAAACAAACATTGTAAGACCCCTAAAGCTGACACAGCCGGGTCAAAACAATAACCTGTAACTCGATCACTTCGTATACACGAATCAACCTGTGCGCTTAAACGACAGAACAAACGTTGTAACTAACACAACACAACCTGTCTGCGCCATCATTCATTCGTGATACCTAATCAAAGTAATTACACATGCACATATTGTAACGATAACAAAATTCACAGGAAGCGAAGCCAAAAATTAACATGAAATATGTCAAATATAACAAAATAATAAGACATGTCAACCATGAGCAATTTGTTCACAAAGTATTAAGGCGAATTGTTTGGGAAATTGTCAAGTAGTTACAAGGCTATCAAGCCCATACACGGCGCACAGGCCGGGCACCTTCACTCCTGGCGGCTAGTACCGGCACCCCCGGTTCCATGAGTTTCATCTCCAAGAGCCTTCTTCAACAAAGCAATGCCGTCAGGTTTCCGGGATAACTTGTCGACAGCGTTCACAATGCCAAACTCGATAAATTCAAAGTCACGACGTTTCTCAGCATAGGCAGCACCACAATCTTCCTTGTACAACTCAAAATGATAATCTTTCTCCTTATTTGCAACTTCCGCTCTACCTTCGCTGTAACCGTCCTTCCGCCCACTATTATACGCCGCTTGACCCAATTCAAACATATAGTTGGCAAGCTCATGAGATTTCACAATACGTTCAGAAATCTGCAGAAAGGAATAGAAATATGAGAGGAATAACAAAGAATAAGTAACTGCAAACATACACAAAGGAAGTTACCAGAGGCACCGCGCGTGTAAGTAGCCACTTGCAATCAGCGGACATTTCCTCAGCTAAAATCTCAGAAGCCTTGCTTTCAGCGATTTTTTCCGCAACAAACTTTTGCAGCTTAGCTATGCGCTCGATATACTCCCGCTCTCTCTTTTGGTGCGCAACATGCTCTTCTTCAGCTTCTTCACTAATTTTGCGTTTCTCTCCAGACATCCTAACAATCGCTTCACGTTGCGCTTGTAACTCCTTATTGGTCCGTTCACAAGCGACCTCCCACTCTTTCTGCTTGTTGGAGTTAACTTGTTTCTCTTGTGCAAGCTTTTGCTCAACATCAGACACCCTCCACAACAAACCTTTCCTCTCGGCATTGAATTTCTCCCTATCCTCAGCAATTGCTTTCTTTGCATTTTCAAACTCAAGAGTATCCTCTCCCATCAATTTCCATTCTCGAACAATCTCCTGGGAGGTAGCAAAAAAGTTGACCCCGGCATGAATATGATCGTCCAGGAGATCAAACCAGTTGCGCCTTTTTTGAAACAACCTCTCAGCAGGAGGGAGGGACAAGGAGAAGAACTCTCAGAAGTTATCATGATCATTCATCCTGGAGCCCTGAGTTAATTTCCACCGAGGAGCATGCGGCAGATCATCACATGCTGGGTTATGAGTATCCCAAGATCCAGCTTGGATATTTTCAAACTCAGGACTCCGGGGTACCCCCGAAGTAGCACCACCACCAGAACCTGGTGGACGTATGGTATAGATTGTCTGGCGAGGTGTAGCCTCACTAGACTCTGCCTAGGTATCAACACCCTTACCTCAACCAGCACCACCTGCATCACCAGCACCAACTACACCACCAGCACCACCTGCATTACCAGCACCACCTTCTCCGACTTTTTCAGCTTCCACATAACCTTGTTTCTCCTTCTCACCCAGATCCTCATGGGGGGGGGGGGGGACAAGCTGAATGCCCTAGAAGGTGGAGAGGCAGGAGGAGTAATCTTTGATATATCAATCTTGCGCGGAGCCTTACTCGACTTAACACCTGTTGTCAGATAACGACAATCAAAAAACAGGAACAAAAGGCAACTAACAAGACTTACAAGTGAAAAAGTCTTTACCTCGAGAACCAGAAGCAACATATATCTCCTCCAAGAGATTCCCACGTTTCGCGCTAAAAACACCCATGTCAATCTCAGACTCTGAAGGAGCAGGAGGAGTTTCTTTCTGAAGTTTGGCTCTCTTGGCAGCAAGAGCAGCAATAGCTTGTTTGTCAAGCTCTTTCTTCTTATCATCAAGAATCTTCTTCTTCTTCACAATCTCCGTCAAGGTTTCATCATCCTCAGGATCACGCTCAGTACGCTTACCCCCTGCGTCTAAACCAGATAGCGTATCAGAAATGACAACATAATCCAGGAAAGAAGGGATAGAAGATCGCTTACGAGGAGCTTCAGTAATGTTCTCCTCAACCCTCTTTTCCTTCCTCTCGGACTTATCAAGTTTTTTCTTCTTTCTGGTCTCTAACTGCTCAGCAGTTTCCGCCGGAAGATCAACATCAACAGGCTCATTCACAGGCTCGTTCACAAACCCTTGCGCTGGACCTGCACGAGGGGAACGAGGAATTAGGCCTTCACGTGATCTGTCAGAACCATCACTCGAGAGAACAATAACTTCCTCTCGGGTAGGATCAACAGTGTCATCAAGTTCATCACCATCATCTTCACCTAGGACAGCATAAGCAGCAAAACTATCGCTGGTGGGATGCAAGAAACGGCCACGGATTTGGTCCAACCACACAGGCTTATCCCCAGTAATCACCGCTTCAACCATGGCACCGGCAGCCTTTGGATCGAAAACATTCAACAAACTATACCCAACTGTAAAATGAAAGAACAAAAGGAAAGGTATAATGAAGTAAAAAATGAACAAAAATGTAAATAAACAACATTAATACCTTTCCCATCATAGCCATAAACAGGGACACCCTTAGGGTTCTTCGGGGCCCACAACATGCTCATACCAGCACCCACCAACGCCCTCTCCTCAATCTGACAAATAGAAGTGGCCTTCCGTGTCAATGTCTTATGCAACTCTTGCTCAGCAAAATTTATAGTCACATCTATCTTGGGAATCCCTTCACTTTCTGCCCGGTAATGCATGTCCACCGGAATAACCCCACGGCGAATATAGAAGAACTTCTGTTTCCAATCATGAAGGCTTTTTGGTGGGTGAGAACTACAAGGGATAACACCACCGGTCCGGGAATTGAAGGAGTAAAATCCACCGGTGTAACTCACGTTGTAAAAAATGTTAAACATCTCGAAGGTTGGCTCGATACGGTTAGCCCTGCATATGAACTCGAAATGTGTAAGGCGAGGAAGCCCCAGAGCGTTGATTTGAGAAATATGCAACCCATAATTCGTCAACACTTCAGCAGTAAACTTGGTCATAGGGAGACGGAAGTTACCCTCCCGAAAGAAGGCCGCATATAACGCTATATAACCAGGAGGGGTATCCAGAGCAGTAGAATGTGGGGTCGGAAACTGAGCACCCCACTCAGGACGAAAACCCATATCTCTAACCAAGTTTTGGAATTCTTCTTCTTTCCAACTTATCGCCACCCGGTCAGGACCTGAGGGTTCCTGGGCTTATACTTTCTCTTTCTCGTTGAAGGATTGGCTCTGGTAGACATAACGTAAGATGGAAAAAGGAGACATGGATGAAACAGAAGAAAGAGGAAGAGAAAGAGAGAAAAAGATGAGAAGATGGAATTCAAATTTTGAAAGTGAAAGAAAATGGAGGATCCGCCTTATATTTATACCCATCGCATTAAATGCGATGGGTAATGGGCTGTCAGGAATACATGCGGACATCCAACTGGGAGATGACACGTCATAGGGAAGAGAAACCGCCACATCTTTTTCCGGGAAAGCAGGCGACGCATACCTGACAATGTGGGAAAAAGCAGCTGACACCACTGAAAAGGCTACTGTTCGCCTCCTACATGACAGAGACAACGGACAGTCACATCAGTTGTCTTCACTCCAAAAAAGGAAATTTCTTTCAGAAGAGACGACCCAGCTGATTGACCATCTGTGTTAACCAGTGTTTCATCAAGAGAGTATTACAATTTATACGAGACTAGTTATCCTATATGTTCCACATTCTTAGATCAGGCGAAATAAGATGATGAAGATGATGTATCTGCCAACACCTGCAAGAATCAACCATGATTTTTTTAAAATAAATTCACAATTTTCTAATTGTTTTGTTATAAATGTAAAGTGCATTATAATCTTGCCTCGAGCTGTTCTTCAGTGAATGAATCTTTTTGAACACTCCAAGTATCTGCATGGGTTCGGCGGAACTCTGCAACTGCTTTTGTAACAAGGATTTAACAGGTGATGGCTCACTGACAAAACGAGCCAATAAGGTCGCATGCTTGGGCAACCAGCTTAAAATAAATATATTAATTCCCTTTTTGATATAGTCATAATAAATGACAATTATGAAAAAATAAAATAAGTTATGTACCTTGGCATATCATAAGGAAGGGACAGCACACAACCAACCAGAGCAAGAACGCGACCGTGTATGGAAGCCACAGAAGAATTACCGCTTGAGCTTCTGTAATTTACAATAACAGTTTGATGAAACACTAACACCGATGGTCAATCAGCTGGATCGTCTCTTCTACGGGTTTAATCTCCTTCCTTTCTCGCCAAATGACTAGGGTCCTAAAAAACAGCAACACCGTTAGCTCGTTAAGAGGGGGAATATGGGGGTTTCCCTCTTAACCAGGCTCCGGCGTGAGAATAAGTACTGTTCCGAGGAAGAAAGCAGTGTGTGTTGAGTGTGAGAGAGTGGAGAGTCCAATAGAATAACCTAAATGATGAAGGGTCCTATTTATAGCCGGAGGATGAAAGAGGGAGGAGCTGCCTTGCCTGCTGTAATTGGACGCCAGCTGTCCGACCAAGGGGAATATCCTCTTGGTCTCCTCTGTCGGGTCCAGGATAGTGGTCCACGTGGCGTGCCGATATTTGTCTGTGCTGGAGGAATTGTACTGCTGTTGTCGGTCTGCTCCTGGCTTCGTTGCAGGTCTACATGGCGCTGGGTGACTGGTGACACGTGTCGTCCTTCTTGTCGGGAGGAGCATCTTTGGTGCCACCTTCACGTCTTCCAGAAGCTTCTGGATTCACTTGCTGATGTAGGCGCCAGGTTGGATAAAAAAGTGGTGTGGTCCTTGCCATGTAGGCAAAGAATTGGGACCATACCTCTTCAAGTCCCCCCAGTCCAGTGTGCCTTCTAGTTGAGTTGATCGTCTAGGATGGATTTTAGACTTATAAGGGTTGTGATGGTTGTTGTTTAATGCATGTTGGTTACCCTGCGCGGTTGAGCCATGTGGACGCATGGCGCGTGGCGTACGATGGTGATTCTACAAGGTTGAGCCCAGTGGACGCGTGGCGCATGGCGTGTTGGCGTGTTGGTAGCTTTAAAAAGCTGAGCCAAGGGGACGCGTGGCGCATGGCGTGTTGGTAACTTTTACAAAGTTGAGCCAACTGGACGCCTGACGCATGGCTTGTTGGTAGCTTCTGAAAGAAGTTTCCTTTTTGGAGTGAAGACAACTGATGTGACTGTCCGTTGTCTCTGTCATGTCGGAGGTGAACAGTCGCCATTTCAGTGGTGTCAGTTGCTTTTTCCCACGTTGTCAGGTATGCGTCGCCTACTTTCCTGAAAAAAGAGGTGGCGGTTTCTCTTCCCTATGACGTGTCATCTCCCTGTTGGATGTCCGCCTGTATTCCTGACAGCCCATTACCCTGTTGGATGTCCGCCTGGTTCCTCCATTTTCTTTGTCTTCCTCTTCCGTCTGTTTAATCCCTGTCTCCTTTTTCCATCTTACGTTATGTCTACCGGAGCCAATCCTTCAACGAGAAAGAGAAAGTATAAGCCCAGGAACCCTCTAGGTCCTGACCGTGCTGCGATAAGTTGGAAAGAAAAAGAATTCCAAAACTTGGTTAGAGATATGGGTTTTCATCCTGAGTGGGGTGCTCAGTTTCCGACCCCACATTCTACCGCTCTGGATGCCCCTCCTGGTTATATAGCGTTATATGCGGCCTTCTTTCGGGAGGGTAACTTCCGTCTCCCTATGACCAAGTTTACTGTTGAAGTGTTGACGAATTATGGGTTGTATATTTCTCAAATCAACACTCTGGGGCTTCCTCGCCTTACACATTTCGAGTTCATATGCAGGGCTAACCGTATCGAGCCAACCTTTGAGATGTTTAACGTTTTTTACAACGTGAGTTACACCGGTGGATTTTACTCCTTCAATTCCCGGACCGGTGGTGTTATCCCTTGTAGTTCTCACCCACCAAAAAGCCTTCATGATTAGAAACAGAAGTTCTTCTATATTCGCCGTGGGGTTATTCCGGTGGACATGCATTACCGGGCAGAAAGTGAAGGGATTCCCAAAATAGATGTGACTATAAATTTTGCTGAGCAAGAGTGGTATAAGACGTTGACACGGAAGGCCACTTCTATTTGTCAGATTGAGGAGAGGGCGTTGGTGGGTGCTGGTATGAGCATGATGTGGGTCCCGAAGAACCCTAAGGGTGTCCCTGTTTATGGCTATGATGGGAAAGGTATTAATGTTGTTTATTTACGTTTTCGTTCATTTTTGACTTCATTGTGCCTTTCTTTATGTACTTTCATTTTACAGTTGGGTATAGTTTGTTGAATGTTCTCGATCCAAAGGCTGCCGGTGCCATGGTTGAAGTGGTGATTACTGGGGATAAGCCTGTGTGGTTGGAACAAATCCGTGGCCATTTCTTGCATCCCACCAGCGATAGTTTTGTTGCTTATGCCAATACTGTCCTAGGTGAAGATGATGGTGATGAACTTGATGACACTGTTGATCCTACCCGAGAGGAAGTTATTATTCTCTCGAGTGAGGGTTCTGACAGATCACGTGAAGGCCTAATTCCTCATTCCCCTCGTGCAGGTCCAGCGCAAGGGGTTGTGAACGAGCCCGTGAATGAGCCTGTTGATGTTGATGTTGATCTTCCAGTGGAAACTGCTAAGCAGTTAGAGATCAGAAAGAAGAAAAAAACTTGATAAGTCTGAGAGGAAGGAAAAGGGGGTTGAGGAGAATGTTACTGAAGCTCCTCGTAAGCGACCTTCTATCCCTCCTTTCCTGGATTATGTTGTTGTTTCTGATACGCTATCTGGTTTAGACGCAGGGGTAAGCGTACTGAGCGTGATCCTGAGGATGATGAAACCTTGACGGAGATTGTGAAGAAGAAGAAGATTCTTGATGATAATAAGAAAGAGCTTGACGAATAAGTTGCCACTGCTCTTACTGCCAAGAGAGCCAAACTTCAGAAAGAAACTCCTCCTGCACCTTCAGAGTCTGATATTGACATGGGTGTTTTTAGCACGAAGCGTGGGAATCTCTTGGAGGAGATATATGTTGCTTATGGTTCTCGAGGTAAAGACTTTTTCACTTGTAAGTCTTGTTAGTTGCCTTTTGTTCCTGTTTTTTGATTGTCGTTATCTGACAACAGGTGTTAAGTCGAGTAAGGCTCCGCGCAAGATTGATATTTCAAAGATTACTCCTCCTGCCTCTCCACCTTCTAGGACATTCGGCTTGTCCCCGCCCATGAGGATCTGGGTGAGAAGGAGAAACAAGGTTATGTGGAAGCTGAACAAGTCGGAGAAGGTGGTGCTGGTGATGCAGGTGGTGCTGGTGATGCAGGTGGTGCTGGTCGAGGCAAGGGTGTTGATACCGAGGCAGAGTCTAGTGAGCTCGCCAGACCATCTATTCTAGACGTCCACCAGGTTCTGGTGGTGGCGCTACTTCGGGGGTACCCCGGAGTCCTGAGTTTGAAAATATCCAAGCTGGATCTTGGGATACTCATAACCCAGCATGTGACGATCTGCCGCATGCATCTCGGTGGAAATTAACTCAGGGCTCCCGGATGAATGATCATGATAACTGCCCAGAGTTCTTCTCCTTGTCCCTCCCTCCTGCTGAGAGGTTGTTTCGAAAAATACGCAACCGGTTTGATCTCCTGGACGATCATATTCATGACGGGGTCAACTTTTTTGCTACCTCCCAAGAGATTGTTCGAGAATGGAAATTGATGGGAGAGGATACTCTTGAGTTTGAAAATGCAAAGAAAGCATTTGCTGAGGAGAGGGAGAAATTCAATGCCGAGAGGAAAGGTTTGTTGTGGAGGGTGTCTGATGCTGAGTAAAAGCTTGCACAAGAGAAACAGGTTAACTCCAACAAGCAGAAAGAGTGGGAGGTCGCTTGTGAACGGACCAATAAGGAGTTGCAAGCGCAATGTGAAGCGATTGTTAGGATGTCTGGAGAAAAATGCAAAATTAGTGATGAAGCTAAAGAAGAGCGTGAGTATGTCGAGCGCATAACTAAGCTGGAAAAGTTTGTTGAGGAAAAAATCACTGAAAGCAAGGCTTCTGAGATTTTAGCTGAGGAAATGTCCGCTGATTGCAAGTGGCTACTTGCACGCGCGGTGCCTCTGGTAACTTCCTTTGTGTATGTTTGTAGTTACTTGTTCTTTATTATTCCTCTCATATTTCTATTCCTTTCTATAGATTTCTGAACGTATTGTGAAATCTCATAAGCTTGCCAACTATATGTTTGAATTGGGTCAAGCGGCGTATAATAGTGGGCGGAAGGACGGTTACAGCGAAGGTAGAGTGGCAGTTGCAAATAAGAAGAAAGATTATCATTTTGAGTTGTACAAGGAAGATTGTGGTGCTGCCTATGCTGAGAAACGTCGTGACTTTGAATTTATCGAGTTTGGCATTGTGAAGGCTGTCGACAAGTTATCTCGGAAACCTGACGGCATTGCTTTGTTGAAGAAGGCTCTTGGAGATGAAACTCATGGAACCGGGGGTGCCGGTACTAGCCGCCAGGAGTGAAGGTGCCCGGCCTGTACGCCGTGTATGGGCTTGATAGCCTTGTAACTACTTGACAATTTCCCAAACAATTCGCCTTAATACTTTGTGAACAAATTGCTCATGGTTGACATGTCTTATTATTTTGTTATATTTGACATATTTCATGTTAATATTTGGCTTTGATTCCTGTGAATTTTGTTATTGTTACAATATATGCATGTGTAATTACTTTGATTAGGTATCACGAATGAATGATGGCGCAGACAGGCTGTGTTGTGTTAGTTACAACGTTTGTTCTGTCGTTTAAGCGCACAGGTTGATTCGTGTATACGAAGTGATCGAGTTATAGGTTATTGTTTTGACCCGGCTGTGTTTAGCTTTGGGGGTCTTACAATGTTTGTTTACCATGTTTCTGTTGCTTTCGTGTTTATGTGGGTAAGAAGTATTTAATTGGCGTTTTTTAAGCTTTGGTTGTGTTTTTGACCCGGCTGTGCACTTGGCTGTGACAAGCCTTGGAGGTCTACAACGTTTCCTAATTTTGAGCCATTGATGTTTTCGTGTATGCCCAAAGTAATATATGCAGTTGTGATAAAAATTCACATGAGATAAGATAGCCAAACACTTCTTGTATTAGTGTTAAATGTGTTGGCACGCAGCCATTACAAGTACATAGAAAAAACTTCGACCATCTACATGTAGCATCTTCTTAACTGCTGAGCGTTCCAGGTTCTTGGGACTTCTTTGTTCTCAAGTGTGTGTAGCTTGTATGCTCCCTTTCCAAGAACTTTGTCTATGACATAAGGTCCCTCCCACTTGGGGGCTAATTTACCCGGTTTTTCGGCGTTAGACGCCTCATTGTCCCTTAGGACGTAGTCACCGGGGTTAAACGTGCAAATTCGGACCTGACTGTTGTAGTACTTTTCCAACTTGGTCTTGTATTTCGCCTCATTGATTGCCGCCATTTCCCTTCTCTCTTCTAGAAGGTCTAGATCCAACCTTCTTTCTTCTTCGTTGTTGATCATGTTCATGGAGAGCATTCTTGGGGATGGCAGGCCGATCTCTACTTGTATCATGGCTTCGGACCCATAGACTAGGCTGAACGGTGTTTCGCCGTTGCTTGTCTTTGGCATCGTTCTATGGGCCCATACTATGCTGGGTAGCTCGTCGACCCAACCTCGTCGCTGTGTCCCCAGCCGTGCTTTGATACCATCAACTATGCTCTTATTCACGGCTTCGACTTGACCGTTTCCCCGCGGGTGCGCAACCGAGGAAAAGGTATGTTCTATGTGGAACTCCTTGAACCAATTTTGGATATCATCGACAGTAAAATTTGTTCCGTTATCGGTGATGATTCTCAGAGGTAGCCCGAACTGGCAGGTTATTTATTCCCAGATGAACCTTCACACTACGGTGGTTGTGGTTGACGCCAACGCCTTTGCTTCCACCCATTTTGTAAAATAGTCGACTGCGACTATGATGAATTTCACTGCTCCTGGGGCCTCTGGAAAAGGACCAACCATATCTATCCCCCATTGTTGAAACGGCCACGCCGTTGTTACTGGGATTAGTTCATTCTTGGGGCGCATTGTCTTCGGAGCATGTCTCTGGCAACCGCCGCATTTCCTCAAAACCTTTACTGCATCCAGATGCATTCCGGGCCAGTAGTAACCAACGTTCATAACTTTGGCCACTACCATTCTTGGGCCGGCATGAAAGCCACAGATGCCCTCGTGTACTTCTCGGATCAGGTAGTTTGCATCTTCTGGATCGATGCATCTCAATAGCGGTCCTAGGTAGGACTTTCGGTACAGAATTCCATCAACCATCTGGTAGTGCTCGGACTTGTACTGCACTTTCCTTGCTTCGGCTTTGTTTTTTGGCAATACTCCAGACTGGAGATACATAATTATCGGAGTCATCCAAGACGTTGTTCCCAACTGAATAACGCTCACTTGTCTTAGCGGTACCGATGGATTGCTCAGAACTTCAATGCGCACGTCCTTGGCCAGGTGCTGGAAACTGGTGGATGCGAGTTTACTTAATGCGTCTGCTGGTTTATTCTCGCTTCGGTTGATGTGGTGCACCTTGTAGGAATTGAAGTTTTGTAGTAATGTTTTTGCTTGGTCTAAGTATAACGCCATCACATCTCCTTTGGCATCGTGTTGGCCATTGATTTGGCCTGCTACTAGCATGGAGTCCACATGTGCCTCGATATGTTTGACTCCCATCTTGATTGCTAATCTCAAACCAGCAAGAAAGGCTTCATATTCAGCTTCATTATTCGTGCTCTTGAAGTCTAACCGGATGGCATACGTGAATTCGTGTTTCTCTGGACTTACCAGCCTAAGTCCTGTGCCCGCGCCATCTTCATTGGACGCGCCATCTGTGTATAGTAGCCATGGTTCTTCCGACTATTGCCTTTCAGTTCTTTCCATTGCCTTACATTCTCTGTCTTTATCATCAGGCACTTCGGTCATGAAATCAGCCAACACCTGGCCTTTAATTGCTGGCCTTGGTCTGAAAACCACATTGTGACCTCCCAATTCTATAGCCCATTTCGCTAATCTTCCAGATATCTCAGGCCTTGTGAGGATGTTGCCAATGTTGTAATTCGTTAAAACGTGGATGACGTGATTGGCGAAGTACATGCGCAGGTGTCTTGATGCGTGAATCAATGCCAGCACCAGTTTCTCCATTATGGCGTACCTTGTTTCCGGATCATTCAAGGTGCGAGACTCATAATAGACTGGTGTCTGTACGCCTTGTCGGTCCACGAGCAGAAATGCTCCGACTGCTTTGTCTGATGCTGACAAATACATCACTAGAGGTTCTCCTTTCACTGGTGTCGTCAGCGTTGGCAATCTTATGAGGCAATCTTTCATCTCTCGGAACGCACTTTCGGCTTCCGAAGTCCACTGAAATTGTTTTCTTCATGCAGTTGAGGAGTGTTTTGATAAAGGGAAAAGACTTAGCTATGTGATTGGCAAGGAAACAGTTGAGTGCTGCTAACTGTCCTGCCAATTTCTGCATCTCCTTGATCGTCGACGGTGAGGCATCCGCTCGATCGCTTGCACCTTTTTCGGATTGACTTTAAACCCATCTTTTGTTACGATGAAACCCAGGAACTTTCCTTCATCCATGCCAAAGGAACATTTCCCTGGATTTAGCTTGATACTCACCCCGCGTAGCGTGTCGAACATTTTTTGAATATTTACCAGCATCATACTTTCTTCTCTGCTCATGATGATCAGGTCATCCATGTACACTTCGATGTATTTACCGATAGCATCGTTGAACGTTTCATTCATCAATCTTTGATAAGTTATGCCTGCATTCTTTAAACCAAAGGGCATTTTTGTATAGCAGTATAGCCCTATTGGTGTGCGAAATGCAGTCTTATCTTCATCTTGGATGGCCATCTGCACCTGATGGTATCCCTTATAGCAGTCAAGGAAACATTTCCATCTGAATGTCGCCAGCGAATCGATCTTCTCATCAATATCTGGTAAAGCATAATAGTCGTGCGGGCATGCTTTGTTTAAGTCTTTGTAGTCCACACACATCCTCCAACTGCCGTTCCCTTTTTGGACCATTACAGGGCTTGCCACCCAAGTTTGATATCAGACTTCTCTGATGATGCCAGCATTTAACAGCTCTGTGACTTGTTCTTGCATAGCATCGTGCTTTACGTCTCCTAAATGGCATTTGGCATGCACCACAGGTTTGGCAGTCTCTGAGACGTTTAGTCTGTGCTCTGCTATGTGCTGTAGAACACCCACCATGTCAGCTGGTGTTCAGGCGAACACGTCCATGTTTTCAAACAACAACTTTTTTAGCGCCGCGCGCGTGAGATCGGACATCGCAGGGCCTAGGGTGAGTGTTTGTTCTGGGTATTTGCTGTTCAGCACCCACTTTTCAGCTTCTGCGCGTGGTGCGGATTTGCTTGCTTTTGCGGGCCTGATTTCATCTGTTGCCAAGACTTCTTTGCTTGCGTAAATTATTGCTACCCCTTTCTCTGTTGGGAACCCGACAACTGAATGTGGTCCAGAGGAAATCATACTGAAATTTCCCTGGGACTCTCTCCCCAAAAGGATATCATGTCTTGAATGTGCGGGTAGCACCATGAACGTGACTTCTTCTGTTCTTGAATTCCTTCCGTCTGAGAGCAGCACCGGAAATGATATATGGTCGAGAGGAAAAACGGCTTCGTTGCAGAAACCAGTTAGTGGGTAATCTACTGGTTCCAGGCGCGCTTTGTCCTCTTGGTCAAATTGATTGAAGCACTGTTCGTATATGATATCTGCAGTGCTCCCTGGATCAATGAAAATGTAGTCGGTTTGGTAATGACCGATTACGCCAGATATGACTATAGGCCTTCTCTCTCTCGGACCTCCTCTTACTATAGGGAAGACAACTTGTCTTTCGCGCCATGAGTCATCTTGTGTGCGCTTGTTATAATTCTTTCGCGGCCTTCGTGGACCCCCTTGAACCATGTGAGTTTCTAACTTTCGGACCTTTTTGTTGTCTGGCCCTTCTTCTCTTCTTTGAATCTGGCGGTTATCGCGCTTCCCGCCTTTCACCAGATGGGTGAGCCTTCCGTCTCTCAGGGCTCTCTCTATCTCTTGCTTTAGGCTGAAACAGTCATCGGTCAAGTGACCGGTGTCTTTGTGGAATTCACAGAAAAGATTTGGGTCTTGGCCTCTTTTGTTTCGCATCTGTAGAGGTGGTTTGAACTGGTGGTTCTCGGTTGACAAGACCTCGGAAGGTTTCTTTGTTAGGGGCGTCCACTGTTTTTCTCTATTTTCTCTTTTGACCTCTTTACGATGGGCGATCTGGTTGATTGTGTTTCGCGCATCTTCTCTTACTGGGCTTCTTTCCCTGTAACTAGACGTTTTCCATGATTGGCCCTTGCCTTTCTTGTTACGCCGGTCATTGTGGTTGTAACTGTATTGACGGTTGTCATCACCGGTCAATTGTTTGTCAGTGCGTGCAATTGTTTTTGTTGCCTCGATGAAGGTTTCCCAGTCTTTGGGGCCTCCATCTCTTCCTTTCAGTCGTTTGATCAGGTCGTCACACTTTACTGCCCTCATAAAGTGCGCCCGCATCATCTTCTCGCCTACGTCTCCAATTTCCAGGCATTCTTTGTTATACCTGGTGATGAAATCTTCCATGCTTTCGTGATCCTTCCTCCATATATTCAAACAATCGGCTGGATCTCTAGTATGCCTGCGCTGTTGGGAGAAGTGCGCGAGGAACTTATATCGAAAATCGATCCATGACTTGATTTTTCCTGCTGGCAGGCTATCGAACCAGACGCGCGCCGCGCCGACAAAGGTTTGTGCGAAAAGATGACACCAAGTTGGTAGGTTCCAGCCACCTGTTACCCCTGTGCCATTGAAGATTTGAAGGTGGTCATCGGGATCTGTTAAGCCATTGTATTTGCCTACGTTATGCGGCAGTTTTGTCTTATCAATATCGGCTGTTGCAATCTCTCTGATGAATTTGGAGTTTTCAGCCATGCCGTTTGGGCGATAGCTTAACAAGTAATCGTGTTCTACCTTCGGATTGTACCCCGCGCGCTTGTGGGGTTTGTACGCCTCGTGTTCAGGTGGTAATCTGCTGAATACCATGCTCTCTTTCCTGTACGTTGGGTCATCTTCTTCATTATAACTGTCCCATTCGTCGTTTATATTGCGCGGGCCTAAATAACTTTGTACTGGTTTTCTTTGTTGATGTGAGTATTGCACATAATTACTTTCTGTTTCACCATAAGTATCGCGCGTGTCATGCGCGCTTTGCCTTCTGATGTTTGGCACAGGTGCTTTTTCAGGAGTTAAGTTCCACGCATTGGCCTGTTGAGGCATGTGAGTGCTCAGAGACCTTTGCGGTGGAGTAACAAAAGCAGATTGGTTAGCTTATGCTTGGAGCAAGGCTTGTTGTGCGCTAAGTTGTGTATAGACAAGATTTAGGGACGCCGTTTGTTCGGCATACCAGGAAGCCAGAGTTTTTCCTTTGGGTAGCCCTATAAGTGCAGAAAAGTTCAATTGTGTTTGGTCTGATGGGGCTGAGGGGCCAGCTCCATGGTTTGGTGTTTGAACTATTGGAGGTGTTTGGTGAACTAAACCAGGTGGAGGTTGGAAAGTGGCTTCATTTGTGGTTTGGTTGATGACCCTGGGTGGGGGTTGGAAAGTAGCTCTGTTTGTGGTTTGGATAACCACTCTGGATGCACTTCCAAAGATATCAGGAAAATCGTTGTTCACTCGCCCTTCTTGGATGGTCTCGTTCCTCTTGACTCTTTGGACGCACGCAGTGTCCGTGATGAGTTCAAAGGAAGAGACTTCTCCGTCCATTTGAGGAGAAGGGGTTGGTTCAGTCATTTTAGAGAGTTTTTCGAAGAAAAAGGAGATGAAAGTGGTTTGTAAAAATTACGGATGGCGCCAATGATAAAACACTGGTTAACACCGACGGTCAATCAGCTGGGTCATCTCTTCTTCGGGTTCAATCTCCTTCCTTTCTCGCCAAATGACTAGTGTCCTGCAAAACAGCAACACCGTTAGCTTGTTAAGAGGGGAATATGGGGGTTTCCCTCTTAACCAGGCTCCGGCGTGAGAATAAGTACTGTTCCGAGGAAGAAAGCAGTGTGTGTTGAGTGTGAGAGAGTGGAGAGTCCAATAGAATAATGAAGGGTCCTATTTATAGCCGGAGGGTGAAAGAGGGAGGAGCAGCCTTGCCAGCTGTTATCGGACGCCAACTGTCCGACCAAGGGGAATATCCTCTTGGTCTCCTCTGTTGGGTCCAGGACAGTGGTCCACGTGGCGTGCGGATATTTGTCCGTGCTGGAGGAATTGTACTGCTGTTGTCGGTCTGCTCCTGGATTCGTTGCAGGTCTACATGGCGCTGGGTGACTGGTGACACGTGTCGTCCTTCTTGTCAGGAGGAGCATCTTTGGTGCCACCTTGACGTCTTCCAGATTCTTCCAGAAGCTTCTGGATTCACTTGCTGATGTAGGCCCCATGTTGGATAAAAAAGTGGTGTGGTCCTAGCCATGTAGCCATGTAGGCAAAGAATTGGGACCATACCTCTTCACAGTTAAAACACACACATATTACTAACTGAAGCTTTTTCTTAAGAAATAAAGAATAAAAATGGTCAAACAAGCAGTGAGACCTTCGTTTTCGTCTCGTTTGAAGCTTCGTAGCTTCAGTATAAGCTCTTTCACAGAAATCCTTTGATAATTCTCCATCCTCACCTTTCATTAACTCAGCTAATACAGCTGCTGCATGCTCCCTTACCTGTACCAAAACTCAAAATATTTAAATAATATTTATCACTTTGGACCCAATACCTTAAAATGGGTCAAATTTGATTGTATTCAATCTCCAATGGGTTAAACGGGTAAAAAAATTACAACCCAGTTAAATAGAAAAGAAAACAAGTCAGAAGTCGACCGAAGTTTAATTTCAGTTGATGGAAGAACATTTCATGTTCCCTATAGTGTCACAGTCTGGATCTTTGGTAGTTTAGTTACATTTCTCGGGTAAATTTCCCACTAAAAAATACGATTTAAATAATACAGTTTCGTAATCTTTTATCTAGGGGTGTAAACCAGATGAGCCATATCATGTGCTACTCGAGATTGGGCCTACGTTGGAGCTCATTTCATAACTATATCATGTGCTACTCAAGATTGGGCCTACGTTGGAGCTCATTTCATAAACAACTGTAAATTACTATTTTACCCTTGTAAATATAAACAAACAAGAGCAACTCGGCTCTTACTTATTTCGCGCTTCCCATTTTCAGAGCTGTCACTGCCATGAACACATTCCTGTTCCAAACACGATAATGACAGGTATTCAACAAGTTGGAACCTAGTTACCCTTACTACTACAAGTTATGATGATCAACGTAAAAGAGGCCAGGAAAAATCTTAACCTTCCGGTTTGAACTGCAAGATCCCCTCTAATTGTGCCTGGTTCAGCTTGAAGTGGATTTGTTGCTCCAATTAATTTACGGGCTGATGCAACAACACCAACTCCCTCCCAAGCCTTGGCTAATACATTATTATCAAAGGAAAGATTTTATTATTCAAAATAAGTAATCCGATAGCTCAAAAAGGGCAGCAGGAATCATTACCATACAAACAACCGGACCAGATGTAATGTAAGTAATCAGTTTGGGGAAGAAAGGCTTGGAACTCAGATCCTTGTATTGCTCCTATAACATACCATTTGCAAAACAAAAAAAAAAGAAACAATACTTTATTTAAACCTTTTTACAAAAAAACAAAATTCAAAAAATTTGACTAATAGAAAACAAACAAACCTCTGCCAGTTGTTTAGGGCAGTGGAAAAGCTTCAACCCTTTCAATTTAAAGCCCTTGTTCTCAAACCTAGAAATGATCTCTCCTACCTGTCATAAATCCATCCAATCAACAACAAACACTTTTAATTCAAGCTAATTAATTAAAATTTACAAGTCCTCGTTGAACACCATCAGGCTTAATCATAATATAAGTTTCCTCAACTTCCTGAAACACAGCAACAAAAAGAGGTCAAATTATTAAAGTAATTAATAATAATAATAATAATGAAGAGAACCATGGAAGCCATTAAGTGAGGAAGAAAGATGCGAGTTTTGTTGGGGTTTTTCTTCTTCACGGAGGCAGACGACAGTGAAGTGGAGGAGAGATGAGACGGCGACTGAAATGCGGCTAAATGACGGTGGTTGGTGGCGGAGACGGTGGTTGTAGGTAAGGATACGGTTGAAGATGATAATCGGATGGTGGATAGTGATGGGCTCTTCACATCGCGGCACCACAATTCGGTTTCAATTTTGGGGATGGTTTTAAAAGAGAAACGAAGCTTTAGGGTTTATTTGGAAGAGGAATTTGGTGTTGGGTGGGAATAAAATTTTAAGGTGGAGGGAAATTTTAGTTTTAGAGTTTTCATCAAAAGTTTTGAATGCGGAAAGAGGGAAATTAAAAGCTTTTGAAACTTTTAGTGGCACAGCTAAAGTAACACTAAAAACTTAAATTAGTGGCATAAAAGATAAATGCTACTATAAGTTTGTGTTAAGTAAATATAGAATACATAAAGTGTCATTAAAAATCAAATTTAGTGGCATAATAGCTAAATGCCATTAAAAGTGTGTGCCACTATATGGCATTTTTTTGTAGTGTTTTCATCAGTTAAGTTTTCTGGCAAGCTGCTCTAGTCAACATAGCCTTGAGTAAAGAAGCTTTGTTGACTAGGCTCTGCTGGTGCTGGAGCAGGAGCAACTTGGGCTCCTAGGGGGCGTAATGCTACTAACATTTATGTTGACACTTCTCATGTTTCTAGTCATCCAGGTGGTAGTCAATAACAATGTGTGTCTCCAACACAATTTACACCTCATCAGTTCGGGAATAAACACTATCTGCATCCACCAGGTTATAACCCACAACAACATGGGCCCAACTTTACTTTAGCTCAACCATCACAATCGCATGGTAACTACCAACATGCTTGATGCATGCGAATGGTATATAAATAAAATATATCAATTACACAAGTTTTAAAATTATAAAAAATGGAAATCACCTAAAACCAAACTACACACATAACATGCACGTGTACATATCGTATAAGCAGTATAGTAGTGTTAAGAACCAAGTATCGACCTTAGGGACAAAGTGGCTCCTAATAATCTATCTTCTGTCAATATCTAACCAATGTAAGAGTGATTTATGAAGAAACCAATGATTACAACTAAATACAAATTATGGAATTAGAGAAATCAGATTAGAAAATTAACCAATTAGACTTCAACTCATCTTGACTAGAATTACTATTGGTTTTAATTGGTTATAAGACTATTTTACTTAATCAAATAGTGTGTGAAGTGCTAAAATGGATTAGGGCCAACTAAGGTTATTCCCATAAAACTAGGTAATCAATTCTATAGACACACACCAAGACCTAATATTGTGAGGCAAGTTTTAGTTACCATCCTTTATGATTTAAGAGTTTCTTATATTGTTCTAGCAATAGTATATTAACGAACCGAGCAAATTACAATCTATGTTACTCAATTTGAAGAAAACTCTTAACTAGTTTCCAGATCCTTTTATTCGGGCCCTTCTCGTAGGTAGCTCACTAGTTTTATCAGTTATATCACTAATTTGTTTTTTACCGGTTAAGGATTCAAGCCTTAGATTATAAGTGCACTTTATAACCTAAAGATAATACGAGTTGAATCTAGCATGCATAACTTCATAGAAAGATAAACAAGACTACACAAATCAGATCAACAACCAATAATAACAAGTAATCATACACATCATAAGATCAAAATAACCAACTTTACTAAAATCACACAATCATACGTAAAAACTAATGTATAAGTCAAACCAGAACAAGAATCATCTTAGCCTAAATGACTTACAAAATTTTAGCCTAGCATAGTTATGCAAAAAAAACCAAAACTAGATCTAAAAGAAGTCATGGATGTGATAGAAACTGGAAACGAAATCAAACTGAATCGATATACGCAATTTGATACGAACCGAATGGTAAGATCTTCAATTCTTCAAGCTTCTAGACCTCCGGATCTTCAATTCTGCTCCTAAACCACATTCTCAGTCTCTTTTTCGCAGTCTCTAGGGTTTTTTGCCGTCATTTGCCATAAATACTGAAATCTAGGGTTTAAACGCGTCTGGGCCCACTTTAGGTCGCTTAATGCTTGTAACCATTTTGAGTGTACGACTCGTAAATAACCCAATCAAGGCTTACAAAGCCCAAATTTGGACCTGGCTCATCGAAACAGTCAAGATTCATATATTGCACGTCCCATAACTCATTTCCTAGCTCAAGATATACCGTTTGAAGTTCAGTTTCTTCCCTGTCACAATGCTTTGCTCAGTTTTGACTTGCTTCTTCAGGGATTTATTGATGTGCGTAGTGCTTGATAGGTTTTTAGTCATATTTTAAGCCCTTTTTAACACTTTAGTCAAGTTTTAAATTTATAAAACACGATATTCTACTAACACTAAACACACATATGGGCAAGTGCACCCATCGTGAGCGTAGTATAGCGTTGGTAAGATACCGAGGTCGTCCAAGGACACAAGATCTTTTAATACCGGTTTATCCTCAACGTCTAATCAAATCAAAAGTTAAGAAAAGGTTTTAAACATGAAAATAAAAACTAAAAATGCTGAAAAAAAATAAAAATAAAATAAAAACAGATAGACGAGATGAATCACTTGGATCCGACCCGCCTTTAGTGTAACCTTTGATGTTTTCCGCACTTTTGCACTTTTTAAGAGATTATCTTGGTTATAGTAATAGGCCCCTCTTTTGAAGGTGACGTTACCCTCAACCCAGCAGTTTTAGTCAGCAAGGATACAATCCTAAAGGGTCAGAATATTGAAAGATAATTAATTAAGTTATTAATGCGTAATGTGGTAGACCCCTCTTTTGAAGGTGTCGTTACCCTCGGCTAAGTGGTTTGAGTCAGTAGGGATACAATCCCAAGTAGCCGGGTTAATGTATCAATAGTAGTTTACATAAGAGGGGATCAAGCCATTCGCACCCCCGCCATCCAATACCAGTGGGTATTGAACGAGGTCCTAGTAAGCTTGACCCAGGTCCTTGCAGGATCTATACACTAAACAAGGCAAGAACCTTACCAAACCATTCCCTTAACCCCCGACCAGGTAGCCAACATATCTCTATATAGACCGTAGAGATATGAATGGTGAAAATCTTTTATTTTATATAGATAGTAAAATAATGCCAAGACACCATAGACAAATGATAAGGAAGTTTCACCTTCAACATAAGAAACTAGTTATTAAAGTCATTAATACAAAACCATATAAAAAGTGCGAAAAGATAAAAAAATCAAAAGTATTACACTAAATGCTTGTCTTCACCAAGTGATGTAAGAGACTTAGGCAAACATGGCCTTTGATAGCCACGAACTCTTACTATCAATCTTGGATCCCGAGACTACTATACACACTCTATGATGGATGATGGATGATGGTGGTGGATGTGGGTTGTAGTGGTGGTGGAGTGTGGGTGAAGTGGGAGAGAGGTGGTTTTCCAAGGGATGCTTTTGAAGTGAACCAAGCACCTCTATTTATAGCCTGCACAAAAGCCCGGACACGACCCTGTGTCCATTGGGCACGGCCCCGTGTCCATCCACTTTCTCTTTCTTCATTAATTGCAATTTGTCTGCATTGGCTCCACACGGCCCCGTGTGTAGAAGCGTATCTGTACTATCAAGATTTGCCTGGATTCTGCGAATCTTAGCGTTGACCACGCCCCGTGTTGAGCTGGGCACGCCCCCGTGTCGGGAATAGAAGCTTCTAAAGCTTTATCCTTTCTACAGACATCTGGCCACGCCCCCGTATCCGTTGGGCACAGGGCCGTGGTCAGCCTTCTGTTTTCTTATTTTTGCCTGGGAAGATGCTGTCGAGGGGTCGGGCATGCCATGTTTGTTCCTTTTCTTGTATTTATGTTAGATTTTGCTGCATATTTGTTCCTTTTGTTCATTTACGCTCATTTAATCCTGAAAATACAAAAGGAAGATAAAAGCATACTTTTTCCAACATTAGTACTAAAAAAGGGTTAGTTTTATGCCTCATTTGAGGTAATTTATATGTTGCATTTTACACACATCAAATACCCCCACACTTGAATCTTGCTTGTCCTCAAGCAAAACTCTTTATAATGTGGCTTACACTCCCAAATGGAATGGGTAGAAGAGAAGTTTTTGGGCTTGTCTTGAGTGTCGGGAATCCAAGATCTTTATTAGGCTTTATTTTTATGTTATTTACAATCCTATTCGTTATGATTTATTTTGAACGTTTCATAAGAGAAATTACTTATTTCGGCATAACATGCCTTTTTAAAATTCCATTTATATACAAGTTCACATACCTCACGGGAGATCACTCAACACTAGGCCGAAGATGTATTTTTGTGAAACACTCGAGACCGGCATGGAACTTATTTCTACCATATGCTTGCCAAGCAATCAATCCTCCTCCTTTTTAACTATACACCTTTGTAAATATCAAGATGACTTGGGGAAGGGTTAGGCTTGGGTTAAAGGTAGGTGGTTTTGGGTTAGTGGTTAGTAAAAAGGGCGAAAAGCGTAAAAAGCGTCGTTCGTCGTAAAACTTTTTGTTTCTGTGACTTTTATTCAAATAAAGCATTTTAAAACAAAGTTTCTTTTGAGGAACTTGTTTGTTTATTGCTATTCTTCTTTTTTTTTTTTGTTGATAAGGATGTCACATGAAGACCGAGCTTTTTACTAAAATAAAGGGTTAACAATAAAAAGGGTTTTGGTGGGTAAAGGGTGTTTGTTTTGTGGGTTTAGAAATGAAAAGGTTTAGGCTCAAAGGGGTTAACTAGGGGGATTTTGGGTAGGTGATAAAAAAAATGAAAAATAATGGTGTTGAAAAGAAAAATGGTTAGTCCTAATGCCTCCATCATTTACTTACTTGGGTTTAAGTTGGTAAGGACCGGGAATGTATCGTCATGGCAAGTTCTAGAGTCGTAAGAAACCAAACGGTTATTCACACAAGAACCGAAAAATGAGTATTTAATTTTAAAGATGTATGTTTTCATGCTCAATAAAGGCTCAAAACTCACTTTTTGTGGGAATGGGTTTTTAATGTGATCAAGTATATATAATTAAATTTTAACTAGATTTGTCATGCCTTCACATAATTTTCTTATGTTGGTTCTTTTTATCACGACGCTATCTGTTGTAAATTTGTAAAAATATAACCTTTTTAGAACTTGTTATTCCCGAATTAAACCGAGACAAGTAAAAAAATGAAAAGTTTTTGAAAAAATTAGGGGTGATTAGTGGTTCCAATAGAGTTTTGTGGAAGGCTTGTTATTAGGACTTGCATAATTCAAGGTTTTAGCATCCCCCCCACACTTAAATTACACATTGTCCTCGATGTGTCCCAAAATTAAGTTTTTAGGTTGATTGTATGTGTAAAAAGGTGTTAAAAACAAGGTTTTGGTGTTACTGGGCATCAGGACACGGCCCCGTGGTCAGATTGCCTGTAAGGAAAACTTAAAGAAGGTGGACACGGGGGCATGCCTGGTGAACACGACCCCGTGTTGGGCAGAAATTAAACAAACAGCAGGTACTGGGCGATAAACACGGGGGCGTGCCGGCTGGACACGGCCCCGTGTTGACAATCTGCAATCATTGAAAATAGGTTTCGGCTTTCGGTTCTGCTTTCCAGGCTTGTGTAGCACTAATATTTCGTGCTTTTAAGCCTCGTGGATACCTGTTTTACTTAAAAATACAACACCGGACAAAATAACCAACATCCTACTTTACCGTAAGTTTCAACATCCACAACACAAACTAAAAAAAAGAAACATGCAGGAAATTAAAAGTGTTAAGAAAAGTAAATTGTTCAACAATGGCACGCAGGCCATGAAATTGTTTGTGAGAGATAAAGGGTTAACCTGTTACGACCTTCAACCGTGTAATGCCACCTTGTTAGGTCCAGAGTTTTACGATTATCTTTATTACGAGTCTTTTATGTTTATTTGTTTTAAATTATGTCTTGGGCTTGGGCTAGGCCATGTGGGCCAATGGGGTAGAGGCTCCTATAAATAGTCTTATTAGATTATTAGTGGTAGAGCTCTCATATTTGGTAATCATGTAATCCCCAAAGGAGAACCTTGTACCCAATAATCCTAGGGATTGTGTGCAAGGTTCTCGAAGATCGTACCAGACAGTTCTTGAGACTGTGTGCGATCTAAGCAGCGGCACTAAGTTATTCAATGAAATATTTTCTTTTTGTTTATACGGTTTGATCTTATATTCCGCGTTCGATTGAACCGTCGAGTGATGTCACAGGTTTTCGGGACTAACAAGTGGTATCAGAGCCATTGAAGTCTTTCAAAGGCTCGGTTTTGATATCACTCGAAGGACAAGAAGAAGCTTTGCACAGTGTCAGGGGATGAATGCTCATCAAAGGTAAGATCTCCGGTTTATGAAATCTGGTTTTGTAGAAGATATAGTGAGAGAAGTTGGTATGGTCGATGGTTGGAATCTTTTGCAGGACTAGGTGGGTTAGAAAAAATAAGAGTGAATCTAGGTGGGCAATCAACTTGTGAGCTTTAATAGGTAGATCGCTGTTTGATTCAGTGGTCTTTACCTCCTTTCCATAGGCCTAATCAGAGAAACCTGCAACTTCTGCACTGTCCTTTAAGATCGTTGTTTTAAGTTACAACCTTCATTAAGATCGCTGTCTTGATTCACAACCTTCATTAAGATCGCTTTTTTGATCAACAGCCTTCTAAAAGATCGTTGTTTCAATACAACACCTTCTAATTTAGTACTATTTTTTAAAACATAATCATGGCACACTCTCTCCATCCCATTTGGGGTAGCTGACCGTGCTCCCACAATGTTTCCGATCACAGAAAGTTGACTTGCTGGATTCACTACCGTTGACAGAAACCTTTTTCCTTTTGTGAACCATTGCCTGTAGATTTTTACGTCAAGAATAAATATTTGAAAAACAAATACCTAAAAAAGAATGTTATAATAAACTGTCGTTGGAGCAAACAATGGAGATGACCGGAGTAAAAGAAGCCAGGAGATCCAAGGGGCAAAAAAGTAATTAACGCTAATATGATTTAGGTCTTCATCTTTAACCTTGTTGGATAATAAGACACATCTTAAAATGTACAAGAGTCCGAATGCCACGTAGGGGATAAATCCCAGCATTCTCCGGTAAGCATGGGCGTTTTCGGTGGTTCCACAAGGGTTTTCCAAAGTAGGGTTTGCCAGCATAGAGAGAATAATATAGTGTTATTTTTTAAAACAAAGACAACAAAATGAACAATAAGGTACCTCTCATAATCAAGCTTGGAGTAATTAATAACATAATAAGCCATAGCAATCTGATACTCTGACTCTGGTTTTTCGGCGGGTACAGTGGTTCGATCTCCCGGATGATGCACCCTTGCAAGAGCAATTTCTGGCGATGATCCATCGGAACATCGGGAAGCATTGCGACAACGAGCGGGTAGATGAAGGTGGTTCAAGACAGCAATCTTTTAGAAGGTTGTGGTTCAAGACAGCGATCTTTTAGAAGGATGTTCCAAACAGTGATCTTATTAGAAGATATTGATCCAAAACAGCGATCTTTTAGAAGTTTGTGGTTCAAAACAGCGATCTTTTAGAAGTTTGTGGTTCAAAATAGAGAATCTTATGAAGGTTGTGGATCGAAATAGCGATCTTATGATGGTTGTGGATCAAAATAGCGACTTTAAGGGACAAAATTCTAATGTTGCAGGTTGTCTCTGACCAGGCCTATGAAGAGGATAGGAAGACCGCTGTTCCATTCAGCATCTTACCTAGATTCACTTGCAATTTGATTGCCCACCTAGAAAAAATTCCGATGGTTGTTTGTTGATGTTTCAGATCTGATGACTTTATTGCTACGTTTTTTAATTATTCGGTGACCTTGTTCATACACAGATTTGAAAGTTTTTGTTGAAACTCATGAGTGGTGGATATGGTTTTCACTTATGGGTACTGGTTCTCAATGGTGACTCTAAAAGTGGTGTGATGATGGAGGTAGCGGTTGTCGGAGGATAAGCTGATAACAACCGGAGATGAAGAAGATGAACGGAAATGTTGACGGCGAAGGAGAATGTAGCGATGGTGAAGATGTCAGTGATGGTAAATGTATGATGATGAACGTAACCGGTGATGAATGGAGGTCAAGACGGTGACCGGAGAAGAGAAGGGTGTTGACGAGGGTCGCCGAAGAAGATGTTGGAGGTGACGGTGATGGTGTCAGGAGATTATGGTAGAGTTGGTTGTCGCCGAAGAACGTTGGCTCGACTGAACAATGAACGTTGCAGGTTAGTGAATGATGATGATGATCGGAATGATCGTCAGAGGTGTTGGTTATGGATGTGACGACGGTGTACGACGGTTGGGTTGAGGATGAAGAACGTTGATGATGTGACGTTTTGAAGTCTAAATTGGTTTTTTTAATATGAATTTTTTAATATGATCATGATGGCTGATGTTGTCTGTTGAAGATGATATGAATGTTTCAGATAAATTGTTGATTGTTACCGAGTTTAAAAAACTCTCTCTGTCAGAAGCGAGAAGGTTAACGACAAGATTTTCTGAAGAGGAAATTAAGGCGGCGGTTTGGGGTTGTGGCGGGGATAAGTCCCCGGGGCCAGACGGCTTCACGTTTAAATTCCTAAAAAAGTTCTGGCACCTTCTCAAAAACAGATTCTTGGAGATGATGGCCCAATTTTACGACACTAGAAGAATTAGTAGGGGATGCAATTCATCTTTCTTTACGTTAATTCCTAAAGTCAATGACCCTCAATCTTTATCTCATTACCGTCCCATTTCACTTATCGGGATCATCTACAAAGTGGTGGCAAAAACTTTGGCGAACCGGCTAAAAGGCGTGATTGATTCAGTGTCTTCTACGACTCAATCTGCGTTTGTGGCCAAAAGAAATATTTTTGATGGTCCAAGCATTGTTAGTGAAGTGGTTTCTTGAGCGAAGAAGCAAAAAACCGAAATATTGCTTTTCAAAGTCGATTTTGATAAAGCATATGACTCCGTAAACTGGAATTTATTGTTGAACAATCTGAAAATGATGGGTATTGTCACACCCCGATTTGCAGCGGGAGAAAAAAAACGTGGGATGCAACAGACACCTCTGGTACATTCACATTGTTTATAAAGATACTACAATTTATTAATTAGAAAATGTTGATTACATACTACATGTATGTTATAACTGCGTGTTCCCATGAACCACATAAGTCTTCTAAATTGCATGCGTCTATCTCAATATTTGCCAATAAACACGTCTTGAACAACATACACGGATCACATCATTCTCAAGTTACCTGAAATGCATGTTAGTTTTAAAAGGGGTCAGCTAAATGTTGGTGGTGAGTTCCACTGGTTTGGTTGTTTCGATTTCAAAATGTATCAACATGTTTAATTGCACATATTACGGTTCATAGATGGAATTACACGAATGTCACAAGTGAGACCTAGGACTGTTTTAATCGTATCGTGTCACACAGACACATACTCGCACCACCTGCATCTCATAAAGTTCAATGCCCTCGGGTAGTTATGTCTAACAACATAACCTGGGTGGGACGCGTGCAGTTGCCTGGCTGCCGGCAGTACCTGCCCGGCGGCAACTGGGTTTGTCAGACCAATAGTACTATCCACTGCCCACGGTAACTTTAATCACTTGTATCGGGATAATATCGTGTGTTAGTTAATTCACATCATATGGGTTGAGCAATTAACACAGTTTGTAACATCTAATTCACCCCAGAAAACAGGTAAGCAGTTAAAAGTGGAGGAAGGGAACTCACAGTGCAAATAGTAGTCTCAGCTAAAGAGTGTTTAATCAACGAATCAGCTTTAATAGCACACATGCAAGTAAGGAATTAAATCAGTATCTAAGTCGGTAATGGTTATAACTTGGATTTGGTCAGGAGTTTTAACCCCGGATTGAGTCTATAGGACACGGGCATGGTGATGGAGGTCATGGTAGTATTAGTTTTCAGTTTGGCTTCCGGGCACCGGTTCGCGTGCCTGTCAATGTCAGTAGTTTAACGTGTTCGGATAATGGTACGGGAATACCAATAGTGCCAACAAGTTGTTATTTAAGAATAATTAATTTTTCATTATGGGAGTTTGGGTGTTTGGGGAGTCCAGGTTGCCCAATTTTGAGTTTTCGTTTCCACCGTCGGGGATTTTCCCGAACTGGTATTGGACACACCCCAAGTGTCCACTCCGCCCTGGAATCTTCCAAAATATTCCCTGTGTTCCAAGTATAGTATTTGTCGGGTTGGGTCAGTTCCCAGTTCCGGCAGGTTCGTTACACGGTAAACTGCCGAAATTGATTTAAATAACTCATTTTTAATCTCAAAAATTTCCATTTATCTAGAATTTGAATGAAACTCTTTAAATTTTTATATAACTCATTAGAAATCTGTAGAATATGGGAAAATTTTCTGGGAATTTATTTTGGCATTTTACTTGTCTAAATAAATTATTTATAAAATCATATTTAACCACATAATTCACATTAATTACCCTCACCGATCCAAAAATTCCCAGAAAAATTCCTAGACATCCCTTATGTTCCCAGAAACATCTCTAAAAATTTTAAGATTTTTCCGATTTCGTTTCGGTGCGTTTCCGGCTACCGAAAACTCTCAAAAACGCGGATTTTTAACCCAAATCAAAACTCGACCAATGAACTCCGAATTTTCCCAAAACATTCCCCTTATGTTCCTTAGTGTCTCTGTAAAATTTGGTGATTTATTGACTACAGAATTCTTTTTGTAAAACAGTCAAAAATTCACCAAAAATTTTTGTAAAATTTGGTGATTTATTGAATAAACCCAAGTATCACGGACCAAGTTATAGTCTAAACAATATTCTGCCTATGCTAGTTACGAGTTTCGGGTGATATACCTCGCGATTCCTTAGATTCCGAGCGTTCCTTGTGAGTCCAGAAGTATGTGTGGGCTATATACAGTACCTACACATCAAGTATAATCCAAATATGCTAGAAATTAGATCAATCAAGCTTTGAATCAATGTTTTTCGGTTAATCGAATAGTTAGGCGATTTTTGTCGAATAAGTGTTGATTAGGGTATCAAAACCCAAATATTTATAACCATGGCTGCCATATAACACCAGGGTATTCATATGGTGTTCATATTCAGCCCCTAGACTTGTTTAAAACTCCAAAATTCATGGATTAAAATGAGTTTTCATGGCCTAAACCATGTTTAATCAAGAAACTTTACTTAAAACTTTATAGATTTGAGTTAATACCTTTGAATTGAGACTTGTTCTTGCTAAATCAGCTGGGTTTTTGAAAGGAAAAGCTGAATTTTTGAAGTGTTTTGTGTGAGAACGAAAGGAAAAATGGAAAAGAATATATATATATATATATATATATATATTAAAGGGGGGTGGCGGTTTGGGGTGGGTCCGACAAGGGATACCTCGTGCTCCGTAAAACGTGCTAAAAGATGATGTTTATCTTCCGTTGAGTGGCTAGGTTCGTTTACGGGTCCCGCGCGCGTTCTCGATTTGTGTGACGGACTCCGTTTGTGTCAAAAGACTCGGTTTTAAAAATCATGCATAACCGTCTTGAAATCCGAACCCAGTTACGTTTTAATCATAAAAGACTCGTATTAGAGTGGTTTAAGTGTTTTTAAGCTTGATTGATCGTTCCTTGCACGTTTGATTGCCTTATGTTTTGCCTAAAACGTAGGCGTTTCCTTAACCGGGCAGCTGCTTCGATTTGCGTGCCCGATTTCTGACTGACTTCAAACCTTATGTCACAGTCTATGTGTGACAACCTTCATAATTTCATGTATCCGTACAATTTATTAATGATAATTAAAGTGCTTGGTGACTGTGTTGAATTACTTAACTGTTTCCTGATTACTGTGTCATACTTACATGTGCTTGTTAACATACTAGTCATGTGCAGAAAAGTTACTAAATAGTCCTGTATGCTTTCCTGAGTGTTGGGAATTAATTGTGTTAATATATATATATATATATAAAAGACACTTTGCGGACTAACTAAACACTTTAACGGAACGGTACATAACCGGGCAATCGGACATTACCCGGGACACTAAATTTTTGCCAAACACATTGTTTCATTATTTCTTGGCTAGTCTTGATCCCCGAACACTCTAACACCCACTACAAAGCAACTAACTAACTTATGGAAGTTATACTTGAATTCTAACTTATATTTACCACTTAGTCACAAAATTTTACATAAACCACCCCCCCCCCCCAAACCGATTTCGGTCCCTCATGGACCCACCCCAAAACTACACCATACTTCCAATCTTGTGCAAGATTATATCTCATTATTTTATTGGATTGCTTACTTGTTGAAGTGAACAATATATGTATAGGTATGGCTAACATCCTAACATATCATTCCATAATCTTACACTCTCTCACTCTCACTCTCTCTCCCTCCTCTCGGCTCACACCCAACCGCCACCATCACCACCATTCCACCACCCCATTCATCCATTATCAAGTTCCATTCAAGCTTAGAAGGTGATTCAAGGAAGTTGCAACTTGTGGAGCTTCCAAAGGACCTTTGTTTCTTGCTTTTTTTCATCATCATTCTTCATCATCTTCTTCACTAGAATCATCCCTAGCCTTTGTGCTAGTAGTAAGTCCTTGTTACACCCTTGTTCATCTTGTTTCATAGTTAAATGTTGTAGTATAATGGTAATGTTCAAAACACTAAAGAACAAGAACACTAAAAGGGGTTAAACAAGAAACTTGAACATAAAAGTTACATGAAGATTTATATGATGAAATGTTGTAGTAGGATGTTGTGGTGAACATGTTGTTGATTACTTGATGATTTACTTGTTAATATTGATGTTAATGGTCGTTGTTGATCACTAGACATGTTAACGGAACAAATAGAACATGCGTTAGAACACAATAAGTTGAAAACAGCTTCTGTCCAAATATTTACAGCCAACTTCAGTTGGTTGTAACCAGATCATAACTTAACAAAAACTTGATTTTCTTGAGTCTATAACGTGTTATTGTGAAATACGGTTCTAATGGCATGGGAATCATAATTTTTGGACTTCGTTTTCTATTTTTAAAGGGGCGTTTTGTAACAACAGCAAAACCTGCCTTTTTGCTGCTGAAAATATGTGTTATATTCTTCATCATAACTTGAAACCTGAGGTCATGAAATTTGTACTGTAGATGACCACTGATGTATTTGTAATTCTCCCACTGGAATTTCGTAAATCGGACTTATGATGAATTTTAAATAAATTATTCCATGGACTGCAGTTAGAAAAAGATAAATCTGATTTCAGTCTAGAAAATGATTTTTTATAAAATATTGGTGATGAATTGGATCCCGAGATTTTTACACAATAATATTTGGATCGTTTAAGACCTTATGTAAAAAGTTGGGAATTTTTGGAACAAGTTAACTATTTTATTAAAATGTTCGAAAACAGCCCAGTTTGGAAGATTAAAGCTGAAACGACATAAGTAGTAAATTGTGTGTCTAAATGTCGGGTAGGTTATCTGAGAATAATCTAACATGTTATATGTCAATAAAAGTGTTATGTGCAATGTCGTATGTTTGCTTATGAACGGGAATAGATGGGAAGTTTATATGGGCATGAACCGTTAAAGTGATGCATGTTATGTGATAGATGCGTGTAGGAACTTTGTGCTCTATTTGAAACCACTAAATGACTAACTGGTAATCATATTAGGACGTGATTGACCGACCTTGACTGTTAGCTATTTTTGAGAGTCAAACCGAGCAACCAAAGGTGAGTTCACACCCTTACTAAGGCATGGGATTCCCGGTGGTTGGGTTGGGAATGGGAAGGACACCAGCGCTAAACCTACGTATTTAATATGTACCTTTGTCCTCGGATTGGGAAGGATACATATATATATACATCTAGTCTAGTGGTTTACAACATGGGGTAGCCCCCACCATTTATGGTTTGGGAAAATAAGGAAAGTTTATTTAACCTGCAGTTGCAAACAAACTCATAGTTCTTGAAAAACTACTTTATAACGAACATCTACTGTGAACTCGCTCAACTTTGTTGTTGATTCGTTGTTACATGCCTTGCAGGTCGTTAGGTACTTATATAAATCTTGCGCGAGGAGGAGGTCGTTGTGGGATACGGACTGTTATGTTCCGTGCTTAATATTTAAATCCTTATGAACTTATTAAACCTACGTTTTGGACTTTGAACTTATGAACTATGGAACTTATGTTTTGGACTTACGTTTTATGCTTCCGTTGTTAACTTAAAGTCGGTTACTCTCTATTGGTCACCAATTGTATTGTGGTTGGTTTTATTTACTTAATTATGTTGTTCAATATGATTGGTGGCTCGATCCTGGTCGCGTCACGCCTCCAAGCGGTGATACTCCGTATGGTGGATTTTGGGGGTGTGACAGATTGGTATCAGAGCCATTGGTTATAGTGAACTTGGTTTTAAAAAGGGAAAAGCTTTTTGATAAAACCAGACTATAACCTGTACAGTGCTCAACGATCCATAATGACGCTTCGTTCCACGTGCAAGACTCAACACTATAGGTAATATGGTTTATGTTTGTATTACCTACCTGCTAGTAGCGCATTTGATCATGATATGCTTAGTTAGCGTAACAACTATTGCTTGAAACCCTGTGTGTTTGTTCTCTTCCGTCACTTCGCACTTACGCACTTTCGTGACACCACTTCTTACTTGTGTTTCCTTCGATGTGAAGATCATAAGTGGACGCCTGAACTTAACTCAAGCCCAGCTGACGGCTCTAATCATCGAACGAGTTGCTGAGGCACTCACAGCAGTTCCAGCAGGAGGTATAACCTGCCATTTCGACCTATCCTAGGATGATTAAATCCTACTCTCGCAAACCAACTCTTGTGCTTAACCTTGTCTTTTATTCTCGCGCAATTGGTCAACATGCTCAGCCTCCTGTGTGCATGTTCAAAACATTCATGGATTGCCGACCTAGTACTTTCAGCGGCACAGAAGGAGCTGTAGGCCTTCTTCACTGGTTCGAGAAGCTCAAGTCTGTTTTTGAGATGTGTGAATGCCCTGAAGATCGTAGGGTGAAATTTGCTACTGGAACGCTTGAAGGTGCTGCGTTAACCTGGTGGAAAGCACAGGTTCAACTGCTAAGGCTGGCGGTTGCTAATGCCACCCCATGGAACGGTTTCAAAGAACTGATCAAAGAAGAGTACTGTAGTCATGACGACATCCACAAGCTAGAGGTAGAATTTTTCAATCTGAAGATAATGGGGTCTGAAATCGAGGCATACACAAAGAGGTCGAACGAATTAGCTATCCTGTGTCCCACTATGGTGGATCCTCCTATCAAGCGTATCGAGCTGTACCTTAAGGGCTTGGTGCCAGAAATTCAAAGCCATGTGACCTCAGCTAATCTTGGCACCATTCAGCAAATCATCAAATTGGCTCATCGTCTCACTGATCAGGTAGTGGAGCAGAACAAGCTGCCCAAGCGTATTAGCGCTACTACTACTGATGCTCCCAGTGATAACAAGCGCAAGTGGGATGGAAGTTCGGGCAAGGGTTCTACTTCAGTTCAGTCTCAGTCCCAGCAACGAAAGACAGATGAGTACAGGAGCCCCAGTCAGCATTCTTCTGGGAATCAAGGTCAGGGTGGATACAGGGGAAATCACCCTAAGTGCAATCGATGTAATTTGCACCATAGCGGGGCGTGCAACAAGGGTCGTTGTCAGAGATGTAACAAGCCTGGACATGAAGCCAAAGATTGCAGGAGCTCACGTCCTGTGAATCAGAATCGACAACAGCAGACACAAGCTCCCCAGAATCAACATCAACACCAGCAGGGTAATTAGGGATGCTTCCAGTGCGGTGCTGAGGGTCACTTCAAGAGGCACTGTCTACAGCTGAATCAGAATTAGAATCAGAACAACAACCAAGGAAATGGGAATAACAATGGAGGCAACAATGGAGGCAACAACGGGGGTAACAATAATGGCAATGGTGCCAGGGGACGTGTTTACGTGCTAGGTCAGGGCGACGCGAGGAACGATCCCAACGTTGTGATGGGTAAGTTTCTTCTGGATGATTTCTTTGTTACTGATTTATTCGATTCGGGTGCCGATACTAGTTATGTGTCCTTAAAACTTAGTCAAATGCTTAAGCACACCCCAACACTTTTGACCACCAAACACACAGTAGAGCTAGCAAACGGTAAAATTCTCGAGGCCACACACATATTTAAGGGTTGTAACCTCGTCTTAGCTGGTCAGACCTTCTCTATCGATCTCATTCCTATCGTTCTGGGTGTTTCAATGTTGTTATTGGGATGGATTGGTTATCTCATCAGCAAGCGAAAATTCTTTGCAACGAGAAGATTGTTCGCATCCCCCGTTTTGGTAAAGAACCCCTCGTGATTCATGGCGACAAGAGTGGTGCTGTCGTAGGCATTATCTCTTTCCTTAAGGCCCAGAAGTGTTTGCGAAAGGGCCACACTGCCATTCTAGCACTCGTTACTGACGCATCAATGGAAGAGAAGAGAATTGAAGATATTCCTATTGTACGTGATTTTCCTGAGGTATTTCCTGAGGAATTACCTGGTCTTCCGCCTCATCGACAAGTCGAGTTTCAAATCGAGCTAGCTCCTGGAGCAGCACCAATAGCTCGTGCACCTTGTTGACTAGCTCTGTCAGAACTTGAAGAACTGTCCACGTAACTACAAGAACTCATGGAAAAGGGTTTCATATGTCCTAGCTCTTCGCCTTGGGGAGCCCCAGTGTTGTTCATGAAGAAGAAAGACGGTACTTTCAGAATGTGTATTGACTATCGCGAACTCAACAAAGTGACGGTAAAGAATCGTTATCCTCTCCCACCTATAGACGACTTGTTCGACCAGTTGCAAGGGTCGAACTATTACTCTAAGATTGATTTGAGATCAGGCTACCATTAACTGAGAGTCCGGGATGAGGACGTCTCCAAAACGTCATTTAGAACTCGTTATGGGCATTACGAGTTCCTGGTTATGCCTTTCGGATTGACGAACGCACCAGCAGTCTTCATGGATCTCATGAACCGAGTATGCAAACCTTACCTGGATAAGTTCGTTATTGTTTTCATCGACGACATCCTAATCTATTCTAAGAGTCAGGAGGAACACGAGCAGCATCTACGACTTATGCTGGAACTTCTTCGAGCAGAGCAACTGTATGCTAAATTTTCGAAGTGCGACTTCTGGCTTCGCGAAGTCAACTTTCTAGGCCATGTGGTAAACAAGGATGGGATTCATGTAGATCCATCGAAGGTTGACTCGATTAAGAACTGGCCTGCACCCCGCACACCAACAGAAATCCGCCAATTCTTGGGTTTGGCGGGCTATTATAGAAGGTTTATCAAGGAATTCTCAAGGATTACGAAAACCTCTCACTTCACTGACTCAGAATGGTGTCACCTATCGTTGGGGTGATGCACAGGAATCTGCTTTTCAGCACTTAAAGGATAGACTTTGTCGTGCGCCCATCCTCTCATTGCCAGAGGGCACAGATGATTTTGTGGTTTATTGCGACGCTTCCATCCAAGGACTTGGTTGCGTGTTGATGCAACGTGACAAGGTCATTGCCTACACATCACGCCAACTTAAAGTTCACGAAAGGAACTACACTACGCACGACCTGGAATTGGGAGCAGTTGTTTTCGCACTTAAGATATGGAGACATTACTTGTACGGTACCAAGTGCACCATTTACACCGATCACAGGAGTCTCGAGCATATCTTCAAGCAAAAAGAGTTATACATGCGACAACGTCGATGGGTCGAGCTCTTGAATGATTATGAATGCGCTATCAAATACCATCCGGGCAAGGCCAATGTTGTGGCCGACGCCCTCAGTCGAAAGGATACTATACCTAAGCGTGTACGTGTGTTGGACCGTGTCGTGACCCTAAACGATCAGTCAGAGTAGCTCATCTTCACATGTAAAGGCGGAATCAATGCATGTAAAGTAACAACACCTGTTTCATTCAATTTCCTTTCTTTATATTGCTTTCTGATGATATTTTGACAGTGTATCGTCCCACAAGCAATGACCTAGGTTCGCTCCAAACGTTACAAATGAATACAACATCAGGCTATATATAGAGTGTGTGGTTCGCTTATGTGAACTGCCATAAAAGCGAACCAGCCACATTGACATAAAAGCGAACCAGACCTAATGACAAATAAGCGAACCAGACCTAACATGGTCATATAAGTGAACCTGTCAACATTTTTTTATGATTTCGACATTCTAAACCCTATGTTGACCCATATTGACCTAAGACTTGATGTAGACGAAGTCAACAGACATTCCGTGCACTAACAGACTCCCCCTTGGATGTTGACGTAGTCTTTTAGCATCTTCAGATCAGTAGTCTTCAGTCTTAGTCTTTTCTTCAACTCTCTGTCTTCACATCATAAGCATTCTTCACAAGTTTTAGCATCATCTAGCTCTAACTTCAACTTCCCAATAACTGTTGATCCAGACTCCCACTTTCACTGACTCCCCCTCTCAGTATGCTGGGATCTTGAGATATCTGGTTCAAGCTTTGACACTTAGTTTCCGTGGGAATTCCTGAAACCTGCATATTCTCTACCACAACATAAGTTTCACAAATTTATAACAATTGAATTTAATAAACTTACTGGTAGACATCATTAATTCAACAAACATACCGGTTACATCAAGTTCAAATGAATGACCTTGATTAACTAAACACACAATCTTTCAAAACATTTGTATATGACATTCAAAGTTTTCAACATATTCTCCCAATCCAATTCATCATGTTTAGCACTTGGAATTTTGAATATCTGTCCTTCAACATCAGTTGTCGAAAATCTTTTTGAATTTTCAAAATTTTATGCTAAAACACTCCGAAAATCTTTTTGGATTTTTGATTTTGACTGAAATGCAGTAAAGAAATATATACAAACAATATTTTTGTGAGTTTGTGTAAGAGGATCATATCAGTTTATGAAACAAATCACTAGCACCGTTAAGCTTTAATCATTTTAAGTTCTAAACGATTCACCTTGATTGACGATATAGTTGTCCTCTTAAGCTCAATCTAAAAACTTTCGAAATGCTTACCGATACGTTAAGGTATATTAAGATAGCACTAAAATTCTTTTGGACCCCACGATCTCAGCATATCCCCTCATCATGCAATACACTGACTCAAGTAATGCCTTTAAACTTTTATCAACTGTGATTTGTGCGAAAATAAAGCAGAATGTTTAAACATTAACAATCAGGTCGATACTTCCGTATACACAGAGAAAGTCCAATGTTTAAACAAAATAAGAAAATAAAAATAAGTTGAAGTTGTTTAGGCTTTAACCACCAGGTCGATACTCCCGTATACGCAGAGGTGATCCAAAGCTTAAACGAAACACCAAAGAAAATAAAGCAGAACGTTTAGGCAACAACATCCAGGTCGATACTCACGTATACGCAGAGGATGTCCGATGCTTAAACAAAATAAAGAAATCAAACAAGTTTAAATCTTTGCAAAATAAAATGCACAATCACAGCGACTTTTCAGCAAAGTTATGAAAGTTCACAAACTTAACCAGTTTTATGTCTTTCGACAATCAGCGATTACTGAGTAGGCACACAATCAAGAAGGACAAAACCAAGTACTATGCCTTTGACCATGTTTCCCACTAGAACTAGGCTTTTTCATTTATGTTTGTATCGTTATCGCAAATCTACTAGTCTAGCTGAGCCTATCGTCACATCTTTAGTGAGACCATTTATCACTTTTAGACTATACATTTCTTTAGCATGTTGTGATAGTCCACTGATTTACTATCATTTCCTCTTGTCTCAACAAAACTCATTTTTGCTTTTTCAATGTTTTTGAAATTTTCAAATTTTCAAATTTTTTTTAAAATTTTTCTCCCCCTAAAATCAAAATATGTTTCAATTTTGATTTTCTGAGAAAATTTGAAAACAAACTATACAAGAAACGTGACAAACTGATATCAAATCACTTCAATTCGCCATTCACCTGGCATAAACAATCAGAACTCCCCCTGACAACAAACTATTTTCCCATTATGATTTCAAAACACTTAAGTTTGTTTTAATCAAATGGTTTTTCCGGAAAATTAGTTTTGTTTGTCTTTTTACAAACTCGGGGTTTCATCACATTGTTCTTTTTCAACCATTTTAAAGAATTAACAATTAAGACCCTTGTCAATAACAAACACTAGTAGAAAATCAAGTACAACTTAATGTCCCTGATTTACCACTTGTAAATCGAAATATCACAGTTACCATCCTGTGAATTTCTCAAGAATGATGCCGATACCTGCTTCACACTTACCAACCTGGAAGCTCCGGCAAGTCAGATTTTTCTATTTGAAAAGTTTCACCCAAGCCTGACTATCTTTGGGTGATTTAGAATTCTTGTTCAACAATGGTGGAAAATTTGCATAATCCATAGTTAAACCTGAATTCTCAGATTTTACCTCAACACTAGGCTCTTCTGGCTTTGATGAACCAGAATCATGGCCTGAATGTGGCTTGTCTGACTTTGATGAGCCAGATTCATCGCCGACAACTTTCTTCTTCTTCTTTTTCTCTTTTGTCCTCAGATTTGCATCTGAAGAATTCAATTTACTTGGCTTTGCAGTCAAGTTATTTGATTCATCAGAACTCTTATTCAATCTGTCCGGTGAACCCGAAGACAAAATTTTCTCGAGATACTCTCTCGCCTTCTTCCTTTTCTTTCGCAGTCTGTCTTTCTGCCCCTGTGAAAGTTTAACTTTCTTTTCTTGAATTGTCTGATCCTGAACTTTAGGTTTTAGAACCTTCTGTTCATGGGGCTTAACGTTGACTGGTTTCTTTGCCATTCTTTGAGATTCAACCCTCAATCTTCCCATCGATTTCCTCGAGCAATCTCTGGCAATATGTCCTCTGATATGACAATTATAGCATCTTCTTGTTTCATAACTCCAATTCTGGCAGTTAACAGCAATGTGTCCTCTCACACCACAAGTGTAGCACACTCTGTTATCGTACCATTCACCACTTTCACACCATATGCTTAGATCATAACATTGTCTGGCTTTGTGGTGATCATCACTCTTCTTGAAAACTGATTTTGGCTTTGAAGCACTGTGGTCAAACCTGCACCACTTATTACCAACATTTTGTGAGTTTTCATTTTTTGATTTTTGTGATTTTTGATAATGATTGGATGACTTATCTGATGAGCTTTTATTTTCATTTTTAGGATTTTTCAAATTTTTATCTTTTTGTTTCTGTTCTATACTCTTCTTAACAGGTTTTTGTTTAGAACATTCACCTGTTTCAGTAGATTGCAAAACAGTATTTTTAAATTTTTCTTGTAAATCTAAAAATATTTTTCTTTTCTTTTCTTTTTCATCATCAGATATTTCATCACAATCTTCAATTTTGACTTTGACTTTGTCAAAATTTGTGACATTGTCACTTATTGGAACTGAATTGATCGGTTTTGGACACACAAATGGTGCCGAAGTCACAAAACCTTTCAATTTATTTTCAAGCTCTTTGATTTTCATCCGAGCTTTTTCAGCTTCTTTTTCAAGCTGAATGATTTTAGCAAGATGAGAATTGATTTCAATTTGTTTTTGAAGATTATCTTTACCAAAAATATCTCTCTCATCTTCTAAAATCTTGATTTGATTTTGAAAATCTTTTTCTTTTCCTTTTAACACTTCATTTTCCAATTTTATCCAAGAAACGTTTTCATTTTCAATTTTGATTTTTCCAAAATCTTTTTCTTTTTCTTTCAAATTGTTAATTTCCAATGTCAAACTGTCCAAATCACTAAGCAGTTTGACATTTTCCGACATCAACTTTTCACAATTTTCTCTCATTTCAAGAATCTGTTTACTATCAGATTCTTTCTCATCCTTCAAGCTTTTGATTTCCAATATTAAACTTTCTACATTCTTCAAAAGTTTGACATTGTCTGTTTCTGATTTTTCGCATTTCGAGCATTTTCCATTCATCTTTCCATCATCAACTTCTTTCTTTGTTTCCATCTTGTATGTTCCTGCACAGAAAATTTTAACAAAATCAAGAGGATTCATATTTTCATCAATATAACAACCCCTCTTAATATCGTATCTCATAACATTTTTTGCTGCAAGACACACAGTGATTCGTTTCCTTATTTCAATGATTACATCCAAATCTATCTTTCCTGATTCTTCTTTTATTTCATCCAATAACTCCCTTTTTCTTGAATCTTTATGACTCCTATGATTTGTTATTGTATTGATGAAACTTCTTAAATCAAAGCGTGATAAACTAGAATCCCGTTTTAGTTCATTCACGAATTTATCCCATTCCAAAGGTAAAGCATTAACAAATCTTGAAATTTTTTCATCCTTTGAAAAATATATCCCATGTCTTTCTAACTTGAAAACTAACTCATCAAATCGTTTTACCAACTTCTCCACTGATTCATTCTTCATACACAACAAATTTTCGAATCTTTTAACATAAACATCCTTATCACCTAATCTTCCACACCAAGATTCACAAATCCAATCATTTAAATTTTCAAGATTTTTGTTTTCCTTTTCATCAAACATTTTGAATGTACCTGCAAAATCAGACATTACTTAGAAAAATTTTCGAGATTTTGAAAAACAGAACCACAAAAGCGGACCAATCTGTGCACGTGACAGATAAGTGGACCAAACAGGTTCAGATAAGCAAACCAGAAAGTGTACTAATGAGCGAACCAGACAATGTCTGTTCGAGCGGACCAGACTTTGCCTATTCGTTCGAGTGAAACAGATTTTGCCCGTTCGAGCGGACCAGATTTTGACCGTTCGAGCGGACCTGCTAATTGTTCGGATAAGCGGACTAGGTCAATGTCCGGATAAGCGGACCAGGTATTGTCAGTATGAGCGAATCAGATAATGTACGTAACAGCGGACCAGAAAAGCGAACCAAGAACTCGCGATGACCGTAAAAGCGGACCACAGTTTTTAACTGATTTTTAGTCCGAATTACAATCTGATACTTTCAAGGATTATACTACTCTTAATTCCGATCACAATGATATGATTATTGTTCAATTCCGACCGCTAATTCGTTCCAGATCTGAAGATGAAGTTTCTGTTCGAAAACTGAACGAATTTTCTTAAAATTGATTGAGTTTTACTATGTTTTAAGGTCTGATATTGTTATAGATTGATTAAAAGACCAATTCGCTCAATATGCTTGAACTTCAGATCATTCTGTCCGTATAAACTTGTATAATCCGAAAAAAATAAAAAAAATTGAGTATAAAGATGAGAAAAGTGTCGAATCAGCTGATGTAGTATGAACTTCTCGTCCTGAAGCTCTGATACCACTTGTTGGACCGTGTCGTGACCCTAAACGATCAGTCAGAGTAGCTCATCTTCACATGTAAAGGCGGAATCAATGCATGTAAAGTAACAACAGCTGTTTCATTCAATTTCCTTTCTTTATATTGCTTTCTGATGATATTTTGACAGTGTATCGTCCCACAAGCAATGACCTAGGTTCGCTCCAAACGTTACAAATGAATACAACATCAGGCTATATATAGAGTGTGTGGTTCGCTTATGTGAACTGCCATAAAAGCGAACCAGCCACATTGACATAAAAGCGAACCAGACCTAATGACAAATAAGCGAACCAGACCTAACATGGTCATATAAGTGAACCTGTCAACATTTTTTTATGATTTCGACATTCTAAACCCTATGTTGACCCATATTGACCTAAGACTTGATGTAGACGAAGTCAACAGACATTCCGTGCACTAACAACGTGCGTTACAGCTTACCATTCACTCTAGTCTTCCCGCCCAGATACGAGGTGCTCAGGTCGAAGCATTGAAAGCAGAGAACATCAGGGCTGAATCCTTACGAGGATCGAGACAGTGGCTAGAACAAAAGGAAGACGGCGCCTACTATGTGACATGGCGCATTTGGGTTCCACTTTACGGAAACTTACGCGAACTTGTGATGGATGAAGCGCACAAGTCTCGTTACTCAGTACATCCTGGTTCGGATAAAATGTACCATGATCTCAAGACTACATACTGGTGGCCTAGCATGAAAGCCCGCATAGCAACCTACGTTAGCAAATGTTTGACTTGTGCGAGAGTCAAGATTGAGTACCAGAAACCATCAGGCCTACTTCAACAACCGGAGATCCCGAAATGGAAATGGGAGCAAATTTCCATGGATTTCATTACTGGCCTGCCTAGATCTCAACGCGGAAATGATACCATTTGGGTGATCGTGGATCGATTAACTAAGTCTGCACATTTTCTGACTATCAAGGAAACGGTTAAGTTTTCTACTCTAGCAGACGTCTACCTAAAGGGAGTAGTATCAAGGCACGAAGTGCAAACCTCCATCATTTCTGATCGTGACTCACGTTTCACATCTGAATTGTGGCAAGCTATGCACAAGTCCTTTGGCTCTCGATTAGACATGAGCACGGCATATCATCCACAGACGGATGGGCAATCTGAGCGCACCATCCAAACCCTTGAAGACATGCTTAGGGCATGTGTAATCGACTTTGGAAATGGCTGGGAAAACACCTCCCGTTAGTGGAGTTTTTGTATAACAACAGTTACCACACTAGTATCCAGGCCGCTCTGTTCGAGGCATTGTACAAACGTAAATGCCGATCACCTCTTTGTTGGGCAGAAGTTGGTGACAGCCAAATCACAGGCCCAGAATTTGTAGTGGATACAACCGAGAGAATTGCTCAGATACGACAACGAATGGCGACGGCTCGTGACCGTCAGAAAAGCTATGCAGATAAGCGACGAAAACCACTCGAGTTCCAGGTTGGGGATCGAGTGCTACTCAAAGTCTCACCTTGGAAAGGCGTAGTTCCTTTTGGCAAACGAGGCAAACTCAATCCGTGTTATGTCGGACAGTTCGAAATCATTGAGAAAATTGGTAAGGTCACTTACAAGTTGAATCTACCTGAAGAACTCAGTGGAGTTCACAACGTATTCCACGTGTCAAATTTGAAGAAGTGCCTGTCAGATGAGACCCTCATAGTTCCTCTCAAGGAGCTCACTATCGACGACCAGCTGCGATTTGTCGAGGAACTAGTGGAAATTACTGATCGAGATGTTAAGATTCTCAAGCGTACCAGGATACCTCTTGTTCGAGTTCGTTGGAACTCCCGTCGTGGCCCAGAGTTTACCTGGGAACGAGAAGACCAAATGAAACTCAAGCACCCCCAGCTGTTTAAGAAAAATGCAACCACTACTGAGGCTGAAGCTACTGCAGAATTTCGGGACAAAATTCCAAATCAACGGGGGGATGATGTGGCACCCCAGGAAAACCAGGAAACTACGCAACTTAACTAGCTTCCTCAGTAACCACGTGCTAAATTTCGGGACGAAATTTTCTTAACAGGGGGAGAATGTGACAACCTTCATAATTTCATGTATCCGTACAATTTATTAATGATAATTAAAGTGCTTGGTGACTGTGTTGAATTACTTAACTGTTTCCTGATTACTGTGTCATACTTACATGTGCTTGTTAACATACTAGTCACGTGCAGAAAAGTTACTAAATAGTCCTGTATGCTTTCCTGAGTGTTGGGAATTAATTGTGTTAATATATATATATATATATATAAAAGACACTTTGCGGACTAACTAAACACTTTAACGGAACGGTACATAACCGGGCAATCGGACATTACCCGGGACACTAAATTTTTGCCAAACACATTGTTTCATTATTTCTTGGCTAGTCTTGATCCCCGAACACTCTAACACCCACTACAAAGCAACTAACTAACTTATGGAAGTTATACTTGAATTCTAACTTATATTTACCACTTAGTCACAAAATTTTACATAAACCACCCCCCCCCCAAACCGATTTCGGTCCCTCATGGACCCACCCCAAAACTACACCATACTTCCAATCTTGTGCAAGATTATATCTCATTATTTTATTGGATTGCTTACTTGTTGAAGTGAACAATATATGTATAGGTATGGCTAACATCCTAACATATCATTCCATAATCTTACACTCTCTCACTCTCACTCTCTCTCCCTCCTCTCGGCTCACACCCAACCGCCACCATCACCACCATTCCACCACCCCATTCATCCATTATCAAGTTCCATTCAAGCTTAGAAGGTGATTCAAGGAAGTTGCAACTTGTGGAGCTTCAAAAGGACCTTTGTTTCTTGCTTTTTTTCATCATCATTCTTCATCATCTTCTTCACTAGAATCATCCCTAGCCTTTGTGCTAGTAGTAAGTCCTTGTTACACCCTTGTTCATCTTGTTTCATAGTTAAATGTTGTACTATAATGGTTATGTTCAAAACACTAAAGAACAAGAACACTAAAAGGGGTTAAACAAGAAACTTGAACATAAAAGTTACATGAAGATTTACAAGATGAAATGTTGTAGTAGGATGTTGTGGTGAACATGTTGTTGATTACTTGATGATTTACTTGTTAATATTGATGTTAAAGGTTCTTGTTGATCACTAGACATGTTAACGAAACAAATAGAACATGCGTTAGAACACAATAAGCTGAAAACAGCTTCTGTCCAAATATTTACAGCCAACTTCAGTTGGCTGTAACCAGATCATAACTTAACAAAAACTTGATTTTCTTGAGTCTATAACATGTTATTGTGAAATACGGTTCTAATGGCATTGGAATCATAATTTTTGGACTTCGTTTGCTATTTTTAAAGGGGTGTTTTGTAACAGCAGCAAAAGCGGCCTTTTTGCTGCTGAAAATATGTGTTATATTCTTCATCATAACTTGAAACCTGAGGTCATGAAATTTGTACTGTAGATGACCACTGATGTATTTGTAGTTCTCCCACTGGAATTTCGTAAATCGGACTTACGATGAATTTTAAATAAATTATTCCGTGGACTGCAGTCAGAAAAAGATAAATCTGATTTCAGTCCGGAAAATGATTTTTTATAAAAGATTGGTGATGAATTGGATCCCGATACTTTTACACAATTATATTTGGATCGTTTAAGACCTTATGTAAAAAGTTGGGAATTTTTGGAACAAGTTAACTATTTTATTAAAATGCCCGAAAACAGCCCAGTTTGGAAGATTAAAGCTGAAACGACATAAGTAGTAAATTGTGTGTCTAAATGTCGGGTAGGTTATCTGAGAATAATCTAACATGTTATATGTCAATAAAAGTGTTATGTGCAATGTCGTATGTTTGCTTATGAACGGGAATAGATGGGAAGTTTATATGGGCATGAACCGTTAAAGTGATGCATGTTATGTGATAGATGCGTGTAGGAACTTTGTGCTCTATTTGAAACCACTAAATGACTAACTGGTAATCATATTAGGACGTGATTGACTGACCTTGACTGTTAGCTATTTTTGAGAGTCAAACCGAGCAACCAAAGGTGAGTTCACACCCTTACTAAGGCATGGGATTCCCGGTGGTTGGGAATGGGATTAAATAGCTGAGACGGAACTTGTACTTTCACCACTACTAGACTACTTACCTCCATCCTCGGATTGGGAAGGACGCCAGCGCTAAACCTACGTACTCACTACGTACCACTGTCCTCTGTTTGGGAAGGGCACCAGCGCTAAACCAACGTATTCTTATACGTACCTATGTCCTCGGATTGGGAAGGACACCAGCGCTAAACCTACGTATTTAATATGTACCTCTGTCCTCGGATTGGGAAGGATACATATATATATATATATATACATCTAGTCTAGTGGTTTACAACATGGGGTAGCCCCCACCATTTATGGTTTGGGAAAATAAGGAAAGTTTATTTAACCTGCAGTTGCAAACAAACTCATAGTTCTTGAAAAACTACTTTATAACGAACATCTACTGTGAACTCGCTCAACTTTGTTGTTGATTCGTTGTTACATGCCTTGCAGGTTGTTAGGTACTTATGGAGCTTGCGCGAGGAGGAGGTCGTTGTGGGATACGGACTGTTATGTTCCGTGCTTAATATTTAAATCCTTATGAACTTATTAAACCTACGTTTTGGACTTTGAACTTATGAACTATGGAACTTATGTTTTGGACTTACGTTTTATACTTTCGCTGTTAACTTAAAGTCGGTTACTCTCTTTTGGTCACCAATTGTATTGTGGTTGGTTTTATTTACTTAATTATGTTGTTCAATATGATTGGTGGCTCGATCCTGGTCGCGTCACGCCTCCAAACGGTGATACTCCGCATGGTGGATTTTGGGGTTGTGACACTATGGCACAAAATTAAGATGTTCCTGGAACTCGGAATCTTAAATAATGCTACGGATAACCTAATAATCAATGTCAAAGGTTTAAAGCGCTGTTAAACAGAAAGCTCCAGTTTAACACGTGTTTAAAGTCTATTGACACCGATTTCACATCATGGGTCCTTATTAATGTCATGTCATTCATAACGTGTTCTCGGATTCCTCCGAGATATAACAGATATCATTTAATCAAGCATGTAAGTCACACATGTTTTTAGGGTTTTCACGCAATAAAAGTGTTAAGTGTGCTTTACAGTTTTGGACCGTTTAGGGTGTACCTGGTTTCGTCATGGGTGTCACAGTCTCCCCTGATCTAGAAATTTTGTCCCCGAAATTCAATTCGTCTAGTTAGGGAAGAGATGTGGGTATTTTCTATGGAACTCATCCTTCCGTTCCCAGGTATACTCAGTTCCTTGCTTCGAGTTCCACCGAACTTTTACCAGCGAGATTTATAACGTAGTTGGTTGGTCTTCCCGTCTACTATTTCTACTGGTGCCTCCACAAAGTGGAGTTTGTCATCAATGTGCACATCTTCTAATGGTATAATAGCTGCTTCATCCATGAGGCATTTCTTTAAGTTGGATACGTGGAAGACATCGTGAATTGTGCTCAGTTCATTTGGTAGTTTCAGTCGGTACGCAACAGAACCAACCTTAGCAATAATTTCATATGGCCCAATGTATCTAGGAGCCAACTTTCTTGTCTTGCCAAACCTGATCACTCCTTTCCACGGTGACACTTTTAACAGTACTTTGTCACCTACTTCAAACGACAACGGTTTCCTGCAAACATCGGCGTAACTTTTCTGCCGATCTTGGGCCGCTTTCAGTCTACTTTGGATCTTATGCACCTTTTGGAAAAGTTACATTTTTAGAAAAGTTTCCAACAATCTCTGGGCACGCGTTTGAATTTTAGTACGGCTTACCATCCTCAGACGGACGGCCAGAGTGAGCGTACCATTCAAACTTTGGAAGACATGCTTTGAAACGACGGACAAGATTGTCCAGATTCGTGACCGTCTCAAAGCTGCCCGAGATAGGCAGAAGAGTTACGCAGATCCAAAGCGTAAACCTATGAAATTTGAAGTTGGTGACAAAGTGTTGCTTAAAGTATCACCCTGGAAGGGAATGATGCGATTTGGTAAGAAAGGCAAGTTAAGCCTGAGATACATAGGACCTTTCGAGGTCATCGAATGTGTCGGATCAGTTGCCTATAAGTTAAACTTACCTGAAGAGCACAGTGGTATTCATAACATATTCCACGTCTGCAATCTGAAGAAATGCCTAGCTAACGAATCGCTAGTCATACCACATACAGATGTGCATATAGATGAGAGCTTGAAATTTGTGGAAAAACCATTGTCGATTGAGGATTGACATGTTAAGAAGCTTCAAAGGAAGCATGTGCCTATTGTAAAGGTAAAATGGGATGCCCGTAGAGGTCCCGAATACACGTGGGAGGTTGAGTCCACAATGAAGGAAAAGTACCCTCATTTTTTTCAATAAATCTCGAGGTTGAGATTTCTTTTAAGGGGGTGAGGATGTAACACCTCGAAAATTCACGTCCTATAATGTATTGACACGTGTCATATGTTTGAACGTGTGAAAGAATGTTCTAGAAGGACTAAAGTTGACAAACATGGAAAGTATGTGAATATACGAGTTCAAAATGTCAACAGTGAATAACTATACTTTATAATAACCCTACATGATGCTCATACCTTCAAACGAATAAATCATGGATCATACGAAGCTAAATATGAGAGAAAGTGAGAGATTACAAACTACAGGGGCTAAACGTGTCAACATGTTTAAGTTATACCTCTGAGTGACCTTTTAGCAAACCCGAAGCTTTGTAATGATTAATTATGCTCACTAGAATGCACGATATAAATTTCATAAAGTTTTGTTATCGTATGAGAAAGTTATGATCAAATTCGTATACAAGGGGTTAAAGCGTCAACGTTGAAAGTTTGTGACTTTTCGGGTAATAACATAGTGACCAAGGACTTGGCAAAGTGGGTATAAGTCTTGAAGCCCTTGTAAATAAATATGAAGGGGTCAAATTGCAAGAATTACGATTGGTTGACCCTTCGAAAGGCCAAGGGACAATATGCAAAAACTTGAAAATGTGAAATTCTGAATACGAGGCACAGGCGGGCCGCGTAAGATGTTAAGATGTCTTACGCGGGCCGCGTCAGACGCCCAGATGCAGAAACTTTAGACATCAGCCTGTTTATGCGCATAACTGACCCAAAACAGATATTTTCACAACATGGGCGACCCCTAAACAACCCCTAGGCACTTAGGGACATCTGTTGATGATCCATGGCCATTGCTAGCTCTTGTTGTCAATGATCTAAGTGCGTATGAGCACAATAAATGGCCACAAGGTTGCAACATTGTGCTCACACCTTTCTTCAGCCTTTCTGATCATTTCTGGAGCTCCAAAGTAGACTCAAGTGATCACACCTGTTTTTCGGGGCCGGTTTAATCCGGCAAACTACATACCAGAACCAGTGGGTTTTAACCCATTGGGGCCAGAGGATCATTTCTCCGGCGACCATGCAGAGGATATGGACAAGGACACGGATCCCGTCGAACCCGCAACCGGAACTCCCAACCATCCGATCGAGGTCTCTGATGGTTCATCTTTTCATGGATAACCCTACCATGGTCCGGACAGTTACCAGGCATGATTCAACCAGTTCGAGTGGTATTTTACACCCTCGCATCATTCGTCGCCTCACCAGCAGCAGCAGGATCCCTCTGGGGATTCACGATTTGTGGCAGTTACACCACTGCCTCCACCACCACCAGTTAATCAGGCACCTCCAGAACCGCCAAGGCGTAGGAGGATAGGCGCGCGAATGTCCGCGCGTTGAGGAGATTTTCACTTCAGCTCTCCATGACACTCAAGTGGCAGTCATTATCCTCCACTACATGAAGACCCGAAAATGGGTGGGCCTTCGAACCCCGTTGCACCGCAACCACCACCGATGGGTTTTGATAACCCGGTTCCTGCCTACACTGGTTCCATGGCGTACAACCCGTTTGAGCAACCGACTCACACCAACTATAATTACGCTGAAGCCGACCCATACTTGGTAGCGGCCAATTACAACGCCCTTCATCCTGAAGGACCGTATGGAGCTCCTTGGGGAGTAGGTTACCCGACTCATGGGTACCAAATACCTGCGAGACCTATAATTCGGCAACAATCGCAGCCGCCACGGTTTTCCCCACCCGAGCGGGAAGAAATTCTTCAAAGATTGGACCAGGTCGAGCGAGATTTTCACAGAGATCGCAGGGAGCGACAAAGTTTCTTCCAGGGATTGACAAGCTTAATAAAAGGGAAGAGCAAGAAGGACCACTGAATCCTTCCATTGATTGTTGTAACTTCCTTGTATCAGTTGAGCCCCTGCGTGGGTCTGTCTTACTGTATTGACCCCTGCGTGGGTATGTTTGTTTGTTTTGACCCCTACGTGGTCCTATCTTTCTGTTAACCCCTACGAGGGTATGTTGTTTGTTTAAAGTCCCTGCGTGGACTAGTATTCTAGTTGACCCCTGCGTGGTTATGTTTGTTGTTAAGCCCCTGCGTGGGTAAGTCTCTGTTTAAACCCCTGCGTGGGTAATTCGTCTATTTAAAAAGTCCCGTTTAGGGCGATATGTAATCTGTTAATAAATTAATGGAATGTAAGTTTATAAATTTCATTTTTTCTATTTTATGCATAAATAAATTATATATGAAATAAATAAATCAAAATCATTCCTTTTAAAAATATATCTGCCTATGTAAATATTAATTAAGAATCTTAAAGGTATAACCTAGCCTGCATGTCATTATAAGACCTGGCCAAGATGGTAAAACCTGTTAAAAAGATTCAAATCCCAGTTAACATCTGAAAACATGTTAACGTTCCTGGCAGAAGTGATTCGTTAAAATCACACACGTCATTTTTATATAAGAATCTTTCCAAAGATTCCTAACCCAACTTAATGATCTATGAATCATGGGTTTAAATCATCAATTAAGATGATCATATTTTGACCATACATTGGTAATATAATGCCTACGGGCCCTACTCATTTCCATATGAGACAAGAGACAGTAATAGTCTTTGACCCTGTCTGAAAAAGGTAAAGAACTATGTTCAAACCTTCATGACATTGATTCTCTGAAATCATGGCTTATAATTTAAAAATGTCCTTGTGACTAGGCCTTGTGTGCTAATAATACTGTTATTGTTTATAATTAGGATAAATTATAATAGAAATCCTAAATAAATGTGAGTAACAAATTAACCAAATATGGTCTATGTTTACCATGGTTAATGAATTACCCTAAGGGGCAATTCCATAATAAACTCTCAAATAAACTATTGTCATTTTCTTATGCAACAGTTCAATTAAAATGGTTGACTCGGATGAAATTAATAGTCACCCAGTGGAGAATAATGATAACGCCCGAATTAATATAACGGGTGCTGAACTGAAAGCGTTAGTAGACGACGCTGTTGCAAAGGCCTTAGAGCGGCAGTATGAAGATTATAGTGGGACTCGAAGTAGGACCCTATCTACGCCGCATTCAAAGCCAAAAACCCATTCAGAGGCTCACAGCAAGCCTCCTTCCAAGAAGGAAGAACCCAAGAAAAATGATGATATACTCTCCTCAAACCACCACAGTGCTCCATCTCAGCAGATTGTACTAAATCAAGAACCCCGTAACAAGGGTTGCTCCTACAAATACTTTGTTTCATGCAAACCCAGGGATTTCACTGGGGAAAAAGGAGCCATTGACTGCATGACGTGGTTAGATGAGATGGACACGGTAGTGGATATCAGCGGGTGCGCTGAGAGGGATATAGTCAAGTTTGTGTCTCAATCATTTAAAGGCAAGGCCTTAGCCTGGTGGAGATCACTGATTCAAGCCACTGGGAAGATCCCATTGTACAACATGTCATGGGAACAATTTGTTGCCCTCGTCAGGGAAAATTACTGCCCTCAGCATGAGGTGGAGAAGATAGAGTCTGATTTTCTATCGTTGGTTATGCAGAACCTTGACTGCCAAGCTTACCTCACGAGCTTTAACATAATGTCCCGGTTGGTTCCGTATCTGGTGACCCCGAAACCAAAAAGAATAGCTCGTTTCATCGGGGGTTTAGCCCCAGAAATTAAGGCAAGCGTGAAGGCCTCTCGGCCAGCTACTTTCATATATGTAGCTGACATATCCTTGTCACTCACACTGGACGCGGTCAGACAAAGATCGCTGAGGAACAAGGATGCTGAGAAAAGGAAACGTGAAGATGACAATTCACGTAGGTCTAGCAAGAAGCACCGAGGGAGCAACGACCACAAGAAAGGGTCTGAGTCAAAGAAGGATGGGCACCAATCTGGTGATAAGCCCAAATGCAAAATTTGCAAGAAACAACACTTCGGAAAGTGCAGGTTAGAATCGAACTCGCAGACTCAGTCGAGAACTTTTGCTTGCGGGATATGCAAGTCCAAGGAACACAAGACCTTGGATTGCAAAAAGTTGAAGGATGCAACGTGTTACAGTTGCAACGAGAAGGGGCATATCAAGACTAACTGCCCAAAACTCGCAAGGAAAGCTGATGAAGGAAAGAACACCAATGCTAGGGTCTTCAGAATGGATGCAAAGGAAGCCGTACTGGATGACAATGTGATAACAGGTACATTCCTCATAAACGATGTCTATGCAAGAGTACTTTTTGATTCAGGCGCTGATAAATCATTTGTAGATTATAAGTTTTGCAAATTACTGAATTTACCTGTTAAAACCTTAAGCGTAAAGTATGAGGTGGAGTTAGCTGATGGCACCATAGAAAATGCCTCAACCATATTAGATGGATGTTTCATATCCATTAAGAACCACTCTTTTCCTTTGTCCCTACTTCCTTTGAAGTTAGCCGGTTTTGACATCGTTTTAGGCATGGACTGGTTATCTCATAACCAGGCCCAGATTGTCTGCAATAGAAAGCAAGTGGTGATCAAGACTCCATCTGGCGAATCAATTACCATTCAGGTAGATACCCGGTATGGACTGCCTGAGCAAGTGACTATGCTCAAGGCCTCTAAGTGCTTGAAGAAGGGTTGTGTCATCTACATGGCACAAGTCATCATCGATGAGCCGAAACCTAAGATGGGAGACATCCCCGTCATTTCTGAATACCCTGAAGTGTTTCCTGAAGAACTACCTGGTTTACCACCAGATAGGTAAGTGGAATTCAGAATTGACATCATCCCTGGAGCAGCACCTGTTGCTAGAGCACCTTATAGGTTGGCACCAACGGAGATGAAGGAATTAAGGACACAGCTTGACGAATTGCTAGCTAAAGGTTTCATTAAACCTAGTTCGTCTCCTTGGGGAGCACCAGTCTTGTTTGTCAAAAAGAAGGATGGATCGATGCGTCTGTGCATCGATTACCGTGAGCTTAATAAGATCACTATAAAGAATTGGTATCCTTTGCCCAGGATCGACGATTTGTTCGATCAATTACAAGGGGCAAGCTATTTCTCGAAGATTGACTTAAGGTCAGGCTACCACCAACTGAAGGTTAGAGATGAAGACGTACACAAAACTGCATTTAGGACTCGTTATGGTCATTACGAGTTCCTAGTGATGCCTTTTGGGCTCACAAATGCACCGGCCGCATTCATGGATCTCATGAATCGCGTTTGCAAACCGTACTTAGATAAATTCGTCATCGTTTTCATCGACGACATTCTGATTTACTCTAAGAACCAAGCCGACCATGAGAAACACCTTCGCTGTATTCTTAAACTTCTACATCATGAGAAACTCTACGCTAAATTTTCAAAGTGTGAATTTTGGCTTCGAGAAGTCCAATTCCTTGGACATGTGGTTAGTGAGCGGGGTATCCAAGTGGATCCCGCTAAGGTTGAAGCTGTTATGAACTGGCAGGAGCCAAAGCACCTACAGAGATTCATAGCTTCCTAGGCTTAGCAGGATATTACAGACGCTTTATCGAAAATTTTTCAAGGATTGCTGCACCCCTAACTTCCTTGACTAGGAAGAAGGTTAAGTTCGACTGGGGACCGAAGCAACAAGAATCCTTTGATATCCTAAAGAAAAAGTTGAGCAACGCTCCTGTACTGACATTGCCTGAAGGTACCAAAGAATTTATAGTTTACTGCGATGCATCTCACACTGGCATGGGGTGTGTGCTTATGCAGAAAGGCAAGGTTATTGCCTATGCTTCAACACAGTTAAAGGTGCATGAAAAGAATTACACCACCCACGACTTGGAGTTGGGTGCCGTTGTATTTGCACTGAAGCTATGGAGGCACTATTTATATGGAATCAAGTGTGTGATCTATTCTAATCACAAGAGCCTCCAGCACTTGTTTAATCAGAAGGATTTAAACATGAGGCAGTGCTGTTGGATGGAGACTTTGAATGATTATGATTGTGAAATCAGATACCATCCCGGCAAGGCGAATGTAGTCGATGATGCCTTGAGTCGAAAGGAAAGGGTGAAACCCATCCGAATCAATGCCAAGAGCATTGAGATAAAGAATGGTTTGAATGAAAGGTTGTTAGCTGCACAGAAGGAAGCTGTGTTGGAAGCTAACTATCCTAATGAGAAACTAGGAGTAACTGAGGAGCAGTTATCTCTTGGCAAGGACGGAATTCTGAGATTGAATGGACGAATATGGGTTCCAATTTATGGGGGACTTCGAGATGTCATCCTCCAGGAAGCCCACAGTTCTAAATACTCCGTTCATCCGGGAGCTGATAAGATGTACCAAGATCTAAGGGCAAACTTTTGGTGGATAGGCTTGAAGAAGTCTGTAGCTACCTATGTAGCTAAATGCTTGACGTGTGCGCAAGTCAAAGCAGAACATCAAAAGTCGTCAGGCTTGCTACAACAGCCTGAACTTCCTATGTGGAAGTGGGAAATGGTAACTATGGATTTTATCACTAAGTTACCAAAGACAAAGAAAGGAAATGATACAATATGGGTGATAGTTGATAGACTGACTAAGTCAGCACATTTCCTACCCATTAAGGAGACTTATAGCTCCGACATGTTAGCCCAATTATACGTAGATAAGATTGTAGCTCTACATGGTGTACCTGTAGCTATTATCTCTGACAGAGATACTAGGTACACGTCACATTTTTGGAAAAGTTTCCAACAATCTCTGGGCACGCGTTTGAATTTTAGTACGGCTTACCATCCTCAGATGGACGGCCAGAGTGAGCGTACCATTCAAACTTTGGAAGACATGCTTCGAGCATGCGTAATTGATTTAGGTGGTAGTTGGGATAACCACCTGCCATTGATAGAATTCTCCTACAACAATAGCTACCATACCAGCATCAAGGCTGCGCCTTTCGAGGCCTTATACGGTAGAAAGTGTAGAACGCCCGTTTGTTGGGCGGAAGTTGGAGATGTCCAATTATCAGGACCAGAGATAGTCTTTGAAACGACGGACAAGATTGTCCAGATTCGTGACCGTCTCAAAGCTGCCCGAGATAGGCAGAAGAGTTACGCAGATCCAAAGCGTAAACCTATGAAATTTGAAGTTGGTGACAAAGTGTTGCTTAAAGTATCACCCTGGAAGGGAGTGATGCGATTTGGTAAGAAAGGCAAGTTAAGCCTGAGATACATAGGACCTTTCGAGGTCATCGAATGTGTCGGATCAGTTGCCTATAAGTTAAACTTACCTGAAGAGCTCAGTGGTATTCATAACATATTCCACGTCTGCAATCTGAAGAAATGACTAGCTGACGAATCGCTAGTCATGAGAGCTTGAAATTTGTGGAAAAACCATTGTCGATTGAGGATCGATAGGTTAAGAAGCTTCGAAGGAAGCATGTGCCTATTGTAAAGGTAAAATGGGATGCCCGTAGAGGTCCCGAATACACGTGGGAGGTTGAGTCCACAATGAAGGAAAAGTACCCTCATTTGTTTCAATAAATCTCGAGGTCGAGATTTCTTTTAAGGGGGTGAGGATGTAACACCTCGAAAATTCACGTCCTATAATGTATTGACACGTGTCATATGTTTGAACGTGTGAAAGAATGTTCTAGAAGGACTAAAGTTGACAAACATGGAAAGTATGTGAATATACGAGTTCAAAATGTCAACAGTGAATAACTATACTTTATAATAACCCTACATGATGCTCATACCTTCAAACGAATAAATCATGGATCATACGAAGCTAAATATGAGAGAAAGTGAGAGATTGCAAACTACAGGGGCTAAACGTGTCAACATGTTTAAGTTATACCTCTGAGTGACCTTTTAGCAAACCCGAAGCTTTGTAACGATTAATTATGCTCACTAGAATGCACGATATAAATTTCATAAAGTTTCGTTATCGTATGAGAAAGTTATGATCAAATTCGTATACAAGGGGTTAAAGCGTCAACGTTGAAAGTTTGTGACTTTTCGGGTAATAACATAGTGACCAAGGACTTGGCAAAGTGGGTATAAGTCTTGAAGCCCTTGTAAATAAATATGAAGGGGTCAAATTGCAAGAATTACGATTGGTTGACCCTTCGAAAGGCCAAGGGACAATATGCAAAAACTTGAAAATGTGAAATTCTGAATACGAGGCTCAGGCGGGCCACGTAAGATGTTAAGATGTCTTACGCGGGCCACGTCAGACGCCCTGATGCAGAAACTTTAGACAGCAGCCTGTTTATGTGCATAACCGACCCAAAACAGATATTTTCACAACATGGGCGACCCCTAAACAACCCCTAGGCACTTAGGGACATCTGTTGATGATCCATGGCCATTGCTAGCTCTTGTTGTCAATGATCTAAGTGCTTATGAGCACTATAAAAGGCCACAAGGTTGCAACATTGTGCTCACACCTTTCTTCAGCCTTTCTGATCATTTCTGGAGCTCCAAAGCAGACTCAAGTGGTCACAAATCGTGCATAGGACTTCAGTAAGTATGCTTAACCTTTCTTAGTTAAGTTTTTGCTTAGTTTTAGCTTAAAAGTCAAACCGTCATAATTAACGGTTGACTTAATGATTAATCACTAATGGTCCAGTGATTAGTCAAATTGAAAGTAGTTATAAGTTGGTAATTATGTGGGCAATAAACCCTTAAAAGGGCACCCTCTGATTCCCACTATAACTAGGTCAAATGTCGGGTCAAACTTGTTATTAAAAAGTCAACAGAATGCTTAAATTCCAATTTATGCATAATTAGCAATGTAGAACCCATACAACCTGTTTGATCATTAATATAACTTGGTAATCAATATAAGAACATGTCTAAACATGTTCAACCCGACAATTTTCAGTAAAGACCCGGTTCGGAACCGAAAGTCGCATAAATTGACTTTTGCTTTGACTTTCAGTTCTGACCCGTTTAAGCATGTTTTAGAAATGCCTTAGAGCTTTAATAGGACTAGGTTACATGCTAGTATAACCCTCTATGATTATACACCTTGGTTCATTAGTTAACCAATTAATATGCATGATTCCGTTAATTGCTCATATGTTGACCATTATGCCCTTTTCACCTTAAAACGTGATTTTTAAAAATGTAAAAGTGTAGAAACCTTAGTTACTGAATTATAAACTTGCACCCAAAATTTGACATCAGTTTGCGGTGTAGATTGAGAGTTATGCTCATTAGCGTAATTAGAAAGCTTCTTTAGCGATTAAACGGCGTAATTAGTTTATAGCCTATTTAAACCTACTTTTTGTTATCAAACTTATTACCCACTGACGTAATATATTATTTTGGGATTTTTGAAGATTTTTAATTATTTTTAGGCTGAGCATAACTTATAGTCATAGGCTTAATCCGGTAATTGTCTGTTTTGCCCTTACGGGCTATAAAATGAGTTTTACATATCTTTTTGACCCCAAACCTTTTGCTACTGATTACATATGATAAATAAATTATTTTAAGCCTTCTGGAATAATAAAAATATCAGTTTTCCATATAGAACCCGGAAACGGCTTCTAATCGCCTAATTAAGCGTTTTTAACGCATAGTATGTACTAAAACTATTTTAAACATACAAGGGTCGATACCTACTGATATTTTAGATAAATTATAATATTTTAATAGTAAGCAAAAGTTGTTTAACTCAGACTTCAGTTTTGAGCTTTTCGGCTTATGTGAAATTACCAAAATGCCCCTACGGTGCATAGTTTGGTTATAATTGATAAATTTCACATATATACAATACCCTACTGATATAACTTAGTAAATTGAGTATCTTTGCTGATTATATCAGACCTGTAACTCAGGTTAATACTTAAACTCTTTTATAAACTTGTAAATGACCAAACTACCCCTACGGGGCATAGTTTGTGTTTAAACTCGTTTCGGGCATAATAAAAGGTATCTTACTGATGTCACAACATAATTGAGGCATATTAACTTAGGAAACCTGTATATGGCTCTTACGGTTACCCGTTACGCTTCTTGCGCGTTCGGTTCGGTTTATGTAACTAGTTTACATAAATTAGCCGAAGCGGGTCAAACCTTATCGGTTTTATCTCAAAATCCAGAATGTGTATAATATACCCATATTAAGCAAGTATTCAAACTTGTCGGGTCTAAATCACATTCTATCCCGGTATTCGCTTAATCGTGCGTACGAACCGTATCTTTAAAACTAACCGGTCTAAGCTTAGGCTTAATTAAAGACCCGTTAGGATTCTAATAGGTTATTATAAACCTTTGTTCCAGAATAGGAGACCGGTAAAAGCTATCTGCATTTGCTAATTGAGAATTATACTTGCAAAGGTAAATACTTTTAACTTATTTTCCCTATACGGGCTTGGGGTACGGTATATAAAATACCGCTTGGTCGGGCATTAAATCTTCCATCATATGGTGGTTAATTAATATTTGATCGGCCCGTTTAAATTGTTTTGTTTGCTTAAAGCCTTTGGGGGGTTAATGACCATGTCCCGGATATCCTTGGCATCATTTTACGAAATGGCCATGACCTAAGCGCGGAGTGTAGGCGTACACTCGTCAGTGCATAAATAAATATTGTGGTGTGTCTATTGATCTTTAACCCGGCACGATCCGGGCTACTGAACGCATAAGGAACATGTAATCCTTTTACAAGTTTATATATTTAAATAATTATCCCAAGTTATAAAATGTTTATGCCACGTGCATCTAAATCAATTTTTAATCATTTTCAAAATGAGTCGGTTGATTGTATTTACCAGTGTAAACTGACGTATTTTCCCAAAAAGATTAAATGCAGGTACTAAGCGTAATAGGCTGGATTTCTCCTTAGCATCAATAAAGAGTCTCGCAAGCTTAAGATGCCTAACGTCTGTTGAACTATTGTTTCCTATTTATTTTTGATCCTTCTGTGGATAACTTTCAACTGTTTGTGATACACGATATTACAATTTATTAAATTTGAAATATATCTTTCATTTGCTTCTGCTGTGCATTTAAATATTGTGTTGTTTGACTATTATGTTGCCAACCACGTCACGATACTCCCCACCGGACCCACCGGTGACACGTGGAAATTCGGGGTGTGACACCTATCCTAGACCCCAAAGCTTCTTGTAACTGTTGCCAATAGTGTGAAGTGAAATGACTATAACGGTCTGAAATGATTGCAACTGGTACCCCGTGTCTAGCTACACCTTCCTTAGTGTAGATCTCGGCCAATTTCTCGGTGTTGTAGATAGTACGAATCGGAATAAAGTGCGCCGATTTGGTTAGTCTATCTACTACTACCCAAATCGCATCATGACCTCGGGGTGTTTTTTGAAGGTGGGTCACGAAATCCATCGTGATTTGTTCCCATTTTCATTGAGGTATTTCGGGTTGCTGTAACATTCCCGAGGGTTTCTGGTATTCTGCCTTAACCCGGGCACAAGTCAAGTATTTGCTCACATACTCTGTTACGTCCTTTTTCATACATGGCCACCAATAAAATTCCTTAAGGTCGTGGTACATCTTGTCTGTACATGGGTGAATAGAGTACTTAGATTTATAGCCTCATCCATAACCAGTTGACGTAGGTCATGGAGAGTAGGAATCCATACCCTATTTTTGAAATACAACACTTCATCCGGTTTCCTCACAAAATTCCCTTCATTTCCGTGTAAGTTTTCGCTATTTAGCTGGCCTTCCTTCAAAGCTTCCATTTGAGCATTACGAATCTGCTCGTTAAGACTGGTTTGGAACAATCATCCCAAGATCTCGCACTCTGAGTGGCTTTACTCGGTCTTTTCTACTCAAGGCATCGGCTACTACGTTAGCCTTACCTGGATGGTATTTTATTTCACAGTCGTAATCGTGCAATAGCTCCACCCATCTGCGTTGTCTCATATTTAGCTTCTCTTGATCGAATATATGTTGGAGGCTCTTGTGATCTGTATAAATTGTACATTTCGTACCGTACAAGTAATGCCTTCAGATCTTAAGTGCAAAAATCACTGCGCCCAGCTCTAAATCATGCGTCGTGTGATTCTTTTCATGTACTTTTAGTTGTCTAGACGCGTAAGCAATGACCTTGTTTCTTTGCATTAGGACACATCCGAGCCCTTGTCGAGATGCATCACAATATACGACGAAATCATCGTTGCCTTCGGGTAACGACAGGATTGGAGCTTCACATAACTTTTGTTTTAACAGCTGAAAAGCGGTTTCTTGTTCTTCGCCCCACTCGTACTTTCGATCTTTCTGTGTCAAGGCAATTAAGGATTGAGTAATGTAAGAAAAGTTTTCAATAAAGCGACGGTAATATCCAGCCAATCCCAAGAATTGGCGTATCTCTTTCGGAGATTTAGGCGCTTGCCAATTCTTAATAACTTCGATCTTACTAGAGTCAACATGAATCCCTTGTTGATCTACCACATATCCTAAAAATTGCACCGCTTGCAACCAGAAGTCACATTTTGAAAGCTTGGCGTACAACTTCTCTCTCCTCAATATCTCTAGTATGGCTCGTAGATGGTGCTCGTGTTCCTTTTTACTCTTAGAATAAATCAAAATATCGTCAATAAAGACTATGAAGAATTTATCTAGAGGTGGTTTACAACTCGGTTCATGAGGTCCATAAATACCGCGGGTGCGTTGGTTAACCCAAAGGGCATAACCAGGAACTCATAGTGACCGTACCGAGTTCGAAAGGTTGTTTTAGGAATATCTTCCTCTTGAACTTTCACTTGATGATAACCAGATCTAAGATCGATGTTGGAGAAGTAACAGGCTCCTTGCAACTGATCAAATAATTCATCAATTCGCGGAAGAGGATATCGATTCTTTATGGTAACCTTGTTCAGCTCCCGGTAGTCAATACACATCCGAAAGCTTCCATCCTTTTTCTTCACAATTAACACTGGTGCTCCCCAAAGGTGAATAACTGGGACGGATAAAACCTCGGTCTAGTAGTTCTTCTAACTGAGATGATAAGTCTTGCATCTCTGAAGATGCTAAACGGTAAGGTGCTTTTGCAATTGGAGCTGCTCCCGGTATTAAGTCGATACGGAACTTGACTTGCCGATTGGGTGGCAATCCGGGCAATTCATCGGGAAACACATCTGGGTAATCACACACTACTGGGATATCCTTAATACGTTGTTCTTCTGGTTCGGGCGTCATTACACTCGCTAAGAACACATCACATCCTTGACGTATACGTTTCAACACTTTAAGGTGGGATATAAGGTTTAATATGGTACCAGACTTCTCTCCCTGTACCATAATAACTTCATCATTAGGAAAAGGGATCCTAACAATCTTTTGCTCACATGTAATCTCCACCTTGTGCTTGGACAACCAGTCCATTCCCACTACTATATTGAAACTTCCGAGCTCTACCGGTAGTAGGTTAATAAGGAATTGGTGGTCGATAAGAATTAAAGGACAATCACGAATGATTTGGTGACTAGTTATAGGTTTGCCGTTAGCAAGTTCTATGGAATAAGGACTTGTTAATTCAATAGCCGGCATATTTAATAGGGATAAGAAATTAATGGAAACGTAGCTCCTATATGCGCCCGTATCGAACAATACTAAAGCATACTGATCGGAAACGAGGAACGTACTTGAGACCACATTTGGACCCTGCCGTGCGTCATCAGACCCAAGTATAAAGGCACGACCTCGAGCTGCATTTGAGGTAGAAGCTTGGCCCCGTGTATCCCTTCCTGCTGGCTGTGGATCAAATTTTGGGCAGCTTCTTCGGAAGTGCTCCGTACTGCCACATCCGTAGCAAGTACGGGGCTAGGTAATCTGTTGCGTTGGTGGTTGGGGTCGTTGCTGAAGAGGCTGAGGCTTTGAGGTTTGGAAACGGTTGGGTTCCAATGGTGTCTTACAGTTTCGGGTATAATGTCCACTTTTATGGCACCTCGAGCAGATCCTTGTTCGACATGCACCATAGTGGTGCAAAGTGCACTTGTTGCATTTTGGGGCTGTCCCTTTATAGCCCCCAGAGTTTCCCGTTGGTGTAGTCATGGCGTAGCTTTGACTAGTGGCTCTCCCCCTCTTCGGTATGGCTGCCCCCGCTTGGCTACTTTCCGGGGCCTCTCACTTATTTTCTGTCGGCTCTCCCGACATTGTCAAAATCTTGCGTCTAACCATGTCGTACGTAACCGTGCCTGACCTAGCTACCACTCCGTGCATGGTCAGGTGCTCCACCGAATTACTGATACTCCTTACTTCCGGGGCCAGTCCGCAGATATACCTCTCGATCCTCTTGGACTCTGGTCGAACCATATCTGGTAAGATGCGTGCTAGTTCAATGAAGCGATTTGTGTAACCTGCACGATCCGCACCTTGCATCTGCTGGTTCCAAAACTCATGCTCGAGGTTCTGAATTTCGTGGATTGGGCAGAACCTTTCTCTCCTTAGTATCTTAAGATCATCCCAAGTCATAGCATTGATCGCCTCCTGCCCGCGTGATTGCACAATAGCATTCCACCAGTTCAAAGCGTGGTCGGTAAAAGTGCAAGCTGTATAGTTTACCGCACAGTTACCCGGACAATTACTTATGTTAGGGACCGATTCCGACTTCTCGATCCATTTCACCAACCCATTCGGTCCTTCAGTTCCATTAAACTCCATTGGTTTGCACTTCATAAAGTGTTTATGCGTGCAACTGGCCTAACATTGTTTTGGTTATTGTTTTGACCCAACGGTCCCGGCTGTGGGTTCAGTTGGGGGTTAGTGTTAATAACGGCGCTAACCGGCGCCACGATTGTTGGAATAACCGTTTGGAGTTGTTGTGCTATCAGTTGGGCAATTTCTGCCTCTGTCATTCGAGGTACACGTTTCGGGGCCATTCCATTATAAATAATAGATATGTATGTATCAATGTCTCATAGCTAATCATCACTTATCACATTTTCAGTTACCACATACCACACAATTCCATTACACATCACCTATATAATAACATCTATCAAATTTTGCACACAGACTTAACCCATAAGGGCTAGTGCCTAAATGCGTTATCAAAACTGGTCACCAAAGTGACGTATGTGTATCAACCCACGACAGCACAAACTACGAAAATACGGAAGTACTACGACTGCATCACTACCTCGACATGGACATAACCCCAGAATTAACCCAAAGGTCGTTATATGTGGACCCAAATACCTTTCATTTAGAATTACCGCAAACGTGTATAGATATTGTGGTTACACAACTGTGGCCTCATTTTTCGCATCAACCAGGGTCGAAGTCTCAACACTGCATCGCCCAAAACATAACCGAACGGATCGCAACATGAAGCCCGTCTGCCCTAAGTAACGATACCTTGATAATGTAGCCGGGTGTTTATATATAGGAAGTACCGCAGCATATCCACCACACCCATATATATGATCAATGTTCCGTTCACCAAAATATTCAGGCCTAATATTACTTTCCGTGAATAACCAACTGAAATTCGAAACATTCCTTAATCGAAAAAAAACACAATGTAACCGACGGTCACATGAAACGAGATTTCACAACGCAAAGCGTTCCAAGGAATCTGTATCATAAAAATTTATACCCAAGGGAACCGAATGACAACGGGAAGGGTAACTTATTCACGCACTCCATGCCATCTCCATCACCCGGAGATTGTCATATTCAGATATAACATATATCGAAACATGTGCTAAGGAATACCACAAAGCATTCTAGTATCACACGACGTGAAGGCTAAAGCCAATATTGTAAACAAAAGAGAAATCCAGCGGACAATCACATAGATCGTGGATTCACGGACGAAAAAATTTCGTAAGGTGCTTAAAATCTACGACTGTATAACAATCGAATGTGAAGCAATGAGAAGTGGAGTAAGGATCCGTACACTTCCTCCCAGCCTATCAGAACGACCTACGCGTTCTTTAAGTATCTATGTTATTTTTGAAGTATCACTCTAGTATATAACCATCGTTATACTAGCTATAAGAATAGAGTTGGTGAGATCGTATCATAATAAAGTCTTGAGTTCTCACATCATAAAATATAAGTAACAACTGTGTGAGTGATAGGAATCAAACTCTAGTGTATATTAAATATGTGATCAGTAGGAATGTGGAATGGACTATAATACCAGTTTTCTGCCTATCACTAAGGCACATGTAGTAACGTATAATCCACCAATCCCAATTCATGTATCAATCCACACGCAAACATCCACACACTATCACCTTGGTACACGTATGTATCACTCCACATATTTAAGCGTGTTTATTACCACGACTTTCCCAACACCGCCTCGTATGAGCAAGTCTATTATTACGTACCGGACCATAATAACCCACTTGCCCCACCAGGCCATCCTGGTACTCGCCAATATGATACTTTACAATGTTCATTAACTACTTTTAGTAGTGGTTAATTTTCCAGTGAAGTCCAATAAGGTTCGAGCCTGGAGTTATAGTCCAGGTTTCCTTAAAGGCACCTAATTCTCTATAACCAATGGCTCTGATACCAACTTCTGTCACACCCCGATTTGCAGCGGAAGAAAAAAAACGTGGGATGCAACAGACACCTGTGGTACATGCACATTGTTTATAAAGATACTACAATTTATTAATTACAAAATGTTGATTACATACTACATGTATGTTACAACTGCGTGTTCCCATGAACCACATAAGTCTTCTAAATCACATGCGTCTATCTCAATATTTGCCAATAAACACGTCTTGAACAACATACACGGATCACATCATTCTCAAGTTACCTGAAATGCATGTTAGTTTTAAAAGGGGTCAGCTAAACGCTGCTGGTGAGTTCCATTGGTTTGGTTGTTTCGTTTCAAGATGTATCAACATGTTTAATTGCACATATTACGGTTCATAGATGGAATTACACGAATGTCACAAGTGAGACCTAGACTGTTTTAATTGTATCGTGTCACACAGACACATACTCGCACCACCTGCATCTCATAAAGTTCAATGCCCTCGGGTAGTTATGTCTAACAACATAACCTGGGTAGGACGCGTGCAGTTGCCTGGCTGCCGGTAGTACCTGCCCGGCGGCAACTGGGTTTGTCAGACCAATAGTACTATCCACTGCCCACGGTAACTTTAATCACTTGTATCGGGCTAATATCGTGTGTTAGTTAATTCACATCATATGGGTTGAGCAATTAACACAGTTTGTAACATGCAATTCACCCCAGAAAACAGGAAAACAGTTAAAAGTGGGGGAAGGGAACTCACAGTCCAAATAGTAGTCTCAGCTAAAGAGTGTTTAATCAACGAATCAGCTTTAATAGCACACATGCAAGTAAGGACTTAAATCAGTATCTAAGTCGGTAATGGTTATAACTTGGATTTGGTCAGGAGTTTTCACCCCAGATTGAGTCTATAAGACACGGGTATGGTGATGGAGGTCAGGGTAGTATTAGTTTTCAGTTTGGCTTCCGAGCACCGGTTCGCGTGCCAGTCAATGTCAGTAGTTTAACGTGTTCGGATAATGGTACGGGAATACCAATGGTGCCAACACGTTGTTATTTAAGAATAATTAATTTTTCATTAAGGGAGTTTGGGTGTTTGGGGAGTCCAGGTTGCCCAATTTTGAGTTTCCGTTTCCACCGTCGGGGATTTTCCCGAACTGGTATTGGACACACCCCAAGTGTCCACTCCGCCCTGGAATCTTCCAAAATATTCCCCGTGTTCCAAGTATAGTATTTTTCAGGTTGGGTCAGTTCCCAGTTCCGGCAGGTTCGTTACACGGTAAACTGCCGAAATTGATTTAAATAACTCATTTTTAATCTCAAAAATCCACATTTATCTAGAATTTGAATGAAATTATGTAAATTTTTATATAACTCATTAGAAATCTGTAGAATATGGGAAAAAGTTCTGGGAATTTATTTTGGCATTTTACTTGTCTAAATAAATTATTTATAAAATCATATTTAACCACATAATTCACATTAATTACCCTCATTGAACCAAAAATTCCCAAAACATTCCTGGACATCCCTTATGTTCCCAGAAACATCTCCAAAAATTTTAAGATTTTTCCGATTTCGTTTCGGTGCGTTTCCGGCTACCGAAAACTCGCAAAAACGCGGATTTTTAAACCAAATAAAAACTCAACCAATGAACTCCGAATTTTTCTAGAACATTCCTCTTATATTCCTTAGTGTCTCTGTAAAATTTGGTGATTTATTGAATATATTTGGTATTTTTTCCATAATTCTTTTTGTAAAACAGTCAAAAATTCACCAAAAATCGTAGAAAATTCAAACAATTCTAAAATTCTACTTGGACCTTCCTGACACTACCCTTCATCACCACACCAAATTTCAGCTTAATCAAGTATCACGGACCAAGTTATAGTCTAAACAATATTCTGCATATGCTAGTTACGAGTTTCGGGTGATATACCTAACGATTCCTTCGATTCCGAGCGTTCCTTGTGAGTCCAGAAGTATGTGTGGGCTATATACAGTACCTACACATCAAGTATAATCCAAATATGCTAGAAATTAGATCAATCAAGCTTTGAATCAATGTTTTTCGGTTAATCGAATAGTTAGGCGATTTTTGTCGAATAAGTGTTGATTAGGGTATCAAAACCCAAAGATTTATAACCATGGCTGCCATATAACACCAGGGTATTCATATGGTGTTCATATTCAACCCCTAGACTTGTTTAAAACTCCAAAATTCATGGATTAAAATGAGTTTTCATGGCCTAAACCATGTTTAATCAAGAAACTATACTTAAAACTTTATAGATTTGAGTTAATACCTTTGAATTGAGACTTGTTCTTGCTAAATCAGCTGGGTTTTTGAAAGGAAAAGCAGAATTTTTGAAGTGTTTTGTGTGAGAATGAAAGGAAAAATGGAAAAGAAAATATATATATATTAAAGGGGGGGGGGGGGGTGGAGGTTTGGGGTGGGTCCCACAAGGGACACCTCGTGCTCCGTAAAACGCGCTAAAAGATGATGTTTATCTTCCGTTGAGTGGCTAGGTTCGTTTACGGGTCCCGCGCGAGTTCTCGATTTGTGTGACGGACTCCGTTTCGCGCGTAATTAGTGTCAAAAGACTCGGTTTTAAAAATCATGCATAACCGTCTTGAAATCCGAACCCAGTTACGTTTTAATCATAAAAGACTCGTATTAGAGTGGTTTAAGTTTTTTTAAGCTTGATCGATCGTTCCTTGCACGTTTGATTGCCTTATGTTTTGCATAAAATGAAGGCGTTTCCCTAACCAGGCAGCTGCTTCGATTTGCGTGCCCGATATCTTACTGGCTTCAAACCTTATGTCACAGTCTATGGCACAAAATTAAGATGTTCCTGGAACTCGGAATCTTAAATAATGCTACGAATAACCTAATAATCAATGTCAAAGGTTTAAAGCGCTGTTAAACGGAAAGCTCCGGTTTAACACGTGTTTAAAGTCTAAGGATACCGATTTCACATCATGGGTCCTTATTAGTGTCATGTCATTCATAACGTGTTCTCGGATTCCTCCGAGATATAACAGATATCATTTAATTAAGCATATAAGTCACACATGTTTTTAGGGTTTTCGCGCAATAAAAGTGTTAAGTGTGCTTTACGGTTTTGGACCGTTTAGGGTGTACCTGGTTTCGTCATGGGTGTCACAGGTTTCCCGAAACGTTGGCGAAAATGGGTTGAGGCTTGTTTGGTGTCTGGAAAAGCTTCAGTTTTGGTAAACGGTTCCCCATCTAAAGAGTTCTCTACTAAGCGTGGTTTGCGTCAAGGTGACCCGCTCTCACCGTTTCTCTTCATTATTGCTCTTGAAGTTCTAGAGGTTCTCATGAAAAGAGCGTGTCGATTGGGTTTTTTCGAGGGTGTGACGCTACCGAATGGAGGCCCGGTACTCACTCACCTAGCATACGCTGACGACGTGATTTTCTTGGGCAAGTGGTCCAAAAGGAATATTTTAAATTTAAAGCGTATTCTTCGTTGCCTTTACCTTGTTTCGGGTCTTAAAGTCATCATGAAGAAGAGTAATCTTATGGGTGTCGGGGTGAATGATGCCGCGGTGGATTTGATGGCCAAAGAGGTTAGATGTCAACCGGGCTCTCTTCCTTTCACTTTCCTTGGCTTGCCCATTGGGGAGAATATGAAACATATAAAACCATGGAAACCCATTATAGATAAATTTCATAAGAAGCTTTCGGGGTGGAAAGCGAGAAACTTATCAATGGCGGGGAGAATTACCTTGGCGAAGTTTTGGGGAACCTCCAGTCGTACTATCTCTCTATATTTAAAGCCCTGGTTAAGGTTATTAATACTCTTGAAGGACTTAGAAGGACGTTTGTTTGGGGGAAAGTGGGGGAGAAGAATAAGCTGCGTTAGGTAGCGTGGGGTAAAATTCAAGCGCCAAAGCATGGGGGGGGGGGGGGGTCTCGGGTTGGGCGAAATTAGAAGCTTAAATTGGGCTTTCCTCTATAAATGGAGATGGCGATTCCGAAACTACCCAAACCAATTATGGGTTTCAGTTATTCAGGCTATTCATGGGCACCAAAGTGACAACATTCAGGTTCCGTTAAAAAAAGATGTAACAGGGTTGTGGAAAGACATTTTAGGAGTCGAAAAAGACGTGTTAAAAGCAGGGGTTATGACGACTGAAACTTTGGGCAGGAACGATGCGGATGGCCAGCAACCAGGCTTCTCGGTCAGTGAATTTAGAAGACAAATCGCAGAAAAAATCGGGTTAAAAGTGGAGGTGGGAGCTTTCAAATGGAACTCTTGGGTTCTGAGCAAAGTCTCCTATTTTGTGTGGAAATTGATACAGGAAAGTATACCAGTTAAGATAGCCTTGATTGGTAGAGGATTATGCTTGAATGATGCCGGCGTGTAATTTATGTGGGTACGGGTCGGAAACAGCGGAGCACTTGGCGACATCGTGTGTCTTAGTCAGAGCAGTTTGGTGGCATGTCAGGATATGGCTCAAGATCCCTATTAATATGCAAGCGTCCTCTGTGCAAGGCGTCTTAGAGGAACTTGCTATGATAAAGGGTTCTAGGAAATGGAAAAAGACTATTGAGGCTATCTTCTATACTACTTGGTGGCGGATATGGAAAGGAAGAAACAATGCACTGTTTGATAGTATTCCATTCTCAGTTGGCGATGTGGTAGAAGGTATAAAAGAAGACTCGTTTATGTGGATTAAATACCGATCCCCATATATGAACGTGACCTGGGAGAATTGGAGAGACTTTAACGTTAGGGATGTAATCATGTAATTGTCTTTCGTTTCTTTTGTGTTTGTTTGTTTGGGACCCCCAGTTTCTTGCTGGCCCCGCCTTTCTATTTTATGAATAGCCACCGTTAGAAAAAAAAAGATAATCTCGGATAACATTGATGTATCAAATGATTCTGGATGACGTGATGACATCAGCAGGTCATAAAGGTCAGGGAACATTCTATGCGGCTGCACATGATCTCACATCAAAATCATAAAAAAAAAACCTAAGAAATCTATGCCGTTGGATGATGGGGATGATCAACGGTTTTAAAAGGTAAGGAAATTATATTGTAAATTTTGTGCAACAGTGGGACCAACAGTGGAGCTAAAACATATCGGCTAGTGGACCAAACAGAGATTTGATGATTCAGAATGTTAGCCCAATAGACTTGAGCCCAGGTTCAACATTTTTAATTGGATTAATAGGATGCATCAATTTTATTTTTTGTTTGATGGGCTCAGCATTTAACTTTCGGTGGTGAAACGAATTAGTTTCTCACTTGGGCCGTGAGTGTGCTTTTGGTTGGGCGTGGATTGTGAGTGTGCTTTGGGCTATGCGTGGATGGCGATTTTAAGCACATTTTTAAAACACTGCAAAAACTTGTGTTTTTGCGCGACTTGAATACCAGACGGATCTTTCTGAACCCGTCTGTTCTTGTTAGTAAAAAAAAAATCATATCATTCTTCGGGCCTGATCCGAGACGCATCCGAAGTCCTCCGTCATTTCGTACGACATCATCAGAAACAGTACGAGATTCATTGTTATCGTTCGAGATCATACATTTCATCCGAGATGCAACTTTATCTATTTTTATTATCCGAAGACAGCCGTGAATCTCATCCGAAGTTGATTCGAGATTCATCCGACATTGTTCAGTTTTCATCCGAGATCAAGCCTCACTTCATCAAGATACGTTGCTGGACTCGTTCACTGCTGGACCACTAAAGGAGAAGACCCAAGGTTGGAGATCGTCTAAACCGTAATAAAGAGAGCATAAAACTAGGGGGGATTGTTAGGTCCAGAGTTTTACGCTTATCTTTATTACGAGTCTTTTATGTTTATTTGTTTTAAATTATGTCTTGGGCTTGGGCTAGGCCATGTGGGCCAATGGGGTAGAGGCTCCTATAAATAGTCTTATTAGATTATTAGTGGTAGAGCTCTCAAATTTGGTAATCATGTAATCCAAAAAGGAGAACCTTGTACCCGATAATCCTAGGGATTGTGTACAAGGTTCTCGAAGATCGTACCAGACAGTTCTTGAGACTGTGTGCGATCTAAGCAGCGGCACTAAGTTATTCAAAGAAATATTTTCTTTTTGTTCATACGGTTTGATCTTATATTCCGCGTTCGATTGAACTGTCGAGTGATGTCACGGGTTTTTCGGGACTAACAATATTAACATTTTTCTGAATACGGGTGGTTTTAAGCATTTTTATGGTGTTTATCATCGTTTACTTACGTGAGATATTTTCTTTATTCAATCCATGTAATACACGGGGCCCATAACCTAGTTAGGGGACCCGGGGTGGGAATGGTTTTCCCCGTGATGAAAGATGACAACGCGTGGAAGATAACAAAAACACCACCGCCACCTCCGTCTATCACGCTCCATTTTTATAACGCGTGGTATTTTTGAAGCGTGATGGGGTATTGGGTGATGAGGGGAATTGTTGGTTGTGGGGAAATTGTTGGGTGTGGTGGTGAGTGATGGGCATTTCCACTAAAAAGGTTCTGAGTGATGAAATAATGGTTGATGACATGTCGGAACTTAATTGTATGTTGTGAGTGATGAGTGGTCACCACCCCTACCCCTTATAGTAATAATCAAACTATCAAAGTTAATTGAATCAACGGTTTGTTTAATCACTTCAACTCTTGATCGAGTAGCATAATACTTTTTTCTAAAGGGTGAATTGCATGTATTCCCCTCAAAAATTCATTAATTGCGAATTTGCGCGGTCCAAAACCAAAATTGCATATATCCCCTCTTTTTTTTAAATGAAGTGTAAATTTTCCCATTTTAATTTATTTTATTAAAAATAAATTGCAGAATGACAGTTTTACCCATAATATAACTAAAACTTTAAAATCTATCAAGTTTTTATATTTACCCACTAGGTTAGAACCCCGTGTAATACACGGGTTGAATAAATGTAATTTTATATATCAAATAATAAAAAAAATATATTTTTGAAACCTCATTTATTACACAGGTTGAATAAATGTAATTTTACATACTAAATAATAAAAAAATATATCTTTAAAAATCTCATTTATTACATGGGTTGAATAAATGTAATTTTATATATTAAATAATAAAAAAGTTATATCTTTAAGAACTCTGTGTATTGTACGGGTTGAGTAAATTTTAGTTTGAGTTAAATGCCATTTTAGTCCCTGTGGTTTGGGCCATTTTGCCAGTTTAGTCCAAAGGTTTCATTTTTAACCTGTGGGCCCAACAAGGTTTCACAGTTGCCATTTTAGTCCACTGGGTTAACTTTATCCATTTTTTCTGTTAACGAGAAGGCCAATTCGGTCATTTTGTATGGCTGAAGTGCCCTTTTAGTTAACAGAATTACATACAAAATGACCAAATTGGCCTTCTCGTTAACAGAAAAAATAGATGAAGTTAACCCAGTGGACTAAAATGGCAACTGTGAAACCTTTTTGGACCCACAGGTTAAAAATGAAACCTTTGGACTAAATTGGCAAAATGGCCCAAACCACAGGGACTAAAATGGCATTTAACTCTTTTATTTTAAATTCATTTTTACTGGGTTTTCTTTGTATTGTTTTAAAGGTTCTGGTCATCGTTTCTTTCAATTGGGTTTTGGTCTTTACGTTTTTACTAAGGTTTTTATACATTGTGTTATCATCAAAACTTATAACACAATACTAAATTTTGCTTATGTCCATTGTATTCTTATCAGAACCTATGACACCATGTATGGCACAATGAAGATAGTATTATATTTGGGTTTTCTATACATTTATATTAAATAATAAAAAGTTTTATCTTTAAGAACTCTGTGTATTGTACGGGTTGAGTAAATTTTATTTTATCTATTAATAATGAAAAAAGTTACATTTTTAAGAACTCATGTATTGTAAGGGTTCAGCACATGTAATTTTATATACCAATCAATAAAAAGTTATATCTTATTATATCTTTACAAACCCTGTGTATTATAAAACTTTTGAACTAAACTGACAAAATGGCCCAAACCACAGGGACTAAAATGATATTTAACTCCTTACATTATATTAATTTATATTTAGTGTACGTCTTTTGTTAATGTCAAGATAAATAATTTTAGAATATAATAAATATTTTAAAAGATTATATTATCTCTTATACGAATTGTTTAAATTTAATTTTATAATTATCTTTTAATTAATATTAATTATCTATAATCAAGTAGGAGATAAAGATGAGAAAACTAAAAAATAGATGTCTCCAATAAATGACATGTGTCGCAAAGTTGATTTCTTTTATTATATAGTAAAGATTTTAAACTAGTTTTTTTAATCTATTTTCACAAGTTCTTTGGTTTTAGGTCTTTGGTTCTTCTTTTTTGTTATGTTTTGCTAATAGTTCTTTTAATATATAAAAACTCTGCAAGTTTATAATTGACTCATTTGCTTTCCTATTACTATTTTATATTTCATACCTCATTTATTTTAATTTGGATATTTAAGTATAATAATAATATGACATAGTAAAAGAAACCCACAACTGATTATGCAAATGGCTTCGAACCTTGTAAATTAATAAGTAATATGAGAAACTGATTATTGATCTTTTGTTGTTAATTGGTTTACTACCACATACTATATAAACAGCAGTCAAAACTGGATCACTATTCAAACAAACCAATAACATCATAGAAAACCGATTGAACCTGAACATGGATTAACGTCTGATGAACAACTGAATATGTAATCGATTAAACCTGGAATCCCCAAGAGAGATTGAACCTAGAATTTTCTTATGAACATCAAATCTGACTTGGAATCGCCATCGCCCCGAAGGGGATGCGATGGGTTTTGAAACTGGAATGCAATGGGTGAGTAATTTTTAGGGTTTTGTTAATTTTGAAAGGGTAATTTTGTCCTAATAATTTTTTTTAATAAAGTTGGGGATACATGCAATATTGTTTTTAGGTTGGACAGATATGCAATTAAGAAGATTTATGAGGGGATATATGCAATTATCCCTTTTCTAAAAATGTCTAAGCTAAGTAGTTTTCTAGAAAACCTAATAACCAAGGACCTAACTTATATTATTCATCATGGACTGGATTATCAAGTTGTCGGTCATGAATAACTTTTGTAAACCCTGATCATAACAGGTGAAGATGGGACATCAAGATTTAGATGTCACTGACATGTGGCAATTATGTCAGCAATGACCCCTTCTTTGGTTTGATTTGGGCAAATGAAATCTGAATACCAGCTCTTTCGGTTAAAATGGGTCCGGATGGTTTAGGACCACCGATGAACATTGTTTATCTTCGTGGCTTCACCGCCTACTTGTTGCCACCCGCACAACCAGACGCCGTCGCCAACGACACCACGGCCTCTCCTTTGTCTCTGCCATCTTCGTTTTTGCCTCAACCACCACACCAACCCCGACAACACCTTGTCATCATTGCCTCCAGGCCCACCACCACAGTTACCAACCCGTTGCCACTAGCCACCATAAAATATATAGCAGGCGGTAAACCTACTTCAATCCTTATTATTTTCTAAAAATACTAGTCCATTTTGGTCAAACCGTTGTGACTCAAACCAAATTGTTAACTTTTTAAAACCACTTGTTTCGACTTAGACTCATTTTACCTAGAACCTGTGTAGACTTGAACCCGCTTTGACCCATCGCCCAACATCCCTGGCCCACCCATTTTGGCAGTCTTACCGAATATTTATCATAACACTTGTAATCATTTTTTGATATCAATGAAATTTCTCCAAGATCATGGGATTAAAATTCCTAGTATATTTTCCCTTTAAATCAATTGTAAGGCTTCATGATTCATACAAACACATAATAGTAAACTCTTACTTTTAACAGGCAGAGAATATATTTTGTTAACTGTTGCAACTTCTTTTGGCTTTTCAAGTTTTCTTATGACTTCGTGCCTTGAGAAACGGGCCACCAAAATAATAAAAAATGCAGTGTTGATCGCTTGTTAAGCTACAACCTTTTGGGCTAAGATGGCTTTTAGTGCCTCCTTAATGTATGGATATTTGTATGAAAACCCCAACTCTTTGGCCCTAACAGGAACCACCCTTTGTCCTTCCAAAACCTGACAAACAATCAAACATCAATACATAACATAATGGTGTGTCATTAGAACATGAAGTAGCAGGTTGTACCGTATGGTACAACCGAGCTATGCAGATAGTGGCAACTACAAAGAATGTAATGAAATGGTTACCACAGTAGCGCCTTCTCCAAGGACTGCTTTCAGGGCTAAGTCAGGTACGGGTAGCCATGAGGGTCGGCCCATTACCGAGCCCAGGTGCTCGCACATCTCCGCTAGCCGAACAGGGTTCGGAGCAGTTCCATTTATAACTCCTGAAAGCTAGGGATAGGTTAGTAATTTCACAATCATCTAAATAATCATTCTTTTATAAACAAGCCAATATGTTCACCTTTATAAGATGGATTCAGTAAGGCTTCATATAACAGATTCACTATGTCATCCACATGAATCCATGAAAACCTGCAACATTCATACAATGTAATCAATATAACTTCCAACATGTTAATTTCTTCGGTTCATGAATCACAAATTAGTATTACATAAATCCATAGTTTAAAAAGATCAATGCAATACATAAGTTTAATATGATAATATGATACCATTGTTTCCCAGAGCCCAATGGTCCTCCAGCAAACATCATGAAAATGGGAATCATTTTAGCTGCAAAAATCACAATGTTTAATAATTGAAGCTACTTCGATCCATTTAATTATAAAGGTTGACGGGTAACATAAAAAAAAACGAGTCAAAAATGGCCCAAATAATATATATTCAGGCATAAAACTATAAATTCATTTATTCAAAACATCAAACTATTATGAAAATATCATAACTTTTGTTATCATATATATGACATTAATAATTCACAAAATTTATCAAATTTTGTAACAATTTTTTTTAACCAACCTAGTCCGACTCAATTCAACAAGTACCCACAAGTCGGGTTTTTTTAACCCAAACCCCTTTTGGCCGTAACTTAACTAGCTTATTCTTTTCGTATTAATTAACATGAAATTTTCAATATGAAGGGAAGCATACCTAAAGCACCACCGTCTTTCCCGAGAACCACACCAATACGAATAAGTGCAAGCCTAACATCCTTATCAACTCCAAGGGCTGTTCCTTCCCATTCTCTGCAAACCTGATTATATAAAACATGTAATTAGTAAGTATAATCATCAGAATACAGTTATGAATTTATGTTAGATTCCATTAGTTCACCTCCGCTAGATAATCTTTACCAGAAGGGCTTTGTTCGTCAAAAACCTGAGTTTCACTAGTACCTGAGTTATTATTGTATCTAATTATGGATATGATATTGTTACATAATTTAATCATGTAAATGCTACAAAAATAAATAAATTAAATGTTACATGGGAACATACCATAATAGCCCACTGCTGTTGCACTAACCAAAACTTTTGGTCTTGCATCACTTGGGGAGTTATTTATCAAGTCAACAACCTTCATGTTCAGTAAACAGACTGGTCAACAGTATGCAAATAATATAGTGCTTGCTTTTTCTGTGGGTCATCTTCATTTTTAATTTTAGAATAAAGTACACGGATAGTCACTGTGATTTTTCAAATTTTTTTAATTTTGTCCCTAGCTTTCTAAAAGTACACGGATGGTCCCTGTGGTTTGCACTTTGTAACACTTTTAGTCCCTAACTTGGACCTCCTGAAACCTATAGATTTGTTGGCTGGGGACTAAATGCGTTAAAAAGTGCAAACCACAGGGACGATCTGTGTACTTTTAGAAAGCTGGGGACCAGATCCAAAATTTTGAAAAACCACAAGGACTATTCGAGTACTTTACTCTTAATTTTATCAAGCGGTCAATAATTAACCCCTCCTTCAAAAAACAAATGAAAAAGCCGTAATCTCTTATAGTTTTTATGCAGGTAAAATATGAAGTTTAATTGTTTTCATTTTCTGTAAAATCATATGGAACCCGAAATATAACCTTTGATGTGACTCTAATCCTGCTTTGCTTGATCTCTTTCTTGATCTGCAGTAGCAAAAAAAACATATTTATTGCTAAAGGAAAAGGCGAAACAATGGACTTGTCATGATACAAATTAGTGGAATGATGTTTAATCCATTCCACAATAAATGGAGAGTGATTTAAGGATACAAACATATGTTAATGTTAATTTCAATATACAACAATAATCTGGTTACAAAAATAAAAACCTCAGGAGACCATCTTGTACTAATAGGTAATCCAGCTAAGTTTACAACACCGTTTGACCCTTGAATGCAATCTTTCCACTGGGGTTCCTCTGCGATTACAATACCTGGAAAATCTTTGGCTACAAGCAATAAAGGAATATTAAAAAGCAAGTAAAGATATTTGACGATGAATAAGAAACGATGTCAGATTATAATTTTACACAAAAGAAATGATTACTTAACTTCTATCTGATGCTTTCAAAACTATCCCTATAAAACATTTCTTGAAAAGGAGATTTTTCTGACAACCATGAGTTACAGAACCGTTCTTAATGTCATACTTGCAAATCCTAAATAATAATAGTAGTTGAAAAGTGTTAACATATTCTTTTCATTTAAGTTTCTTGTTTTCACTAAATATATTTTTATTATTTTATTATTGATCAAGTAGAAATATATTGAGAAAGATTTAAGTGGTAGTAATTTAAAAAATTGTTTATTAAAATGAATTTACATTCAAAATCTACTAAAACTCATAGTAGGCTCGTTTAATGAAACACACGTTGATTTCAAACATCTTCTTTCTACTCTTTTAAAGTTCAACTAAAGATCAGTTCTCAATTTCACAACCTCTCATTTCAGAAGTGACTGACTAATTCTTAAATAGAATTATTTTTGGGAATTGGTTATCAGTAATGTAGACAACAAAGGTAAATTGTTAATTGGGAGTGAAAATGATACAGAAATTTTTAAGGATACTCAAAAGTGCAAAGTCTGCTCATGTAGATAGGGATTTGTTAGGATATTTGCAAGTATAATTGTTATCTTGAAACCAAATACCAAGTAAAATAGTTAAAGCATTCAAAAAATAATCTTTTAACTTCCACATAAGTAGGGTAAGCTAAATACATCGATTTAGAAAAATATTTTTCCAAAAAGGTTCAGCTTTTCCTTGTAAAATGGAGCAATAAAGCATGCATTGGCATAATCTGTAGATGAATGCAAGAAGATTGGGAACTGATAGACAAGATAATCAGTAGCTCATAATGTTGAACTATCTAGAATGAAGTGGATTTCAGAAAAAGCTTTAGCAGATTTTTATATTACTTATATCATTACCTTCTTACCAGGAAATATGGATTCCGCTTTTGATTTAGATCGAGTCAAAACACAGATACTATGGTTATCTGCAACATAAAGGTTCATGAAGATTTTAAATGATATATTATGACAGAACGTAAACAAAAATATCAATTTGATTTATACAACTAAAAAGATGCTGAAACTAGCAACATGCATACCGTTAAATCACAAACAGCATATCAAAACTGTTGCACGATTTGTATAGAGCCTTATAGTTTAGGAGACTTGTTCATTATGAATACAAATTAAGTGTTTAATTTCTCATCATAGTTTTTTGGGAAGTCTTATATATGGAGCGGAGGTTCAAAAAATGGAAAACAATTATATACAATCAGCTAAGTTGATCCAAGAAAACAATACATCATTTGACAAAGTAGATACATAATCATAACAAAATGGATGGTCACTAAATCAGTTAAAAATAGAGAATGTAGAAATAGAATTAGTGTAATTAAAGATATGGAGGGTAATGAATATTCAGGGGAGAAGGTTGGGGATGCTTTAGTGAAATATTTTAAGGGTATTATGGGACTAAAGTGTGATGTTGAGCCTATTTCTGATCCTGATTCGTTATTTGTTAAGAAGCTTAATGAACATGAAGCTGAGCAGCTTGTTAGCACTGTTAGTAGGGAGGAGATTAAGCAGGCTATGTTCCAGATTGCTGATGAAAAGGCCCCGGGGCCAGATGGGTATTCTGCTAAGTTTTTCAAGGCAGCATGGGGTATTATTGGGGAAGAGGTTATGGGTGCTGTGTTAGATTTTTTCAATAATGGGAAACTGCTAAAGGAAATTAATGCTACTATTATTGCTGTAGTTCCTAAAGTAAAAGTACCAAATGTGGTAAATCAGTTCAGGCCAATTGCTTGTTGCAATGTAATTTACAAGTGTATAAGCAAGGTGATGTGCAACAGACTGAAAATGGTGTTGGGGAAGCTGGTTAGTAACAATCAAAGTGCTTTTGTTCCAGGAAGATTGATAAGTGACAATATTATGCTTTCATAGGAATTGGTTAAGGGGTATGAATGGAAGCAGGGGTATCCAAGGGTTGCATTTAAAATTGATTTGCAGAAAGCTTATGATTCTGTTGATCATGGATTTCTTGAAGAATGCATGAAGCAGTTTGGGTTGCCTAGTAAGTTTGTGAATTGGGTAATGGTTTGTATGACTTCGGTTCAGTATTTAGTGGCTTATCAGGGGAATCTTCATGGTTTTTTCAAAGGGGAAAGAGGGGTTAGGCAGGGGGATCCTATATCGCCTTATTTATTCACATTGGTGATGGAAGTGCTGAATTTGATGCTGATGAGGAGGATTAATGAGTTTGAGGGGTTTAAGTATCACTGGAAATGTGGAAAACTAAAACTAACTCATTTGTGTTTTGCAGATGATTTGTTCATTTTCAGTGGAGCTGATGTGCTTTCAATTGAACTTATTAAACATGCCTTGAATGAGTTCAGTGCTATGTCTGGACTGGTGCCCAATATGAATAAAAGTGACATTATTTTTGGTAATGTTAATGAAGCTTTGCAGGGGCAGATCTTGGAAATTTTACCTTTCAATATAGGTAAATTTCCAATGAAGTATCTTGGTATCCCTCTTTCCTCAAAGATGCTGTACCAGAAGGATTGCAAAGTTTTGATTGAGAAAGTTAAAGCCAGAATAACAGATTGGAAGGTAAAGTTTTTATCTTTTGCGGGAAGAATGCAGTTGATTAAGTCGGTTTTATCATCAATAACCATTTATTGGGCATCTTTATATATTTTGCCTACTGCTGTTAGTGAGGAAATTGAGGGATTGCTGAGTGGTTTTTTGTGGAGTCAAGGGAGAGGTAACAAAGGTATGGCCAGAGTTTGCTGGGAGGAAATATGTAAGGCAAAATGTCAAGGTGGTCTGAATATCAACTCTTTGAAAACTCAAAATATTGCTTTAATGTCAAAGCATATTTGGAATGTGCTTTCTAACAAAGATACTATGTGGATTAATTGGGTTAAAAAGTATAAATTGTGTGGAAAAAGCATATGGGAGGTAAGTGAATCTAGAAATGACTCCTGGAGTTGGAGGCAGGTTCTGCAGCATAGAAGGTTATTTAGAGACAGGTTTTGTGCTATTGTTGGTAATGGGGAAAATGTAAGAGTTTGGCAGGATTTATGGCATGAAAAAAGGTATCTTAGCCAATTTGATAAGCAGAAGGGACATTAAAGCTGCAGGATATGATGCTAATACGAAATTGGCTGAGGTATTTGATGGGGATAATTGGAGGTTGCCTCAAGAATGGAATGATAAATATGAGTGGCTGTTGCAATCAAGGATTCCTCAGTTTAATAGTATGAGAGAGGATAAGTTTGAATGGAGGATGAATGATGGTAATGTTGAAGAATATTCGGTTAGAAGAGTTTATAAAAGCTTATGCATGGGAGGTCCTAAGAAGAAGTGGAGTGATATAGTTTGGTTCAGTCAGAACATTCCTAAGCATGCTTTTATAGCTTGGCTGGCTTTTAAATATAGGTTATTAACTCAGGACAGGCTACTGAACTGGGGGTATGAGGGGGAATTGAAGTGTGCTCTGTGTAATAGATGTCCGGACAGTCACAATCATTTGTTCTTTGAATGTGAATTTGCTCTTGCTGTTTGGAAGAGATGTAAAGTGTTCTCAAGGTTGGAAGGGGTACCTAATAGTTGGCCGGATATTATTACTCATTTGGAGAACAACAAGCTATCCAAATCCATTTGGGGAATAATTGGAAGGCTAGTTATTGCAGCTGTGATTTATTTCATTTGGCAAGAGAGGAATAATAGATGTTTTGAAAGTAATAAAAGATCTGTTCAACAATTATGCAGCATAGTATTTGATACTGTTAGAATGAGAATATTGGGGTTGAAATTGAAAGATTCAAAAAGTGTTAGGGAAGCTGCTGATGTTTGGAGGTTTAAGTTTGGATCAGAAGGAATATGTAATAAGTCAAGTTATGTTTGATAATGAGCTGATGGTGGGATGGGATTGGTGGAGGTATATGTTTGGTCTGTACATAGGTAAATATGTTGCTGAGAAGTGGTGTAATTGGGAAATAAAGAGGGGGATTGGTTTTATCTTGGGTTCTTGGGTTTGTAATGGGTTGGGAATTGCTGAAATAAGGAGAGACTATAAAACGTGGGTAGTAATCTGGCTTTTTAAGCCTCTCTTGGTTCCTTTTCTTTTCATTTTTTCTTGGTGCTGTGTTCTGGGTGTGTGTGTTCTCTTGATTATGTTGTTCAGGTCTGAACATATAATTAAGTCTGCGAATGTTATTTGGGAAATAGGATTGGTGAGACTGGAGCTTAGTCTGTGCTTGGGAGTCATAAGGAAGGATCAAGTCTTTGTATGTAGGCAATTATCTCCTTTCTTTATTTTTGATTATAGATCCTTGCAAAGACTTGAAAACCTATATCTAAGACAGATGCCTGTGTGTGTGGTGTTTATTAGATCCTTTTGGATCATGGGGTGGGGGTTCTATATATGGGAAACAGAAGTAATAAGGAGACTGTATAAAACGAGGTAGAAATCTGGCTTGCTGGGCTTCCTTTATTTCTTTATGGTTGTGTGTTTCATAAGTGCTGTGTTCAGTGTGAGTATGATCTCTTGGTTATCATATTTGATTTGGAATGTGGAACCAAGTCTGCTATTAATAAATGGGATTTAGGTTTTTTGAGGCTGGAGGTTAGCCTATACATGGGAGTTATAAGGGTGGATCAAGCTTTTGTAAATAGGCATTTAATTCCTTTGTTTTGTTTTATTTTTAGATCTGTGCAAAGGCTTGAGAACCTTTTTTTAGGGCAGATACCTGTGTGTGTGGGTTTAATTAGATCCAGTTGGTCTTGTGGAAATGGGGAGGGTTCTTGCTTTAGGGTAAATGGTGTAATAAGGGTACTCAAAGCCTTTTGGGTAGTAATCTTACTAAATTCCTGGCCTATTAGAACTGATTTTATTTTTCATTCTACTTTATGTTGCTATTTTTTAGGAAATTTGAGCCTCTTTTATTTTTTTGTGGCTAGTCTATTCGGTACATCAACCATTCTAGCTGCTTCAGCTTTGTTATGTGGGAATTTAGGATTTTTTATGCTGTGGGGTTGCATATGCCTGGGAGTTATAAGGAAGGGGATTGTCATTGTTGTTAGGACTTTTTGTTCCTCCCCCAAATTTTTTTGCTGTTTTGTAGAACATGGCAATGGCAATCAATCCTGGTTATATTGGATATTTGGTTTCTTTTCTGAGCCTTTTTTTGGTTTGTTATTGAGTCAGTTGAGTCGGGTATATTGTTGGAAGGGTTGGGGAGGTAAATATTACAAGGGAAGAGAGAATGGCACGGAGAGATGTAGAGTTGTGGCTGATATGGTAAAATGGGATGGGGTTGGGATCGCTGAGTGGTGGAATATTGGAACAACTGGTTTTAACTATGTTTGGGAAATTATAGATAGTGAGAGGCAGGATTGGTTTGGTGTGGATGGTGTTGATCTAGGTAGGATAAGTTTGGATGATAATAGTGCATGGTGGGATGAGAGGCTGAGTGGTTTAATTTGTCAAAACTTGAAAGTTGAGGGGATGTGGTATTGGCGGTTGATGGCTTGGCATTATTTAGTGTACTGGGTTGCTTCTGAATGGTTTAGGACTGTTAAAATTGGCAGGATGATATGTAATAAGAAGGGGAAGAGGATGGTATTGGATTTTATGCATGCTATAATGGAGATTGTGAGGAGAATGGGAAGGTTTATATTGAAGAGATTTGTTTGGTATAATAGACAGAATCTAAGTTTGAGGGGTTTGAGATTTTGGTGGCAGTTGGTTATATGCTATTTTATATGTTGGTTGGGTGCAGGGCTGGATATTTCGTTTTTATAAAGGGAGAATAATGTTGGCTGGGGGACTTATAGAAGTAGGTGGCTGAGTGATGATAAAAGGTTGGATGTTTTGAAGTATATGAAGATTTTGGATAGAGCTGCTGCAAGGGAAGTGAATTGGATTGCCGCCAGAAGAATGAGGACCATGAAGAGTTGTTTGATTTTGTTTGTTTTATGTTTTCCAGTTCTTTGTTTTAGAGTTGGTTTGTATTGTTGGATGGTTCGAAGGTTTTTTTGTTGGTTTTTGTTTGGTTCGGATAAGGGACTGGGTTTTATAACCCTTTTTGTCAGGTCCCTTGTCGATAGGGATTGAAGGTTCCTTGGGTTGTATGTCCTGGGAACTTTTCTTTCCTCGGTGTATATAGTTTTTATTTTTAATAAAATTTACCGGGGGTGCTGTCCTCCTTTACCAAAAAAAAAAAAAAAAAAAAAAAGGATGGTCACAACACGTAGCCGGATGAGACATTTATACCTTCATAGAGCCTTTGCACCAATTTACTCCCAATGAAACCTGTTGCACCTGTTATAGATACAGTCATCTGGTTCCCCTGCAACAAACCACATAGTAGATGAGCTTTCCAACAACAAAGGGTATACAACTGTTGTTCTATATAATTACGGCTTGAATCTCTTTAATCAGGTTTTTAAAACTTATATGATAACCCTTATAAACGGTATACAACTGTTCGGACAAAGGTATGCTAATAGGATGAAAGTTAACGTAATATAAGTCAATATGCGCTTTTTCAGTTAGGGGCATAATGAATCACATAGATAATGTAGGTATGCCCACGCACAGAATGGGCCACATGAAGAGTGTCTGATATACCCCTTTCTTTAACAAAAACAAGCCGCATTTAACTAATTTTCCTCGGAATTTACGTAGATATAACGAAGCCATAGTTGTTAATGGCGAATAGCGACAAATAGCGATAGGGTACCTATATGCTACATATCGAATAGTGATAAATAGCGGGCGGCTATTTTACAAATAGCGATACACTAGAAATTTTTTTTAAAAGTTTATATGTATATTAATATATTATATCAAAATACCCTGGTATATATGCTATTTTACATGTATATTTAACAAAAACCTAAAATCCAGCAATTTTATAGCTATATTTAAATATTTAATTGCTATTTATATTAAAAAACGAAAAAAAATTAAACTGTCACTATTCTCGCAATCCTTCGCTACAACCCTAAGACCATGTGTAGTGGTAATGCCCCTACCCTTGAGCGTTTTGCGCCATGTGGCAGCCCAGTCAGCAATGGGGCATTATGGGGCTTTTCTAAAATGGATGTAGCGAGGATGTGGGCATTGTGGTGTAATAGAATTAAATAAAAAAAAACACTAAAAATGTTATTGGACAAATAGAGCATGGATACAGGTGATTGGCCCATTCAAGTTCGATCCGGCGTGCAATATACAACGCTCCATACGAATTTTGCAAAAAAAAAACGCCCCAGGGGGCCGCTTGGGGGGCGTGCTCCGGCGTTTTAGTCCAAAAAAACGCCCAAAATCTCACGAGTACTGGTGGTCTAATAGCCGACCTAACAGTAATTGAAACAAAAATATCCTCCATCCCTAGCACAGAAAAAAATCTTGTAACTTTTGAGTACACACATTGTTTAATTAAGTCTAAATGCCTACAGAAATGCATACAACAGCCCTCCATTTGCTTCTAAGTTCGCCAAACATTACAATTTGCATAATATGTATGACAGTAGTTCAATTGAACAACAATCTCCATCAATCTATTAAACGAAAGATAATATACAGCTGTTTCATGAATGTTTGGAGGAAAATAGATACAGAAAATATGCATTGACCTGAGAAGAGCCGTTGACGTCGGTTTTAACACACCAAACCCTAAATCTTGTAAACTGGCACACCTGAAACAGCAAAAACATTAGTTCTAATGTATCAATTTCATTTCAATAAGGTGAAATTGAAATAGAGTGGGAGAAAGAGTACGGAAGTAGGTCGAAGAGGCAAAATGTTAATTGAGGTTCTACAAGCCAAAGCAGAAGCTCCGCAGAGCTCCATTGATTTCAGTGTGAGGAGAAATTTGTGGAGTAGAATGGGGAAGACGCAGGTGGTTACGGTCGACAAAAATGGTTGACGCGTTTATCGTGTTTGCATTTGAGCCACACTAAAAAAGGTGCATTTGAAATATCTAACTATGTGGGAACCATTTCTATTATTATCTCTCCATATCAAGTTGATAACGTCTCAACTCTCAACACACCTCAAAGGTACCAAAGGAGGTGCCATGGTTGTGTACCGCGTTTTAAAGACTTGTTCATAAAACTAGAGTGATAGTGCAAATTTTGTTCTTTATCTTTATACTTAATTTTAGACGGTATTTTTTTGTCTTTATGTAATAACCTAAGTCTCCTACTCAATAAAATCCAAAATGTCCTGAATAAACCCGTAATCAAAACCTCAAGTGCGTAGAAAACTTAGCGGTTAAGAAAACTTGCGATCGGTGAACCAACCCGCACAAAAGTACCCTTCTGATACAGTCATCGGTTAAATGGCCTGTATCTTTGTGAAAGTCACAGTAAATATTAGGGTCTTGCCCTTTCTTGTTCGTCATTGGTTTCGGCGCCTTAAAATCATGGTTCTCCATCATGAGCACCTCCTTAGGTGTTTTAATGAGCGGAGTCCAATGTTTTTCTCAGTTCTCATTCTTGACGGCTTTACGGTAGTCAATTCGATCAATTGTATCTCGCGCATCTTCTTTGAAGCGAGGCCTCTTTTCATAACTGTTGGACTGGCCTGCCTTCCAGCCAGGGTTTCTGTTTTTGTTGCGCCTGCCATTGTCTCGCGAGTTGCCTCTTGAAAAACGATCTTCAGAATAAGAATTCTTGCCACCTGCCAACGATTCTTCGGTCTGCGCAACGATCTTTGTTGCTGCCATGAGTTTGTCCCATTCTTTAGGCATGCCGTCTTTACCTGTGATAGTCCTGATCAGACTCTCACAACGGATGGCCTTTTTGAAGTAGGCGCGCATCAAATCTTCACTAACACCTCCAATTGCCAAACACTCTTTGTTGAAACGAGTGATAAAATCATCTAACCCCTCACTCTCCCTTCGCCAGATGTCTGTTACTTCGGACGTATTGCGTTGATAGCGTCTCTGCTGGCTGAAGTGTGTTACAAACTGGTCTCTGAAATCGATCCACGATTTGATTCTCCCAGATGGGAGGCTGTCGAACCACGCGCGAGCAGCCCCCGTGAAAGTTTGGACGAGTAGATGGCACCACATTGGCATGGTCCATTGTCCCAATACCCCAACACTCGTGAAGAGTCGTACATGATCATCAGGGTCAGTAAGACCGTTGAACTTTCCTACAGTTTGTGGCGGCTTTGCTTTTTCCAGCGGAGCTAGGGCGATGCTCCGGATAAACTTCGAATGCTCAGCGGCTTCTGCTGGTCTGTAGACAAGACTGAAATCATGCTCTGCTGCTTCGTTGTAGACGGCGCGCGGCCTTGGTCTGTAAGACTCATGATTTTTTGCAAGCGGTTGAAAACTGAAGAACCTTCGTCTTCTTGCCAAGTCTGATCATCCTCATCCGTGTTATCCCATTCATTATTGATGTTGCGCGGCCCCAGCCGGTTATGCAACGGACGCCTGTGTTGCGCATTGGACGGATGATCATAGTAACTGCCTGTCTCCTCATATGTATCGCGCGTGTCATGCACGCTTGGTCTTCTTTGGGGAGGAGGTCTGCTAAACTGCCCTTGTACGTTTTGCTGAGGAGGTGTTTGGTGCGCCCCCTGTGTTGGCCCAGGGGGTGTCACCAGAGATGGTTCCGCTTGCAATATTGCTTGCTGTGCACTTAACGTCTGGTAAGCAGCGTTTATAGTAGCATTCTGTTTGGCATACCAGGAAGCTAGGGTTTCACTTTCTGGTAAACCTAATAACGCCGAAATGTTTGGAGGAGCTGGGTTTGACGGACCAGCGGTATTACTCATTTGGGTAGCTGTTTGAGTGATGCGAGTGATACTCGCGCTGGGTCCCCCAGTGTTTGTTGCTTCGCCCTCGGCTAACTCGTCAATGGGAAGGGGTTTAACGTGCGAGTTGTCCTCCCCCGTTCCCATTTGAGAGTGTGTACCGAAACTGAAATCCGGTATTCCCTGACCTGCCATGATCTAGGGAACAGAAAAAAGCTCAGAAAAAGAAGATGAGATTATTGTAAAAATTGGTGGGCGCCAATGAAGAAACACAGAACTAATTTTAGGTTTATTAGTTTGGTTTATGTTTCAACCATAAGGGTTAATCTTCTTAATCCTTCCTGAGCTCAGCTGTGACCCTTCCTGCAAAACAATCAACACCCCGTTAAGATCGTTAAGAGGGGAATATGGGGGTTTCCCTCTTAACCACTCTCTTGCGTGATAATAAGTACTTGTTTAGAAGAAATAACTGTGTGTTAAGAGTGAGAGAGTAGAGAGTAGAGAGTAGAGAGCAGAATGCTTTAACCTGTACATGAAGGTCCCTATTTATAGTCGGAGTAGTGTAGAAGGAGATGGGCAGATGGGCCTTGGGCCCAGAGACGACGACAAGGAATATCCGTCTTGTCTATTTTGTGACGACCGTTAGTGCTTATAGAAGATCTTCGGTGCTGGCGCACCTTGATTGGAGCCACGTGTCCGGGTTTTCGTCCTTGTTGTCTCTCTGACATCAGCAGGTGAGTGGAGATCATGGGGCAGTTGTCGCCGCCCCCCTAATTGGTGCCACGTAGGCGTCCTCGTGTACTTTTTGTCTCCTGCATGATTGTTGATCGTGGAGCATGATAGAATACAGCCTATTGGACGCTTATTGGCTTACTCCTTTGCCACCCGTACCTTTTGTGCTTCCTGGAATGAACCTGCGCCGCTACCCTAGCGTGGCCTTTGGCGTGTGTCCAGTCAGCCAGCACGAGGTCTAGGGCTCGAGGGCTTTCATTCAGGATGCTAAGTGTAGAATCTGAGCTTTATCCTTACTTGGGCCTCGCACGCGGCTTAGAACGTGCTAAGTAGCTCGCGTGGGGTCTGTAGATTAGTCAGATTAATGTATAAGGAGTATGGTCCCGCGCGCGACCTAAGTGTTTTGCGCGGCTTTTTGGGACCATACCCCTTCACCTTATTAGACTCACAATTAAAAACCGAACTATTTAGGATTGAGACCCGAGCATACGCGATAAGTATCAGCATGAAAATCGAGAAAAACGCGCGATTGGATGAAAAAGGCGGCCAGGGACACGTGTCACGATGTCGCGCCACGTGTCAGACCTATGCTGGACACGTGGCAACCTAGGCCAGGCTGACCATCCAGGCGACATGCGAAAGAGACCCTGTCTCATTCCGCGACGCTCCTAGGAATCCCAGGTGGGCTATATAAAGGCTAGTCTGGGACAGAAACTTTCGCACACTTTTGATCTCTAAAATCGATCTCTATATCCCTCATCAATCTGTTTCTCTGTATTCTCGTGTATTAAACCCTAATCACTAAAACGATACCCTGTCCAATTGATCTGAAACTAACCAATGAATGCTAAAGTGTTGCCTGAATAAGGCTATACTTTGTTAACTACGTTGAGGTTTTGATTTTGTGATTATCGTTAGAGTTTGAGTTGGGTTTATACATTAATACGGATTACATTCTGTGAAATTAGGGGTTAGAATCAGAAGGATTAGAACCAGGACTATAGACTTACAAGAAGCTTAAGGCTCGAGAACTACAAGCTAGCAAGGTGAGTTCCTCTGAACCGTTTCTAAAACAGGATGTGTAGTTCTATCTGATTGGTAATAACTATGGAATCGACTATTTATAGCATCTGTGATATTTGGCAATGAATGATAGGATGATTGAGGGCTGATTGTATGTATCTAATTTAGCCAGTAGAGTTTGTATACATAGCCTGGTTATGTGAACATTCTGTGGTTACTCTGTTCTGCAGGATCGGTTTTCAACTCCAAAACGATTGCGTATCGACACGTGTGACGTGCGGAATTCGTACAAGTGCGTGGACCGAACACAAGAACCGTACTCAATCTGTGATTCTATATAAATGTATGAAATCGTACAAAGCACCACGAATCACCTTTTGCCTTTCTCTCTCTAGCCTCTAAGCTCTTCAATCTCCCAAATGGTAAAAGTCCTAAATAAAACACCTAAGTGTCCTATTTATAGGCCAAGGGGCTTTAATGAGAAATCTCATTAATTACATAAATGCGACCTTGCCTTTTCCTTAATTATTACAATATTAGCACTAGATTTCTTCTGTTTCTGCTACGAACAGGATTGACGAAGGCGATAGACATTACTGCACTAACAGGCTCCCCCTTGGATATTGCCGCAGTCAATCTCGTAGCATCTTGTCTTTCTCTCTCTGAGTCTTCTTGAAGCTTTATCATCTTCAACAACATAGACTCCCTCTTTCTCGAACAGAATCCCCGTGGATCTGTCTTCAGCTTCTCCCCTTTCGGTAAAATCTTTCTTCAGGCTCCCCCTTTCTTCAAGCTTCCGTGCTTTTGGGATCGACACCTGGCTTTCCGGATACAAGCTCCTCCAGGATAGTTACCTGGCTCCTTGAAAGCACGTTCCCCCTTGCGTTGAGCTCGTCTTCAGACTCCCCCTTAGACTCGGCTATCGGGATCGTAGTCTGGAATAACATCTGCAATCCTCAAACATTTATAAGTAAAAACATTTTGAACATTCAGGATTGAAAATCCTGGCTCTCTCAGCATAAGCTAAAATATTTCGATCGTTAAAGCATTTTCCGATTGTCCAGGAATCGTGACCTGGCTCTAACAAACTTTTAATCAAGATCCTGGCTCTAAAATATAATAATATGAATATATCCAGGATTAACTTGATTTTCTTTCCCTATCAACAATCTTCATAGATTTGGCAGTATTAAAAATCCAACATCGAAAACAATCTCTTTACAACAGATTTTAACAATTAAAGTATCCAAATCCCTCACAGTTAATCATCCAAGTCCAACTTAATGACCTTGAAGATTTCACAAACTGTTTTTGATTTTTGATTTTAAAATTTCAAGTTTCAAATTAATGAACTTGTTTTATTTTCAGAAACACAATCAGCATACTTAGATTTTGAAACTCAGCATTTAGACATCGATTGTCGAAAATAAAATGAAATCAAAATCTTTTTGTATTTTTCTGAAACATAAAGCAGTAAAGAAATATTTACATACATATTTACATACAATATTTTTGTTTGAGTTCGCGTCAGAGGATCATATTAGTTTATGACAAATCACTAGCACGGTTGAGCTTTAAACACTTTAAGTTCTAAACGATTCACTTAGATTGTCAGTATACAGATCCACTTAAATTTTCATACAAAGTTCAACTGTTTCGAGATACGAGATTAGTGTTTTAAGGACTTAAACTTATTCGCGTGTCCCACCTCAGAATATACTCCTGTATCAAAATTCCCTAGATTCAGTCTTACAGGTGAGTATACCAATTTGATATCTGTACTCTGGTTAGTGCGAGACCTTGAGAGCTCAAGTATGAACTTTCGTTCAGTCAAAGAGATGAAGGCTCGACTTTAGGTGTGTTCCCTTTAGGGAATCTTTTCTTCAACTGCAATTGATTCATATCTTTCGATATTTTTCAACTTTTGTGCAGAGGGTAGGCTTTAAAAGCGCGTAAAGTATTATACGAGGTCTAGGCCATTGCATCCGCAATATCAGAAGACCAAGTATAATACCCCAGATATCAAACAGTATAAAGACCTAGTATCTCAGAATCAGGCAATCTCTCAAACAAGATTTCGGGGGTTACCCATATATCCGAGAGATGTTCCCCACGAGATAAGTAAGTATTGATATTTAGGTTTATATCTCGAAAAATGACGTGTGCATATATATACATAATTTTGCAATGAAATTACACACGATTTGGTTTTAAAATTTATAAAAGTGATTATTACTTTTACATCAAAACACACACGAAAGAGGCAAGTGTACCCCGTCACATATGTAATAAAGTATCGGTAAGAACCAAGTATCGATCCAAGGAAATGGGCGGAGAATTAATACTAGACCTTTATCACTAAACTACCGGTAAAAATATAAGTTTTGTGATTTTTATAAACTAAATTAAGCATAAACAAAAGCACAATAAAAACATAATAGATAGTAGATAAAAAGCCTTGCTTAATACACAACCACAGCATGTCAACTAAGTCAGTTTTGGCACTAGAAGCATTCGGTCAATTTTCCATTTTAAGACAATTAGTATCCCTTTCGGGAATCCTAACATGACAATCATTCGGAAAGTTAAAACGATAAACACACTTTAACCACCTAAAATTGTTCATTAACGTGCAATTGATAAATGTCTATGAAAATCTCTTAAAAATAAGTTAGTCATCCGTTAGGAGTTTTCTAACCGCACTTAACAAGGAAAGCGACACCGATAAACACAATGCAACCACCAACTGTCAAGCATAAACTAGATTAAAGCACAACCGAGTTCATTTTACAAATCTTGCACAATAATTCACCAAGATAGCAATTTTGGCCTAAACTACTAACTAAGCTAACAAATCATGGCAAGAATCTATAACGACACCATCTAACCCGTTAAGGTCCTTACGTGACGGCAAGCTCTCTTGATTAACAATAATTACATTTTATTAAATCACTAACCATTTCTAGTATCATGATGCATACATTTAAACCAAGCTAAACTAGTTAACCAAGTTCAAAGTTTACTAATACAAGATTAATTAAGCTTCATTTCTCAACTATCTTAACTAACCAAGCATCAATCATCCAACAAAATTACTTATAATCAAGAAATCAATATCAATAACAAGGTTGCAAACTAATCATCAAAGATTAACATAGAAAATACTTCAAGTGTCATTACAAACAAAGCTTAACACACTAATGGCTATAATCAAGCAAGGGATTGTTGTGTTTTTGCCCAAAGGCTACAATAATACATAAAGATTAATCTAAGTACTTGAAAGATTAACAAAATCATGGAAAGATTAGAAAACCAAACCATAAACAAGCACTAGACTAAGAATCCGGATAGTAATGGAGCTAAACGGCACAATGTGGCTTAAATCCGGGTCAAAAGCAAAGCCTCCGGAGCCTGTAAATTCGCCTGTGAAGCTCCCAAAATTCCAGAATGTCGAGCAGAATGTTTCTGTTCTGTTTTTATATTTTTTCGCTGTCGCACGGTCGTTCTTCAGATGGCACGACCGTGCACTTTAAGCAATTATTGGGGATGGGGCACCATACTGCATACGTCATCAGATCTTTGACCAGATACGATATCGCACGACCGTTCTTCGGATGGAACGGTCGTTCAGTTCCGGGTTCTTGTTGCACGAGCTGCTGCACCGGGCGTTCATCACCGAGATCAGGCTGGATCATCGTAGCCGAACGGTCGTTCTTCAGATTGCACGTCCGTGCATCACCGGACTGACCTCTTATGCCTTGCACGCCTAGTCGCACCCTCGTTCAATGCCGGGGTGATCAGTATTTGTCGGAGATGCACGGTCGTGCATCAGGTCGCACGACCGTTCCACAGGCCCAGGTCAGTTTCCTTAACAGAATGTCCGCAGCTTCGTCGTTTTGTACGGAAAGTCCTCATTTTCGCTATCATCTTGTCTGGTATGCTGTTTTAGGCCTGTAAACAAAAGTGTAGATAATTAAGTATCCGAATGACGGTTTTACGGCCAAAAACGCATAAAATAGGGGTAAAACGGGGGACTAAAATATGTGTAAATTAGCGAATATCAAATCTCCCCACACTTGAACCTTGCTTGTCCTCAAGCAAGCTGAACTAAAAAGCAATAAAAGACATAAACAAACAAGAACGAATATTTACACACTATTTTATTGAAAACTACTATAAACGGTTAGCCGGTTTGTCGAAAGACAACATCAAAAGACTCAAACTCAACAAGCATATGCAATTATAAAGCGACAACCAAAAAGCCGTGACATCACATTTAATTGACTCACATGTTAATCTTCACACGACTCACAATGCTCACACACACTCGGTTTTATTTATGAAACATACATAAAATGTGTATGTGTAAACACTCAACGCCTAGTCAATGAAATGTGTAATATCATAAGCTTGTCATAAGATCTCGTCTCCACCAACTAACATGCAAACAAGTGTAAATCAAGAGGTCTTTACGGGTTGAAACGTTAGGCTTGGGCGAAGGGTATGGAAGTGGACATTTAAAGTGGCGAAAATGGTTAAAACTCGGTAGTAGCGCTTAACTAGCAAGAAATAATACAACTATACATACAAACGCCTTAAAAAGGCGACTAAAGCGCAATCGAGCTTATCAACGAAATTTTAACATTTAAGTATTCAAAATTGCTCGATTTCTATCAACTTCACCCTATTTTAGGGTGTTTTATTTTCTGTGTGTTTTTTTTTTACATAGAATATACAATGAAATAGAAACAATAACAAGCTAGTTAAACTATTATTTTGACCGAGTTTCAACACTAAAAAGGTTTAAAACATAAAAAGGCTAAATTTGGTTAAGTGGGTGATAATGTGGGTGAACAAAGGTGAACGGGAAGGCTCGACATGGTTAATCCTAAAGGGTAATATAAGGTGAACGGGAAGCACAACACAAAGAACAAGTACACAACAAAGGGGTAATCTAAGTGCCTCTATCACTTTTACACAAATCCACAAGTTCATGGTCTTAACAAGCATACTAGTGACAAGTTCTAAATTGCACATAACATCCGGCTCACTCCTATATCCGAAATGAACAAATATATAATCAATAGGCTCAAATATGCTCACGTAACGGAAGGAATGGGTAAAAGTGTGAAAACTATCATGTAAGTCTTTCTTTGTTTGTCACGCTTTCCGGTTTCCTTTTTCAAAAAATATTTTGCTTGTCGAGTTTTTATCAAGTCCGACGCTTTCTAAAACACAACCCACCGGTTTATTTACTAAAATATATACAAAACACATGTATTTTTGAATGATTTTTCTGATTTTCTGATATTATTTTTTTTTAACAAATGAGGACAAACAAAGTTAACGAAGTTAACCCCCTCCCCACACTTGAACTTCGCATTGTCCCCAATGCGAGACCCGAAATATAGAGAAAGGGATATAAATACTCCCCTCAAGATGATGTTGATGCCACGAGACTTCCGAAGCTGTATCTGGTACGTGCTCCGGTCCAAGATCCGATAGCTAAAACCTGCGAGTATGTCACATGTGCACCCAAAACATAACAGAAACAGAAAAATCACAAAAACCATAATATACATAAGTAGAAATACTAGAAATCCCAATACAAAACAGAAAGTAAATTGTTTGAAATACATAACCGGGGTGTTTGAAATAACAGTCAAAATAAACACCCAATAATAAATAAAGTACTGAAATAAACAACCACCATCTGCTATCACCACTGCCTCCTACTCTGCACCATCATCATCGTCTTGCGTAAAGGATGGGCCGGCATCGCCATGACCAGGGGGGTTCCACGGTGGGAACTGCGGGGGATGCTGGAAGTAGTCGGGATATGCGTGATGCATCTCCCCGAAAAGATATGAAAAACCCGCACTGACCCCCTGGTATAAAGCATCCTGGCTCTGCCGAAGCTGGTCCTGTGTGGCCCGGAGCTGAGCCTGATCGGCCCGAATCTCGTCCTGTCTAGACCGGATCTGGTCAAAGTAGGTACCATGCTGCTCCTGAGTCACTCGCATATCCTGGAACTGCTGGTAGAACTCGGGCCACTGCTGATGCTCATGGAATGCATGGTGCGGCGGCGGGTGTGGTGGTGTCTGTGGCTGGTGCTGGTGCTGCTCTCCCATCTCAACATCCTCATCTTCCCCCTCAGCTGGAGGCAACGGGTCCCAGACCTCGTTGTTCAACCCCTTCAACCTATCCCCATGCGGTAGCTCAACAATCAAACCCATGGCCTTCAGAGACCTAATGTCGACATGTATACCCTCAGTAATCAGAGTTAGACCCTCAACCACCTCCTCAGTCATCAAGCGCTCGTTGTACGCTATTTCGGTCACATACTTACCGCCATGTATCTCGCTGTTCGGAGTCCGCCCCGAACTTTTCACAAAGTACTCAGCCATGCGTGCGGCTAGGTTGATAGGTGCTTTATCAACCAAAGCATATAGAAAAATCAAATTAGGAGTTGGACAGTTACCTAGATTGTCCATGCGACCGCATATCGTATGGCTAAATACATGGTGCATCACTCGCACCAGAGGGTCTCTCAGTCGAGAAGCCTTCGACATCCTTGGGTTGTAGGGGTCCCCAATAGCGTTTTCAGCCCAAAATGCATCCCGATCTGCATCAGAAGGGAAGGTGAACTGCTCTGTGAAGACATCGGTATCATCCATGTCGTCCCTAGTATAAATCCCTAGTCTCCTTCCCAAACGACCAACCGACCATGTATTCCATTGTCCACATAATCTGAAAGTTACCCGGTTCTTGTGGCGGAATTTGGGTCTCCGATGAGCAACCGGCTTCTCATAGGCATAAGATGCGAAGAACTCAATGGTCAACTCAAGGTAAACGGGTCGGTTGCAACCGACCAGATTGGAAAGCGGGCGACTCATCATGTCGTCTAATCTGTCATACTGATTGAGTTCTCGCATGACTTCCCAATCTAACCATCGGGGGACTCCAAACTGCCCCCATCTCGCCCACAATGCGTCTCGTTTCGGGATGCACAAAGCCTCTTTCTCAATATTGGGATCGAAATGAAGGAAGGGATGGTCCATCTGCATGAGGAAAAACATTAGAAAGATGGAAAACAGGAAAAATTCGAATCGAAAACAGCCGAGCAGCCCATTATGAAGAAACTGTCAAACTGATCTGGGCATATGGCACGGTCATGCGACGAGATGCACGGTCGTGCGTCTCCGACGATAATGACCATCTGCCCAGAGATGTCGGAACTGCACGGCGTGCGACCAACGGCACCACCGTGCAACACCGACCAACAGACAAGTATCGTGAAACAACAGCGAGGCACGACCGTTCCATACGAGGAACGTCCGTGCGACTTGGTTTTCTGCAGATTTTTGACCCAGGCTCTAAGTAGCCTGATTTTTTCACAAATCTTCAAGTTTTTTTACATAAACAGGGGTCAGAAAAATGCACCAGATGTTCACGATACCTCGATTCAACAAGGGTTAGGGTTTCGATTTGTTTATGAAGAGAACCCTAATAAATCTCTTGAAGAATCGGACGAAATCTAACCTAGAAAGCAAGAAAACAAGAAATCTACAACTAGGAACGTACCGTGCGAAGAAGGGTGTTAGATCGTGCGAAAAATCGTGCGAATTGATGAAGTATCGCTCTGGAACGGCTGGAGAAAGCTAGGGTTCGCGAATGAGGGGTTTTGCAGCAGATGAGGGTATTTATAATGTGCAAAATGACACAATTGCCCTCAGCCTGACGCACGGTCGTTCGACCTATGGCACGGTCGTGCGTGACCGACGTCGCTCAAACCCAGACCACTTTTCTCAGAAATGCACCGGGGGTGCGATCCACCGTGCCGGCCCTCGGAAACGCACGGTCGTGCACCCCGAGGAATGATCGTGCAACAGGTGCAGATCAGATTTTTCCGCAGAAGCCATTTCCAGCAACTGTTTCGGCCGTTTTTCGCCATTTTTTTGACACACTAACTGTTTAAACAATATTTCAACACAGAACCCTCGCCCGGTACGTATGAAAACTAAACAAACTAACGGAAACTACCTAACTAACCTAAATTACGCTAAAACTACAAAAATACAAAAAAGGACTATTTTACCCTCACAGCGCCAAAGACGCTCCTGCTACATTTTTGTCGGCGAGTCAGTAGCGTAGACTCATGCTAAATTTTTGTCGGCGAGTCGATAGCAAGACTCATGCTAAATTTTTGTCGGCGAGTCGATAGCAAGACTCATGCTAAATTTTTGTGTGCGTATATATACATAATTTTGCAATGAAATTACACACGATTTGGTTTTAAAATTTATAAAAGTGATTATTACTTTTACATCAAAACACACATGAAAGAGGCAAGTGTACCCCGTCACATATGTAATAAAGTATCGGTAAGAACCAAGTATCGATCCAAGGAAATGGGCGGAGAATTAATACTAGACCTTTATCACTAAACTACCGGTAAAAATATAAGTTTTGTGATTTTTATAAACTAAAGTAAGCATAAACAAAAGCACAATAAAAACATAATAGATAGTAGATAAAAAGCCTTGCTTAATACACAACCACAGCATGTCAACTAAGTCAGTTTTGGCACTAGAAGCATTCGGTCAATTTTCCATTTTAAGACAATTAGTATCCCTTTCGGGAATCCTAACATGACAATCATTCGGAAAGTTAAAACGATAAACACACTTTAACCACCTAAAATTGTTCATTAACGTGCAATTGATAAATGTCTATGAAAATCTCTTAAAAATAAGTTAGTCATCCGTTAGGAGTTTTCTAACCGCACTTAACAAGGAAAGCGACACCGATAAACACAATGCAACCACCTACTGTCAAGCATAAACTAGATTAAAGCACAACCGAGTTCATTTTACAAATCTTGCACAATAATTCACCAAGATAGCAATTTTGGCCTAAACTACTAACTAAGCTAACAAATCATGGCAAGAATCTATAACGACACCATCTAACCCGTTAAGGTCCTTACGTGACGGCAAGCTCTTTTGATTAACAATAATTACATTTTATTAAATCACTAACCATTTCTAGTATCATGATGCATACATTTAAACCAAGCTAAACTAGTTAACCAAGTTCAAAGTTTACTAATACAAGATTAATTAAGCTTCATTTCTCAACTATCTTAACTAACCAAGCATCAATCATCCAACAAAATTACTTATAATCAAGAAATCAATATCAATAACAAGGTTGCAAACTAATCATCAAAGATTAACATAGAAAATACTTCAAGTGTTATTACAAACAAAGCTTAACACACTAATGGCTATAATCAAGCAAGGGATTGTTGTGTTTTTGCCCAAAGGCTACAATAATACATAAAGATTAATCTAAGTACTTGAAATATTAACAAAATCATGGAAAGATTAGAAAACCAAACCATAAACAAGTACTAGACTAAGAATCCGGATAGTAATGGAGCTAAACGGCACAATGTGGCTTGAATCAGGGTCAAAAGCAAAGCCTCCGGAGCCTGTAAATTCGCCTGTGAAGCTCCCAAAATTCCAGAATGTCGAGCAGAATGTTTCTGTTCTGTTTTTATATTTTTTCGCTGTCGCATGGTCGTTCTTCAGATGGCACGACCGTGCACTTTAAGCAATTATTGGGGATAGGGCACCATACTGCATACGTCATCAGATCTTTGACCAGATACGATATCGCACGATCGTTCTTCGGATGGAACGGTCGTTCAGTTCCGGGTTCTTGTTGCACGAGCTGCTGCACCGGGCGTTCATCACCGAGATCAGGCTGGATCATCGTAGCCGAACGGTCGTTCTTCAGATGGCACGTCCGTGCATCACCGGACTGACCTCTTATGCCTTGCACGCCTAGTCGCACCCTCGTTCAATGCCGGGGTGATCAGTATTTGTCGGAGATGCACGGTCGTGCATCAGGTCGCACGACCGTTCCACAGGCCCAGGTCAGTTTCCTTAACAGAATGTCCGCAGCTTCGTCGTTTTGTACGGAAAGTCCTCGTTTTCGCTATCATCTTGTCTGGTATGCTGTTTTAGGCCTGTAAACAAAAGTGTAGATAATTAAGTATCCGAATGACGGTTTTACTGCCAAAAACGCATAAAATAGGGGTAAAACGGGGGACTAAAATATGTGTAAATTAGCGAATATCAAAAACAATCTACTAAGTGTGTAAAAACCTACTGGCATATCATCAGTGAGACCGTTGATCACATTTTAACATTCCATTTCTTTAGCGTACTGTGATTGTCTACTGATGTACTATCATTTCCTCTTTTTACACAAAACTCGTTTTTGGATTTTATCATGTTTTTGGCTTTTTCAAATTTTCTAATGTTTTTATATTTTCTGAAATTTTCTTACTCCCCCTAAAATTCAAAACATTTAAAGAAAATTTGACAACCCGATGTAGATAGCTTTGTCTTGCCATCCATTTTTTGCATCTCATGCTCTGTTGTGTAAAGTAGTAATTACCCCCATGATTTACAACACATAGATATTTTACAGTTTGATAACCGTTTTTCTTGTGAAATTAATCATGTTTGTTCCGCCGTGAGGGTTTCGGCACATTCAGTTAACATATTTTTGAAATTTTTGACAAAAATAAAAACATATTTTTGGTTTTTAAATTTTTAAATTTTTAGGGTTTTTGAAATATTGTTTATTTATGTACAGAAAGAATAAACAAACTCCCTGTTCAACAGTAGCAGGGACCAGCAACCTTCTCCTCTCCTTGTGCCAGGCTGCTCCGATTTCCATTCTCACGGTCTTTAATTATCTTGAGCACCTGCACATTCAACTATTGATTTATTTGAACAATTTAGCCCAGGTCTATTTGACCTTAGGCATTTCAACACAAAATGCATCATTTAACTTCGGAAAATCTTTGTCATTTTGTACAAAGACTTTGTCAATTTTGACTTCAACTTTTTCATCATTTATCGAAGCGATTTGTTTCTTAACAGACCACGTTTGACCTTTTAGAGTACCTTTTTTTGTAAAAACGTGAATCTTTTTGAACATTTTGATTCTGAACAACAAATGGTTTCCAAAACTGTTGTGGTTTTGTTGCATCGATATTTGTTCTCCAACTATGTGTTGTTCTAAATCTGGGTGTGTGAGAATTCCAGGTCTGTCTAGAATCAAACCTGTTCGAGTTTGATTTCCAAGTTTGATTCAAAGCAAACTTGTTTGTGTTGTATCTCCAAGTTTGTTTTGAATCAAATCTGGTCGACCTTTGTTTCACATCTTCAGATTTCTGTTTCTCAATATCATCAGACTTCTTTTTCGTTTTAACACCAACAGGTTTCAGATTTGGACACTTGCGTGCAAGATGTCCAGTTTGATCACATTTGAAACATGTTCTCTTTGACACATCTTTGACCTGTTGTTGCTTTTTCTGAGCATAGAACTCTTCATTAGACTGTCGTCTAAATTTGAGTTCTTTCTCTTCTTCGGAACTTGTTCCGTGAACAAAATTCATTATTGTTTTATAATTTGGCGTTTCATTTCTTTTCCAACTTTGTTTCTTCTTATAACCCAACCCAGCTTTCATGTTTTTCTTCTTGAAACCAGGTTTGGTATAAAAAGTTTTGTGACCTTTTCCAGCAAACTTTGGAATTTCAGACTTTTCAATCTCAACCAACTTGAAAACTTTGTCAATCTTTTCTGAAATCACATTATGAATTGGGACTTCAGATCTGAGAATAATTTGTCTGATCCAATCATGGTATAAACCAATCCTTTTAAATCATCATTCGCATTTTTCTCGGATTTTGAGTTTTTCAGATAACCTTCATGAAAACTACCTTCATTTTCATCATGTGATTCAGATTTACCTGTTTCAACTGACTCTTCTTTCAACACACTTTCAACGACCTTACCTACCATCTCTGAATCACTTGAATCATCAGATTTGGAATAGGTTACGTCAATGTTATCTGGCAATTGATCGACCATGTTGAAAGCTTTTTCGACTTTCTCATCATCATAAAATGCAAACTTTTCCGGTGGAGGAACTTGATGATACTCAGAACCAATACCCTTTTTGTTTTTATCAGAATCATCATCACCCGGTTTTATGTTGAAAATTCTTTCAAACACATATGATGACGCATGATAACTTTTTAACATGTTGTTATCCTGTTCTAAATCGGCTATTTGACGCTTCAACTTAGCAACAACCTCAATATAAGAATTAACAACTTGTTGCTTTATTGAATACTGTCTCTTTAGCGTATCAGTTGTTTCAGAACAGTATCTTAATCTACATTGAACAAGTTTCATTTGACTCTTCACATCTTCATATGATTGTTTTGTAATGTGGTAAGCTAATTTTATTGAATCATACTCCTTTTTCATTTCCTGACATGCATTTTCTTTTTGAACACATTCTTCTGTCATTTTCGAAACCTTATCTTTCAAAATTTCATTTTCTTTTTCTAAACTCTTGCACTTTTGTGTTAGTTTTTCATCATTTTCTTTTACAACTTTTTCATTTTCAAACATTTCTTTGCATTTATTTTTGAAAACTTCTTCGATTTTATTAAATTCTAGATTTCTTGTTCTGAACTTTTCATCTTTTTCAGTACAAGCACTGCACATTTCCATGCATTTCTTGCACTGTTCAATTGTTTCATTTGAGCTTTCAGAATCAGATTTTACCTTAGTGATTAGTACCTCAGCTTTCTCTGTTATTTCTGTCTGATTAGCATCTTTCTTTTTCTCATCACTAGCATCAATATCATCATCAACATCCAAACTCTCAGTCTCTTCAACCAAGTTTTTTATCTTCATGTCTTCTTCTTTCTTCTTTATCTCTTCTTCAACCTGTTGTTCTTCAGTAACAGCTTCTTTTTCAACAACTTTTTCTTTTACCTTTTCTTCCTCAGCTACCTTCTTCAAATCAGTTACCAACTCATCAACATTCTTCTTCATTCTTTCTTCATCCCTCTTCTCCAGACTTGCTGTCATTACATCACGAATTATCTTGTCCAGTCTTTTCAGATAAGTTTTATCTTTCGTAACATTTGAATAGTATTCGCCGGACAGAGGAATTACTGCAAGAACATCATTGAAAACCACATCTTTTCTGTGAATGACAGGATCACCATTTTTGTTGATATAGCAATCTCTTTTCTTGTCGTATCTCCCACAGTATTTTGCATCTTCATATTCTTCGTGCATTTTCTTAATCCTGCACCCTGCAAAAAATCTTTCTCTTTCGGTTTTCTCTTTCAGAATTTCTTCTCGAGATTTCTCCTTGATTTCAGCAACCAAAGCACGATGTTTATTCTTTGATGATATAGTTCTTCCATGAGTTGTGAACCGATCATCAACAATATCATCTTCTGGAAGAAACTCGCTCCAGTCAAACCCTTCATCATCATGTATCACCGCACAAGCTCTTGACTTCTCTTTGGTATTGTTTTCAATATGTTTCAAGTTTGGTGGTTCTTCTTTGCTGCGGTGGTATATCGCTCTTCGATAATAATCATCATTGAAAGGTTTCTCAGTTTCGTCAACTTCAGAATTTTTGCATTCTCTTTTGAAATGACATTTTTGCTTACATTTGAAGCAGGTCACTTTGGATTTATTGAATCCCAGCTTTGTTGACGGACCATGTAACAACCCTCATTAAAAATTACTATTTCTTATGATTTATTGTCCAATAGGAAACCCTAATTAAGACCCCCAAGTGATTCTGCACAAACCCTAAAATTTTCAGAACGATCAGAATCAGGATCAGGGCCCCTAAAACTCAGGGGGGGTATTCCCTATTGATGATTATCCACATAACTTGTTGTCAAAATCGAATTTTAAAGATTTGCTGACTCACCTGAGCTACAAACACACGGGGCTACCCTATAATAGGGTGGTGCCCCTCGCGTCACGCGACGCATCTACGTGGACCCCTCGCGTCACGCGAGGGTGTCAAATTTTCAGTATAAATAGAGAGGTGTGGGACTTGCATTTTGGCGTTGGAACGACGTTAAAACTCAATTCGTACACTGAGTTATAGTCTGTTTACTACAAAACACACACAGCACGAAACGCTGCCGCAAAACAGGGTAATAACTCGATCTCTGCTACGATTCAGTGTCCGATCGATTGAAATCAATCCAATGGATGTTTAAGTGCTGCCCAAATTAGGGTTATGCTTTGTCATTCGTCGTGAACTCGATGGATGTTTAAGTATCGCACTTTGTCATTCGTTGTGAGGGTTTTAATCTCGTGAGTTATCGTAAATGCTTTATTAGTTACTGACCTAGTTTGTGTGCATGTTATTTAAATTAGGTTACAAGGCTAATCAGTAAGCTTAAACTCTGCCCGTATAAATCTGCAATATGAGTCATTCTTTTTTTTTTATCAAAAGTATTTTACAATACTCCATTTTCAAATGTTATGATTACAGGGAGTAAGTCGTGGTTATCTTGAATCACTGGCTAAGTGGGGTATTGTGCACATTACTAATTTTCTCACGGGTTAGGCTAATAAATCCTAACAGTGATAATCATCACTACTTAGGTGACAGGACCCAATAGTGGTATGACCATCGTCACCAGGAGGTGACACGGCGCCAGATAAAAATAAGATAGAAGCCATTGTAATCGCTCTTATGCTGTAATTGATAACTAAATGTGTCGTTTTACATACTTGAATGACTCGCCAGCATTTCCCCGCTGATAAAATATTTTTAAAACATGTTTCAGGCGACCTGCTGTAAATCAAGGAAACGTGCTACGGAGCACTAACAAGCTTGAAGAGGTGGCTCAGTTAAAAAAATGAATAAACATGTTTTAATAAATCAGGGAATTTCCTAGTTAAATTCCTCTACTGTAAATTACGGGGTTTCTCCCAAATCATGGAATAAAATAATTGGGCATTTTGAGTTTTAAAAAGATCCTGTTAAAATCTTCCGCTGTCGCATCATAGATACCACGGGTTCCTGTCCTGTGGCTCCTGGCCGGGTCAAACCGGGGCTGGGGCCGTGACAGGAAAAGGTGGTATCAGAGCTACTGAAAGAGCCACTGATTTAAGCCTATTAAGTATTTATGAAATACTTAATTTTCCTGATTGCCATTTTGTGATTATGTGTTTCTATCTTGACTATCTGTTAATGTACAGTATGGGTAAGCAAAGAATTTCGGATATCTATCGTCAATTAGATAGTATACCAAAAGATAAGGGATCCTCATCCCAATCAAATTCCTCAAGATACTCAGTAGATAATGAGGAGGGAATATTTGTTCGTAAGGCACAGTACGAGAAACCACTTTCCCCTAATAAAAGAAGTTTGATTATTAGAAAAAGTCAAGAGAAAATAAGGAAGTCACAGGAAACCCAGAAAATAGGCAGCAAACCACCATGGGAAGACGAACTAGACGAAAAATGGGCAAATCTTTATATGTTAGCCACTGTAGCAGTAAATGTTAACCTTTAGATTACCAACACCTCGACTCAATATTAGCAACCATATCACCAATAAACTAGAAACTTTAAATTATTAAATAACCACTAGTATCTTTTAAAAGTTCAGTTGTAATAAAAATCTAGTAGTAGTTCGTTTAAATCAAATAAATTATATTTAAAATTGCCATTTTGCAATTCTGTGAAAATTAATTTACAAACTTTTAACCTAGAAATTTTGTATGTTTCTTCATAAATGCTAAACAACATGAATGAATTATCTGAAGCCCTAGAAAATCTCAACCTCTATCCTGTGAAAATAGAAGTTTCAAGAGATTTCACTGGTTACTTAGCCGATGTGAAAGAACCTATGGAATTTCAAGCTCCACCTCTGGAAAAATCAAAACCTAAGAAAAGAATAAAATTTGTGGGCTGGAGGCGTGTACGCAGAAGGAAACCGGCTACTAGGAGAATTCCCAAGATAGAGAATCCTATGGATAAAGGAAAAGGGATAGAAATTGAGGTAGATTCAAGGCAAGTAGGGATGGAAATTGGGGAAAGTTCTAAGCAAGTTGAGGAATTACCATTCTAGGAGGAACTGGATCAAATAATGGCAAGCTGTGATATCCTTAGGCCTATTAATACAAACCTCTATCCTTATCCTGCTGAAACCCAACTTCCAATAAACCTGGAACCAGCCATCCCAGAACCTTTAATTCACACCCAACCTCAAGGAGAAATGGACGAATGGTGGACCAATGATTGGCAGTTCCAAAACCTTCTAAACAATCCTTATACCTTTTTCCCTCAGTTCGACCCAGAACCTGCACCAAACCCACCAATGAGTAATGAAAACTTAGCTGAACTTCGCCATTTTGGCGAAGAACTAATGGATGCAGGAAATAAGATTCGGGAGATAGGAGAACAAATCTCCTGGAAATACGATGAAAGGGAACATCATTTCTGAAAGACTAGCAGACTAGGGGGAGTGTGGTTGTGAAACTGTGTTTGTATAATAATGTCTGTAAAATAACTTAAAAATAAAACTTTTGTAAAATAACAGTGTGTACGGATGCATAATATATAAAATGGAAGGCGAAAAATCGACAATTTTAACTATACGTGTTAATGTGATTATGTGCAAATTGTTTTGTTATATTTAGTTAATTATTATTTATACTAATCACTAATATAAATTAATTACTAGATGGCAAACGCTGGTAATGAACCTGTTAATGAAGTAAATCAATCTGAGCAAAATCAGGAAGAGCAATTGCTGAATAGGCAAGATATCGAGGATATCGTTGCTCAAGGAATAGCCAATGCTATTCCAGCAATACTTGCTGCTGCTCGAATTCCAGTTGAACCTCAAATTATTCCTAGCAAACGTATTCATGAGGACAACTTTAGCAATAGTGTAAATGGAGGCGGCAACAACAATAATAACAATAACAACAATATATTGCAAGCCCCAATTCTCAAAAGAATGAAAGCTGCAACGCCTGGTTGCACTTACAAGGAATTTCTTGCCTGTAAACTAGCTGAGTTTGCAGGTAACGAAGGGGCGACTGCAGCACTGCGTTGGTTAGAGAAAACCGAGGCAGTAATTTCCATAAGTAAATGTGCTGAAGAAGACCAGGTCATGTATGCGTCGAATCTTTTTAAAGAAGGGGCGCTAGAATGGTGGAACACAGTGTTACAAGCTAAAGGAAGAACTGTGGCATATGCTATGAACTGGGAAGAATTTAAGAATCTTGTAGAAAGAAAATTTTGTCCCGAGTATGAAAAGGAACAAATGACCAATAAATTCCTAAATCACCGAATGATAGGTGTTGATTGTAGAGGGTATACTTCGACTTTCTTCGAGTATGCTAGAGTGGTACCAACCCTGGCTTCGCCAGAACCGGTACTTATTTCACGCTACATTTGGGGATTGATTGGCGAGATCCGTAATATCGTCAAAGCCGCGAAACCCCGCACGATTGATGATGCGGTAGATTTAGCCAATACGTTGACTGACGAACTGGTACGGATGCGAGAAGAAAATAGAAAGAAGGAAGTGGCCCAAAAGATTACCCAAGGATTCCGTGGGGGTAACCGTAACTGTCACACCCTGGCTTTTGCGGAAGCGTGGGTTTATTTGGTGTGACGTCTTAATACCATAGCACAATCATAACAATGCTATATGAAAATAAAACACATGACAGTCATCCATTCATTAAGTTTTGAAAGTTACCGCAACCTCATTGTTTAAAAGTCGACACATAAAACAACATACAACCATGACATAATTAAAACGTGTTCACATGACACCACAAAAGACTTGACTAAAAACATGGGTTAAGGACGTGTAACCCGTCCAGGCAAGGGTCACACCTCCTAAACCTGGATGACCTCATTATTTCCTACGCAGCTTGATACGATTGCACACATCGCCAGATCCACTAATTTCCTGAAATACATGTAGTTTGAAAATCAACAAAAGTTGAGCGAGTTCATGTAAAAGTGAGTATGTATAAACCTTTAAAGTATGTATAAAAGTCTCTGGTATGTAGCAATAAGGAAAAAGAGATTACCACTGGGTTGCAAAGCCGCTGGTATCTGTGAAAAGGTGCAGGAAAACTCAAACCTAGCAAATTTGGGGTCGGACACAGAGTCACCGCCTGGTCCACTCAACGGACTCAGGAGTGGGGCTCGCTACACCCAAATAGATCTATCACTCATGTCCCTCGGTCCTAACAACGAGGATTAATGGCCTTAAGTGTTGTACCCACCCTTCACATGATCTAGTAGTATAAACCCTCCCTACGCTAACCATACCATGTAAATGAATGTCTGTAATAATTGTCGCATGTATTTCACCCCCGAAGTAGAAAACTGAAAACAGTAAAGAGAAAAGGGGGACATGAACTCAAAGAAGTGCGTATCCTGTAACGTCAACCTCAAACTCGATCTGCTGCGCGACGACCTACACGTACTAATGTCTATTAGACGAACGGGCCGTGCCTTGGCTTAGGGTTTAGTGTTTTGAGTGGCGTTACTTTGATATTATACTTGTTAAAATAATAATAATTATTTTAACTTAACTTTAGTCTTTAGGAAAAATAGTTAGGCAACTATTTCGTATCTACACTTCTCAAGTATTTATATGTGTATTTCCTTCCCAAGGATGGGGGGTACTTATACATGTATTTTGTGATTTAGAGTATTGACATTATATATTTTTAAGTCCCACTTTAGAAAATATATAATATTTTATCTATCAAGAATAATATGTCCCAAATTATATATTTTTCCAAAAATACAAATAATCACACAAGTGTGTTAACATGAAATATATATTTGTTCGCTTTTATTTTCGAAAACCCACTTCCAATACTTTGGAGTTTTGTAATAAAACTTATGGCAAAGTTTACTTCCGAAAAATAAAGTTACACAGTTTGTAAATACTTGTTAGAAAATAATTTTTCTAAGTCTTGGGATTTTTAGAAAATTTCGCCAGAGTTTCCCCTAAAACGGGAATGTCCATGCTAATAAGCATATCGTTTTCTTTTCAAAATCAATCAACAATCATCAACAATTAATCTTTACATTACCAAGAGCAAAAATATATGCGTTATACTCTAGTCATGAACTTGATATATTTCGAAAGCGCGTAGTAACTTAGTAAAGCTTTTAGTAGACTTAGTTACCTTCCGAAGTGTAGTTATTCCATCAAAAATCATTTTCTTAAACGAGTTACGTTTTCACAACTTGTAAACAATATTTACAAAAATTAACTTCTTGAACTCTTCTTGTAAATAAAAGCTTTTTACACTTATTTTACTTACAAAAATTATGCAAGAGTATGTAAAAGTCATAAACTTTTAGAGATTGTTTCTTGAACTTGGTTTATTACAAAAATCCTTTGTAAACTCTTAGATTTACAAACTCATCAACTTACTAGTTAATTTATATTTTGTAAAAAAAATCATTTCATCAAGTTCATGTCTTACTAGAAAGTGGTTATTTATGTAATATATAACCATTCTCTAATCTTGTTAAATCATATTATTAGATATTATTTAACAAGATTCATAAGATGATTATCACACAACCAAAAATCATCACAAGTTTAACAACATACTCATAACAACATACTACTAGTCATATTTCATCTTCAAGTAAACTTTTTATGTAAAGTTTCATGTTCATCTTTTTATTGTTCTAGTTCTTGTGATTTAAACATAATAACATACTACAACTTGTGATCACAACAACAAGATGAACAAGGGTGTACAAGTAACTTACTACTAGCACAAGGCTAGGGTAGAATCTAGTGAGAAAATGTTGAGAAAAGATGATGAACAAGCTAGAAACCAAGCCCTTATGAAGCTCCACACAAAGCAAGCTCTCTTGTATCAACCTTTAAGCTTGAAAGTTACTTGAAAATGGAAGATGATGGTGGTTATGTGGTGGTGATGGTGGCGGTTTGGGGTGAGCCGAAAGAGAGAGAGAGAGAGAGAGTGAGTGAAGAGTGAGGGTGTAAGATTGAGAATGATGGTTGTGATCTTGTGTCTTACTTATAATGATCATTGCTCATATTTTGTCTAAACCAACAAGTAAACAATCTAATATAATAAGAGATTAAATCCAAGAAGCATGGTGTGGATGATATGGTGGGTCCACAAGGGACCGATTTCGGCTTTATGGGGGGGGGGGGGGGGTTGGGTGTAACTTTTGCAACCAAATTGTAAACATAAGTTAGATTTCAAGTATGATGATCATATATATTAGTTTGTTGGTTTTTAGTGGGTGTTATGACAAATGGGGATCATGACTAGCCAAAAATAATAAAACAAAGTATTTGACAAAAATTTAGTGTTCCGGGTAATGTCCGGTTGTCCGGTTAGATATCGTCCCGTTAAAGTGTTTAATTTGCCTGTAAGGTGTCTTTTATCCATATTTTGTAACACAAATTATTCCCGGCACTTAGGAAAACATACCGGACCATTCTGCCAAATTTTTGTACTTTACTAGCATGTTAAATGCTGAATTTTTAATAATAAATGCAGAATTCTGCATTTATAGTATGTTTTAGGCACTTCCCGGCACTATAACTATCACCTAGTGACGCAGTTTTATGGTCCTTACTTCCCTACACTCCATACTAGTGTAGTACCCTGTCCCTGGCTCATATTGGCCATAATAACATTGTCTGCCTATGTGCTGGCATTGTCAGCATTATTTCTGAATCAACTGTTTAGTGTGCTAACTGTGCTGTGTGCATCAAGTATGCCACTAATGTTTGTGTGTAATAAATGGAGTGACTGTATGAAATATGATGCACATGTATGTATGATACAAAAATCATAAAGCAGTTTAAATTGTCAGTTGTAATCAAGCACAGTCGTTAAGCATATAATAAAAATTAATTAATTGTACAGTAACTGTTGTGAGGGTTGTCACATTCTCCCCCCGTTAAGAAAATTTTGTCCCGAAATTTTAGGTTCTGCTTCTAGTTGCAGGGGTCTTGCGGAATAAATGTGGGTACTTGGCCTTCATATGATCCTCACGTTCCCATGTGAATTCTGGGTCGTGTCGTGCATTCCATCGAACTTTGACGAGCTTGACACTACTCCTGCGGGTTTTGTTAACTTTCCAATCCGTAACCTCAATGGGTTCTTCGGTAAAGTGGAGCGTATCGTCGATATGAACTTCATCCGCAGGAATGATAACTGTCTCTTGTGTTGGACTCTTTTTCAGGTTCGATACATGGAATGTATCATGAACGCCATTAAGTTCAGCAGGTAAGTCCAACTTGTATGCTACAAGCCCAATCCTTTGCAGGATTCTGAAAGGGCCAATGTAACGCGGATTCAACTTCCCACGCTTCCCAAAGCGTGCCACACCCTTCCAGGGTGAAACCTTTAACAAAACCATATCCCCAACTTGAAACTCCAAAGGTTTCCTCCTTTGGTTTGCATAGCCTTTCTGTCCGTCACGAGCCGCCTTGATTCGCTCTCGGATCTGTGCAATCTTGTCAGTCGTCTCTTGGACCAATTCCGGCCCAACCAGCTGTCTATTACCCGCATCAGCCCAGCATAGCGGTGATCGGCACTTACGTCCATAAAGAGCTTCAAATGGCGCGGCTCCAATACTGGTGTGGTAGCTGTTGTTGTACGAAAATTCGACCAATGGTAAGTGATTGTCCCAGCTACCACCTAGGTCCATTACACATGCTCTCAGCATATCTTCCAATGTCTGAATAGTTCTCTCGCTCTGGCCATCAGTTTGTGGGTGAAAAGCAGTGCTTAGATTCAACTGCGAGCCAAAAGCTTCTTGGAAGGATTGTCAAATCCTTGATACAAATCTCCCATCTATATCTGAGATGATTGAGAGAGGCACTCCATGTCGTGCAACTATCTCTCGCATGTATATTTCAGCTAGTTTACTCGTGTTGTCTTTTTCCTTGATTGGCAAAAAGTGCGCAGATTTCGTTAGACGGTCTACTATCACCCAAATTGTATCGTGACCCTTGGGCGTATTTGGCAATTTCGTTATGAAATCCATTGAAATCTGTTCCCATTTCCATTTGGGTATTTTAGGTTGCTGTAGAAGACCTGAGGGCTTTTGGTATTCGACCTTTACCTTCGCGCACGTTAAGCATTTGCTAACATATACCGCAACATCGCCTTTCATCCTTGGCCACCAATAGAAATCCTTGAGATCTTGGTACATTTTATCCGCCCCTGGATGAATCGAGTACCGTGACTTGTGAGCCTCATTGAAAATAACCTTTCTCAATCCACCAAACAGAGGAACCCAAATTCGTTTCATGACGCACAAAGTTCCTTCCCCGTTTGGTACCAACTGCTTCTCCATCCCACGGAGATATTCGTCCTCAATATTCCTTTCTTTCAAAGCTTCTCTTTGCGCAGCACGAATGCGCAAAGAGAGGTCTGTCTGGACAATCATTTCCAAAGCCCTAACCCTTATGGGCTTGATCCTTTCTTTTCGACTTAGGGCATCGGCGACCACATTCGCCTTCCCTGGATGATACTTGATCTCACAGTCGTAGTCGTTCAATAGTTCAACCCAGCGTCTTTGCCTCATGTTAAGCTCCTTTTGGTTAAATATGTGCTGTAAGCTCTTGTGATCGGTGAAGACTGTACATCGCGTGCCATATAGATAATGTCACCAGATCTTCCACGCAAATACCACCGCGCCTAACTCTAAGTCATGCGTGGTATAATTTTTCTCGTGTACCTTCAGCTGGCGTGAAGCATAGGCTATAACTTTCTGTCGCTGCATCAACACGCCGCCCAGCCCTTGACGCGAAGCATCACAATATACCACGATGTCGTCCGTGCCTTCGGGTAGAGCTAAAATCGGTGCGTCACAAAGCTTGTTCTTCAACAATTGAAATGCCTCTTCTTGTTTGTCACCCCAATCAAACTTCTTGTCTTTCTGTGTGAGAGCGGTTAGAGGTTGAGCGATTTTCGAGAAATCCTCAATGAACCTTCGATAATAACCAGCCAAACCTAAGAACTGTCGAATCTCGGTTGGCGTCTTTGGAGTCTCCCAGTTCTTGATCACCTCGATCTTTGTGGGATCAACATGAATTCCATTTCCATTAACCACATGACCAAGAAACTACTTCGCGTAGCCAAAACTCACACTTCGAGAACTTAGCGTACAACTTCTCCTAAGTAGCTCTAGAATAGCTCTTAAGTGTTGTTCGTGCTCATCCTTTGTCTTTGAGTAAATTAAAATGTCATCGATGAACACAATCACGAACTTGTCGAGGTACGACTTACAAACTCTATTCATTAAATCCATAAAAACGACTGGCGCGTTTGTCAACCCAAACGGCATAACCAGGAACTCGTAATGTCCATAACGAGTCCTAAAGGCCGTCTTCGGGATACTTTCCTCTTGTATCCTTAGTTGATGATATCCTGAGCGAAGATCGATCTTTGAATAGAAACTTGAACCTTGAAGTTGGTCGAACAGGTCATCAATCCTTGGCAAAGGATATCTGTTCTTGATAGTCAACTTATTAAGCTCGCGGTAGTCTATACACATATGAAAACTACCATCCTTCTTCTTGACGAACAGAACTGGAGCTCCCCAAGGTGAGAAGCTTGGTCTGATGAATCCTTTGTCTAACAGCTCCTGGAGTTGCGTTGACAACTCCTGCATCTCCGAAGGCGCAAGTCTATAGGGTGCCTTGGCTACAGGCGCGGCGCCTGGAACCAAGTCAATGTGGAAATCAACTTGTCGCTGTGGCGGCAATCCTGGCAAGTCTTCTGGAAAGACTTCAGGATATTCTCTTATGACCGGAATGTCTTCGATCTTTAGCTCCGCGGCTTCTTTATTCACGATGTGTGCCAAGAATGCAACACATCCCTTTCGTAAACACTTTCTAGCTTTCAGACAGCTAATGATCCTTAGAGGCGTATCGCGTTTTTCTCCATGAACTACGATCGTCTCTCCATCTGCCATTAGGATTCGGATGGTCTTCTCGTGACAAACGATCTCGGCTTTGTTGCTTGACAACCAATCCATCCCTACTACCACGTCGAAGCTTCCCAACTCGACTGGCAGTAGGTCTAGCGTAAATTCGTGTCCTCCCAGTTCTATCACGCATCCTCTGATGACTTCACCCGTTTCAACTAGTTTCCCATTCGCCAATTCAATCGAGTACGGAACGTCTAACTTACTAGTGGTCAACCCAAGTATATTCTTAAATTCTAACAATACGAAACTATAATCGGCACCAGTATCAAACAGAACAGATGCAAAGCGTTGGTTTATAGGGAACGTACCAGTGACAACGTTTGGATCCTGGCGCGCTTCCCTTGCGCCAATGTTAAAGACTCTGCCTTGCGCCTGATTCAGTTTTGGGCATTCCCTTTTAAAGTGCCCAACGTCTCCACAGTTGAAGCATCCTGGTCCTCGACCATTCCCACCTCGATTTCCGTTTGTTCCCCGGTTACCAGCTTGATTTACGACATTTCCACGATTACCATTTCCTCCATTATTTCCTTGCGGCCGGTTTCCATTACCACCACGGTTGTTGTTATTGAAACCCCTTTGGCCACCCTGGCCTGAACCACCCCAACATGTATCCTTCGAGTGGCCGTTCTTCCCAGATGACTCGCACTTCCTCAATTTACACTGGCCAGAATGATGGCGCTGGCATATATCACACTTGGGCAGAGTGCCCATGTAACCCTTTCCTCTGCTTTCATCACCGGTTTTGGCCCTAGCCGGTGCGCTTGACTCACCCTTTCTGTTCACACTGCTTGTACCTTGCTTGAAGTTGGAAAATTTCCGTTTGTTTTCACCAGACGACTCAACATGTGTTTCCTTGTTCTTTGGTTCAGAAACTGAGAACTTGTTCAACCTAATGGCCTCCTCAGTAAGCGCCACACTGAGGTCGATGGCTTCCGTAATCATTACAGGCTTGGACGTGGTAACCATACTCATGATCTGGGGTGCCAGTCCCCAAATGAAGCGCTCGACTCGTTTAAATTCGGGCATGACCATGTATGGCACTACATGAGACAAATCATGAAACCTTTGAGCATATTCCGCAATCTTGGGACCTTCCATTCTTAGGTGCCAGAACTCAGTCTCTAGCTTCTGTATTTCAGCTCGCGAGCAGTACTTCTTCCTCATGAGTTCTTTTAGCTCAGCCCATGTTAGTGCGTATGCTGTCGCTTCTCCTAAAGTTTGCACTTGCAGGTTCCACCACGATAGGGCACCATCCAGAAACAGCCCTGAGATGTAGGTAACTTGTTGCTAGGGAGCACACTTGCTCATTCTTAGGACAGAGTCTGTCTTCTCAGCCCACCTAACAAACGCAACAGCACCTCCAGTGCCGTTGAAATTCACGGGCTTGCAGTCGAGGAATTGCTTGTAGGTGCACCCTGCACATACGTCAGATTTTACAAATGATATCAGCAGACGTGCTAGAAATATCCAAATGTATCGTAATATGTTTCAGGCAACTTGACATTACCATTTGGTGAATTATGTGACAACTCGAGTTTCCAAGATTTCCAGTGTCGCACTATTGCACGTTAATTGTTTAGTTTGTTTGTTGACATGACTTGTCAAGTTTCACAATCGTACACGTTGTAATATGTTAAATCGTACTTAATCGTAAGTGTATTTCATATATAATTGAGGTGCTATATAAGTGTTATTGTTATGTGTATATTATACATATCTTGCTTAAATAATAAAACATTGGCCAATAACCTAACCAACATGAAAACACCCTTCAGTGATGAAAACACTTTAGTGTTTTCGTCCAGCAATGTTTGGCGAAAACAAAGATGGGCCTTAGGCCCAGTAGTGAATTATATATATTTCTTTTTATCACAATCTTCTCGGATAAGTTTTCAATCGGCAAACCCTAGAGCTTTCCCCCTGTGTGCGACGGCAGTGGAGACAAAACCCCCTAGAGGCAACATCATCTTTGCCGATCGAGTCTCTCGGTTAGTGGATCGGACATTATATTGTTTCTTGTTTTGCTCATTTATGATTATACATGGATTTGATTAACAAATAGTATAGCATTCATAACATAGTCAAAGGGGTTTAAATGCTTTTGAAGGTGAACATGTGCAGACTGCATTAACTGATCATTTCAGAAGTCATGTGATATTAATACATAATTCAATGTAACTAAATATTGGGGGTCCAATACATTTGATGTCATGTGATCTGACAAAGTGGGTATCTCTTGAACATGTGTATTTTATTACCATAAATGCTCGATTAATGATAGTCTAGAACTCAATGATTTCAAAAGCCGATGTATCTGTTAGTTATTTAGGGAGTTTGGGGATTTTAAAAACCTGCTGTTGTTGATGATGATGATGAGTAAACCAACGAAATCACTAAGGGATTTCGGCACCCTAGTGATTTCGTCCCACACATACTCAACGAAAACACCCCCACAATACAAACTGGACGAAATCACTTTAAGTGATTTCCGGCCCACATAGGGGATTTCGGCCCAATGAGGGTTTTCGTCCCTTAAGGGGATTTCGGCTCTTGTAGATTTCGACTCATAGTGTTTTCGGCCCAACTCTGTTGTTATCAACCTGTTAAGTTTTTAATTTCAGTAAACTCAGTTAGTATGTTAGTTCTGTTAATATGTTAACTGGGTTACATATGTAAAGCTTGAATTACATGAATGTGACTAACTGTTTGTATGTTGCATCATATTAACTGTCAAACACTTCTGTTAGTCTGTTAATGTATAACCTTGTCAAAGTGGACTGTGAAAGCCTTTATGTGAAACATGAATTGCATAAGTTGGGTTAACTGTTTACATAGTACAAGATGCAAATTGCTAGGCACACTTTGTGATATTACTGTGATGATAGTTACATGTGAAATATTACGAACGTGAACTGATTGAGTATACGTGCACTATAGGACTTGACTGATTTATTGTGAGCACTTAACTTAGCATACCGAGCAAACCAAGGTGAGTTCACACTCTTACCAAGGCATGGGATTCCCGGGGTTGGGAATGGGATTGAAGGAATGGATTTGTACTTACAATGTTACTAGACTATCTACCATCGTCCTCGGATGCGCAGGATACATACGTAAAACCTACGTATACTTGTACACATCACTGTCCTCAGGTTGCGAAGGACACTTACGTAAAACCTACGTAAACTTATACTCATTACCGCCTCGGGTTGTGTCAGGCACTTACGTAAAACCTACGTAAACCCCCGCGTACCCCTGTCCTCGGTTGTGAAGGACACTTACGTAAAACCTACGTAAACTTTGTACGTACTACTGTTCTCGGTAAGAAGAACACTTATGGTTGCAAATAGTCTAGTGTATATGCAAACATGGGAAGCCCCCACTAATAGAACATACTATCGGCCCAGTAGGGCCACACGTTACGAAACGAACTTGCTTTTACGAACTTACTTACTGTGAACTCGCTCAACTAGTTGTTGACTCTCTGTTACATGCCTTGCAGGTCGTTAGATTTTCATGGAGCTTGCACGGGAGGCACGGTCGTTGTGGACATGGATCGTGAATGTGTGGTTAAACATTATGACATTTTGTACTTAATATTACGTTGGGTTTTACATTATTGCTTCCGCTACACACTTGTTTATGTTTGGTTTTGAAAACACCTATCGTATTGATGAATGACTTTTACTATTTACTTATATGTTCAATATGATTGGTGGCTTGATCCTGGTCAGTCACGCCTCCAAGCGGTGGTACTCCGCGTGTGGATTTTGGGGGTGTGACAGATTGGTATCAGAGCCATTGGTTATAGAGAACTCGGTTTTAACAAGGGGAAAACGTTTTTGTTAAAACCAGACTATAACCAGAACAGTGCTCAATGATCCACAACGACGCTTCGCTCCACGTGCAAGACTCAACATCCTAGGTAATATGGTACATGTCTTATTGCCTACTTGCTAGAATTGCATAGAACTTTGCTCAGGGTATGCTTAGATTAACGTAACACTATTGCATGAGAACACTTGTGTGTTTACTCTCTTATGTCATCGCACTACTCGCGAACCTCTCTCACCTATGTTATATTTGCTATGAAGATCATGGCTGGACGCATTAACATGACACAAGCCCAGTTGACGGCTCTTATTAACGAACGAGTTGCTGCGGCACTTGCAGCCGCACAAGAAGGAGGTCAACACGCTCAGCCACCTGTTTGCACCTTCAAAACTTTCATGGACTGTCGTCCTACTACTTTTAGTGGCACGGAAGGAGCGGTTGGACTCCTCCATTGGTTTGAAAAGCTCGAGTCCGTATTTGAAATGTGTGAATGCCCTGAGGCTCGCAGGGTGAAGTACGCCACTGGTACTCTAGAAGGCATTGCGCTGACTTGGTGGAATGCGCAAGTTCAGATGTTAGGGTTGGCTGTTGCAAACGCCACACCCTGGAATGATTTTAAGGAATTGATCAGAGAGGAATACTGTAGCCGTGATGATATTCATAAGCTGGAGGTAGAGTTTTACCACTTGAAAATGACGGGGTCAGAAATTGAAGCGTACACCAGAAGATCGAATGAGTTGGCTATTCTGTGTCCTACTATGGTAGACCCTCCCATTAAGCGTATTGAACTGTATCTCAAGGGTCTGGTACCAGAAATTCAAAGTCACGTAACCTCAGCGAATCTTGGCACCATACAACAAATCGTCAAGCTAGCTCACCGCCTCACCGATCAGGCAGTGGAACAGAACAAGCTGCCTAAACGTATCAGCGCTACTACTACTGCTACTGTTTCAGCAACTACTCCTGCTACCCCCAGTGATAACAAGAGAAAATGGGAGGGGGATTCCAGCAAAGGTTCAGCTTCAGTACAGTCTTAAGTTCAGCAGCGAAAGACTGACAACTATCAGAGCCCTAGTCAGCAATCTTCGGGCAGTCACAGGCAGGGTGGTTATCGAGGGAACCTCCCAAGGTGTAACAACTGTAACAGGCATCACAGTGGCCAGTGCAACAAGGGTCGTTGTCAGAGGTGCCTCAAGATGGGCCATGAGGCCAAGGATTGTAGGAGCCTGCGGCCTGCGAATCAGAATCAGCAGCAGCAGCAAGCACCGCAGAATCAGCAACAGGGCAACAAAGGATGTTTTCATTGTGGTGCTGAAGGTCACTTCAAAAGACACTGCCCTCAGTTAAACCGAAACCAGAACAACAACAACAACCAGGGCAATGGGAACAACAACAACGGAGGAGACAACAATGATGGGAACAACGGCGCTAGGGGTCGAGCATTTGTGATTGGTCAGGCTGATGCAAGGAACGATCCTAATGTGGTTATGGGTAAGTTTCTTCTCGACGACTTTTATGTTACTGTATTGTTTGATTCGGGTGCGGATACCAGTTACATGTCTCTGAAGGTTAGTAAAATGCTTAAGCGCGCACCAACACTTTTGAACACCAAACATGTCGTAGAGTTAGCTAATGGAAAAAGTCTAGAAGCCACACACATAGTTCAGGGTTGTAATCTTATCCTCGCTGGTCAGACTTTCTCTATCGATCTCATTCCTATAACTCTGAGTAGTTTTGACATCGTCATTGGTATGGATTGGTTATCCCAACAACAAGCAGAAATCCTATGCAAGGAGAAGATCATTCGTATTCCCCGTACTGGCAAAGAACCTCTTGAAGTTCAAGGCGACAAGAGTGGTGTCGTGAGTGGCATCATCTCCTTCTTGAAGGCACAGAAGTGTTTGCGAAAGGGCCACACAGCTATTTTAGCGCTCGTTACTGATACATCGACGACAGAGAAGAAGTTAGAGGATATCCCAGTTGTACGTGATTTTCCTCAAGTGTTTCCTGAGGAGTTACCTGGGCTACCGCCCCATCGCCAGGTCGAATTTCAGATCGAGCTAGCTCCTGGAGCAGCACCCATAGCTCGAGCGCCTTACCGCTTAGCTCCAACTGAACTGGAAGAACTGTCTAAGCAATTGCAAGAACTCTTGGAAAAGGGTTTCATACGTCCCAGCTCTTCGCCCTGGGGAGCTCCAGTATTATTTGTGAAGAAGAAAGACGGTACCTTCCGCATGTGTATAGACTACCGCGAACTGAACAAGGTGACTGTGAAGAATCGTTATCCTCTTCCACGCATCGACGACTTATTCGACCAGTTGCAAGGGTCGAGCTATTACTCGAAGATTGACCTGAGGCCAGGCTATCATCAATTGAGAGTCCGGGATGAGGACGTCTCCAAAACAGCATTCAGAACACGATACGGCCACTACGAGTTTTTGGTCATGCCATTCGGGTTAACGAACGCGCCTGCGGTTTTCATGGATCTTATGAACAGGGTGTGCAAACCTTATCTTGACAAGTTTGTTATTGTTTTCATCGACGACATCCTGATCTACTCGAAGAGTCGGGAGGAACACGAGCAGCATTTACGACTTATTTTGGAACTCCTTCGAACGGAACAGCTGTACGCCAAATTTTCGAAATGCGACTTCTGGCTTCGCGAAGTCCACTTCTTAGGCCACGTGGTAAACAAGGATGGGATTCATGTTGATCCATCCAAGGTAGATTCGATCAAGAACTGGCCTGCACCTCGCACACCAACCGAAATACGCCAATTCTTGGGTTTGGCGGGTTATTACAGACGGTTCATCAAAGACTTCTCAAAGATTGCACAGCCGCTCACATTACTGACACAGAAAGGTGTTGCTTACCGTTGGAGTAATACATAGGAAACAGCGTTTCAGCACTTAAAGGATAGACTTTGTAGCGCACCTATCCTCTCATTGCCTGAAGGCATGGATGATTTTGTAGTCTACTGCGACGCATCCATCCAAGGTCTTGGATGTGTGTTGATGCAACGGGATAAAGTTATTGCTTATGCTTCACGCCAACTTAAGATTCACGAACGGAATTACACTACACATGATCTAGAGCTGGGAGCTGTTGTTTTTGCGCTCAAGATATGGCGACATTACCTATATGGCACTAAGTGCACCATCTACACTGATCACAGGAGTCTTGAGTATATTTTCAAGCAGAAAGAATTGAACATGCGACAACGTAGATGGGTCGAGCTACTGAACGATTACGAGTGTGCCATAAAGTACCATCCGGGCAAAGCCAATGTGGTGGCCGACGCCCTCAGTCGAAAGGATACTACACCTAGGCGTGTACGAGCGTTGCAACTCACTATTCAGTCTAGTCTTCCTTCACAGATACGACATGCTCAGGTAGAAGCATTGAAACCAGAAAACGTCAGGACTGAAGCCCTACGCGGCTCAAGGCAACGGTTAGAACAAAAGGCAGACGACGCCTATTATGTAACCGGACGCATCTGGGTCCTACTCTATGGCAACTTCTGCGAGCTTGTAATGGAAGAAGCTCATAAGTCTCGCTACTCAGTACATCCTGGTTCGGATAAGATGTACCACGACCTCAGGACTACATATTGGTGGCCTAGCATGAAGGCCCACATAGCAACTTACGTTAGCAAGTGTTTGACTTGTGTGAGAGTCAAAGCGGAATATCAGAAACCTTCAGGCCCACTCCAGCAACCTGAGATACCACAATGGAAATGGGAACAAATTTCCATGGATTTTGTTACTGGCCTACCTAGATCTCAGCGCGGAAATGATACTATTTGGGTGATCGTGGATCGACTCACAAAGTCTGCTCACTTCTTGGCTATCAAGGAAACGGATAAGTTCTCCACTCTAGCAGACGTATACCTTAAAGAAGTTGTCTCGAGGCACGGAGTGCCCACCTCTATTATCTCTGATCGTGATGCACGTTTTACTTCAGAACTGTGGCAAGCAATGCACAAATCTTTTGGCTCTCGTTTAGACATGAGCACAGCTTATCATCCTCAGACCGATGGGCAGTCTGAGCGCACTATTCAAACTCTAGAAGACATGCTTCGGGCGTGTGTAATTGACTTTGGCAATGGCTGGGAAAAACATCTGCCACTTGTGGAATTTTCATACAATAACAGTTACCACACCAGCATTAAAGCTGCTCCATTTGAGGCATTATACGGGCGTAAATGCCGATCACCTCTTTGTTGGGCAGAGGTGGGTGACAGTCAGATCACAGGTCCAGAAATGGTAGTTGATACTACTGAAAAGATTGCTCAAATACGACAACGCATGGCGGCAGCTCGTGACCGTCAGAAAGCATACGCCGATAAAGACAGGAAACTACTCGAATTCCAGGTTGGGGATCGAGCACTACTCAAAGTTTCACCCTGGAAGGGTGTGGTTCGTTTTGGCAAAAGGGGCAAACTCAATCCACGATACGTTGGACCATTTGAAGTCATTGAGAAAATAGGCAAAGTGGCCTACAGACTGAACCTACCAGCTGAACTCAGTGCAGTTCACAACGTCTTTCACGTGTCGAATCTGAAGAAGTGTCTGTCGGATGAGACCTTCATAGTTCCTTTGAAGGAGCTCACTATCGACGAACGGTTGCATTTCGTCGAAGAACCAGTTGAAATCACGGACCGGGATGTTAAGGTCCTCAAGAACACCAGAATACCTCTTGTTCGAGTTCGTTGGAACTCCCGTCGTGGCCCAGAGTTTACCTGGGAACGAGAAGACCAAATGGAACTCAAATATCCCGCATTGTTCGAAAACAATGCAACTACTACTGAGGCTGAAGCTACTACAGAATTTCGGGATGAAATTCCAAATCAACGGGGGGTTGATGTGACACCCCAGGAAAACCAGTAAACTACACAACACAACTAGCTTACTCAGTAACCGCATGCTAAATTTCGGGACGAAATTTCTTTCAAGTTGGGGATAATGTGACAACTCGAGTTTCCAAGATTTCCAGTGTCGCACTATTGCACGTTAATTGTTTAGTTTGTTTGTTGACACGACTTGTCAAGTTTCACAATCGTACACGTTGTAATATGTTAAATCGTACTTAATCGTAAGTGTATTTCATATATAATTGAGGTGCTATATAAGTGTTATTGTTATGTGTATATTATACATATCTTGCTTAAATAATAAAACATTGGCCAATAACCTAACCAACATGAAAACACCCTTCTGTGATGAAAACACTTTAGTGTTTTCGTCCAGCAATGTTTGGCGAAAACAAAGATGGGCCTTAGGCCCAGTAGTGAATTATATATATTTCTTTTTATCACAATCTTCTCGGATAAGTTTTCAATCGGCAAACCCTAGAGCTTTCCCCCTGTGTGCGACGGCAGTGGAGACAAAACCCCCTAGAGGCAACATCATCTTTGCCGATCGAGTCTCTCGGTTAGTGGATCGGACATTATATTGTTTCTTGTTTTGCTCATTTATGATTATACATGGATTTGATTAACAAATAGTATAGCATTCATAACATAGTCAAAGGGGTTTAAATGCTTTTGAAGGTGAACATGTGCAGACTGCATTAACTGATCATTTCAGAAGTCATGTGATATTAATACATAATTCAATGTAACTAAATATTGGGGGTCCAATACATTTGATGTCATGTGATCTGACAAAGTGGGTATCTCTTGAACATGTGTATTTTATTACCATAAATGCTCGATTAATGATAGTCTAGAACTCAATGATTTCAAAAGCCGATGCATCTGTTAGTTATTTAGGGAGTTTGGGGATTTTAAAAACCTGCTGTTGTTGATGATGATGATGAGTAAACCAACGAAATCACTAAGGGATTTCGGCACCCTAGTGATTTCGTCCCACACATACTCAACGAAAACACCCCCACAATACAAACTGGACGAAATCACTTTAAGTGATTTCCGGCCCACATAGGGGATTTCGGCCCAATGAGGGTTTTCGTCCCTTAAGGGGATTTCGGCTCTTGTAGATTTCGACTCATAGTGTTTTCGGCCCAACTCTGTTGTTATCAACCTGTTAAGTTTTTAATTTCAGTAAACTCAGTTAGTATGTTAGTTCTGTTAATATGTTAACTGGGTTACATATGTAAAGCTTGAATTACATGAATGTGACTAACTGTTTGTATGTTGCATCATATTAACTGTCAAACACTTCTGTTAGTCTGTTAATGTATAACCTTGTCAAAGTGGACTGTGAAAGCCTTTATGTGAAACATGAATTGCATAAGTTGGGTTAACTGTTTACATAGTACAAGATGCAAATTGCTAGGCACACTTTGTGATATTACTGTGATGATAGTTACATGTGAAATATTACGAACGTGAACTGATTGAGTATACGTGCACTATAGGACTTGACTGATTTATTGTGAGCACTTAACTTAGCATACCGAGCAAACCAAGGTGAGTTCACACTCTTACCAAGGCATGGGATTCCCGGGGTTGGGAATGGGATTGAAGGAATGGATTTGTACTTACAATGTTACTAGACTATCTACCATCGTCCTCGGATGCGCAGGATACATACGTAAAACCTACGTATACTTGTACACATCACTGTCCTCAGGTTGCGAAGGACACTTACGTAAAACCTACGTAAACTTATACTCATTACCGCCTCGGGTTGTGTCAGGCACTTACGTAAAACCTACGTAAACCCCCGCGTACCCCTGTCCTCGGTTGTGAAGGACACTTACGTAAAACCTACGTAAACTTTGTACGTACTACTGTTCTCGGTAAGAAGAACACTTATGGTTGCAAATAGTCTAGTGTATATGCAAACATGGGAAGCCCCCACTAATAGAACATACTATCGGCCCAGTAGGGCCACACGTTACGAAACGAACTTGCTTTTACGAACTTACTTACTGTGAACTCGCTCAACTAGTTGTTGACTCTCTGTTACATGCCTTGCAGGTCGTTAGATTTTCATGGAGCTTGCACGGGAGGCACGGTCGTTGTGGACATGGATCGTGAATGTGTGGTTAAACATTATGACATTTTGTACTTAATATTACGTTGGGTTTTACATTATTGCTTCCGCTACACACTTGTTTATGTTTGGTTTTGAAAACACCTATCGTATTGATGAATGACTTTTACTATTTACTTATATGTTCAATATGATTGGTGGCTTGATCCTGGTCAGTCACGCCTCCAAGCGGTGGTACTCCGCGTGTGGATTTTGGGGGTGTGACAGATTATTGTTGCCATTGTTGTTCGAGAAACTCCTGCTTGTTCCTGCCTGGGAGGCAGCATACTGTGCTATAGCCGCGGCGATTATCCCTTCGAGTTCCGCCTCGGTAGTAGGCATGCGCACATCGCGTCTTGGAGGCATCTTCTAAAAGATGATCATATGGGTCAGGTCATGGTAAGTAAATAATATGTGTACGTAATAACATTCATCAATCACCTAACATCACATGTTATAAAAGTAAATAACGCAACAAAGCATGTAGTGAGAACGTTGCTATTGAGCTTTTCATTAATCACGATCACGATATTATTTTTACAAGTTTTGTAGTACATCATACATCCAAATGATATCAATGGGTCACATCACCCTTAAAAATACAAGTCAAACTACAACTAACATATACAAAAGTGTGATCTCTTAAAAGTCTTCGTAAGCTGGCTCAATCGCGACTTTCTCACCAAAATGATAGACCTGCATCAAACCAAAAATACCTATGCTGATGGCGGAGGAGGAGGTGGAAAATGAGAGAAAAGCAAGCGACGCATGAGCATCCAATCCTCCTCTAAGGCACGACAGACGCGCAGCAAATATGCAATCTGCTGCTCCGATGTCAAGAAACGAACGTTTGAATCAGGGGAAAGCGGACGGGGAGTGTGTGTGTCACACCCCGACCACGTAGAACATACAAAACGTGGCGGAAATGTCGGGGAGTGTTGTAACAGAATTAATTGTTTCAAATCCATGGCAATTTAAGTTTCGTTTTATTGATTAAAAGGGTTACAATGTCTTAACAAACAAGAAATACAACATAATTAACTAGTCTTGCATCTTTTATTGTCACTAAAGCCCAAGTCTGCCTATGTGTATCTTGATCATCTTATGCAACAGCTCCTGAAAAACACATGTGAAAATAGGTACGTCAGCATAAAAATGCCTGTGAGATACATAGGTTTTGTGAAAATAAGTTTCATGACTTATGTTTGAGAAAATGTTTAGTCATGAACCTTGTAATTTTCTTTGTCTTGTAAATCATTTGAAAAACAATGAGTTCAGATGATATGTATAAATAAGTGAATAATGTATGGTTAAATGAATAACCATGTAAACTGAGTTTGTATAAGATAAGTTGCTTGTAAAACAATGTATTATGAAAAGTATGTTATTTGTATAAAATGTTATATGTATCAAACTGAAATGATTCAAATAACGGTACGATATATGTAATACCATACAAACACTTATATATAGGAAGTACCAGCGGCGTATCCACCATGCTTGTATCATATTACACACGCATCGTTACTTAATCACTTAATCAAACCAAACCATCAAGATGTAAAATGTTTATGTAAATCATGTAATATGTATCCAAAATGTAATCATGTGATGAATAACCAATGTACTAAGTACGCGACAATAGACATACGTTGCATGTGACCTGTACTAAGTATGCAACAATAGACATACGTAGCATATAATGTAATGTAAAATGATGTACTAAGTAATGCACACAATGGGCACACCTAGCATGAAATGTAATGAAATCATGTACTATAATGTACTAACGAACATAGCAGGTATATGATGTGAAAACAGGAAAGCATGAAAGTAACAAGTAGGCACATGTGTTTCACCCCAAAACAGTTTGGAAAACAGTAAAAGAGGGGTCTATGTACTCACTTGAGATTGCTCAGTAGTCCTTGAGTAACAACCAAACAATGCTAGAGATCGCGGATATCAAACGGCACCTAATATAGGTAACTATGTTAATAACCGGACCTAAATCGGATGATTGGATAGAATGAGGGTTCGTAAACCAAACGAGTATAGAGACTCGTGTCATATGGTTTAACAAAGCCTACATACTAAATGAAACCTTAATCTAAGTGCTTTCGACCCATCGCGACTCATTAAGGTAGCTTATGCTACTTTAACGCGTCGTTCGCGTAGAACGCGTACGGACCGCCTAACTAGTCCTATGACAAGTGTTATATGCCTAAACATGTTACATAATCAGTTATGTGACAAAAGTTTAGGTTACATATGCTTAATTACCAATTATACATGAAAAGGGTATTCTGGTAATTTACCTAAGGCATATAAACTACCTATCATACAACTACTTAAACGATGTGACCATAGGGTATAACCTCGGAAGGTTATTCCCTACCTACTATGGTCACCTAAAGTGTTTGGTCGGATCCTAATGATCGACCAAATGGGTCGAGTTCGAAGGTATAGGCGATTTATTAGATCGCCTACCCTACGACCCTAGACAACGTGGTAATCAGTGGGCATAGTCCCAAGGGACTATGACCAACGTGATTACACTCACGTTGCGAAGTTCAAACGAACTTCGCATTGACCATTACTGGTCAACGCTGAAAGTCAAACAAAGTTTGACTTTCTGACTCGAAAAGCAATAAAATAAGGAAAAGAACGAAAGAATACTTACGAAGGGTCCCCGAATGCTAACCTCGATTCAAAAATCTCAGGTATGAAACAATAGTTTCAACTTAGAGTTTCTCAAATCAAAGTTCTTGTAAGTTTAGCAATGGGGGGTATGGGGTATTTATAGTAAATGGTCCACCGTTAGGATCGTTTGTCGAATATCGTGCCTTAATCTCATCCGTACACTTGTCGAAACCTTATGGTGACTAAAAATGAAATCTTATCAGCTGACTAGGCAAGTGTGGGTTTGTGGTTGAGGGTTAAACAGCTATGATCTGCTGTTAGAAACACTGAATCTGGTCTGCAGACTGCTTTACGGACCTCAAAGCTGCCAATGTTGAGGTCCGTAAGGTAACAACTTTGGCAGATTTACAGTTTTGGTCCCTGCAGCCCCTAAACTTGGTTTTCGATGCATTTTTGACACGTTTAAGCCCCGTTAACCCCATTTCAAAGCTCTAAAATGAAGTTAAAGTATAGGAAACTTAAATTGTGCTAAAAAATATCTCGGATGTCGGTTCGTTTGGCCGTACGATTGCGTTGTTCGGTTAATTACGACGGAAGTCGTAACGAACGCAAAAACGATCCAAATTAAGCGAAGAATGGATTTTTCTTATGCCAAACATTAAAATAAAATATTTTAGTGCTTACATAAATTTTTGGATGTCCGGATGTATTCAGAACGTAAGTTATGCGCGAAAATGCAAACTTGTGCACTTTTTGACACTTTTAGTCCCTGAATGACCCAAAAGTTAATTTTAGCACACCGAACCCCTCAAAGCCTATTTCTAAGCTATGTAAAGGATATTTATGGCATGCTTAACTTATGGTCATGTTCCGGAAGGTCTGTTACAGTTCAAATTGACATACTTTCGCAGTTTGTCAAGTTTAGTCCCTGTAAGCGAATAAACTTTGATTTCACCACACCAAACCTTCCAAAACTTATATCTAAGTTATGTAAAGGTTATTTAAGGTATGTTAAGCCTATTTCACTATTCCGGAGTGTTCGTTGGATTAAACTGGTTATATCTACACATCAGAGCGCGTATAACCCTCCAGAAAGCGATTTAAAGCTTGAAATCGAACAAGAGTCGATATGTGCAAACGATACACATATTTTTACAAATCCCAAGTATGAAATACAATATTTCATTGGTTTGGCATTTGATTGATGGTTGGAGTGACACAGGTGTCACAGTGTGGTTCTGCAAAGGGGGTCTGACAGTGGCATGAAGGACGTGGAGATCTCTCTAACTCCAAAATACGACGGCTCAGTGCGTCCTGCTGTAGCTGCAGCGACGCAAGTATATCCTCTGTAGTGTACCCCACATGAAATGGGTGGTACGGGTCAGATAATGGCATAACAGGGGGCGTAGTCCATAAAAACGGCTCGCCTGATGGTATGAAAGATGGTGCCGTAGGTGGTGCAACATGAGGAAACTGTGACAGAAACGGAAAAGATGATGACAGTACGGGTGGAACAGAAACAGGCGGCTGCCTCGATAAACCCTCTCCAGGACGAGGTGGCGGTATGTCCTGGAGGAATGTGATGGGAAGATCAGTGCGATGGACGTCAGTGGTGTGTGGGTGAAACAGTGGGATATCAGTGGGTACAGGAACAGATGCTACTGGTGGAGTGACAGGTAGCACATATGGTGGGTAATCATCATCGTCGATCCACCCGTTGAGGGTGTCGGCGTATCGAGGGTCAATGTGAGAAGCAAACGGTGCATGGTCAGCATGCACTGGGGCTGAAACAGGTACTACAGGTGCGACAATGGGTGCATCAATAACAGGATCATCCACGAATGGTGGTGCAACAACGGGAAGGTCAGCAATGGGTATATCATCAACAAGAGGTGCAATGGCCGGTGCACCCATATCCGGCAGTGCAACGGCTGGGGCCCCATCAAGAACAGGGCCATGGTCAACGACCGGCTCTGGTGCTACGACGGGCTCAGGGTCATCAAGGTCCATATCGAAATCAGCTGGAATGTCAAACAACGGATCAATGGGAGGCACTGGCGCCTCTAAGGGCTGGTCCACGTGAATAAACTCGATCACATGATCAGGATCGAAACCAGGGGGAAAACTGGGTCAAAATCATCATCGACCTCATGGTCAAACTCAAACTCGTGTGACGGACCAGGTGCAGCTGACATCGCCATGTCGGGGTCGGCGTCAGGAGAGTGATGCTGCACACCCTGGTCGTGCAAGGACGCGGATGCCACAGACTCCAACGAGTCTGGGACAGGTGAACCAAGAGGAAGCTCCTCTACAGGGACCTCAGCAATAGGAAGGATAGCATTAGCATCAATCGGGGCTCCACCCTCATAGTCGTCCTCAGGGGGACCCTCCTCAAACAGATCAATGTCGTCATCAGATACGGCATCGAGTGGCACATCCGCCACGGGGAAAGCAGCAAGCGGAACTGGAGCAGGGATCACCGCAAGAGGGAGATCCCCAGCAGGAATGCCATCAGCAGGCTGAAGCTCAACTCCGACGTCTGGCAGAGCGAACGGCTGAAAATCATCCTCATCTGTACTCGTAGTGTCGGACGTGTAGACGTCTCCCTCTGATGGTATCTCATCGTCTGACACAACTGCCATGGGGTCCACTGTGTCTGATACTCCTGTGTCGGAAGAAGAAACCATGGTGTCTGTTACACAATCACATATATCAATCATGAAGTCAAATAAATATGTAAGTCTCAGTAAAGCAAACAAGTAATTCTCCTAATCTTCCCAGACTATCCCTCCCAGCCTCTCAGACTGAACTCCCTAGCCTCGCAGACTAACTCCCTGGTCTCTAAGACCAACCTCCCAGTCTCTAAGACTAAACCTCCCCAATCTCTAAGATTGAACCCTTCAGTCTCTAAGACTGAACCTCCCTAGCCTCTAAGGCTAAACCTCCCTCAGTCTCTAAGACTGAACTCCCTCAGTCTCTAAGACTGAACCTCCCCAGCCTCTAAGGCTGAACCTCCCCAGCCTCTAAGGCTGAACTCCCTCAGTCTCTAAGACTGAACCATGAATATAAAAAAAAAAATGTATTTGTGCCTTTTATTTGTAAAAATGTTTTGTATCCTGGATCTGGACGTTTTAGTGTATGCAATGTAAAAATGTTTTCGTGAGAGCCCTAGTGATCATAGTCTAGACTCGAGGATGAATCCTAGTTCGCTCTGATCGAGGCTCTGATACCAAGCTGTCACACCCTGGATTTTGCGGAAGCGTAGGTTTATTTGGTGTGACGTCTTAATACCATAGCACAATCATAACAATGCTATATGAAAATAAAACACATGACAGTCATCCATTCATTAAGTTTTGAAAGTTACCGCAACATCATTGTTTAAAAGTCGACACATAAAACAACATACAACCATGACATAATTAAAACGTGTTCACATGACACCACAAAAGACTTGACTAAAAACATGGGTTAAGGACGTGTAACCCGTCCAGGCAAGGGTCACACCTCCTAAACCTGGATGACCTCATTATTTCCTACGCAGCTTGATACGATTGCACACATCGCCAGATCCACTAATTTCCTGAAATACATGTAGTTTGAAAAATCAACAAAAGTTGGGCGAGTTCATGTAAAAGTGAGTATGTATAAACCTTTAAAGTATGTATAAAAGTCCCTGGTATGTAGCAATAAGGAAAAAGAGATCACAACTGGGTTGCAAAGCCACTGGTATGTGTGAAAAGGTGCAGGAAAACTCAAACCTAGCAAATTTGTGGGTCGGGCACATAGTCACCGCCTGGTCCACTCAGCGGACTCAGGAGTGGGGCTCGCTACACCCAAATAGATCTATCACTCATGTCCCTTGGTCCTAACAACGAGGATTAATTGTACCCACCCTTCACATGATCTAGTAGTATAAACCCTCCCTACGCTAACCATACCATGTAAATGAATGTCTGTAATAATTGTCGCATGTATTTCACCCCCGAAGTAGAAAGCTGAAAACAATAAAGAGAAAAGGGGGACATGAACTCACAGAAGTGCGTATCCTGTAACGTCAACCTCAAACTCGATCTGCTGCGTGACGACCTACACGTACTAATGTCTATTAGACGAACGGACCGTGCCTTGGCTTAGGGTTTAGTGTTTTGAGTGGCGTTACTTTGATATTATACTTGTTAAAATAATAATAATTATTTTAACTTAACTTTAGTCTTTAGGAAAAATAGTTAGGCAACTATTTCGTATCTACACTTCTCAAGTATTTATATGTGTATTTCCTTCCCAAGGATGGGGGTACTTATACATGTATTTTGTGATTTAGAGTATTGACATTATATATTTTTAAGTCCCACTTTAGAAAATATATAATATTTTATCTATCAAGAATAATATGTCCCAAATTATATATTTTTCCAAAAATACAAATAATCACACAAGTGTGTTAACATGAAATATATATTTAAAATATATATTTGTTCGCTTTTATTTTCGAAAACCCACTTCCAATACTTTGGAGTTTTGTAATAAAACTTATGGCGAAGTTTACTTCCGAAAAACAAAGTTACACAGTTTGTAAATACTTGTTAGAAAATAATTTTTCTAAGTCTTGGGATTTTTAGAAAATTTCGCCAGAGTTTCCCCTAAAACGGGAATGTCCATGCTAATAAGCATATCGTTTTCTTTTCAAAATCAATCAACAATCATCAACAATTAATCTTTACATTACCAAGAGCAAAAATATATGCGTTATACTCTAGTCATGAACTTGATATATTTCGAAAGCGCGTAGTAACTTAGTAAAGCTTTTAGTAGACTTAGTTACCTTCCGAAGTGTAGTTATTCCATCAAAAATCATTTTCTTAAACGAGTTACGTTTTCACAACTTGTAAACAATATTTACAAAAATTAACTTCTTGAACTCTTCTTGTAAATAAAAGCTTTTTACACTTATTTTACTTACAAAAATTATGTAAGAGTATGTAAAAGTCATAAACTTTTAGAGATTGTTTCTTGAACTTGGTTTATTACAAAAATCCTTTGTAAACTCTTAGATTTACAAACTCATCAACTTACTAGTTAATTTATATTTTGTAAAAAAAATCATTTCATCAAGTTCATGTCTTACTAGAAAGTGGTTATTTATGTAATATATAACCATTCTCTAATCTTGTTAAATCATATTATTAGATATTATTTAACAAGATTCATAAGATGATTATCACACAACCAAAAATCATCACAAGTTTAACAACATACTCATAACAACATACTACTAGTCATATTTCATCTTCAAGTAAACTTTTTATGTAAAGTTTCATGTTCATCTTTTTAGTGTTCTAGTTCTTGTGATTTAAACATAATAACATACTACAACTTGTGATCACAACAACAAGATGAACAAGGGTGTACAAGTAACTTACTACTAGCACAAGGCTAGGGTAGAATCTAGTGAGAAAATGTTGAGAAAAGATGATGAACAAGCTAGAAACCAAGCCCTTATGAAGCTCCACACAAAGCAAGCTCTCTTGTATCAACTTTTAAGCATGAAAGTTACTTGAAAATGGAAGATGATGGTGGTTATGTGGTGGTGATGGTGGCGGTTTGGGGTGAGCCGAAAGAGAGAGAGAGAGAGAGAGTGAGTGAAGAGTGAGGGTGTAAGATTGAGAATGATGGTTGTGATCTTGTGTCTTACTTATAATGATCATTGCTCATATTTTGTCTAAACCAACAAGTAAACAATCTAATATAACAAGAGATTAAATCCAAGAAGCATGGTGTGGATGATATGGTGGGTCCACAAGGGACCGATTTCGGTTTTATGGGGGGGGGGGTTGGGTGTAACTTTTGCAACCAAATTGTAAACATAAGTTAGATTTCAAGTATGATGATCATATATATTAGTTTGTTGGTTTTTAGTGGGTGTTATGACAAACGGGGATCATTACTAGCCAAAAATAATAAAACAAAGTATTTGACAAAAATTTAGTGTTCCGGGTAATGTCCGGTTGTCCGGTTAGATATTGTCCCGTTAAAGTGTTTAATTTGCCCGTAAGGTGTCTTTTATCCATATTTTGTAACACAAATTATTCCCGGCACTTAGGAAAGCATACCGGACCATTCTGCCAAATTTTTGTACTTTACTAGCATGTTAAATGCTGAATTTTTAATAATAAATGCAGAATTCTGCATTTATAGTATGTTTTAGGCACTTCCCGGCAATATAACTATCACCTAGTGACGCAGTTTTATGGTCCTTACTTACCTACACTCCATACTAGTGTAGTACCCTGTCCCTGGCTCATATTGGCCATAATAACATTGTCTGCCAATGTGCTGGCATTGTCAGCATTATTTCTGAATCAACTGTTTAGTGTGCTAACTGTGCGGTGTGCATCAAGTGTGTCACTAATGTTTGTGTGTAATAAATGGAGTGACTGTATGAAATTTTGATGCACATGTATGTATGATACAAAAATCATAAATCAGTTTAAATTGTCAGTTGTAATAAAGCACAGTCATTAAGCACATAATAAAAATTAATTAATTGTACAGTACCTGTAATTGTGAGGGTTGTCACATTAACAATTTCAAGAAAAGGGGATCTGGGCAATTTTCCACTGTTCCATTTTGCAATTCTTGCAAAAAGAAGCATTTTGGAAGATGCAAAGGATATTGCAATTTTTTCAAGATTCCGGGACACCAAGAGGAAGATTGTAGGAAGAAGAAATTCACAGTTTGCTACAACTGTGGAGAAGCTGGACATATTAGGCCAGACTGCCCAAAATTTGTCAAACCAGCTGATAACAAAGCCAAACCTGCAAAAGGAACTAACAAGAAGAACATAAGAGCCTTCCAGTTGATTACTCAGGAAGCCGAGCTAATCCCAGATGTGATAGCTGGTACGTTCTTAGTTCACGACGTTTATGCAAAAGTATTATTTGACTCTGGTGCAAACCAAAGTTTTATAAATACTTCATTCTGCCAAGCACTTAATTTACCCTTAACCCAACTTAGGCAGATTTTTACAGTCGAAACGGCAGACGGAAATTCTGTCAACATAGATAAGGTTTTGCAAGAAGGAAAGATAGAACTTTTAGGCCATAACTTTTCTACAAATTAGTTACCTATGAATTTAGCCGGATTTGATGTGGTATTAGGAATGGATTAGTTGGTAGCCAACCATGCCCGAATTCTTTGTGATAAGAATTCTATAGAAATTCATACACCCACAGGAGAATTAGTGGTGATTACAGAAGATAAGCCACGGAAACCAATGAAGTTCATTTCAGTAATGAAAGTTGCTAGTTATGAACGAAAACAAGGAATAGTGTATATGATTTCAGTAATCATTAACACTAAGAGTAAGGAACTTAAGGAAATTCCAGTAGTATCGGAATATCCAGAGGTATTCCCAGAAGAACTACCTGGATTACCACCTGATAGGGAGGTAGAATTTAGACTTCATCTAATTCCTGGAACTACACCGATAGCCAAAACACCTTATCGGTTAGCACCCACTGAAATGCTAGAATTGAAAAAGCAGTTAGATGAATTGCTAAGTAAAGGATTCATACAACCTAGTTCATCCCCTTGGGGAGCACCAGTGTTGTTTGTAAAGAAGAAAGATGGTTCGATGCGAATGTGTATCGATTATACGGAATTGAATAAGGTTACAATTAAGAATCGATACCCATTACCTAGAATTGATGATCTTTTTGATCAATTGCAAGGAGCTAGATATTTTTCTAAGATCGACTTGCGCTCCGGATATCATCAGTTGAAGGTACAAGAAGAAGACATACCTAAGACTGCTTTTCGAACTAGGTATGGTCACTACGAGTTTACAGTCATGCCCTTTGGATTAACAAATGCACCTGCAGCATTCATGGACATGATGAATAGAATCTGTAAACCATATTTGGATAAATTTGTAATTGTCTTCATTGACGATATACTTATTTATTCCAAAAGTCAGGAAGAACATTGTGAGCACCTGCATGTACTCTTAACTTTGTTAAGAAAGGAGAAGCTTTACGCCAAATTCTCGAAGTGTGAATTTTGGCTACAAGAAGTGCAATTTTTAGGACACATGGTGAATCACGAAGGTATTCACGTAGATCCTGCTAAGATAGAAGCAATTACCAAATGGAAGGTTCCGCAATCAGATATGGAAATTAGAAGTTTTATAGGGTTAGCAGGATATTATAGACGGTTTATTAAGGATTTTTCCAAAATAGCTGTACCATTAACTAAGCTAACCTGTAAAGCAGTTAAGTTTAAATGGGGACCTAAGCAAGAAGAAGCCTTTAAGATTTTGAAGCAGAAATTAACCAATGCTCCAATTCTAGCCTTACCAGAAGGAACATAAGATTTCGAAGTATATTGTGATGCTTCAAAACTCGGATTAGGATGTGTGCTTATGCAACGCAAAAAGGTAATTTCATATGCATCAAGGCAATTGAAAAAGCACGAGGAAAACTATACGACTCATGACTTAGAATTAGGAGCCATAATTTTTGCCCTTAAGATTTGGAGACATTATCTGTACGGAAGTAAATTTACTGTCTATACAGATCATAAGAGTTTAAGATATATATTTGGGCAAAAAGAATTAAACATGAGGCAAAGGAGATGGATGGAAATCCTAAGTGACTATGACTGTGATATTCAATATCACGAAGGAAAAGCAAACGTAGTTGCAGATGCTTTAAGTCGTAAATATCATGAAAAGCAAAAGCGAGTTCGTGCTCTTAGATTAAGCTTACAATTAGATTTAATGGACCAACTGAAAAGCATTCAAGAAACAACAATCAAGGATGATGCTGAAGGAATGAAAGGGCGGATAAAAGAATTAGAGCAAGGAGCAGATGGAATTTGGAGATTCCATAAGAAACGGATTTGGGTACCTAAGCAGGGAGAATTAAGAAATCAAATCCTAGAGGAAGAACATAAATCTAGGTATACCATGCATCCTGGTAACAATAAAATGCACCAAGATTTAAGGAATAATTTCTGGTGGATAGGAATGAAAAAGGACATAGCTAGATACGTTTCTAAGTGTCTTACTTGTTCGCAAGTTAAGGCAGAACACCAGAAACCCTCAGGTCTACTACAACAACTAGAAATGCCTGTATGGAAATGGGAACTCATAACAATGGATTTTGTTACTAAGTTACCCAAAACCAGAAAAGGTAATGATGCGATTTGGGTAATTGTGGATCGATTAACCAAATCAGCTCATTTTCTACCCATGAAAGAAACCTTTAGCATGGAAAGGTTAGCCAAGTTGTATGTAGATGAAGTCGTATCCTTACATGGAGTTCCACTCTCCATTGTATCGGATAGGGATAGTCGTTTCACTTCCCGCTTCTGGAAAAGTTTCCAAGAAGCAATGGGAACTCGACTAAAATTTAGTACTGCATATCATCCTCAAACAGACGGACAAAGTGAAAGGACGATCCAAACCCTGGAGGACATGCTTAGGGCATGTGTGATAGATTTTGGTGGGAATTGGGACAACCACCTACCCTTAATTGAATTCTCCTATAACAATAGTTATCATTCAAGCATTGAAGCTGCCCCATTCGAAGCATTATACGGACGTAAATGCAGAACTCCAGTTTGTTGGGCAGAAATAGGAGAAAATCAATTGTCAGGTCCGGAGATTGTGCAAGAAACTACCGACAAGATTACTCAAATCAAGGAAAGACTAAAGACGGCTCGAGATCGCCAGAAGAGTTATGCCGATAATCGACACAAACCACTCGAGTTTCAAATTGGAGACAAAGTACTATTAAAAGTATCTCCTTGGAAAGAAGTAATTCGGTTCGGTAAGAAAGGAAAGCTAAGTCCAAGGTACGTAGGACCATTTCCAGTGATCCAACGTATAGGACCAGTTGCTTATCGTTTACAACTACCAGAGGAATTAGTTAGAGTACATGATGTATTTCATGTATCCAACCTCAAGAAATGTCTATCTAACAAATCTTTGGTAGTACCTCTTCAGGATGTAGAGGTAAACGAAAAGTTAAAATTTGTTAAGAAACCTCTTCAAATAGAAGACCGTAAAGTCAAATTTCTCAAACACAAGCGATTAGTACTTGTCAAAGTCAAGTGGGATTAAAAAAGAGGACCCGAATACACTTGGGAGCTGGAATCGGAGATGAAGCGAAAGTATCCTCACTTATTCCAGTAAATCTCGAGGACGAGATTTTTATTAAGGTGGGGAGGATGTAACAACCCTCATTAAAAATTACTATTTCTTATGATTTATTGTCCAATAGGAAACCCTAATTAAGACCCCCAAGTGATTCTGCACAAACCCTAAAATTTTCAGAACAATCAGAATCAGGATCAGGGCCCCTAAAACTTAGGGGGGGGGTATTCCCTATTGACGATTATCCACATAACTTGTTGTCAAAATCGAATTTTAAAGATCCGCTGACTCACCTGAGCTACAAACACACGGGGCTACCCTATAATAGGGTGGTGCCCCTCGCGTCACGCGACGCATCTACGTGGACCCCTCGCGTCACGCGAGGGTGTCAAATTTTCAGTATAAATAGAGGGGTGTGGGACTTGCATTTTGGCGTTGGAACAACGTTAAAACTCAATTTGTACACTGAGTTATAGTCTGTTTACTACAAAACACACACAGCACGAAATGCTGCCGCAAAACAGGGTAATAACTCGATCGCTGCTACGATTCAATGTCCGATTGATTGAAATCAATCCAATGGATGTTTAAGTGCTGCCCAAATTAGGGTTATCCTTTGTCATTCATCGTGAAATCGATGGATGTTTAAGTATCGCACTTTGTCATTCGTTGTGAGGGTTTTAATCTCGTGAGTTATCGTAAATGCTGTATTAGTTACTGACCTAGTTTGTGTGCGTGTTATTTAAATTAGGTTACAAGGCTAATCAGTAAGCTTAAACTCTGCCCATATAAATCTGCAATGTGAGTCATTCTCTTTTTATCAAAAGTATTTTACAATACTCCATTTTCAATTGTTATGATTACAGGGAGTAAGTCGTGGTTATCTTGAATCACTGGCTAAGTGGGGTATTGTGCACATTACTAATTTTCTCACGGGTTAGGCTAATAAATCCTAACAGTGATAATCATCACTACTTGGGTGACAGGACCCAATAGTGGTATGACCATCGTCACCAGGAGGAGACACGGCGCCAGATAAAAATAAGATAGAAACCATTGTAATCGCTCTTATGCTGTAATTGATAACTAAATGTGTCGTTTTACATACTTGAATGACTCGCCAGCATTTCCCCGCTGATAAAATATTTTTAAAACATGTTTCAGGCGACCTGCTGTAAATCAAGGAAACGTGCTACGGAGCACTAACAAGCTTGAAGAGGTGGCTCAGTTAAAAAATGGATAAACATGTTTTAATAAATCAGGGAATTTCCTAGTTAAATTCCTCTATTGTAAATTACGGGGTTTCTCCCAAATCATGGAATAAAATAATTGGGCATTTTGAGTTTTAAAAAGATCCTGTTAAAATATTCCGCTGTCGCATCATAGATACCACGGGTTCCTGTCCCGCGGCTCCTGACCGGGTCAAAACGGGGCTGGGGCCGTGATAGTACGCTAGCGAATCACGTCTTGGAAACAACATTTCGAAATCATATTAAGCTAGCTTTGCACTAGGATGTCTAGGTGAGTTCATAATCCCACCTTTTTACGGGTTTACATTTTTATAAATGTTTTCGGGGTGGAAAGACATGCATCTATCATAGACATGCTATCAGATAAAATATAGTGTTATATTTGTTATATAGTGTTATATAGTGTTACATAGTGTTATATGGTGTTATATGGTGTTACATAGTGTTATATGGTGTTTATATGGTGTTATATAGTGTTATAATACACTTCTCACACTTCTGGATTAATGTACAGGATCCTCTACCGTGAAGTATATACATATAAGTGTATAAATATTATAAAGTTATTATTATTATTATTAATTTATGATAAAACTTATATGTATGTAATGTATATTTTAATTTATAATAGTTGTTGCATAAATAAAATTATATAATAACTATGATAGTAAAAAATGTAATTGGAAATCCCAATGTATATCTTTTAACAAATTAATGGGTATACCCAATAACCGATGGGTAATTACCTGGCATATACCTGACGGGTATTGGGTCGGGTGTGGGACATGATTTTACAACCGGGTATGGGTATGGGATTACCAATACCCGACCCGAACCCGACCCATTGCCATCCCTATTTTTAACTAACACAAATGATTTGTGAATTTCAATAAACTCAAATGGTTTACGAAAAACTTATGCAAAACATATCGGTTTTTACAAAAACTTAAGCGGATACGAAACATGCATGAGCTACAGACTAGTGACGGGGTTGGTCCTAGTTACAACGGGACGGGGTGTCCTACATCTAAATAAGGGGACTGGTTGGTCCTGCTCACGAACAATGGGACAGTGTGTCCCACATACAACCCATAAATCTTGCATGCACCTAAGGCCTTCATCTTAAGGATTAGATTGTTCTACATACAACTCACAGGCTCACGAAGGCATGTTGTCATCGTCATGCATGGACATTGACGGTTACACAAGTTTTACAAACTCAAAACTTTACAATTACAAAGTTTTACAAACATAACGCTTTACACATACAAAGTTTTACAAATACAAAGTTTTCATATAACATGCCTAGGAAAATGATTTTTATTTCGTTTTCTCAACAATATTTTAAAACCGGTTATTCAAAAAGATTTATTCTAAATCTTCCAAATAAACTATGAACTCGCCAACTTTATGTTTATTTTTCGCATGTTCTTTCTCATGTTACCTTTTCAAATTATGGCACGGTTGGAATAGGAGAACCACAGGAATTCGAGTACTTAGTGGGCGTTCATTTCCTAGAAGTCTTAGCATTATATGCTTCCGCTGTGCAATGAAGATACCAGTCAAATCACACCAACTCTGATTTTATCAGGGTGTGACACATAATACTCTTTAAATGTTTAAATAAAATTTGAAACTTCTGTTGTGAATGCTCTTGTTACTATGTGTTCTGTATATCCGACGCGTAACACTCCCTAGAGCTTATATTGGGATGCGGGTGTTACTCTTTAAATTTGATAAGTTTTGTACTTAATGTTTTAAACTGATACACTTATGTCCTTTAGCCCTAACCCAATTTATTTTTTCCGTTAAAGTTAGTCATGTGAGTTGCACATGAGGGGAAATCAGTCATTTTGCCTACCCTTCACATTTTCCCTCAATTAAAATAAAAAATATGATTAGCAAATTTAAAACTCAAAAGCATCATTTTCGTCATTTCCATCAGGTCACCCAAATTCAAGAAACCCAAAGGTCAATCAAATTCAAGAACTTTCTTTACAAAATGAGTTGAGTTACAAATTCATCTAATTCAAAAAACTCACTCATCTCGTCTTATTTATTTCAAAACCATATCTAAATGCTTGAACCATGAAATCTAAACCAAGATTAGTCAAATCAGAACCATAAAATCAAGCCTCTTTGTCAAAATCAAAACTTGGGTCATGGTGTTGAACATGGTCGCTAACAAAGGAGGGGGATGGGAGAATCAGATGCTTACAAAGGTGAGTGGCTGGCGGTGAATCAACCCACATCGTTGAACCACCCACCATGAATCACCTATTGCACCACCCCACCAGTCATCCCCTTTGTCCGATGAACATAAGAAAATGGCGAATTAACCCACACTGTTTTTCCTATGATGTGTTTCATGCAGTTTTCAACCCACAAGTTTTTTTGGGCGACGTGTTTCAGGTGATTTTCAGATCTGATCTGTTTTGTTTTGTTTTGGAGCTGGTTTTCAAGTGATACTCGCCTCACCTGTAAATTGAATTCCGACGTGTTTCAGGCGATGGTGATAGTGGTGCGTGAAGGCAGTGGTGGTGGTTTTTGAAAGTGGGGTAAATGGTGGTGGTGGTTTGTGAAGGTAGAGGTTGTGGTGATTATGTATTAAGGCGGTAGTGGTGGTTTGTGATGGTGGAGTGTGGCCGGTGGTGGGGTGGGGATAAAGTGATGAAGTAGGGTTTGGGTGGGTATAAGTTGTGGAAAATGAAAAAGGTGAACAAAATGACTGATCTGCCCTCATGTGCAACTCACATGACCAGTTTTAACTGAAAAAATAAACTGGGTTAGTGTTAAAGGGCATAACGTATAGCATTTTCAAACATTAAGTACAAAACTTATCAATTTTAAAGACAAAAGACACCACCTGAAATTGAGTATAAAGATAAAGGACAAAACTTGCAATTCACTCTATAAAAATTTGAACAAATCAATTTACCTAAAGTTGGTATACTAAAATCCCTCAACTTATCCAAAACATAAAGATATTATGAAAAGTATTTAAAATAAGAATGAATTTTTACTCTATATTTGTCAAAATAAGATTGTACATGTAACATTCGTTTTCTCATACCTTTGCCAATATTTTTACTCTATGTTTGCCAATATTGTTCATTTTACTCAACAGGAGTAGTTTGTTAGAGACTTCCTCGGAGATCACCTATCATGTTACTATTTACATCTGGGCACGATTAACGCTTAACTGTAGTCCTCTCATCCATAATTTTTACGTCTAAAACGTGTTGGTTATGTTTTTGTGGGACATTCCTTATGATCCTAACATTTCTCCCGTACACAGTAAATAAGGCCCTTTAAACTTTGAGTAAATTGCCATTTTAGTCCCTAAGGTTTGGTCCAAATTGCCATTCTAGTCCCAATAGTTTTTTTTTTCTCCTCTGGGTCCCCGACTTTCCATTTTCTTGACATTTTGATCACATTGTCTAACTCAGTTTAAAAACCTGGTTATAACCAGGGGTATTTTTGGCATTAACAAAAAAAGGTTTCTAAATTGCCATTTTAGTCCAATCCTGAAAAAGAAAAAAAAACAATAATTTATAAACCTCATTTATAATATTTGTTTTCATTTAATTATATATAATATAAAATAACTTATTTTCATTTAAATATTGCATGTATTAAACCAAACCAGACCCATCTCAAGGAGGAAGCGATTTTTCTAACATGCACAATTTATATAATATAATGCAGGAAACGCTTCAGGTTTCCCGGAATGCCTACAGCCTCGACCAGAGCACAAGCACCCGGGTCGGGAGCATGGAGAGACACATCAACACCATGTGCACTGACATTTCATACATAAGGGAGTACATGGCCTATCGGGACGACGAGGAGGAGGGTGAGGATATGGAGTCGGATTAGAGGGCGACGACAATGGAGATAACGTGGTGGCGACATACAGGTTAAATCTTTTCTCTCTCTCTCTGATGGTGATGGTGATTTGCGGGTTTCGACCCATTGAAACAATTAACTTGTTGAACAATTTACTTTTTCATACTTTATTTTCTTTTTATGTGGTTGTGGTGATGGATATTGACATTTAACTTTCATAAGTTAGGATTTTATGTTTCTTGTTAGATTGTGTTGTTGTGGTGTGAATGAGTATACAGGTACCTTGGGATGCTTGGATCCACCAAGCATACAGCTCCCCCAACCTAAAACATGAGGCACAACACCTTAACAGTTGTTTTAAAAAACAAACAGAAGCTTTACACGGGGCCGTGTCTCTTAAACACGCCCTCGTGCCTCCTTGTCGTTGAAACAATTTTCTTTCTAGACCTGCCACACGGGGTCGTGCCCCCTTGACACACCCCCGTTGTCACACCCCAACCAATGGTGGAACAATCGGAGCGAGATGAACAAGATTGCTCGAGACTTCATAACACTAAATGTGACAAGTATTAAATAACAAATTTCATTTCATTGCTAACACTAAATGTGACAAGTATTAAACTTGGTGGGTATAAGATTACACCCAGTTTCTAGTGAAATAATTATAAAATAGAAAAATGAATTCTCAACAGAAAGTTTATAACTTTCTTGGACCTCAATGTGGTGAGGTTCCACTTTAGTTTGCCAAGGAAAACTTGTGGAAACCTTCTTAGACGTTATCCAAGAATGTTAGAGAGGAAAAATGAAAGAAAAGAGTAAAATAGTGAGTAGTAACTCACTGTGAACAATTGCTAATTCACTGATTTGCTTGAGATACCTTGAGAGAATGAGAGTATTTTGAGAGTGATTTTGAGGTGTGGAAAGGATTTAGAGTGAAAGGGAGGCTGCTATTTATAAGTTAAAATTAGGGTTAAGCATTTAATAAAAGTTGGTGGTAGTTAGGAGTTGGATTAAAGTGGAAATACACTGTTAAAAGTGCCTTCTGTGGTGTTTGTGCGTAGCAAGTCTGTGATCAGACAAGTCACGCAAAACAGAGGGGGCGAAACACGTGAGGCGGCGAAACACATGCCTTGTGCATGTGTGTGTATTTCGTGTGGGAAGGTTGAGGGACGAAAGCCTCAAGTGGCAAAAGCCACTTTAATTTTCATTACTATTAGTACTATTAGTTTATAATTATATTATTATTATTATTATATCAGAATGTAACCACATATTTAATGGTTATCAAGCATGTATAAGTTATGAGTACAAGTATTTCGAGTATTGGTTGCGCGTATGCATTTAAGATTGGTAACGTATAACCCAAGTATTGCAACACATATAAGCACGCATAAAAATAGTATTTTATTATGATCAAAGTCTCAGATACAAGATTGAAAATAAAATACGAGCACGGTACGATTACAGTTTCTAAAAATAGAACTACGAATATACTTTCTAAATAAGGAAAGCACAAAAATGCGGAGCGTTACACCCGTGCCCAGCTTCTAAAAGTTTTCTGACTGGCACTTTTAAATGGGGTCGTGCCTCTAAGACACGCCCCCGTGCCCAGTGTCTGTTTTAAGAAAAAATGTTGGTTTTAACACACATTTTACTGGTGTGCGTTAAGCGTGATATGATTTTATTAATATTTTGGGCCCATTTTACGCATTAGTCAAGTTTTAAATTTATAAAACACGAGATCGTCCAAGGACACAAGAGCTTTTAGTACCGGTTTATCGTCAACGTGTAATCGATCTAAATTTTTGGAAAAGAGTTTTTAACATGAAAATAAATCTAAAATATAAATAAATAAAAAAAACAAATAGACAAGATAGAATCTCTTGGATCCAACTTATCTTTAATGTATCCTTTGATGATTTTCACACTTTCAGACTTTTTAAGAGATTATCTTTGTTATAGTAGTAGGCCCCTCTTTTGAAGGTGACGTTACCCTCAACCCAGTGGTTTGAGTCAGTAGGGATACAATCCCAAAGGGTTGGAATATTGAAAGACAATTAAGTAAGTTATTAATGCGAAAAGTGGTAGGCCCATCTTTTGAAGGTGACGTTACCCTCGGCTAAGTGGTTTGAGTCAACAAGGATAGAATCCCAATAAGCCGGTTTAAAGTTTTAATAGTAGTTTACATATGAGGGGTTCAAGCTATTCGCACCCTCGCCATCCAATACCTTTGGGGCATTTAAGGAGGCCATAGTAAGCTTGAACCAAGTCCTCACTGGATCTATACATTGAACGAGACAAAAACTTTACCAAACCACCCTCCTAACCCCCTTCCAGGTAGTTAACGTGCTTTATATAGACCGTAAAGACACGAATGAGCAAATCAATGACATCATGAAGAAATGGTAAAGAAATTCACTTTCAACATAAGAAACTAGTTATTAAATTCATTAATACAAACCCAATTAAAAAGTGCCGAAAGATTAAAAATCAAAAGTAATACATTAAATACTTGCCTTCACCAAGTGATGTAAGAGATTAGCCAAACATGGCCTTTGATTGACAAGAACTCTTATGATCAATCTTGGATCCCAAGACTATTACACACTCTAAAGAAGATAGCTAGATGATGGTGGTGGGTGTTGGTGTTGTAGTGGTGGCAAAGTGGGAGAGAAGTGGTCTAACAAGGGAAGCCTTTGAAGTGAACCAAGCACCCCTATTTATAGCCATAACAGAGCCCCGACCATGGGCTCGTGTCCACTAGGCACAGCCTGTGGCCAGTCTTCTTCTCTTCCTTCATTAATTACAGCTGTCAGCAGAGGGCCTCACACGACCCCGTGTCTTCTGGGCACGGCTCCGTGGTCAACTCTTCTATCTACTATCAAGATTCTGCAAATCTACGAGTTGACCACGCCCCATGGTGAGCTGGGCACGGCCCCGTGGTGGGCGTAGAAGTTTCTGCAGCTTTTGTCTTGTTGTGTCAGGGCTGACCACGCCCCATGCCTGGCTATGCACAGCCCCGTGGTCGGTTTCTGTCTTCTTGTTTTTGCTTTGAGAGATGCTGCCGAGGGGTCGGGCATGTCACGTTATTCCTTCTTCTTGTATTTATGTTGGTTTTGGCTTCTTATTTGTTCCTTTTGTTATTTTAAGCTCGTTTTGTCCTGTAAATTCAAAAGGAAGAAAGAAACGCGCTTTTTCCAATATTAGTACTAAAAAGGGTTGGTTTTATGCCTCTATTGATGTAATTTATATGTTGCATTTTGCACACATCAAATACTCCCACACTTGAATCTTTGCTTGTCCTCAAGCAAAACTCTTTAAATGTGGCTTACACACCCAAATGGAATAGGTAGAGAAGAAGTTTTGTGGCTTGTCTTGAGTGTCGGGAATCCAAGATCTTTATTTAATTTAATTTTGTTTTTATTTTATTTGCAATCCTATTCGACATGATTTATTTAGAACAACTTATTAAGAAAAATTAGTTATTTGGGCATAACATGCTTCTTTAAAATTCTATTTATATACAAGTTCACATACCTCACGGGAGATCACTCAACACTCGGCCGAATGTGTATATTTGTGAAACACTCGATACCGGCACGAAACTTACTTCTACCATATGCTTGCTAAGCGATCGAACCTCCTCCTTTTTAACTATAAACCTTTGTAAATATCAAGAGGACTTTGGAAAGGGTTAGGCTTGGGCTAAGGGTAGGTGGTTTTTGGTTAGTAGTTAGTGAAATGGCGAAAAGCGTAAAAAGCGTCGGTTGTCTTTTTGTTTTTGTGACATTTATTCAAACTAAGCATATTTTTGAGGAACTTGTTTGGTTATTGCAAAACTCTCTATTTTTTATGTCACAAGATAACCGAGCTCTTTACTAAAACAAATGGGTTTGAAAGGAAAAATGTTTTGGTGGGTAATGGGTGTTTGTTTTACGGGTTTTGAAACGAAAAGGTTTAGGCTCAAAGGGGTTAACTAGGGGGATTTTTTTTTGGGGGGGGGGGGGGGGGGTAAAAAGAAGAAAAACAATGGTTTTGAAAAAAATGTTAGTCCTAATGCCTCCATCATTTACTTACTTGGGTTCAAGTTGGTAAGGACCGGGAATGTATCGTCTTGGCAAGTTCTAGAGTTGTAAGAACCAAGCGGCTATTCACATAAGAAACGAAAATGAGCATTTAGTTTATAGATGTATGCATATATGCTCAATAAAGGCTCAAAATTCACTTATTTGTGGGAATGGGTTTATAATGTGAACAAGTACATATAATCAAATTTTAAAAATATTTGTCATGCCTTTTTATAATTTTCTTATTCGGTTCTTTTTATCATGACGCTATCGGTTGTAAATTTGTAAAAACATAACCTTTTTAGAACTTGTTATTCCCAAATTAAATCAAGACAAGTAAAAAAAATGAAAAATTTTGAAAAAATTTCGGGGGATTAGCGGTTCCAATAGAGTTTTGTGTAAGGCTTGTTATTAGGACTTTCAAGATTCAAGATTTTAGCATCCCCCCACACTTAAATTACATATTGTCCTCAATATGTCCCAAAATAAATTTTTAGGCTGATTTGAATGTGTAAAAGTATGTTTAAAAACAAGTTTTTATGTTACTGGGCATCTGGTCACGGCCCCGTGTGGTCTAGGCACGACCCCGTGGTCAGAGTGCCAGTAACATAAATGAACAGAAGGCTAGCCACGGGGCGTGTCCAGTGAGCACAGCCCATGGCCAATTACCTGACCATACGCTGTTTTCTGTAGAGAATGGGCACGGGGTGTGTTGTGCTGAGCACGGCCCCGTGCTGCACATGCTGAACAGTTGGAAAAGTTGTCGGAAGGCACTGTTCATGTGCATGGGGTGCGGTTTTAACGTCCCTTTGGCAGTTTTCATCTTTTCTCGTTTGTTAAGCCATTATATAAGTTCCAAACACCACACAATAACTTTAACCATCATATATTAGAGTGCGAGATACAAACGGTCCTAAAAATTAAAAATTACAAAAGTCCTAGAATTAGATAGATAGGTCCTAATATGCAAGAAATTTAAACCATAATGAAGTTCTACTCTAGATGTTTACATGCTAAGAACAATAAAAACCCAAAAACGATTTTCCGTTGACTAAGGGCTCTTAGAACTTCAACCCGAAGGGTGCTACTCAAACGTCGTTGAGCCATTCCTCAATCTCCCGAGGGAGAAAGATGACGGGCTCATCCTCCACAACATTTTGCGAGGGAGGTGCGACGACCACCAGAACCTCGTGCATTACGTCTAGAGGAGGTTTCGGAGGGAGGTCATCTCATCCGGTTGGGTTAACAACTTCTTACGCAAGGTACAAATCCTCTTGCGGGAAGATCGGTTCCATGGCTGGCATAGCAAGAATGTTTAACCTTTGGTGCAAAAGGTTGATTTCTTGGAAACTATTCTCTAGTCCCACCGTCAAGTAGTTGATACAGTCAATGAGGATCTCCTCCACCGATGTCATTTCGTCGATGGCTTCCCTTAATGCATACACATAGTGAATAAGGGTAGCTTTGATTGACGGTCTTCTTCCCCTTCGACTGTTTCTTGAGTTGGTTGATGATGCTCCATTGTTTTGGCTCGACATACTAAGAAAACAAGACGAAAATTTCAAAAAGATGAAAATGGAACTCCCGACCACGGCCCCGTGCCTGCTGGGCACGGCCCCGTTGTCTCACCCCCAAAATCCACCATGCGGAGCATCACCGCTTGGAGGCGTGACATGACCAGGATCGAGCCACCAATCATATGAACAACGTAATTAAGTAAGTAAAACCAACTACAATACAATTGGTGACCAAAAGGAAGTAACCAACTCTAAGTTAAACAGCGGAAGCATCAAACATAAAGCCAAAACATAAGTTCATAGTTCATAAGTTTAAAGTCTAAAGCGTAAGTTTAATAAGTTCTTAAGGATTTAAATATTAAGCACGGAACATAACAGTCCGTATCCCACAACGACCTCCTCCTCGTGCAAGCTCCATAAGCATCTAGCGACCTGTAAGGCATGTAACAACGAGTCAACAACAAAGTTGAGTGAGTTCACGTTTGGTTGTTTAGTTTTAAGTTGTTTCCAAAAACATGGTTTGTCTTTCGTTGGCTTATTTGCCGTGGGGGTTACCCCAATGTTGAAAGTATGATTAACCAGTTCCTTCTTTATTACCCAAACCATATCCATAATCAGTGGGGGCTTCCCCATGTGAACTACTAGACCGTTACCATATCGACAACTGACGAACAATAGTTGTGACCTACATCAATGTTCTATCATCACTGACAGTTTGCCATAGTCCATTAGTACACGCCCGTCCGAACAACGGCACGGTGTGAGGCTTTTTAAACCTAATAGTGCTATTAACTAATGACCCGCTCGCCATCGGCCTCGGCGATTAAGTCGATATAAAATGAGGGACTTAATGATAGAGCTTTGTCTAGTAAGTTTACGGTTGTTGTCCTACCCAAGGAGGACGAACGTACGTATTCTACCCAAAGAGAATACGCAGGATTAAATATTGGCATCCTACCCAAGGAGGATGGCCGTACATATCCTACCCAAGGAGGATATGTAGGTTCCGTTTTAATTCTTTAACTCATTCCCAACCACCGGGAATCCCATGCCTTGTAGAAAGTGTGAACTCACCTCGGTTTGCTCGGTTTGACTCTCAAAAATAGCTAACAGTCAAGGTCGGTCAATCACGTCCTATTATGATTACCACTTAGTTTATTAGTGACTTCAAATAAGCACGAAGTTCCTACACACATCTATCACATAACATGCATCACTTTAACGGTTCATGCCCATATAAACTTCCCATCTATTCCCGTTCATAAGCAAACATACGACAATGCACATAACACTTTTGTTGACATATAATCACGTTAGATCATTCTCAGATAACGTACCCGACATTTAGACACGCAAATTACTACTTATGTCGTTTCAGCTTTTTCATTCAAAACTGGGCTGTTTTCGGGAATTTTAATAAAATAGTTAACCTGTTCCAAAAATTACCAACTTTTTACAGAAGGTCTTAAACGATCCAAATATTACTGTGTAAAAATATCGGGATCCAATTCATCACCAATATTTTATAAAAATTCATTTACCGGAGTGCAATCAGATTTATCTTTTTCTGACTGCAGTCCACGGAATAATTTATTTAAAATTCATCGTAAGTCCGATTTACGAAATTCCAGTGGGAGAATTAAAAATACATCAGTGGCATCTATAGTACAAATTTCATGATCTAATTCTACACAGAATTCAAGTTATGACGAAAAATATAACACATATTTTCAGCAGTAAAAATGCAGCTTTTGCTGCTGTTACAAAACGACCCTTTAAAAATAGTAAACGACCTCGAAAAATTACGATTCCAGTGCCATTGGTTCCGTTTTTCGAAAATACATAATTTAGGATTTAGAAAATCAGTTTTTCGATTTATTATGATCTGTTTACAGCCAGTTGAAGTTGGCTGAAAATGCCAATCAGCATGCTTTTTAGAGTTTAAATGTTACTAAAACGCATCAACAAATGTCCTAACAACGGGTTTATCAATAAATCAATGATCAAACATCATGCATGCTTTAACCAACCCTAATCCAACAAGATTTCATCTTCATGTTTCATCCTTATGTAAACATTATGTAAAGCTTCGTGTTTATGTTTATATTTTTGATTCTTGATCTTTAGTGTTTTAAACATTCATATCATGCTACAACTTTTGACCATGAAACAAGATGAACAAAAGTTTTAACAAGGAACTTACCACTAGCACAAAGGCTAGGGATGAACCTCTTAGACAAGATGAAGAAAAATGATGGTGAAAAGCAAGGTATGAAGCTCCTTAGTGATCTACACTTCAAGCACCTTTGAACCTCCTTCCAACACTTGAATGAAACTTAAAAGAAAGATGAATGTGGTGGTGAAATGGTGGTGATGGTGGCGGTTAAGGGGAGCCGAGAGGAGGGAGAGAGAGTGAGGGTAAGGGGTGTGAAGATTGTGAATGATATGAAATGATGTAGGTAATCTAGTGCCCCATACTTATAAGATCATCTTTCAAAATTATGGAAAGCCAAGCAAGTAAGATATCCAATAAAATATGAACTTAAATCTTGAGGCATGGTGTGAATCTTTGGTGGGGTCCCTTGGGACCGAATTCGGTTGAGGGGGGGGGGGGGGTTAATGTAAAATTTGCAACTAATAGGTAAATGTTAGTTAGATTTCAAGTAACATGATTTTATATATTAGTTAGTTGATTTTTGGTGGGTGTTAGGGTGTACGGGGATCATGACTAGCCAAAAATAATAAAACAATGCATTTGACAAAAAATTTAGTGTTCCGGGTAATGTCCGGTTGTTCGGTTGGATACCGTTCCGTTAAAGTGTTTAATTATTCCTTAAAGTGTCTTTTATAAATATTTTTGTAACACTTTTAATTCCTAATACTTAGGAAAATATTCAGGACCATTTAGTCATGTTTCTGCACAATCATTAAGCACAATATAATATTAATCAATCGTACGAATACATGTAATTACAAGGGTTGTCACATTCTCCCCCTGTTAAGAAAATTTCGTCCTGAAATTTAGTGCGTGGTTACTGAGGAAGCTAGTTAAGTTGCGGTGTTTACTGGCTTTTTCTGGGGTGTCACATCATCCCCCCGTTGATTTGGAATTTCGTCCCGAAATTCTGCAGTTGCCTCAGCCTCAGTAGTGGTTGCACTTTTCTTAAACAACTGGGGATACTTGAGTTTCATTTGGTCTTCTCGTTCCCAGGTATACTCTGGGCCATGACGGGAGTTCCAACGAACTCGAACAAGAGGTATCCTGGTATGCTTGAGAACCTTAACATCTCGATCAGTAATTTCAACTGGTTCCTCGACGAATCGCAACTGGTCGTCGATTGTGAGCTCCTTTAAGGGAACTATGAGGGTCTCATCTGACAGACACCTTTTCAGATTGGACACGTGGAATACGTTGTGAACTCCGCTGAGTTCTTCAGGTAGATTCAACTTGTAGGCGACTTTGCCAATCTTCTCAATGATTTCGAACGGTCCGACATAACGCGGATTGAGTTTGCCTCGTTTGCCAAAACGAACTACACCTTTCCAAGGTGAGACTTTGAGTAGCACCCGATCCCCAACCTGGAACTCGAGTGGCTTCCTGCGCTTATCAGCGTAGCTTTTCTGACGGTCACGAGCTGCCGCCATTCGCTGTCGTATCTGAGCAATCCTCTCAGTCGTGTCTACCACAAGTTCTGGGCCTGTGATTTGGCTGTCACCAACTTCTACCCAACAAAGAGGTGATCGGCATTTACGTCCGTACAATGCCTCAAACGGAGCGGCTTGGATACTGGTGTGGTAACTGTTGTTATACGAAAACTCCACTAACGGGAGGTGTTTTTTCCCAGCCATTGCCAAAATCGATTACACATGCCCTAAGCATGTCTTCAAGGGTTTGGATGGTGCGTTCAGATTGCCCATCCGTCTGTGGATGATAAGCCGTGCTCATGTCTAATCGAGAGCCAAAGGACTTGTGCATAGCTTGCCACAACTCAGATGTAAAACGTGAGTCACGATCAGAAATGATGGAGGTTGGCACTCCATTCCTCGATAATACTTCCTTTAGGTAGATGTCTGCTAGAGTAGAAAACTTGTCGGTTTCCTTGATAGCCAGAAAATGTGCAGACTTGGTCAGTCGATCCACGATCACCCAAATGGTATCATTTCCGCGTTGAGATCTAGGCAGGCCAGTAACGAAATCCATGGAAATTTGCTCCCATTTCCACTTAGGTATCTCTGGTTGTTTGTCACACCCTCAAAATCCACACGCGGAGTATTACCGCGAGGCATGTGACGACCAGGATCTTAGCCAATAATTATTTTGAACGGATTAGTTATTGTTATAAACATTAGCATAATTGGTGACCTAATTTAAATTTTTCAAAACATAGTTTAAGTTCACAGCGGAAAGGGAAAGAAAACGCATCATAATTTGAAACCACAAGTTTATTATTATGTTACTTATGAACCACGTACTCCATCCGATTGCAACGTCCGTCCAGAACTATATCGAGCAATCTGCAAAGCATGCAGTAGAGTGTCAACATAATGTTGGCGAGTTCACATGTTTGTAGTTTTTCAGTTTTAATTCCAAAAACTTATTTTAACCAGTTAATTTATCCGTTTATACATGCCATGGGGAGCTACCCCATAAGTGAGCGACTAAACTGTTTTTCCAATACCGAATACTAGGTGACCGTACGTTTCCGCAGTGCCCCGTTTGTCAATGTTCTATCGTCGTTGACGGTTTGCCAGAGTACATTAGTTCACGACTGATCCTCTACAGGCACGGTGTGAGGCTGGTAAGACCTAAATAGCGCTATCAACTAATAACCCGTTCGCCTGGCCCCGGCGACTAATCGGTATTAAGTAGTAGGGACTTGAGTGATAGAGTTTCGTTTAGTGTTGCTCGTTGCATTTCCGTACAAACAGTAATTAACTAAGAGTCCCGCATAAGGGGAGAGAAGTAGTTTGTATCCCTCACAAGGGGATAGCGTTGTTACCCGTATCCCACACAAGGAGATAGAAATACAGTATCCCGCACAAGGAGATAGTAAGCAATCCCAAACCAGGAAAAGTGTTTCGTTCCATTTCCCAACCACCGGGAACGCATGCTTTAAGTAAAAAGTAGTGAACTCACCTTTGCTTTGCTCGGTAGTTAATTTACTTGTGTTACGTTGGTCAACCATACCCTATTATGGTTTATAAATATTTATTAGGTTCGTGTGCAAGTAAAAGTCACGTACAACTACACGTATCTAACACATAGCACGTAAGTCATACTAGCATATACGTTATTGGGCCTATCCTAGCATGCAAACAGTTAAACAGTAACAGTTAAACATTAACAGTAGCACGTAGTTCAAAACATCAGTTTGTGCGGCCCAATAACTAAGCAGAGTAGTCCAGTCGAAACCGGGTGGTCTCGACTCGAGAACAAGAGGTCTCGAGTCGCAACCATGAAGTTCCGAGTCGCAACCAGACGGTCTCGAGTTGTGCATAACTGAGTCGCAACTTTAGAGGTCTCGAGTCGAGATCAGGAGATCTCGAGTCTAACCGAGCTGGTCTCGACTACTGGAGCGTGTTGTCTGATTTCGAGTTGTCATATAATGGTCTCGAGTCGCAACCCTACGGTCTTGACTCGCAACTACCACCGATGCTTCTAGACCCCTTATCCAATTCAGTACTATCCAATCAGATTTCATAAGCATGTACTAGCCAATCAAGTTTTACTAACATGTTTCTAATTCCCTACACCTACCAAATCAGATCGAAAGCACAATATTTCATAAAAGCCCCTAACAATCATCCATATTTAGAACAACTTATGCTAATTGTTTTAACACATGCTTCTATCAAACAACTATTATTTACGCATCAAACCAAGAATCAATTATTTTCAATCTACTAGCCAACAAAATGTGCACAAATTACTAACCACAAGGTTACATGTAAACACTATTAATCAGTACTCCTATTAACAGTTAGCAAACCATCGTGTAGTTTCAATTCGTATGTCAGTTCACCAAATCATCACAGTCTTGATACTTCATATATTTAGACATTCCCATATCCACAATTCAGGTAACATATGCCCATATTTAAACAAATAGCTTCTCCTAAGAATACTACAAACATCAGTTAGTCATAAATTATTTCCCCAAAGTTCATTTATTCTTCATCAGTTTGCAGAATCCATATTTTAACAAAACGGTTTCTAACAAATACATATATACAAAAGTATAAAGCTCAAAATACAATCTCAACATATTCTTTAAACACATTTCCTAAAACAGTAACAACCATACAATCAAGATTTTATAGCAACCACTAATACTCAAAGACAACTTACTACTAACCGAGGTATGAGGAGGATCGAGAGGAATACACGGGCTGTTATCATCACAAAACCCGAACCCATAATCTGAACCAAAGTTGTCCCTGTGTTGACCGGACCCGAATCTGAACTGCCACCATCACCGCCGTTGCCAGGTTCGTCGGAAAAGTACAATAATCACTAGTTACTGTCGTTGCTGTCGTTGTCACGAATCATCACCGAGTCGTCATCCTCCTTTTCATCACCGGCAGAGTCGCCAGAAACAGAAACATTGACGCTTCTCTCTCTCGCTTGAATAGTTCTTCGGCACCACCCACCACAGAGCCGCCGCCTGTGGTGGTGGTGGTGGTGTTGTCGTTCCTTAGCTCGAGGGGAGAAGGTGAGCGTGGCTGAGGGGTGTTGACTGGAGAAGGGACGAGAGAGGAGAAGGAGGTGTGGTGGGTGGCATTTGGAGGAGGCAACCGGGCGCCGGAACCCAATCGCCGGTCGCCGGACATTCCAAATCGCTGAGAAGGAGAGAAAAGGGATGGGGTGTGCGACTGGGAACTTGGAATGGGGTTTTAGGGTTTTAGAGAATTTGGATAAAAGGGGGGGGGGGGGGGTAAGGGTTTATAAGGTGTTTAAATAGGCTGGGGTTTTAGGTTTAGGGAGTGGGCTTGGGCTTGGGCCTAGCCCGAGTGCGAACCTGTTTAAACAACTACGCGTCTCGCTCAAACCGATTGGCCCGGTTATAATAACTCATACGCACATAACTGAAACTCTCGTCATGGATTATTATTATTTTATAAAATAATGACGGTAATAATATTAATAATAATAAAAATAATAGTGAATACGAGCATTAATAAGATGCTCGTCTCTCGACGATTAGGATCAAAGGTTCGAGTTGTCACATTGTTGAAGTAGGCCTGATGGTTTCTGATATTCAGTCTTGACTCTCGCACAAGTCAAACATTTGCTAACGTAGGTTGCTATGTGGGCTTTCATACTAGGCCACCAATACGTAGTCTTGAGATCGTGGTACATCTTATCCGAACCAGGATGTACTGAATAACGAGACTTGTGTACCTCATCCATCACAAGCTCACGTAGATTACCATAGAGTGGAACCCAGATGCGCCCGTTTACGTAGTAGGCGCCGTCTCCCTTTTGTTCTAACCGTTTCCTTGATCCCCATAAGGACTCAACCCTGATGTTCTCTGCCTTCAATGCTTCAACCTGAGCATCTCGTATCTGGGCAGGAAGACAAGATTGGATGGTAAGCTATAACGCACGTACACGCTTAGGTAAAGTATCCTTTCGACTGAGGGCGTCTGCCACAACATTGGCTTTGCCCGGATGATACTTGATCGCACATTCGTAGTCATTCAAGAGTTCGACCCATCGACATTGTCGCATGTTTAGCTCCTTTTGCTTGAAGATATGCTCGAGACTACTGTGATCGGTGTAAATGGTGCACTTGGTACAGTACAGGTAATGTCTCCATATCTTAAGCGCGAAAACAACTGCTCCCAATTCCAGGTCATGCGTAGTGTAGTTCCTTTCGTGAACTTTAAGTTGGCGCGATGCGTAGGCAATGACCTTGTCACGTTGCATCAACACGCAACCAAGTCCTTGGATGGAAGCGTTGCAATAAACCACAAAATCATCTGTGCCCTCAGGCAATGAGAGGATAGGCGCGCTACAAAGTCTATCTTTTAAGTGCTGAAAAGCAGATTCCTGTGCATCACCCCAACGGTAGGTGACACCCTTCTGAGTCAGTGAAGTGAGAGGTTACGCAATCCTTGATAAATCCTTGATGAATCGTCTGTACTATCCCGCCAAACCCAAGAATTGGCGGATCTCTGTTGGTGTACGGGGTGCAGGCCAGTTCTTGATCGAGTCAACCTTAGATGGATCAACATGAATCCCATCCTTGTTTACCACGTGGCCTAGAAAGTGGACTTCGCGAAGCCAGAAGTCACATTTTGAAAATTTGGCATACAGTTGCTCTGCTCGATGAAGTTCCAGCATAAGTCATAGATGCTGCTCGTGTTCCTCCTGACTCTTAGAATAGATCAGGATGTCGTCGATTAAAACAATAACGAACTTATCCAGGTAAGGTTTGCATACTCGGTTCATGAGATCCATGAAGACCGTTGGTGCGTTCGTCAATCCGAAAGGCATAACCAGAAACTCGTAATGCCCATAACGAGTTCTAAATGCTGTTTTGGAGACGTCCTCATCTCGGACTCTCAGTGGATGGTAACCTGACCTTAGGTCAATCTTGGAATAGAAACTCGACCCTTGCAATTGGTCGAATAAGTCATCAATGCGTGGAAGAGGATAACGATTCTTCACAGTCACCTTGTTAAGTTCGCGATAGTCAATACACATTCTGAAAGTACCGTCCTTCTTCTTCACAAACAAGACTGGAGCTCCCTAGGGCGAAGAGCTAGGACGTATGAAACCCTTTTCCAAGAGTTCTTTTAATTGCGTGGACAGTTCTTCAAGTTCTGACGGAGCTAGTCGATAGGGTGTACGAGCTATTGGTGCTACTCCAGGAGCTAGCTCGATTTGAAACTCGACTTTTCGATGAGACGGAAGACCAGGTAATTCCTCAGGAAAATCGCGCACAATAGGAATATCTTCAATTCTCTTCTCTTCCGTTGATGCGTCAGTAACGAGTGCTAGAATGGCAGTGTGGCCCTTTCGCAAACACTTCTGGGCCTTAAGGAAAGAGATAATGCCTACGACAGCACCACTCTTGTCGCCATGAATCACGAGGGGTTCTTCACCAGAACGAGGGAAGCGGACAATCTTCTCGTTGCAAAGAATTTCTGCTTGCTGATGAGACAACCAATCCATTCCAATAACAACGTCGAAACTACCCAGAACGATAGGGATAAGATCGATAGAGAAGGTCTGACCAGCTAAGACGAGGTTACAACCCTTAACTATGTGTGTGGCCTCGAGACTTTTACCGTTTGCTAGCTCTACCGTGTGTTTGGTGGTCAAAAGTGTTGGGGTGCGCTTAAGCATTTGACTAACTTTTAAGGATACATAACTAGTATCGGCACCCGAATCGAATAAAACAGTAACAAAGAAATCATCCAGAAGAAACTTACCCATCACCACATTGGGATCGTTCCTTGCATCACCCTGACCCAGCACGAAAACACGTCCTCTGGCACCATTGCCGTTATTGTTACCCCCGTTGTTGCCTCCATTATTGCCTCCATTGTTGTTCCCATTTCCCTGGTTGTTGTTGTTCTGATTCTGATTCAGCTGAGGACAGTTCCTCTTAAAGTGGCCTTCAGCACCACACTGAAAGCATCCTTTATTGCCCTGCTGTTGCTGCTGCTGGTGGTTCTGTGGAGCTTGTTGTTGTTGTTGGCGATTCTGATTTGCTGGTCGTGCGCTCCTGCAATCCTTTGCTTCATGACCAAACTTGTTACACCTCAGGCAATGACCCTTGGGGCACCGGTTGCACTTGGGGTGTTCCCTCGGTATCCACCCTGTCCTTGATTACCAGAAGATTGCTGACCAGGACTCTGGTAGTCATCAGTCTTTCGCTGCTGAGACTGAACTGAAGTAGAACCCTTGCCCGAATTTCCATCCCACTTGCGCTTGTTATCATTGGGGGCATCAATAGTAGTAGCGCTAATACGCTTGGGCAGCTTGTTCTGCTCAACTGCCTGATCAGTGAGACGATGAGCCAACTTGATGATTTGCTGAATGGTGCCAAGATTAGCGGAGGTCACATGGCTTTGAATTTCTGGCACCAAACCCTTAAGGTACAGCTCGATACGCTTGATAGGAGGATCCACCATAGTGGGACACAGGATAGCTAATTCGTTCGACCTCTTTGTGTATGCCTCGATTTCAGACCCTGTTATCTTCAGATTGAAGAATTCCACCTCTAGCTTGTAGATGTCGTCACGACTACAGTACTCTTCTTTGATAAGTTCTTTGAAACCGTTCCATGGGGTGGCATTAGCAACCGCCAGCCCTAGCAGTTGAACCTGTGCTTTCCACCAGGTTAACGTAGCACCTTCAAGCGTTCCAGTAGCAAATTTCACCCTACGATCTTCAGGGCATTCACACATTTTGAAAACAGATTCGAGCTTCTCGAACCAGTGAAGAAGGCCTACAGCTCCTTCTGTGCCGCTGAAAGTACTAGGTCGGCAATCCATGAATGTTTTGAATGTACATACAGGAGGTTGAGCATGCTGACCTATTGCGCGAGAATAAAAGACAAGGTTAAACACAAGAGTTGGTTCGCGAGTGTAGGATCTAAACATCCTAGGATAGGTCGAAATGGCAGGTTATACCTCCTGCAGGGACAGCTGCGAGTGCCTCAGCCACTCGTTCATTGATTAGAGCCGTTAGTTGGGCTTGAGTCAAGTTCAGGCGTCCACTCATGATCTTCACATCGAAGGAAACACAAGTAAGAAAGGTGTCGCGAAAGTGCGTAAGTGTGGAGTGACAGAAGAGAGCAAACACACAGGGTTTCAAACAATAGTTGTTACGCTAACTAAGCATACCATGATCAAATGTGCTGCTTAAACTAGCAGGTAGGCAATACAAACATAAACCATATTACCTATAGTGTTGAGTCTTGCACGTGGAGCGAAGCGTCGTTGTGCATCGTAGAGCACTGTACAGGTTATAGTCTGGTTTTGTCAAAAAGCTTTTCCCCTTTTTAAAACCAAGTTCGCAATAACCAATGGCTCTGATACCAATCTGTCACACCCCCAAAATCCACCATGCGGAGCATCACCGCTTGGAAGCGTGACATGACCAGGATCGAGCCACCAATCATATGAACAACGTAATTAAGTAAGTAAAACCAACCACAATACAATTGGTGACCAAAAGGAAGTAACCAACTCTAAGTTAAACAGCGGAAGCATCAAACATAAAGCCAAAACATAAGTTCATAGTTCATAAGTTTAAAGTCCAAAGCGTAAGTTTAATAAGTTCATAAGGATTTAAATATTAAGCACGGAACATAACAGTCCGTATCCCACAACAACCTCCTCCTCGTGCAAGCTCCATAAGCATCTAGCGACCTGTAACGCATGTAACAACGAGTCAACAACAAAGTTGAGTGAGTTCACGTTTGGTTGTTTAGTTTTAAGTTGTTTCCGAAAACATGGTTTGTCTTTCATTGGCTTATTTGCCGTGGGGGTTACCCCAATGTTGAAAGTATGATTAACCAGTTCCTTCTTTATTACCCAAACCATATCCATAATCAGTGGGGGCTTCCCCATGTGAACTACTAGACCGTTACCATATCTACAACCGACGAACAATAGTTGTGCCCTACGTCAATGTTCTATCATCACTGACAGTTTGCCATAGTCCATTAGTACACGCCCGTCCGAACAACGGCACGGTGTGAGGTTTGTTAAACCTAATAGCACTATTAACTAATGACCCGCTCGCCATCGGCCTCGGCGATTAAGTCGATATAAAATGAGGGACTTAATGATAGAGTTTTGTCTAGTAAGTTTAAGGTTGTTGTCCTACCCAAGGAGGACGAACGTACGTATTCTACCCAAGGAGAATACGCAGGATTAAATATTGGCATCCTACCCAAGGAGGATGGCCGTACATATCCTACCCAAGGAGGATATGTAGGTTCCGTTTGAATTCTTTAACCCATTCCCAACCACCAGGAATCCCATGCCTTGTAGAAAGTGTAAACTCACCTCGGTTTGCTCGGTTTGACTCTCAAAAATAGCTAACAGTCAAGGTCGGTCAATCACGTCCTATTATGATTACCACTTAGTTTATTAGTGACTTCAAATAAGCACGAAGTTCCTACACACATCTATCACATAACATGCATCACTTTAACGGTTCATGCCCATATAAACTTCCCATCTATTCCCGTTCATAAGCAAACATACGACATTGCACATAACACTTTCGTTGACATATAATCACGTTAGATCATTCTCAGATAACATACCCGACATTTAGACACGCAAATTACTACTTATGTCGTTTCAGCTTTTTCATTCAAAACTGGGCTGTTTTCGGGAATTTTAATAAAATAGTTAACCTGTTCCAAAAATTCCCAACTTTTTACAGAAGGTCTTAAACGATCCAAATATTATTGTGTAAAAATATCGGGATCCAATTCATCACCAATATTTTATAAAAATTCATTTACCGGACTGCAATCAGATTCATCTTTTTCTGACTGCAGTCCACGGAATAATTTATTTAAAATTCATCGTAAGTCTGATTTACGAAATTCCAGTGGGAGAATTACAAATACATTAGTGGCATCTACAGTACAAATTTCATGATCTAATTCTACACAGAATTCAAGTTATGACGAAAAATATAACACATATTTTCAGCAGTAAAAATGCAGCTTTTGCTGCTGTTACAAAACGACCCTTTAAAAATAGTTTACGATTCCAGTGCCATTGGTTCCGTTTTTCGAAAATACATAATTTAGGCTTCAGAAAATCAGTTTTTCAATTTATTATGATCTGTTTACAGCCAGTTGAAGTTGGCTGAAAATGCCAATCAGCATGCTTTTTAGAGTTTAAATGTTACTAAAACGCATCAACAAATGTCCTAACAACGGGTCTATCAATAAATCAATGATCAAACATCATGCATGCTTTAACCAACCCTAATCCAACAAGATTTCATCTTCATGTTTCATCCTTATGTAAACATTATGTAAAGCTTCGTGTTTATGTTTATATTTTTGATTCTTGATCTTTAGTGTTTTAAACATTCATATCATGCTACAACTTTTGACCATGAAACAAGATGAACAAAAGTTTTAACAAGGAACTTACCACTAGCACAAAGGCTAGGGATGAACCTCTTAGACAAGATGAAGAAAAATGATGGTGAAAAGCAAGGTATGAAGCTCCTTAGTGATCTACACTTCAAGCACCTTTGAACCTCCTTCCAACACTTGAATGAAACTTAAAAGAAAGATGAATGTGGTGGTGAAATGGTGGTGATGGTGGCGGTTAAGGGGAGCCAAGAGGAGGGAGAGAGAGTGAGGGTAAGGGGTGTGAAGATTGTGAATGATATGAAATGATGTAGGTAATCTAGTGCCCCATACTTATAAGATCATCTTTCAAATATTATGGAAAGCAAAGCAAGTAAGATATCCAATAAAATATGAACTTAAATCTTGAGGCATGGTGTGAATCTTTGGTGGGGTCCCTTGGGACCAAATTCGGTTGGGTGGGGGGGGGGGTGTTTAATGTAAAATTTGCAACTAATAGGTAAATGTTAGTTAGATTTCAAGTAACATGATTTTATATATTAGTTAGTTGATTTTTGGTGGGTGTTAGGGTGTACGGGGATCATGACTAGCCAAAAATAATAAAACAATGCATTTGACAAAAATTTAGTGTTCCGGGTAATGTTCGGTTGTTCGGTTGGATACCGTTCCGTTAAAGTGTTTAATTATTCCGTAAAGTGTCTTTTATATATATTTTTGTAACAGTTTTAATTCCTAATACTTTGGAAAATATTCAGGACCATTTAGTCAAGTTTCTGCACAATCATTAAGCACAGTATAATATTAATCAATCGTACGAATACATGTAATTACGAGGGTTGTCACACCCGTGGTCACACCTCTGCAAGATTTTGAACCCAGAAACATCATTGTTTTAAATTATTTTTCTGTGTTTTAAAATATTTATGAATGTAAGTAACTCAAAACAGTGTTATAAAGCTTATTTTTAATAAGACTTCTTGGTTAAATTGTGACAACTGGCACCAAACCGGTAATTTCCTTACTATTTTAATTATTATTTATTAACTGCAATTACGTGTTTAAACATCAACATTATGTGATTACTTTCTTTACATATGAATTCATGCATGTTTTATACTTCAAATATGGCCTTGTGCATTACTTTAAGCGTTGCGTCAGAAAGACTAGTAAACTCACCGGTAAGACACAATGTGTCAGCACTTCTGTAGAAAGCAGCCAGACAATAGGTTTAGGGCCTCGGAGTAGGCCCAACATCTAAAATACATTAAAACCCAAGTATGGATACAAGGTGTTGGAACCTAAAGGTTTATACATTGAGAGATATTAATGTTTGGGATTGGTCTTGTAGTGTTTAACTTAGTTGTTTTGGGTCAATTATGTGTATTGGGTTTATGTAGAGATCTCGAGTGGGCCTAGGTGGTTTCGACCCATCTAGTTAGTATATAAGTAAACTTTTGTAACCTTTTAGAGGTTGATCGCTTGGATAGAAGTTAGGAAGGCCACTCGAGATCAGGAAGTAGTCTTGTATCAGTCATCGAACTAAAGGTGAATGCAAGATTGTTTTGTTTTTGATAATTATTCTTTTTGTTCTTAATAGTTTTTCTTGAATCCACTTGTGTTTGGATTCCGCACTTACACAAGTCGACAGTGATATCATTGCAAGATCCTTTAAGGTTTTACAATTGGTATCAGAGCCAAGAAACCAATTCTTGGTTCGGTTTTTGATATCATTCAGATTCAAGAAGACTGTTTTTGTTACTAATCGTTTTGCTAAGTGTGTTTGACAGATCTTCAGTTTGTTGGTGTAATCCTGAGTTTGGAAGTTGCATCTTCAAACTGTTCTTCATAATTTTTGGCATAAAGTTACTGATTTTGGTTTGTGATTTGTGATAAAGGTGTTAGCTGAATTATCGGAGGATTGTTGAAGATAAGAATTCAAAGATCTCAAATCTTTGAATTTTGGAAGCTGCTAAAAGTCAGGAATCGTAGTTGTTTTTATCTCACAAATCTGTTTTGCAGGGTCTCGACACAATTTCAGCTTAGTCTCGACTCAAGCTCTTTCGTCTCGAGTGGATATCACGATCTTGTCTCGACTCAAAATTGCTGTGGTCTCGAGTTGGCATCCTTAACTCGAAACCGTTTGTCTCGACTGACTTCAAGCTTAATAGTTCCTGATCTCGACTCGAAACCTCGGTCTCGACTCAGTCTCCAGTTCACTCATTTACTGGATCTGTCTCGACTCCTGTCTCGACTCGCAACGACTCCTGCAACGTGACTTTTGGACTTTGGGACTTTTGGACTTTTGGACTCTTGAACTTAAATAATTAATCAACTAATTAATTAAGTTATTGAGTAACCATGACTACCAATAATCAAAGTGTTGACCTGGCTGCTATGTCTAAGCATCAAGAATTGGATTCCATTATTGGAACCACTACTCGTGTTCCCCGGCTGTTAGACGGAAATGAATTCCCTGAGTGGAAGTGGCGTTTCGAAAAACATGTTAAAGTTAAAGATGCAAAAATCTGGCGAAGCATTCTTAGAGGCCCAAGAGAGATTATGATGGATAGTCCTACTGATGAAAATGTGAAAATAAAGAAGCCAGTTGATAGATATACTGAAGAAGACTTTAAGATTGTTGAGGAAGACGATATGGCGTTTTCGTATTTGACTATGGCATTGGGACCAGACATTGCTATTGGTTTTCGCACTTGCAAATCTGCTAAAGAATTGTGGGAATCACTAATTGATGTCTATGAAGGCAATGAAGATATGAAAGAGAGTCGTAGAAATCTGCTAAGTCAAAGCTTCAATAATTTTAATCATATATATGGAGAGACTGTGGATAATCAAATTCAGAGATTCGTTAAGTTGGTTACTCAAATGCAGATGGAGGAAATGCAGACGTCAAATGCTTCATCTAATAGACAGCTTCTTAATGCCTTACCAAAGAGTTGGGATCATCACGTCGCAATGATCAAGAAGACCAAGGATCTAGCAAGATGCAGCTTATCTGAAATGATTTCACACATTAAGGCCTGCGAGCTGGATGATAAACAAAGGGAAACAAATCACAAGAATAGCATGTTGGCTGCTGGATTTTCTGCAACGTCTTCAACTTCAAGCAATAATACTGCTTTTGTGTCTCAAGCTGGTTTTCAAATGTTCAGCAACTCTGCTTCTGCTAAAACTGCTCCTACCTCATCAAATGTTTACTACTCTGGAACTTCAGCACCTGCTGTTGCTGCTGCTGCACCATCTTCTGCTAACGCTACTGCTGCTGCTTCGTCAACTACCACTGCCAATAATGAGATGATTGCTTTCTTCTCACAACAGTCGAAAGAAAATCTTAGTATAGCTGCTTCTGTCATAAATTGCTTGAATGCCTTCACTGCCGGTAAAATCAATCCTCCTAAGTTTTCCATGGATGACTTAGATCAAATTCATCCCGAAGATGTAGAAGAAATGGATATAACTTGGCAGATGGCTATGGCAGCGTTTAGAGCCAAAAACTTTGTGAATAAAACCGGGAGAAACAAATGGGAAAATCTTACTTTTACTGGACCCACAAAAATGCCTTTTGAGTTTCGTTGCTACAATTGTCATGAACCAGGTCATGTGGCAAGAAACTGTACCAAGCCGAGGGTCAATAGTGAGCAAACTCCAGCCAAACCTGTTGCTCCTGCTACACCTAATCGAGAAAGAGCTCTTGTAACCACATCGAGTATGTCTGCTGATGCTGCTGCCAGTGGAAGTCCTCAACCTCTGGGATTAGCTCAAGCCTTGGTGGTCCAACCTGATTCGTACTTTAACTGGAATACGGAAATTGAACGACTAAACATTTCAGCTCCAGAAAACCAGTCTGATTCAACCAACATTGCTTTTGTGGCCTCAAATGATCAAGCTTCTGTTCCTGAAAATGAGACTTCAGCACTCGAGGAGGAGGTTTCGGCTGAGAACTTGGCTTTCATGACTCAGATTCTTTCAGCTCCAGTCAAAGGTCTCACCAAGGAAGAGGTAATTTCTGTTTTCTGTACTCCTGAGTGTAGAGAACAAGTAGAAGCTTATAGAATACACAACGCTGAGCTAATTGAAGACTACAATGAAATTAAAAGGAAAAATTTTACTTTCGCTAATAACGAAAAACTTTTTAAAGAAAAAATAGAAGCTCAGCGAAAAGACATCATCCAACTCAAGGATGATGTTAGTGTAGCAACAGCCCAGCTCATCATGGTTAAAGAAAAATTATGCAATGTGACTAAAGAGCTGGAGGATGTTAGAGATAAGTATCAAATAAATGAGTTAAATATTAAAAAGTTTGATTCCTCCAGCAAATTGGTTGAGAATTTGTGTAATCAACAGCTGGCATATCAGAAAAGAAAAGGGTTGGGATTGGGTTTTAATCAGGCTCCTCCTCCTTACAATCACAACTATACATATTTACCCATGACGGAGGAGGAGATGCTGAACGAAAACAAAATGACTTATGGTCCCAAAAACTGTAAGTCATCAGTAAATATCAGACCTGCTGAAAAACCAGTGGTTAAACCAGTTAGTTTTGTTTCCAAAGGTACTTTTGATCCTAACGTTTCTTCATCATGTGTAGATAACGTACCTGAAGTAGTATGGGGTGATGTTTTTGGGGATGAACCGTCTTTAGATTCTGATGTTTCTAAACCTACTTTTGATAAAACTAATTCTGGTTGTGTGTTTGGTCAATCGTTTTTGAACTCGTTTCGTAGTTATGTTTCGTCTTCTTTTGGGCCTGCTGTTTTGGGCAAAACTGTGAATGCTTGTGATGAAACTTTGAATAATGTGCATGACGATGGATGTTTTTCAGTAGATAAAAATTGTGATTCTAATTCTAATGTCTCTAACTTCTCTGCTGATGACAGTATGACAGGTGAGGTCCCTCAGGATGCATTCAGTGAAACCACTGAAACTCTTTCTAAAGAGAATCAATCATGTTCTGATTCTTCTTCTGAATCAGTCTCAGAGGAAGTCCCTAATGTTGAACCTAGTGGGACCCCATTAAAAACCAAGGATGAAAAGGAACCCTTGTCAAACTCAGATGATACATGTAAAGATAAATTACAAGAAAAGGTTTCTGAAAAGAAAATTGACACTGAGTCTGAAACATCTTTTCATAATGATACAGATAAAGATAAATCTAATCCATCTAAATCTCATACTTGTGCCAGTTCTACATCTTATCAACAGGTACCTAAATGCTCAGAAAAGGCACAAGTTAACCAAGCAAAGAACATGAATCAAGCTCATTCTCATAAACCCAAAAGATACATGCCTGCTATGAAGCATCAAAACTTTCACAGATTGAAACGTCAAACATGTTTCAATTGTGGAATTACCGGACACATTGCCAGAAACTGTGTTCATCTCCCAAGTGTGCAGTCTAAAAATAAATATGCACAAAATCAGAAAGTCAAGCCTAACCGATATCGTTATTCAGAGTCAGTGACAACTCAAAAGTCTAAGACAATGAGGAATGACTATCGTAAGGCTAAGCCTTCTGATCAAGATTGGAATGCGGCCAAACATAGAAATCAAAATCAACAAAAGGATTTTCGAAAAGATCAATCTAAAGCGTTTGGTAACTACAATTCTCAATGGTCAAATAAGCATTGGAAACCCAAAACTAAGACCATGCATTCCAATTTGTCTCATACATCTCATCTTAATTCTGCTATTAAAAATTCTTCAAAATTCTTAGATAAAGATAATTTGGTATGGCAGAGAGTGACCTACTTTGATGCACATGGGAAACCCAGATCCACTATGGGCTGGGTTCCTAAATCTAACTGATCCCGCTAATCGTGCAGGAACAGCTGTGGAGGACTACCGTGCGCCTCTGGTACATGGATAGTGGCTGTTCCAGGCATATGACGGGAGACTTGTCTCAACTAGTCAATGTAAAAGAATTTGACGGTGGATATGTCTCTTTTGCGGGAGGAGAATCTGGAAGAATCACGTTGAAGGGAACAGTGAAAAACGGCGTGTTAAGCTTCGAAAATGTGAATTATGTCCCAGAACTGAAACACAATCTGCTGAGCATTTCTCAAATTTGTGATCGAGGAAATTCTGTTCATTTTACAAAGAAAGGATGCTATGTTTTGAAACCAGGGATCGTTATTCCTGAAGATTGGTTTTTGATGACAGCTGAGAGAAAGGGAAATGCGTATGTGATTGATATGAACAAAAAACCGTGTGAAGAAATTACTTGTCTATTTTCGAAGATATCAGAACATGATGGTTTATTGTGGCATCGTCGTCTTGGACATGTGAATATGAAAAACTTAAATCGTCTTGCCAAAGGTCCACTGGTCCGTGATCTACCAATCAAAGATTTTATGTTGGTTGAAAAGTGTGTTGCTTGTGCAAAGGGAAAAGCTCATCAAAAGCCTCATAAATCTAAGTCTACCCCCTCAACCAAGGCTGTGCTTGAATTACTTCATATGGATCTCTTTGGTCCAGTGAATGTGTTAAGTATCGGCAAGAAGGCTTATTATCTCGTGATAGTCGATGATTTCTCGCGCTACACCTGGGTGTATTTTCTAAGTCACAAGAATGAAGCTGCGGGGTTGATCAAACAATTTGTTACTTTGGTGGAAAATCAAGCCAGTACAAATGTCAAGGCTATTCGATCAGATAATGGGACGGAATTTAAAAATGTCACTATGGACACATTTTGTGCTGCAAAAGGAATTGAGCAACAGTACAGTGCACCTCGAACTCCACAACAAAATGGAGTAGCAGAAAGACGAAATCGCACTCTTATAGAGGCTGCGCGAACTATGCTGGCCGATTCGAAGCTTCCTAGTTTCTTTTGGGCCGAAGCTGTTAGCACGGCTTGTTACGTCCAGAATCATGCTTTAGTAAACAAACTACATATGAAAACTCCTTATGAGATTCTGGAAGGACGTAAACCTTCGGTTTCACACTTTCGCGTCTTTGGTTGTCCATGTGTGTTACTACTTATGGACGCTAATGGAAAGTTTGAGGTCAAAGGAGACGAGTGTTACTTTGTTGGATATGCTAAAGGTTCTGCCTATAGAGTATACAACAAGGTGACTAAAAAGGTCGTCGAGTCGTGCAACATTGAATGGCTCGAAGAGAATGCTACGGACGCTAGAGTCGGTCCAGATTGGTTATATGATTATGCTGAATTATTCAAATCGTTTAACATTTTGTCAAGTGTTCCCACTGTTGCAGGTGTGTCTACACCAAAACAACCGCTGTCTTTTGGTGATTCTGAAGAAGAAGAACAAGCTGAAGGAAGATCAAGAATTCATACTATTGACCCACCGGGAATGGTTTTCACCCGACATCCTACGCCTCAGCAAATGTCCCATTCATCCCCTGAAGGTGCTACATCAAGGGTTACTGTACCTAGTGGTTCAGGATCTGCACTATTTCCTGAATCTATTCCTGAAGATTGCATTGTTACAACTCCAGTAGTTCATCATACTGTAGCATCTAATGAGGGGGAGTCAAGCAACACCACTGAAGATGAGACTGTACCTGACATGGCAATACCTACAAGTGTCCAACGGAATCACCCTATAGAGAATGTGATTGGTCCTGTAGATGCAGGAGTTTTAACCAGGAGCCAATCAGGAATCATTAATACATGTTTATATTCTTGCTACATCTCACAAATCGAACCTAAAACTGTTGATATAGCTTTGCAGGAACCAGGCTGGGTAGATGCTATGCATGAAGAGCTGAACCAGTTTAAGAAACTTGGAGTATGGAAACTTGTCGAGTTACCAAAGGGAAAGCGCAAACTTGGAACTAGATGGGTGTTCAGAAACAAACAAGATTTTGCAGGGGTTATTGTTCGAAATAAAGCAAGGCTGGTGGTTCAGGGATTTCGACAAATAGAAGGTCTGGATTATGATGAAGTTTATGCTCCGGTTGCTCGACTTGAAGCCATCCGGATCTTCTTAGCTTACGCGTCATATATGGGGTTTACTGTATATCAGATGGACGTCAAGACAACGTTTCTATATGGAGATGTAAAGGAAGAAATTTTTGTTGAGCAACCACCAGGTTTCGTGCATCCAGATCATCCAGAATATGCCTACAAGTTAGATAAGGCATTGTATGGATTACACCAAGCACCATGAGCTTGGTATGCCACATTAACTGAACATCTTCTGGCTCATGGGTACACACGTGGCACGATAGACCAGACTCTGTTTATCAAGAAAGTGGGCAAGGATCAGATCTTAGTTCAAATCTATGTCGATGATATTATTTTCGGATCTACAAGTGAGGAACTTTGCAAGGAGTTTGAGAGAGTTATGAAGAAGAAATTTGAAATGAGTGCTCTTGGGGAAATGACACTGTTTTTGGGTCTACAAGTCAAGCAGAATTCTCAAGGGATTCTTATCCATCAAGGGAAGTATGTGGATGACGTGCTAGCAAAATTCAATTTTTCAGAAGCAAAATCAGCTGAAACACCAATGGCAGAGAGACTATTATTGACTGAAGATGAAGAAGGATCTCCTGTGAATCAACGTCAGTATAGGTCTATGATCGGGTCATTGATGTATCTGACAGCTAGCCGCCCGGATATTATGTTTGCTGTCTGTAACTGTGCAAGATATCAGGCTAATCCTAAAACTTCTCATCTTATTGCTGTTAAATGAATCTTTCGGTACCTTAAAGGCCGACCTCGGTTTGGTCTGTGGTATCCGAGGGATTCTAATTTTGACTTGTTTGCTTTTTCTGATAGCAACTTTGGAGGAACTGATAGTGACAGGAAATCTACATCAGCTGGATGTCAATTTCTGGGTGACAGGCTCATTTCATGGCAATGCAAGAAACAACAAACGGTGGCCATTTCTACAGCTGAAGCTGAGTATGTTGCCGCTTCTGCATCTTGCTCTCAAGTGGTGTGGATGCAACATCAATTGCAGGATTACGGTTTGACTTATCTCAACACTACTATTTGCTGCGATAATGATGCTGCAATACAAATTGTTAGAAATCCTGTCTTTCACTCCAAAACCAAGCACATAGACATAAAAGTTCATTTTATTAGAGATTGCTTTGACAGAGGTCTTATTACTCTTGAACAAATCGACACAGATGCAAATGCTGCCGATTTGTTTACCAAACCTGTCAGCAGATCAAAATTCCAAGTGCTTGTGGATTTTCTGAAAATGATCCGCTTTACTGACTGAGCATGTTTTTGTTTTTCGTAGGTAAATTTGTTCATAAAGTTTTTTTTATTCTTAGGTAGTTTTTATTTATGCTCAAATTTAGGGGGAGAAATTTTGAAAAATACAAAAACATTTAAAAAAAAAAAAAAAAAAAGGTGTTGCATAACTGGGAAATGAAATGAATTTTCACATTATGGTTGAGGGCTGACTCATGTAAGACCAGTATCGAAATAGTTTGACTCTAGTATGATGTGTTGGTAGGCTCTATCCTTTAGGCTGGAAGCATTGGCTGTTTCTGTTAAGAACTAAAATAGGACATGACCTCAGGAAAGAAAATCACTTGGAATTAGCTCATTTCTATTTGAATGTATGTATGTTGTCCCGATACACACAATTTTGATCTGATTCTGAAATCTTCTCTGAAAAAGTCGTGTACCTCCTCTGCTGCATCCAGATATATGCTGACCTGGAGGTGCTAGGCAACGTCAGCTTCTGCTGCATCTAGATACATGCTGACCTAGCTGTACGTTGTCGCTCTGTAGATCACTTAAACACCCGAAAGAGGCCCTCAAGTGCCCAAAAGAAACCCTAGAAACCTATATCAAATTGAGAAAAACTCATTTGATTTTGTATATTATACCATCTTTGCTTAAGATCTATTCTGTTCTCTTCTCAATCTATTCCCAGTTAAGATTTCAGTGATCTGGATTGGACTTGTGAAATATGTGGTAGGGAAGCTACTTACATGATAGGGTGTGCTGTTTATAATTCCGAGATCTGATTAGTATTTGTTTGAGTGTTCATTGTTAAGAAATTAAAACATGATAAATTTTGTTACAGGCAGTTATATGAAAAAGGTCTAGGGAGATGAGTTTAGGTGGATAAATATACTGGCAATCGTCTAGATCATTCAGTAGTAGATCAGTGTTGATAAGTGTGGTCAAGCCCGAAACCCGTGATTTGATCCCTGAGCAAATTATGATATTTCCGTATTTTATTTATTTTGTAAATAATATTTCAATATTATTTATTTTTGTGTTTATAGGTTTTAGTCTAATAAAATATGCTCAGAAAGTTTAATGGGTTAAATTAGAAAATGTTAAAAAAAAAAAAATTGGATTGCTGAAAATAAGTGAAATTTTTATTTCTTTTTTTCGATTTTCTAATTGTTGAAGTGGTCTCGATTCGAGACTGTGGTCTCGGCCCATGTTATTAAAGGCCCGGCCCACAAGTGTGAGATATTTAAATTGATTTCGACTCGAGACCCTCACTGTGCACTCGAAACAACTCATCTGTCACTTTCAAATTCTCTCTCATTCTCCGGCGATATTACCTGCTTTTCCGGCGATACTCCGTTCTCGACTTAGGGTTTTGATTTCATTGAAGGTATTGTGATAGATTTAATGATGTTTTACTTGAAGTTTTGCAGGTTGGTTGAAGATTTGATGAATGTTTGAAGATGTTCATAAACCCTAATCTTGATGATATTTTGGTGTTCAAAGAAATCATTGAGTGTTTGTGGTGTTTGATCCAAAACTCAGTGAATTAAAGATGTTTGTGGAGTCTCGACTAGGGTCTCGACTGAATACATGTGAAGACTCGAGACCTAATGTTGCGAGTCGCAACCTTGTCGGTCTCGATTGGGGTCTCGACTCAAAATTGATTTGGTCTCGATTGAGGTCTTGGTCAAGTTAACTCAGTCTCGACTCGAAATCTCTTGGTTTCGACTCGAAACCTCATAGTCTCGAGTTGCTTCATGTGTATTAATCGATGTTTTGACTGATGAATTTGATGTGATTTGTTTTGTATTTATGTCTCTATGCTTAGTGTTTCTGTTTGGTGTAGGAGATGGATCTTAAATTTATTCCAACACATAATCAAGCTGGTTATCTAGCTTTACCACCTGAGAAGCACAGGAGACTATACACATCATTGATCAAGGGATTAAATAGCTGTCGACTGGTTCATGCTCTGCGAGAGAATCCAGTGGTTTATGAAAGTCTCGTGCTAGATTTTTGGAAGACGGCAAGATTTGAAGCACAAGGAGCTGACGGAAAGGGAATGATTGAAGCTGAGATTCAGAAGAAGAAGGTTGTTATTACTGAGCAGATGATAAGAGAAGTTCTACAATTTGGTGATACTGAATCCGATCCAATTGAGCTTCCAAGTGATACTATAGAAGATGTGTTACCTCGGTTGAGCTATGAAGGAAAGTATCCGTCTCTTGTTAAGAAGTTTTTGCACCCTTATTGGCGATTGTTGGCACATATATTCATGTTATGTATGACGGAAAATCGAGGGGGAACAGATCAACTGAATATTACACAAACGGCTGCATTCGTTGCACTTATTACGAATGAGTCGTTCAATTACTCGAAGTATATTTTTGAAGGAAAGAAGAGAAATGTTACTGGAGTTCGAAAGGATAAATTTATTATGTATCCAAGGTTTTTGCAGATGATTTTCAATGCTCGCTATTCTGATTTGACGCGATCCGGTGATACCTTGGAATTAAAACCGATGGGACCCTCTTGTTTTGGTGCTCTCACAACTAAGAAGGGGACAGAAAAGAAGTTTGAGGGACGTATTCCTTTGGAGAAGTTTGGTCGGTTTTCAGAGACTGAAGTTGTAGCTGCTGATCCAGTGATAGTACAAAATGTTCAAGTGAATGCTATGGTTGCTGAGGAGCATGATGTTCAGAATATTGTTGATGATGAGCCTGAGACAGAGATTTTAACTATTAACTCTGACGATGAAGGCATAGAGATTATGTGTGATTCAGGAGATGATGAAGAGCTACCTCCTGAGAAAGAAGCTGATATTGCTGTTTCAACTGTTCCTTCTATAATCACTGCTGAAAATTTGGCTTCGTTGTTAAAGTCTGTAACTGATAAGATGGGAAATCCTCCTTCCAATCTTACAGTATCTACTGAAGAGCCTAGTGAAAACCCAAAGGATCCTGATTCATTACCGTTGAAGCGAAAAAGGCGGGATCCTCGACTCGGAATGTACGTTGAACAAAATAAAGATCAATCTTTAAACATTGCTGAAGATGATGAAGGATTGTATGATTTTGATTTTGAGAAGCATGTCACTGATTCCATCACCACAACTGAAGATATCTTTGAGCTCAATACTGAGACTCAAGGGAATGTTTTAGAGTCCACCACTACAGAGGTTCAGATTACAAATGTTGATACTGATTCTGTTGTTGAGACAATGCCGCTTGGTGTTTCTGAATCTGCAGGTCCTTCTAGAGCAGTTCTTGATATGCCAAGCAGTTCAAGTGGTAAGAGACCTGAAGAGCCGTTTAGAATGCCTTTTGAAGATGATTCAAGCGATGATGATGATTTCATTAGCATGAGAGAAATGAAGAAAAGATTAATTGTGGTTGAGCAAGATTCTATTCATAAAGATGCCAAGATCATCCAACTTGAAGATACTTTAGTGCAAAAGAATCAACAAATTGAACAGCTTCAAGGAGATGTTACTTTGCTGTTCAATATGGTGTATGATTTACGTGGAAAGCTTGAGAAGAAATTTGGTAATGAATTCTCTGATCCTACTGATGTGGAGAATAGAAGAAAAGCCTTTGAAAAGGATGATGCTGAGAGAAGTGCTGCAATGGAGCAATACTTTAAAAGAGTTGTTGATCCTGTTGCTGATAAAGAGAAGGCTGAAAGAATCAAGAAGAAAAGGGATTTTGTGATTTTGAAGAACAGGAATCTAAATCCAGATGATGATGATGCTCAAGCTACACATCATTTAATGGATGTTGGTGAAACTATCTATGATCAAGTTGGAAATAGATCTGGTGTAGTTAGCTGGGGATTTGATCACGATCGTAAAAGGTGGTGGATAAAAAGGAAGGTTGGACCTGTTGAATGGTATAAACATCCAGGCCAGTTTCAGTCATTTACTAAGATTGATTTGACTGATCTGTCTAAAGCACCCTACATAGATGATAAGCCTGGAGGACCTGGATATTTGTTTTTCGAGAGATTAAAGAGGGAGGTTCTTAAGGGATTTCCTTCAATGCGTACAGCAGAGTCCATTGTTAAACCAGCTAAAGGAGTTAGAGATTCATATACACGCAAGCGAATGAAGATTGTGCATTGGCCAGTAACTGATAAGGAAAAGGTGCTTCCTTTGGTGAGGAAAATTCCACAAGGTGCTTTGAAGTTGTGACACCCCAGGAAAACCAGTAAACGTTACAACTCACCTAGCTTCCTCAGTAACCGCATGCTAAATTTCGGGACGAAATTTCTTTCAAGTTGGGGATAATGTGACAACTCGAGTTTCCAAGACTTCCATCCTTGCATTTATTGCACGTTAATAATTTAGATTGTTTGTTAACGCGACTCGTTTGTTTTACGACTGGACACGTTTGTAATACGTTAAGCTTTATTATGATTGATATGTTATATGTGGTGTATTATAAGTGTGTTTAACATATTGTTGTGCAGTATGAAACATGTATGCTAATGTGTGTAAATAATAGTGTATTGTGTTGGGTTTGTGATTTTAATAAACAACAAAATTCCTTAGCCGAAAACCCCTATGTGAACTCAACCACTCACGAAAACACTAATGTGTAATAGTGTTTTCGTCTTCTTGAGGCTGCCGAAATCGAAGATGGGCTTTTGGGCCCAGTGATGATCTTTTAACTATAATATCTACTTCAACCTTTACGCGTGAGTTAGTTCAGCAAACCCTAATCGCATTCCCATCTCTTTCTCTCTCGTTTTGCTTTAAACTCGACGGCTGCCCTTATCCCATTCGAAGTCGATTCCCTGATTCGATCATCCTTAGTTCGGTTAGTGGATTTTATGTTTAGTTGATTTCAGTTTTAAAACATATGGCTGTGTTGTTGGTTATGTTCTTGAAAGTGTTACATATGATCAACCTTTCAGGCGAATCAGGATATTATTAGAGTATTAGGTGATGTGATATAATGATTAATATTGATTGATATGTGAAGTTAATATGCATGTGCTTATGTCTTGAAAAGGGTAGTCGATAGGATCTAGATGTACTCATATTGCATGTGAAAGTCAGAAAGGATATGTTTGTTTATTTGTTTTCAATTTTGATATTTTTGTTTGGCATGATAATGATGAGGGTCTGACAACTTGTCATGTGCCATTGAATATTTAGTGATTTGGTGACTCATATGATTAGGGTTGTAGTTTACTGTTATTGTGATGATGGATAATATTGATGGTTGCATAGCTTGTCAATGATTGTGAGCATGTGATTGAACCGATTTGTATGTAGTAATAGGTGAGGTCCAATAGTTTTCAATTAATCATAAGATTGTCAGTGTGCATCGAATTTAAAAAGGATCAATTTCCTTAACTTTGTGGGCATGTAATCAGACCTTTAGATGGCCCAATCATGCCATTGCATTCAATAGAATTGTATCAGATTATTTAATGATGATGATGGCATGACTGAATGATTCTGTATGACGGCAATTAGGGTTCCTATGATTAACTGACTAATTTACGTAACTGACTTCACTCACGAAACGGGATTCACGGCGAAACAAAGGGGTGTTTCGCCGAGGTTATACATGACGAAACAAAAGGTGTTTCGCCGTAATCGTTCTTAACGAAACAAACATGTTTCGCCGAGGGAAACACGATGAAACAAAGGGGTGTTTCGTCGGATGGTTAATAAGCACAGTAACTGGTTTGAATCTGTTAAGTGTTAACTGGATTAACTAACTGCTGTTAAATGTTAAGCATGACTTATATGAGCTTGAATACGTGTTATATGCTTATACGTGAACTTCATGAATACAAACTGATTATGTACACGTGCGTACTTTAGGACGTGATTGATTAACTGTGAGCATACATTAGCATACCGAGCAAACCAAGGTGAGTTCACACTCTTACCAAGGCATGGGATTCCCCGGTGGGTTGGGAATGGGATTGAATGATTACTTGTACTTATATCACTACTAGACTACTTACCACGGTCCTCGGATTGGGAAGGATGCCTGTGCCAAACTCTACGTAAAGCCTACGTACTGTCCTCGGATTGGGAAGGACACCAGCACTAAACCTACGTAAAACCTACGTACTACCGTCCTCGGATTGGGAAGGACGCCAGCGCTAAACCTACGTACTCGCTACGTACTGTCCTCGGTTGGGAAGGGCACTTACGTAAAACCTACGTAAACTTATACTTACTACTATCCTCGGATTGGGAAGGATACTTATGGATACAGCTAGTCTAGTAACTTACAACATGGGAAGCCCCCACTAATAGTACATATAACATGGGAAGCCCCCACCTATGGAATATACAAACGGTTTGGTTAATAACGCATTGCTATGCAACGAACTTACTTTCTGTGAACTCGCTCAACTAGTTGTTGACTCTCTGTTACATGCCTTGCAGGACCTTAGGTACTATTGGAGCTTGCACGGGAGGCACGGTTGTTGTGGACAAGGATCATGGTTGTTTTGATTAAACATTTGACATTTCATACTTACACTTATGAAGGGGTTATTTTATGCTTCCGCTGAACGTTGAACTTTTACTGATGTTTTGAACACCTTTCATATGGATTGGGTTGGTTGAATTTACATTACGTTTACTATTTACATTGTTCTATATGATTGGTGGCTTGATCCTGGTCAGTCACGCCTCCAAGCGGTGATACTCCGCGGGTGGATTTTGGGGGTGTGACACTTGCAGTTTTGGACTTATGATGAGCGTTTAGGGCAGGCTGTAATTGTTTGTGATCATAATGTGGATTTTCGCTTGGTGGATCCAGTTGATTTGCTGAATGTTGCTCATGAAGACCTGGAAGTGTTAGCTCGTCATCAAATTAGAGCTACTGAGAAATATGAGGAGATTGCGAAAGAATGGACTGGTGCTGTGGCTTCAGCGATACATATTCGCACAAAAGGTTTTGGTGGGTTCAAAGATCGGTTGGGTGGTGCTGGTGATAGTTGAAGATTCAAGACTCTCTATGCATAAACCTAGGGGGAGATTGTTGGAACCTAAAGGTTTATACATTGAGAGATATTAATGTTTGGGATTGGTCTTGTAGTGTTTAACTTAGTTGTTTTAGGTCAATTATGTGTATTGGGTTTATGTAGAGATCTCGAGTGGGCCTAGGTGGTTTCGACCCATCTAGTTAGTATATAAGTAAACTTTTGTAACCTTTTAGAGGTTGATCGCTTGGATAGAAGTTAGGAAGGCCACTCGAGATCAGGAAGTAGTCTTGTATCAGTCATCGAACTAAAGGTGAATGCAAGATTGTTTTGTTTTTGATAATTATTCTTTTTGTTCTTAATAGTTTTTCTTGAATCCACTTGTGTTTGGATTCCGCACTTACACAAGTCGACAGTGATATCATTGCAAGATCCTTTAAGGTTTTACACAAGGGTTACCATATAAACTTTCCGAAAGCTAAAATAAGCACTAAAAGACACCTGAAACTTACTTAAAATGCTGTAATTCAGCAATTTAACACTAAATAATATGCAGAATTGATGTTTTAGTGTCCAGAATAACTTACAAAGTGTCGGGAATTGAAACTGTCATAAAAGGTGCTTCATACTTAGTGAAACTGCGCAATTTAGCACTTTAACACACCGTAACGAAACGAATAACCGGACACTACCTGAAACACCAAAATTTAGCTAGAAGCATTGTTTTGATGTTACAAAGCTAGTTATGATCACCAAACATCATATTACACCCTATGTTTTGGTCAAAAATTACCTAAGCAATTAAGTGATCAAATTAGTTTTGTGAGGTAGTGTGCTAGTAATACTTTGTAAAAAATATGTTGGTTTGTTAGTTTGCGAAAACAGTTTCAAGATACGGCTCAGGATATCAAGCTGTATCTATAATCAAACAATGAGCAAAAATGTAAAGGTTGACGCGTGATGTATGAGGAAAGCCCTTGATCAATCTAGATCTCCGGCATAAAACCTCGGGAGCTGACAATCGTCAGCTGCCTTGTTCTTCTTATTGCTTGAATAAAAGGATACAGTGCAGGATATGATGCGGATCAACTAGGTGTTACAATGTGATTGGAGTACAAGTGTTTGTGTGTAGTGATTGCTGGTAGCTAGAGAGCAAAGTGTGCGAAAGAAAGTGTGTGACTTAGCCTGATCCGATCATTCTATTTATAGTTACAAATAACAAACTAACTCTCCTATTATTCCGGGATGCTGAGAATATTCCAATCTGAACGTTGGGGGACTCTTTTAACTTATTTTCCACGTGCATTTTAACTATAAAACCGGGTCTTCAGCTCATATAACCGTTATAAAGTCAATAGTATTGACCAGCATCCGATATTCTCGCGGAATATGCCTTTCTTCTATTCTGACCGTTACAAGACCCATTCTTTGTAACAACTGTGCTTGTAATCACTATGAACAGTTCTATTATCAATAAAACAAGGTTATTTGATCCCAATGTTTGTTTGATTGTGTTTTACATTTTTCATGTTTTGACTTTTGTTCAATTTCAAACTCTACATCGCTTTCTGGAGAGTTATACGCAAACTAGTGCGTAAACGTACTCAGTTTAATGCGAGAAATACTCCGGAACATCAACATATACTCAACATACCTTAAATAACCTTTACATAACTTAGAAATAAGTTTTGAAGGCTTTGGTATGGCAAAAACAAGTTAATTCGCTTACAGGGACTAAATATGACAAACTGCGAAAGTATGTCAATTTGAACTGTAACGAACATTCCGGAACATAACCATAAGTTAAACACACCTTAAATATCCTTTACATAGCTTAGAAATAGGCTTTGAGGGGTTCGGTGTGCTAAAATAAACTTTTGGGTCATTCAGGGACTAAAAGTGTCAAAAAGTGCACAAGTTTGCATTTTCGCGCATAACTTACGTTCTGAATACATTCGGACATCCAAAAATTTATATAAGCATGACTATATTATATTTTAGTGTTCGCCATAAGAAAAATCCATTCGTCGCGTCATTTGGATCGTTTTTCGCGCTTATGCGCATTCCGTCGTAATTAAGCGAACATCGCGATCGTACTGCCAAACGAACCGACATCCTAGATATTTTTGAGCATGTTTTGAGTTCCCTATACTTTAACTTCATTTTAGAGCCTTGAAATGAGGTTAACGGGGTTCAAACGCATCGAAAATCGCTTAAACGGGCTGCAGGGACCATTTCTGCCAATTTTGAAAGTTTGCTGAAACAAGGGGGCAGTGGCGTAGCGCCACTGCATGTAGCCTTACCAGTCGCGCTACGCGACTGCCTACTCTGGGCAGAAACATCAGTTTAGTGACCAGATTCAGTGTTTTGCAATTCCAATCAATTTTTCAACACCCCAAAGGGCAAGTACACTTGTCAACACCCTATGGTGAGTGCCAAAGAGCCACCACAACTTTCCGACAAGTGTTCGGACGAGATCATTTCCCCTTTTCCAAGAAACGATCTTAACGGTGGACCTTTTACTATAAATACCCCACCCCCATTACCTCTAAAACCACTAGAATCTGATTAAGAATGCTCTAAGTTGAAACCGTTGTTTCATACCTGAGCTATTTTAATCTAGATTAGCATTCGGGGACCCTTCGTAGGTATTCTTTCGTTCTTTTCCTTATTTTTACTGCTTTTCGAGTCAGAAAGTCAAACTTTGTTTGACTTTCAGCGTTGACCAGTAATGGTCAATGCGAAGTTCGGTTGAACTTCGCAACGTGATTGTAATCACGATGGTCATAGTCCCTTGGGACTATGCCTACTGATTACCACGTTGTCTAGGGTCGTAGGGTAGGCGATCTAATAAATCGCCTATACCTTCGAACCCGACCCAGTTTGGTCGATCATTAGGATCCGACCAAACACATTAGGTGACCATAGTAGGTAGGGAATAACCTTCCGAGGTTATATCCTATGGTCACGACGTTTAAGTAGTTGTATGATAGGTAGTTTATATGCCTTAGGTAAATTACCAGAATACCCTTTTCATGTATAATTGGTAATTAAGCATATGTAACCTAAACCGTTGTCACTTAACTGATTATGTAACATGTTTAGGCATATAACACTTGTCATAGGGCTAGTTAGGCGGTCCGAACGCGTTTCACGCGCACGACGCGTTAAAGTAGCATAAGCTTCCTAAACGGGTCGTAATGGGTCGTAAACATTTATGTTAGGTTTCATTTAGTATGTAGGCTTTGTTAAACCAAATGACACGAGTCTCTACACTCGTTTGGTTTACGAAACCTCATTCTATCCGATCTTCCGATTTAGGTCCGGTTATTAACATAGTTACCTATATTAGGTGCCGTTTGATTCCGTGATCTATAGCATTACTTGGTGGTTATCTTTAGACAACTGAGCAATCTCAAGTGAGTACATAGACCCCTCTTTTACTGTTTTCCAAACTGTTTTGGGGTGAAACACATGTGCCTACTTATTACTTTCATGCTTTCCTGCTTTCACATCATATACTTGCTATGTTCATTAGTACATTTATAGTACATGATTTCATTACATTTCATGCTATGTATGCCCATTGTGTGCGTACTTAGTACATTGTTTTACATTACATTTCATGCTATGTATGCCCATTGTGTGCGTACTTAGTACATTGTTTTACATTACATTTCATGCTATGTATGCCCATTGTGTGCGTACTTAGTACATTGTTTTACATTACATTTCATGCTATGTATGCCCATTGTGTGCATACTTAGTACATTGTTTCACATTACATTTCATGCTATGTATGCCCATTGTGTGCATACTTAGTACAGTTGTTTTCATCACATGTTTACATTTTGGTATGACATTTGGGTTGTTTAAAATGGAACAATACATTCATTAACATTAGCTACGCCGTTCGTTAGTAGGTAGTGGTACCATAGGAATTGACAACTCCCGTTCCTGAAATCCTGGGTTTGTTTGGATTGGAAGGAATGACCGAATTCGATATACATAACTTAGATAAACCTTTAATTTGTTTAAGGGTTTATCGCCACAGTCTCAAGGCTTGGATGTATGCATTTTAACAATACCGCATAAATGTTTGTATCAGTATAGCATGCATTTGTTACACAAAATATAACTTTGATTTAAACTATGTTTTACTTCAATACCTTGTTTTTGTGCATTTTACATATGGTTTAGTTGATATATATATTTCACTACCATACATGACATCTTGGTTACACATTACATGATCCACATTGAACATAAACAATTTGACATTGATATACACATTTGGTGGTTTACATTGGACATAGACATTTTGATATGGTTTACACAATAACACTTGACAATTGGTTTGTACATGAACATTTTACATCTTGAATGGTTTGGTTTGATTAAGTGATTAAGTAACGATACGTGTGTAATATGATACAAGCATGGTGGATACGCCGCTGGTACTTCCTATATATAAATGTTTGTATAATATTACATAGCGTAACGTTGTTTGAATCATTTCAGTTTGATACATATAACATTTTATACAAATAACATACTTTTCATAAGACATTGTTTTACAACCAACTTATCTTACACAAATTCATTTTTACATGGTTATTCATTTAACCTTACATTTACTTACATATCAACTGATCTTATCGTTTTTCAAATGATTTACAAGACAAAGCAAATTACAAGGTTCATGACTAAACATTTTCTCAAATACAAGTCATGAATCCTATTTTCACAAACCTATGTATCTCACAGGCATTTTTATGCTGACGTACCTATTTTCACATGTGTTTTCAGGAGCTTTTCCGTAGGATGTTGATCATGACACTAAGGCGGACCTGTGCCTTAGAGACTTAAAATAAAGCTAGACTATGTTTAATTATGTTATAAACTCTCTGTATTTCCTGTTTAAGACAATGTAACATCCTTGTTTAATAAATAAAATACAACTTTGTATGCCATGGTTATGAAACAATTTATTCTGTTGCGACACGCCCCGATGTTTCCGCCGCGGTTTGTTGTTTTACGCGGTCGGGGTGTGACAGAAGAGTTGGTATCAGAGCCAATGGTTATAGGGAATTAGGTTATTAGTAATGCTTTGACCTAGACTATAACTTTTCTAGGACCCTAACACGAGTTATCTTGTGTTTAGATCTTAAAACATGTACATCACCTATCCTTAGGTGATTATCAAAACAAGAACCAAAATTTTTCCGAAACGATTTTTGAAAAACAATCATCTGTTTTTGAATGATTTATTACAAGGTTTTGAACCCTCAATTGTAAGGTTTTGAACTCTCTTTTATATGGTTTTGAACCCTTTTCATTTTGGTTTTTGGCCTTGTGCCTTCAAATTTTCAAAATCTCATCAAAAGTTTTGGGTTTTAAATAATGTGAACACGTGCAAACTGGAAGGGTGAATGCCTGTATTCTGAGTTTTCTGTCTAGGCAAGCACTTCGTATACATCTCAACCAGACGCGAGACCAGTTGTGCTTACCTGGGAATTCTTGGGATGAGTGTTCACTTATAGGCGAGCATGTCTTCATTATACATTATTTTTGATCCATTTACTTTGATTAGTCACTGTGTGTCGTTTGTTTGCTTTGTGATACGGACGAATGACCACCATCTATGCTGTTTGCAATTCTTGTTTTTATCATCTCATTCTTTTCATCCAATCATCTCACTCGTTTCCTTTCATGTTTTCCTCTTTTAGAATGCCTCCTCGACGCGACAACCTGATAGCAACTGCCGAACTGGCAGAAATTATTGCGCAGCAGATGGCTGCCCAATTCCCAAATCTCTTTGCTCAATGGAACCAAGCCAACAACAACAACAACAACAATGTTCCATGCAAATACAAGGATTTTAATCAGGCTAAACCACTCAAGTTTAGTGGTTCTGAGGGAGCGACTGGGCTTCTTCAGTGGTTTGAGAGCAGTGAGAATACTTTCCGCCACGTGCAGTGTCCGGATAATCGCAAAGTTGAGTTTGCTTCGAGCGTATTTCAGAAGAGGGCTTTGACATGGTGGAACGGGGTTATGAGGGATAGGGGTGCAGAAGTTGCTCTTGCACAGACTTGGGCTGAACTTAGAGCCCTTATGATGAGGGAATTCTGTCCTCGTCATGAGCAACGAGCTTTGGAGAAGGAATTTGATGATTTGAAGCAAGATAGTGGTGAGCACAGGGCTTATACTGATCGGTTTGAAGAGTTGAGTTTGCTTTGCCCGACTATGGTTACCCCACTCGACAAGGCGATCGAGAGATACATCGACGGCCTACCTGACTCGGTACAAGACATCCTTACTGGTAGTAACCCTGCCACACTCCGTCAGGCAATCGAGTTATCAGCGACGCTGACTGAGTCGCAGATCCGGAAGAACAAGTTACACAGGAAGGGAGACAAGGGCAAGAAACAGTCGGCTGACAAGAGTGATAGCAAGAAAGGTCAAAACTTGAATGGGAAGAACTCTGGTTCTTCGAAGAGGTCAAGGAAGCGTAAGGCTTCCCAAAATTTTGCTATCACTGCCCAAGCTAATCAGGCAGTTCCCAACCAACCCGCACAGCTTCCAGCAAAGAAACCTTATACAGGAAATGCACCTTTGTGCAATAGATGCAACAGTCACCATCAGCCGCAACATCAGTGCCGTTTCTGTACTAGCTGTGGGAAGTCAGGTCATCTTGCCGATGTTTGTCGGTTTGCTCAGAATCGCGCAGTTCAAAACCCGGCTCAACAAGTTGCTCAGCCTCCTGCTCCGCAACAGGGTCAAGCTGCACGACCACAATACCCACCAGGTGCTTGTTACAATTGTGGGGATCTGACCCACTATAGGAATCGATGCCCAAGACTGGCGAACCAGAACCAGAACCAGAATCAGGCTCCGGCTCGAGGCCGAGTCTTTAACATGAATGCCCAAGAGGCACAGGCTGACGATAATGTGGTGAACGGTACGTTCTTTATTAATAATTGCATCTGTTCTTTTCGATTCTGGTGCCGATAAGAGTTTCGTGTCTTTGTCTTTTGAGCAAATGCTTCGCGTGTCTAGAACGAAACTAGGCAAATCTTTGACAGTAGAAGTTGCTAGTGGTGAACCCATTATTCTTGATTCTGTTCTACGCAACTGCCAATTGAACCTTAACGACCATCTTTTTCCTATTGACCTCGCGCCTATGCAACTCGGAAGCTTCGACGTTATTGTGGGAATGGATTGGTTATCCAAGCATCACGCAGAGATAGTTTGTTCTGAGAAGATTGTTCGTGTGCCGCTTTCGACAGGCGAGATCCTGCAGGTTCAAGGTGAGAAGCCTACCGTTGGTCTCAAACTCATGTCTTGTTTTAAAGCTCGGAAGTATCTGCAGAAGAACTATGTGGCTTTCTTAGCACATGTTACAGAAGATAAAGGCAAGGGTAAGTCTATTTCAGATATTCCTGTCGTTCGGGATTATTCTGAAGTGTTCCCTGAAGATTTACCTGGTCTACCTCCAGCACGCCAAGTCGAGTTCCGCATTGATCTCGTACCTGGTGCAAATCCCATTGCCAGAGCTCCATATCGTCTTGCACCGTCTGAGATGCAAGAGTTGTCTAAACAGCTTCAGGAGCTCTCTGACAAAGGTTTTATCCGTCCTAGTTTTTCACCTTGGGCTGCTCCCGTTCTTTTTGTAATGAAGAAGGATGGATCCTTTAGGATGTGTATCGATTATCGTGAGCTTAACAAGCTTACCATCAAGAATCGATATCCCTTACCTCGCATAGACGACCTCTTTGATCAGTTACAAGGCGCTTCTTATTTTTCGAAGATTGATCTACGTTCCGGGTATCATCAACTTCGCGTGCAAGAAGAAGATATTCCGAAGACAGCGTTCCGCACTCGGTATGGGCATTATGAATTCACAGTCATGCCATTCGGTTTGACTAATGCTCCTGCTGTTTTCATGGACCTAATGAATAGGGTCTGTAAACCTTATTTGGATCAGTTCGTCATTGTTTTTATTGACGATATCTTGATTTACTCTAAGACGCGAGCTGATCACGAGCAACATCTTCGTCTTACTCTTGAACTCCTAAAGAAAGAGCAACTTTTCGCCAAATTCTCCAAGTGCGAATTTTGGCTTAAAGAAGTTCAATTTTTGGGGCATGTTATCAACGAACGAGGTATTCATGTAGATCCCTCCAAGATCAGTGCGATTAAGGATTGGGATACGCCTACTACTCCTACTGAAGTTCGTTCTTTTCTTGGTCTAGCGGGTTATTATCGCCGCTTCATAGAAAACTTCTCAAAGATTGCAGTTCCTTTAACTGCTCTAACTCAGAAGAAAATGCCCTTTTATTGGGGAAACAAACAAGAGGGAGCTTTTCAACACCTGAAGCAGAAGCTTTGCGATGCGCCTGTTCTATCATTGCCTGAGGGTGATGATGATTTTGTTGTGTATTGTGATGCATCGAAATTGGGTCTTGGCTGTGTTCTTATGCAAAGGAACAAAGTCATAGCTTATGCATCGAGGCAGTTGAAGATACATGAGAAGAACTACACCACTCATGATCTTGAGTTGGGTGCAGTTGTCTTTGCTCTCAAAATCTGGAGACACTATTTGTACGGTACAAAATGTGTGGTTTTCACTGACCACAAAAGTCTTCAGCATATCTTCAACCAGAAAGAACTCAACATGAGACAGCGACGTTGGGTTGAGCTTTTAAACGACTATGACTGCGAAATTCGCTACCATCCTGGTAAGGCGAATGTCGTAGCTGATGCATTGAGTCGTAAGGAACGTACTAAGCTTCATTGTGTACGTGTTCAATCTGTTATTCAAGCTCGATCCGATATTCAAGCACACATTTCTCAATCTCAACAATCTTGTGTTTCACAAGGTTTGATGGATAAGGAATTTCCCTATCACATAACACCTGCTCTGGAACTGAAGGACAATGGATCATATTACTTCATGGACCGTTTGTGGGTCCCAAGCCAGGATGATCTTCGTACCTTGCTTATGGATGAAGCCCATAAGTCTCGTTATTCTATTCATCCAGGCTCAGATAAGATGTATAAGGATCTTCGTATTCACTATTGGTGGCCTGGTATGAAGAAAGACATTGCCTTATACGTATCAAAATGCCTTACTTGTCTTAAGGTTAAGGCTGAACATCAGCGTCCTTCTGGTTTATTGGAGCAACCAGAGATCCCAGTTTGGAAATGGGAAAACATTACTATGGATCTTGTTACCAAACTCCCGCGCACAAAGAAAGGTCATGATGCCATCTGGGTAGTCGTTGATCGTCTTACAAAGTCAGCACATTTCTTGCCAATCCGTGAGGATTTTTCTGCTGACAGACTTGCTCAAATCTATGTGGATGAAATTGTAGCTCGACATGGTGTTCCTTTGAACATCATTTCTGATAGAGATGCTCGTTTCACTTCTCATTTTTGGAGAACCATGCAATCTGCTATGGGGACCCAACTTAATCTGAGCACAGCTTATCATCCGCAAACGGATGGTCAATCTGAGAGAACAATCCAGACTCTGAAGGATATGCTAAGAGCTTGTGTGATCGATTTTGGTGGTAGCTGGGATTCACATCTTAAATTGATTGAATTCTCCTACAACAACAGTTATCACACTAGCATCAAAATGGCTCCTTTCGAAGCTCTCTATGGTCGAAAATGTCGTTCACCAGTCTGCTGGAATGAGATTGGCGAGGCTCAACTTACTGGACCTGCCCTCATTTTAGAGACAACTGACAAGGTCAAGAAAGTTCGTGATAACCTTCAGGCAGCTAGAAGCCGTCAGAAGATTTACGCGGATCCAAAACGCAAAGCCTTGGAATTTCAAGTCGGTGATCGAGTATTACTTAAGGTCTCACCTTGGAAAGGTGTGATCAGATTTGGAAAGAAAGGGAAACTTGCACCTAGATACGTTGGACCATTCAAGATCGTCGAAAGAATCGGAAAGGTAGCCTACAGACTTGAGTTACCTCCTGAACTTGGAAATGTTCATCCAACTTTTCACGTGTCCAATCTCAAGAAGTGTTCAGCTGATGAGAACTTCTCCATACCGCTTGACGAAATTCGTGTTGGCAAAACACTGAAATTTGTTGAGAAACCAGTGGAAATCATGGAACGTGAAGTCAAGTGGCTTAAACGCATGCGCATTCCTTTGGTCAAAGTTCGCTGGGAAGCTAAACGTGGACCTGAGTTTACTTGGGAACGCGAAGATCAAATGAAGGCGAAATATCCACATCTTTTTCCACGAGTTTCCTCTAAATAAATTTCGGGACGAAATTTCCACAAGTAGGGGAGACTGTAACAACTGTGCTTGTAATCACTATGAACAGTTCTATTATCAATAAAACAAGGTTATTTGATCCCAATGTTTGTTTGATTGTGTTTTACATTTGTCATGTTTTGACTTTTGTTCAATTTCAAACTCTACATCGCTTTCTGGAGAGTTATACGCAAACTAGTGCGTAAACGTACTCAGTTTAATGCGAGAAATACTTCGGAACATCAACATATACTCAACATACCTTAAATAACCTTTACATAACTTAGAAATAAGTTTTGAAGGCTTTGGTATGGCAAAAACAAGTTAATTCGCTTACAGGGACTAAATATGACAAACTGCGAAAGTATGTCAATTTGAACTGTAACGAACATTCCGGAACATAACCATAAGTTAAACACACCTTAAATATCCTTTACATAGCTTAGAAATAGGCTTTGAGGGGTTCGGTGTGCTAAAATAAACTTTTGGGTCATTCAGGGACTAAAAGTGTCAAAAAGTGCACAAGTTTGCATTTTCGCGCATAACTTACGTTCTGAATACATTCGGACATCCAAAAATTTATATAAGCATGACTATATTATATTTTAGTGTTCGCCATAAGAAAAATCCATTCGTCGCGTCATTTGGATCGTTTTTCGCGCTTATGCGCATTCCGTCGTAATTAAGCGAACATCGCGATCGTACGGCCAAACGAACCGACATCCTAGATATTTTTGAGCATGTTTTGAGTTCCCTATACTTTAAATTCATTTTAGAGCCTTGAAATGAGGTTAACGGGGTTCAAACGCATTGAAAATCGCTTAAACGGGCTGCAGGGACCATTTCTGCCAATTTTGAAAGTTTGCTGAAACAAGGGGGCAGTGGCGTAGCGCCACTGCATGTAGCCTTACCAGTCGCGCTACGCGACTGCCTACTCTGGGCAGAAACATCAGTTTAGTGACCAGATTCAGTGTTTTGCAATTCCAATCAATTTTTCAACACCCCAAAGGGCAAGTACACTTGTCAACACCCTATGGTGAGTGCCAAAGAGCCACCACAACTTTCCGACAAGTGTTCGGACGAGATCGTTTCCCCTTTTCCAAGAAACGATCTTAACGATGGACCTTTTACTATAAATACCCCACCCCCATTACCTCTAAAACCACTAGAATCTGATTAAGAATGCTCTAAGTTGAAACCGTTGTTTCATACCTGAGCTATTTTAATCTAGATTAGCATTCGGGGACCCTTCGTAGGTATTCTTTCGTTCTTTTCCTTATTTTTACTGCTTTTCGAGTCAGAAAGTCAAACTTTGTTTGACTTTCAGCGTTGACCAGTAATGGTCAATGCGAAGTTCGGTTGAACTTCGCAACGTGATTGTAATCACGATGGTCATAGTCCCTTGGGACTATGCCTACTGATTACCACGTTGTCTAGGGTCGTAGGGTAGGCGATCTAATAAATCGCCTATACCTTCGAACCCGACCCAGTTTGGTCGATCATTAGGATCCGACCAAACACATTAGGTGACCATAGTAGGTAGGGAATAACCTTCCGAGGTTATACCCTATGGTCACGACGTTTAAGTAGTTGTATGATAGGTAGTTTATATGCCTTAGGTAAATTACCAGAATACCCTTTTCATGTATAATTGGTAATTAAGCATATGTAACCTAAACCGTTGTCACTTAACTGATTATGTAACATGTTTAGGCATATAACACTTGTCATAGGGCTAGTTAGGCGGTCCGAACGCGTTTCACGCGCACGACGCGTTAAAGTAGCATAAGCTTCCTAAACGGGTCGTAATGGGTCGTAAACATTTATGTTAGGTTTCATTTAGTATGTAGGCTTTGTTAAACCAAATGACACGAGTCTCTACACTCGTTTGGTTTACGAAACCTCATTCTATCCGATCTTCCGATTTAGGTCCGGTTATTAACATAGTTACCTATATTAGGTGCCGTTTGATTCCGTGATCTATAGCATTACTTGGTGGTTATCTTTAGACAACTGAGCAATCTCAAGTGAGTACATAGACCCCTCTTTTACTGTTTTCCAAACTGTTTTGGGGTGAAACACATGTGCCTACTTATTACTTTCATGCTTTCCTGCTTTCACATCATATACTTGCTATGTTCATTAGTACATTTATAGTACATGATTTCATTACATTTCATGCTATGTATGCCCATTGTGTGCGTACTTAGTACATTGTTTTACATTACATTTCATGCTATGTATGCCCATTGTGTGCGTACTTAGTACATTGTTTTACATTACATTTCATGCTATGTATGCCCATTGTGTGCGTACTTAGTACATTGTTTTACATTACATTTCATGCTATGTATGCCCATTGTGTGCATACTTAGTACATTGTTTCACATTACATTTCATGCTATGTATGCCCATTGTGTGCATACTTAGTACAGTTGTTTTCATCACATGTTTACATTTTGGTATGACATTTGGGTTGTTTAAAATGGAACAATACATTCATTAACATTAGCTACGCCGTTCGTTAGTAGGTAGTGGTACCATAGGAATTGACAACTCCCGTTCCTGAAATCCTGGGTTTGTTTGGATTGGAAGGAATAACCGAATTCGATATACATAACTTAGATAAACCTTTAATTTGTTTAAGGGTTTATCGCCACAGTCTCAAGGCTTGGATGTATGCATTTTAACAATACCGCATAAATGTTTGTATCAGTATAGCATGCATTTGTTACACAAAATATAACTTTGATTTAAACTATGTTTTACTTCAATACCTTGTTTTTGTGCATTTTACATATGGTTTAGTTGATATATATATTTCACTACCATACATGACATCTTGGTTACACATTACATGATCCACATTGAACATAAACAATTTGACATTGATATACACATTTGGTGGTTTACATTGGACATAGACATTTTGATATGGTTTACACAATAACACTTGACAATTGGTTTGTACATGAACATTTTACATCTTGAATGGTTTGGTTTGATTAAGTGATTAAGTAACGATACGTGTGTAATATGATACAAGCATGGTGGATACGCCGCTGGTACTTCCTATATATAAATGTTTGTATAATATTACATAGCGTAACGTTGTTTGAATCATTTCAGTTTGATACATATAACATTTTATACAAATAACATACTTTTCATAAGACATTGTTTTACAACCAACTTATCTTACACAAATTCATTTTTACATGGTTATTCATTTAACCTTACATTTACTTACATATCAACTGATCTTATCGTTTTTCAAATGATTTACAAGACAAAGCAAATTACAAGGTTCATGACTAAACATTTTCTCAAATACAAGTCATGAATCCTATTTTCACAAACCTATGTATCTCACAGGCATTTTTATGCTGACGTACCTATTTTCACATGTGTTTTCAGGAGCTTTTCCGTAGGATGTTGATCATGACACTAAGGCGGACCTGTGCCTTAGAGACTTAAAATAAAGCTAGACTATGTTTAATTATGTTATAAACTCTCTGTATTTCCTGTTTAAGACAATGTAACATCCTTGTTTAATAAATAAAATACAACTTTGTATGCCATGGTTATGAAACAATTTATTCTGTTGCGACACGCCCCGATGTTTCCGCCGCGGTTTGTTGTTTTACGCGGTCGGGGTGTGACATTCTTCCACCATCAACGTCCATTTTTCAACCACCTTGAGCGAATCTTCAGGTAGATTAAGTCCTTTAACGTTGGTACCTTGCAACCAAAGAAAATCGTTAGTAGCAAGCAAGATACCCCCAGAGGATGTTACCAATATCCTGGTTCAGTATCCTGGCCGCAACATCAAGCATATAATATCAGGATATGCCTTCAGGATATAAGCTCAAAATTCCACCCATAACAATTGTCCCCAAAAATATATCTGTTAGGATCCTGAAATCCAAACGGGTATATTTTTCGTTGTGGTGTTCGATGCACTTAATGGGATGTAGATGTTGATGAGACTTCGCACAACTTCCAAGGTTATAGTTTCTCATAACTAGGTAGTCTTCTGGCACATCTGGTAAGGATATCTATTTTGAACATTCCTGCATATGTTTGGTTAATCAGCACATAATATGATAAGATTGAAACTACTCCCTTTTCTGTAGACTCTGCTAAGGTCCCTGTTGTCTTCGATCTTGAGGAGCTTGACAGTTACTCCAAGCCTGTCCTAAAAAAAGAATCATCTGTTGCCACCTGCTCTAAGCCCTCCACTGTTGCTGCCGAAGGTTTCTCTTATGATGACCTTGGCTTCATGAAATCCATCAAGCCCATGACCTCCTTCCTTAATAAGGTAAATATCCAAATCCTGTATCCCGTACACATATACTGAACCTGTATCCTGGTTAGTTTATCTTTAACGATACCTGTATTTTGCTTTGTAGGGTCTGAATCATCTGGTCGTCCTGTGCTTAGAACAATTTTAATTTCCTGCAAGCTTTAGAACAATTTAATAGTTGGAGGTGGAGGGATCTCGTGTTTTTAGGACGAAGCCTTCAACTGTTTATGTAAATATGCTTTAAAAACTTAATTGTGTTCTTGGTGGATGGGTCTCTTTTTGAGATGAAACCAAGAATACAATTAATAATAAACTAACCTTTTAACCTTACATGTTGTTATTTGTTATGCATTGCTTAGTCTGAATTCCAATGTTCCAAACTTAGTGCAATTATTACTTTTTATGAAAATATCTTGATCAGTATACTCGCAAATATCCTATTAAGACTTTCGTCAAAGTTGGTTTTACAAAGTTGGTTTCAGAGAAAGAGAACAGTTCATTTTTATTTTACAAAGTTGGTTTTGAGAACACTTGTTTGACTAGAACACAGTTTCAGTTTTTAATCCAAGTATCATGTCCCATATATTCCAATCAAATATCCTGAAACATATTTAGAAAATACATTTTGAGAATATATCCTGAGAATATATCCTAATCAGGATGCTTAAGCTTTTGTCAAACATAGTTTCAAAAACTCAAATGATTTAAATAACGTTTACAAAGGAAAGATCATACCAGGAATAGAGTGTAACCCTATTCTCAAACTTTAATCCTTTTGCAACTCTTCCAACGAAGATGTCCCCTGTCTGAGACACTTAGTGTACTAGGTCCGAGCTTTATCTTTTGAGCTATACACAATTGCATTAGTAGGAATGTCCCCTGTGCATAATGTCTTCGAATACTTAGAAATTTTCTGGACATCAGCTGCAACCGTTTGAATAATTCTTATATTACAGGGGATAAACCCTAAATTATACTGGAGATAAATCCTTAATGTACTGGGGATAAACCCATAAGTATTCTGGGGAAAATCCCGAATTTTCGTGCGCTACAGGCGAGGGTGTGGAAACCCCAAAACTTAGAAAGGTGAAAACATTTAATCCTGGGGAAAATCCCAAATTTTCATGCGCTACAGGCGGGAGTGTATAAACTCCAAGACTTAGAAAGGTGAAAACCTTTAAACCTTAGAGGGTATGAAAATACCCTTTCGTGAGAGAGGGTGATCAATCCTCATATACCTTTAGGATTCAGGATATAGCCAATAGTAACGAAATTGTCAGCCACTTTTACATGGACTGGTCCCGCCACCTTGAACTATTCCCGAATAACTTGCGCTCCAGGCGGGGTGTTTAAACCCAATTCGGAAGAAAGGTGAATACCTTTAAACCTGTGAAGGGATCAGGATCCCTTATACATGAGAGAGGGGGCCAATCCTCTAATCTTTCGAAGTATCCTGAGTGAGCATCCTGGAGCTATATCCCGGAGCATATACTGCAAAACATCCTTAAACTAAGGTGGGTGTTAGCCTGGCTAACACCCCTCCGATGCTTAAGTCAGTATTGGGTTCAAGATAATACACAAATATATTTAAAAGAGATAGAATACATACCATTCTGAGATTAAATTCTATTCTTACTTGAAATAGAGCTTTAAGTGTATTGCATTCCAGGATCTCGGTAGCATATCCCCCTTCATATCCTTGAGTCGGTATGCACCTTTTCCTGATTCTGATTCAATCTCATATGGTCCTTCCCATTTCGGAGCCATCTTTCCATCAGCAGGATTGGTAGTATTCTGAAAAGCTTTTCTTAACACCCAATCTCCAACTTTGAACCTTCTAATCCTTATATTCTTATTGTATGTTCTGGATATCCTTTGTTGATATGCCGCCATTCTTAGCCGTGCTGCATCTCTTGTCTCATCAATAGTATCCAGCTCCTGGCATAGGACTTCAGGATTCTGCTCAGGATTCCAGAGGTTGGATCTTGCTGTGGGTATCACCATTTCTGTCGGGATCACTGCTTCTACTCCAAATACTAAGGAAAACGGGGTTTGACCAGTAGCATTTTTTACCGTCGTTCTATCAGCCCACAAAACAAAGGGTAATTCTTCTACCCATCTTCCTTTCTTGGCCCCTAATCTTTTCTTCAAGTTGTTGACAATTATCTTATTTGAGGATTCAGCTTGTCCATTTGCTTGAGGATGTACCGGAGTAGACGTAATCATTTTGATTCCCCAACTCTTGCAAAAGTCAGTAGTCCTCTTACTTATAAACTGAGAACCATTGTCACAGATTATCTCGGCTGGTACTCCGAATCTGGTCAGGATATTTCTCTTTATGAAGGATACCACCTCTTGATCCCTGACTTGGACAAATGCCTCGGCTTCAACCCATTTGGAGAAATAATCTGTCATTGCCAACATAAAAACCTTCCCTCCTGGAGCCTTTGGAAGCTTTCCCACTATATCCATACCCCCCTTCATAAATGGCCAAGGGGAAACAACAGGATATAATGGTTCAGCAGGCTGATGCAGTATGTTACTATGTCTTTGACATGCATCACATCTTCGAACATATTCTGTGGCATCTTTCCTCATTTTCGACCAATAATATCCTGTCCTTAATACTTTTGAGAATAATGACCTGCCCCCAGTATGGTTACCACAATCCCCTTCATGTATATCCTGAAGTACTTCCTTGGTTTCAGGATCCTCCAAGCACCTCAGATATGGTCCTGCAAGAGATTTCTTATACAAAACATCATTTATAATAGTGAATCGTGATACCTTCATCCTAAAGGCTTTAGGATTCTCATTCTTTGGGATGTATCCTTGCTTTAGATATCTCATGATTGGAGCTATCCAGGACTTAGGATCCTTCTCAAGATAGCCATCATCAGGATCCTGAATACTTATTACTTCCTTATCCTGAGGATTCGTCGCAGGATATAGGACATGTAATATTGGTATCCGGGTTCCTTCCGGTATCCTGACCGACGATCCTAGATTTGCCAAGGCATCAGCTTCAGCATTGTCTTCTCTTGGTACCTGTCCAAGTGTAAAAGTATCGAAATATCCTGCTAATTTTTTAAGAATTTCTAGATACCCGATTAACTTCTCTCCTTTAACTGCATAGCTTCCATTAAAATGATTAGTGATTAACAAGGAGTCAACATACACTTGCAAATTTTTGATATTCATATTCTTAGCCAACTCTAATCCTGTAATTAAAGCTTCATATTCTGCCTCATTATTAGTAGCAGGAAATTCACACCTAATAGCCTGGGGTAATATGTCCCCCCTGTGGCGATTTTAGTAGTATACCCAAACCTACACCTCTTACATTAGATGCACCATCAGTATATAACGTCCAGGATTCTAAGTTTTCTCCTAGCTGTTGAACTTCTAGGTCTACTTCATTTTGAATATCACTACTGAAATCAGCCACAAAGTCTGCTAGAGCCTGAGACTTTATAGCATTTCTAGGTTCATATACTAGATCATAGGCACTTAATTTTACTGACCACTTAGCCATTCTACCCGACATCTCAGGTTTCCTAAGCACATTCTTAACAGGATAATTAGTTTTAACATGAATCCTATGTGTCTCAAAATAATGTCTAAGCTTAGTTGATGCCATAACTAGGGCTAATATCATTTTTTCTAGATGAGAATATATAGTTTCGACATCTAATAAACTTTTACTAACATAACAGACAGGATATTGCTGATCTTCATGATCCCTTATAAGGACGGCACTTACAGCATTCCCCGATACTGCGAGGTATAGGGACAGTGGTTCACCATTCTCAGGCTTCATCAATAGAGGAGCAGTTGAAAGATACTGCTTCAAATCCTGCAGGGCTGCTTCATGCTTCTCTCCCCACTCGAACTTCTTGTTTTTCTTCAGGATATCATAAAATTCCTTGCATTTCTCGGAGGATCTTGAGATAAATCTGTTCAATGCTGCAACTCGCCCTGTTAACCGTTGAACACCCTTCATATTTGAAGGTGACTTGATATCCAAGATAGCTTTAATCTGCTCCGAGCTTGCTTCTATCCCCTTTTAGTCACCATGTATCCTAAAAACTTTCCTGCCCCCACTCTAAAATGGCACTTGGCAGGATTTAGTTTCATATTATACTGGTCCAGGATATCAAATGCTCCTTTAATATCCTGGAGATGATCCTCAGCCTTCTTGGATTTGACTACCATATCGTCAATGTACACCTCCATGGTGTCCCCCAGTTTGTCTTTAAACATCACGTTCACCAATCTCTGGTACGTTGCACCTGCATTTTTCAAACCAAAAGGCATAGCAGTATAAAAGTAAATACCTGTTGGTGTCATGAAAGCAGTATCCTCCTGGTCTGAAGGTTCCATTTGGATCTGCTGGAATCCTGAGGATGCATCCATGAAGGTTAACATCTCATGACCGACAGTGGCATCCACCATCGAGTCTATATGAGGCAGAGGGAATGGGTCTTTAGAACATGCTTTGTTCAAGTCTGTGTAATCTACACAAACTCTCCATTTCCCATTCTTCTTTTGAACCATGACCACATTTGCTAGCCACTTGGGAAATTTGACTTCCCTAATCATCTTGGACTTCAATAGTCTTTCAACCTCTTCTTGAATAATTATGTTTCGTTCTGGAGCAAACTTCCTTCTCTTTTGTTGGATAGGCTTGAAAGACCTGTCAATTCCAAGCTTGTGAGTTATAATATCCTTAGAAATACCTGTCATATCCTCATGCTTCCATGCGAATGTTGACATCCTGCATTTCAAAAAGTTAGTTAACTGATTTTCAATATCCTGAGGGATATTGGCTCCTACGAGCACCGAGATATCTGGATTATCCTGATCCAAGATAATTTTCTTTACATCCTGCTCTGAAGCCTCCACGATATCCTGGGCCCGCATCTTTAATTGCTATCCTGCTTTGGATTTTCTTGAGGCCTTTATTGAAGAGGAGTAGCACTCCTTCACCTCTTGTTGGTCACTTTAAACTTTAACCACCCCCCAAGGAGTAAGGATCTTGACACACTGATGATAGGTGGAAGGTACAACTTTCATATCGTGAATCCATGGCCTGCCTAATATAATATTATAGCAGGATAATGAATCCATGACACAAAACCGTTGCATCGAGTTTACTCCTTCGACATATACGGGCGGTATTCCTTGCTTCTCCACTAAACCCTACAAGCACAGTGGACTTTGAGGTAATCTCTATCTCGGGGATGTTCATTCTCTTCAAGGTTTCCAATTGGATGATGTTGACTGAGCTGCCATTATCCACCAGTATCCTGCGTACAAAGTGGTTAGCCACATATAATGTTATTACCAGAGCATCATGGTGAGGATCCTGGACAGTATCCCTGTCATCACTATCAAGAGTGATCACTTTGTCAGCTGTTAGGGTCGTCATCCTGGTTGGTCTTTCCCCTCTTTCGGCTTTAGCTTCTTTTGCATGTCTCTTGGCCGCAGAATATGAAGTCCTGCAAATGTCTGATCCTCCTGAAATAAAGTTAATTATCTTGGCATCCGCAGTAGGTGATGCTGCTCGTTCAAGATCCTTCTCAGTATCCTGACCCTTGTTTTTCTTTCTTCCCAGGAGATCCTTCAGATAACCTTTGCTCAGGAGATAGCTTATTTCCTTCCTTAGAGCGATGCAATCCTCTGTAATATGTCCAAAATCCTCATGGAAGGCACACCATTTGGACTTATCCTTCCAATCAGCCTTTCGTTGATTCTTCCGAGGCCACCTAGCTTTGTCTCCTAAACCCTGCATAGCGTACATTAGTTTAGGTATATTAACAGAAAAACAATATTCAGATAACTCAGGATACTCCTCAGGATCCTCGTCTTCAATAGCATTCACTTTCTTGTTATCATTTCTACCATATGGCTTGGAGCGATATGGTTTGTACGAGGATTCTGACTTCCTATTAGTTGATTCGTATGTTGAGGATGCATTCATCCTCTCTTGCATTTTCTTATCATCTTCCAGCCTGATGTATCTCAAAGCCCTGTTTCGAGCTTCGTCCAAGTTCCTGCAAGGATTCATTACAAGATCCTGATAAAATTGACGATCCTTCTGTAACCCCCTTTTGAATGCTTGTAATGCCATAGCAATATCAAGATTCAGGATATCCAGGGATTCTCTACTAAATTTGCTAACATAATCCCTTAGGGATTTTTGTGATCCTGGTGTTATCCTGTAAAGATCACTTGTTAGTTTCTCAAAGCTCCTGCTACAAGAAAATTGACTGATAAACAAATTAAATAAATGAGAAAATGATGTAATTGAATAAGGTGGAACATTTAAAAGCCATTTTAAGGCCGATCCCGTTAAAGTTGAACCGAAGCCTTTGCATAAGCATGCTTCCTTAAGTTCTGGTAGGATTGGATTTGTTTCCATCCTTTCCCTATACTGGGCAATATGCTCCTCAGGATCTGTCGTCCCATCATACAACTTTACGCTGGGAGTCTGGAATCTTTTTGGAATTTCAGCATCACAAATTGGATGAGCAAATCAGGATATCCTGTGACTATCATGGGATACTTTCAGTATAGGCTGCACTACTCCAGGAACACTTGATATCATATCCTTCAAATTTTGAAGTTCCCTGGTCAATACTGGTGTTACACCTATATCCTGCAAAGAATCAGAATTATTAGTAGCAGGGATACTAATATTGGCAAACATGTTACCAGCTTGTTGACTTTTGCCATATCCTGGACCATATCCTGGGCCATATCCTGGATCCCTCACGGTCGATATCCTGGCTGATGATGGTATCTCCAGCATGTTGCTCCGGGCCTGACTCAGTATCATGTTGCCTTGATTATCCTCGGTAAATGTTGCTGAACTAAAGATCAGCATCCTGGGCTATAGAGGAGTAGTTGTATCCTCCACAGGTTTCCTGGAGTTTGACTTCAAGAGTTGTATATCCTTCATGATCGTTTGGTTAGTTTCTTGCTGCCTCTTCATTTGTTCCTGTATATTACCAAACAAAGACAGAATTTCGTTATTAGAAGCAAGGATATGGGTTCTCCCTGAATTTCCGGATCTAGGAACATTCTGAGCAGCAGGCATTTCTCTCGGTGTGTGGCTTTCATTTCTCCTCTGAAAAGTCTGAACTTGTGAATGTGGAAGAGGTAATGAACCAGCGGCAGCAGAGGTTGAAACAGACATGGAAGAAGAGTTCAAATTCGATTGAGAAGCCATTAGAAATAGTTTTGAAAAGAATTTCGAAAACAGAAAACCGAGTAATGATTTTAACAAAGTATTGATTAAAAATAGCACCACTTGCCCCACGGTGGGCGCCAAATTGTTTTGGTCAAAAATTACCTAAGCAATTAAGTGATCAAATTAGTTTTGTGAGGTAGTGTGCTAGTAATACTTTGTAAAAAATATGTTGGTTTGTTAGTTTGCGAAAACAGTTTCAAGATACGGCTCAGGATATCGAGCTGTATCTATAATCAAACAATGAGCAAAAATGTAAAGGTTGACGCGTGATGTACGAGGAAAGCCCTTGATGAATCTAGATCTCCGGCATAAAACCTCGGGAGCTGACAATCGTCGGCTGCCTTGTTCTTCTTATTGCTTGAATAACAGGATACAGTGCAGGATATGATGCGGATCAACTAGGTGTTACAATGTGATTGGAGTACAAGTGTTTGTGTGTAGTGATTGCTGGTAGCTAGAGAGCAAAGTGTGCGAAAGAAAGTGTGTGACTTAGCCTGATCCGATCATTCTATTTATAGTTACAAATAACAAACTAACTCTCCTATTATTCCGGGATGCTGGGAATATTCCAATCTGAACGTTGGGGGACTCTTTTAACTTATTTTCCACGTGCATTTTAACTATAAAACCGGGTCTTCAGCTCATATAACCGTTATAAAGTCAATAGCATTGACCAACATCCGATATTCTCGCGGAATATGCCTTTCTTCTATTCTGACCGTTGCAAGACCCATTCTTCCACCATCAACGTCCATTTTTCAACCACCTTGAGCGAATCTTCAGGTAGATCAAGTCCTTTAACGTTGGTACCTTGCAACCAAAGAAAATCGTTAGTAGCAAGCAGGATACCCCCAGAGGATGTTACCAATATTCTGGTTCAGTATCCTGGCCGCAGCATCAAGCATATAATATCAGGATATGCCTTCAAGATATAAGCTCGAAATTCCACCCATAACACCCTAGAATACCTAAACACATATAACACCTAACTTAAACACTTGAATTGTAACTAGATAGTTAACAAGTGTTTGAAATCAAACTAGACCCCGCCCCCATTATGGACGGTTCATAAGGGACCTACATAGGGATTTTCTTTGATTAATTTAATTGATATGCTTTAGAGTTATGAGATATATTAACCATAGGTTAAAGAAGTGTTGGAAGGAATTTTTATAAAAACCACTATGTGATGAAACATAACATTCTCACTCTCAAAAATCACCATCTTCCTCCTCTCTTCTTCTTTGGTCTCGGCTCACACCCAACCCACACACATCAACCTTTTTCAATCCATTTCAAGGCAATCTAAGGTCACTACAAGGTGTATGGAGGCTAACTAAGAATGCTTGAGGTGCTAGAACTTGAAGGACCACTTGGAGGAGCCATTAACCACTCACTTTCTTCCATATTCATCATCTTCCTTCTTGTGCCACTTCCCTAGCCATTAGAGCTAGTTGTAGGCCTTCTAATCACTAATTTAGTCCATGTTTATGTTATGTACAAGTCTCACCATCTAAGTAACTAAACTTTAAAAGATGAAAATAAGAAGATCTAACACAATCATGAAGAAAACAATTGATTTTAGTAATTTTTGGTGTATATGATGAAGTTGATGTCGTTGAATCATGTGTGTATGTTTAGATCTAGTATGTTAAGCTTGTTAGAAGCTTAGATCTAACAAGTTTAAGCATGGATATTGAAAGATCCATGGTTAAACTTGAAGATGAACATGTGAAACACTTTTATGAACTTGAAAAATGAATTTTTATGCATGAACTTGTAATCTTGAAGTAACAAAGTGTGTATAAAACTAAAATCTATGAAAAGTTTGTTAATGGTTTTTTAAGAAGCTTGTTAGTGTAAGATCTAAAGATGTAAAGTATGGATCTTGAAAGATCCATGATGAAACAAGGTTTTAAACACAAAGATCTTTCTAATGAACATAAAAATGGTTTTAGAACATGATTTACCAAACTTTGAAACCATAAAACTCATGGATGATTGAGTTAGTAAATTAAAGTCTCATAAAAGTTTGTTTAAAAATTACAAGAGAACTTGGTTTTGGAAAGATCATTGTATGTTAAGTGTAAATCTCAAAGACTACACATTTTTAATAAGAATCAAGTTCACCATAATGTTTCATATGAAGAAATTAGTGTATGTGGTTGATGGAAATTGGTTTTGGTGATAAAAAGAAAATAAACACATGTTTTGAAAACATGGGAAACCTCCATTTTTAGGGGAAACTATGTCAAAATTTTTATAAAATTTTGACACTTAGAAAAAAAAAGTTTTGGTGAAACTTATTCCCCAAAAATTCACCTAAAAATATTTACCAAGGTTTCCCTAATTTTTGTATGAAATTTCAAGTTAAAAGATGATGATTTCTTCAAGTTAAAATTTATATTAAGTATGTATATTTTTAGGAGAAATATATATATATATATATATAGTGACCACCAAATTTTGGGCTAAGTATATATTATGTGTATTATATGTAGTAATGTATTAGGGACTTGAAAATACACTAAATACTCCCAAGGAGTATAAATACCAAAATACACATATAAATACATGAGGATACTTAAGTATACAAATGTACAAAAATCCTCCCAAAAAGAGTATATGTACAAATACAAGAAAATATATTTGTAAAAATATATTCCACAAATACTTGGACTTTGGCCAACTTTTAGACATATATATATATATATGGACAAATATATAACCATTATCAAGTAATGGAAATTACACAAAAATCGGGTGAATGCCAAGAATAATTAAATATATTTTATAGCATGACAATATATATATATATATATATATATATATATTCCCTACAAGACTTAAAAATACATTATTTTTAAGAAATATAATTCCGGAAAGTAATAAAAATCAAAGTATTGATTTTTGGAAAATAATGTAAATTACACTAGTATTTACATAAAATACAAGTATGCTTTCCTAAGTATATGTTGGGATTGAACCCTACAAAGGAACAGTTGATAAAGCTAAAACTGGATCAGATCAGTGGATCCAGAATAAGCAGTTGTTTGCATCAGTCTTTCCCATTGAATGTGACCTAACATCTGATGCCCTCTAAATACTGCCCTTCTACAACAACTGCTGATCTACAACAACTTCTGTGCATTCAAAGACTTTTGAAGACTTAACACTAATGAGTCAATCTGCTGCTATAGTTCAAGTACTGCTGAAGACACAAAGCGCTACTGGGGCTAAAGCAGTGGAATGAAGAAGCAGCAGTTAGACTAGTATTTGTATTCATTTCTTGTAACAGTTGTTAGATAACAGTGTTTGTATTAGTCAGTGGTTAGAGTTTGTTAGGAGGTTAGATGTCACTTTCATGGTGACGTCAGCAAAGATGCCACAGTGGTTTGTTCTGTACTATAAATAGAACAGTACTCTGTACTGTTCTATTAGCTCTCTTCATCACAAGTCATTCTGTACGAACATTCACTGTGAGCTCACGCTAAGGGGGAGATTGTATACATGCATGCATTGTAATTGAAGATTGTAATAAATATAATCATTCGATTTCATGATAAACATGTTTGTTGAAAACAATTCTCTCTTTGATTGTGTGATGAAAGTGTTTCATTTAGTTTCCACTGCACTTAATCTCAATTAATTTTCATTATAATCTCAATTCATTTTCATTTAGTTTTTGAGGAAGACCTCTTACTAACCCCTGTTTTGACAAAGCAGTGATTGTCTTGAGATTTGTGTGCCCCAATCTTCTGTGCCAAAGTTCTGTCTCTTTGTTAGAGGCAGCTAAGAACAGGCAGGCATCAGTTCTTGGGTTCTCTTTTGACAAATCAACTACATAAACATTGCAACTTCTTTGAGCAACAAGTTTAGTTATTCCATTTTTTATTATTTCTTCAATCTTTTCAACCATTTATGGTCCAACAATCCTACAACACTCCTTAGTAAAGAAAGAGCCATAACCTTTGTCACTCATTTGAGAGACACTAAGGAGGTTGAATTTTAGATTGTCTATCAGATTGACATTTTCAAACTTAACATTTCCAGACTGTATTGTACCAGAACCCATCACCTTCCGTTTACTATTATTACCAAAAGATATATCACCCCCTCCATGAGTTTTGAATTCTTTTAGTAGGGCTCTACATCCAGTCATGTGCCTGGAGCCACCACTATCTACATTCCAAAGACTATCTAAGCATGCAGAAGCTCCCTGCACATCTAGTAAATAATTAGTTCAGGAGGGTCTCCAAAGCCAATAAGGCTTTGGATGGGGTCTCAACAGTGTCTATGTTAAGGTCAGGAAGATGGACAGTGGTTAGCTCAGATGATTCACATCTGCAGCCCTCACCTTTAAATGCCATTGTTCCATACAAAGGAGATCTAATCTTCTTGAAGTCTCATCCACCTGACCAAATCATTGGCAACATCAGTGAAGGGGTGCTAACAAGAAGCCAATCCCAAGACATCTGTCTTTTTGCTGGTTTTCTATCACTCCATCAGCCAGTCAAGTACCAAGAGGCACTAAAAGACAACAGCTGGGTAGAGGCCATGCAAGAGGAGCTCCAACAGTTTAGAAGACAACAAGTTTGGGAGAGGGTGTGAGTCCTATTGGCACAAAGTGGGTCTTCAAAAATAAAACTAATTAAAGGGGTATTGTTGTAAAGAATAAAGGAAGGCTAGTGGTTCAAGGTTTCAGACAGGAAGAGGGCATTGACTATGATGAAACTTTTGCCCCTGTAGCAAGATTAGAAGCTATCAGATTATTCCTGGCCTTTGTTGTCAACCACAACATAAAGGTGTTTCAAATGGACATTAAATGTGCATTCCTCTATGGTAAACTTCAAGAAGAGGTATATGTTTGTCAACCTCCAGGCTTTGAGGATCTATTTAATCCAAATCATGTCTACAAGCTAAATAAAGCTTTGTATGGCTTGAAACAAGCACCTAGAGCCTGGTATGAAACTCTTTCCACCTTTCTTCTTTCCATTGGGTTCACAAGAGGTAAAATTGATAAAACATTTTTTTTAAATGGAGAGGAAAAGACTTGATGATTGTCCAGATTTATGTGGATGACATCATTTTTGGAAGCACATATTCTAAAATGTGTGAAGAGTTCAGACAGCTCATGACAGCTGAGTTTGAAATGAGTGCAATGGGTGAACTCCAGTGCTTTCTTGGTCTCCAAGTAAGGCAACTGCAAAATGGTACTTTCATCCATCAAGGCAAATATGCCAAAGAACTTTTAAAGAAATTTGAGATGGATGATTGCAAGCCATGTAGTACATCCATAGCAACCACAAAAATAGTCATGTCTGATGAAAAGGATGATTTGGTTGATCAAACTCTTTATAGAAGCATGATTGGGTCTTTATTGTACCTGCATCTAGGCCAGACATCATGTTTGCAACATGTGTTTGTGCAAGATCCCAATCAGCCCCTAGAAAGTCCAACCTTATTGTTGTAAAAAGGATATTCAGATACTTAAAAGGTGCTCCCACACTTGGTATCTGGTATCTAGCTGATGGAAAAATCAAGCTTTCAGGTTTCTCAGATAGTGACTTTGCTGGATGTAATACAACAAGGAAGTCCACTTCAGGAGGGTGCTAATTCCTAGGCAGTTACTTAGTGTCTTGGCAAAGAAAAAAGCAAGCAGCTGTTTCAACATCCACTGCTGAGGCATAGTATATAGCTGCTGCAAGCTGTACAACCCAACTGTTATGGCTTCAAAATCAATTGCTGGATTTTGGTATCACTGCCTTAAAGACACCTCTCATGTTGGACAGTCAGGCAGCAGAAAATATCATCAAAAATCCAGTCTCCCATTCAACCACCAAGCACATTGATATCAGACATCACTTTGTGAGGGATTGTTATGAAAAAGGTTTGATTTCTCTGCATCATGTTCCAACTAAAGATCAGCTGGCAAATGTGCTAACAAAAGCATTAGACACATCTACCTTTGAAAGCTTTGATCTCTAGGATTGGCATGCTGAACATGGAATAACAGGAAAAATCCTGTCTTTCTATGAATAAAAGCATTAAAATGTTTTCAGAAAATCAAAAATTTCATCCTTAAAAATAGCAAAAAATGAAAATTTTCATTAATCCTTAAAAGTCTGCCATAACCACTGTTTTGGTTCAAACTTCTGTTCTGATGATTATTGTCCACTGCTAAAAGCCAACCACTGTTTTCTCATGTCTTTGTTAATCACTGTTGTTAAAAATCAGTGTTTTAACCCACTGATGGCTATCTACTGATAGTTAAAAGTCAGCCACTATTTTCATTTTACCACTGTAAACCACTGATACTTGATCCATCAGTGGTTTCCTAAACAACTGTCTTCCATTACTCATCAGCGGTTGGCACGTGGACAGCACTTATTCGTCAGATCTTTTGTAACCGCTGCCACATCAGCATTCACTTTTCCACCTTATAAAACCCTGATCAAAACCCCAAACAGGGTTTTCACTGTCGAATCGAATTCAAAATTCCTTTCTCAAAGCAGTTACCATCATTTTCTCTCAAATCTTTCATCATCTTCTTCCTCTCACAATCACACTCAAATCGCCATGGCTCTTCCATTCAAAACTCCTCATAACTATCTGTGCATACTTGAAAAACCAAGTGATAGCACAACTTTCCACTCCGTTATTGACACACTTTCATCCTCAAGGTACAAAACCTTGTTGACCTGCAACCCAACCATATATCTCGATCCCTTCGAGACTTCTAGAAACATGCAGAATTAGAAGTTCAGGTCAAAAAGCCCTAGGCTATCACTTCTGAGGTAAAGGGAATTAAGGTTGCTGTCACACCCAAAGACATTTCTGAGGTGTTTGAATTGAATGACATTACAGGTAAAACTTCTTTCCCAAAAACTGATTATCAAACAGATTTCCTTGAGAGAGGGTATGCAGAGGAAATAAAAAAAGATACTTTGCAAAAAGACAGTTTTCCACCTGCCACGAGGTTTTTGTTTCATACCCTCCTCATGTGTGTTTCAAACAAGACCACAACTTTTAATGAAATTCCATTAAAAATCCAATACTTGGGATATGCTATCCTGCAAAACGAAACTTTTAATTACCCCCAAGAGATTTTTAATGACATGGTCAAGAATGTTAATAATATCAAAGATAATAAAAAACCATTTCTTTTATTTCCAAGGTTTTTGAGCTTTTACTTGCAAAAGAAGATTCCTAATGATAGTGCTCATGTACTTATCCAAGGGAATCCTATTCAAATCAACAGCCTATCATTTGAAACCTTTACTAGGCTGTCAAAACCTTCGAAAACACAAACCGAGGAGCCTAAGCATAATTTAGCAGCAACAACTGCTCCTTAGGTCCCTGCTGTTGAGCCCACTGCTCAAGGTGATCACAGCAGCAAAACCACTGCTGTGAAACCCACACCTAAAATCACAAAAAGACCCAAAAAGAAAAATATCCAAAATCCCCCCAAACCTACTAAAAAGGTAACTCTGGAAGATGAGATCCCATAGATTATACCTGTGACAACACCAAAGTCACCAATAACCACTGCTGCTACTTCCTCACAGCAGTTGGATGAAAGATCTCAACCTGAGCCTCAAACTCCTCCTGCTTCTTCTAAAAAAGAACAGGTTGTATCAACAGGGATACCACAATATGATGCTCTGGAATCACTTGATTCCATCATCCACAGCCAAGCACTCTGGGTAAATTCTCTTTCTACACCCATACTCACTGCCTAAATTCCACCGTCAATAGTACCTTTGTTGGATGCACTTGATATAGCTCAGACAGAAATCAGTTCTTCTCAACCACTTATAACTGAGAATAAGCCTCAACAAGTGACTGAGTCTGAGCTCCCTATCACTACTAACCCACCAACAACTGAGGAGATTACACTGCAGGAAGTACAAGTACTTCCTGTCAGTAGTTCAAGTGGAGCAGCTACTACAAGTGTTGAACCCATTGGTTTAGACTTGGACACTAGTTTCATCAATAAGACTCCCTTGAGGCAATTTCTTTTTTGGGAACCATTGTACCCACTGGTGTATATCCAATATTCACTGGTGCGATTAGAATGGTAACCTTTGCTGAAGAGAGAAGACCCCAGTACCAAGAAAAAGGGGCATCAGTGGATGACTTTTGGGACACTTTTCCTAAGTCAACCACTGATACAACCACCACTGGTGGGAAATCAGATGATCCTATTCCTTTCGGTGATGGTTTAAAATATAGAGAATTGATGGAGAGGGTTTACAAAATTGACACATCTGTTGCAGAAATCAAAACTATGCTGCAACAGTTGTTACAAGCTCAAAAGGCAACACCCACTGCTGCAACACCTGCAACATCTGCTCCTACTCCCACTGAACTTTGGGATTTGTTTCAACCTCTGCTTCACAAACAAAGAGAATATGCTGATCAACAACATGAAGTTCAAATTCAAAAGATCAGAAATTTGATGGAAGCTAGGTTCAAGGATACATAAGCAGATATCAAGGCAATTAAGGCCCATTTACTACAAACCACTGGCACTGCTCCTCTTTCAATCATCTTTGTTGACAATCCTCCTGATGATGCCAAAAAGGGGGAGAAAAAGAAGAAGGGATATGAAGATCGCATATACATTGAACCAGATCATTTGTCTAAACTGGTTGTAGAAATCTCTAGGCCAGATGGTTCCAAAAAGGTTGATGAGACTCAAAATGCTTTTGCTGCATTAAAAGCAGGCATGAAAGAGTCAATGGAGATAAAAGGGTCTAAAAGGTTTGAGCAGGAGAAGAAAGTATTGATGGAAAGGGAAGAACATGGTACTTCGGAGCCTAAGGAAGAGCAGGTTATTCCTAAGCCAAAAAGAAGAAGGCCTACTAGAAAAGCAAGCCAACCCAAATCCACACCTCCCAAAACCATTAAACAAACCCCCCAAATCCCCAAAAATCCCTCTCATCAAACCTCCAAACCAACAGATGTTGAGACATCTGCTGTACCAACAGTTGTTCATACTTCAGTGGTTTCAACAGATGTTATTTCAACCACTGCCCTTATCGTCATACCATCCATTACTTAAAGCACTGCCACACCACAAAATTCCTCTCCACTTCAAACACCACCTGCCACAGTGCAGAAGACAACAGTTGACACATCAACAATTGTAATGACAACAGTTGTTGAGACAAACACTCCCACACAAGCCATAATCCTTTCTGCACAAAAAAATCAAACAAAATCACCTTCTCCTAAAAAGGTGTATACAAGAAAAAGAAAGTTCCAGGTGCATGATGATATACCAGCACCAACTCCACTATCATCCACACCCTACAATGTCATCAAACCCCAACCTTTCATCCCTCCAAAGCTGGCCAATCCTATCAAAGATCCAAAAGTTCTAGAAGGATTTAACCCTGCTGATCTTATACCACTAGCAGTCACTTATCCACTAGAGCTTTATGCCGTGAAAGAAGAAATGAAACAGTTCTATTTAGTGGATGATGCTTCAAAGAGAAAATTTCCTTCCCTTGCCAGTTTTAGAGATCCTAAAAACATGGATGAATACCTAAAACTCAAAGGCAATCAAGCTGAATTTAGAGCCAAATATTAATGCAAAGGGCAAGGTGATAATGCCTTCTCAAATAGGATGCAGTTCTTGCTCACCAAGGTCAAGCAAATGGAAGATTATGCAAGAGACCTGAGTAAAGAAATGTCTAAGTTGCCACCAGAGGCTGGGTTACAAGTAGATCTGAAAGAAGATTTCATCAAGCTAATTATGAGTGAAAAGTTTTACCCTGCAAAAGCTGAAAATTTCCAAGACTGGCCACTCATTGCTCTCAAAGAAGAATTGAAAAGAATTGAAAGAATAAATAATACTCCAGGTATGAAAATAACAACACCAAACTGGAGCAAATTCAGTAAGAAGATGGCTGATCTTACTTTGGAATATAAAAGAAAAAGAGAAGAGTTGGTTGCAGCAGACTATGGAACAGCTAGGCAGATAGCAAGGTGGTCAAAACAAACTATTGATCAAACCTACAAAAGGCTTGAAGAGCTAAGAAAGAAAGACCCCACTGCTCCAAAGAAACCAATCTACAAGACCACTGATAAACCAAAGAAGCAGGCCCACACTTCTGAACCACTGTTCACATCATCAGATACCTCTGTCATTGAGCTAAACCAAAGAAAGAGGCAAAAGCTGACTGATGCAGAAGAGAAACAACAAGAAGCTGTGTATTTTAAAGAGGCTATCAAGAGAATGACACTAGAAGATAATAGCTCAGCAAAGCCTCAAGATATAGCCAACAAAGTTCTGAGTAGGCCTCCATCTCCAAACTCATCAACAATAAAAACTCTCCCAAGAAACCCATTGAATTCAAAAATACTAAAGTGGAAGTCTGATCAAAAGACCCACGTATTGACTTTGCTCGAATCCAATGGGATGGTGGAGCATATATCAAGGGAACACGCAATAGGCCTGGGTGTTGAAGATCTGCAAGATCTCCTTGAGCTCACACTGTGCAGGGATGAGGATGATACAGATTCCTTGGACTTTGAATTACAATTCAAAGGGCAAGTCAGAGAATTATTGATGAGGCAATAAAGATCCAGAATAATGAAGAGTTTTGGCATCATCTGTTCCAGGGGGAGATTGTTGGGATTTAACCCTACAAAGGAACAGTTGATAAAGTCAAAACTGGATCAGATCAGTGGATCCAGAATAAGCAGTTGTTTGCATCAGTCTTTCCCCTTGAATGTGACCTAACATCTGATGCCCTCTAAATACTGCCCTTCTACAACAACTGCTGATCTACAACAACTGCTGTGCATTCAAAGACTAATGAAGACTTAACACTGATGAGTCAATCTGCTGCTATAGTTCAAGTACTGCTGAAGACACAAAGCACTGCTAGGGCTAAAGCAGTGGAATGAAGAAGCAGCAGTTAGACTAGTATTTGTATTAATTTCTTGTAACAGTTGTTAGATAACAGTGTTTGTATTAGTCAGTGGTTAGAGTTTGTTAGGAGGTTAGATGTCACTTTCATAGTGACGTCAGCAAAGATGCCACAGTGGTTTGTTCTGTACTATAAACAGTACTCTGTACTGTTTTATTAGCTCTCTTCATCACAAGTCATTCTGTACGAACATTCACTGTGAGCTCAGGCTGAGGGGGAGATTGTATGCATGCATGCATTGTAATTGAAGATTGTAATAAATATAATCATTCGATTTCATGATAAACATGTTTGTTGAAAACAATTCTCTCTTTGATTGTGTGATGAAAGTTTGTTTCATTTAGTTTCCGCTGCACTTAATCTCAATTCATTTTCATTATAATCAAGCAAGTACAATCATAAGAAACTCAGATCCTAACAGTATATTTGCACAAAAATAATATTGAGAATATTATTACATAAATACTTATATTTATTTTTGGAAAAATGATATAAGTAACGTATACAGACAAGTTAAAAATAAAGTTTATTTTTAACACTTATTACTTTGACAAATTCTACTTGAATAAATATATATTTTTGAAAAGTAAAATATATATTTATGATAAACAATACATACTCAAAGTGCAATACACAACAAATGGGCAAGACCCGACAAACAAGGGCACGGCCCTCACAAAGAACAAATACATAAGATGGTGACTTGTACTTGTGTGATACAAGTCTAGTGACTAACATACATAGAACACGTATAGGTCACGACGCTACAAAACCAACCGGTGAAGTTTACGACGCAGGTTACGCAAAACTGTGAGTTCATGTCCCCGCTTTTAAACATTTTCTTGTTTTCTAAACTTGGGGAAATACATGTACTGTGGTATGACAAAAAAAACTAAGGAATGACTTTATAGATCATGTCACGAATAGGGTGTTATAAGCACCATTAATCAACGTAAGTCCTAGACCGCGGAACAAAAGGTTAGATCTAATGGGTTTCAGGCAGCCACACTCTTGGCCACACTTTTACCGAGAGTGCTTTTTTGTCTCTAGTCGTGAATCGACAATTAAAATGCCTATGGTTTGGATGCTTCCTATGTTGTTACATATGTTAGTGGCCTCGCGAACCATTAGCGATCTCGTATTCCTTACGCTTACATTTACAGAATACTTTTTCAAGTACAATCTCATACCATGATTCTTACATCAATACTTAAATGTTTTACACAAATCTGCATGAATTCACACCAACTTTTGTTGACGATTTTTCCAAAACTTACATGTATTTCAGGTAACTAAGTGGATGTACGTGCGGTTCCTTTTGCTCAAGGATGTCGTTTATGTTTTTAGTTATGTCGTGTTAGGACTCCAATGCCTCTTTTGTGGGATTTGGTTGTTATATTCCACCTCGTATAGTGATATAATGATCAAAACCTTGATGTTTGTCTTTGAAATAAAGTTGTAAACTTTTCAAACGATTATCTTTCGTGTGATGTAAACACTTAACATAACTTATGTTTTGGATATTTAATGTCAATGGAATCATGGAGTTTATTTTATGATCATGTAGCATGTTTACCATTCGTATGCAATGAGAACCTTTCAGGATCACACCTCGTGCTTCCGCCTTAGAAAGGGGTGTGACAGATTGGTATCAGAGCCTAAATCTGATACCAGATTGGTATCAGAGCTGCGATTGTAGTGAACCAGGATTCCTTCTCGAGTCTAGACTACAATCTTTAGGATCCTCTCATGAAAACAACTTTTCAAAAGTTTTCATTGCATAAAACTTTCTGCGGCATCCACTACCTGAACTTGTTTTTAAAGAGTCGAGTAAGGACACCACGAGATTTAGGGTGCACTGGGGTAGCACTTATCTTCAACTAGGAATTACTTGCAACAATGTGTATAATTATTTATATATTAATTAAGTAGTAGTAATTAATATATACATATACCATGAATAATATGTTACATTGACACATGTCTTCATCTGAAAGCAGCGGCCTATCTGAAGAACATGATCCTATGGCGATAGTATCTGACGATGAGATAGCACACGCCCCTGAGATCTTCACGTCCGATTCCAAGAGCGATCCGGAGATGGCGTCCGATGATGACGACCTCGATGATTTTCAGCCTTTCGCCCTACCAGATTTGGTGACGATGTCCCTTTCAACGATGATGTCTTAGCTTTACCTTTACCCTTCCATGACCAGCTTATCATCGGACATCCCGATGGTGAGCACCTCGTCGAGCCTATTCCCATTCATGCTATTCCTCTTGCCGCCATCCTTGTTGAGGACTGGCCATTCGTTGATGATCTGGATGATGATGTTGACGTTTCCGTGATCGAGGTGGAGCACCTTGATGACGATCTTGGCGATGGAGAGGTGTACGATCTCGCTATCCTAGAGTTAGCGTCCCCTATTGTGTCTGTTATCAATATCTCTTCTAACACCGATCTTGAGTCTGACGCCGATTCCTTCGAGTCAGTGACTTCTTCGGCCCTTTTGGCTGCAGGGTTGGGAGCTTACCCGACCGATGATGACGATGAAGCTATGTCTGTTGTGCCATCTTCTCCTGTTCATGTCCCTACACCCCCACCCTCTCCACCAGCCCATTAGGTTTTTCTTTGCAGGTACTTTGATGGAGTAGTATTTTTGGGCATGAATACTACGACCGAGTTTTGGGTACAACTTGAAGACAAGGACCACCGATGTGAAGAAAGATATTTTGTCTTTTATATGTATTAAACTTGTACTATGGGGTGATATAACCCTTATGCATTTTGTTTTCTTCTAAAACATTGATGTAACAAGTTGTCTTGATATGTATAAAAAATCGGTGAATATCTTATGACACATCAGTATTTATCTGTTTATGCATGCTTGTTGCTGTATGAATTGATTTATATGTTAGTGGATTGTTTGATATTGCTTATGTGTATATATTTATGTGTATATACACAACTACTATCTAGTATGATGGTATCAGACAAATGTCTAACTCTGTTGTGTTGTGTTTTGAAAGAACATGGCACCTAGGAGAGCTGTGAACACTCGAGATTCTAATCAACCACCTCCTCCTCCGATGCCGAGGACTGCTGAGGAATTGAACTCTCTACTGGAAGAAAGGATTTCTGAAGCTATCGCCCAGAACGAGGCGAACCGTACCAAGCACAGCGGAGGATCAGGCGGTACAAGACGAAATGGACATGGAGATTCATCTGGAGGAACCCTGACTCAAGGTAACCTTAAGCTGATTTGCTATAACTTGATGAAATTTATGAACGGTCTTTGTTTCATTGTTTCATTGATTGCTCACGTGTGAATTGGTTGGATAAATTCTAGGCTGTACCTACAAGCAGTTTCTCGACTGCAAGTCACTAAATTACGATGGCACTGGAGGTGCAGTGGCTTTCGTGCGCTGGACGGAGAAAACTGATTCCATAATCCGCATGAGCAAGTGCACCGTGGATCAGCAAGTCACTATTGTTACTGGATTGTTTGTCAACGAAGCTTTGACCTGGTGGAATTTACAAGTCCAAACTCTGGGAGATAATGCTGCGTATGGTATGACTTGGGATGAGTTGAAGGAAAGAATGAGGGAAAAGTATTGCTCGCGTGCTGAACTCCAAAGACTAGAGATGGAATATTGGAATCTGTCCATGGTTGGTGCGGACATTGTTGGTTACACTCAGAGATTTCATGATCTGTCAAGAGTGATCCCCTATCTTGTGACTCCCCAATTTAAGCGCATTGAGCGCTACATCTGGGGATTGGCTCCAGAATTTCGCAGTTTGGTGACTATGGCAGAACCAGCAATGATCACTCAGGCTGTAACTCTGGCTGTCAGCCTCACTGAAGATGCTGTCCGTATGAAAAAGTTATCACTAAAAGCTACTGAGAAAACTAAGACGCATGCTGAGTCATCTGGTGACAAGAAAAGGAAGCATTAGAATCTGAGTCAAACAACGCGTAATAATAACAAGGGTTCCAACAACAAGAAACGTGACCCCAATCCACCCAAGGAGGTAAAAACCTTTGCAGCTGCAAATGACGCTGCAACTAGAGGATACCAGGGCACTCTGCCCAAATGTAACAAGTGCAAGCGTCACCATGATGGAGCTTGTCGCATTCCAAAGTGCGATAAGTGTGGAAAATTGGGTCACCATACCAAAGATTGCTGGGGAAAAAGAGGTGGAAGTGGTAATAGAAATGGGAATGGAGACCGCAACGGTGCTGGTAATAGGAACGGTAACGGGAATGTAGATGGCACTGGTAATCAAAATGGTAATGGAACTGGGCAAAACCAAGCATGTTTTGGTTGTGGTAGAAAAGAGCATTTCAAGAAAGATTGCCCAAGGGAAAACAAGGTTCAAGCTCGAGCATTCGTGATAGGAGCAAGGAACGCCCGCGAGGACCCTAATGTGGTCACCGGTACGTTTCTCGTTAACAATAACTTTGCATCCATATTATTTGACACTAGTGCCGATTATTGTTTCATGTCTATGGAATTTAAACGTATGCTTGGAATATAATCTAGTAGATTAGATATTCCTTATTCCATAGAACTAGCCGATGGTAAGCTTGTTGAATTGGGCGAAGTTGTTAGAGGATGTACATTGGAACTTGGCGAGCGAAGATTTAGTATCAATCTCTTGCCTGTTCAATTGGGTAGCTTCGATGTGGTAGTCAGAATGGACTGGCTGTCCAAGAATAAAGCCGAAGTTGTTTGTCATGAGAAAATCATTCGCATCCCTCTTGCGAATGATGAGACGCTCATAGTCCATGGAGAGAAAAGAGAGATGCCCTTGCGAATCATCAAATGTATGAAGGCGCGGAAATGCCTGCGAAAAGGATGTGTTGCGTTCTTAGCGCACGTAGTAGATAAGAAGGTTGAGGAACCAAAGCTCGAAGACATTCCGGTGGTGAAGGAATTCCCTGATGTTTTCCCCGAAGACTTGCCAGGATTACCTCCGCAAAGACAAGTCGAGTTCCATATTGACTTGTTTCCAGGCGCCGCTCCTGTAGCCAAGGCACCATATCGACTTGCACCATCCGAGATGCAAGAATTATCTACACAACTCCAGGAGTTGTTGGATAAAGGATTTATAAAGCCCAGCTTCTCGCCTTGGGGAGCTCCAGTATTGTTCATGAAGAAGAAGGATGGAACCATGCAGATGTGATTTGATTACAAAGAGTTGAATAACCTCACTGTTAAGAATCGGTATCCATTACCGAGGATTGACGACTTATTCGACCAATTGCAAGGATCGAGCTATTACTCCAAGATCGACCTTCGGTCTGGTTATCATCAGTTAAGGATTCAAGAGGAGAGCATACCAAAGACTGTGTTCAGGACTCGTTATGAGCATTACGAGTTCCTTGTGATGCCGTTTAGATTGACGAACGCGCCAACAGTGTTTATGGATCTGATGAATCGCGTTTGCAAGCCATATCTTGAGAAATTTGTGATTGTATTTATCGATGATATACTTATTTATTCACGAATAAAAGAAGAGCCTGAGCAACATCTTCGGACCATTCTGGAACTACTGAAGAAAGAAAAGCTTTATGCAAAGTTCTTAAAGCGCGAATTTTGGATTCGCGAAGTACAGTTCCTCGGTCACGTGGGGAACGTGAATGGTATCCATGTGGATCCAGCGAAGATTGAAGCGAAAAAGAATTGGGAAGCTCCCAAGACACCGACTGAAGTTCGATAGTTTTTGGGATTAGCGGGCTATTACCGACAATTTATCGAGAATTTCTCCAAAATTGCTCAACCGCTAACTTCCCTTACACATAAAGATAAGAAGTACGACAGGGGAGACAAGCAGGAAGAAGCCTTCCAACTCCTCAAAAACAAGCTATGCGATGCATCGATACTATCTCTACCCGAAGGCACTGAAGACTTCGTGGTATACTGTGACGCTTCGAGTCAAGGGTTGGGTTGCGTGCTCATGCAACGCCAAAAAGTCATCGCTTATGCATCACAACAATTGAAAGTACATGAGAAGAATTATACCACCCACGACCTGGAGCTAGGCGCGGTGGTATTTGCCTTGAAGATTTGGCGACATTATTTGTATGGCACTCGATGTACTATCTTCACAGAACACAAGAGTCTGCAGCACATATTTGATCAAAAGGAGTTAAATATGCGCCAGCGACGATGGGTTGAGTTGCTGAACGATTACGACTGTGAGATTAAGTACCATCCTGGAAAGGAAAACGTGGTAGCAGACGCATTGAGTTGAAAGGAAAGGGTTAAGACCTTAAGGGTTCGGGCTTTAGAAATGACGATTCGGACGAATCTCACTTCACGCATTCATGATGCCCAACAACTAGCCCTTAAGAAGGAGAATCTTAAAGCTGAATATCTCCGAGGTATGGAGAAGAAATTGGTGCCAAATGAGGAGGGAACCTTATACTTTATGGGATGTATTTGGGTTCCGCTCTATGGTGGTATTCGAGAAGTCATCTTTGACGAAGCTCACAAGTCGAGATACTCGATCCACCCAGGATCAGAAAAAATGTACCAAGACTTGAAAGAGTATTATTGGTGGCCAAAACTCAAAAGCGACGTTGCTATTTATGTTGGAAAGTGCCTAACCTGTGCTAAGGTCAAGGCCGAATATCAGAAACCGTCCAGTCTATCGCAACAACCTGATGGAAGTGGGAGCAAATTTCGATGGACTTCATAACGAAATTACCCAGGACTCCTAGAGGACATGATATGATATGGGTAATAATGGATCGATTAACGAAGTCTGCGCACTTCTTGCCAATTTGGGAGAAAGATAGCACTGGAAAGTTGGCTGAACTATACCTTAAGGAGATAGTGGCATGTCATGGAGTGCCTATCTCGATAATTTCAGACAGAGATGGACGATTTGTATCAAGGATCTGGCAATCCTGTCAAGAGGCCTTTGGATCACAACTGGATCTAAGCATGGCCGTCCATCTGCAAACAGACGGTCAGAGTGAACGGACTATACAAACACTAGAGGATTTGCTTAGTGTGACATCTGTGCCTCTGCGACCATCGAACAAATACCAAATCAATGAAATATTGTGTTTCATACTTGGGATTTGTATAAATATGTGTATTATTTTCACATATCAATTCTCGTTCGATTTCGAGCTTTAAATCGCCTTCTGGAGAGTTATACGCAAACCGATGCGTAAACGTAATCAGTTTAATGCGAAAAACACTCCAGAATAGTGACATGGGCTTAACATACCTTAAATAACCTTTATATAACTTAGAAATAAGTTTTGGAGGGTTTGGTGTGTCGAAATCAAGTTTATTCGATCGAAGGGACTATTTGCGTAACAAACTGCAAAAGTCTACCGATTTGTATGGTATCGAACATTCCAGAACTTGATCATAAGTTAAATATGCCCTAAATATCCTTTACATAGCTTAGAAATAGGCTTTGAGGTGTTTGGTGTGCAAAAAATAAACTTTTTGATTAATAGGGACTAAAAGCGTCAAAAATTGCATAAGTTTGCATTTTCGCGCATATCTTATGTTCTGATTATATCCGGACATTGAAAAATTTATGTAATCATTAAAATATTTTATTTTAGTGATTGGCATGATAAAATTCCATTCGTCGCGTAATTTGGATCGTTTTTGCGTCCGTTATGACTTTCGTCGTAATTAACCGAACAACGCAACCGTACGACCAAATGAACAGACATCCGACATATTTTTAAGCATATTTTAAGTTCCCTAGACTTTAACTTCATATTAGAGCCTTGAAATGGGGTTAACGGGGCTTAAACGTGCCAAAAAATGCATCGAAAACCAAGTTTCTGGGCTGCAGGGACCAATTTTGACAATCTGCCAAACATTGCCTCAGGAGGGGCGCATAAGATGAAGCCCATTTCTTATGCGGGGCGCGAGAGACCCCTAGATTAGAAAAAATCATTTTCCAGCAAAACCCAGCTGTTCCTTTGTTTTGCACATGGTTTCTTTCACTCTATGGGCTAGATTTTGATGGTTTTTAATGTCCCCTTTTATTGCAAAACCATGTGCCCAAGTGTAAGGCCAAGATCGAAGCACGAATTGCGAGGAATGATCATAACGGTTGTGGGATTTCTATAACTACCCAACACCTTCATTCCTTTCAACTCACAATCTGATTCATTTTGCTCTAAGTTGGGGTTTAACACTTCATACCTGAGCAACTTGAATCAAGATCTTCTTAGCTTGGACCCTTTGTAAGCTTCTTTCGTGCTTTTATCATTTTTCAAGCATAAAAGTCAAACAGTGTTTGACTTTCTGCTTTGACCAGTCTTTGGTCAACACAAAGTTCGTTTGAAATTTGCAACGTGAGCGTAATTACGATGGTTATAGTCCCTTGTGACTATACCTACTGATTACCACGTTGATTAGGCGTAGTGACGAGTCATAGTTTCAGTCAAAATACGTGCCTATGCGTATTTTGCAACCAAACTATTCTTGGGTATCAAAACCCTTTGTTTTGATATCAAACTTGTTTTCAAACTTCGTTAAACATGTTTTAACATGTTTAACTCGTCACTTTAGGTTTAGTGCTTATATAGGGTCGTAAGATAAGCGGTCTAAACAACCGCTTAGACTTTCGAACCCGACCCGTTTGGTCGATCATTAGGTTCCACCCAAACATATGTTGTGACCATTGTTGTATAGGGAATAACCTTCTGAGGTTATACCTTATGGTCAGTTCGTTTAGTTAGTTGTATGATAGGTAGTTTATATGCCTTAGGAAAATGACCAAAATGCCCTTTTTACGCATAAATTCATTTTTAGCATATGTAATCTAAATTTTTACATCTAAACTGGTTAGGTAACATTATTAGGTATGTTAAGGCATATAATACTTGTCATAGGACTAGTTAGGCGGTTCAAACGCGTTTTACACGAACGACGCGTTAAAGTAGCATAAGCTACCTAAACGGGCCGTAATGGGTCGTAAACACATATGATAGGTTTCCTTTTAGTATGAAGGCTTTGTTAAACCATATCATATGAGTTCCAATACTCATTTGGTTTACTAGACCTCATTCTATCCGATCTTCCGATTTAGGTCCGGTTTATTAACGTAGTTACTTATATTAGGTGCCGATTGATTTTCGTGATCCCTCTAGCTTTGCTTGGTTGTTATTCAAGACTTCTAGGCTATCTCAAGTGAGTACATAGTCCCCTCTTTTACGTTTTCAAATGTTTTGGGGTGAAACACATGTGCCTACTTGCTACTTTCATGCTTTTCATGCTTTCATAATATATACTTGCTATGTTCATTAGTATACTTATAGTACATGATTTCATTATGTTTTGCTATGTATGTTCATTGAGCATGCTAGCACATTGATTTTCGTATATTATATTTTGTTGCATATGCTCACCCAGCATATGGACACATTGTTTTTCATTACATTTTTGTTGCATATGTTCATCCAGCATATGGACACATTGTTTTACATTTTGAACTGTTGGAACCCTTTGGAACTGTTTGATCCATGTAAATTATTTGAACTGACTGAACCATTTGGAACTGTTTGATTTATGTGAACCGTTTGGAACTGTTTGATCCTTGTGAACCGTTTGGAACTGTTTGATTTATGTGAACCGTTTGGAACTGATTGATTGATGTGAACCGTTTGGAACTGTTTGAACCGTTGGGTTATGTCACACCCCCAAAATCCACACGCGGAGTATCACCGCTTGGAGGCGTGACATGACCAGGATCGAGCCACCAATCATATTGAACAACATAATTAAGTAAATAAAACCAAACACAATACGATTGGTGACCAAAAGGAAGTAAACCGATTTTAGGTTAACAGCGGAAGCATAAAACGTAAGTTCAAAACATAAGTTCACAGTTCATAAGTTTAAAGTCTCAAACATAAGTTCCATAGGTTTATAAAGTTCAATTATTAAGTATGGGATATAACAACCCATGTTCCACAACAACCTCCTCCTCGTGCAAGCTCCCAAAAGCATCTAGCGACCTGTAAGGCATGTAACAACTAGTCAACAACAAAGTTGAGTGAGTTCACGTTTGGTTGTTTAGTTTTAAGTGTTTCTGAAAACGTGGTTTGACTTTCGTTGGCTTATTTGCCGTGGGGGTTACCCCGTAGTTGAAAGTACATTTAACCAATTCCCTTTTTCTTTACCCAATCCATAACCATGATCAGTGGGGGTTTTCCCCGTTGGAACTACTAGACGGAATGATATCGACTGCTACGCAAATAAGTTGTGCCCTATATCAGTGTCTATCATCACTGACAATCTGCCATAGTCCATTAGTACACGCCCGTCCGAACGGCACGGTGTGAGGTTTGTTAAACCTAATAGCGCTATTAACTAATGACCCGCTCGCCATTGGCCTCGGCGATTAAGTCGATATAAATTGAGGGACTTCATGATAGAGTTTTGTCTAGCTAGTTTTAAGGTTGTTGTCCTACCCAAGGAGGACGAACGTACGTATTCTGCACCAGGAGAATTCGTAGGTTTAATAATGGCATCCATTCTACGGAGGATGGCTGTACAAATCCTACCCAAGGAGGATATGTAGATTTAGTTTTAATTCTTTAACCCATTCCCAACCCACCGGGAATCCCATGCCTTAGAAAGTGTGAACTCACCTCGGTTTGCTCGGTTAGATTCTCAATATAGCTAACAGTCAAGGTCGGTCAATCACGTCCTAGTATGATTTACCAGTTAGTCATTTAGTGGCTTTCAAATAGAACACAAAGTTCCTACACGTATCTATCACACAACATGCACCACTGTAACGGTTTACGCCCATCTAAGTTTCCCGTCCATTCCCCACTCAAAATCAAACATACGATAATGCACATAACATATATAACATGTCAAATCATTCACAGATAGCATACTCGACATTTAGACGCGCAAATCACAACTTATGTTATTTCAGCATTAATATTCAAAACCGGCTGTTTTCGGGCATTTAAATAAAATAGTTAGATTATTTCAAAAATTCCCAAATTTTTATAGAATGTCATAAACATCCCATATTTTATTATGTAAAAATATCGGGGTCCGGTTCATTACCCACATTTTATAAAAATTCATATTCGGGACCGAACTCAGATTTATGTATTTCTGACCACAGTCCACGAAACAATTTATTAAAAATTCATCGAGTGTCCGATTTACGAAATTCCAGTGGGGTAATTACAAATACATCGGTTGTCATTTACTGTACAAATTTCATGGTTCGATTCATCACAAAACTCAGGTTATGACTAAAAATACGACACCCATTTATTGCTGTCAAAATTCAGCTTAAGTTGCTGTTACAAATTAACACTTTAAAAATAGTAAACGGAGTCCAAAAATTACGATTCCGGTGCCATTAGAACCGTATTTCATAATAACATATTTTAGATTCAAAATATCAATTTTTCGTTGAGGTTAAGACCTGTTTACAGCCAACAGAAGTGGGCTGTAAAAGTTAGACAGATTCTGATTCTTTTGTGTTTAACCTTCTAAATCGTGTTCGATCGATTCCTTTAACAAGTTTAGTGACCACAACAACATCATATTCTAATATTATTCAGTAAAGCATCAGATAATCACCCAATCATCATAATCACACAAGATCTACATGATTTACACACATATTCATCCATTAACCACCTTGTTCATTACTTTAGTAAACTTTTAGACTTTGATCTTATATGTTCGTAACTTTTAACCGACGAAACTCTTATTAACCACTCTAGATACGTTCAAGAGCGAGTTTTAAGTGATATACCTCTAGCTCGGGGCTAGGGAAGAATCTTGATGAAAAATGGGTGGATAAAAGCTAACGGAAGTGGTCCTTCGCGTTCCGAGTGCACCAAAGCTCCTAATACGCGATCCTTGGAGTGTGTATGATGATGGAATTGTAAGAACTAAACTCGAAAGTGTGATGGGTGTGTGTGTGGAGTTCGGCCGAGATGGAGGGAGGGCAAGAGAGATTGAGTTTGTTGTGATTTGTGAAGTGATGAACTCTTATGTGCATAGGTGTGTATTTATAGGCAAATTTAGGAGTGATTATCCTATGGATAATGTGTCTAGTTGATACTAGACATAGAGAATTATAAAAATCAATCTTGTACTTCTTGTGTTTCCCTTAGTTAGGCCGATCCCATTAGGGGGGGGGGGGGTCTTGGTTCGAATTTAACTAGTTTAGTTAGGATGGAGTTTAGGTTAAATAGGTTAGTTTAGTATTAAACTCCGTTAGTAATATATAGTGCTTTATGACGGGTGTTAGGGTAATCAGGGACCCTAACTAGCTCAGAAAATTATAGGTAGTGAAAATAATAATATTTTCATGTTCCGGGTAAAGTCCAGTTGTTCGGTTTGACACTGTTCCGCTAAACTGCTTAATTAATCCGCAAAGCGTCCTATATGTATATTTTTGTAACGTTTTTAATTTCTAACACTTAGGAAATTACACAGGACTATTTAGTAACTTTTCTGTACACCATTAGTATATTAACAAGTACGTGTAAGCATAACATGGATATCAGAAGGCAGTTAAGTGATTCCACACAGTCGTCAAGCACATTAATTATTATTAATAAACTGTACGGTTACATGTAAATTCGAGGGTTGTCACATTCTCCCCCTGTTAAGAGAATTTCGTCCCGAAATTTAGCACGTGGTTACTGAGGAAGCTAGTTAAGTTGCGTTGTCTTCCAGATTTTCCTGGGGTGTCACATCATCCCCCCGTTGATTTGGAATTTCGTCCCGAAATTCTGCGGTAGCTTCAGCCTCAGTAGTGGTTGCGTTTTTCTTAAACAGTTGGGGATACTTGAGTTTCATTTGGTCTTCTCGTTCCCAGGTATACTCTGGGCCACGACGAGCATTCCAACGAACTCGAACGAGAGGTATTCTTGTGTGCTTGAGAATCTTAACATCTCGATCAGTAATCTCTACTGGTTCCTCGACGAATCGCAGCTGGTCGTCGATTGTGAGTTCCTTGAGAGGAACTATGAAGGTCTCATCTGACAGACACTTCTTCAGATTTGATACGTGGAATACGTTGTGAACTCCGCTGAGTTCTTCAGGTAGATCCAACCTGTAGGCGACTTGGCCAATTTTCTCAATGACTTTGAACGGTCCGATATAACGTGGATTGAGTTTGCCTCGTTTGCCAAAGCGGACTACACCTTTCCAAGGTGAGACTTTGAGTAGCGCTCGATCCCCAACCTGGAGCTCGAGTGGTTTTCTTCCCTTATCAGCATAGCTTTTCTGACGGTCACGAGCTGCCGCCATTCGCTGTCGTATCTGAGCAATTTTCTCGGTGGTATCTACCACATGTTCTGGGCCAGTGATTTGGCTGTCACCAACTTCTGCCCAACAGAGAGGCGATCGACATTTGCGTCCGTACAATGCCTCAAACGGAGCGGCTTGGATGCTGGTGTGGTAGCTGTTGTTATATGAGAACTCCACTAGCGGGAGGTGCTTTTCCCAGCCGTTACCAAAATCGATTACACATGCCCTAAGCATGTCTTCAAGGGTTTGGATGGTGCGTTCAGATTGCCCATCCGTCTGCGGGTGATAAGCGGTGCTCATATCTAAACGTGAGCCAAAGGACTTGTGCATTGCTTGCCACAGTTCAGAAGTAAAACGTGCGTCACGATCAGATATAATAGAGATTGGCACTCCGTGCCTTGATACCACTTCCTTTAGGTAAATGTCTGCAAGAGTAGAAAACTTATCCGTTTCCTTGATGGCCAGAAAATGTGCAGACTTGGTTAATCGATCTACGATCACCCAAATGGTATCGTTTCCGCGTTGAGATCTGGGCAGGCCGGTAACGAAATCCATGGAAATTTGCTCCCATTTCCATTTCGGGATCTCCGGTTGCTGAAGTAGGCCTGATGGTTTCTGATATTCAGACTTGACTCTCGCACAAGTCAAGCACTTACTGACGTAGGTTGCTATGTGGGCTTTCATGCCAGGCCACCAATACGTAGTCTTGAGGTCGTGGTACATTTTATCCGAACCAGGATGTACCGAATAACGAGACTTGTGCGCTTCGTCCATCACAAGCTCGCGTAAGTTTCCATAAAATGGAACCCAGATGCATCCGTTTACATAGTAAGCGCCGTCTTCCTTTTGTTCTAGCCGCTGCCTCGATCCTCGTAGGGACTCAGCCCTGATGTTCTCTGCTTTCAATGCTTCGACCTGGGCATTTCGAATCTGAGCAGGAAGGTTAGACTGGATGGTAAGCTGTAATGCTCGTACACGCTTAGGTAAAGTATCCTTTCGACTGAGGGCGTCAGCCACAACATTGGCTTTGCCCGGATGATACTTGATAGCGCATTCGTAATCATTCAAGAGTTCGACCCATCGGCGTTGTCGCATGTTTAACTCTTTTTGCTTGAAGATATGCTCGAGACTCCTGTGGTCGGTGTAAATGGTGCACTTTGTACCGTACAGGTAATGTCTCCATATCTTAAGTGCGAATACAACTGCTCCCAGCTCCAGATCGTGAGTAGTGTAGTTTCTTTCGTGAACTTTGAGTTGGCGTGATGCATAGGCAATGACCTTGTCACGTTGCATCAACACGCAACCAAGTCCTTGGATGGAAGCATCGCAGTAAACCACAAAATCTTCTATGCCTTCAGGCAATGAGAGGATAGGCGCGCTACAAAGTCTATCCTTTAGATGTTGAAACGCGGACTCCTGTGCATCACCCCAACGATAGATGACGCCCTTCTGAGTCAGTGATGTGAGAGGTTGCGCAATCTTGGAGAAATCTTTTATAAACCTTCTGTAATATCCGGCCAAACCCAAGAATTGGCGGATTTATGTTGGTGTGCGGGGTGCGGGCCAGTTCTTGATCGATTCAACCTTAGATGGATCCACATGAATTCCATCCTTGTTTACCACGTGGCCTAGAAAGTGGACTTCGCGAAGCCAGAAGTCACATTTCGAAAACTTGGCATACAACTGTTCTTTTCGAAGAAGTTCCAGCATAAGTCGTAGATGCTGCTCGTGTTCTTCCTGACTCTTAGAATAGATCAGGATATCATCGATGAACACAATAACGAACTTATCCAGGTAAGGCTTGCACACTCGGTTCATGAGATCCATGAAGACTGCCGGTGCATTCGTCAGCCCGAATGGCATAACCAGAAACTCGTAATGGCCGTAACGAGTTCTGAATGCTGTTTTGGAGACGTCCTCATCTCAGACTCTCAGCTGATGGTATCCCGATCTCAAATCAATCTTGGAGTAATAGCTCGACCCTTGCAACTGGTCAAATAAGTCGTCAATACGTGGAAGAGGATAACGATTCTTCACAGTCACCTTGTTAAGTTCGCGATAGTCAATACACATCCTGAAGGTACCGTCTTTCTTCTTCACGAACAAGACTGGAGCTCCCCAGGGTGAAGAGCTAGGACGTATAAAACCCTTTTCCAAGAGTTCTTGTAGTTGTGTGGACAGTTCTTCGAGTTCTGATGGGGCTAGACGATATGGTGCTCGAGCTACTGGCGCTGCTCCAGGAGCTAGCTCGATTTGAAACTCAACTTGGCGATGAGGAGGAAGACCAGGTAATTCCTCAGGAAATACCTCGGGAAATTCGCGCACAATAGGGATGTCTTCAATTCTCTTCTCTTCCGTGGATGTGTCAGTAACGAGTGCTAAAATGGCAGTGTAGCCCTTTCGCAAACACTTCTGGGCCTTAAGGAAAGAGATGATGCCTTCGACAGCACCACTCTTGTCGCCACGAATCACGAGGGGTTCTTTATCCGAACGAGGAATGCGGATGATTTTCTCCTTGCAAACAATCTCCGCTTGATGATGAGATAGCCAATCCATCCCAATAACGACGTCGAAACTACCAAGTGTGATAGGAACAAGATCGATAGGGAAAGTCTGACCAGCTAAGACGAGGTTACAACCTTTAACTACGTGTGTGGCTTCAAGACTTTTACCGTTAGCTAGTTCTACCGTGTGTTTGGTGTTCAGGAGTGTTGGGGTGCGCTTAAGAATTTGGCTAACTTTTACGGACACATAACTGGTATCGGCACCCGAATCGAATAAAACAGTAACGAAGAAGTCGTCAAGAAGAAACTTACCCATCACAACGTTGGGATCATTCCTTGCTTCTCCCTGACCAATCACGAACACACGACCCCTTGCCCCGTTGCCATTATTGTCTCCCCCATTTCCGCCTCCATTGTTGTTCCCATTGTGGTTCCCATTTCCTTGGTTATTGTTCTGGTTTTGGTTTAGCTGGGGGCAGTTCCTCTTGAAGTGGCCTTCAGCGCCACACTGAAAGCATCCTTTATTTCCCTGCTGATGCTGTTGCTGGTGGTTCTGTGGGGCTTGTTGTTGTTGTTGGCGATTCTGATTCGCAGGACGTGGGCTCCTGCAATCTTTGGCTTCATGGCCCAGCCTGTGACATCTCTGACATCGACCTTTGTTGCACTGCCCGCTGTGATGCTTGTTGCACCGGTTGCACTTGGGGTGGTTTCCTCGGTATCCACCCTGTCCTTGATTACCAGAAGATTGCTGACCGGGACTCTGGTAGTCATCACTCTTTCGCTGTTGAGACTGAACTGAAGTTGAACCTTTACTGGAGTTCCCATCCCATTTTCGCTTATTATCGGTAGGTGCATCAGAAGTAGCTGTGGCACTGATACGTTTGGGTAGCCTGTTTTGCTCCACCGCCTGGTCGGTGAGACGATGAGCCAACTTGATAATTTGCTGAATGGTACCCAGGTTGGCTGAAGTTACGTGACTTTGAATCGCTGGTGCAAGGCCCTTGAGGTAAAGCTCAATACGTTTGATGGGAGGGTCCACCATAGTTGGGCACAGGATGGCCAGTTCGTTCGACCTCTTGGTATACGCCTCGATCTCAGATCCTGTCATCTTCAGATTGTAAAATTCCACTTCTAGCTTGTGGATGTCATCCCGACTACAGTACTCCTCTTTGATCAGCTCTTTGAAACCATTCCAGGGCGTGGCATTAGCAACTGCCAGTCCTAGTAGTTGAACCTGTGCCTTCCACCAGGTTAACGCAGCTCCTTCAAGTGTTCCGGTAGCATATTTCACCCTACGGTCTGCGGGGCATTCGCACATCTCGAAAACTGTCTCAAGCTTTTCAAACCAGTGAAGAAGGCCCACTGCTCCTTCGGTGCCACTGAAAGTGGTAGGTCGGCAGTCCATGAACGTCTTGAACGTGCACACAGGAGGTTGAGCATGTTGACCTGTAGTGAGAGAATAATAGGCATGGTTAGCACGAGGGTTGGTTTGTGAAGGTAGGATCTAAACGCCCTAAGGTGAGTTGGTATGGCAGGTTATACCTCCTGCAGGGTTAGCTGCGAGTGCCTCCGCAATTCGTTCGTTGATCAAAGCCGGCAACTGGGCTTGAGTGAGGTTGATACGTCCTTCGCGTCCGCTCATGATCTTCATAATGAAGCAACGTAAGTGAGGAAAGTGTCGCGAAAGTGCGTAAGTGTGGGACGATAGTAGAGAGTAAGCACACAAGGTTCAAATAGCAATTATCACATTATCTAATGCACAGTGAGAACTATCTAACCGACAATATAACATAATTCATACCACTTATGGTGTCGAGTCTTGCACGTGGAGCGAAGCGTCGTTGTGGATCGTTGAGCACTGTACAGGTTATAGTCTGGTTTTACCAAAAAGCTTTCTCTCTTTTTAAAACCAAGTTCACTCTAACCAATGGCTCTGATACCAATCTGTCACACCCCCAAAATCCACACGCGGAGTATCACCGCTTGGAGGCGTGACATGACCAGGATCGAGCCACCAATCATATTGAACAACATAATTAAGTAAATAAAACCAAACACAATACGATTGGTGACCAAAAGGAAGTAAACCGATTTTAGGTTAACAGCGGAAGCATAAAACGTAAGTTCAAAACATAAGTTCACAGTTCATAAGTTTAAAGTCTCAAACATAAGTTCCATAGGTTTATAAAGTTCAATTATTAAGTATGGGATATAACAACCCATGTTCCACAACAACCTCCTCCTCGTGCAAGCTCCCAAAAGCATCTAGCGACCTGTAAGGCATGTAACAACTAGTCAACAACAAAGTTGAGTGAGTTCACGTTTGGTTGTTTAGTTTTAAGTGTTTCTGAAAACGTGGTTTGACTTTCGTTGGCTTATTTGCCGTGGGGGTTACCCCGTAGTTGAAAGTACATTTAACCAATTCCCTTTTTCTTTACCCAATCCATAACCATGATCAGTGGGGGTTTTCCCCGTTGGAACTACTAGACGGAATGATATCGACTGCTACGCAAATAAGTTGTGCCCTATATCAGTGTCTATCATCACTGACAATCTGCCATAGTCCATTAGTACACGCCCGTCCGAACGGCACGGTGTGAGGTTTGTTAAACCTAATAGCGCTATTAACTAATGACCCGCTCGCCATTGGCCTCGGCGATTAAGTCGATATAAATTGAGGGACTTCATGATAGAGTTTTGTCTAGCTAGTTTTAAGGTTGTTGTCCTACCAAAGGAGGACGAACGTACGTATTCTGCACCAGGAGAATTCGTAGGTTTAATAATGGCATCCATTCTACGGAGGATGGCCGTACAAATCCTACCCAAGGAGGATATGTAGATTTAGTTTTAATTCTTTAACCCATTCCCAACCCACCGGGAATCCCATGCCTTAGAAAGTGTGAACTCACATCGGTTTGCTCGGTTAGATTCTCAATATTGCTAACAGTCAAGGTCGGTCAATCACGTCCTAGTATGATTTACCAGTTAGTCATTTAGTGGCTTTCAAATAGAACACAAAGTTCCTACACGTATCTATCACACAACATGCACCACTGTAACGGTTTACGCCCATCTAAGTTTCCCGTCCATTCCCCACTCAAAATCAAACATACGATAATGCACATAACATATATAACATGTCAAATCATTCACAGATAGCATACTCGACATTTAGACGCGCAAATCACAACTTATGTTATTTCAGCATTAATATTCAAAACCGGCTGTTTTCGGGAATTTAAATAAAATAGTTAGATTATTTCAAAAATTCCCAAATTTTTATAGAATGTCATAAACATCCCATATTTTATTATGTAAAAATATCGGGGTCCGGTTCATTACCCACATTTTATAAAAATTCATATTCGGGACCGAACTCAGATTTATGTATTTCTGACCACAGTCCACGAAACAATTTATTAAAAATTCATCGAGTGTCCGATTTACGAAATTCCAGTGGGGTAATTACAAATACATCGGTTGTCATTTACTGTACAAATTTCATGGTTCGATTCATCACAAAACTCAGGTTATGACTAAAAATACGACACCCATTTATTGCTGTCAAAATTCAGCTTAAGTTGCTGTTACAAATTAACACTTTAAAAATAGTAAACGGAGTCCAAAAATTACGATTCCGGTGCCATTAGAACCGTATTTCATAATAACATATTTTAGATTCAAAATATCAATTTTTCGTTGAGGTTAAGACCTGTTTACAGCCAACAGAAGTGGGCTGTAAAAGTTAGACAGATTCTGATTCTTTTGTGTTTAACCTTCTAAATCGTGTTCGATCGATTCCTTTAACAAGTTTAGTGACCACAACAACATCATATTCTAATATTATTCAGTAAAGCATCAGATAATCACCCAATCATCATAATCACACAAGATCTACATGATTTACACACATATTCATCCATTAACCACCTTGTTCATTACTTTAGTAAACTTTTAGACTTTGATCTTATATGTTCGTAACTTTTAACCGACGAAACTCTTATTAACCACTCTAGATACGTTCAAGAGCGAGTTTTAAGTGATATACCTCTAGCTCGGGGCTAGGGAAGAATCTTGATGAAAAATGGGTGGATAAAAGCTAACGGAAGTGGTCCTTCGCGTTCCGAGTGCACCAAAGCTCCTAATACGCGATCCTTGGAGTGTGTATGATGATGGAATTGTAAGAACTAAACTCGAAAGTGTGATGGGTGTGTGTGTGGAGTTCGGCCGAGATGGAGGGAGGGCAAGAGAGATTGAGTTTGTTGTGATTTGTGAAGTGATGAACTCTTATGTGCATAGGTGTGTATTTATAGGCAAATTTAGGAGTGATTATCCTATGGATAATGTGTCTAGTTGATACTAGACATAGAGAATTATAAAAATCAATCTTGTACTTCTTGTGTTTCCCTTAGTTAGGCCGATCCCATTAGGGGGGGGGGGGGTCTTGGTTCGAATTTAACTAGTTTAGTTAGGATGGAGTTTAGGTTAAATAGGTTAGTTTAGTATTAAACTCCGTTAGTAATATATAGTGCTTTATGACGGGTGTTAGGGTAATCAGGGACCCTAACTAGCTCAGAAAATTATAGGTAGTGAAAATAATAATATTTTCATGTTCCGGGTAAAGTCCAGTTGTTCGGTTTGACACTGTTCCGCTAAACTGCTTAATTAATCCGCAAAGCGTCCTATATGTATATTTTTGTAACGTTTTTAATTTCTAACACTTAGGAAATTACACAGGACTATTTAGTAACTTTTCTGTACACCATTAGTATATTAACAAGTACGTGTAAGCATAACATGGATATCAGAAGGCAGTTAAGTGATTCCACACAGTCGTCAAGCACATTAATTATTATTAATAAACTGTACGGTTACATGTAAATTCGAGGGTTGTCACAGGTTAGGGAAGTGGTTAGGTAACGGGGCGGGTGTAATGTGTTAAAAGCATGGTGGATACGCCGCTGGTACTTCCTATATATAAGTGCTTTTAACACATTATATATCGTTGCGTTATCTAGATCACTTGGGCAAGTGTTTTCAAAACAAAGTTATATTACAAGGTTTTTTTCTAAACAATATAAACCTTTCAATTTTTATTACAAAAACAATTTACAAATCTGGGTCTACATAAATAAATGTTTTGGGGTTAAGATTCATGCTATCGAGGTTTTATAAATTATAACAAATATGTTTTGACTTGGTTATTTCAATTTACAATACAAACATTTTGCAAAACCTGGTTTTCTAATATCAATTAACAAAGTTGTTCAAGTTATTTCAAATTGTAAACGAGCCATGAATCTGACACTCACGTAAAACCTATGTACTCGCCGGCATTTTTATGCTGACGTATTTTCACATGTGTTTCAGGTATCATAGTTGGTGATGATTGATGATGATATTGATGCATGCTCACATAGGAATGGACGAGGCCTTAGTGACTTAATAATAATGGAAGTTAAATTGTTCATGTTTTGTTTCTAGTTTCAATTCAATGTAATAAACTTAATTCAATAAAACAGAACTTTTATCCATGTGTTGTGAAACAATGATTCTGTTATGACACTCCCCGACGTTTCCGCCGCGGTTTGTTGTTTTAACGCGGTTAGGGTGTGACAGAAAAGTTGGTATCAGAACTCATGGTTATAGGGAATTAGGTTATTAGTAATGGTTTGACCTAGTCTATAACCTTCCTAGGACCCTAACGCGAGTTTACTTTCGTTTAGTCATAAAACAATACCGTCACTTATCCTTAGGTGGCAACCACAACAAGAACACAAATTTCAAATCTGCTTTGAAAACCAATCATCTGTTCTAGGATGATTTATTATAAGGTTTTGAACCTTCAAAGTTTTCAAAATCTCATCAAAGTTTGGGTCTTGTTAATGTGAACACGTGCAATCTGGAAGGGTTGGTGCCTGTATCCCGAGTTTTCTATCTAAGGCTAGAGTGTTCGTACAAATCCACATAATCGGACCAGTCACTCTTACCTGGGAACTCTTGGGGTGAGTGTCCACTTATAGGCTAAAGCATGTCTTCGCGATACATTATGAGTTCCTATTTACTTTGATTCAGCCTTTGTGCGTCGTTTGTTTGCTTCGTGGTTCGAACAAATGACCATCATCCCTACTTTTTGGTCGGTAATTATAACATCCCATTCTTACCCAATGCCATATCACTTGTTTTCTCTCATGTTTCCTCTTTGAGAATGCCTCCTCGACGTGACCATCAGATACCTAATGACGAACTGGCGGCTATCATTACGCAGCAAATGGCTGCTGTACTCCCAAACATCATTGCCCAATGTAACCAAGCCTTCAATAACAATAATAATGCTCCCTGTAACTTCAAGACATTCAACTCTGCCCAGCCATCAAAATTTTCTGGGTCTCAAGGAGCGACTGCACTTCTACAATGGTTCAAGAGTCTAGAGAGCACCTTCAGACATGTTCAGTGTCCAAACAAGCAAAAGGTTGAATTCGCATCTAGTGTCTTTGAGAAACGAGCTTTAACATGGTGGAGTGGTGTGATGAGAGATAGGGGTGCCGACGTGGCACTGGCTCAAACATGGGAAGAGCTTCAAGCTCTAATGAGGAGGGAATTCTGTCCTCGTCACGAGATTAGGGCATTGGAAAGGGAATTCGACGATCTTAAGCAAGATGGTGGTGAGCATCGAGCTTACACGGACCGTTATGAGGAGTAAATCTGATATGCCCGAACATGGTTACGCCTTTGGATAAGGTAATCGAAAAGTACATTGATGGCCTCCCTGACTCAGTACAAGACATTGTTACTGGTAGCAACCCCACTACAGTTAGACAGGCCATTGAGCTATCCGCTACCTTGACTGAATCTCAGATCGGGAAATGTAAACTTTTCCGAAAGGGCGACAAGAAACCGATCGAAGAATCGAAACCAAAGGATGAGCAGACTGAATCCTCCAAGAAGTCAAAGAAGCGAAAGGCTTCTCAGAACTTCGTCGTGGTTGCCCACAATGATCAAGCTGTCCCCAACCAACCAGCTAAACCCCCTGCTAGGAAGCCATACAACGAAACTGCACCCTTGTGCAATCAATGTAACCTTCATCACCATGCTAGTGTGAAGTGCCACAAATGCCTAATTTGTGGACTTATAGGTCATACAACAAGAGTTTGCCCAGCTGCAGCTGCACCAAATCAATTTGACAACAACCCTGCTCAAGCTCGTTTTCCACCAGGGTCTTGCTACAACCGTGGCGAGATGGGCCATTTCCGAAAGAATTGCCCAAAGCTTGCTAATGTAAATCAAGCGCAGGGATGAGCATCTGACCGATTTGAAGACAACGTTGTTTAGAAATAATCAAGCCTTATGTATTATTTTCTTTTGTTGTCAAGGTCTATGAAACAGTTGTTGTTGTTGTTTGTAAATAAATCTTTTATTTACATTGTAATGTACAATGTGGTTGCATGTATAAATGACACATCCCCTACGATACCGACAATCAAGGAACCGCATTCCTTATAGAACAACCTACTCTCAAAATTCTTCCATCTTTAGATTTCTTGCGATTTCCACGAAAATCCTAAGTACCCGTTTCTTCCAAGGAAACGAAGTACAAGGCGCAAGTTACAACACTGGAAAAATACCCCAAGAACCACTATAAATCCTTAATAGGGTACCTAAGGGTACTTCCATAAGTCCTTAATTGGATTCCTTGTATATCTTAATTCGAATTGTTACGATTCCTTGTAATCGAAATCAAATTCGTATAAGATAATACTATCTTTGCAGATAGATTCTTGAGGATGTTGAAGTCCATCGACTGGGTTCCTGGTGTACCTTGAATACCCATGTTCAAATCAACAACAAGTTAATATCAAGATAATAACAGATTAATAACCAAGAAAACAATTATGTGCTTATGTGTTTATGTGTTGACCTAATCATAGTTATCTTGAGCTTGTTCAAATTCTATCCCCTTCACATTATAAAACAAACTGTGCGAACTGTGCAAGGAATTACGTAATTATGGATGCATACATAATTATGGAATTTAGTGCACAGAAATCACAGCAAGTTTTGTCATGTGTCTAGAGTTAACTCTATTCATTTCCATTTCTGAAGAAGCACCCGTTGAGGAAAAATGAACTAGCTATTCATTTTTCACTTCTGAAAGAATATCCGTTGAGGGAAATGAATATCCTGTTAATTATCCCTTCATTTCCTTTTGTGAAGAATACCTGTTGAGGAAAATGACTCAATACGTTCATTTTCATTTCTGAAGAATATCCGTTGAGGGAAATGAATATCCTTTTAATTATCCCATCATTTCCATTTCTGAAGAATACCCGTTGAGGAAAATGACTCAATCCGTTCATTTTCGTTTCTGAAGAATATCCGTTGAGGGAAATGAATACCCTTTTAATTATCCCTTCATTTCCATTTCTGAAGAATACCCATTGAGGAAAATGACTCAATCCGTTCATTTTCGTTTCTGAAGAATATCCATTGAGGGAAATGAATATCCTTTTAATTATCCCTTCATTTCCATTTCTGAAGAATACCCGATGAGGAAAATGACTCAATCCGTTCATTTACGTTTCTGAAGAATATCCGTTGAGGGAAATGAATATCCTTTTGATTATCCCTTCATTTCCATTTCTGAAGAATACCCGTTGAGGAAAATGACTCAATCCGTTCATTTTCGTTTCTGAAGAATATCCGTTGAGGGAAATGAATATCCTTTGATTTATTCCTTCATTTTCATTTATGAAGAATACCTGTTTAGGAAAATGACTCCATCCGTTCATTTTCGTTTCTGAAGAATATCCGTTGAGGGAAATGAATATCCTATTAATTATCCCTTCATTTCCATTTCTGAAGAATACCCGTTGAGGAAAATGACTCAATCCGTTCATTTTCGTTTCTGAAGAATATCCGTTGAGGGAAATGAATATCCTTTTGATTATCCTTTCATTTCCATTTCTGAAGAATACCCATTGAGGAAAATGACTCAATCCATTCATTTTCATTTCTAAAGAATATCCATTGAGGGAAATGAATATCCTTTTGATTATTCCTTCATTTCCATTTCTGAAGAATACCCGTTGAGGAAAATGACTCAATCCGTTCATTTTTGTTTCTGAAGAATATCCGTTGAGGGAAATAAATATCCTTTTGATTATACCTTCATCACCATTTCTGACGAAGAACCCGTTGAGGAAAATGAATCGTCCATTCATTTTCGCTTCTGAAGAATATCCGTCGAGGGAAATGAATATCTTTTCGTCACCTGACAAAGAACCCATCGGAGAAAGGGAATCGTCCATTCATTCTCACTTCAAAGTATATATGCTGGGGAATGACAGGGTTATGCCTTGCATAAAAATCTTTGATGGGTTACTCTAAGCAAATAGATGAGACCCTAGATTCCATGCAAGACAATTATTTAACACAGCGTCACAGACAGACTCCTACGAATAAATTTTAGGACGAAATTTCCTAAAGTAGGGGATACTGTAACATCTGTGCCTCTGCGACCATCTAACAAATACCAAATCAATGAAATATTGTGTTTCATACTTGGGATTTGTATAAATATGTGTATTATTTGCACATATCAATTCTCGTTCGATTTCGAGCTCTAAATCGCCTTCTAGAGAGTTATACGCAAATCAATGCGTAAACATAATCAGTTTAATGCGACAAACACTCCGGAACAGTGAAATGGGCTTAACATACCTTAAATAACCTTTACATAACTTAGAAATAAGTTTTGGAGGGTTTGGTGTGTCGAAATCAAGTTTATTCGATCTAAGGGACTATTTGCGTCAAACTGCAAAAGTCTACCGATTCGTATGGTATCGAACATTCTGGAACTTGATCATAATTTAAATATGCCCTAAATATCCTTTACATAGCTTAGAAATAGGCTTTGAGGTGTTTGGTGTGTAAGAAATAAACTTTTTGATCAATAGAGACTAAAAGCGTCAAAAAGTGCATAAGTTTGCATTTTTGCGCATATCTTACGTTCTGATTATATCCGGACATCCAAAAATTTATGTAATCATTAAAATATTTTATTTTACTGATTGGCATGATAAAATTCCATTCGTCGCGAAATTTGGATCGTTTTTGCGTCCGTTACGACTTTCTTCGTAATTAACCGAACAACGCAACCGTATGACCAAACGAACTGACATCCGACATATTTTTAAGCATATTTTAAGTTCCATATACTTTAACTTCATTTTAGAGCCTTGAAATGGGGTTAACGGGGCTTAAACGTGCCAAAAATGCATCGAAAACCAAGTTTCAGGGCTGCAGGGACCAATTTTGACAATCTGCCAAACATTGGCTCAGGAGGGGCGCGTAAGATGAAGCCCATTTCTTACGCGGGGTGCGAGAGACCCCCAGATCAGAAAAAATCATTTTCCAGCAAAACCCAGCTGTTCCTTTGTTTTGCACATGGTTTCTTTCACTCTATGGGCTAGATTTTGATGGTTTTTAATGTCCCCTTGTATTGCAAAACCATGTGCTCAAGTGTAAGGCCAAGATCGAAGCACGAATTGCGAGGAATGATCCTAATGGTTGTGGGATTTCTATAAATACCCAACACTTTCATTCCTTTCAACTCACAATCTGATTCATTTTTCTCTAAGTTGGGGTTTAACACTTCATACCTGAGCAACTTGAATCAAGATCTTCCTAGCTTGGACCCTTTGTAAGTTTCTTTCGTGCTTTTATCATTTTTCAAGCATAAAAGTCAAACAGTGTTTGACTTTCTACTTTGACCAGTCTTTGGTCAACACAAAGTTCGTTTGAACTTTGCAACGTGAGCGTAATCACGATGGTTATAGTCCCTTGTGACTATACCTACTGATTACCACGTTGATTAGGCGTAGTGACGAGTCATAGTTTCGGTCAAAATACGTGCCTATGCGTATTTTACAACCAAACTATTCTTAGGCATCAAAAACCTTTGTTTTGATATCAAACTTGTTTTCAAACTTCATTAAACATGTTTTAACATGTTTAACTCGTCACTTTAGGTTTAGTGCTTATATAGGGTCGTAAGATAAGCGGTCTAAACAACCGCTTAGACTTTCGAACCCGACCCGTTTGGTCGATCATTAGGATCCTACCAAACATATTTTGTGACCATAGTTGTATAGGGAATAACCTTCCGAGGTTATACCTTATGGTCACTTCGTTTAGTTAGTTGTATGATAGGTAGTTTATATGCCTTAGGAAAATGACCAAAATGCCCTTTTTAAGCATAAATTCATTTTAAGCATATGTAATCTAAATTTTTACATCTAAACTGATTAGGTAACAGTATTAGGCATGTTAAGGCATATAATACTTGTCATAGGACTAGTTAGGCGGTTCGAACGCGTTTTACGCGAACGACGCGTTAAAGTAGCATAAGCTACCTAAACGGGTCGTAAGCACTTAGGATAGGTTTCGTTTTAGTATGAAGGCTTTGTTAAACCATATCATATGAGTTCCAATACTCATTTGGTTTACAAGACCTCATTCTATCCGATCTTCCGATTTAGGTCCTGTTTATTAACGTAGTTACTTATATTAGGTGTCGATTGATTTCCGTGATCCCTCTAGCTTTGTTTGGTTGTTATTCAAGACTTCTAGGCTATCTTAACTGAGTACATAGTCCCCTCTTTTACGTTTTCAAATATTTTGGGGTGAAACACATGGGCCTAGTTGCTACTTTCATGCTTTCATAATATATACTTGCTATGTTCATTAGTACACTTATAGTACATGATTCCATTATGTTTTGCTATGTATGTTCATTGAGCATGCTAGCACATTGATTTTCATATATTATATTTTGTTGCATATTCTCACCCAGCATATGGACACATTGTTTTTCATTACATTTTTGTTGCATATGTTCATCCAGCATATGGACACATTGTTTTACATTTTGAACTGTTGGAACCGTTTGGAACTGTTTGATCCATGTAAATTATTTGAACTGACTGAACCGTTTGGAACTGTTTGATTTATGTGAACCGTTTGGAACTGTTTGATCCTTGTGAACCGTTTGGAACTGTTTGATTTATGTGAACCGTTTGGAACTGATTGATTGATGTGAACCGTTTGGAACTGTTTGAACTGTTGGGTTAGGGAAGTGGTTAGGTAACGGGGCGGGTGTAATGTGTTAAAAGCATGGTGGATACGCCGCTGGTACTTCCTATATATAAGTGCCTTTAACACATTATATATCGTTGCGTTATCTAGATCACTTGGGCAAGTGTTTTCAAAACAAAGTTATATTACAAGGTTTTTTTCTAAACAATATAAACCTTTCGAGTTTTATTACAAAAACAATTTACAAATCTGGGTCTACATAAATAAATGTTTTGGGGTTAAGATTCATGGTATCGAGGTTTTATAAATTATAACAAATATGTTTTGACTTGGTTATTTCAATTTACAATACAAACATTTTACAAAACCTGGTTTTCTAATATCAATTAACAAAGTTGTTCAAGTTATTTCAAAATGTAAACGAGCCATGAATCTGACACTCACATAAAACCTATGTACTTGCCGGCATTTTTATGCTGACGTATTTTCACATGTGTTTCAGGTATCATAGTTGGTGATGATTGATGATGATATTGATGCATGCTCACATAGGTGTCACACCCCGAAATTATCAGAGCTGGCGTGACTGGACTGGTATCTTCATTGCACAGCGGAAGCAAATAAGCTAAGACTTCTAGAAAATGAACGCCCACTAAGTACTCGACTCCATATGGTTCTCCTATTCCAACCGTTCCATTGTTTGAAAATGCAACCTGAGAAAGAAACATGCGAAAAATCAACATAAAGTTGAGCGAGTTCATAGTTTGTTTGTAAAAGATTTGAAATAAATCTTTTGAATAACCGGTTTGTGAAATATTATTGAGAAAACGAATTTAGAAATCATTTTCTTGTCTAGTTATATGGAAACTTTGTATTTGTAACGCATTATGTTCGTAGAACCCTGTATTTGTAAACCCTCGTATTTGTAATGTTCGTATAACCGTCAATGCCCACCCTGACTTTGACTTCATGCCCACATAATCCTATGCTTTGAATTTGTATAAAACATGGTATTTAATTTGTATAAATCAAGTATTTCTGTAAGTATGTATGTCCCTGGTATGTAGCAATAAGGAAAAAGAGATCACCAATGGGTTGCAAAGCCAATGGTATGTGGGAAAAGGTGCAGGAAGTACTCAAACCTAGCAAATTTGTACCGGGCTTCCGGCTGGAAGACATAGTCACCTAATGGTCCATCCCGCGGACTCATGGGTGGGGCTCGCTACACCCAAATAGATCTATCACTCATGTCCCTCGGTCCTACAACGAGGATTAATGGCCTTAAGTGTTGTACCCACCCTTCACATGATCTAGTAGTAAACCCTCCTTAAGCTAATCATACCATGTATAAGATGTCTGTAATCCTTTTGTAACATGTATTTTACCCCAGTCTCTTAGACTGAACCTCCCCCGCCTCTAAGGCTGAACCTCCCCAGCCTTTAAGGCTGAACCTCCCCACCCTCTAAGGCTGAACCTCCCCACCCTCTAAGGCTGAACCTCCCCACCCTCTAAGGCTGAACCTCCCCACCCTCTAAGGTTGAACCTCCCCAGCCTCTAAGACTGAACCTCCCCAGCCTCTAACGCCAACTCCCCAGTCTCTATATATTATCACCAAACGATCCATCCCTAGTCATGAAAATCATTCACATTTCGATAATACGCATTTGTTTTGTAAAAACCAGTATATTTAGTATAATCCATTCGTAAACCATTTGAGTTCCTCGAATCCATTCGTAATATGATTTAGAAATATGAGTTTTCGTTCGTTCAAAAGCTTTGTATGTTCTTGCACAACGTGCTTTGTCTAAAAAAATATGCAGTCTTTGTTCATCGAGAACTTTGTGTGTTTTCTGTAAAACGTGCATGTCTTTCCACCCCGAAAACATTTATAAAAATGTAAAACTGTAAAAAAGTGGGGTTATGAACTCACCTGAATTGCCTTGTGCAAACCTAGCTAATTACGACTTCGTGATGTCGTTTCCAAGATGAGACTCGCTAGCGTGCATTCTACAATATTCCTAACACGGAATATCTTATAAGTTTCTAAATAAAAGCGGTAACTAGTCTACGTGTCACCGAGCTCTACCGAATCATTAACCGAACGATTCAACGGTAAGTTATTAACTTGATGAAACGATTAGGTTATATTCATTTAGCTCGTTTATTGGCGGTAGTAAATAAGTCTTAGAAAGACTTAGCTCTCGAGAGGTCTATAATATATGAATATTCATGTGAAAACATATAACTATATCGATATAATCACGTTAATCGTCTCGAGAACTCGTAGGCGTATGTAAAGAATAGTTATATGAAAATAAAACAGTATATAACCAACTCGTATTATGTTTCGCGTCTTAACAAAATATAGGCATATGCCGTTTAGGCGTTTAAAAAAATAAATATAAAAAGTTATATTTATTTTACAAAAGGATCGTCGAGTTGTTGAATGTTTGACATAAATAGATAAACTATATCTATTTTATAAAAGAATTCTTGTTACACGATGTTCGAAATAAATCTATAAGCTATATTTATTTTTGTAAAACGAATTCATGTCGTTTAATACTTCAAATAAATATATAAACTGTATTTATTTTAGTAACACAATCATCGTGTCGTTTGATATTTGAAATAGTATATAAACTATATTTAAGTTTATAAAAGAACCGTCGTCTTGTTTGATGTTCGAAATAAATATGTAAACTATATTTATTTTACAAAATGAAATCTTGTTGCTTGATATTGGAAACATATGTATAAACTATATTCGTTTATAAAACGAATTTGTGTTGTTTGACGTTTGAAGTAAACTACATTTACTTTTATAAAAGAATTCGTCGAATTTTCGAAGTTTAAAATCAAATATAATATCCATATTTATTGTTGTGAATACTTTCCGAATCGCCGTTTCCGTAAATTGTAAAGTGTCGTAAATAAAAATTCATTTGTATTCGTGTTTATTAAAGTTTCTCGGACCCAATAAGTTGAGTCTTTTAATAAAACTTCGAACCGAAGTCGCATCTGAACCAAAACTTCGAACCGAAGTCGTTGACCACAGTTGACCGAGCCGTTGACCATGCCCGACCCAAACCTGCTGACCCGAGAAGCTTGGACCAAAAACCAAATCAAAATCAGAATCTGAGTTGGACAGAGAACTAAAACTCTTGGCTTACCAGGAAAGAAAACCGCCACCACCACCGCCACCGCCGTGAGCGGCGGCGCCGCTCCACTTCCGACGCCTTCCTCTCTCTCTCCGTCTGTCTCTCTCACTCCTATATCTTCTCAGCTCTCTCTCTCTCATTGCCTCTCTCTCTTCTCTCTACTGTGCAATCACGCCGCCGCCGCGTGCGGCGGCTCCCTCTTTCGTTTCCGATCTCCGAGTGTGATGGGAGATATCAAGATGGGGGTGTGGTTAGGGGGGTCTCGCCGGTTGCTGGAAACAACCACTGCCGCACTGCCGGTGGTCTTACCGGACCGGCTGCCGGCCTTCGATGCACAGAGAGAAGGTGTCGAGTGAGAGGGGTGGGGTGAATAGAGTTGTTGGTGTGTGTTGTTGTCTGTGTATGTAAAGATCGAGAGAGAGGGGAAAGACAGACTAAAGTCTGTGCTTTCATTTTGTGTGGGTGTATAAAAGAAATTAGGAGGCCCTTTTTATAAAGATGTTGAGATCTTGAGGGATCTTGTGTGTTCTATCTTACAAAATCTTGTGTAGAGATTTATTATAGATTTCATAAGATCTTGATGAGATTTCTCAGATCTTGTTAAGATTTTATATGATTTAGTTGTAGATTTAGCTTGTGGGTTTTGGGCTTGGGCCCAAGGCCCACAAGCTCAATCCCCGTGGTTAAGCAGCCCGTAATTCCTACGAGACCCGTTTTCGCACCCGTACTCCATAAGTGTCGAAAGAATAAAATTTTAAAATTGAAAGGCGTATAATAGTGGCGTTTGTCGTGTGACGTGTTTGTTGTTGATTACGGTAATAATCGCGAAAGGAAAAAAAAAGTTATATCGTTACCGTCTCTAATCCGTTTTTCGATCCGGTTTCGACTGTAGTTACTAAATTTTTATTACGGAGCTAAATATAGCGTAAAATGTAAGTTTCGAAGGTGCCAGGCGTCTCTGTCATTTCCGTTTTGTTGCCGATGCGTTTCCTGCTATCGCATTTTTAGTTCACGTTTGCGTTTGTGTCGTTCGGAAGCCCAATAAATTCACAAAAAAAAAATTAATTTCATAAATATAGAATATTCGTAGAAAATCGGTATTTGTCGGCGTGGTCAGTATTTTGTATGGTGTCAGTTCGTTGTCGCGTAGTATTCAGCAGATTCCCGTAAATCACCATACACGCACTGTAAAGTCCGATAAACGTTCCTAGGCATTCCAAAGGCCTAATTAAGTTAATTTGCGCTGTAAACACTATTTATTATCGCGTTAATCACGTAATTAAGAGCCGTAACTTTTACAGAAATTTCGTCCTCGAAATTTAGACTACATTAACTCCTTAGAGTTACGTTATGTGTAGGTAATTACGAATAGTATCAAAGTGTATGACCATAAAATCAGATCAAGACTTATTCAAATCATGTGAATTCAAGGACATTCCTTCACAATAGGAATCCCAACGGTTTAAAAGAAATGTGTCTCAGTAATTGATGTCAAAGGAAACGAGACGTAATGATACGGTCATCAGTGCGACTAAGTTAACAAGGATCCAACAATGAACATGAACTTCGACCAATCGAATTCCATACGAACGTTTATAACATGTAAATGAGTTCTATAAGCAATAACATCCACTGGATGAACTTAGAATCAACAATCTCAAATATAATAGTTTGCATGAAACTCTCGATCGTGATCAGCACAAGCTGCAAGTTATACCGACGCCACAAGGTGTCGTAGTGAATGAAGCAATTCGAATATAGCGGTGGTCGAACAAGCATCACCTGTTGTTTTGCATGAAACGTTCGATCATGATTAGCCCAAGCTACAAGTTCGTTCTGGCACCACAAGGTGTCGTAGTGATTAAAGCAATTCAATAATAGCGGTGATCAAACAAGTTCACCGTGGTTCAAATCAGATGAAAGGTTCAACGAAGTAAATGTGAATGTTTGTTTCAAACAAATATCATAGGATTTTCGATTGAAAATGAAACAAATAAATAATGTTTTTCGATCGAGGATGAAAGAGCAATAAATATCACAAAATGTTTGATCGATGCTGAAAGAACCGTTAAGAGGTACACCGAAATACGACATAAATTTGTGTACCATTATCTTAACACACGATTGTGTTAAGACTGTTGTAATGTGATAAATCAAAGCGGATTTAATCTAAATCAATAAATAAATAATTAAATCCGTGCATAAGATATCTAAACGAGTTTAGCGCAAGGTTCAAATAAGTGAAAATACCACCACAAGGTGTCGAAATCAACAAACAATTTAATGGAGTCGAATGCCAAACAAGTTTACTTCGACTCGGAACAAATGAAACACTTGTTAAAACGAATTTTTGAATATGATGCTCCCAATACATCATATGATGCTCTGAAGTGAATATGTGTAATGGACAAGTTCAAACAGTTGAACTTGGTTTTAGCGCAATCCGACAATAAATATATGTATTGACAAGAAAACTTTCAGCATGGTCACAACGAAAAACCATGTATGTAACTTGTAAAGAAATGATTGTGATACAATGACCCTTAAGAGGAGTAGAGATGTGAAAATCTACTCATTAGATGCAAAAAACAGAATTTCTATAAAAGAAATTTAAGGACTTTACCTGGGGTTTCGTGTGATGACCGGTTGTTAGGTGACATTTCCATGGAATGTCGAACATAGCGTATTCGTCGTTAACTGAAATAGGGGGATGTGGAGACATACGTCTTTTCCATGGAGTGATTCGTGTCGTTGCAGGATCGCGTGACAAGTTGCCGTTTCCTAGTCGTTAGTTCTCCTGCTGACAGGAATCTAGCGTCGTCGTTGAATTGCGCCATCGTGTCTTTTCAAAGGCCTCGCCTCGATAGTCATATGTGTCGTACTTCAAGCTCCGTTGATGTATAGCTTAAGTTTCACGTATACCTGTGCACTAGCGTTTCGTTCCGCGTAGAATGTGATGTACTCCGACATCCGTTGACGTAAAATTTGAGTTCCATGTATTCTCGTGCACTAACGTTTCGTTATGCGTAGGCTGCCTGCTCGGGAAGTTGAAATATCATAGACAATATGGATAATAGTGTGTGCCCGAGTTAATATTCGCGGTTCCTACGTGATGACCTTTAATGAACTTCAACATAAGTTTCCGAAGGTCCTAAATGCATGTTTCCTATACTCTCAGAGTTTCGTGTACTGTATGTAATTGTTTTGTGTACCGTGTGTAAAAAACCACTTTAGCGTATGTTTGAAAACAAAATTTTGACTGTTCGTTTTTCGGCAACGGTTGGAGGCCATATTCGAGTACTAGGCGTTCTGCACGTATTCAAAGTCTTAATGATCTAAGTCCCAGAGTAATGTGAGGTTAGAGCCTAGGTATTCCTACAGAAAACCCTGTTCGCTGTAACCTATAGCTCTGATACCAATCTGTCACACCCCGAAATTATCAGAGCTGGCGTGACTGGACTGGTATCTTCATTGCATCGTGGAAGCAAATAAGCTAAGACTTCTAGAAAATGAACGCCCACTAAGTACTCGACTACATATGGTTCTCCTATTCCAACCGTTCCATTGTTTGAAAATGCAACCTGAGAAAGAAACATGCGAAAAATCAACATAAAGTTGAGCGAGTTCATAGTTTGTTTGTAAAAGATTTGAAATAAATCTTTTGAATAACCGGTTTGTGAAATATTATTGAGAAAACGAATTTAGAAATCATTTTCTTGTCTAGTTATATGGAAACTTTGTATTTGTAACGCATTATGTTCGTAGAACCCTGTATTTGTAAACCCTCGTATTTGTAATGTTCGTATAACCGTCAATGCCCACCCTGACTTTGACTTCATGCCCACATAGTCCTATGCTTTGAGTTTGTATAAAACATGGTATTTAATTTGTATAAATCAAGTATTTCTGTAAGTATGTATGTCCCTGGTATGTAGCAATAAGGAAAAAGAGATCACCAATGGGTTGCAAAGCCAATGGTATGTGTGAAAAGGTGCAGGAAGTACTCAAACCTAGCAAATTTGTATCGGGCTTCCGGCTGGAAGACATAGTCACCTCATGGTCCATCCCGCGGACTCATGGGTGGGGCTCGCTACACCCAAATAGATCTATCACTCATGTCCCTCGGTCCAACAACGAGGATTAATGGCCTTAAGTGTTGTACCCACCCTTCACATGATCTAGTAGTAAACCCTCCTTAAGCTAATCATACCATGTATAAAATGTCTGTAATCCTTTTTTAACATGTATTTACCCCAGTCTCTTAGACTGAACCTCCCCAACCTCTAAGACTGAACCTCCCCAGCCTCTAAGGCTGAACCTCCCCAGCCTCTAAGGCTGAACCTCCCCAGCCTCTAAGACTGAACCTCCCCAGCCTCTAAGGCCAACTCCCCAGTCTCTATATATTATCACCAGACGATCCATCCCTAGTCATGAAAATCATTCACATTTCGATAATACGCATTTGTTTTGTAAAAACCGGTATATTTAGTATAATCCATTTGTAAACCATTTGAGTTCCTCGAATCCATTCGTAATATGATTTAGAAATATGAGTTTTCGTTCGTTCAAAAGCTTTGTATGTTCTTGCACAACGTGCTTTGTCTAAAAAAATATGCAGTCTTTGTTCATCGAGAACTTTGTGTGTTTTCTGCAAAACGTGCATGTCTTTCCACCCCGAAAACATTTATAAAAATGTAAAACTGTAAAAAAGTGGGGTTATGAACTCACCTGAATTGCCTTGTGCAAACCTAGCTAATTACGACTTCGTGATGTCGTTTCCAAGATGAGACTCGCTAGCGTGCATTCTACAATATTCCTAACACCGAATATCTTATAAGTTTCTAAATAAAAGTGGTAACTAGTCTACGTGTCACCGAGCTCTTCCGAATCGTTAACCGAACGATTCAACGGTAAGTTATTAACTTGATGAAACAATTAGGTTATATTCATTTAGCTAATTTATTGGCGGTAGTAAATAAGTCTTAGAAAGACTTAGCTCTCGAGAGGTCTATAATATATGAATATTCATGTGAAAACATATAACTATATCGATATAATCACGTTAATCGTCTCGAGAACTCGTAGGCGTATGTAAAGAATAGTTATATGAAAATAAAACAGTATATAACCAACTCGTATTATGTTTCGCGTCTTAACAAAATATAGGCATATGCCGTTTAGGCGTTTAAAAAAATAAATATAAAAAGTTATATTTATTTTACAAAAGGATCGTCGAGTTGTTAAATGTTTGACATAAATAGATAAACTATATCTATTTTATAAAAGAATTCGTGTTACACGATGTTCGAAATAAATCTATAAGCTATATTTATTTTTGTAAAACGAATTCATGTCGTTTAATACTTCAAATAAATATATAAACTGTATTTATTTTAGTAACACAATCGTCGTGTCGTTTGATATTTGAAATAGTATATAAACTATATTTATGTTTTTAAAAGAACCGTCGTCTTGTTTGATGTTCGAAATAAATATGTAAACTATATTTATTTTACAAAACGAAATCTTGTTGCTTGATATTGGAAACATATGTATAAACTACATTCGTTTATAAAACGAATTTGTGTTGTTTGACGTTTGAAGTAAACTACATTTACTTTTATAAAAGAATTCGTCGAATTTTCGAAGTTTAAAATCAAATATAATATCCATATTTATTGTTGTGAATACTTTCCGAATCGCCGTTTCCGTAAATTGTAAAGTGTCGTTGTAAATAAATATTCATTTGTATTCGTGTTTATTAAAGTTTCTCGGACCCAATAAGTTGCGTCTTTTAATAAAACACGTTAGTTTTAAAGGATTTTATCGAAAAACGGGCAGAGTTTCCTCTGTTTTTGGACCACCCCGACAACTAAAGTGTCGATTTACTTTCAAAATTCAATCAACAATTCAATGCAATGTACTCAATCATACATAGTTTTCGTCAAAATGCGCCAAAACTAATAAGTATATAATCACTAAATAATTTGGTTCGAGCTCGGGTCGCGTATAAATATGAAACCTATAACTAAATAATTAGAAATTTCGCGTCGATTAAGTTTTACCGATTCTTCTTGTCGTTTCGTCGAACCGCGTTGAATAACTTTGACCCGCTGTTGACTGTTTTGACCAGAGTTGACTGCTGTTGACCGAGTTGACTCGGGTTTGACCGAGTCGACTCGCTGAGTTGACCCGAATTGTTGACCGAACCCAAACCACGAAACGCGAGTCCCGAACCTGACCATGTTGACTCGAACCCGCATCTGACCAAAACTTCGAACCGAAGTCGTTGACCACAGTTGACCGAGCCGTTGACCATGCCCGACCCGAACCTGCTGACCCGAGAAGCTTGGACCAAAAACCAAATCAAAATCAGAATCTGAGTTGGACAGAGAACTAAAACTCTTGGCTTACCGGAAAAGAAAACCGCCACCACCACCGCTGCCGCCATGAGCGGCGGCGCCGCTCCACTTCCGACGCCTTCCTCTCTCTCTTCGTCTGTCTCTGTCACTCCTATATCTTCTCAGCTCTCTCTCTCTCTCATCGCCTCTCTCTCTTCTCTCTGCTGTGCAATCACGCCGCCGCCGCGTGCGGCGGTTCTCTCTTTCATTTCCGATCTCTGAGTGTGATGGGAGATATCAAGATGGGGGTGTGGTTAGGGGGGTCTCGCCGGTTGCTGGAAACAACCACTGCCGCACCGCCGGTGGTCTTACCGGACCGGCTGCTGGCCTTCGATGCACAGAGAGAAGGTGTCGAGTGAGAGGGGTGGGGTGAATAGAGTTGTTGGTGTGTGTTGTTGTCTGTGTATGTAAAGATCGAGAGAGAGGGGAAAGACAGACTAAAGTCCGTGCTTTCATTTTGTGTGGGTGTATAAAAGAAATTAGGAGGCCCTTTTTATAAAGATGTTGAGATATTGAGGGATCTTGTGTGTTCTATCTTACAAAATCTTGTGTATAGATTTATTATAGATTTCATAAGATCTTGATGAGATTTCTCAGATCTTGTTAAGATTTTATATGATTTAGTTGTAGATTTAGCTTGTGGGTTTTGGGCTTGGGCCCAAGGCCCACAAGCTCAATCCCCGTGTTTAAGCGGCCCGTAATTCCTACGAGACCCGTTTTCGCACCCGTACTCCATAAGTGTCGAAAGAATAAAACGTTAAAATTGAAAGGCGTATAATAGTGGCGTTTGTCGTGTGACGTGTTTGTTGTCGATGACGGTAATAATCGCGAAAGGAAAAAAAATTATATCGTTACCGTCTCTAATCTGTTTTTCGATCCGGTTTCGACTGTAGTTACTAAATTTTTATTACGGAGCTAAATATAGCGTAAATTGTAAGTTTCGAAGGTGCCAGGCGTCTCTGTCATTTCCGTTTTGTTACCGATGCGTTTCCTGCTATCTCGTTTTTAGTTCACGTTTGCGTTTGTGTCGTTCGGAAGCCCAATAAATTTCATAAATATAGAATATTCATAGAAAATAGGTATTTGTCAGCGTGGTCAGTATTTTGTATGGTGTCAGTTCGTTGTCGCGTAGTATTCAGCAGATTCCCGTAAATCACCATACGCGCACTGTAAAGTCCGATAAACATTCCTAGGCATTCCAAAGGCCTAATTAAGTTAATTTACGCTGTAAACACTATTTATTATCGCGTTAATCACTCGTTAATCACGTAATTAAGAGCCCTAAATCACCGGTTGTCACAATAGGAATGGACGAGGCCTTAGTGACTTAATAATAATGGAAGTTAAATTGTTCATGTTTTGTTTCTAGTTTCAATTCAATGTAATAAACTTAATTCAATAAAACAGAACTTTTATCCATGTGTTGTGAAACAATGATTCTGTTACGACACTCCCCGACGTTTCCGCCGCGGTTTGTTGTTTTAACGCGGTTGGGGTGTGACAGAAAAGTTGGTATCAGAACTCATGGTTATAGGGAATTAGGTTATTAGTAATGCTTTGACCTAGTCTATAACCTTCCTAGGACCCTAACGCGAGTTTACTTGCGTTTAGTCATAAAATAATACCGTCACTTATCCTTAGGTGGCAACCACAACAAGAACACAAATTTCAAATCTGCTTTGAAAACCAATCATCTGTTCTAGGATGATTTATTATAAGGTTTTGAACCTTCAAAGTTTTTAAAATCTCGTCAAAGTTTGGGTCTTGTTAATGTGAACACGTGCAATCTGGAAGGGTGGGTGCCTGTATCCCGAGTTTTCTATCTAAGGCTAGAGTGTTCGTACAAATCCACATAATCGGACCAGTCACTCTTACCTGGGAACTCTTGGGGTGAGTGTCCACTTATAGGCTAAAGCACGTCTTCGCGATACATTATGAGTTCCTATTTACTTTGATTCAGCCTTTGTGCGTCGTTTGTTTGCTTCGTGGTTCGAACAAATGACCATCATCCCTACTTTTTGGTCGGTAATTGTAACATCCCATTCTTACCCAATGCCATATCACTTGTTTTCTCTCATGTTTCCTCTTTTAGAATGCCTCCTCGACGTGACCATCAGATACCTAATGTCGAACTGGCGGCTATCATTACGCAGCAAATGGCTGCTGTACTCCCAAACATCATTGCTCAATGTAACCAAGCCTTCAATAACAACAATAATGCTCCTTGTAACTTCAAGACATTCAACTCTGCCCAGCCATCAAAATTTTCTGGGTCTCAAGGAGCGACTGCACTTCTGCAATGGTTCGAGAGTCTAGAGAGCACCTTCAGACATGTTCAGTGTCCAAACGAGTGAAAGGTTGAATTCGCATCTAGTGTCTTTGAGAAACGAGCTTTAACATGGTGAAATGGTGTAATGAGAGATAGGGGTGCTGAAGTGGCACTGGCTCAAACCTGGGAAGAGCTTCGAGCTCTAATGATGAGGGAATTCTCTCCTCGTCATGAGATTAGGGCATTGGAAAGGGAATTCGACGATCTTAAGCAAGATAGTGGTGAGCATCGAGCTTACATGGACCGTTATGAGGAGTTAAGTCTGTTATGCCCGAACATGGTTACGCCTTTGGATAAGGCAATCTAAAAGTACATTGATGGCCTCGCTGACTCAGTACAAGACATTGTTACTGGTTGCAACCCCACTACAGTTAGACAGGCCATTGAGATATCCACTACCTTGACTGAATCTCAGATCAGGAACGGTAAACTTTTCTGAAAGGGTGACAAAAAACCGATCGAAGAATCGAAACCAAAGAATGAGCAGACTGAATCCTCCAAGAAGTCAAAGAAGCGAAAGGCTTCTCAGAACTTTGCCGTGGTTGCCCACAAGGATCAAGCTGTCCCCAACCAACCAGCTCAACCCCCTGCTAGGAAGCCATACAATGGAACTGCACCCTTATGCAATCAATGTAACCTTCATCACCATGCTAGTGTGAAGTGCCGTAAATGCCTAATTTGTGGACTTATAGGTCATACAGCAAGAGTTTGCCCAGCTGCAGCTGCACCAAATCAAGTTGACAACAACCATGCTCAAGCTCGTTTTCCACCAGGGTCTTGCTACAACTGTGGCGAGATGGGCCATTTCTGAAAGAATTGCCCAAAGCTTGCTAATGTAAATCCAGCCCAGGGATGAGCATCTGACCGATTTGAAGACAACGTTGTTTAGAAATAATCAAGCCTTATGTATTATTTTCTTTTGTTGTCAAGGTCTATGAAACAGTTGTTGTTGTTGTTGTTTATAAATAAATCTTTTATTTACATTGCAATGTACAATGTGGTTGCATGTATAAATGACTCATCCCCTACGATACCGACAATCAAGGAACCGCATTCCTTGTAGAACAACCTACTCTCAAAATTCTTCCATCTTAATATTTCTTGTGATTTCCACGAAAATCCTAAGTACCCGTTTCTTCCAAGGAAACGAAGTACAAGGCGCAAGTTACAACACTGGACAAATACCCAAAGTACCACTATAAATCCTTAATAGGGTACCAAAGGGTACTTCCGTAAGTCCTTAATTGGATTCCTTGTATATCTTAATTCGAATTGTTACGATTCCTTGTAATCGAAATCAAATTCGTATAAGATAATACTATCTTTGCAGATAGATTCTTGAGGATGTTGAAGTCCATCGACTGGTTCCTGGTGTACCTTGAATACCCATGTTCAAATCAACAACAAGTTAATATCAAGATAATAACAGATTAGTAACCAAGAAAACAATTATGTGCTTATGTGTTTATGTGTTGACCTAATCATAGTTATCTTGAGCTTGTTCAAATTCTATCCCCTTCACATTATAAAACAAACTGTGCGAACTGTGCAACGAATTATGTAATTATGGATGCATACATAATTATGGAATTTAGTGCACAGAAATCACAGCAAGTTTTGTCATGTGTCTAGAGTTAACTCTATTCATTTCCATTTCTGAAGAAGCACCCGTTGAGGAAAAATGAACTAGCTATTCATTTTTCACTTCTGAAAGAATATCCGTTGAGGGAAATGAATATCCTGTTAATTATCCCTTCATTTCCATTTGTGAAGAATACCCGTTGAGGAAAATGACTTAATCCGTTCATTTTTCGTTTCTGAAGAATATCCGTTGATGGAAATGAATATCCTTTTAATTATCCCATCATTTCCATTTCTGAAGAATACCCGTTGAGGAAAATGACTCAATCCGTTCATTTTCGTTTCTGAAGAATATCCGTTGAGGGAAATGAATATCCTTTTAATTATCCCTTCATTTCCATTTCTGAAGAATACCCGTTGAGGAAAATGACTCAATCCGTTCATTTTCGTTTCTGAAGAATATCCGTTGAGGGAAATGAATATCATTTTAATTATCCCTTCATTTCCATTTATGAAGAATACCCGTTGAGGAAAATGACTCAATCCGTTCATTTTCGTTTCTGAAGAATATCCGTTGAGGGAAATGAATATCCTTTTGATTATCCCTTCATTTCCATTTATGAAGAATACCCATTGAGGAAAATGACTTAATCCGTTCATTTTCGTTTTTGAAGAATATCCGTTGAGGGAAATGAATATCCTGTTAATTATCCCTTCATTTCCATTTATCAAGAATACCCGTTGAGGAAAATGACTCAATCCATTCATTTTCGTTTCTGAAGAATATCCGTTGAGGGAAATGAATATCCTTTTGATTATCCCTTCATTTCCATTTCTGGAGAATACCCGTTGAGGAAAATGACTCAATCCGTTCATTTTCGTTTCTGAAGAATATCCGTTGAGGGAAATGAATATCCTTTTGATTATCCCTTCATTTCCATTTCTGAAGAATACCCATTGAGGAAAATGACTCAATCCATTCATTTTCGTTTATGAAGAATATCCATTGAGGGGAATGAATATCCTTTTGATTATTCTTTAATTTCCATTTCTGAAGAATACCCGTTGAGGAAAATGACTCAATCTGTTCATTTTTGTTTCTGAAGAATATCCGTTGAGGGAAATGAATAACCTTTTTATTATACCTTCATCTCCATTTTTGATGAAGAACCTGTTGAAGAAAATGAATCGTCCATTCATTTTCTCTTCTGAAGAATATCCGTCGAGGGAAATGAATATCCTTTCGTCACCTGATAAAGAACCCATTGGAGAAAGGGAATCGTCCATTCATTTTCACTTCAAAGTATATCCGCTGGGGAATGACAGGGTTATGCCTTGCATAAAAATCTTTTATGGGTTACTCTACGCAAATAGATGAGACCCTAGACTCCATGCAAGACAATTATTTAACACAGCGTCACAGAACGAATAAATTTTGGGACAAAATTTCCTAAAGTAGGGGAGACTGTAACATCTGTGCCTCTGTGACCATCGAACAAATACCAAATCAATTAAATATTGTGTTTCATACTTAGGATTTGTATAAATATGTGTATTATTTGCACATATAAATTCTCGTTCGATTTCGAGCACTAAATCGTCTTCTGGAGAGTTATACGCAAACCAATGCGTAAACATAATCAGTTTAATGCGACAAACACTCCAGAACAGTGACATGGGCTTAACATACCTTAAATAACCTTTACATAACTTAGAAATAAGTTTTGGAGGGTTTGGTGTGTCGAAATCAAGTTTATTCGATCTAAGGGACTATTTGCGTCAAACTGCAAATGTCTACCGATTCGTATGGTATCGGACATTCCGAAACTTGATCATAAGTTAAATATGCCCTAAATATCCTTTACATAGCTTAGAAATAGGCTTTGAGGTGTTTGGTGTGCAAGAAATAAACTTTTTGATCAATAGGGACTAAAAGCGTCAAAAAGTGCATAAGTTTGCAGTTTCGCGCATATCTTACGTTTTGATTATATCCGGACTTCCAAAAATTTATGTATTCATTAAAATATTTTATTTTAGTGATTGGCATGATAAAATTACATTCGTCGCGTAATTTGGATCGTTTTTGCGTCCGTTACGACTTTCATCGTAATTAACCGAACAACGCAACCGTATGACCAAACGAACTGACATCCGACATATTTTTAAGCATATTTTAAGTTCCCTAAACTTTAACTTCATTTTAGAGCCTTGAAATGGGGTTAACGGGGCTTAAACGTGCCAAAAATGCATCGAAAACCAAGTTTCTGGGCTGCAGGGACCAATTTTGACAATCTGCCAAACATTGGCTCAGGAGGGGCGCGTAAGATGAAGCCCATTTCTTACGCGGGGCACGAGAGACCCCCAGATCAGAAAAATCATTTTCCAACAAAGCCCAGCTGTTCCTTTGTTTTGCACATGGTTTCTTTCACTCTATGGGCTAGATTTTGATGGTTTTTAATGTCCCCTTGTATTGCAAAACCATGTGCCCAAGTGTAAGGCCAAGATCGAAGCACGAATTGCGAGGAATGATCCTAACGGTTGTGGGATTTCTATAAATACCCAACACCTTCATTCCTTTCAACTCACAATCTGATTCATTTTGCTCTAAGTTGGGGTTTAACACTTCATACCTGAGCAACTTGAATCAAGATATTCCTAGCTTAGACCCTTTGTAAGTTTCTTTCGTGCTTTTATCATTTTTCAAGCATAAAAGTCAAACAGTGTTTGACTTTCTGCTTTGACCAGTCTTTGGTCAACACAAAGTTTGTTTGAAATTTGCAACGTGTGCGTAATCACGATGGTTATAGTCCCTTGTGACTATACCTACCGTTTACCACGTTTATTAGGCGTAGTGACGAGTCATAGTTTCGGTCAAAATACGTGCCTAGGCGTATTTTGCAACCAAACTATTCTTAGGTATGAAAACCCTTTGTTTTGATATCAAACTTGTTTTCAAACTTCATTAAACATGTTTAACTCGTCACTTTAGGTTTAGTGCTTATATAGGGTCGTAAGATAAGCGGTCTAAACAACCGATTAGACTTTCGAACCCGACCCGTTTGGTCGATCATTAGGATCCTACCAAACATATTTTGTGACCATAGTTGTATAGGGAATAACCTTCCGAGGTTATACCTTATGGTCACTTCGTTTAGTTAGTTGTATGATAGGTAGTTTATATGCCTTAGGAAAATGACCAAAATGCCCTTTTTTCGCATAAATTCATTTTAAGCATATGTAATCTAAATTTTTACATCTAAACTGATTAGGTAACAATATTAGGCATGTTAAGGCATATAATACTTGTCATAGGACTAGTTAGGCGGTTCGAACGCGTTTTACGCGAACGACGCGTTAAAGTAGCATAAGCTACCTAAACGGGTCGTAAGCACTTAGGATAGGTTTCGTTTTAGTATGAAGGCTTTGTTAAACCATATCATATGAGTTCCAATACTCATTTGGTTTACGAGACCTCATTCTATCCGATCTTCCGATTTAGGTCCAGTTTATTAACGTAGTTACTTATATTAGGTGCCGATTGATTTCCGTGATCCCTCTAGCTTTGCTTGGTTGTTATTCAAGACTTCTAGGCTATCTCAACTGAGTACATAGTCCCCTCTTTTACGTTTTCAAATATTTTGGGGTGAAACACATGTGCCTAGTTGCTACTTTCATGCTTTTCATGCTTTCATAATATATACTTGCTATGTTCATTAGTACACTTATAGTACATGATTCCATTATGTTTTGCTATGTATGTTCATTGAGCATGCTAGCACATTGATTTTCATATATTATATTTTGTTGCATATGCTCACCCAGCATATGGACACATTGTTTTTCATTACATTTTTGTTGCATATGTTCATCCAGCATATGGACACATTGTTTTACATTTTGAACTGTTGGAACCGTTTGGAACTGTTTGATCCATGTAAATTATTTGAACTGACTGAACTGTTTGGAACTGTTTGATTTATGTGAACCGTTTGGAACTGTTTAATCCTTGTGAACCGTTTGGAACTGTTTGATTTATGTGAACCGTTTGGAACTGATTGATTGATGTGAACCGTTTGGAACTGTTTGAACCGTTGGGGTTAGGGAAGTAGTTAGGTAACGGGGTGGGTGTAATGTGTTAAAAGCATGGTGGATACGCCGCTGGTACTTCCTATATATAAGTGCTTTTAACACATTATATATCGTTGCGTTATCTAGATCACTTGGGCAAGTGTTTTCAAAACTGTTGGTGCATGCGTCTATCGACTTCGTCTTGTATCGAGTCTTGTATTGTATTAGATAGATCAGGGCACACAAAACGAGAAAATATGTTTGTAGTTAATTTCGCACGTAATTACACTTAGGTAATTCCGTACGAAATTAGATGTTAATTCCACACGAAATTAGATTTCGCATGAAATCTAATTCCGTTTGAGATGGTTCGTGCGAAATTACATTGTCTATAAATAGTGCTTCCTGATTTCGTTTGAAGTAGTTCTGAGATTCCGGTTTGAGAGCCGAAGTGCTGCCGATGTGTCTACTCGCTGTAATTCTTTGTCAAATCAATCTAAAGACAATTTAAAGTGTATTTCTAGCTGAATTGAACTCAATACATCTGTTTCCACATTTCATATTGAGAAAAACTCTTCTGATCGACTCGTTCGGGTCAGTAAACGATCCTACAAGTGGTATCAAAGCTCAGGAAGAAGAGTTCTTACCAATTCAGCTACAAATTCTGATTTCTACACCTTTTCAAAATTAACCTTGAAATCTTGGTTAAAATGACTTAAATTTCTCTCATATTGTGCGCAACAATGTTTTAACAAAGCATTGAAAGTTTCAGACTTAAAATCGATCAAAAAGTTAATCAATTTTGGCAAAAACAGCTCGAGATGATGACATCAGTAGTATTTCGCACGAAATCAGCCTAATTTCGCACCAGATTGTTATTTCGCTTGAGTAGTTTCGCACGAAATTACTTATTTTGCACCAGTTGGTAATTTCGTTTGAAAGGTTGTTATTTCGTACGGAATTAGTATTTTCTCTTGAGTTGATATTTCGCTTGAATTGGTTATTTCGTTTGAAAGATGTATTTCGCTTGAAAGTTAATTTCATTTGAAAAGACTGTTTTGTGAAAATTGTTACCGAGACATGGAAGAGGAATTTTATAACGGTTTTGCTACTACCCCGACTACTCCGGCATCTGTTACTCAGAATTTGAACATGGAAAATGAAACAGGCACTATGCAAAAACCGCCTAAGCTCATGAATATCGAGGAGCATAAAGGATGGGAAGAACGATTTGAGAACTGGGTTCAAGAAAATTATTTGGATGCTTGGGAATGTGTTGAAACGAAATATATTAGACCATTGAATGATGAAGAAGAGGAGATTGCTATTAAAGATCTAAGTGCTGATGATAGAAAGAAATACAAAAATGAAAAGATGATGATCAGTCTATTGCATCAAGCAGTTAAAGAAGATATTTTGGTTTTATTGCAACACAATGGAAGTGCATACTCTATCTGGAGAGCATTAAAATCAAAGTTTGTTGGAAGTAAAGAAATGATCAAGAACAAAAAATCACTTTTGAAAAAGGAATTTGATCTATTTCGTGGTTTGAAAACTGAGAGCATTAAGCAGATTATTGAAAGGTATTGCAATCTGTTAGTCTAAATGAAGAGAGTGAGCATTACAAAAGATAATGAAGAATTGATAGAAAAGTTGGCTGATGCATTGCCATATGAAACTTGGGGCACATATCTGATGATGTTGAGAAATAAGAAAGATTTTAGCAATTTGACACTGAATAAATTCATTGAAAAACTTGAAGCTCAGGAAATAGAGCAAAGAAAGATCTCAAGAATGAAAGATTTTGATGGTGAACAAGATATCAGTCTTTATTACAAAGGAGGTATTAGTGAGAAGACCAACATGTCACCAAAGGTTGAGACTGCATTCAATGCTAAGAGTTCATCTGGAGGGTCTTCTAAAGGATCAAACAGCAAAACAAGTTTTTCTTCATATCTATCATTTGATCCGAACTTGTCAACAACCAAGAATGGCAAGAGATTACAATGCAACATTGTTTTGAATATGGAAAATAATGAAAATTTCTCGGAAGAAGTTGCAAAAGGTCACATGTCGTTGTTGGGAACTGTTTTAGAATCATATGAGAGTTTAGTTGCAGGAAAGATCGGGAATCCAATGTTGACAAAAGAAGATTAAGATCAGATTGATGCTGAGGAGATGGAATTGATGGATATAAAATGGTGTTTGGCGAGTGTTTTGAGAAGAGCCGAAAAGTTTAAACAAATTACGGGAATAGATGATTTCCGTGATGCAAATGTTTCTACTCTAGGTTTTGATAAATCTAAAGTTACTTGTTTTCGTTGCAGGGAAAAAGGACACTTCAAGAGAGAGTGCACAAATCGCGAAGCAACTGGAGCTCAAAATCCATTCAACAACAATGATTACTATCGGAAAGCAATTTATCATCAAGTTGCTCAACATCAACATCAACAAGAACCACAGACTGCACATGCCAGGAAGACAATAGAGGAGTCATCAAAGAGAGCTTGTATGGTGAATCAAGATGATCAAAAGTCAACAAAAGGATTCAGTTGGGACAAATATGTTTCAGCTGGTAGTAAAGCATGTCTGATAAATCAAGATGATGAAAAATTACCAGAAGGGTTTAGCTGGGCAAATTTCAGTTGGGAATCTTGGGATGATTATGATCCTAACAAAACTCCAAATCACAAAGCTTTTGTTGCTAGAGTTGCTGATGACAGTGATAATGATGATGATTATTATGCAAGAAGAATGGAAAAGCATTTAAAATTGATGGAAGAGAGTGATAGTGATGATGGAAAAGTTAAAAAGAAAAAGAAGAAAGTTAAAAAACCTATTAGCAGTGATGATGAAGAAGTTCGAGTAATAAGGAAAAAGGTCAAAGACATTCCAGTTTTCAAAATTGAAGCTGAAGCTGATGCACAAAAGATTTCGGTGATATGTGAAAACTGTGAAGCAGTAAAGAAGCAGAATAGTACATTGATTCACAACATGAACAGATTGAAAGAATCTTATGATGTTCTGAATAAAGCTATGAATCAGTATAATCAGTCAAGCAGTGAACAATCAACAGCAATGAAGACACTTCAAGGAGCTTTTATGACTAAGCAGAAAGTTGTCAACAATTACATTGAAAAATGTGCTGTACTGGAACAAAAACTGGGAACCCAAAGGATTGAAACAGAAAGAGTTAATAGATTGTTAAAAAGTTGCTCATGTACTTCTTATGTTATTGACAGGATTTATCCAACAGTGGAAGGCATGAAGGCATTTGATGAAGAAGAAACATCTGAAGACAAAAGTTCTGAAGAAAAGAAGAAGGATATTGAAGGGAATGATTCTGGTAAGAAAAAAGGTTTCAGCTATACAAAGTGTCCACCCTCGCTTGAAAATGGATATTCTCCACGAAATCGAAATTCAGAAAGAGTCAAAAAGGCAACCAATTTACAGTGGGAGTCTGAGTCTTCAGAAAATTTGCCTGACAACATTGATGTTACTTTCACATCGTCTGACACTGATCATGAGTCCAAGTTAATAAAGAAAGTGGTCGATCAGGTGTTGGATAACGATGAAACCGAGGAGTCAAAGTCGGAGTCAAACTCAGAGTCAAAGTCTGACAAGTCAAAGTCAACAGTCAAAAAGGAGAAATTGGTTTACAATAAAGAATTTTTGTTATCAAAATCTAATTTGAATGAAGAACCAATCAAAGTGGCATATACTTTGAATGATTCTGATAAATTATATTCTGATGAAGAATTTCCAATAAGAGGTGTTAAAACTGAAATGATCAAAAAGGTTTTCAAACTAACAGAAATTAATTTTTCTAAAATAAAAGATGTAAATCTTTCTGAAAAACCTAACAAGTACACCTCAAGAGTACAACAAGGAGAAAACAAGAAAAAGGGTTACAGTTCTGGTTCAGGTTTTCAAAAGAAACCAAACCATAACGGTAATTTCAAAAGAAAAGGATTAGGATTTATTCCACCGAAAAATCATAAAAATGAGAAAATTTATAAAACAAAAACTGTTTTTGTTTCAGGAACATCAACTGAAGAAGAAAATGAGCAATTGTTCAGAAATCAATCAAACAAAGAATTCCTTGCGATGAAGCAAGAGGAAATGAAGAATGAAGCTGTTCAAAGGAAGGAGACGAGAACCTGTTTTCAATGTAAAACAGATGGTCACATTGCCAGGAATTGTCCTAAGGCAATTCAAACAAAGCAGGGAGTTTCTGATAAACTGAAAGAAATGATGATTGAGAATGAACCACTAATCAAACCTTTTACTGTTTTAAAAAATTCAAAGTTTAAGGTCGGTGAATGTTCAAGAGGTTTTTACAAGAGAAAAGCAAATCTTGACAATCAAAAGTGGGTTGTTAAGAAATCTGATGATAGTTCTAGCAATGATTCTGATTCGTCAAAATCAGAGGAGCTATTTTCAGGTAATGAATCTGATTCCACAAAGTCATAGGAGGCACATGTTGAATTAAAAGTTGAAACATCAGTACCTCCAATGGATGATGTCAATTTTCCATCATTGAGGGCTGAGAATTTTAAACAAAAAGTTGGTAAAATTGAAATTTCAAATCAATTTTTCTCAGAAAATAAAGAATTTGATGTTGAGAAAGTTTTTAACTCCAAAGTGAAACATATTTTTGGAAAAATGGTTAACAGGAAAGTTAAAGGAGTGAAGGAGTTTTATGAAAAAAAAACAAAGAAACCAGGTAAAGATGTTTCATCTCAGGTTTGTGACTAGGATGGAACTTATTATGATATATGAAAAGTATGACTTACCGGAGCTTCCAGGTTGGTAAGTGTGAAGCAGGTATCGGCATCTTTCTTGAGAAATTCACGAAAGTGATTTCGATTTACAAGTGGTTATTAATTTGTTCATACAAGTGGTAAATCAGGGACATTAAATTGTACTTGATTTTCTACAAGTGATGTTTGGTGTTTGAATCTAAAATTGTTATATTTTTACAAATGATTGAAATAACAAAGTGATGAATTGAACCCCTAACCTACAAGTGGTTTTTTTTTAAATCAATAAAACTTATTTTCCGGAAAAACCATTTGATTAAAACAAACTTAAATGTTTTGAAATCACAATGGGAAAATAGTTTGTTGTAAGGGGGAGTTTTGATTGTTTATGCCAAGTGGATGGCGATTTGAAGCAATTCACAACAGTTGTTCATTTACCTTATACATTTTGTTTTCAAATTTCTTTAAATGATTTTGCATTTTAGGGGGAGTAAGAATTCAGAAAATCCAAAAACATTAGAAAATTTGAAAAAGGCAAAAACATGATAAAATCAAAAAATGAGTTTTGTTGTCAAAAGAGGAAATGATAGTACATCAGTGGAGTATCACTGCATGCTAAAGAATTGGAAAGTCAAAATGTAATAAACGGTCTCACTGATGATGTGCCAGTAGGTTTTTACACATTTAGTAGATTGTGACGAGATATAAACCTAAATTTCAAACTTACTTATATTGTGGGGAACATCTCTCGGATATATGGGTAACCCCTGAAATCTTGTTTGAAAGGTCCCTCTTTCTGAGATACTAGGTCTTTATACTCAGTGATATCTGGGGTATTATCCCGGGACTTCTGATTTTGCGGAAGCAATGGCCTAGTCCCCGTATAATACTTTAAGCTTGCTTGAAATATAGCATCACCCTCAGTACAAAAAATGATGAAACATTGCAAAATGCTAATCATGTGCTGTTGAAGAAAAGATTCTCTAAAGGGAACACACCAAAAGTCGAAGCCATCATCTCTCTGATTTTGAGGAAGCAATAGCCTGAGCTCTCATGGCCCTCGCATTTAACCCTTTACAGATATCATCTGTGGTATACTCACCTGTAAGACTGAATCTTGGGATCTGGATACGGGAGTATATTCGAGTGGTGGGACACACAAATAAGTTTAAGTGCTTAAAACATTAATCTCGTATCTCGAAACAGTTGAACTTTGTGTGAAGATTTAAGTGGATCAGTATACTGACAATCTAAGTGAATCGTTTAGAACTTAAAATGTATAAAGCTTAAAGGTGTTGGTGATTTGTCTCATAAACTGATATGATCCTCTTACACAAACTCACAAAAATATTGTCTGTAAATATTTCTTTTCTGCATTTCATTAAATTCAAAATTCCAAAAAGATTTTTAGTGTGTTTTAGCATAATTTTTTTAAAAAATGCAAAAAGATTTTCGACAACTGATGTTGAAAAGCTGATTTTCAAAATTCCAAGCGCTAAACATGATGACAATCAGTAAGGGGAAATCTGTTTGATAAAAGAAAAGATTTTGAAAGAAAAATGTTTTTCATACTTGTGGTTCATCAGAGTTTGTCTTTGTAAAATCATTCTGTTTGATACTTGCATATGATGTTGTATTTGTGTTTACAAGTGGTAAGCAGAAAATAAATTTATCAAATGTTAAATTTGTGAAATTTACTTTGAGGTAGAGAATGTGCAGGTTAGCTAGATTCTGATACCTGAGCCGATAGAGAGCCAGGTCACGATCTTGGAACAAATCTTAGCACAATTCAAGGGGGAGTCTGCTAACAAAGGGAAGTTTGAAGATTGTAGAGCTAAGGTTAGATTCTGATGTTCACGCAAGCTGATGATGCTGATGAACTTAAGGAATCAAGAGATCTGATTAAGAGAATTAGAGAGAGATTAGAGTCAGATCGATATTCTGGAGATAAAAAGAAGAGAGAAAATTGAGGATGTTTTATATTGTTAGATAGTTCGGGAGAAGTCGAGAAGACTGATAAAGACTGAAGATGTAGAAGACTTGACACTGAAGACTCGTCAACATTCGAGGGGGAGTCTGTTGGTGCATGCGTCTGTCGACTTCGTCTTGTATCGAGTCTTGTATTGTGTTAGATAGACCAGGGCACACAAAACGAGAAAATATGTTTGTAGTTAATTTCGCATGAAATTAGATTTTGCATGAAATCTAATTCCGTTTGAGATGGTTCGTGCGAAATTACATTGTCTATAAATAGTGCTTCCTGATTTCGTTTGAAGTAGTTCTGAGATTCCGGTTTGACAGCCAAAGTGCTGCCGAAGTGTCTACTCGCTGTAATTCTTTGTCAAATCAATCTAAAGACAATTTAAAGTGTATTTCTAGCTGAATTGAACTCAATACGTCTGTTTACGCCTTTCGTATTGAGAAAAACTCTTCTGATCGACTCGTTCGGGTCAGTAAACGATCCTACAAAAACAAAGTTATATTACAAGGTTTTTTTCTAAACAATATAAACCTTTCGAGTTTTATTACAAAAAACAATTTACAAATCTGGGTCTACATAAATAAATGTTTTGGGGTTAAGATTCATGGTATCGAGGTTTTATAAATTATAACAAATATGTTTTGACTTGGTTATTTCAATTTACAATACAAACATTTTACAAAACCTGGTTTTCTAATATCAATTAACAAAGTTGTTCAAGTTATTTCAAGATGTAAACGAGCCATGAATCTGACACTCACATAAAACCTATGTACTCGCGGGCATTTTTATGCTGACGTATTTTCACATGTGTTTCAGGTATCATAGTTGGTGATGATTGATGATGATATTGATGCATGCTCACATAGGAATGGACGAGGCCTTAGTGACTTAATAATAATGGAAGTTAAATTGTTCATGTTTTGTTTCTAATTTCAATTCAATGTAATAAACTTAGTTCAATAAAACAGAACTTTTATCCATGTGTTGTGAAACAATGATTCTGTTACGACACTCCCCGACGTTTCCGCCGCGGTTTGTTGTTTTAACGCGGTTGGGGTGTGACAGAATAGTTGGTATCAGAACTCATGGTTATAGGGAATTAGGTTATTAGTAATCCTTTGACCTAGTCTATAACCTCCCTAGGACCCTAACGTAAGTTTACTTGCGTTTAGTCATAAAACAATACCGTCAGTTATCCTTAGGTGGCAACCACAACAAGAACACAAATTTCAAATCTACTTTGAAAACCAATCATCTGTTCTAGGATGATTTATTATAAGGTTTTGAACCTTCAAAGTTTTCAAAATCTCGTCAAAGTTTGGGTCTTTTTAATGTGAACACGTTCAATCTGGAAGGGTGGGTGCCTGTATCCCGAGTTTTATATCTAAGGCTAGAGTGTTCGTACAAATCCACATAATCGGACCAGTCACTCTTACCTGGGAACTCTTGGGGTGAGTGTCCACTTATAGGCTAAAGCATGTCTTCGCGATACATTATGAGTTCCTATTTACTTTAATTCAGCCTTTGTGCGTCGTTTGTTTGCTTCGTGGTTTGAACAAATGACCATCATCCCTATTTTTTGGTCGGTAATTGTAACATCCCATTCTTACCCAATGCCATCTCACTTGTTTTCTCTCATGTTTCCTCTTTTAGAATGCCTCCTCGACGTGACCATCAGATACCTAATGACGAACTAGCGGCTATCATTACGCAGCAAATGGCTGCTGTACTCCCAAACATCATTGCTCAATGTAACCAAGCCTTCAATAACAACAATAATGCTCCCTGTAACTTCAAGACATTCAACTCTGCCCAGCCATCAAAATTTTCTGGGTCTCAAGGAGCGACTGCACTTCTGCAATGGTTCGAGAGTCTAGAGAGCACCTTCAGACATGTTCAGTGTCCAAACAAGCGAAAGGTTGAATTCGCATCTAGTGTCTTTGAGAAACGAGCTTTAACATGGTGGAATGGTGTGATGAGAGATAGGGGTGCCGACGTGGCACTGGCTCAAACCTGGGAAGAGCTTCGAGCTCTAATGATGAGGGAATTCTGTCCTCGTCACGAGATTAGGGCATTGGAAAGGGAATTCGACGATCTTAAGCAAGATAGTGGTGAGCATCGAGCTTACACGGACCGTTAGGAGGAGTTAAGTCTGTTATGCCTGAACATGGTTACGCCTTTGGATAAGGTAATCGAAAAGTACATTGATGGCCTCCCTGACTCAGTACAAGACATTGTTACTGGTAGCAACCCCACTACAGTTAGACAGGCCATTGAGATATCCGCTACCTTGACTGAATCACAGATCAGGAAAGGTAAACTTTTCCGAAAGGGCGACAAGAAACCGATCGAAGAATCGAAACCAAAGGATGAGCAGACTGAATCCTCCAAGAAGTCAAAGAAGCAAAAGGCTTCTCAGAACTTTGCCATGGTTGCCCACAATGATCAAGCTGTCCCCAACCAACCAGCTCAACCCCCTGCTAGGAAGCCATACAACGGAACTGCACCCTTGTGCAATCAATGTAACCTTCATCACCATGCTAGTGTGAAGTGCCGCAAATGCCTAATTTGTGGACTTATAGGTCATACAGCAAGAGTTTGCCCAGCTGCAACTGCACCAAATCAAGCTGACAACAACCCTGCTCAAGCTCGTTTTCCACCAGGGTCTTGTTACAACTATGGCGAGATGGGCCACATCCGAAAGAATTGCCCAAAGCTTGCTAATGCAAATCCACCGCAGGGATGAGCATCTGACCGATTTGAAGACAACGTTGTTTAGAAATAATCAAGCCTTATGTATTATTTTCTTTTGTTGTCAAGGTCTATGAAACAGTTGTTGTTTTTGTTGTTTATAAATAAATCTTTTATTTACATTGCAATGTACAATGTGGTTGCATGTATAAATGACACATCCCCTACGATAGCGACAATCAAGGAACCGCATTCCTTGTAGAACAACCTACTCTCAAAATTCTTCCATCTTATGATTTCTTGCGATTTCCACGAAAATCCTAAGTACCCGTTTCTTCCAAGGAAATGAAGTACAAGGCGCAAGTTACAACACTGGACAAATACCCAAAGTACCACTATAAATCCTTAATAGGGTACCTAAGGGTACTTCCGTAAGTCCTTAATTGGATTCCTTGTATATCTTAATTCGAATTGTTACGATTCCTTGTAATCGAAATCAAATTCATATAAGATAATACTATCTTTGTAGATAGTATCTTGAGGATATTGAAGTCCATCGACTGGGTTCTTGGTGTACCTTGAATACCCATGTTCAAATCAACAACAAGTTAATATCAAGATAATAACAAATTAATAACCAAGAAAACAATTATGTGCTTATGTGTTTATGTGTTGACCTAATCATAGTTATCTTGAGCTAGTTCAAATTCTATCCCCTTCACATTATAAAACAAATTGTGCGAACTGTGCAAGGAATTACGTAATTATGGATGCATACATAATTATGGAATTTAGTGCACAAAAATCACAACAAGTTTTGTCATGTGTCTAGAGTTAACACTATTCATTTCCATTTCTGAAGAAGCACCCGTTGAAGAAAAATGAACTAGCTATTCATTTTTCACTTCTGAAAGAATATCCGTTGAGGGAAATGAATATCCTGTTAATTATCCCTTCATTTCCATTTCTGAAGAATACCCGTTGAGGAAACTGACTCAATCCGTTCATTTTCGTTTCTGAAGAATATCCGTTGAGGGAAATGAATATCCTTTTGATTATCCCTTCATTTCCATTTCTGAAGAATACCCGTTGAGGAAAATGACTCAATCCATTCATTTTCGTTTATGAAGAATATCCGTTAAGGGAAATGAATATCCTTTGATTTATTCCTTCATTTCCATTTCTGAAGAATACCCGTTGAGGAAAATGACTCAATCCGTTCATTTTCATTTCTGAAGAATATCCGTTGAGGGAAATGAATATCCTGTTAATTATCCCTTCATTTCCATTTCCGAAGAATACCCGTTGAGGAAAATGACTCAATCCGTTCATTTTCATTTCTGAAGAATATCCGTTGAGGGAAATGAATATCCTTTTGATTATCCCTTCATTTCCATTTCTGAAGAATACCCATTGAGGAAAATGACTCAATCCGTTCATTTTCGTTTCTAAAGAATATCCGTTGAGGGAAATGAATATCCTTTTGATTATTCCTTCATTTCCATTTCTGAAAAATACCCGTTGAAGAAAATGACTCAATCCGTTCATTTTCGTTTCTGAAGAATATCCGTTGAGGGAAATGAATATCCTTTTGATTATACCTTCATCTTCATTTCTGACGAAGAACCCGTTGAGGAAAATGAATCGTCCATTCATTTTCGCTTCTGAATAATATCCGTCGAGGGAAATGAATATCCTTTCGTCACCTGACAAAGACCCCATTGGAGAAAGGGAATCGTCCATTCATTTTCACTTCAAAGTATATCCGCTGGGGAATTACAGGGTTATGCCTTGCATAAAAATCTTTGATGGGTTACTCTACGCAAATAGATGGGACCCTAGATTCCATGCAAGACAATTTTTTAACACAGCGTCACTGACAGACTCCTACGGATAAATTTTGGGACTAAATTTCCTAAAGTAGGGGAGACTGTGACATATGTGCCTCTGCGACCATCGAACAAATACCAAATCAATGAAATATTGTGTTTCATACTTGGGATTTGTATAAATATGTGTATAATTTACACATATCAATTCTCGTTCGATTTCGAGCTCTAAATCGCCTTCTGGAGAGTTATACGCAAACCAATGCGTAAACGTAATAAGTTTAATGCGAAAAACACTCCGGAACAGTGACATGGGCTTAACATACCTCAAATAACCTTTACATAACTTAGAAATAAGTTTTGGAGGGTTTGGTGTGTCGAAATCAAGTTTATTCGATCGTAGGGACTATTTGTGTGACACTCTAGGTTTTCCCGAGCAAATACCTTGTATTAACATTATGTGGATATACGTTATTAAATGATAGTGCGTGTTATCTCGATGATTCTATGTGATCCTTGTGCTAAGTGTGATGAATATGTGTATATTATATATGTATGTGTGTTATATGAGTGGGCCGAGACCCCAAAGGACCCGACTCGAGACCACCCTCGGTCTCGAGTGAACCGTAAACGATTTGGGCCGGTTGGGCCGTAACCTTAGCCCACCCGGAAACCCCTAACCCACTCGATATATATATGGCCAACCCTCACAACTCTCACCATTTTTGCAACATCACCCTCACACTCCCTCATCTCACACACTCTCCCTCTCTCTCTCTAAAAACCCTAAGGTTCTAACATCAAACTCACCTCCTCTCCTCTCCCTCTCTCGGATCAAATCGGCAACAACAAAAGGAGCTCTCGGATCATCTCGGTTCAAGCTTGTGGTCAACACTCGGAAGCTCTTTCATCAATCCTTCACACCTTCACACTCTTAATCTCTAACCGGTTAGTTTGATGTTTTAATCTAGATTAGATAAAGGTGCTTGCTTGATGACAAAATGCATGATGAGTATTTACTTGTTTGAGTGAATGATGATGTTAGATTAGATAGCTCATGACTAGATAATGCATGTTAGATAGTGTGAGACAAATGTTGCCTTGGTGATGATATGTAAGTTGTCGTACATGTCCCTGTTTTGGGTGAAAGGTATGCTAGAATTAGGATTTGAGTATTCATGTAGGATGAATGATGAAAACCCTAAAAGGATGAACAAGTTTGAATGATAATATGATGATTATGTGTTAAATATGCATGAATATATGAAGAACAGTTTGAAGATCATGAAAATATTTGAAATAAGCCCTGTTTGATCTGATTTTGTTATGAATTAGACAATAAAACATGTTTAAGAAATTCTATTGGTTAGTACAAAATCTCATGAAAACAGAATTCTATTGGATAGTACAATCGGACAGGTTCTAGAAGGATTCTTGTGCACGTATCCGAGGTTGCGACTCGCAACCCCCGGTTGCGACTCGCAACCGAATCATGACAAGTCGAAACATCCGGTTACGACTCGCAACCAAACGTGACAAGTCGAGACTACGGCGGTTGCGACTCGCAACCAAGACATGACAAGTCGAAACATCTGGTTGCGACTCGCAACCAAAGCATGACAAGCCGCAATCTCCGGTTGCGACTCGCAACTATGTGTTCTCGAATCGAGACCACCTGGTCTCGACTGGGCTGTTTGTTATTGGGCCCAAGTGTATTAACTGTGCATGCTTGTTACTGTTTAAGTGGGCTACGTGTTAACTGCTAACTGTTGCTGTTAAAGAACTTAGACGGGCCCAATGACTTATTGGATAATTATATGCTGTGCATGCTATGTGTTAGTCATGTGTAGATTATACGTGTTTACTTGTACCCCAACTTGACCTATATTGGTAACCATGCTAGGACGTGGTGACCAACGTGATCAACCGGGTAATTAATCTACCGAGCAACCCAAGGTGAGTTCACAACCTAAAGCATGTATTCCCGGTGGTTTGGGAAACGGAACTAAAAACAACACTATCCCCTTATGAGGGATACAACTTACTTTTCTTCCCTTGTTATTGGGAACCTTTTAGTTAATTACTGTTTATACGGATTGCAACAAACGGCACTAAACGAAACTCTATCACTTAAAGTCCCTACTACATAATACCGATTAGTCGCCGGGGCCAGGCGAACGGGTTATTAGTTGATAGCGCTATTTAGGTCTTACCAACCTCACACCGTGCCAAGGTATGGGATCGGTCGTGAACTAATGTACTCAGGCATCCGTCAATGATGATAGAACATTGACATCGGGGCACTCTTGCGGATACGCAACGGTCACCTAGTGTTCGGTATTGGAAAAACAGTTTAGTTGCTAACTTTTGGGGTAGCTCCCCATGGCATGTATAAACGGATAAATTAACTGGTGAAACAAGTTTTCGGAAATTAAAACTGGACAACTAGTGAACTCACTCAGCATTATTGTTGACCCCTTACTGCATGCTTTGCAGGTAACCAGTGACTCAGGAGCTTGCAGCTTGGGAAGTGTAGTGGTCGCCTAAACCCGCATGTTGGGTTCTAAATAATTTGAACTATGAACTTTGTTTAAACTATTTTATCTATGCTTCCGCTACCTACTTAACTGTTATTTGAACCTAAACATTTGAACTTTAAACTTTGATGCTTACTAACCATTATGGTTGGTGATCATCCTTACTATTATCCAATGCTCAGTATAATTGGTGGCTGGATCCTGGTCGGTCACGCCCTCAAGCGGACGGTACTCCGCAGGTGGAATTTGGGGGTGTGACAGATTGGTATCAGAGCCATTGGTTATAGTGAACTTGGTTTTAAAAAAAAAAAAAGAAAAGTCTTTTTGAGAAAAACCAGACTATAACCCGTGACTCGTGACGACACTACACTCCAAGGGCAAGACTCGACATACTAGACCTCGTAGCTCGGACTTGTGTTTACTTGCTTGTTTACCTTATATTGACTGCTCTACTATACATACTAGTGTGCCTAATTAGATAGATACACATTTCTCTTCTACCTCATTCTCGCTACGTTACAACATTACACTCATACTGTGTTTTCTGGTTATGAAGACAATGAGTGGACGCGGAAGAGGAAGCGTTAACATGACTCAGGCTCAATTCGCCAACTTGCTCAACACGGTGGCTGCAGCTTTCGCAGCTCACCCTGGAGGTCAGCCTGCGCCTGCGCAACCACGTGTTTGTACTTTCAAAACCTTCATGGATGGCAAGCCTCTCCCTTTCAACGGCACTGAGGGTGCCATAGGCCTCCTGCACTGGATTGAAAAGGCCGAAGCTGTCTTCGCTGTCTGCGAGTGTCCCCCTGCTAACTGGGTTAAGTACGCAACTGGTACGCTTGAAGGAAACGCGCTTTCATGGTGGAAAGCACAGATTCAGATGCTTGGTCTGGAAACTGCTAATGCTACGGCATGGGAAGATTTCAAGGACATGATCAAAGAGGAGTACTGTCACAGGGATGACATCCACAAACTCGAGAACGAGTACTATGCACTCAAGATGGTTGGGTCAGAGATTGAGACCTACACCAAGCAGTCCAACGACTATGCTGCACTTTGCCCGAACATGTCCCAACCTATGTATCGAAGGGTCGAATTGTACATCAAAGGCTTGGTCCCAGAAATCCGGAGCCATGTGACCTCGGCCAACCTCAACACCATACAGCCTGTGGTTCGTCTTGCTCACAAACTCACCAACCAGGCTGTGGAAGAGGGCAAGCTGCCCCAGAGGATCGGTGCTACTGCTGGAACTTCTGGCGATAACAAGCGAAAGTGGGATGGAAGTCAGGGAAAGGATGCTAACCCCACTCAGGCCCCAGTTCAACAAAGGAAGACTGAAAGCAACAAGGGTCCTCAGCAACAGGGTGGCTATCGAGGAAACCACCCTAAGTGTAACAAATGTAACCGACATCACAGTGGGCCATGTGGAAAAGGTCAGTGTCAGCGATGCAACAAGATGGGGCATGAAGCCAAAGACTGCCGAAGCCAGTTCCCAGCTAGGCAGAATCAGCAACAACCACAGCAACAGCAGCAACAAGGAAACAACCGTGGATGCTTCAAGTGTGGAGCAATGGGGCACATGCGAAAGGATTGCCCTGAACTGAATCAAAACAACAACAATCAGGGTGCTGGAAACAATAACAACAATGCTGGAAATGGTGCTAGAGGAAAAGCTTTTGTGATTGGAGCTGGGGAAGCAAGGAATGACCCCAACGTTGTAGCGGGTAAGTTCCTACTTAATGATCGTTATGTTTCCATGCTATTTGATTCCGGAGCAGATGCTAGTTATGTATCCCTACGTATTAGTAAGAAACTTAAGCTCACTCTTACGCCGCTAAGCTCTAAGCACACCGTTGAAATAGCTAATGGTAGAAACCTCGAGGCCTCACACATAATTCGTAACTGCAAATTAGAGTTGTCTGGTCAGACCTTCCGTATCGATCTTTTCCCCATCATTCTTGGAAGCTTCGACGTCATTATTGGTATGGATTGGTTATCCAAACATCGAGCTGAAATCCTCTGCCAGGAGAAAGCTATCCGTATTCCCCGTCCCCCTGGCAAACCTCTTATAGTTCAAGGCGACAAGAGCGGAGAAGTCACAGGCATCATTTCATTCTTGAAGGCCCAGAAGTATCTACGAAAAGGGCACACCGCTATCTTAGCACTCATTACCGACACACAGAAAACGGAAAACAGGATTGAAGATTTTCCAGTGGTACGCGACTATCCCGAGGTATTCCCGGAGGAACTACCTGGACTCCCTCCTCACCGTCAGGTCGAGTTTCAAATCGAGCTAGCTCCCGGAGCAGCGCCTATAGCTCGTGCACCTTATCGATTAGCCCCCGCGGAGCTCAAGGAGCTTTCTACCCAACTACAAGAACTTTTGGACAAAGGTTTTATCCGCCCTAGTTCATCACCCTGGGGAGCCCCAGTGCTCTTCGTCAAAAAGAAAGATGGCTCCTTCCGAATGTGCATTGACTACCGCGAACTCAACAAGGTTACCATCAAGAATCGTTATCCACTTCCCCGTATCGACGACCTGTTCGACCAGCTGCAAGGGTCGAGCTATTATTCCAAGATCGATCTGCGATCGGGTTATCACCAGCTGAGAGTTCGCGATGAGGACATCTCTAAGACTGCTTTCAGAACCCGCTATGGTCACTACGAATTCCTTGTTATGCCTTTCGGAATGACCAACGCACCTGCGATCTTCATGGATCTCATGAACCGAGTATGCAAACCCTACCTCGACAAGTTCGTGATCGTGTTCATCGACGACATCCTAATCTACTCGAAGAGCCAGGAGGAGCATGAACACCACCTACGTCTTATTCTCGAACTCCTTCGCAATGAGCAACTGTACGCCAAATTCTCGAAATGTGATTTCTGGCTTAGAGAAGTCCATTTCCTTGGACACATCGTCAATCAGGAAGGGATTCATGTTGACCCCGCTAAGATTGAGTCCATTAAGAATTGGCCCGTACCTAAGACTCCGACCGAAGTTCGCCAATTCTTGGGATTGGCGGGATACTATCGAAGATTTATCAAGGGATTCTCTAAGATCGCTCAACCACTTACGACACTCACTCGGAAGGGTGTTGCTTACAAATGGAGTAATGCTCAGGAATCTGCCTTCCAGGAACTGAAGAAGAACCTTTGTAGTGCTCCTATCCTCTCCTTACCCGAAGGTACCGACGACTTCGTCGTTTACTGCGACGCTTCTATTCAAGGACTTGGCTGCGTATTGATGCAACGCGAGAAAGTTATCGCTTACGCCTCGCGACAACTCAAGGACCACGAACGGAACTATACGACGCATGACTTAGAATTTGGAGCTGTGGTCTTCGCGCTCAAGCTTTGGAGACACTACTTGTACGGCACCAAGTGCACGATTTACACTGATCACAAGAGTCTCCAGCACATAATGGGACAAAAGGAGTTGAATATGCGGCAACGCCGATGGGTCGAACTCCTAAATGACTACGAGTGTGCAATCAAATATCACCCAGGCAAGGCTAATGTGGTAGCCGATGCCCTCAGCAGAAAGGAGACCAAACCCAAGCGTGTTCGTGCCTTACAGCTCACTATCCACTCGAACCTCCCTAATCAAATTCGGGACGCTCAGGTTGAAGCGTTGAAAGCCGAGAACATCAGGGCTGAGTCCCTGCGAGGATCGAGACAACGATTGGAACAAAAAGAAGACGGTGCTTACTACGTAGCCGGACGCATATGGGTTCCGCTTTATGGAAATTTACGTGACCTTGTGATGGATGAAGCTCACAAGTCCCGTTACTCAGTACATCCGGGTTCAGATAAGATGTACCACGACTTGAGGGCTACCTATTGGTGGCCTGGCATGAAAGCCCACATAGCAACCTATGTCAGAAAATGTTTAACTTGTGCAAGGGTCAAGGCTGAGTATCAGAAACCATCAGGCCTACTCCAACAGCCAGAGATTCCGCAATGGAAATGGGAGCAGATTTCCATGGATTTTGTTACTGGCCTGCCTAGGTCTCAGCGCGGAAATGACACCATTTGGGTGATAGTGGATCGCCTAACTAAGTCTGCACACTTCTTGGCTATTAAAGAAACAGACAAGTTCTCTACCCTAGCAGAGGTATACTTAAAAGAAGTGGTTTCGAAGCACGGAGTGCCTACCTCTATTATTTCTGATCGAGACGCGCGTTTTACTTCTGAGTTGTGGCAAGCCATGCACAAATCTTTTGGCTCACGTTTAGATATGAGCACCGCTTATCACCCGCAAACGGATGGGCAGTCTGAACGCACCATCCAAACCCTCGAAGACATGCTTAGGGCATGTGTGATCGATTTTGGCAAGAATTGGGAAAAGCACCTACCGTTGGTGGAATTCTCCTACAACAACAGCTACCACACCAGCATTCAGGCAGCACCCTTTGAGGCATTGTACGGCCGTAAATGTCGATCGCCTCTCTGCTGGGCTGAGGTTGGTGACAGCCAGATCACAGGCCCGGAACATGTAGTCGACACCACAGAAAAGATTGCCCAGATTAGGCAACGCATGGCGGCAGCTCGTGACCGTCAAAAGTACTACGCTGATAAAGATAGGAAACCGCAAGAATTCCAGGTTGGTGAACGGGCTCTACTTAAGGTCTCACCCTGGAAGGGTGTGGTTCGTTTTGGAAAACGGGGCAAACTTAATCCAAGATATGTCGGACCCTTTGAAGTTACCGAAAAGATCGGCACGGCCGCTTACAGATTGAATCTGCCTGAAGAACTGAGTGCTGTGCACAACGTCTTCCACGTATCTAATCTGAAGAAGTGTCTATCAGACGAAACACTCGTCATTCCTTACAAGGAACTTACTATTAACGAACAGCTACACTTTACTGAGGAACCGGTTGAGATCACGGATCGTGAGATCAAAACCCTCAAGCGTAGCCAGATACCCCTCGTGCGAGTTCGTTGGAACTCACGCCGTGGCCCAGAGTTTACCTGGGAGCGGGAAGACCAGATGAAGCGCAAGTATCCCCAGCTGTTCCCAAATGAAACCCCCAGCGCTGAAGCTACAACCGAATTTCGGGACGAAATTCCAAACTAACGGGGGGATGATGTGACACCCCGTTGAAACGCCCTCACTCTTACTAGCTTGTCAGTGGCTGCCTTAACCTTCGGGACGAAAGTTCTTAAAACTTGGGGATAATGTGACACTCTAGGTTTTCCCGAGCAAATACCTTGTATTAACATTATGTGGATATACGTTATTAAATGATAGTGCGTGTTATCTCGATGATTCTATGTGATCCTTGTGCTAAGTGTGATGAATATGTGTATATTATATATGTATGTGTGTTATATGAGTGGGCCGAGACCCCAAAGGACCCGACTCGAGACCACCCTCGGTCTCGAGTGAACCGTAAACGATTTGGGCCGGTTGGGCCGTAACCTTAGCCCACCCGGAAACCCCTAACCCACTCGATATATATATGGCCAACCCTCACAACTCTCACCATTTTTGCAACATCACCCTCACACTCCCTCATCTCACACACTCTCCCTCTCTCTCTCTAAAAACCCTAAAACCCTAAGGTTCTAACATCAAACTCACCTCCTCTCCTCTCCCTCTCTCGGATCAAATCGGCAACAACAAAAGGAGCTCTCGGATCATCTCGGATCATCTCGGTTCAAGCTTGTGGTCAACACTCGGAAGCTCTTTCATCAATCCTTCACACCTTCACACTCTTAATCTCTAACCGGTTAGTTTGATGTTTTAATCTAGATTAGATAAAGGTGCTTGCTTGATGACAAAATGCATGATGAGTATTTACTTGTTTGAGTGAATGATGATGTTAGATTAGATAGCTCATGACTAGATAATGCATGTTAGATAGTGTGAGACAAATGTTGCCTTGGTGATGATATGCAAGTTGTCGTACATGTCCCTGTTTTGGGTGAAAGGTATGCTAGAATTAGGATTTGAGTATTCATGTAGGATGAATGATGAAAACCCTAAAAGGATGAACAAGTTTGAATGATAATATGATGATTATGTGTTAAATATGCATGAATATATGAAGAACAGTTTGAAGATCATGAAAATATTTGAAATAAGCCCTGTTTGATCTGATTTTGTTATGAATTAGACAATAAAACATGTTTAAGAAATTCTATTGGTTAGTACAAAATCTCATGAAAACAGAATTCTATTGGATAGTACAATCGGACAGGTTCTAGAAGGATTCTTGTGCACGTATCCGAGGTTGCGACTCGCAACCCCCGGTTGCGACTCGCAACCGAATCATGACAAGTCGAAACATCCGGTTACGACTCGCAACCAAACGTGACAAGTCGAGACTACGGCGGTTGCGACTCGCAACCAAGACATGACAAGTCGAAACATCTGGTTGCGACTCGCAACCAAAGCATGACAAGCCGCAATCTCCGGTTGCGACTCGCAACTATGTGTTCTCGAATCGAGACCACCTGGTCTCGACTGGGCTGTTTGTTATTGGGCCCAAGTGTATTAACTGTGCATGCTTGTTACTGTTTAAGTGGGCTACGTGTTAACTGCTAACTGTTGCTGTTAAAGAACTTAGACGGGCCCAATGACTTATTGGATAATTATATGCTGTGCATGCTATGTGTTAGTCATGTGTAGATTATACGTGTTTACTTGTACCCCAACTTGACCTATATTGGTAACCATGCTAGGACGTGGTGACCAACGTGATCAACCGGGTAATTAATCTACCGAGCAACCCAAGGTGAGTTCACAACCTAAAGCATGTATTCCCGGTGGTTTGGGAAACGGAACTAAAAACAACACTATCCCCTTATGAGGGATACAACTTACTTTTCTTCCCTTGTTATTGGGAACCTTTTAGTTAATTACTGTTTATACGGATTGCAACAAACGGCACTAAACGAAACTCTATCACTTAAAGTCCCTACTACATAATACCGATTAGTCGCCGGGGCCAGGCGAACGGGTTATTAGTTGATAGCGCTATTTAGGTCTTACCAACCTCACACCGTGCCAAGGTATGGGATCGGTCGTGAACTAATGTACTCAGGCATCCGTCAATGATGATAGAACATTGACATCGGGGCACTCTTGCGGATACGCAACGGTCACCTAGTGTTCGGTATTGGAAAAACAGTTTAGTTGCTAAAATTCCATTCCTAGCGTAATTTGGATACGCATCGGGGCACTCAGGCATCCGTCAATGATGATAGAACATTGACATTGACATCGGGGCACTCTTACATTCTGATTATATTCGGACATCCAAAAATTTATGTAATCATTAAAATATTTTATTTTAGTGATTGGCATGATAAAATTCCATTCCTAGCGTAATTTGGATCGTTTTTGCGTCCGTTACGACTTTCGTCGTAATTAACCAAACAATGCAACCGTACGACTGAACGAACTGACATTCGACATATTTTTAAGCATATTTTAAGTTCCCTATACTTTAACTTCATTTTAGAGCCTTGAAGTTGGGTTAAACGGGCTTAAACGTGCCAAAAATGCATCGAAAACCAAGTTTCTGGGCTGCGGGGACCAATTTTGACAATCTGCCAAACATTGGCTTAGAAGGGGCGCGTAAGATGAAGCCCATTTCTTAGGCGGGGCGCGAGAGGCTCCCAGATCAGCAAAAATCATTTTCCAGCAAAACCCAGCTGTTCCTTTGTTTTGCACACGGTTTCTTTCACTCTATGGGCTAGATTTTGATGGCTTTTAATGTCCCCTTGTATTGCAAAACCATGTGCCCAAGTGTAAGGCCAAGATCGAAGCACGAATTGTGAGGAATGATCCTAACAGTTGTGGGATTTCTATAAATACCCAACACCTTCATTCCTTTCAACTCACAATTTAATTCATTTTGCTCTAAGTTGGGGTTTAACACTTCATACCTGAGCAACTTGAATCAAGATCTTCCTAGCTTGGACCATTTGTAAGTTTCTTTTGTGCTTTTATCGTTTTTCAAGCATAAAAGTCAAACAGTGTTTGACTTTCTGCTTTGGCCAGTCTTTGGTCAACACAAAGTTCGTTTGAACTTTACAACGTGAGTGTAATCACGATGGTTATAGTCCCTTGTGACTATACCTACTGATTACCACGTTGATTAGGCGTAGGGACGAGTCATAGTTTCGGTCAAAATACGTGCCTATGCGTATTTTGCAACCAAACTATTCTTATGTATCAAAACCCTTTGTTTTGATATCAAACTTGTTTTCAAAACTTCATTAAACATGTTTTAACATGTTTAACTCGTCACTTTAGGTTTAGTGCTTATATAGGGTCGTAAGATAAGCGGTCTAAACAACCGCTTAGACTTTCGAACCCGACCCGTTTGGTCGATCATTAGGATCCTACCAAACATATTTTGTGACCATAGTTGTATAGGGAATAACCTTCCGAGGTTATACCTTATGGTCACTTCGTTTAGTTAGTTGTATGATAAGTAGTTTATATGCCTTAGGAAAATGACCAAAATGCCCTTTTTACGCATAAATTCATTTTAAGAATATGTAATCTAAATTTTTACATCTAAACTGATTAGGTAACAGTATTAGGAATGTTAAGGCATATAATACTTGTCATAGGACTAGTTAGGCGGTTCGAACGCGTTTTACGCGAACGACGCGTTAAAGTAGCATAAGCTACCTAAACGGGTCGTAATGGGTCGTAAGCACTTAGGATAGGTTTCGTTTTAGTATGAAGGCTTTGTTAAACCATATCATATGAGTTCTAATACTGTTTGGAACTGTTTGAACCGTTTGGAACTGTTTGAATCGTTGGGTTAGGGAAGTGGTTAGGTAACGGGGCGGGTGTAATGTGTTAAAAGCATGGTGGATACGCCGCTGGTACTTCCTATATATAAGTGCTTTTAACACATTATATATCGTTGTGTTATCTAGATCACTTGGGCAAGTGTTTTCAAAACAAAGTTATATTACAAGGTTTTTTTCTAAACAATATAAACCTTTCGAGTTTTATTACAAAAACAATTTACAAATCTGGGTCTACATAAATAAATGTTTTGGGGTTAATATTCATGGTATCGAGGTTTTATAAATTATAACAAATATGTTTTGACTTGGTTATTTCAATTTACAATACAATCATTTTACAAAACCTAGTTTTCTAATATCAATTAACGAAGTTGTTCAAGTTATTTCAAAATGTAAACGAGTCATGAATCTGACACTCACATAAAACCTATGTACTCGCCGGCATTTTTATGCTGACGTATTTTCACATGTGTTTCAGGTATCATAGTTGGTGATGATTGATGATGATATTGATGCATGCTCACATAGGAATGGATGAGGCCTTAGTGACTTAATAATAATGGAAGTTAAATTGTTCATGTTTTGTTTCTAGTTTCAATTCAATATAATAAACTTAATTCAATAAAACATAACTTTTATCCATGTGTTGTGAAACAATGATTCTGTTACGACACACCCCGACGTTTCCACCACGGTTTTTTGTTTTAACGCGGTTGGGGTGTGACACTTAGCGCATGTGTGATGGATTTAGGCGGCACTTGGGATACTCGTCTACCCTTAGTTGAGTTTTCATATAATAACAGCTACCATACAAGCATAAAAGCCGCACCGTTCGAAGCTCTATATGGCCGCAACTGCCGCTCACCGTTGTGTTGGGCAGATGCTGGAGATAAACAATTAATTAGTCCCGAACTTGTTCAAGAAAGGACCGGCAAAATCATGCAGATCCAAGAACGCATCAAGGTGGCTCGTGATCGACAAAAGAGATACGCCGATCGAAGGCGAAAACCTTTGGATTTCGAGGTTGGAGACAAAGTTTTGTTGAAGGTCTCACCTTGGAAAGGTGTAGCAAGGTTCGGAAAACATGGAAAGTTGAATCCACGATACATTGGACCATTCAAGATCTTGGAAAAGATTGGTACCGTGGCGTACAAATTGGAGTTATCGGAAGAACTGAAAAGTGTACATGATACGTTCCATGTGTCAAACCTTAAAAAGAGTCCAACCCAAGAAATAGTTATCATCCCTGCGGATGAGGTGCATATCAACGACAAACTCCGATTTACAGAACAACCCATTGAGGTAATGGATTGGAAGATCCAGAAAACAAGGAGGAGTCGCATTAAACTTGTCAAAGTATGTTGGAACTCTAAACACGGACCCGAGTACACATGGGAACGCGAAGACCAGTTCAAAGCCAAGTATCCCCACCTTTTCGAGAAAGCTCCTGCTAGAGATAACTCAGCCTGAATTTCGGGACGAAATTCTTTTAACGGGGGGGAGACTGTGACAATTGGCACTAAACCGGTAATTTCCGTACTATTTTAATTATTATTTATTAACTGCAATTATGTGTTTAAACGTCAACATTATGTGATTACTTGCTTTACATATGAATTCATGCATGTTTTATACTTCAAATATGGCCTTGTGCATTACTTTAAGCGTTGCGTCAGAAGGACTAGTAAACTCACCGGTAAGACACACTATGTCAGCACTTCTGCAGAAAGCAGTCAGACAATAGGTTTAGGGCCTAGGAGTAGGCCCAACATCTAAAATACACTAAAACCCAAGTATGGATACAAGGGTTACCATATAAACTTTTCGGAAGCTAAAATAAGCACTAAAAGACACTCGAAACTTAATTAAAATGCTGAATTCTACAGATTTCAACAATAATTCAGCGATTTAACACAAAATAATATGTAGAATTGATTTTTAGTGTCCAGAATAACTTACAAAGTGTTGGGAATTGAAACTGTCACAAAATGTGCTTCATACTTAGTGAAACTGCGCAATTTAGCACTTTAACGCACCGTAACGAAACGAATAACCGGACACTAACCGAAACACCAAAATTTAGCTAGAAGCATTGTTTTGATGTTATAAAGCTAGTTATGATCACCAAACATCATATTACACCCTAGAATACCTAAACACATATAACACCTAACTTAAACACTTGAATTGTAACTAGATAGTTAACAAGTGTTTGAAATCAAACTAGACCCCCCCCCCCCCCCCGATTATGGACGGTTCATAAGGTGCCCACATTGGGATTTTCTTTGATTAATTTAATTGATATGCTTAAGAGTTATGAGACATATTAACCATAATTTAAAGAAGTGTTGGAAGGAATTTTTATAAAAACCACTATGTGATGAAACGTAACATTCTCACTCTAAAAAATCACCATCTTCTTCCTGTCTTCTTCTTTGGTCTCGGCTCACACCCAACCCACACATCAACCTTTTTCAATCCATTTTAAGGCAATCTAAGGTCACTACAAGGTGTATGGAGGCTAACTAAGAAGGCTTGAGGTGCTAGAACTTGAAGGACCACTTGGAGGAGCTATTAACCACTCACTTTCTTCCATATTCATCATCTTCCTTCTTGTGCCACTTCCCTAGCCATTAGAGCTAGTTGTAAGCCTTCTAATCACTAATTTAGTCCATGTTTATGTTATGTACACGTCTCACCATCTAAGTAACTAAACTTTAAAAGATGAAAATGAGAAGATCTAACATAATCATGAAGAAAACAAGTGATTTTAGTAATTTTTGGTGTATGTGATGAAGTTGATGTTGTTGAATCTTGTGTGTATGTTTAGATCTAGTATGTTAACCTTGTTAGAAGCTTAGATCTAATAAGTTTAAGCATGTATCTTGAAAGATCCATGGTAAAACTTGAAGATGAACATGTGAAACACTTATGTGAACTTGAAAAACGATTTTTTGTGCATGAACTTGTAATCTTGAAGTAAGAAAGTGTGTATAAAACTAACTTTTGAAACTAAAATCTATGAAACGTTTGTTAATGGTTTTTCAAGAAGCTTGTTAGTGTAAGATCTAACGATGTAAAGTATGGATCTTGAAAGATCCATGATGAAATAAGGTTTTAAACATAAAGATCTTTCTAATGAACATAAAAATGGTTTTAGAACATGATTTACAAAACTTTGGAACCATAAAACTCATGGATGATTGAGTTAGTAAATTAAAGTCTCATAAAAGTTTGTTTAAAAATTACAAGAGAACTTGTTTTTGGAAAGATCATTGTATGTTAAGTGTAAATCTCAAAGACTACACATTTTTAAAAAGAATCAAGTTCACCATAATGTTTCATATGAAGAAATTAGTGTATGTGGTTGATTGAAATTGTTGGAAATTGGTTTTGGTGATAAAAAGAAAATAAACACATGTTTTGAAAACATGGGAAACCTCCATTTTTAGGGGAAACTATGTCCAAATTTTTATAAAATTTTGACACTTAGAAAAATAAAGGTTTTGGTGAAACTTATTCCCCAAAAATTCACCTAAAAATATTTACCAAGGTTTCCCTAATTTTTGTATGAAATTTCAAGTTAAAAGATGATGATTTCTTCAAGTTAAAATTTATATTAAGTATGTATATTTTTAGGAGAAATATATATATATATATAGTGATCACCAAATTTTGTGCTAAGTGTATATTATGTGTATTATATGTAGTAGTGTATTAGGGACTTGAAAATACACTAAATACTCCCAAGGAGTATAAATACCAAAATACACATATAAATACATGAGGATACTTAAGTATACAAATGTACAAAAATCCTCTCAAAAAGAGTATATGTACAAATACAAGAAAATATATTTGTAAAAATATATTCCACAAATACTTGGACTTTGGACAACTTTTGGACATAAATATATATATATATATTTGGACAAATATATAACCATTATCAAGTAATGGAAATTACACAAAAATCGGGTGAATGCCAAGAATAAATAAATATATTTTATAGGATGACAAAATATATATATATATTCCCTACAAGACTTAAAAACACATTATTTTTAAGAAATATAATTTCGGAAAGTAATAAAAATCAAAGTATTGATTTTTGGCAAATAATGTAAATTACACAAGTATTTACATAAAATACAGGTATGATTTCCTAAGTATATTTGCACAAAAAAAAATATTGAGAATATTATTACACAAATACTTATATTTATTTTTGGAAAAATAATATAAGTAACGTGTACGGACAAGTTAAAAATAAAGTTTTTTTAACACTTATTACTTTGACAAATTCTACTTGAATAAATATATATTTTTGAAAAGTAAAATATCTACGATAAACAATACATACTCAAAGTGCAATACACAACAAACGGGCAAGACCCGACAAACAAGGGCATGACCCTCACAAAGAATGAACATACAAAGAACAAATACATAAGATGGTGACTTGTACTTGTGTGATACAAGTCTAGTGACTAACATACATAGAACACATATAGGTCACGACTAGGGGTGCAAATTAGCCGAGCCGAGCCCGAGCTCGACCAGGCTCGAGCTCGCGCTCGTTTAACATATGAAAGCTCAAGCTCGAGCTCGGCTCGATTCGAGTTTTATTTCTAAAGCTCGGGCTCGATTCGTTTAGTATTTATTAATTAATTTATATTTACTAAAATTATTATTATACATATAATTTAGTTATGTTTTATATTTATATAAATGGTAGTTATTATTAAATAAATTTATGTTTAATATATTAATAAAAAAACATAAACAGAAAGCTCGATTAGGCTCGCGAGCCGGCTCGAGCTCGGGCTCGTTTACTAAATGAGCTTTTTTTAGGCTCGGGTTCGAGCTCGAGCTTGTTTAAGCTCGGCTCGTTCGAGCTTTTTTTCGAGCCGATCTCGAGTAGCTCGGCTCGTTTGCACCCCTGGTCACGACGCTACAAAACCAACCGGTGAAGTTTACGACGCAGGTTACGCAAAACTGTGAGTTCATGTCCCCGCTTTTAAACATTTTCTTGTTTTCTAAACTTGGGAAAAATACATGTACTGTTGTATGACAAAACAAAACTAAGGAATGACTTTATAGATCATGTCACGAATAGGGTGTCATAAGCACCATTAATCAACGTAAGTCCTAGACCGCAGAACAAAAGGTTAGATCTAATGGGTTTCAGGCAGCCACACTCTTGGCCACACTTTTACCGAGAGTGCTTTTGTGTCTCTAGTCGTGAATCGACAATTAAAATGCCTATGGTTTGGATGCTTCCTATGTCGTTACATATGTTAGTGGCCTCGTGAACCATTAGCGATCTCGTATTCCTTACGCTTACATTTACAGAATACCTTTTCAAGTACAATCTCATACCATGATTCTTACAACAATACCTAAATGTTTTACACAAATCTGCATGAATTCACACCAACTTTTGTTGACGATTTTTCCAAAACTTACATGTATTTCAGGTAACTAAGTGGATGTACGTGCGGTTCCTCTTGCTCAAGGATGTCGTTTATGGTTTTAGTTATGTCGTATCAGGACTCCAATGCCTCTTTTTTGGGATTTGGTTGTTATATTCCACCTCGTGTGGTGATATAATGATAAAAACCTTGATGTTTGTCCTTGAAATAAAGTTGTAAACTTTTCAAACGATTATCTTTCGTGTGATGTAAACACTTTACGTAACTTATGTTTTGGATATTTAATGTCAATGGCATCATGGAGTTTGTTTTATGATCATGTAGCATGTTTACCATTCGTATTGTGACACCCCCAAAATACCACATGCGGAAACCCCCGCGAGGCGTGTGACATACCAGGATCTAGCCACTAATCACACTATACTCATACAAGATTTTAAAATAAAACCTTCATTCAATAAAGTGTTACAATACAGTAATTACAAATCATCGTATTCAGCAGAAGCATAAAACATTAGTTAAGTGTTTCATATGTATGATAACCATTAGACTCGTCTTGCGATTCCATGTATCTCGACCCATGACCACTCCAGCATCCCAGACAGCAAGTTCCACATCCACACATACCTATAACCTGCGAGCATGCACACACGTGTATCAGGCAACGCTGGTGAGTTCATAGTTTTACGAAAACATTAGTTACCAAGTGTTTAATTCCGTTCATTGATTGCAATGTTGATAATACCTCGGATACAAGACGGCTCCTAATTTATTTTGCCCTTTCCTCAATGCTCCTATCAAAGCATTGGTCATGACTAGGTCATTAGTTCACACCCGTCCTCTCCGGTACGGGGTGAGGGTGCCAAACCTAAGTAGCGCTACCAACTAATACCTTGTTACCTCTCAGGTAACCAAACAACAAGGAGGGACTTTAAAGGTGATAGGACGAGTATATTATCCAACATTCCAGATTTACCGCAAGACGTATTCCTCTCAGTAATACCCAATTGATTTACCCAAACCCATCCCTCTCAGGGATGCCCAATGACTGTCCCAACCACCAGGACGCATGCTCAAGAGAAATGAACTCACATTTGATTTGCTCGGTTAGATTAGTTTCTTGTTTAACAGTTGATCAATCAAACTCTACCGTGGTTACCAAAGATAGTCAGTTTCATGAATTCACAATTCACACATTCATCGCACACGGTACTCAAGTAACAACAAGCCTAGCACGTATCATTACGGAAGTCATGGCAAATATTCAGGTCACAGTTACATTCATGACACAAGTTCATATTACACTATAGCACACATCAAGTGGTTCGTTTCCCGTTTTTGAGTGAACATGCAATTTATAACTAGAGATCATGCAACACAGATAACCGTATCTTTATATACCGTATCATTACATAAGTTTATATACCGTATCATTACATAAGTTTATATACCATATCATTACATCGATCCCATGAGTTACCGGCCTGGTCCAAATATATACAACTTAAGTCTCTATCCTAACTTTCAAATTCAACTCGAGGCCCAATTCACAAACACTTTTTTGTTGTCCAATACTCGTGAGCGTATGATCCAAATTCACGTTATCAAGTCAAACTGTTCTAAATGAAAACAACCCTCCACCCCTTAATTGTTACCTAACAGTGTTACACCTTAATTGTTTAGCCTACTCGTAACCCTTATTGTTTAGAAGCACTCATGTTAATATACAAATTAAACATCATAAATCCCACATGAAATAACAATCACAATTGGTGATAAAAATCCTAACACATCAGACCTTTTGGCGTCATAATCATCCAATTACCAAATCAATTCCCATGAACCGTAATAATAACCGAATCTAGATCAAAAATTAACACATGACCATTATCATCTAATTTAATGCCTCTAATAAATCAAATGTCATAACCATCATACAGCACAAGTAGTCAACACAATGGCATTAATAAATACACACTATACTTTTGACTATCACTGACAACTTTATTAGAATACCCATATGGCTTTTGATTAGTTCAAAACTAACACACATGTAGGCCAAGTTCATTGATCATCATCTGACAAATTCCTATACACATTAATCACTAAGTCTCTAGTTATATTCAACACCCATATACTTGTGACCATGCCTATTGTTGCAAACTTTAAGTCATGATTATTCTTTTACTGATAATTACACCAATCAACAAGTATACCTTCGGCTAAGTGTGTCAAGACATCAACTTAAGGTATCAACTATACTAATCCTATTAACTTGAATAAGATCAAATAAGTATGCACGTTTATAAACAAACATAATTGTTAATCAAGTTTTCGTATCACAAGTCGTTCACGTTTATAAAACATATGCACGCAATATTGTTAAACATATTCACACATAACAAGATCAAATAGTTGAGAATTAATTCAAACATGAAATCACTAACCAAAAGCCAATCAACTGGAACGATGCCTCAAAGGGGGGGGGGTCTGCTACTGTCGTCGTGCGTCTAGGGGAAGCCTAGGGTTGGAGTATATTTGTGTTATCATGTTACGTGACTTATGTTTGTATATATGCTAAACCAATAGCCGGCCCCAATATAATGATCCACTTGGGCTCTACCAGACCCAAACATAAATACGGCGCATACATATGTTCTGGTTGGGCTTCGGGTGTGTGTGCATGGACTCACAATAGCCAGCCCAATGCAAAGTGTGTGTGTCAAGATGTGGCCCAACATGTGTATACTATATTACCCAGCCCAAACACAAGGAATCCAAATCCGTTTTTTTATTTAACAAGTTTATAATAGCACAGCGCGTTCAACACAAAGAAGAGGGATGAATAACGAGAAGTTAGGATCACAAGATTAAACGACACTGACCTTGAAAGTTCGGGTTGTCACATCATCCCCAACTTGAAAGAAATTTCATCCCGAAATTTGACAAGTAAGCACTGAGAGGTGAAGTGATAAATCAAGATTGCTGCATGTTTTCCCCAGGTGCCACATCATCCCCAACTTGAAATGGAATTTCGTCCCGAAATTCACCAGTGGTACCAGAATTAGATTGGTCATCAGGAAAAAGTTGAGGATACTTGAGTTTCATCTGATCCTCGTGCTCCCATGTGAACTCCGGTCCACGTCTTGAGTTCCAACGAACTCTCATAATCGGAATTCGGCTATGCTTACGAACCTTGACTTCCCGATCCATGATTTCGATAGGTTCTTCGACAAACTGCTACTTGTCGTCAATCCTCAGCTCTTGAAATGGCACAAACAGCGTTTCATCAGATAAACACTTTTTCAATTGCGAAACATGGAAGACATCATGAATATTACCCAGCTCAGCAGGTAACTCTAGTTTGTACGTCACCTTACCAATTCGTTCCAGAATTCTAAATGGCTCGACATAACATGGATTAAGCTTGCCACGCTTCCCAAGCATACCACACCCTCCCAGGGCGAGGTTTTCAACATGAAACGGTCGCCTACAGCGAACTCCTAGTGTTTCCTAAGCTTATTAACTTGCTGACGGTCACTCGTTACCGCCAAACGATTTCCGATCAAAGCAATATTCCCAAGAGTTTCGAGTACAAGTCCTGGACCTTGTGATTAGGTTTTCACCCTCCTTAATCCAACAAGGAGATTAGCGTTATTATCCAAGCAATGCTTCAAACAGGGTTGTCTGAATACTAGAATGGTAACGGCTGCAGTAGAACTCAACCAAAGGTAAGTATCTTTCCAATTTTCCACTATTGCAAATCATTCGCATGCTCGCAGCATGCCTTCGAGTGATATGGGGGTTCGTTTACTCTGACCAATTGGCCTAAGGTGATAAGTAATGCTCATGTCTAGACGTGTGCCAAGAGTCTTGTGTAGTGCCTGTCATAAATCCGGTGTAGATCAAAATCTGAGATACAGGAGTTGGCACCTCGTGCCTAAATAGCCGCCTCTCTCAGAGGACTATCCATAAGCTGCGAAGACTCGTCAGTTTCCTTGATTTCAAGAGGGTGTACTAATTACATGAGATAATCAACGATCACCCAGGTGATATTGTTTCCATTTCTAGTTGTAAGTAGACTAGCGACAAAATCCATGGCAGTCTGTTCTCGTTTTCCATATGGGTGTTGTCGGTTGCTGATACTCCACCTTGACTTTCCCACAAGTCAAACGTTATACACATTCATCGCTAGGTGGGCCTTCATGCCCGATCACCAATGCAAGATTTATAGGTCCTAATATCTCTCATTAAAACCCAGACGACTAGAATGTCGAGGCTGGAGTGCTTTGCTCAACACAAATTCCCTATGGTTGCCATATGATGGGATCCATATTCGTTCCATGAAGTAGCGAACATCGTCCGATTTGCCAAAAGTTGCTCCTCCATGCCCCGCATGGACTCAACTTGACAATTCTCTTCCTTCAGTGCTTCAATGTGAACTGGGCGAATCTGATCGGGTAGGCTAGAGTCGATGGTGAGTTGCAAGCTCATACGCATTTAGGTTCCATAGTCGTATTCGCTCGAGAGTTTTATCCAGCGATGCCATCACATAATTAGCTCTCTCAAAACAAAGGTACACAGGAGGCCCTTGTGATCGGTCTAAATGGTGCAATTGGTACCGTCCAAGTAATGCCTCCATCTTAATTCCAAGGACCATGGCTTCTACCGCAGGTTATGACTCGTGCAATTCTTCCTGTAAATCCACTACGTAAACCGTCCCCCTTTCGTGTTGCATCGGTGAGTAACTGAGACTCTAATTCGGACCATCATGGTATACCACCAGATCACCCGTACCCTCGGGTAAAGATAATACTCAGGGCATTGTAGAGTTGAGTTTCAAAAGCTGAAGAGACGTTCTCTTGTTCCGTCTCCCACGGATATACATCACACAGCTGTGTTAAAGAGGTTAGAGCTGCGCAATCTTTGAAAATCCCGTGCTGAATCTGCGATAGTATCTTGCGAAACCAAGGATTTGCCGTATCCCCAAAGGGATCTTTGGTGTTGATCAGTTTCTAACAGAATGGATAATAGCGGGATCCACATGTATTCCCACTTCGTTGGCTACGTGACCAAGAAAAATATGTACCTCTCTAACCCAGAAGTTACACTTAACGAGACTTCGCGTGTAGTGGCTCCTCCCTTAGGAGCTCTAAGATATGATACAAATGCCGCCCATGGTGTTCCTTTCTCCTGGAAATAATTCAAAATGTCCTTAATAAACATGGTCGATTCATGTGATCCATAAAGCTGCTGGTGTGTTGGTTAACCCAAAGGTCATGGAATACAAAGTCGCAATGGCCGCATTGCGTTTGATATGCTGTTTAGAAACATCCTCCCCTTGGACTTCCATCTGACGATAGCTCATTCGTTTTCCAATCCTCGAATGGGAGCTTGACCCTCCCAGCTGGTCAACAGGTTGTCAATACAAGGTCGAGGCAAACGGTTCTTGACTGTCACCTTGCTGAGTTCGGGATAATCAGTACACATATGAAAATGCTTATCTTCACGGATATAACTGGGGCTCCCCAAAGCGAAAAAAAAACTAGGTCCGTCAAAACTCTTGTCCAACAGTTCCTGCAGTTGATTAGGCAGTTCTTGCAACCCTCCTGGTGCAAAACGGTGAGAGTACGAGTAATCAGGACTGCCTCTGACGTGAGATCAAACTGGGATTCCGCCTAACAGCTATGGAAGTAAACCTGAAAGTTCCTCGATTAGCACACCGAAAGGAAATCACGAACAACTGCTGGATCCTCGATCCTCTCTTTCTCATCCTTAACGTCAGTAACGGTTGTTAACATAGATGGGTAATCCTTCCGTAGACACTTCTGGGTTTTCATTGCTGAAATGATACTAACCTTTACACCATTCTCACATTTTGGGACAGACAACGATTCTCCAACATGGAGAGGGATACGCAAAATTTTCTTCTTACCGAGTGTATCTGCGTGATATCTGGATAACCAATCCACACTAACTATTGCGTCGAAACCATCCAAGATAGTAGAAAAAAGGTCGATGTCAAACACTTGTCCCACAAGGTCGAGTTGGCATCCCACGAACATACGAGGCTTCAGTTGACTTGCCATCAGCCGATTCCACAACAGGTTCGGTTTCAAGAAACCTTAGGGTTAAGCAGAATAGAGACGAAGCAATTAGCTACCCATACAAGCTACCATGTTAGTATAATCCTGTCGTCGTCCATGCTGATCCTAGATGCCCTTCCACGAGCATCATTTCTAGTGTTGTTGTTACGGTCACGTGGATTCCCAATGCTGTCATTGTTCCCTTGGTTGTTGAAATATTGACTTAACACAGTCAACCCTTGCCGATGTCACCTACGTTTCCATACTGTTGGCTACACCTACGAGTACCTTGATGTTGCCCTGACTGTTGCCTCAAATGTTGTTGCTTGAAACGGAGCCCTACGATCTTTCACCAACCAAGTCCATCTTTTCACATTCTGCGCCACGTCCTATCGCGCTACTCACTGTGCGGGTAGTCACACAATCCACACTATGATCTGTTTTCATCGCTTATATCCCGATCGATTCGTAAGAGTTTACTCCCATACGTCGCTGATTGTGGTTATAGATTCGATTGAAGTCAGTTCGCTGGTGTTCGTTACCAGTAATCAGGGTCGTCCAAATACTGAGGTTGGTAAGGTGCTACGTTCATCTTCTTGTCCTTCGTTCTTGCATGTCGATTGAGTAATACACGGTATGCTGCTAGAGTGTTGCAGAAGTGATCGCACTTCGGGATCTAAGGCGCCAGTACACTGAGTTCCAGCAAACAAAGAGAAGTGTGAGAGGTATAGACCAATCATTTGACGCTGCGACATCCAACCCAGGGACGTTCGTACTAGCACCTAGCATTCTACACAATTCACTAGAAGTTCAAACGTGTGCTCAGGAAATACTCGATAGCTTCGAGATTTGCAAGGATTCAGTGAGAAGTGAAAAAAAATCATGTTCGAGTAGGAGACAATCACTGCTATGACTCCTATAGACTGTTGTGTGTCACATCGATCAAATAACGGAACGGAACCCCTTTTCCACTTGTTAAGCCTCACTGGGACTCGCATGCACCCCACATTATTATTATGTGTGCACCCAAAATAATATTGTGATTTGCATGCTTATCTCAGTTCATCCTAACTCATGTCAAATGGTTCCTTAAACTCAAATTCAACTCGTGGCCCAATTCACAAACACTTTTATGTTGTCCAATACTCGTGAGCGTATGATCCAAATTAACGTTATCAAGTCAAACTGTTCCAAATGAAAACAACCCTTCACCCCTTAATTGTTACCTAACAGTGTTACACCTTAATTGTTTAGCCTACTCGTAACCCTTATTGTTTAGAAGTACTCATGTTAATATACAAATTAAACATCATAAATCCCACATGAAATAACAAACATAATTGGTGATAAAAATCCTAACACATCAGACCTTTTGGCGTCATAATCATCCAATTACCAAATCAATTCCCATGAACCTTGATAATAACCGAATCTAGATCAAAAATTAACACATGACCATTATCATCTAATTTAATGCCTCTAATAAATCAAATGTCATAACCATCATACAGCACAAGTAGTCAACACAAACATCATGGCATTAATAAATACACATTATACTTTTGACTATCACTGACAACTTTATTAGAATACCCATATGGCTTTTGATTAGTTCAAGACTAACACAAATGTAGGCCAAGTTCATTGATCATCATCTGACAAATTCCTATACACATTAGTCATTAAGTCTCTAGTTATATTCAACACCCATATACTTGTGACCATGCCTATTGTTGCAAACATTAAGTCATGATTATTATTTTACTGATAATTACACCAATCAACAAGTATACCTTCGGCTAAGTGTGTCAAGACATCAACTCAAGGTATCAACTATACTAATCTGATTAACTTGAATAAGATCAAATAAGTAAGCATGTTTATAAACAAACATAATGGTTAATCAAGTTTTCGTATCACAAGTCGTTCACGTTTATAAAACATATGCACGCAATATTGTTAAACATATTCACACATAACAAGATCAAATAGTTGAGAATTAATTCAAACATGAAATCACTAACCAAAAGCCGATCAACTGGAACGATGCCTCAAGGGGGGGGGGGGTCTGCTACTGTCGTCGTACGTCTATGGGAAGCCTAGGGTTGGAGTATATTTGTGTTATCATGTTACATGACTTATGTGTGTATATATGCTAAACCAATAGTCGGCCCCAATATAATGATCCACTTGGGCTCTACCAGGCCCAAACATAAATACGGCGCATACATGTGTTCTGGTTGGGCTTCGGGTGTGTGTGTGTGCATGGACTCACAATAGCCGGCCCAATGCAAAGTGTGTGTGTCAAGATGTGGCCCAACATGTGTATACTATACTACCCAGCCCAAACACAAGGAATACAAATCCGTTTTTATATTTAAGAAGTTTATAATAGCACAGAGCATTCAACACAAAGAAGAGGGATGGATAACGAGAAGTTAGGATCACAAGATTAAATGACACTGACCTTGAAAGTTCGGGTTGTCACACGTATGCAATGAGAACCTTTCAGGATCACACCTTGTGCTTCTGCCTTAGAAAGGGGTTTGACATAAATACCTTGAAATTACTTAGATAGAGCTTAAAGTTATAAAGCTTCAAGCTTTAATGGAGGTGGGAGAGTTTTGGAGAAGAAGGAAAGTGACAAAAGTGGCAAAGACAAGATGGTTTGAGTAAAACCTTTTTGAGAATATACCTTTTAAGGTATATGCAAAAATCCCAGCAGATATTTGTCTTTGGAATGGGTCCAAACATGCAGAACCAAGGATGACTTTATAGAAAACGACAGCACACTGACCACGGCCCCGTGCTGACTGTGTTGACTGGACACGGCCCAATGGTCAGACAAGGCTCTGACACTTTTGTCCGTACTAGAGACACGGGGCGTGGTGGCCTGAACACAACCCCGTGGTGAATTTTGAGGTGGGCATGGGGCTTGTTGACCTGAGCACGGCCCCGTAGCTAGAGTTTTTATAAAGTAACGTCATTATTATTTTTAAGGATTTTATTCGGATCGGGTGGTTCCTTGCTGGATGGAACAACACCGAAGTGCCTAAGGTTCCTTAATTGCTCTTGATTTATGCAAGAACGCAAGAGGTTATCGGAAAGGGTAAAACCTAAACTACTTACCGGTGGGCGGAACCAACCTTTATTCCCCTTATTCGGGATTTTGTTAAAGAAGGTATATGTCAAATCGCTCAGGTCTATGAGCACATCGGTGGAAGCCGATGGAGAGTCCTTCACGGCACAATCGACACAGGGACGACTATCGCTAATGCTTTCACAAGAGGTTGAGATACTTTTGGTGTCGTCGATGTTGATAGATTCCGAATGTGATGCCAACATTTCTCCTTGATTTTTGTCTTGTGATGAATACCTCATTTTCATCATAAGTTCTATTTCTTTTAATTTTTGGGGAATTCTTTCTTCCATTTGACATAGTTCATCGGAGGTTATGTTGGTTGGAAGAGATGGTTGAGGGCATTCGGGTGGGTAATAGTGATTGTTTTTACTTTCGTCCATCTTAAGGTGATTACAGGAAAACGATGGGTCTAAATAGTGGGGATCAGAATTTAGAATGTAACAATCTAAATCTTGATGAAGTCCACCACATATTTGACACCACTCACCGTAAGAGTGACGAAAGTAAAAATAATCAATATCATCTATATTTTTGTCAGAATTTACCACCGTCGGGATCTTACGGTCCTGTTTTCAGTAACTGGAGATTAGACACGGGGGCGTGTTGGGTGGGCACGGCCCTGTGGTCATCTACTGTCTGACTTAAAACATAATTACTAGTAAGGATGATCGACACGGCCCCGTGTCTGGCTGGGCACGATCCGTGTTGAATTCTGCAGATTTTGGAAAATTAAGAAAAATCCTAAAAATTAAAAAAAAATGCTAAAAATAATTAGGCCGCTGATTTCAAACTTTCTTAAAATCCTTGTGTCCCCGGCAACTGTTGGTGCATATGTCTGTCGACTTCGTCTTGTATCGAGTCTTGTATTAGATTAGATAGATCAGGGCACGTAGTACGAGATTATGAGAAATATGTATTGTAGGGGTATTTCGCAAGAAATGACTAATTGTCATTTCGCACGAAATCAACTTGGTATTTCGCACGAAATAGTCATTTCGTGTGAAATTGATTTCGCATGAATGGTTTCGTACGAAATAGCCAGGCCTATAAATACTAGGTGTGCCTTGTCATTTGTAATTTTCCGGTTTCAGTACCGAACTGCTGCCGAAGTGTCTACTCGCTGTAAAACATTGTTATATCAATCTAAAGACAGTTTAAAGTGAATTGCAAGCTGAATCAACTTGATACGTTTGTTTCCGCCTCTCGTATTGAGTAAAAACTCTTCTGAACGACTCGTTTGGTCGTGAAAACGATCCTACAATTGGTATCAGAGCTCAGGAGTAATAGTTCTTACTGATTCAGCTCAAAATTCTGATTTCTACACCTTCGTTTACAAAATTAACAAGTTTTGACGGTTAAAATGACTTGAATTTCACACATTATAAGCGAAACACTGTTTTAACAAAGCCTTGAAAGTTTCAGACCTAAAATTGGACTAAAACCTGGTTAATTGGACAAAAATCTGGTCGACATGATGACGTCAGCAGTATTTCACACGGAATAGGTCTTTCATTTCGCACGAAATCAGCATATAGTGTGAACTATTTCGTACGAAATCACTATTTCATACCAAAGTGTCCTCATTTCGTGTGAAAGTCTGTTAATTCGCACGAAATCAGCTGAAATTTGGTTCATTTCGCACGAAATACCTTATTTCGTGTGAAAGCATTTCATTTCGTACGAAAGCATCTCATTTCGTTTGAACTCATTTCGTTTGAAGTTGTCTTGCAGGTCATTTCGTTTGAACAGGATATTTCGTTTGAAAAGATCATTTCGTTTGAAAGTGTTGATTTCGCTTGAAAGTGTCTGAATTTGTAAAACTTGTTACCGAATCATGGAAGAAGAATTTTATAACGCGTTTGCTACTGCCCCGACTACTCCGGCTACCATTGCTCAAAGCATGAACATGGAAAATGAGACTGGAACTTTGCAAAAACCCCCGAAGCTAATGGGCATTGAGGAGTATTATTGATGGAAAGACCGGTTTGAAAATTGGGTTCAAGCAATTCATTTGAGATCTTGGGAGTGTATTGAGAAAAAATATGTTAAACCTCGTAAAGATATGGGAGTTATCAAAACTATTTCTGAATTTTCGGACAAAGAAAGAGACATGTATAAAGCAGAAAAAATGATGATCAGTTTACTCCAGCAAGCTATTAAAGAAGACATCTTCATATTACTACAACATGATAATACTTCACGTTCAATTTGGGAAGCACTTCGAGTTAAATTTGAGGGAAGTGAGAAGATGATCCGGAATAAGAAATCATTGTTAAAGAAAGAATTTGATCTGTTTACAAGTTTGCCGGGTGAAAATACCAAGAAATTGATTGAAAGATATTGTCACTTAGTTCGTTCGATGTCTTTGTTAGAGATAACTAAAGAACGAGAAGAATGGGTCGACAAATTGGCTGATGCTTTACCTCAAAAAGAATGGGGTACATTTTTGATGATATTAAAGAATACTGGAGAATATGATGGCTTGACAATTTCTCAGTTCATCGAAAAGATTGAAGGACAAGATCTTGAGCAGCAAAAGATTGCTAGAATGAACAATCCAAGTGGTCAACAAGACATTAAGATGTATTACAAAGGGAATATTCAGGAAGTTGAATCAAGTCCAAAAGTCCAAACTGCTTTTAGTGCAGAAAACTCATCTGGACCAGTCAATCAAAGTCCTAACAGCAGCAGTGGATTTTCTTCATATCAAAGTGTTAATCCTAAATCTTCAACTTCAAGTCATCAGTTCCAAAGCTCAAACAACAATAGTGGACATGTGTTACACTACAACATTGCGTTGCATCTTCAGAATGGTCAAAATTTCTCTGAAGAGATCGCTAAAGGCCACATGTCATTACTTGCTATAGTGTTAGAATCATATGAAGGATTGGTTGCAGGAAAGATCGAAAATCCTATGCTGACAAAAGAGGATTATGATCAGATAGATGCAGAAGAGATGGAACTCATGGATATTAAATGGTGTTTAGCGAGTGTTTTGAGGAGAGCTGAAAAATTTAAGTTGATTACAGGGAGAGATGGTTTTAGAGATGCTAATGTTTCTACTTTGGGTTTTGATAAATCTAAAGTTACTTATTTTCGATGCAGAGAGAAAGGACATTTCAAGAGGGAAAGTAAAAATCGAGAAGCAAGTGGAGCACAGAATCCGTTTGGTAGTAGTGATTATTATCAGAAAGCCATATATCAACAAGTTGCTCATCAACCGTATCAACAACAAGAACCACAAACTGCACATGCCAAGAAAGCAATCGAAGAATCAAATAAGAAAGCTTACTTTGGTATAATTGATCAAGATGATGAAAAAGTTGCAGAAGGTTTCAGTTGGGACAAACATATTCCACCTGATTCAAAACCAGTTGTATTAATTGCACAAATAGTTCAAGAACCAGATTTGATGAAGGAATGGATGAAAGTGTTTGCTGATGATGAGAAGAGTCAAAATGGAGAGTTTATTTCTTCATATGATAGTTCAGAAAGTACTCAAGTGTTTGATCAATCATCATCTGATAGTGATGATGAAGAAGAAACTCAAATAAATATTGGAAAATCTGTATTATCTCCTAAAAGTTTTGAATTTTATTTTGCAGATAGATTGGAGAAGCTGAAGGAGAAACGTGCAGCAAAAGAACAGATAAAAAAGGAATATGAAAGTGTTGCTCAAAAGGAAAAGTCTGAACAAAGTGAAGAAGTTAAAATTGCTGAGAAAATGGTTGAAGTAGAGAAGATAGTAGAAGTTGAAAAGATTATCGAAGTTGAAAAAATTGTTGAAGTCTTCAAGCCGTGTTTAAAATGTTCAGAATCTTGCAAACTTTGCGAAGAAAAGGATGAGAAGTTGAGTGAGCAAGATAAGATGAAAGAAAAATTACTGTTCGATCTCAATTATGTGAAAGAATCGTATGATTTGTTGAATAGAACAGTGAATGGTCTACAAAAGACAAATTCTGAAAGAGAAGATGCTTTGACAATGATGAATGTTGTGATGATGACAAAGCAAAAGACTATTAATCATTACATTGAAGAATGTGCCAAGTTGAAGCAGGAGTTGGAGACAGAAAAGATAGAAAATGAAAGAATCAGACGATTACTGCAAAGTTAATCAAGTTCTGATTATTTTATTGATCGAATTTATCCAACTGTTGCAGGTTTTGAAGCATTTCAAGATGAGAAGACAAAAGAGAAGGATACTGGTAAGAAACAAAGTGCAAATTATAATAAGTGTCCGCCTCCGATCTGGGAAGGATATTCTCCCAGAAAACCAAATGAGGAACAAGTCAAAAAGGCAGTCAATATAAAATTGAAGTCTGAAACAACTGATGAGTTACCAGAAAACATTGACGTCACATTCACATCGTCTGACACTAATCATGAGTCTGAGTTAATAAAGAAAGTGGTCGATCAGGTGTTGGATAAAGATGAGGAGTCAGAGTCAGAGTCAAAGTCCGAATCCAAGAGTTCGAGTTCATCAGTTGACAGTCCAAAGTCATCGGTTAAAAGGGTTTATAATAAAGAATTTCTTTTATCAAAATCTAATTTGAATGACGAACCAATCAAAATGGCATATACTTTGAATGATTCAGACAAATTATATTCTGATGAGGAATTTCCAATAAGAGGTGTTAAAATTGAAATGATCAAAAAGGTTTTCAAATTAACAGAAATTAATATTTCTGAAATAAAAGATGTAAAATTTGCTGAAAAACCAAAACCTTACACCTCAAGAGATCAACAAATGTTAAACAAGAAAAAGGGTTACAGTTCTGGTTCAGGTTATCAAAAGAAACAAAACCATAACGGTAATTTCAAAAAGAAGGGTTTAGGTTTTATTTCACCAAAAAATCATAAAAATGGGAAAACTTATAAACCAAAAACTGTATTTGTTTCAGGAGCAAGTTCCGTTGAAGAAGAAAAGAGCTCATTCTTGAAGCAATCAAACAAAGAGTTCTTTGCAGAAAAAACAAAAATTTGAGAAAAAAAGAGTTCATCAGAGAAAAGAGACAAGAACCTGTTATAGATGTCAAGAAGTTGGTCACATTGCCTGGAACTGTCCAATGGCTACCAATACAAAACAGGAAGTTGTTTCTAAACTCAAAGAAAAGATTGTTGATAAAACTGAACCACCAATTGAAAAGTTAAAAGTGTTTAAAAACTCAACATATGAAGTTGGTGAATGTTCGAAAAAGTTTTACAAAAGAAGAGTGAATCTTGACAACCAAAAATGGGTTGTTAAGAAATCAGATGTGAAATCTGGCGATGAATTTGATTCCACAAATTCAGAGGAGCCAAAAATTGTTCAAAAAGAAGAAAATTTAGTTCCTCCAATGGATGATGTCAACTTTCCACCATTGAGAACTGAAAATTTTAAACAAAAGGTTGGTAAGGTTGAGATTTCGAATCAATTCTATTCTGAGAAGAAAGAATTTGATGTCGAAAAAGTTTTTAATGGAAATGTGAAAAAGATTTTTGGGAAGATGGTCGAAGGAAAGGTAAAAGGGGTAAAAGATTATTATGAAACAAAGAAGGCAACTTACACCCCGAGTGAAACTGAAGAGGTCACATCCAAGTTTGGTCAGGCTTGGATGTCTGTTTTTCATATGTGAAAAGCATGACTTGCCGGAGCTTCCAGGTTGGTAAGTGTGGAGCAGGTATCGGCATCTTTCTTGAGAAATTCACATCTGTGATATTTCAACTTACAAGTGGTGAATCAGGGACATTAAGTTGTACTTGATTTCCTATAAGTGGTATTTGTTGATTGAACTTAAAACTGTTATATTTTTCAAAAGGTTGAAGTTGAAAGAACAAAGTGATGAATTGATCCCCATTTTTACAAGTGGTTTGTAAAATCAACAAAACTAATTTTCCAGAAAAACCATTTGATTAAAACAAACTTAAGTGTTTTGAAATCATAATGGGAAAATAGTTTGTTGTAAGGGGAAGTTCTGATTGTTTATGCCAAGTGGATGGCGATTTGAAGCAATTCACAATAGTTGTCACTTTATTTGTACAGTTTGTTTTCAAATTTTTTTAATGATTTTGAATTTTAGGGGGAGTAAGAAATTTCAGAAAATCCAAAAACATTAGAAATTTGATAAAAGCCAAAAACATGATAAAATTCACAAATGAGTTTTGTTGAGAAAAGAGGAAATGATAGTACATCAGTGGACTATCACAGCATGCTAAAGAATTGGAAAGTCAAATGTGATAAACGGTCTCACTGATGATGTGCCAGTAGGTTTTTGCACATTTAGTAGATTGTGTCGAGATATAAACCTAAATATCATACTTACTTATCTCGTGGGGAACATCTCTCGGATATATGGGTAACCCCCGAAATCTTGTTTGAAAGGTCCCTCTTTCTGAGATACTAGGTCTTTATGCTCAGTGATATTTGGGGTATTATCCCGGGACTTCTGATTTTGCGGAAGCAATGGCCTCGTCCCCGTATAATACTTTTCGCTTGCTTGAAACATAGCACCACCCTCAGCATAAAAAAATGATGAAACATTGCAAAATGCTAATCATGTGCTGTTGAAGAAAAGATTCTCTAAAGGGAACACACCTAAAGTGAAGCCATCATCTCTCTGATTTTGCGGAAGCAATAGCCTGAGCTCTCATGGCCTTCGCATTTTACCCTTTACAGATATCATCTAGGTATACTCACCTGTAAGACTGAATATTGGGATCTGGATACGGGAGTATATTCTGAGGTGGGACACGCGAATAAGTTTAAGTCTCTAAAACACTAATCTCGTATCTCGAAACAGTTGAACTTTGTGTGAAAATTTAAGTGGATCAGTATACTGACAATCTAAGTGAATCGTTTAGAACTTAAAATGTTTAAAGCTTAACGGTGTTAGTGATTCGTCTCAAAAACTGATATGATCCTCTTACACAAACTCACAAAAATATTGTCTGTAAATATTTCTTTTCTGCATTTCAAGTTCATAAATCCAAAAAGATTTTAAGTGTGTTTTAGCATAAATTTTGAAAAATGCAAAAGATTTTCGACAACTGATGTTGAAGAGCTGATTTTCAAAATTCCAAGTGCTAAACATGATAAACAAAAGGTTTGGGAGAGTTTGTTTGAGATGAAAAATTGTTTGTAAAGAAAAATTGTTTTTCCTACAAGTGGTACATCAGAGATTAATATTGTAAAATCATTTATTGATTGATTAATACCTGCATGTGGTATATAATTTTGTCAAGTGTTAAATTTGTGAAATTTATTGTGAGGTAGAGATTTGTGCAGGAAACAGCATTGTGTAAGAGCCAGTCACAGATCTTGGGATAAAAGATAAAAGAGGAGTTTCAGTTTATGGATCAACATTCAAGGGGGAGATTAGTTGATAGAGAGAAGAGAGAGGATTGAGGATGCTTTACACTTTTAGATACTTTGGTGAGAGAACGAGAAGACTGATAAAGACTGAAGATTTCGAAGACTCGACACTGAAGACTTCGTCAACATCCAAGGGGGAGTCTGTTGGTGCATATGTCTGTCGACTTCGCCTTGTATCGAGTCTTGTATTAGATTAGATAGATCAGGGCACGTAGTACGAGATTATGAGAAATATGTATTGCAAGGGTATTTCGCATGAAATGACTAATTGTCATTTCGCATGAAATCAACTTGGTATTTCGCATGAATGGTTTCGTACGAAATAGCCAGGCCTATAAATACTAGGTGTGCCTTGTCATTTGTAATTTTCCAGTTTCAGTACCGAACTGCTGCCGAAGTGTCTACTCGCTGTAAAACATTGTTATATCAATCTAAAGACAGTTTAAAGTGAATTGCAAGCTGAATCAACTTGATACGTTTGTTTCCGCCTCTCGTATTGAGTAAAAACTCTTCTGAACGACTCGTTTGGTCGTGAAAACGATCCTACAGCAACGGCGTCAAAAACTTGGTGTGCGTTAAGTGTGATATGATTTTATTAATATTTTGAGCCCATTTTACGCATTAGTCAAGTTTTAAATTTATAAAACACGTTATTGTACTAACACTAAACACACACTTAGGCAAGTGCACCCATCGTGAGCGTAGTACAGTGTTGGTAAAATACCGAGGTCGTCCAAGGACACAAGAGCTTTTAGTACCGGTTTATCATCAACGTCTAATCGATCTAAATTTTTGGAAAAGAGTTTTTAAACATGAATATAAATCTAAAAGATAAATAAATAAAAAAAAACAAATAGACAAGATAGAATCACTTGGATCCAACTTATCTTTAATGTATCCTTTGATGATTTTTGCACTTTCGGGCTTTTTAAGAGATTATCTTAGTTATAGTAGTAGGCCCCTCTTTTGAAGGTGTCGTTACCCTCAACCCAGTGGTTTGAGTCAGCGGGGATACAATCCCAAAGGGTCGGAATATTGAAAGACAATTATGTAAGTTATTAATGCGAAAAGTGGTAGGTGTTGGTGTATACGTCTGTCGACTTCGTCTTGTATCGAGTCTTCTACTAGAATTGTTAGATCAGGGCACGTTGTTCGAGGAAAATAGGGTTTGAATGTGGTTAAGCTAATTTCGCTTGAAATGACATTTTGTCACTTTCAAACGAAATTAACATTGTTAATTTCGCTTGAAATGGCAACTGCCACTTTCAAGCGAAATCACCAACTCTATATATAGGCTTCATGCGAAATCATTTGTAACCTTCTTGTTTCCGGTACCGAAGTGCTGCCGACGTGTCAATTGATCTGTAAACTTGTTAAATCAATAATACAAGACATTTAGAAATGAATCAAGCTGTTTTCCAAGTCAATTCATTTGTTTCCGCCTCTTGAATTGATTAGAGCTCTTCTGATTGACTCTTTTGGGTCACAGAACAATCCTACAAGTGGTATCAGAGCTCAGGAGGAAGAGTTCTTGCCAAAACAGTCATAAAATCTGTCTTCTACACCTTCTTTTATAAAATTCACAAGATTTTACGGTCAAAATGGTCTGAATTTCACACATTATAAGCGAAACAGTGTTTTAAAGAATCCTTGAAAGAATTGGACCTTAATTCAGCTTAAAATTGGTAAAAAAACGTAATTTCGATTGAAAATGATTTCGGATTAAGTGACGTCAGCAGCATTTCACACGAGATTAGCACTTGATTCCACTTGAAATAGTTATTCCGCTTGAAAAGTACACCTAATTCCGCTCGAAATAAGTGATTTCGTTTCTGAGTGTAATTCCGTTTGAGACTGTTCACACAAAATTAGTTAATTTCGCTCCAAAGTAGTAATTCCGTTTGATAATTTCGCTTGAATCAGCTATTCTGTTTGAATAGGGGTATTCCGTTTGAAACCAGTATTTCGTGTGAGAGTGTATTTCGTGTGAGAGTGTATTCCGTTTGGAAGTGATATTTCGCTTCAAAAAGATATTCCGCTTCAAGTGTGATTTCGTTTAAGAGGTTGATTCCGTTTGAATCTGTATTCCGTGTGAAACTTGAGTTTTTGAGAAACAATTTACCTAAACATGGAAGAGGAATTTTACAATGCTTTTGCTACACCAGTTGCACCAGTTACAGCTGCTGAAACATTGTACAGTGAGAATGAAACGGGAACTCATCAAAAACCGCCAAAGCTCATGTACATTGAAGATTTTCAAGGATGGAAAAATCGATTTGAGAACTGGGTGCAAGCTTATAAGTTTGATGCATGGTGTTCATTAGAGAAAGATTACGAGAAACCGAAAAATGAACGTGGGCTTGAAAAGGCATTGTGTGACTTTTCAGAGATTGATAAATTGAAATATACAAGTGAAAAAATGATGATCAGTGTTCTTCAACAAGCTATTAAAGAAGATATCTTTGTTTTGCTCCAACATGATGGTACTGCTAGGTCAATTTGGACGGCATTGATTCAAAAGTTTAAAGGAAGTGCAGATATGATCAAGAACAAAAAGGCGTTACTTAAGAAATCATTTGACATGTTTGTAGCCTTTGACCATGAAACAACAAAAATGACCATTGATAGATATTGTCATCTTGTTTTGGAAATGGGAAGATTGGACATAACGAAAGACGACGATGAATGGGTTGATAAACTTGCTGATGCATTACCACAGCAGAAATGGGGAACTTATTTGTTGATCCTTAAACACATGAGAAAAACTGAAAATATGAATCTGGCACAGTTTATTCAGAGGATTGAAGAGCACGAGTTGGATATCCAGAAAACGGCAATCATGAAGAATCCAAATGCTCAACAAGATGTCAGTTTATACTACAGAGGAAACAAATTTGAAGTTACACCAAGCCCAAAGATCCAAACTGGTTTTAGTGCTGATAGTTCTTCTGGAACGAAAGGTAGTACTGTGACTCAGAGTGGTGGACATTTATCTTCGTATTCAAGCTTTGATCCAAATCATACAACTTCAAGTCCTCAACAGCAGAATTCTACAAATCTGCAGTGCAATGTTACTTTAAACATTCAAAATGGTCAAAATTTGTCTCCAGAAATAGCTAAGCAACACATGGCATCACTCGTTGCTATGTTGGAATCATATGAAAATTTGATTGCTGGCAAAATTGGAAATCCTATGCTTACAAAAGAAGATTATGACCAAATTGATGCAGAGGAACTTGAGTTGATGGATGTCAAATGGTGTATGGCTAGTGCTGTTAGAAGGGTAGAAAAATTTCAACAAATCACAGGAAGAGATGAGTTTCGAGGACTGGCTAATTCTCCGTTAGGATTTGACAAGTCAAAAGTTACCTGTTTTCGTTGCAAAGGAAAATGACACTTTAAACGAGAGTGTAAAAATCAAGAAGCCACAAGAGGATCAGAAAAGAATGATTATTATCAGAAATCCATTTTTCATCAGATTGAACAAAAACCATCATCATCTCATACTCTGGAAGATGGAAAGAAGAAAGCTTTACTTATTCATCAAGATGATGAAAAAGTTGCAGAGGGATTTAGTTGGGACAAATACATCCCACCTGGTTCAGGTCTTGTTGCTAGAATTCGAGAAGAAGAACAAGTCAAATCTAGTCCAAAAAGAATACTGATTTTTCCAGATCTTGGAAGTGATGTAGATACTGATAATGAAGAAGAATACATTAAAAGAACCAGAAAATGTATAGATCCTAACAGTTTTAATTTGTTTTTTGCAGATAAAGTTGAGATGCTGAATGAGAAGAAGATTGCCAGACTGAAGAGAGAGCTGGAAGCAATAAGAAAATTAGCTGATGAAAAGGTAAAGATGGAAGCTGAAGGAGTAAATGTTGAATCAGTAATTGAGAAAGTAATAGAAAAAATCGTTGAAGTGGAGAAAGTGGTAGAGAAAATTGTTGAAGTCGAAAAAATAGTCGAAGTTGAGAAAATCGTGGAGGTAGAAAAAATTGTTGAAGTAGAAAAGATTGTCGAGGTTGAAAAGATTGTTGAAGTCATTAAACCTTGTCAGAAATGTTTAGAATCTTGCAAAGATTGTGATGAGAAGGATAAGAAGATCATTGAATTAGAAAAGATGAAAGAAGATTTGTTCTCTGATGTGAAGTATGTGAAGGAATCTTATGACGTGCTAAACAGAACAGTTGATGGATGGAACAAAACAAATCGAGAAGTAGATGCTGCAGTGACAATGATGAGCTCTACATTAATGACAAAGCAAAACGTTATTAATGAGTATATTGAAGATTGTGCAAAACTGAAGCAGGAGTTGGAACTTGAAAAGATAGAAAGTGAAAGAATCAAACGTTTGTTGTTGAGTTATACAACGTGTGATTATTTGATTGATCGAGTTTATCCTACTGTTGCAGGTCTTGAAGCTTTCCAAGATAAGGAGAATGAAGAGGATACTGGTAAGAAACCAAATGTCAAGTATAACAAGTGTCCGCCCCCGATTTGGAATAGTTATTCTCCCAGAAAGCCAAATGAGGAACGTTTAAATAAGGCTCTCAACATCAAGTTAAAGTCTGAAACCATTGATGAGTTACCAGACAATATTGATGTCACATTCACAGCGTCTGACACTGATCATGTGTCTGAGTTGTTAAATAAAGTGGTCGATCAGGTGTTGGATATAGATGAAGAGTCAAAGTCGGAGTCTAAACCTGAAAGTTTGAGTTCATCAGAAAAGAGTCCGAGTTCACCGGTTAAACGTGTTTACAATAAAGAATTCCTGTTATCAAAATCTAATTTGAATGACGAATTAATCAAAGTGGCATATACTTTGAATGATTCAGACAAATTATATTCTGATGAGGAATTTCCAATAAGAAGTGTCAAATCTGAAATGATAAAACAGGTTTTCAAATTAACAGAAATTAATATTTCTGAAATAAAAGATTTAAATCTTCATGAAAAACCTAAAAAGTACACTTCAAGAGTTCAACAGAGATTGAACAAGAAAAAGGGTTATAGTTCTGGTTCTGGTTTTCAAAAGAAACCAAACCATAATGGTAATTTAAAAAAGAAAGGTCTTGGTTTTAGTTCTTCAGAAAATTATAAAAATGAGAAAAATTATAAACCAAAAACAAAATTTGTTGCAGGTGGAAGTTCAGAAGAAGAACAGAAGAAACCTTTCTGGAAACAATCAAACCAGTAGTTTCTTGCTGAAAGAAAGAAGAAGTTAGGACAAAGAGTTGAGAGAAGAACATGTTTTAAATGTCACAAAGTTGGACACATAGCTTGGAATTGTTCTGAGTCCAATTATACAAAACAGGGAGTTTCTTCTAACTCTGAATTGAGAAAGAAATTTGTTGATGAAAAGAAAAAACCAATTGAGAAATCTAAAGTGTTTGAAAATTCAACTTTTGAAACTGGTGATGTTTCACAACGTTTTTACAAAAGAAAAGTTAATTTGAACAAGCAGAAATGGGTTGTTAAGTCTGAAAGTAGTTCTGACAATGAATCTGATTCCATAAAATCAGAGGAGTCATTTGTTGAGAAAAGTGAGAAAAATTCCGTTCCGGATTTGAACGATGAAAATTTTCCACCTTTGTGTGCAGAAAATTTGAAATCAAAAGGTAGATTTGAGATTTCAGATCAATTCTTCTCTGGTAAAGGAGAATTTGATGCTGAAAAGGCTTTCAATGGGAAAGTAAAACATATTTTTGGAAAGATGGTAGATGGAAAGGTAAAAAGTGCTAAAGATTTTTACAGGGCAAAAGGAGGTTGGGATAGAGATGAACCAAAATCACCCAAGGCTGGTCAGGCTTGGGTGATGAACCAAAATCACCCAAGGCTGGTCAGGCTTGGGTGACTGCTTTTTAAAACTAAAATTCTGACTTGCCGGAGCTTCCAAGTTGGTAATCGTGAAGCAGGAATCGGCAACATTCTTGAAAATGATTGATTGGTAAATCTACATGTGGTAGTTTGTCTTGATATTGTTATATTTTGATTTTACAAGTGATTTTGGTTGACAAGTGAACCTATAAGTGATTGAAGAAGGTTTTCACTTACAAGTGGTAAATCAGGGACATTAAGTTGTACTTGATTTCCTACAAGTGGTATTTGATATGAAAACAAAGTGATGATAACCCCATCTTACAAGTGGTAAAATCAACAAAACTTATTTTCTGGAAAAACCATTTGATTAAAATAAACTTAACTGTTTTGAAATCACAATGGGAAAATAGTTTGTTGTGAGGGGGAGTTCTGATTGTTTATGTCAAGTGGATGGCGATTTGAAGTGATTTGATATCAGTTGTCACTTTACTTGTACAGTTTGTTTTCAAATTTCCTTTAAATGATTTTGAATTTTAGGGGGAGTAAGAAATTTCAGAAAATCCAAAAACATTAGAAAATTTGAAAAAAAAAGGCAAAAACATGATAAAAACAAAAACGAGTTTTGTTGTGAAAAAGAGGAAATGATAGTACATCAGTGGACAATCACAGCATGCTAAAGAAATGGAAAGTCAAAATGTGATAAACGATCTCACTGATGATATGCCAGTAGGTTTTTACACATTTAGTAGATTGTGACGAGATATAAACCTAAATTTCAAACTTGCTTATATCGTGGGGAACATATCTCTGATATATGGGTAACCCCCGAAATCTTGTTTGAAAGGTCCCTCTTTCTGAGATACTAGGTCTTTATGCTCAGTGATATCTGGGGTATTATCCCGGGACTTCTGATTTTGCGGAAGCAATGGCCTAGTCCCTGTATAATACTTTCTGCTTGCTTGAAATATAGCACCGCCCTCAGTACAAAAAATGATGAAACATTGAAAAATGCTAATCATATGCTGTTGAAGAAAAGATTCTCTAAAGGGAACACACCTAAAGTCGAAGCCGTCATCTCTCTGATTTTGCGGAAGCAATAGCCTGAGCACTCACGGCCCTCGCATTTAACACCTTACAGATATCATCTAGGTATACTCACCTGTAAGACTGAATATTGGGATCTGGATACGAGAGTATATTCTGAGGTGGGACACGCGAATAAGTTTAAGTATCTAAAACATTAATCTCGTATCTCGAAACAGTTGAAATTTGTGTGAAAATTTAAGTGGATCAGTATACTGACAATCTAAGTGAATCGTTTAGAACTTAAAATGTAAAAAGCTTAACGGTGTTGGTGATTTGTTTCATTAACTGATATGATCCTCTTACACAAACTCACAAAAATATTGTTTGTGTATATTTCTTTACTGCATTTCATTTTATATTAAAAATTCAAAAAGATTTTCGGAGTGTTTTAGTATAATTTTTTTGAAAAATTCAAAAAGATTTTAGACAACTGATGTTGAAAAGCTGATTTTCAAAATTCCAAGTGCTGAACATGACGAACAGGTTTGGGAGTGTGTGATTAGAAAATTGATATACATACAAGTACTAATCAGAAATTAAAATTGTTATATATATAATTGATGTTTTGAACTAAATTCATCAAGTGGTTAGCAGAGTTTAAATTTGTCAAAATTTAATATTTGTGAAATTTATTGTTAGGTGGAGATGTGTGCAGGTTATGGCTATGAGAGAGCCAGGTTGTGATTCTAGTACCTGAGAAGAATGTAAGCCAGGTCATGACCTTTAAAATTGTGAAAGCCAGACTATGATCCCAGCACAACTCAAGGGGGAGTCTGATAGTAGATCAACATTCGAGGAGGAGAAACGTTACAGTTGCTAGAGCGAGTGGTTGATCCTGAATTTGATCAAGAGAAGATAAGAGCCAGATGGAGATTCTGGAGATAAGAGAAGAGAAGATAGAGGATACTTACTCTGTCAGATACTTTGAAAGAGCCCAAAGACTGATAAAGACTGAAGATTATAAAGACTCGACACTGAAGACTCGTCAACATCCGAGGGGGAGTCTGTTGGTGCATACGTCTGTCGACTTCGTCTTGTATCGAGTCTTGTACTAGAATTGTTAGATCAGGGCATGTTGTTCGAGGAAAATAGGGTTTGAATGTGGTTAAGCTAATTTCGCTTGAAATGACATTTTGTCACTTTCAAACGAAATTAACATTGTTAATTTCGCTTGAAATGGCAACTGCCACTTTCAAGCGAAATCACTAACTCTATATATAGGATTCATGCGAAATCATTTGTAACCTTCTTGTTTCCGGTACCGAAGTGCTGCCGACGTGTCGATTGATCTGTAAACTTGTTAAATCAATAATACAAGACATTTAGAAATGAATGAAGTTGTTTTCCAAGTCAATTCATTTGTTTCCGCCTCTTGAATTGATTAGAGCTCTTCTGATTGACTCTTTTGGGTCACAGAACGATCCTACAGTAGGCCCCACTTTTGAAGGTGACGTTACCCTCGGCTAAGTGGGTTGAGTCAGCAAGGATACAATCCCAAGAAGCCGGTTTAAAGTTTTAATAGTAGTTTACATATGAGGGGTTCAAGCTATTCACATCCCCCGCCATCTAATACCTTTGAGGCATTGAAGGAGGTCCTAGTAAGCTTGAACCAAGTCCTCGCAGGATCTATTCACTGAACGAGACAAGAACTTTACCAAACCACCCTACTAACCCCCTTCCAGGTAGTTAACGCGCTTTACATAGACCGTAAAGACACGAATGAGAAAATCAATGACATCATGAAGAAATGGTAAAGAAAATTCACTTTCAACATAAGAAACTAGTTATTAAAGTCACTAATACAAACCCAATTAAAAAGTGCCGAAAGATTAAAAATCAAAAGTAATACATTAAAGACTTGTCTTCACCATGTGATGTAAGATATTAGCCCAACATGGCCTTTGATTGACAAGAACTCTTACGATCAATCTTGGATTCTGAGAATACTACACACTCTAAAGATGATAGATGGATGATGGTGGTGGGTGTTGGTGTTGTAGTGGTGGTGGTGGAGTGATGGAAAAGTGGGAGTGAAGGGGTATGGTCCCAAAAATGCCACGCAGACCATTCTGGTCGTGCTTTGGACCATACTCCTTAATCACTTTGGTGATCAGCCTTAAGAGTCCGCGCGGGGTGATCAAGCAGAGCATGGTCTCGCGCGAGGTCAAACCAAGAGATAACCGCAGATTCTATACTTGGCATTCTGAATAAGGACCTTCACCTCCTGCAACCCCGCGCGGGCTACTAAGGTGCTCAGCAAGGGTCGCGCAGGAGTCAAAGAGCAAGGCCACTTCAGAAGGTACTAAAGGTACAAGTGGTAGAAGGGCAAGCCAATCAGCGTCCTCCAGGCTGTGCTCCATCGTGCTCCACGATCGTCTGACGTGTAGGAGACAGAAAGTACACAAGGACGCCTATGTGGCACCAATCAAGGGGCGGCGACACCTGCCCCATGATCTCCACTTACCTGCTGATGGCAGAGGGACAACAAGGCCGACAATTAAGACACGTGGCTCCAATCAAGGTGCGCCAACACCGAAGATCTTCTAGAAGACACTAACGGTCGATACCAGTGAGACAAAGAGCATATCCTCTATGTTGTCGCTTTCCGGCCCAAGGCCCATCAGCCCATCCCCTCTTACACCTCTCCGGCTATAAATAGAGACCTCAGTTCACAAGTTAAACATTCTACTCCCTTTATTCTCACTCTTAACACACAATTATCTCCTCAAAGCAGATACTTATTCTCACGCCGGAGCCTGGTTAAGAGGGAAACCCCCGTATTCCCCTCTTAACGAGCTAACGGTGTTCTGTTTTGCAGGATCATCAAGCCCAAATCGAAGCTCAGAAAGTTTAGAGAAGATTAACCACTATGAAAGGAACATAAACCAAACTAATCAATCCTAGAATTAGTTCAGTGTTTCTTCATTGGCGCCCACCGATTTTGTGCAAATCACTTATCTTCTTTTTCTGAGTCTTTTCTAAGCTGTTTTTCCTTCGATCATGGTTGGTCAAGGAATCATTCCTAATTTTGGTTTTGGAACAAACTCTAACGCGGCATTGGGGGAGGACAACCAAAATATCCAAGTCCAACCTGCTGAAGAAATCGGTGAAATCGAAGTAACCAACACAGGAGGACCCCGCGCGTGCTTCACTCGCATTACTCAGACGGGAACCCCGGCAAGTTATGTTGCTGGTCCTTCAAACCCATATCCAAATCCAAACATCTCGGCGCTACTTGGGCTACCAGAAGGCGAAACTTTAGCGTCCTGGTATGCCAAACAAATTGCCACCATCAATACTGCGTATCAGTCTTTGAGCGCACAGCAGGCGATTTTACAAGAAGAGCCCTCATTGGTCACACCTCCGGGTCCAAATCAGGGGGCACGCGTCACAGCAACACTTTCAAGGCAAAATCAACAGACCTCCTCCTATGAGAAGGCCAAGTGTGCACGATACGCGCGACACGTACGGAGAAACAGATGCGTACAGTGATCATCCATCATATGTGCAGCACAAACGACCAGTTCATAGCCGGCTTGGGCCGCTCAACATGAACAATGAATGGGATGATACTGATCTAAATGATCCCACCTGGCAAGATGACGAGGGTTCATCAGTTTTCAACAGGTTGCCAAAGAACCATGAGTCTTACCGGCAGAGACAGCGCATCGCGTACAGCGAAGAGGCAGAAAGAGACTTCAGCCTAGCCTATAGGCCAGCGGAAGCTGCAGAACATTCAAAGTTTATCCCAAAGATTGCTTTGGCACCACTCTCAAGAGAAAAGATACTCCCAACAGTGGGAAAGTTCAACGGTCTCACAGACCCTGACGATCATGTTAGAGTATTTACAAGTGTTGGCATTATGGGAGGATGGAATATGCCGATGTGGTGTCATTTATTTATCCAGACGTTTACTGGGGCTGCTCACGCCTGGTTCGACAGCCTTCTGCCTGGAAAAATCAGTTCATGGGTTGATTTCAGAACCCAATTTGTAAACCACTTCAGCCAGCAAAGACGCTATCAACGAGATACGTCTGAAGTAATAGATATCTAGCGCAGAGAAAATGAAGGTTTGGAAGACTTCATCACTCGCTTTAACAATGAGTGTCTAGAAATCGACGGTGTAAGCGAACAGCTCATGCGCGCTCACTTTAAGAAAGTTATTCGATGTGATAGTCTCATCAGAACTATCACCGGGAAAGATGGTATGCCCAAGGAATGGGATAAGCTGATGGAAGCCGCAAAAATAGTAGCGCAAACCGAAGAGTCGCTAGCTGGAGCCAAGAGCTCATACACCGAAGATCGTTTTTTCCAAGAAAAGCTCGCGCGACTACGGCAAGCGCAACAAGAGCAAGAATCATGATTGGAAAGCTGGAAAATCAAGTGGTTATGAGGAAAGATCGCGCTACAAAGAGGACGCGCGAGAGACAATCGACAGAATTGGGTATCGAAAGGCAGTCAGAGATGATAACCGAGAAAAGCACTGGACTTCGTTCACAAAGACGCCAAAAGAGGTGCTTATGACGGAGAACCACGATTTCAAGGCTCCAAGGCCTATGACGAACAAGAAGGGGCAAGACCCGACGGACCTGTACTGTGATTTTCACAAGGATACAGGTCATCTAACAGATGACTGTGTCAGTTTACGACAAGAGATCGAGAGAGCGCTGAAAAGCGGAAAATTAAGCCACTTGGTGAAAAACGTGCGCAAGGAGACATGCCAGATCCAGCGCCATGATGATGGAAACCAAAAGAAGGTCAGGCGCCTGGAAACTCACATGGTCAACGGACCAAGATACAGCGAAAGAGATAAAGGCAAGCGCCCTTTCGAACCTGCATGGCAAGAACAACAGGTCATTTTCCCGGTAGTACGAGGGGGCCCACGCGCCACGCGCCCCGTTGTCATTACCGGTATCATCGGTCATTATGAAACAAAATACATATTCATTGACCCGGAAGTACTGCTGATATCATCTATGAGCAATGCTTTAATCAATTTGACGATGAAGATAAAGCGAGACTCGAGCCGGTTGATTATCCTCTGTCAGGATTTTGCAACGAAATGGTCTTCCCATTAGGCCAAATCAGCTTCCCCGTCACGCTATCTGACGGGAAGCATTCAAGAACCACAAATGTCAACTTCATGGTGATGCCTGTCAAATCGAGGCATGATGTTTTAATTGGGAGAGAAACCCAAGGAGAGCTAAACATGGTAACCTCCATGCCCCACTCAGCCATCGGGTTTCCAACCGAGACGGGGTGGCGATTATCTATGCTAAGAAAGAAGTGATGTCAGCAGAAGATGTGTGCCCAGCAAAAGCGGCGATAATTTCAACGACCGAACCAGAGAAGTGGGTTTTAAACATTAAATACCCAGAGCAAACGGTGATGATAGGCCACGCAATCTCACCAAACATCAGAACGCACCTCAAGCAACTTTTGTTCAGGAACATGGACATTTTCGCCTGGACTCCGGCAGACGTGACCGGTCTCCCGCGCGACGTCACGGAACACTGTTTGAACACTTATCCCTCCGTCGAGCCAAAAGTTCAAAGAAGGCGCAGCCTAGGGGCGGATAAAACCAAAGCCATGAATGAGCAAGTCTGTGAATTGCTAAAAGCAGGTATACTGAGAGAGGTGTGGTATCAAAGTTGGGTTGCAAACCCCGTGATGGTGGAGAATTCTAATTGAGGATGGAGAATGTGTGTCAATTATACCGATCTCAACAAGGCATACCCCAAAGATTGATATTCTTTGCCTGAGATCGACATAAAGATAGACTCTCTCGCACCATACAGATGGAAATGTTTTCTGGATTGTTACAAGGGGTATCATCAGGTTTAAATGAAGCTTGAGGACGAAGACAAGACAACTTTTCAGACCGACATCGGCATCTTCTGTTACACAAAGATTCCATTCGGCCTCAAAAACACTGGCGCAACCTACTAGTGCCTGATGGATACGATATTTGCTGATGACATAGGTAAACATATCGAGGTTTACATCGATGATCTGGTGATTAAAAGTCCCGAGGAGGACCAGATGTTAAAGGATATTGAGAAGACATTTAACTCTTTGAGAAGTGTAAACATGAAGCTGAACCCAGCAAAGTGTTCTTTTAGCATGGAAGAAGGCAAGTTTTTAGGCTTCGTGGTTACAAACGGCGGTTTCAAGGTTAACCCCGAAAAAGTTCAAGCCATAGAGCGGATGCCATCACCGCGAACAATCAAAGAGATGCAGAGATTAGCAGGCCGGCTAGCCGCTCTCAATCGTTTTCTGTCAAACCACGCCGCAAAGTCGTACCCTTTCATAAGCACCTTGCGCAACTGCGTGAAAAAACAAGAGTTCAAATGGACACCCGAAGCAGAAGCTGCCTTCCAACATATGAAGCAGTGTTTAATCAAGCTCCCTACACTAACCACGCCATTTGAAAAAGAGCCACTCATTCTGTACTTGTCCTCTTCAGATAAGGCAGTTGGGTCGGTATTGTTAGTAGAAAGAGACGGAGTTCAGACTCCAATCTACTACGTTAGTAGGGTGTTTACAGATCCAGAAACCCGATATTCAACAATGGATAAATTAATGCTTGCACTGCTACATGCCTCCATGAAGCTGCGCAGATACTTCACAGGGCACGTCATCACCGTACTCACTAATTTCCACATCGGCACAATTGTAACATCCCAAAAACGGGTTTGGTAATCAAACCACGTTAATAGTAAAGACGGGTAAAATACCGTTAGTGGTAAAAATTAACCCGGTAAATATTAGGACTCAAATAAATAAATCTAATATTTAATAAAAGGAGGATAAATACTTTGAGAAAGCAAAGTAGATAGAAGGCCCGAATTAACGGGACCTAAAAATAAACTGAGTCATAAATTCCCCGAACCCACTAAGTTAACTAGGAATGTTTAACCTAGTTAATAAGTGGGAATATTGTTATTAGAAATAAGTAGGCTGTGACCTACTTAATAACGAACCAAACACGAGGGGTTAAAGAGGGATAACTAGAAAAGTTATTTAATTAAATCAAACAAAACACACACACACAAGTGTATGTTCTGGATCGAGTTCAGGAGAGCTCCCAAGGAGCCAAACCCTAACATCTAACATAATCATCAAATTGAAGGTCAAAATGAAGCTCAAATTCACAATCAAACATGAATAAACGATCACCAAGTCAAGGGGATCGTAAGGTATGTCGAATTTCTAACATTCATGAAGTTGTGAAAATTAGTTAATCTTGCATGATGCGATCTATGTATGAATCATAGAAGTTATCGCTGAATTTGAGATGTATGATTGCTTAGGAACAAACCCTAAGTGAAGATTTAGAATAAATTGCTATGATTTAGGTGTTTGGTTGAATCACCACACCTAGCTAAGTGGGTTTTATTGTTATGATGAAATTGATGATAAGACTATGTTTAGAATCATCATGCATGATAATGAATGGAAGGTGTTTGATTAAACCATGAAATTGGGTACATGATTATACTTTCATGAAAGGGGTTTAATAAATTATGATGAAACTAGTGATTTTGGTTCATATAAATAGGTGTTTGGAATCACGATGTCTACTAATTAATATGTAGAACTTGATTATATTTGATGATTGGATGAATGTCTAATGCTATAATGAAATGGGTTTTACATGTAGATGGAAACCTTTAGTTAATTGCTTAACAAATGAATGATTAGCTTCAATAGTCGAGAGCTAAGTTAAATTGGTGCGTAAAAACTAGAATGGTTATAGAGTTCGGATGAAAATGCCTAAGTGGGTTCAATGTGCCAAATGTGTGTTTCAATATGTTATAGACAAATTGACTTTTAAGAAGTCAAACTGACCAAAATGAAATCAAATGGTGAATTTTGATGTAAAACCCGTAAGATGGAATAGTCATAATTAATGATGACTAATCTAACCGTCTTACGAATTATGATGATAGTTTGACGCTTGACAAGCTAGGTGGAGGCCTGGAAAGGAAGCGGGTCAAACGAAGCAAATAAGAAGGAAAAGCGTACTTCGGATGCGAGGTAAGTAAAACTTACACCCACTTGTAGTATATGTGTTTATGTTATAAGCGATGAATACGATAAAGGATTAGGTTCGAATCATGGGTTCCGACACGAAACGAAATGGGTCGGAACCAATAAAAATGTTTTAAACCATGATTAATGGTGAAAGAGGCAAAATGGTAAATTAGTCACGAATTGGTTAAGTATTAGTGAGTTTTTCTTAAAGTTACCTTATAGCGTAACTAGTAATGGGAAAATGGGTAAAAATGGAAATTTAGTCAAGTATCGACTAAAGTAAATTAAGGTTCAAAGGACACCCATAGCGTAAGCCGAATGGGTTAAAAATATAAGAAATGACTTTAGAAAAAAAAAGGGATCTAGTGAGAAAATCCGAAAGGGGTCGGATGTGTGATTGGTAATTAAAACCCATGTTTTGTTACATATGAAAATGTTGGGTTATGTAGCTCGAACGGGCCAAATGGTGGGAATAACGCCATTTGACAAAATCAACTAATGTGGTTGTCAAGTCATGTGTTTAGAGGGGCGAATAGTAGTTTGGGTAATTGCGTCGCCATAAGAATATCGGTAATAAAAGCAAGGTGTCGAAACGGGTCACTAGGTTGACTCGAGCCAGGTGCGTATAAATACGATTGTGGTTAAACATACATTTTTGGGTCAAATTAGTAGCAAATGCCCTTTGTCATAAATGAGGGGCTAAAGTTGACTAAAATGCCCTTGATGGGTAAATCGGGCAAACGACCTTTAAAGGTTGCTGGAAATAAGTGTATTGATAGATTAAATCCTTAGGATAAGTATAAAAAGGAATGATATGGGACCTTAGTGCATAAATACCCTTAACGGGTCAAAATAGAAGTAATAGCGAAACGGGTTAAGAATGTGTAATAACCCGTGAATTGAACCTTGTATAATAGGAAATAATCATAATAATATGTTTACAAAAGAAACAAGGGCCACAAACAAGTTTGTTAGATGAAATTATGAACAGGTCAATATTTGGTAAAAAGTGTAGTAAGCCGAAGACTTAAAAGTCTGAAATTATGTTAATCCGGATGTCGGATTTTAACTCCATAAGATGGAGAAATAAATTACGGACGCGTAGGAAAAAGAATCGGGTAAAACGGATTAAAAACGAGAGAGTTATGCTTGTTTCCATGAAATCGGGTTATGCTGGGAATGTACAGCAACTGTTAAGCAACATTCTGCTGAAAAGGGGGCTAGGCGTCACGCGACGCCCCTTGGCGTCACGCGACGCCCCCTAGTTCCGGAAAAACCTTATTTTTTTGTTGTTTGACCCATGTAACTTGTTTAAACTATTTATTTAACTATCAAAACTAACTTTTAAGTTGGTTTTGATTATAGGTGATCGCCAAGAGTGCCCGGATGAAGATCAAGCTCGTTGAGGAACCGAACACGATAAAATGCAAGCTTCCGCGCAGCGTTTCATCGTATCTTTTAAACGACGAATTCAATTTCATTACAATGTATATAAACCTTCGTTGTAAAAGTTTTAAATTAACCGTATTATTCAAAGTACATGTAATCATAATTACATGTTTATTTCCGTAAACTATACGAAAACCTTAAAATAATAACAAGGGTGTTACAAGTTGGTAATCAGAGCTCAAGGTTGTTGACAAATGTGTTCGGTTCGAGGCTTGATCGCAAATCCGGTAAGTACGTGTATTTTAATGGTTTAGCATGTTAAAGTGTTGTAAACAACACATATGGTTATCGTGTAATACATGTTACACCAATAAAAACGATATAGAATAGATATAGTCATCGAAATTACACGCGTTGATGCGTATAGTAGAAAAGCCTTGTATTATAATACGGGCATCCTTTAATGTTGAAATTACTAACTGTTGTATATGTTTTAGTTGAAGGACACTCGCATATGAGGATAGCGAGAGTTTAACAAATCGCAGATTTGACAGGGGAACGGTCCAAAGAGTATGCTCATCAAGGACCTAAATCGCGTAACGGTCGCGAACAAGGCTAATGGCAAGAGAAGCCCGTTAATGCAAGCATTACCAGGTGCACATTTTAAATTAATTGCACAAATAGTAATACGTAACAAATATGTAGAAATTGAAAGTTGCATATGTAGATTAAAAAACTTGGAAAAACCCGAATAGAAAATGTATTCGGGATATTGTTTCCAAGAGAAACAAATAGAGGCATTACTTACATAGGGCGTGATGTGAAAACTATAAAAAGGTCATGTGTGTCATGTGTTAATCGCTTACTCTGGCCAAGTAAGTAGTGGCATATGATACCATGAACTTCTTATAGCGGACACATTTATGTCCGATGTAGTAAGGGTGGGGTGAATGGGACTAACTTAAATGGTACCCAAATGAATCAAATAAGTAAGATGTTTGATAGTAAACGTAAACGTAAGTCGGATGACGGAAGCGTATTACGTAAGAATAACGAGCCCGAGAGAAGGGACTAGGATCAAGTAAAAAGAAAATACAAACCAACCAATAGGAATGCTAAGGCATAGGGATAAAAGTTTGGCTGTCACAAGTGATGAAATTCACATGGACAAGTCAAACGAATTGAATAAAGAATAAAGGACTTGATTGAATAAAAGCGATGGATCTCACTAAGACGACCAAATAAATTAAAATAACGTCTAAAACCATATAAGAATGGTTACTTGAAAATGATTACGGTAAAGATACCCGATGAATGGGTAGGATTTGGAAAGAATGCGTAAACCAAGAGACGGGAACGCAAAATAGAAAGTCAAAAGACTCGGAATATGAGTCATGACTAAAAGACAATGAGAATTTGCAAACAGGAATGTTAATAACTACGCTCAACTATTTTAAAGTTGAATGGGTCGAATAAAGAATGGAGTTTGATGTTCACAAGTGATGAAATTTCACACGAATAAGTCAAACGAGATAAACAAGGTATAAAAACTTGGTAGTGCAAGTAAGCGCAAACTGAATAATGGAAGCGTGAAACATTAATGAACCTACGTGATGGGTCATAAGGAATATATATAGGAAAAACGCAAACTAGCGAAACAAAAATGTTAAAAAAAAAACTAAGATAAAGAACCCGGGTAATGGGTCGTAAAGAAGTATAGGTAAGAACCGGGTAACGGTAAGTGTAGGACAAACCGACGTGTAAATGACGTTAGAAGTCATAAAGTTAGAAAGATAATTCGAAAGAGAACAAATGTAGCCTTAGACTACGGTCAAGGTCAAATGAAATCCAAAAAGCAAAACTAAATAGTTCTAGACATAAAAGGGGTGCCTTGACACCATATATACATATACAGTTGAATAAAGTCTTGAATAAAAGATGATCTATGGGATTATCATTACCTACGAGATTAGACACAGTGTTAAGGTCTACCGGACTAAGAAGACCCTTGGGTCATAAATAGAAAGAAACAAACTGTTGGGTCTCACCTTAAAAAGGTGGAAATCTAAAGAAATAGCATATGAGGCTAAGTGAAAGAACCTACGGATCATATGGGTTAAGCGAGGGAATTAGTTGTAATTCCCCGCATTAAATAATAATGGAAAGAAATAGATCCTCGGGAGTAACATTCCTAGAAATGAGAGAAAGATGTGAGACAAAGAGGAAACGTAAACTAAAAATTCAGTTTTTCGTTAAAAACAACGTTTTAACAAAACATAAGTGGTATGAAGTGATTTAGAAAATCTTATACACACATAAGGCCGGAGATGGCAAAATAGTATACCCGGGTGACGGGGTATAAAGTGACGGCGACTAATTAGTCTAACCGGTAAAACTAATTGAAGTCAAGATATTGTCATGACAAATACAAAGCACTTGTTAAATATAAGACAAGCGCGAAATAAACATGTTGACAGACTAACGCGAAAGAGTGGTCAAGTAACAACTCGGTCAATAAAGATAAAAGATATAAGCTAAAAGAAACGGCCCGCGAGGCCTTACACATGAAAGACGTACGCGTCAGTATACATGAAAACTTTTGACCAAAGGAAACGGGAGCCTTGAAAACGAAACTAGGTTCGTTTGATTAAACCAATGAACTACGTAAATAAGGTTTCGGGGATGAAACCTCTTTAAGGGGGGTAGACTTGTAACATCCCAAAAACGGGTTTGGTAATCAAACCACGTTAATAGTAAAGACGGGTAAAATACCGTTAGTGGTAAAAATTAACCCGGTAAATATTAGGACTCAAATAAATAAATCTAATATTTAATAAAAGGAGGATAAATACTTTGAGAAAGCAAAGTAGATAGAAGGCCCGAATTAACGGGACCTAAAAATAAACTAAGTCATAAATTCCCCGAACCCACTAAGTTAACTAGGAATGTTTAACCTAGTTAATAAGTGGGAATATTGTTATTAGAAATAAGTAGGCTGTGACCTACTTAATAACGAACCAAACACGAGGGGTTAAAGCGGGATAACTAGAAAAGTTATTTAATTAAATCAAACAAAACACACACACACAAGTGTATGTTCTGGATCGAGTTTAGGAGAGCTCCCAAGGAGCCAAACCCTAACATCTAACATAATCATCAAATTGAAGGTCAAAATGAAGCTCAAATTCACAATCAAACATGAATAAACGATCACCAAGTCAAGGGGATCGTAAGGTATGTCGAATTTCTAACATTCATGAAGTTGTGAAAATTAGTTAATCTTGCATGATGCGATCTATGTATGAATCATAGAAGTTATGGCTGAATTTGAGATGTATGATTGCTTAGGAACAAACCCTAAGTGAAGATTTAGAATAAATTGCTATGATTTAGGTGTTTGGTTGAATCACCACACCTAGCTAAGTGGGTTTTATTGTTATGATGAAATTGATGATAAGACTATGTTTAGAATCATCATGCATGATAATGAATGGAAGGTGTTTGATTAAACCATGAAATTGGGTACATGATTATACTTTCATGAAAGGGGTTTAATAAATTATGATGAAACTAGTGATTTTGGTTCATATAAATAGGTGTTTTTGAATCACGATGTCTACTAATTAATATGTAGAACTTGATTATATTTGATGATTGGATGAATGTCTAATGCTATAATGAAATGGGTTTTACATGTAGATGGAAACCTTTAGTTAATTGCTTAACAAATGAACGATTAGCTTCAATAGTCGAGAGCTAAGTTAAATTGGTGCGAAAAAACTAGAATGGTTAAAGAGTTCGGATGAAAATGCCTAAGTGGGTTCAATGTGCCAAATGTGTGTTTCAATATGTTATAGACAAATTGACTTTTAAGAAGTCAAACTGACCAAAATGAAATCAAATGGTGAATTTTGATGTAAAACCCGTAAGATGGAATAGTCATAATTAATGATGACTAATCTAACCGTCTTACGAATTATGATGATAGTTTGACGCTTGACAAGCTAGGTGGAGGCTTGGAAAGGAAGCGGGTCAAACGAAGCAAATAAGAAGGAAAAGCGTACTTCGGATGCGAGGTAAGTAAAACTTACACCCACTTGTAGTATATGTGTTTATGTTATAAGCGATGAATACGATAAAGGGTTAGGTTCGAATCATGGGTTCCGACACGAAACGAAATGGGTCGGAACCAATAAAAATGTTTTAAACCATGATTAATGGTGAAAGAGGCAAAATGGTAAATTAGTCACGAATTGGTTAAGTATTAGTGAGTTTTTCTTAAAGTTACCTTATAGCGTAACTAGTAATGGGAAAATGGGTAAAAATGGAAATTTAGTCAAGTATCGACTAAAGTAAATTAAGGTTCAAAGGACACCCATAGCGTAAGCCGAATGGGTTAAAAATATAAGAAATGCTTTAGAAGAAAAAAAAGGGATCTAGTGAGAAAATCCGAAAGGGTTTGGATGTGTGATTGGTAATTAAAACCCATGTTTTGTTACATATGAATATGTTGGGTTATGTAGGTCGAACGGGCCAAATGGTGGGAATAACGCCATTTGACAAAATCAACTAATGTGGTTGTCAAGTCATGTGTTTACAGGGGCGAATAGTAGTTTGGGTAATTGCGTCGCCATAAGAATATCGGTAATAAAAGCAAGGTGTCGAAACGGGTCACTAGGTTGACTCGAGCCAGGTGCGTATAAATACGATTGTGGTTAAACACACATTTTTTGGTCAAATTAGTAGCAAATGCCCTTCGTCGTAAATGATGGGCTAAAGTTGACTAAAATGCCCTTGATGGGTAAATCGGGCAAACGACCTTTAAAGGTTGTTGGAAATAAGTGTTTTGATAGATTAAATCCTTAGGATAAGTATAAAAAGGAATGATATGGGACCTTAGTGCATAAATACCCTTAACGGGTCAAAATAGAAGTAATAGCGAAACGGGTTAAGAATGTGTAATAACCCGTGAATTGAACCTTGTACAATAGGAAATAATCATAATAATATGTTTACAAAAGAAACAAGGGCCACAAACAAGTTTGTTGATGAAATTATGAACGGGTCAATATTTGGTAAAAAGGGTAGTAAGCCGAAGACTTAAAAGTCTGAAATTATGTTAATCCGGATGTCGGATTTTAACTCCATAAGATGGAGAAATAAATTAAGGACGCGTAGGAAAAAGAATCGGGTAAAACGGATTAAAAACGAGAGAGTTATGCTCGTTTCCGTGAAATCGGGTTATGCTGGGAATGTACAGCAACTGTTAAGCAACATTCTACGGAAAAGGGGGCTAGCCGTCACGTGACGCCCCTTGGCGTCACGCGACGCCCCCTAGTTCCGGAAAAACCTTATTTTTTTGTTGTTTGACCCATGTAACTTGTTTAAACTATTTATTTAACTATCAAAACTAACTTTTTAGTTGGTTTTGATTATAGGTGATCGCTAAGAGTGCCCGGATGAAGATCAAGCTCGTTGAGGAACCGAACACGATAAAATGCAAGCTTCCGCGCAGCGTTTCGTCGTATCTTTTAAACGACGAATTCAATTTCATTACGATGTATATAAACCTTCGTTGTAAAAGTTTTAAATTAACCGTATTATTCAAAGTACATGTAATCATAATTACATGTTTATTTCCGTAAACTATACGAAAACCTTAAAATAATAACAAGGGTGTTACAACAATATTGCAAAAACCGGAGACATCTGGGCGGTTAGCAAAATGGGCGATCGAGCTGGGGGACCACAACATTCTATACAGGCCACGGCCAGCAATTAAGGGTCATGTGCTAGCGGACTTCATCACTAAAGTCCAAGAAGATAAGATCAAAGATTGTGAGGTTGTTGATACTCCCATCAAGGATACATCAGATGGGTTGTGGTTGTTATACACCGACGGAGCCTCAAACGAAGATGGCGCAGGAGCTGGATTGCGCCTTGTTAGCCCTGAGAAACATGAGTTTACCTATGCCATCAAGTTGGATTTCAAAAATACCAACAACGAGGCAGAGTATGAGGCGTTCTTGGCAGGCTTGCGCCTCACCATCAAAATGGGAGCTCATAATCTACAAGCGCATGTTGACTCACTCCTGATCGCCAGTCAAATTAACGGATTATATGATGCAAAGGGTGAAGTTTTGGCTTTGTATTTAGACCAAGCAAAAGAGTTGCTTCAACAATTCAAGTCATACAAGATAGTACACATCAATCGCTCAGAGAACAAACCAGCAGACGCCTTGAGAAAGCTCGCTTCAACATCTTTTCAACACCTCGCCAAAGATGTAAGAATTGAAGTACTAAAAAACCCGTCGGTTTTGCTGCGTCAAGTGAATGTGATCGAGATAGGGCAACCATCTTGGATGACCCCTATTATCCAGTATTTGCAAAAAGGAATACTCCCTAAAAACAAAGCAGAGGCAAGGAAGATACAGAACAAGGCCTTGCACTATGAGATGAATGGTGGTATTTTGTACCGAAGATCCTTCTTGGGGCCACTTCTGCGCTGTGTTGACCTCCAAGATGCAAATTAATTAATCAGGGAGATCCATGAAGGTATCTGTGGCATCCATGCAGGCCCGCGCATGGTCGTCACGAAGATAATGAACGCTGGATACTACTGGCCAGGGATGCACGTCGACGCTCTAAAGGAATTGCGCAAATGCGACTCCTGTCAAAGGCACTCCCCAAAAACCCTGCGCCCAAAAAACGATCTTATCCCTGTATCCACTGCTTGGCCTTTCCAGTAGTGGGGGATCGATATGGTGGGACCCTTCCCTGAAGCTCTCGGTGCTGTGAAGTTTATAATCGTGGTCGTCGATTATTTCACTAAATGGGTGGAGGCCAAAGCTCTCGCCTCAACTACTGCAATGATGGTGCGCAAGTTTATATGGGAACACATCATTTGCAGATTCGGCCTCCCACTCAAGATTGTAACCGACAATGGCACCAATTTCGCTTATGAGGATCTTCAAAAGTGGATGAAAGAAATGAAGATCGAACATACTTTCTCTTCCGTTGCGCACCCTCAGGGAAACAGTCAACTAGAAAGTGTCAACAAAAGAATTGTCGAAGGGATAAAGGCCCGACTGGCCACAAAGAGAAGAGGCTGGGTAGATGAGCTCCCGAGCATCCTGTGGGCTCATCGAACCATGCCGAAAATAAGCACTGGCGAAACCCCTTTTAGCCTAGTTTATGGCTCAGAGGCGGTTATCCCAGCTGAAGTTGGCCTCCCATCGTCGCGCTTGGCAGCGGTTAACACAATCGACTACGAGGCAGAACGCCGTCTAGACTTGGACCTGCTAGAAGAAAGACGCGAAATAGCGCGAATCAAAGAAGCCAAGTACAAGACGCAATTGGAGAGGCACTACAATGCAAGAGTACGCATTTGTACCTTCACTCCAGGAGAATATATCTTCAGAGACCATGAAGCTTCAAACGTTGAATGTCCTGGAAAGCTAGCACCCAAATGGGAAAGCCCATACTTAATACATGAGGTGCTAGCGAAAGGGGCATACAAGTTGCACACTCTGGATGGGCACATCATCCCGCGCATGTGGAACGCGCAACAATTGCGCCAATGTTACATGGGATTATTCTCGGCCTTGCGCCTTTATCAGTTATGTTGGCCACGCGCCTTTGTTACTACTTATGTTAGCTATACGCCCTTGTTATTTCGACGATGTATGATTGGCCTAGCGCCTGTTTAAGAGCTACTTAATGAAAGCATTGACTTATGCCTTTTGTTTTTAGCATCATGACTTCTTCGTTACAAATGCATGTTAAACTTTTGATTAGCACGAAAACACTCTAGTAAATTACGAGCTCTCGAGTTAGGCCTCCAAGGTTCTCCGTGAACATAGCGCGAGACCGGGCAATTACACTCACATACGAGCCACACTTACATTAATTCGCGCTAACCTAACCAAAGTTTCTAACAACAATGCAATAATTGTAACTAAACAAATAAATGGCAAACATAATGCTAAATAGCGCAACGCAATAAGCACACAAGAAATAACAAAACATCATCGATTCATTTCAAAAAGCGCGACTGCGCGACAAGTTACATTCAGTTCTTAAAAGAAAATTACAAGGCACGAAGCCTATAAACACTAACTACTCATATCCATCACTACCATCATTGTCATCGTCATCATTCCCATCGCCATCACCATCACCTCCGGCTGGTTCTTCTTCGTCGGATAACTCCATAGTCTCTGGGGGTCCAGTATAGTCTTTAGCCACTGACACCAGTCATCATGCTTCAGCGCCTCTGCGACCAAATCCATCACAGGCAGTGATAGATGGTCATAGACCTTTTAAGCGCGGGCCAATGCAGCATCAGCCTGATCGGTCACTGAGCATTGACTAACATCAAACTCCTGTCCTAACGCCTCTTCAACATGCTGCGCACACTCTAGATAACCTCCAAGGTGACCAACCGCACGCGAGGCATCTATGAGAGCAGCAACAGCTCTGTCCAGCTCGGAAGCATTCAAGATAGAGTTGGCCATCTATAGTAAAGGCAATGGATAAGAAATAGGTTTTAACAAATAAAGCTTAAGTTAGGGAGGAGAACCGTACCAGGACTACTCCCCTACCGCGCATCCATTCAGCCTCAGAAGCCAGCGTGTCGACGATGCCTTGAACCTCGGAGTAATTGTTCTGCGCTACGTTGAGGGCAGATGTACTCACATCTCGCGCCTCTTCAGCCTTCTGTTTGGCCTCCTCAGCAGTAGCAGCTTTCACTCACTCAGCTTCAAGGTCAATCTCTAAGGACTCACTTTTGTCAGTTTGCTCTTGCAAACGACGTTTCAACTCTGCAATCTCCACGTCCTTAGCTGACAGGTCCTTACCCTTACTGGATACCTGCGCTTTCAGGTCAGCCTACAAAGGATAAAACAGACTTAGATAATTTGACAAGCAAAAAGCATAAAGACAAAAAGGGTCAACACTGATCGAACTTTAAAACACGTTCCCTATCGGTTTGCCCATCCTCGACCTTCCCTGTCAATTCAGCAACTTGAGCCTCGAGGTTAGTAATCTTGGCGCGAGCTGCATACATACGCTGATTATCCTTCTCACAAATTTTCTTCCACTCAGCACACTCCTTCGCCAAGAGATCTTCAGCAGCACGAAGCTTGCCCCTAAGGCCTTCATGGCCCCACTCCTCCGATTTCCTATCGGACTCAAACTTAGCCTTCTCTTCGGCAAACGTATCCTTAGCTTTTTCAAACTCCTTAAACTGCCTCACAAGGCGCTCACGGTACTTCTCCCACTCAGCCCGCTCTTTAACCATCGTGCGCCACTCACGCACGATCTGGTGATTGGCGGTGCGAGTATTGGCCTCTCCAACGACATAGGCTTGGTATAGCCCATCGTGAGTTCGCGCCCTTTGGCGGTTAACCTCACCAGGAGGGAATGAATTTAAGAACCAGTCATGACACGCACCAAACTCCAAGAAGGTATCCTTCTGCTTTAAACCCCAGGGAGCTTGGTGGGGAGCATTACCGCGCGCCTCCTCGGTATAGGTCTTGTAGTAAATATCGCCCACGGTATCCTTAGGACCGATAGGCTGTGGCATCGACCCTCCTGCACCTCCAGCCGCACCCGCGCCACCTGCAGCGATCGTAGCCTCCTTATGCGCAGTGCCAGCTGACCCCCCAGCAGCAGAAGTAACTTGAGCAGTTTGGGTGGGGGCGTCAACCTGCGTCTTGTCATGAAGGGGTTTAACAACCTCGGGTCCTTTCTTTTTCTCATGAAGGGGCTGGTCAAGCCCCGTGATATGGACGACCTCCGGACCCTGCGCTTTTTCATGAGCAATAGTAGCAGTGGCCCCGGTCTCCTTAGGGTCATCACCAACAGGCTTTTCAAAAGCCTTCTTTTTCTCTCTCTCCTTCTCTTTCTCAACAGCCTTGTCAACAGGCTTCTCAGTAGCCTTCTTCTTCTCCTTCTCAGCCTCTAACCCAGCAGTCTTGAAAGGCTTTATTGTAACCTTGGTCCTTTTCTGCGCCGGCTCTGGGGGGTCCTTAAACACAACACCCTTCTTTTCAGGGGTCTTCTTCTTGGTTTCTGCAGAAACTAAGTGTTAAAAAGAGTTGGCAACAAGGAAAACAAAAGGGTAGTCAAGAGACTAACATGGAGAGAATTTATAAAGGGATTACAGACTGCTCTGTTTTCCGATCACTGGGGCTTCCCCAGTCTTCTGCGCCACAGAAGTAACAGCCGTAGTTTCCTCCCTACTCCTCTTCCTGCTTATCAACTTCTCGGCAGGTTCTTCTTCCTCCTCCTCATCATCAACCGTGATGGAAGAGGGAGTAGCACAAGCATCTGGGTTCCGGGAACCCGCGCTGCCCGAACTCTTGGAACCAGCGGCGCCAGTCTTCTTTTCGCCTATATGCGACAAACCTTCAAGTGAATCACTGAGGACAACATAATCCTCCAAGTTACTCTGACGTAAGCGTAGAGTACCTTTATCAGCAGCACCAGCAGTCGCGCGGCTACTCCCGCCTTTCTTGCTGGTCAATTCAGCGCCTTTCTTCTTCTTGGTCGGTTTCTTCTTCTTCTCCTCAGGATCAATCCCAAGGTCGCGCAACACACCTGCAAAGATGTTAGACCACGAACTTAGCTCCCCATTGGAAGACCCTACAGACTCCTCGCTGGAAAGATAAAGAATCTCTTTCCCAGCGGAAGTCACAGTATGCAAGGGTCTGGGATTGGGAAGATGCGCACCTACTGTCGCCGTAGGAGGATTGCCGAAGGCTCCAGCTGGAGGATACAGAAATTGACCTTTGATGCAATCATACCAATACTGCTCCCCTGGCCCCAGCGGGCGCACCCCCATGGATCCACCAAATGTGGGGAAAGCAGCTTGATAGAGGTTTGCCTCTGCATTCAAACTGAACAATTAAGCGCAACTAAATTGTAAAAGAAATTAAAGAAGGATAACGAACCTCTATCTTGAAACTTCAACACTAGAACTTCGTTGCTCTCCGGTGGCCATTGGTCACTCATCTGCGCCGCAACAAGAACGCTTTCACCAAAAACTCGATTGGGTGTGGTAATAAGCTTCACATACCAGCCTTCTTTCTTTGGAATCGCCAGTTCTTCCTTCTCGATCGTGTCCGGCACGCGGAAGATCATCGCAATCGGCATTACCTCCTCCCTAATAAAGAAGAACTTCTGTTTCCAATCATGGAAACTCTTGGGTGGATTCAGAAGTATCTTCTTGGCAGAGGCCCAGTTGTCGAAGGAGTAGAATCCCATGTTTCTAATAAGTTGATAGAATACCCGAAATTTATCCACTGTGGGCTCTACATCATGGGCTCGGCATAAAAATTCAAAATGTCTCACCCTCACCATACCGGGTGGACTCATCTGTGAGATATGAAACCCATAATACTGAAGAATAATAGCCATAAACTCAGTTGCCGGCAACCGGAAATTACCTTGCAGAAAGAAATCTTCAAAGAGTGTGATGTACCACGGCGGTGCATGGCGGCCGTCTGGTTCTGGCCGGGGTATCGAGCATCCCACTCCGGTGGGAACCGGAAGCCTCTTGTAATCTGTTCAAACAACCCCAGGTCCCATTTGAGAACACGGAGGGGACCTTCGTCACTTGGGTTTTCTTCTTGGGGAGTTTCTTCAACCATGGATATTCAAGTGGAAGCTCTGAATATTCTTCGGAAAAATTGAAGAACTTTGAATATCTTCTAAAGAAACTTGAAGATCTGCTACTGAACACTCAAAGATTTGAAGATTCAAAGAAGATATGGTGAGAATAAAGCAACGGAAGCAAAAGATTGTGATCTGCTCTCCCATCTCATCGACTATATATACTCATCGCATTTAATGCGACGAGTAGACGTGCCGGAATCACCGCGCGCGTATCCAATCAGCAACTGCCACGTATATCACAATTCCCGGAGTGACGGTTACCACGTGCGCGTGGACCTCACTTGACTGACGGAAAGCTGAACCGTCAAGGACAACTTGATGACGGCCGTGTCAGCAGTCAACTCAAACATTGCCATCAACGACATTTTTCACCAACCTGTCAGAATTCAAAAATCGAGAGTTTTCACGCTCAAATTTACTACAAACTTCATGCAGAAGTTACCCAGGCTGCGCAACATTCACAAATACCCAATACACATGCGCGCTTACATTCAAAAGCAAAGAATATTTCCAACATGTGAATCTGGTAGTCGCGCCATAGTAACTGACAAACAGTTACACGCGCATGACCCACCGAGATCTAGCAAGATCTAGCAAGCATTTTTTTCAAGCACAACACTTCCTTTTTTCTAAGTCCAGAGCTCCAACCACTCACTTCGCGCGTGATGCAGCACTGGACTGGGGGGACTTGAAGGGGTATGGTCCCAAAAATACCGCGCAGACCATTCTGGTCGCGCTTTGGACCATACTCCTTAATCACTTCGGTGATCAGCCTTTAGTCCCCGTGCGGGGTGATCAAGCAGAGCATGGTCTCGCGCAAGGTCAAACCAAGAGATAACCGTAGATTCTATACTTGGCATTCTGAATAAGGACCTTCACCTCCTACAACCCCGCACAGGCTACTAACGTGCTTAGCAAGGGTCGCGCAGGATTCAAAGAGCAAGGCCACTTCAGAAGGTACTAAAGGTACAAGTGGCAGAAGGGCAAGCCAATCAGCGTCCTCCAGGGTGTGCTCCATCGTGCTCCACGATCGTCTGACGTGCAAGAGACAGAAAGTACACAAGGACGCCTCTGTGGCACCAATCAAGGGGCGGCGACACCTGCCCCATGATCTCCACTTACCTGCTGATGGCAGAGGGACAACAAGGCCGACAACTAAGACACGTGGCTCCAATCAAGGTGCGCCAGCACCGAAGATCTTCTAGAAGACACTAACGGTCGATACAAGTGAGACAAATAGCATATCCTCTATGTTTTCGCCTTCCGTCCCAAGGTCCATCAGCCCATCTCCTCTTACACCTCTCTGGCTATAAATAGAGACCTCAGTTCACAGGTTTAAACATTCTATTCTCTCTACTCTTACTCTTAACACACAATTATCTCCTCAAAGCAGATACTTATTCTCACGCCGGAGCCTGGTTAAGAGGGAAACCCCCATATTCCCCTCTTAACGAGCTAACGGTGTTCTGTTTTGCAGGATCATCAAGCCCAAACCGAAGCTCAGAAAGTTTAGAGAAGATTAACCACTATGAAAGGAACATAAACCAAACTAATCAATCCTAGAATTAGTTCAGTGTTTCTTCAGGGAGAGAAGTGGTTTACCAAGGGATACCTTTAAAGTGAACCAAGCACCCCTATTTATAACCAGAACAGAGCACCGGCCACGGCCCCGTGTCCACTGGGTACGGCCAGTGGCCAGTCTTCTTCTTTTCCTTCATTAATTGGAGCTGTCAGCAGAGGGCCCCACATGACCCCATGTCTTATGGGCACGGCCCCGTGGTCAACTCTTCATTTTACTATCAAGATTCAACAAATCTAAGAGTTGACCATGCCCCATGGTGAGCTGGGCACGGCCCCGTGGTGGGCGTAGAAGCTTCTGCAGCTTTTGTCTTGTTGTGTCAGGGTTGACCACGCCCCATGCCCGGCTGGGCACGGTCCCGTGGTCAGTTTCTGTATTCTTGTTTTTTCTTTGGGAGATGCTTCTGAGGGGTCGGGCATGTCACGTTATTCATTCTTCTTGTTTTTATGTTGGTTTTGGCTGCTTATTTGTTCCTTTTGTTCTTTTAAGCTCATTTGGTCCTGTAAATTCAAAAGGAAGAAAGAAACGCGCTTTTTCCAACACTAGTACTAAAAATGGTTGGTTTTATGCCTCAATTGATGTAATTTATATGTTGCATTTTGCACACATCATTTACACATTTAATCAATTTAACCAATTGTGGACATATTGAGGACGATGTGTAATTTAATTGGGGGGGTGGGGGAGGGGGGGACTTGAATAACTTGAATATTTTTTTTCCTAAAAACGAGCCTAACACAAAACTCTACTTGGAACCGCTAAAACACCCCAAATCTTTTTCAAAAATTTCTTTTTATTTATTTTTTGTCTTGTTTATAGTTTTAGTTAAAAAAACAAGTTCTAAAAATTTCAAGTTATTATAAATTTACAATCTATAGTGTCATGATAAAAAAGGAACTACAAAAGAAAAATTCATAAAAAGGCATGACAAATTTTTAAAATTTGATTGTATATATACTTTCACATTTTTACACCTTTTCCCACAAAATTGTGAGTTTTGAGCCTTTAAGGAGCATCCAATATCATATCTATACTAAATGCTCATTCTTCATTTCTTGTGTGAATAGCCCGTACGGTTCCTACAAATCTAAAACTTCACAAGACAATACATTCACAATCCTTACCGACTAATCCAAGTAAGTATATGATTGAGGCATTAGAACTTTAAACCTTTTTCCTTTTCACTCTTATTTTCTATTTTTATCTCCCCACAAAAACACAAAAACTCCTTCAGTCAACCCCTTTGAGCCTAAAACCTTTTCATTTCAAAACCCACAACACACCATCACCCCAAAACCATCTTTTTACTTTTACACCTTTTATTTTAGTGGAAATCGGTTCTTTTGAAAACGAAATAGCATGCGACTTTATTCAAAAAAAAATCTCTTTTGTTGCTTGAAATAAATAAGCAAATCTACTGCTTATAAGTGGGAATGGCAATGGGCCGGGTATTGGCAATCCCAAGCCCATACCCGGTTGTAATTCTTTGTCCCATACCCGGCCCGTTACCCGCCGGGTATTTGTCGGGTAATTACCCATCGTGTATCGGGTATACTCGTAGGTTTTAGGTGTACGCGTTAATTTGTTAAAAATATTGAGACTCCTATGTGCATTTTTTACTCTAATGTTTATATAATTTAGGGGCTGTTTGGCAACATCTGAACCAATAAGTGCTGAATGAATAAGAGGTCTGAATGGGTAAGAGGGTCTGAATGGGTAAGTGCTGAACCAGTAAAGTGCTGTTTGGTTCCATATCTGAATGACAGTGTAAAATGACATTTTTACCCCTCCCCACAAAATAAACCTTTTATAGATTTTTTTTCTATAAAACCCAATCATCATCATCATTCATCAGTATTCATCATCCCCCCACCCCCACCCCCTTCCCCTTTCTCTCCATACCTGCAACACCGCCCCTTATTCTCTACACACACACATACACTGAATTTAGAGAGAGAATCGAAGAGAGATAGAGAGAACCAGAGATAGAGAGAGCCGGAGAGGAGGAGGAGGCCGGCCTGGTGGCGCGACACGGCGGCGCACGGAGGTCCGACAGCCGCACCCGGTGATGATGATGATCGATGAAGATGAAGATGTTGATGAGATGATGATGATCGATGAAGACGACGATGTTCGATGATGGGATCGATTAGGGTTTGATTTGGGGGTTTCGGAGATGGTGGAGGTGCAGGTGGCGGAGATGGTGGAGGTGTTGGCGGAGATGGTGGAGGTGGTGGCGTCGGTGACGATGATGATGATGATGGAGATGGTGTCGGAGGTGGTGTCGGAGTTGATGATGATGATGATGGAGATAGTGTCGGAGGTGGTGGAGGTGGTGTCGGAGGTGGAGGTGGTGGCTGTGGAGAACTCGTGAAGAAGAAGGAGCAAAGGGCATACAAGTCCAATTTTCATTCAGAGATGAGAAGTAGCTGAACCATTCAGAGCTGAATGGTTCAGTTCAGAGGTGAAGTTTTTGTGAACCAAACAAGGATACCTCTGTCCGATTAAGAGGTTTACCTCTGAATGAAGCCATTCAGAGGCAACCAAACAGGCCCTTACTATTTTAATAACTACAATAAAGGAAAATATGACCAATAACATACATATATACATACATATCATATTCAGATGTATATTTGAAACATATATCTACATAATTAACTAATTAAGGTACTACTACTAATTTGGAACTCATAATGTCAATTTAAGTATTTTTCATTTAATAAAAAACTTGACACGAAAAATAGTAGTATTAATCGGGACCCAAGTAATCTCCCTATCAACTTGAAATTTGTTTAGAAAATCGCAAAAATAACTCGCATTTTTAATCGCATATAAACAACATAATTAAACATAAAATCTTGTATTTGTATGTTGAATTCTTGAAGACAAACAATAGAGCAAAATCTATGAATAATAAATAAGTGTATTTACTTAAGTTTATATGAATGGAAAAGTAAATTTAAATGAAATATACTTTTCGGGTATTATTCGGGTAAATGGCCCAAGTATCGGGCGGGTATCACTAAATCCCATACCCGTACCCATACCCGAATTAATATTTTTAATCCCATACCCAGCCCATACCCGTCAGGCTTCGGGTATACCCGGCCCATATGTTTCGGGTTTCGGGTATACCCCTCGGGCTCAGACTTTTTTGTCATCCCTACTTATAAGTACTCATTTAGTTCATAAAGTCACCAATAAAATTTTCAAAAGAAAAACCGACTTTTTACGCCTTTAGCCACTTTCAAATAAAACTACCATACCCTTAACCAAAAACCTACACTTTCAAAGTCCTCTTGATATTTACAAAGATTAAGTTAAAAAAAGGAGGAGATTTGATTTCTTGTCAAGCTTATGGTAAGAGTAAGTTACATACCGAGACCGATCGTTTCACTTTATACATCTTCGACCGAGTGTTGAGTGATCACCTGTGAGGTATGTGAATGTATATATCAATGATTTCATAACCGGACTGGATATCGAGCCGGACGCCTTACCAGTTCACTGGTCGAACCGGTCAGACCGGATTTAAGAACCGGACAACGTTATAAATAATATAAATACTTATAAATATAGAAAATAGCAGATAGTGTTAAATTTGGATGTTCTTGAAGGTTATAAACTGTTTTTATTAAAACCTTGAGGGTGAAATATACCATAGTTATATTTGTTAAGGGGCTAATTAAGAATATTTTTTAACCTAAATATCTAAAATATACATTTAGAGAGAGAAGACAATGTCAGCCGCCACTCATCTCTATTTATCCTCTCAAATTTTTCTTTGTAGATTGAAACTTCTGGTGAAAATATCAAACGAAATCCGCAAATGTTCACATTCTAATGCCTCATCAGATGTGGATGTAGCTAAAACTGAGTAGTTGAGAAATGTAAACGACGACGAAACAAGGTTTGATGTTTCCCGGTCCAACCACTTTTCTTACCGGTTTTCCGGTTTAACCGGCGGCCACCGGTTGGCCGGCCGGCTATCCTCAAAATCGGTCTGGCAGCCTCAACCGGACCGGCTATGCCTAAGGTCCTCGGTCGAACCAGTCAGACCGGCCAGTCCGGTCCGGGCTTCAAAACAGTTGTATATATATAGCCTAATGAAATTTTAAAATATATGTTATGCTTAAAAATATTTATTTTTCTTAAAAAGTTCTAAATAAATCATGACGAATAGAATCGTAAATAAAATAAAAGCAATAATAAATAAAGAACTTGGATTCCCGACACTCTATACACAAGACCCTAAACTTCTCTTCTACCCATTCCATTTGGGAGTGTAAGCAATGATAAAGAGTTTTGCTTGAGGACAAGCAAAGATTCAAGTGTGGGGGTATTTGATATACGCCAAATGCAACATATAAATTATATCAAATACGGTATAAAAACAATCATTTTCAGTACTAACGTTGGAAAAAGTGTGTTTCTTTGTTTACTTTTGATTTTTAGGATTAAAAGAGCTTAAACGAACAAAAGGAACAAATTAACGAAAAAAACCAACATAAATACGAAAAAAGAAGTTGACACACTATACCGACTCTCCAAGCACGACAAGGGACACAGGGTCGTGTCTCCTAAGCATGGGTCGTGGTCAACTCTCTGATTTGCAAATTTGGATTCATACAGCAAGTACAAGGGCAATGGGGTCGTGCCGTTGATACACTCATTCGTGTCTTTACGGTCTATATAAAGCATGTTAACTGCCCGGAAGGGGGTTAGAAGGGTGGTTTGGGTAAAGTTCTTGCCTCGTTTAGTGTATAGATTATGCGAGGACCTGATTCAAGCTTATTAGGACTTACTTTAAGGCAGATAGCATCAAATCAGGGGAAGTAAGAACGGCTTGTAATCCCTTATAAACAAACTAGTATTAAAGCTTTAAACCGGCCTTGCGGGAGTGTATCCCTGCTGATTCGGACCAATATGGCCGAGGCTAACGTTGCCTCCAAAAGAGGGACATGCCACATTTTGCATTAATAACTTACTTAATTATCTTTCAATAATCTAGCCTTGCCAGACTGTATCCCTGCTAACTCAGACTAATATGGCTGAGGGTAGCGTTGCCTCCAAAAGAGGGGCATACCACTATAACTAAGATAATCTCTTAAAAAACCCAAAGTACGGAAATCATCAAAGGATACATAAAAGATGTGACGGAACTAATTGGTTCTTTCTTGTTTATTTGTTTCTTTTATTAATTTAGTTTCTTTCTTTTTTTATATGTTTAAAAACTTTTTTCTCAAAATTTGGGTCGATTAAATGTTGACGATAAACCGGTATTAAAAGCTCTTGTGTTCTTGGACGACCTCGGTATCTTACCATCACTACACTATGCCAACGATGGGTGCACTTGCCCTAACGTGTTGTAGAGAGTGATAATTTATATCGTGTTTAATAAATATAAAGCATGATAAAAGAGTAAAAAGTACTTAAAAATACATTAAAAAATCCGTACACGCTCCACATCACATCACTTGGTATCCATAATACCAAAACAACAATTCCATTACCATTCGTCGCCCCAGCAGCAGCAGCAGCAGCAGCAGCAGCAGCAGCAGCAGCAACAGCAGCAACAGGATCCTTCAGGGGATTCACACTTTGTGGCAGTTACCCCGCCACCACCACTACCTCAGCAACAACCTCCTGAGCCACCGAGGCGAAGGAGAACAAATGCACGGATGTCCATGCAAGGAAGAGGAGTGCATATCAGCACCCCGCAACCATCGAGTGGCAGCCACTACCCGCCACTCCAAGAAGATCAGCACATGGGGGGACCTTCAAACCCCGTCCCAGAAGTAAACTCCGCGCATGGCGCGTCACCACCATTGGGTTTTGGTAACCCAATTCCCAGGTACACTGGCCCAGCGACATATAATCCCTTTGAGCTGCCGGCTCACACCCACTATAATTATGTTGAGGTCGACCCGTATTTGGTGGCAGCGAACTACAACGCTCTCAACCCCGAAGGGCCATACGGAGCTCCTTGGGGAGTTGGGTACCCAGCTTATGGGTACCAGCAACCGCCGCCTCTCCAACCTCCGCAACAGCATCAGCCGCAGTCGCAGCTGCCACAGTTTTCCCCGCCAGAACGAGAAGAAATTCTTCAAAGATTGGACCACGTTGAGCGTCAGGTTCACAGAGATTGCAAGGAACGACAAGGCTTCTTTAAGGGATTAGCAGGTTTAATAAAAAGAAAGAGCAAGAAGGACCATTGAATCCTTCAATTGTTGGTTGTATTTCCTTGTTTTTAGTTGAGCCCCTGCGTGGGCCTATCTTTCTGTTTTAACCCCTACGTGGGTATTTTTTATTGTTAAGCCCCTGCGTGGGCAAGTCTTTTGTTTGACCCCTGCGTGGGTTTGTTTGTTTAAGCCCCTGCGTGGGCATGATTAATTCTGTAGAAAGTCCCGTTTAGGGCAGACTCGTATTTTAAATTCATGTGGTGAAATGGTTAAAATTTAAATTTTTATTTTTATATGCATGAACAAAAAAAATATAAAATAAATAATAACAATATTTTTACAAGATCTATCATTATATTAAAATGATAAAATCTAAAAAGGACAAGACCTAGCCATGTGTCATCATAAGACAGGGCCAAGATGGTAGTTCCATAATTAGATTCAGATCCACATTAACATCTCAAATTAGGACTGTTCTGCGTTAATTATTAAAAGAATCTTAAAGGTAAAACCTAGTCTATATGTCGTTGCAGACATGGCCAAGATGGTAGAACCTACACAAAAGATTCCATTTCTTGTTAACATCTGAAAGAACGATAACATTCATGACAAACTGTGATGCGATAAAATCACATAGGTCATCTTTTAATTGGGTTATTTTAAATTCCCTTATTTAAATAATCATCCCTTAAGGATGAAGTGCCTACGGGCTATAACTAATGTCCTTGGGACTAAAGACAGTAGTAGCCTATGACTCCCTGTCTAGAAAAAGGCAATAAAATTTTATTAAAGCCTTAATGCCTTGACTCCGTAAAAGTCTTGGTTTATAAATTGAATTTGTCTGTATGACTATGCTCTTTTTTTGTGCTATTATTAAATTATACTATAGGATTGTAATAAAGGTCCAGAGAATATTTAAATAATTAACAAATTAACCAAAATGGTTATTAAAACCATGGTTAATAAATCATAAAATACTGTAAAAGCTTCTAAATAAACCTTGCCCATTAATTTCTATATGTAGCAAATTGAAGCTACATGGCTAGGTCAGAAGAAGGAAACAGTCATTCGGTGGAAAACCATGAAAATACTAAGATACATGTGACCGGTGCCGAGCTGCAAGCATTAGTAGATAATGCTGTTACAAGAGCTATAGAACGGCAATATAATGAATCTAGCGGGACTCGGAGTAGGACCCTATCCACACCGCACTCCAAACCTAAGACCCAATCGGAGGCTCATAGCAAGCCACCCTCTAAGAAAGAGGAACCAAAGAAAGATGATGACCGACATTCATCTAATCAAAACAGTGTTCCATCAAAAAGGATTGTGTTTGATGATAAACCTCGTACCAAGTCCTGTACCTATAAGTACTTTGTTTCCTGCAAATCCCGGGATTTCACTGGGGAGAAAGGAGCAATAGATTGTATGACCTGGTTGGATGAGATGGACACGGTAGTTGACATCAGCGGTTGTGCTGAAAGGGATGTAGTGAAATATGTATCCCAATCGTTCAAGGGAGAGGCACTAGCATGGTGGAGGTCTCTCATTCAAGCTGCTGGAAAGATTCCGCTCTACAATTTGTCATGGGATTAATTAGTTGCTCTCATTAAGGAGAATTATTGCCCGCAGCATGAGGTTGAAAGAATTGAATCATATTTCTTATCGTTGGTGATGAAGAATTTAGATTGTCAAGCTTACCTCACCAGTTTCAATACCCTGTCTAGGCTGGTTCCGTATCTCGTAACCCCGGAACCCAAAAGGATTGCTCGCTTCATTGGGGGTCTAGCCCCAGAAATCAAAGCCAGTGTTAAGGCGTCCAGACCTGCTACTTTTAGGTCAGCAGCTGATCTATCTATGTCTCTTACCTTGGACGCGGTCAGGTTAAGATCGCTAAGAAACATTGATGCTGAGAAAAGGAAGCGTGAGGATGATAACTCACGGCGATCAGATAAGAGACATAAGGGAAACAATGACCACAAGAAGGGTTCTGGAACCAAGAAAGATGGTCATCAGTCGGGAGATAAACCCAAGTGTAAAATCTACAAGAAGCAATATTTCGGGAAGTGCAGATATGAGTCGAAATCCCAGTCACAGCCTAGGGCATGTGGGATTTGCAAGTCTTCTGAGCACAAGACTGTAAGAAAATCAAGGATGCTACGTGCTATAGCTGCAATGAAAAAGGGCATATCAAGTCCAACTGCCCAAAACTTGCAAAGAAGACTGAGGATGGGAAAAAGACCAATGCTAGGGTCTTCAGGATGGATGCAAAGGAAGCTGTCCAGGACGACAATGTGATCACAGGTACCTTCCTCATAAATGATGTCTATGCAAGAGTACTTTTTGATTCAGGAGCTGATAAGTCATTTGTAGATAATAAGTTTTGCAAATTGCTGAATTTACCTGTTAAAACCCTGAGTGTGAAATATGAGGTAGAATTAGCTGATGGTACCTTAGAAACCGCGTCGACCGTGTTAGATGGATGTGTTATATCCACTAGGAACCACTCCTTTCCATTGTCTCTACTTCCTTTAAAGTTAGCCGGTTTCGACATCGTTTTAGGCATGGACTGGTTATCTCATAACCAGGCCCAGATCATTTGCAACAAGAAGAAAGTGGTGATTAAGACTCCGTCTGGTGAGCCACTCACCATTCAAGGAGACACCCAGTATGGGCTGCCCGAGCAAGTGTCTATGCTCAAGGCCTCTAGGTGTTTGAAGAAAGGTTGTGTCATCTACATGGCACAAGTGACCATTGATGAGCCGAAGCCTAAGATAGGGGATATCCCCATCATTTCTGAATACCCCGAAGTTTTCCCTGAAGAACTACCTGGTTTACCACCAGATAGACAAGTAGAATTCAGAATTGACATCATCCCTGGAGCAGCGCCTGTTGCGAGAACGCCTTATAGGTTGGCACCAACAGAGATGAAGGAATTGAGGACACAACTAGATGAATTGCTAGCCAAAGGTTTCATTAGACCTAGTTCGTCTCCTTGGGGAGCGCCAATTCTATTTGTCAAGAAGAAGGATGGATCGATGCGTCTGTGCATCGATTACCGTGAGCTTAATAAGGTCACTATCAAGAATAGGTATCCTTTGCCCAGGATCGATGATCTATTCGATCAACTTCAAGGGGCAAGCTACTTCTCCAAGATCGATTTGAGGTCAGGCTATCATCAATTGAAGGTTAAGGATGAAGATGTACACAAGACTGCATTTAGGACTCGTTATGGTCATTACGAGTTCATAGTGATGCCTTTTGGGCTCACTAATGCACCTGCCGCATTCATGGATCTCATGAATCGCGTCTGCAAGCCTTACTTGGATAAATTTGTCATCGTTTTCATCGACGACATTCTCATTTACTCGAAAAGCCAAGCTGACCATGAGAAGCATCTCCGTTGCATTCTGAAACTGCTTCATCAAGAAAAACTCTATGCCAAATTCTCGAAGTGTGAATTCTGGCTTCGTGAAGTCCAATTCCTTGGACATGTTGTTAGTGAGCGTGGTATCCAAGTGGATCCCGCTAAAATTGAAGCTATTATGAACTGGCAAGAGCCCAAGACACCTACGGAGATTCGCAGTTTTCTAGGACTGGCAGGTTACTATAGGCGATTTATTGAAAACTTCTCAAGAATTGCAGCACCCCTGACTCTACTCACCCGCAAGAATAGCAACTTTGATTGGGGGCCTAAGCAGCAAGAATCTTTTGATATTTTGAAGCAGAAGTTGAGCAACGCTCCTGTATTGACGTTGCCTGATGGAATTGATGAATTTATAGTATATTGTGATGCATCGCACACCGGAATGGGCTGTGTGCTTATGCAGAAAGGCAAAGTCATTGCCTATGCTTCACGGCAGTTAAAGGTGCACAAAAAGAATTATACCACCCATGACTTGGAGTTGGGTGCCGTTGTATTTGCACTAAAACTGTGGAGACATTATTTGTATGGAACCAAGTGTATGATCTATTCTGATCAAAAGAGCCTTCAACACTTGTTTAATCAGAAGGATTTAAACATGAGGCAGCGACGTTGGATGGAAACTTTGAATGATTATGACTGTGAAATAAGATACCATCCAGGCAAGGCAAATGTGGTAGCCGATGCCTTAAGTCGAAAGGAAAGAGTGAAGCCTATAAGGATCAATGCCAAGAGCATTGAGATAAAGAACAGTTTGAACGAAAGGCTGTTAGCTGCACAGAAAGAAGCTGTATTGGAAGCTAACTATCCTGAAGAAAAGCTAGGAGTAACTGAGGAGCAGTTATCCTATAGTAAGGACGGAATCCTGAGATTAAATGGACGAATTTGGGTTCCAGTTTATGGAGGACTTCGGGATGTTATCCTCCAGGAAGCCCACAGTTCCAAATATTCTGTTCATCCTGGAGCTGATAAGATGTACCAGGATCTAAAGGCAAGCTATTGGTGGATAGGTTTGAAAAAGTCTATAGCTTCCTATGTAGCTAAATGTTCGTGCGCGCAAGTCAAAGCTGAACACCAAAAGCCGTCAGGTTTGCTACAACAACCTGAACTTCCCACATGGAAGTGGGAGATGGTGACAATGGATTTCATCACCAAGTTGCCAAAGACCAGGAAAGGAAATGATACTATATGGGTAATAGTAGATAGACTGACTAAGTCAGCACATTTCCTACCCATTAAGGAGACTTATAGCTCCGACATGTTAGCCCAATTGTACGTAGATAAGATTGTATCTCTGCATGGCGTTCCAGTGTCAATTATCTCTGACAGAGATACCAGATACACATCACATTTTTGGAAAAGTTTCCAACAGTCTTTGGGCACGCGCTTGAATTTTTGTACGGCTTACCACCCTCAGACGGACGGACAAAGTAAGCGTACCATCCAAACTTTGGAAGACATGCTTCGTGCATGTGTGATTGATTTAGGTGGTAGTTGGGATAACCACCTGCCATTGATTGAGTTCTCCTACAACAATAGCTACCATACAAGCATTAAGGTTGCACCTTTTGAGGCACTATACGGTAGAAAATGCAGAACTCCTATTTGTTGGGCGGAAGTAGGAGAAGTTCAATTATCAGGACCTGACTTAGTCTTTGAAACAACGGACAAGATTGTCCAGATTCGCGACCGCCTGAAAGCTGCCAGGGATAGGCAGAAAAGCTACGCAGATTTAAAGCGTAAACCTCTGAAATTCAAGGTAGGTGACAAAGTGTTGCTTAAAGTATCACCCTAGAAGGGAGTGATGCGGTTTGGTAAAAAAAGGTAAGTTAAGCCCAAGGTACATAGGACCATTCGAGATCATCGAATGTGTAGGATCAGTGGCTTACAAGTTGAACTTGCCTGAAGAGCTCAGTGGTATTCACAATGTATTCCACGTCTGCAATCTGAAGAAATGTCTAGCTGATGAATCGCTAGTCATACCACATACAGATGTGCACATAGATGAGAGCTTGAAATTTGTGGAAAAACCTTTGTCGATTGAGGATCGACAGGTAAAGAAGCTTCGAAGGAAGCATGTACCTATTGTAAAGGTCAAATGGGATGCCCGCAGAGGTCCCGAGTACACGTGGGAGGTGGAATCCACAATGAAAGATAAATACCCTCATTTGTTTCAATAAATCTCGAGGTCGAGATTTCTTTTAAGGGGGTAAGGATGTAACACCTCGTAAAATCATACCCAATAAAATAAAGACACGTGTCATGTAATGCAAACGTGTTATGAAAACGGATCCAGATAAAGATGTACGGTAGGATTTAAAAGTGTCGACACGTTAGCTTATACCTCTGAGCGACCTATTAATAAATCCCTAACCATGATATATTTAATCAACATCTCAAATTATGCAAATAAATCTGGTTATCCTAAATAATAAATTGATTATAACCTAAGATATGAATCCAATGTGAATTCTTGGTATTTTCGACATTTAAAACTTCCCACAAGATCCAAAAGGTGTAAGTGCATGCAAAGCATGCAAAGACTGACTTCATGGTCCCTCTACTGAAAAGGAAAGCACGAGATTCGGAGTTACAAGGTTGCATGGTCAAAACTTCAAAGTTGCAAATATTTTTGTCTTCTGGTAAAGGCTTACGGACCGCAAAGATAGACCCTTACGGTCCGTAAGATAGCAACTGGGCGATGGTTTCTGAAAGTCGGTTATGGACCGCAAGACCAAGGGCTTACGGTCCGTAAGAGGCGCTTACGGTCCGCAAGGATTGTAGCTTACGGTCCGTAAGACCGTCGTTGGCAGCAGGTTTTGGACAGTTGCCTGTTCAGCCTGTTGCACCGCCTTACTTGAGTGGTATTCGAATACTGAGGCTCCTGCAACTGGTTTTGGCATCATAGGGACACCTGGGATGATCTTGCAACACATGTAGACTATTTTGGCATGATCTTGTGCATTTGGGTTCAATATATAAGGGAATGAAGTTGCAACCATTTTATTCACTTCATTCAAACTCACTTCAACTGATCTCTGGAGCTCTCTGGACAGCAACCAACTTCTCTTAGGATCCATAAGCATACTTAGGACTCTTGTAAGCGTCCTTAATCTTTTTTAATTCAGTTTAGCTTAGTTAATTATCTAAAAGTCAAACCGTCATAATTAAGGTTTGACTTCTAGATTAACTAAAATTTGTTCAGTCAAATCTCGAATTAAACGTACCTATAAGTAGGTAATTATGTGGGTAATAAACCCTTAAAAGGGTACTCTCTGATTCCCACTCTAACTATGTCAATTGTCGGGTCAAACTTGATATTAAAAAGTCAACAGAAAGTTAAAAATCGAATTAATGCATAATTAGCAATATAGAAGCTATGCAACCTGTTTTATCATTAATATAACTTGGTAATTGATGTAAGAACATGTCTAAACATGTTCACCCCGACAATTTTCAGTTTAGGCTCGGTTCGGAACCGAAAGGCGCATAGTTTGACTTTTGCATTGACTTTCAATTCTGACCCATTGTAGCATGTTTTAGATATGCTTTAGAACCCTATTAGGACCAGGTTTCATGTTAGTATAACCCTCTGTGATTATACACCTTGGTTCAATAGTAATCAGATTCGTATGCATGTTCCCGTTAATTGCCTAAATGTTGACTATTATGCCCTTTTCCACCTTAAAATATGATTTTTAAAAAAGTAAAAGAGTAGACACCTTAGTTACTGTTTTATAAACTTGTACCTAAAATTTGACATCAGTTTGAGGTCTAGATTTAGAAAGTTTTTGTGAATTAAATGACATAATTAGCATATAGCATATCTAAACCCAATTTTTGATATCAAACTTTATACCTACTGATATAAAATAATATTTTGGGATTTTTGGAGATTTTTATTTATTTTTAGGCTGAGCATAACTTAGAGTTCTAAGCTTAATTCGGTAATTGCCGGTTTTGCCCTTTTGGGCTATAAAATGAGTTTTACAAATCCTTTTGACCCCAAACCTTTTTTGCTACTAATCTAATATGATAAATAAATTATTTTGAGCCTTCTGGAATAATAAAAATATCATCTTTCCTTTCAAAACCCGGAAATGGCTCCAAATCGCCTTCTTAAGCGTTTTTAACGCATAGTATGTACTAAAACTACTTTAAACATATAAGGTTGGATACCTACTGATATTTTCAGTAAATTTTTATATATTAACAATAAGCAAAAGTTTCAAACTCAGATTTCCAGCTTTGACCTTTTAGGCTTATGTGAAATTACCAAAATGCCCCTTCGGTGCATAGTATGGTTATAATTAATAAATTTCACATCTATATGATACCCTACTGTTATAACTTATTAAATTAAGTATATTTACTAGATAAATCAGACCTGTAACTCAGATTACCAATTGGACTCTTTTATAACCTTTTAAATGACCAAAATGCCCTTACGGGGCATAGTTTGGGTTTAAAATCATTTTGGGCATAATAGAAGATATCTTACTGATGTCACAACATATTTAATGCATATTAACTTAGGAAACTTGTATATGATTCATTTGGTTACTCGTTACGCACTATTCGCGTTCGGATCGGCTTATGTAACTAGTTTGCATATGTTAGCCGAAACGGGTCAAACCATATCATTATTGTCTCAAAATCCAGAATGTGTTTAAGTTACCCATATTAAACAAGCATACAAGCTTGTGGGGTCAAAACCACATTCCAAACCGGTCTTCGCTTTATCATGCGTTTGAACCGTGTCTTCCTTTTGAAAACTAACCGGTCTAAGTCTAAGCTTAATTAAAGACCCGTTAGGATTCTAATAGGTTATTAAAAACCTTCGTTCCAGATTTAGGAGCCCAGTAAAAGCTATCTGTACTTGCTGAATTGATATACGGCTGGGATTGAATTTATATTTAGCTCAGGTAAATACTTTTAACTTATTTTCCCTATACGGGCTTGGGGTACGGTATATAAAATACCGTTTGGTCGGGCATTGAATCTTTAATTGTATGAAAGTTAAACCATTGAAATGTCCTGTTTGAAAATGTTTTGTTTGCTTAAAGCCTTTGGGGGGTTAATGACCATGTCCTGGATATCCTTGGCATCATTTTACGAAATGGCCACGACCTAAGCACGAGGTGTAGGCGTACACCCGTCAGTGCCTAAATAAATAATGTGGTGTGTCTATTGATCTTTAACCCGGCACGAACCGGGCTACTGAACGCATAAGAAACATGTAATTCTTTTACAAGTATTATATTCAAATAATTATCCCAAGTTATAAAAAGTTTTGTGCCATGTGCATCCAAACCAATTTTTAAACCTTTTTTAAAATGAGTCAGTTAAATTGTATTTACCAGTGTAAACTGTCGTATTTTCCCAAAAAGGTTAAGTGCAGGTACTACTCGTAATAGGCTGGCCTCTCCTTAGCATCAATAGAGTCTCGTAAGCTTGGATGCATTTAAGTCTGTTGAACAAGTTTCCTCTTTATTTTGATTCGCCTGTGGATCTATTTTAACTGTGTTGTGATACTTAAATATTACACTTTTATTCAGTTGAAATAATATCTATCTTTTGCTTCCGCTGTGCATTTAAATATTGTGTTGTTTGACTATGATGATATCAACTACGTCACGATACTCCCCACCGGGCCCACCGGTAATACGTGGAAATATCGGGGTGTGACAGGTTGGTATCATAATACCAAAACAACAATTCCATTACTTACATGCCTACTAAATTAAATTCACACAACCATTAACAAGTGATTTTCTTTGACTGGATCCGCTAGCCCGCAAGTAGCCTCATAAGTAATGATGTGATTATCCCTCTAATAGATAGAGTCATGACGCTTATGGTAATTGCCAAACCAGGTAAGGGTGTTAGCACAACATATATACCTATGACAAATGCGATTGTCATTGCGACCAAAGCCACTGTTGTAAGAAGATACATCTTCTTAACTTTCCCATCAACATACTCTTGTTCATCTAGCCAAAGTCCATCATAATGATTGCGATATAATAGTATTTCAATGTAACTTAGTAGAGAACAACAAGAAAAAGAGAATGCTATAGCATTAGTCACAATGAATGCTTGGAAGGATGGGTCTCTAAGTAGAAAGGGTGTGCCTTCTTTGAAGCCATCGCTACTCTCAAGACCCCTTGGCATTGTAAAAGCAGCTGCAAAACTTGTTGTTGCTATAAGAGCAGCTACTACAATAAGACTGTCCACAATCAGAAAATGTTTTTCCGTTTGTTTTTCTTTTGCTTCGGATTGTATTTCATTAGGAGATAAGGCACTTGCTGTATCATGTACGCAACTAATATCCATAGTTATGTCCTGAGAAAGATTAGCGATTTAAATAAAGTTCTCAACTTCTTATGAACACAAATGGTTTATCAAGATTCCCCGATGTTGGGAGACCTTATTCATCTTGATGTGTGAGGTCCTTATAAGATAACCAGTGTGTAGGATATAGATATTTCCTAACAGTAGTGGATGATTACACTAGAGCTAATTGGGTATATCTAATGAAAACTAAAACTGAGGTTTTTGACAATGTTGTCAACTTTATGTCTTTGGTAGAAACGCAATTTAATACCAAACTCAAAGTAATAAGGAGTGACAATGGTACTGAATTTGTTAATTAAAAAATGATGAATTTTACTAGTGGCTTAGGTATAATACATCAAACCTCATACTCTTATACACCACAACAGAATCGTGTGGTGGAAAGAAAACATAGGCACTTGCTTAATATTGCCATAACTTTACTTTTTCATGCAAATGTGCATTTAAGATTTTGGTCAGAATGTGTCTTAACTGCTTCCTACTTGACTTACAGGAAACCCTAATCTCTTCTTCATCAAAAGAAATGAGATTATCGCGGATACAAAGCTGCATAAGTAAACATATTACCTACAAAAAAGTGGGCTAATCCAACCACTCTTGCTTGTACAATGGAAAGTGCCACCGGTTTATCTCTCCAACGAATCAAATTGGGCAATGGTGTGCGTTCATGAGCCCATGCTAAAGTTTCAATCAATTCCTGCCAATATCCATGCCAGGAAGTTAAAAACATAAATCCAGTATCCCAAACAAGATGTCCAAATAAAAACATCCATGCCCAGAAGGATAAACTATTCATACCAAAAGGATAATATCCATTAACAAGTTGTGAAGAGTTTAACCATAAATAATCTCTTAACCAACCCATCAAATAAGTGGAAGATTCATTAAACTGTGAAACATTACCCTGCGATAATGTAATGTGCTTCCATTGCCAATAAAAAGTAACCCACCCAATGGTATTTAACATCCAAAAAACTGCCAAATAAAATGCGTCCCAAGCCGAAATATCAGATGTACCGCCTCGTCCTGGGCCATCGCATAGAAAACTACAACCAAAATCCTTTTTATCTGGCATTAACTTGGAACCACGTGCATCTAACACACCTTTTACTAAGATCAACATAGTTGTATGTAGTATCTCCCTGTGGCCTTTCGCTTCTGAAAGCGTCCTTCCTTCTCCATGCCCGGGCATCCATCCAATGCATTCTTTTCGATCTTGTACCCACGGAGCGGTACCCTGAACGCCAACCCAATCGAGACGAAAACAAAGAAAGAATAGCAACTACATCAACAACCTTGATTCCTAACGTGAACGACCACTTTCTTGGAACTAATTCATAGGCGCTTGAAATTCGTTATAGAACTAACACTATAGAAACAAATATAACAAGTGTGTAGCAGCATCAACCAACGGAAAAACGTAGTCAAGGACTGTGCTATAATGCACCCCAAAAGTGGAAGAGCTCCTTCTCAATCCCATTCATACCATGTCTACTTCTTTACTATGGATCATGTCTTCGGAGGCAAATGTCAGTGAATCGGTTAATATGACATAGATCGGAGAATGGTTAAATGCTTCTTTGGGAAAGAACTCCTTGCTAACTGCTTCAACTTGCTACTAGGGCATCAGCTCCCTCTTGCATAACTCCTTCGAACAACCCAAATTCACTTTCAGAACCTCTTCGTCGATTCCTAACCTTAATAGCTTATTTAATCAAAAAATCATTTTATAGAGTAAGACCGTTACTTAGAAGGAAAAAACCCATCTCGTTCGATAACAAGCCCAAGCCCTTCTCCTCAAAGAGCACTAGTTGCCTTTCAAATTATAAAAAATCCAAAAGGTGTTCTCCAAGCCACTTGTTATATGTTTTGATTTGATTCAAAAGAAGTTCGCTTTCTCTACTCTTCAAAAAACACAAAGATCGCTTTAATTCATCATTGGACTGGTTTTCAGCTCAAGAGTCCCCTATTGTGTATTTTGATGCCCCTATCTTCAAAGGCAGAAGAAAAACATCATATTTGAATGATTTAGAAATGAATATCAGAAAAAGGATTGACGGATGGAAGGCCAGGTTTCTCTTTTTTTGGTGGTAAGCTCACTCTCTTAAAATCAGTCCTTTCCCCTATTCCTATACATACCTTGGCAGTGTGGTCTCCCCCTAAGATGAAATCTTATTTGGTTTTGAACCCTCTTTAGGTCACTTAAGAGTCTTTAGTTGTCTATGTTTATGTACTCTTTTAATAAATAAATATAAATTTGAAGAAAGAGCAAAAAGGTGTGTTTTTATGGGTTATTCAAATTTAAAAAAAGGGATATAAAGTGTGGAGTCTTGATGAGAAAAAAAATCATATTCTCAAGAGATGTCATTTTTTATGAATCTATTTTCCCAAATAAACAACAAGTTTATAATTCAAATGTTTTTCAAAATGATAGTCATGTTAACACTTTAAACTTTTTTGATCTATATGACTTATAGTGACCAAACACCCAATGATGAAAAGAGGGTTACAAGTGAATCTAGAACTAGTGATAGTCAGCAACCAGACCAGTCATCTGGAATTGTAGTAATAGGTTGATGCACAACAGCCGTCCATTACATTAGGCAGGGCAGAGCAGCAAACCTCTACAATATATGTTGATGAATCTTTGAGGGTTGATGGTCCTAGTTGTGGAAATGAAGAGTCAAATCTGTCTGAGGATATCACTAGTAGTGACCAGAATGTTAGGAAGTCAACAAGAAACACTAATTTTCCAAAAAAGATTTAATGATTACATTGTAGGGTAAAGTTAATTATGGCTATGAAAAAGTGGTTAACTATGTAAATCTACAAGTTGATAGTTTTTTTGGTTTGCTAGCAATGTAAACAAGATATTTGAACCTAAAACTTATAAAGAGGCTATAAATGATGTAAATTGGGCAAATGCTATGAATGATGAAATTTCATCTTTATTTAGAAATAATACACGGGAAATTGTTGTGTTACCAAAAAAACAGAAGTCGTATAGGTTGTAAGTGGATCTATAAGGTCAAACATAAAGCTAAAGGTGAGGTAAAAAGATACAAAGCCATATTAGTGGTAAAAGGTTTGAATCAAAGAGATGGGTTAAACTTGATGAAACATTCTCTCATGTTGCAAAGACGATAACTATTAGATGTGTTATATATGTTGCTGTTCAAAATAGATTGTGTTTATACCAACTTGATGTCAATAATGCATTTTTATATGGAGAGTTACAGGAAGATGTGTATATGAGTATTCCTGAAGGTTTAGATACAAGTGATTCAAACCTTGTAAGTAAATTAAAGAAATCATTATATACAAGCACCTAGGATGTGGAACAAGAAACTTGTTAATGTGTTGTCTAAAATTGGTTTCTGTCAGTCTATGTGTGATCACTCATTGTTTGTTAAACTTGTCAACACTAGCTTAGTGATTTTACTTATCTATGTTGATGATATTGTATTGACATGTGATGATGAGTTAGAAATTAAACATATTAAAGATATGTTACAGTATAAGTTCATGATTAAAGATCTAGGAAAGTTGAAATACTTCTTAGGTATATAAGTTATTTATAACTGTCATGATGTGTGTTTGACTCAAAGAAAATATTGCATGGACCTCTTAAATGGGTATGGTTAAGTGGAAGTAAACATGTTAATTGTCCAATGGAACAGTGGTTACTAAGATTTGTAAAGATAATGAAAGTGTGATTTCTAATATTGTGGAATATCAAAGGTTAATTGGCAAACTAATTTACCTTTCTCACACACGTCCTGATATTGCATATAGTGTGCACTTCTTGAGCCAGTTTATGCATAGTCCATTAAAGGACATATGCAATTGGCACTAAGGGTTCTGAGATGCTTAAAAAGGGCATCTGTGTTAACATAAAGCAAAGCACTCAGTTTCAACTTAGTGCATTTGCTGATTCTGATTGGGCTAAAAGTGGTCGAGACACAAGATCTATAACTGGATACTATGTTTTTCTAGGAGAAACTATAATATCTTGGAATAGTAAAAAGCAAGGCGTAGTTGCTAGAACTTCTTCTGAAGTAGAGTACAGATCTATGTGTGATGGTGCATGTGAAGTACTTTTGTTAATAAATATATTGAGAGAATTACAAGTGAACATACAACTGCCTGTGGTGTTAAAGTGTGATAACACATCAGCTTTGTATATCGCTGCAAATCCAGTATTTCATGATTAAACTAAACATTTCGAAGTAGATCTCTTCTTTCTAAAAGAGAAGATATCTGCTAGTGTGATAAAGATTGTTGGTGTTGAGTCTACAAATCAAGTTGCAAACATATTTACAAAAGGCTACCAAGTCAACATGAAGTAGGGGTGTGCATGGATCGGTTTGGGTTGGTTTTGACCTAAAACCATAACCATAACCGCGATGTCGGTTAATGGATAACCATAACCATAACCAATCAGTTATGGTGGTTATGGTTATTTGGTTTTGGTGGTTTTAGCGGGTCGGTTATGGGTGGTTAACCGTGTATTTAGTTTAGCTAAAAATAACTTAATTTTTTAACATGGAATAAATTGTTATTGCATATTTGTATATATTAGTATATTACATAGTATAAAAATTACATATAATCTATAATATTAATACTAATTATTGTCGAATATTTAAATAAAGTGATATGATACATTCTATAAATTTAAATAAAAATCCAATCAAAACCACAAAACCATATGAAAAACCTATAAATACTTAACATCTTCAATAAACAACATCAAATATTAAAAATATGGTGAAATGTCCTAAATCCTACAAAAATTTATTACATGTCGTTTCGGTTATGGTGGGTATGGAAAAAATGATAACCATAACCGACCCGCTACTTTCGGTTTTCAAAAAAACCATTAACCGACCCACCGGTTTTTTATTTGGTTCGGTTTTTTCTGTTCGATTTTGTCGGTTAATTCGGTTATGGTTCGGTTAATTCGGTTTTTTGCATACCCCTAACATGAAGTGATATGTAAGTGGTTAGGTCTTTTCAACTTGTTACAAACATAAAACTAAGGGGATGTTAAAAATGAAAATTACAAATATCCAGTTTTATATTTGAATTATTTAAGCTAATGTTTTTTGTATTTGTGATTTAAACGAGGGACTTCAGACTGGACCTAATGCACAAAGACTTGGGCTAATGATGGGCTTGGACTCTTGATGATGGGCTTATAAGTGAAGAGCTGATGAAGCTGGCTGATAATTGAAGGCCCTATATAAAGGGTTCAACAGTTCAGTCTCGAAGTCGTTTTCTCTCTCTTCAATAATTCACAGAGTGATATCTCAGTTTAGATCTAGAGTTTGTTCATCAGAATTCATAAGTTGTTCGTGAATTCTTGCTAAGTCGAAGATGATCATCACATTGATGATTGTCCTGTAGAGTATTTGTAAGTTTTTGAGAGTTGTTTCTTGTATCATTAAGATGAATAAGATCATGTACTTTTATGTTTGTGACAATGATGCTGAATATGTGTGTACACAAAATAGTGATCAACATATTTTGGTATCCATCAGAACACCAAATCAACTCAAGGGCCCAGGTAGAATTTGCATGTCAACTTATTCAAACCAATTCAAATTTAAATATCCAACCTTGGTATCCATAATACCAAAACAGCAATGCCATTACTTACATGTCTACTAAATTAAATTCACACAACCATTAACAAGTGATTTTCTTTGACTGGAACCGCTAGCCCCCAAGTAGCCGCATAAGTAATGCTGTGATATATCCCTCTAATAGCTAGAGTCATGACGCTTACGGTAATTGCCAAACCAGGTAAGGGTGTTAGCACAACATATATACCTGTGACAAATGCGATTGTCATTGCGACCAAAGCCAATGTTGTAAGAAGATACATAGTCTCAACTTTCCCATCAACGTGCTCTTGTTCATCTAGCCAAAGTTCATCATAACGGTTGCGATATAATAGTATTTCAATGTAACTTAGGAGAGAACAACAAGAAAAAGAGAATGCTATAGCATTGGTCACGATGAATGCTTGGAAGGCTGGGTCTCTAAGTAGAAAGGGTGTCCCTTTTTTGAAGCCATCGCTACCCTCAAGACCACCTGGCATTGTAAAAGCAGCTGCAAAACTTGCTGTTGCTATAAGAGCAGCTACTACAACAAGACTGTCCACAATCACAAAATGTTTTTCCGTTTCTTTCTCTTTTGCTTCGGATAGTATTTCATTAGGAGATAAGGCACTTGCTGTATCATGTACGCAGCTAATGTCCTTAGTTATGGCCTGAGAAAGATTAGCGATTTAAATAAAGTTCTCAACTTCTTATGTTCACAAATGGTATATCAAGATTCCTCGATATCACAATAACAATGTAAAGACAACACTTTATCTGCATTGAATATTACTTGGAGTATCTTAGTAAAGTAGATGTTGTTACAATAAGTGCAACATTAAACTTCAAGATGGTTTGAATACTCGTCTAATATTTAGAAATCTACTACAATAAGATGAAATAAAATACGAGTCAATTATTAACATCTTTTAATAATTATTTATATAAAAAATAAATAATAAACATGATACATATATATATATATATATAGAGAGAGAGAGAGAGAGAGAGAGAAAGTGTATTGGACAATTGGCCTTAACGTACGATGCGTACGCGATAAGAATATAACATGCGGGTTTGGGGTTATAACATGCGGATTGGGTTCATGTGTGAGGGATTATAACATGCGGTTATTGGATTTTATAGGAGTAAAATCCTCATGTTATATAACGAAAGTGTACATGAGGGTTTTTATGTGTTCAAACATCTGACCTAAATGAAAGTATTGGTACGTTCAATAACATCCAACAAGAAAGGCTCCACCAAAAAGAAAAGGTTATCTCGCTTTTTAAAGAAAAATAGAGTTTAAAAAAGGAGAAGGATTTGGCCAAAGAAAACCGAAAGGATATAAAATGCTTCGTCATGTACATCGATCACCTTGACGGTGTCGAAAGAGAAATGTACGAGGAAATGAAAAGATATATCATGAAAGAATATCTTAGTTAGTTTGTTTTTATTCTTTTTAGTATTTTTATGTTTATGTAATGTTATTTTTTTTTTAATTCTTTTTAGTATTTTTTTTTATGTTTATGTAATGTTATTTTTATTTTAATATAAAAATGTTTTTCCTTAAATTTGATTGATTTGCTTTTTTAAGATAAATTAAATAAAAAAAGTGATAGCCACGTGTCACTTCATGTCCCATCCAACCTCATGCTTTCTGGGGCTTGAAGGGGAAATCCCCTTAATTGACGTGGCAGCCACGTGTCGTTTTAGGACTTCTCTTCAAGTCCCTCCACTTCGAGTAGCCTAATCAACATTTTAAAAACCGGTAAATACCAGCCGGTTATACCAGTATTACCGTTTTCAAATGTAAATCCGGTACGAAACACCCGGTAAATAAATGATCGGCATAAGGTTTGTATCGGCGGTAAAATCCGGTATACTGGTTTGAAACGTAATACCGGTACCGGCCCAGGGTTATTTTAGTTTGGTTTGTTACTTATTTTTATTATATATGTTACTTATCTTACGTAATTTTTATTATGATTATTCGTAACTAAAAGTTCTTATTTAATATTGTATGAAACGAAAATAGTTATCCTCTAGTTGATGAGGATGACGACAATAGTGAATTTCATCTTTTATGTGATCGTGAACTTGATGTATTCAACACCCAAATGACTTAAACATATCGTACACTTTTATTTAAAAGAGCTTGTTGGAAAATTGAATGATTTTCGATTATCTTTTGGATAATTTTTTATTATAGATTTACTTTTGGATCATCTTTTAATATGTAATCATGCATTTTTTGATTAACTTTTGAGTTGATGTTATAATTTATGAAATTATAGAGTTAGGTACGTAGTCAACCCGGTTAAACCGCTCGATACAACCTGGTTCAACCAATTAAACTATTTTTTAGCCTACTCCGGTTTGATTTAAAAACCGGTTTTTAAAACATTGAGCCTAATTATGCTTCACCAAATCCACACGAAGTACGTTACAGCTTGCTATGAACTACTAGAAAACTGTATTTTCCCCATGAGAATTTTTGACGAAATTTGTCGCTATAACCTATTTCTGAAGATTTTCCCATGACCACGTAGGAAATCTTTGGAAGTGTACTACGTTTTTTTTACTTGTTTGTTTTTATTGTGCGTATATATATTCACATACAAAGAGCATCAATACACAAATACTATTTTTTTTTTTTGTTTTTTTGTTTGTTTGTTTTTTTTGTTTTTGTTTTTGTTTTTTTTTTTTTTTTTTGCTAAAAGTTGCAGTAAAAATCAAAACCATTTAATTTTCTGATCAATTTCCATTTTCTTTCAAGATTTCTTGTTTACCTAGTCATGTGGCTGATAAAATAGGTCTTATCATGTTTAATATGTTAGATGTTAGAGACGACATGGTTAATACTAGTATCAAAAATGAATACCACCCGTTTAACTACTTTATCTAGCCACTTAATTTAATTTATTTTTTTATAAAAAAAGTATACAATTACATAGCGTGTTTTTTCTTAGACAGATCTTATCGTGCCCTAAGGTTATATATTAATACACTTAGTGTATATTTTTGTGTGTGTGTCTATATATATATAGAGAGAGAGACCCCTAGAATTAGGCTATAAGGTATGGGGTGCCATCCGCATGCCACCTCACCCATTTTTGGTCAATAGCAATGGCGAGCAAAAAACGGGTGTGAGAGATGGGCCCACAAAATGTTGTGTGTGTGAAGTTATGGCTTTAAATAAATGGGGCACCATTTGTGAGAAGAGGCAATAGAGGGCTCAATTCCATATCATATGTGTTATTGAGAAGTTGCAAATAGAGCCTCTTATATTGTGTGGCGCCTACGTATTGATGATGTGGCACAACAAAGCCCTTGGAAATGCATTCCATACCTTGTAGTGTTAAACTATATCTTTTCATTTCATTGTTGGAAGGTGGAAGAGAAGCATACCGAGGAAGGCACTTATTGAGGGTTGCTCGAGGTTTTAGTTGTTTGCATCTTTCAAAATATATATTTATACTACTATGCTATATTTAAATGAAATATTGTGTATTTTGATAATATGGTTATTTTGTGTACACCCATGAACTTACAAGACCCACAAGCATTCTTGCTACAATGAACATGCATAGAAAAGGAGGTTTAAGAGACAACACCGTATACAATTGGGAGTACATTGTTATATGTGTTATATATCGAATTAAGATATGGAAAGTTTATTGTCGAAAATTTTATGCTGCTCTATGTGTTTCATGCAAACGGGGTGCGTTAAAAATAGCCTAAAAAAGAGTAAGAAGAAATATGTGTACCTTGATCAATCTCCTTTGATCATATGAAGATTTCATGTCCAAAGGAGTGAGTTTTATATTATTGATGGCAATAAAGACAACCATAGAATCCATGGGCATATCCATCTTCTCAAAGTCAGAAGAAGCAACCAACAGCTGGATAGGTGTGTTCCCGTTCTTATCTTTCTGATTGAAAAGATTTGTTAATGATTTATCTCGAAAGATGAACTCAATTGCTTTGTTTCTCTTGTGTTCAACAGCAACATGAAGAATGTTTCTTCCTTTGTTATCAATAAAATCTGAGCATCCTGGACATAAGTCCATAAGAACCTTCATTGTTTCGCAATGGCCTAGACTAGCTGCAAGGTGAATTGCTGAAGTATTTACGCCATCTTTTGAGAGTAACTCATGATATCCCATGGTGTAGTCCGCATCTAGTAGTTTTGTTACTGCTAGCGAACTGTTATGATAAACAGCATGATGGAAGGGTGTCCAACCATTGTCATCTTTGTCGTTAAGCAGATTGCGATTTTTATGTAGCAAGTATTCAACACACTCTGATACAGAAATCCATGGAAATAAATTATACTTAAAGTAGCTATGTCACAAGGTAACTTTAAAAGATTGTAACTATATGTCACAAGGTAACCTTAAAAGATTGTAACATGACTCATTTACCAATATGGAGACATCTATGTATTAAAAAATGTATATTGGAGACATGTATTTAAAAATGTTCGCCCGGTCGACCATAATTACATGGTATTTGCACTAAAAAAGTCTACATATTCACACACTCTCGTATAGGTTTATACGGGGCGTATAGTCTTTTTTCAATTTCCAAAAGAATATATGATTGTGTCATATCTTATCATATATGCATGGTATAGGCCTATATGAGGCGTATAGGAAAAGAAAAACCATTTTACCCATGGTTTGGGGGTTCTACGCAACCCACACTATCAGAGCGTTTCCCTTTGCTGCACCCTGGTGTTGCGGCCATCTACCGGGGGTGGTCTCAAAGGGTTAAAACAGAAGATATTCGGGTTTACAGGGTGTTTCGTGTTAACGATTCTGGGGTCGGTTCGTTGAACCTAAGATATTATCGACTTGGTTAGTTATTTTCGCGAAAAGGTATATTTTCGGTTAACACCTTATGGGTTCATATTAATTCTTTATATTTGGTTTTGCATCTAGACACTTGGTGTATACACCCTTCTGCTTGTGATAAAAAGAATAAAGTCCTTTTTGAGTCCCTGTGATTTGTGCATTTTAACTATTTGAATCCAAAAACCAAATTTGTCTTGATTTGAGTCCATGTGGTTTGTATTTTTAACCCTTTGAATCCAAATCGCAAACCTCACCCAAATCATGGACTAAAAGGGTTGGATTCAAAGGGTTAAAAATACAAACCACAGGGACTTAAAGGGTTGGATGAGGTTTCATTTTGGATTCAAAAAGTTAAAAATACAAACCACAGGGACTCAAATCAAGACAAGTTTAGTTTTTGGATTCAAATAGTTAAAATGCACAAACCACATGTACTCAAAAAGGACTTTACTATGATAAAAATTTGTTGTATTTTATTTTTCTTTTTTGTTATGATTCCATTATCTTGTATTTATTCAATTCTGTTGGAGGCCTCATTATAATACAACTAGGTTTTTACCCATGTCGCGCGTCGCGACGGCAATGCCACGTTTGTCACTTCGTTACACATGTTACGATGATGACATTAACGTGAGGTGACCATGCATGACGTGACACATTTTTTAATTTCCTACACACGTTACGTTAGTAACATTAACATGATTAGACATATATAAAAAGAGTATAACGTCTCACGTTGTTGTGTAAAATCATTAAGTAATTTAAACAAAAGAATTGAAGTGTTGGAGAAAATAAGGGGTGAAGTTATTTTTTGGTCCTCTGTTAGAGTTAGGGGCAATCTACCATTTATCAAAAGATTTAGGTTAAATGTGTAAAATTTGTACACTTGAGGGTCAAAAAAGAAAACTTAAGACCATGGTTCACTGACCATGGTTTTTAAGTTTCTAATAGTTATTTAACCCGTCGTTACGACATGGGTGCGGTGAGAACTTATCGATATTGATTCGGTTTGTTACGTAACCGGTAAGGTACTGATACGGTACCACCAATCTCTTTAGCAACCGAACCAACACGTGTTTGGTTTGTTAAGGAATATCATATTCATCAATACAAAGTTATTTAGTTAAATAATTAAAAAAATAAAACCTCCCATTACCTAGCGGTCTAGTGGTATGATAATAGGCTCGTCACAAAAGTAACATGAATTCAAATTCTTGCGAGTATAAAGTTAGGTGGACTTTTGATTTAACAATTGTTAATTCATCGATCTCTGTTTCATTATTTTGTTTTTCTTGAATTTTTATGTTCATATGCCTCTATTTTACCTGTATGTTTGTGTGTTAAGAATTTGTCATTGTTAGTGCAGTATGGGGATTATAGTGTTAAGATAGTTGATGATTCATCGATGGTGTTATTGGAAAAGAACCTGTAGGATCCTATTGCAATCGTACATATTGCAATAAATTGACCCACGTAATCTGTACATGGACACCTACATCTGTTTTACATGCTTCCTAAATCAAATAACCCCAATTCTGTTAACCCTAAATCAGTTTGACATGAACTGATTGAACCCTCTCCTCTCTCAGATTTGTAATCGATAATACAAAGCGGGGGAAACTGCTAATTCAATGGTATTAGGGTTTGGGCCCTCTCCTCTCCCATGATTCGTAACCGGTAATACATAGCAGAGGCAACGACCTATTCAATGGAATTAGAGTTTGGATTATTCTGTGACATAAAAGGAAGATATTAAGGAAGCGGATCTGCCATTCGTTCTCAAGTATACGTGGTGTTGCGGTGTATTCATAACCGATAATAAGGGTTAAAAAAATAGAATATCGTAACAAAGACATATAACGACCTTTCTCTATTACTCATGATTCAGATGCTGTCAAACGATTAGTACGATTTTGAACCTTTATTACGATATTTTGTTTCTCTTAATTATTATTTCTAATGTCTTTATTATGATTTTAGGGTTGATAGGGCGGTTATGTGGTTGTGGAATTATAAAATCTAATTTTGATATTGTTCACGCCGAACCCGATGGCTTCATTCACTAACAAACTTTTCTGGTTGGATAAACGGTCTGGTTCAAGGGCTTTTCATTCAGGATCCAATTATTATATCACCAGGTGTGCGACATGTGATGAAGTGTGTGACATGAAGGTGTGCAACTGTGCATTAAGGGGTTGTACGTTGTGCATTAAAGATATTAACATACAGAGCGTGCATCATAGATGAGTACAACGTGCACTAATGATTGTACAAAGAGAGTGTGCGGCCTAAGGTGTCCGACCTTGTCTAATTTTTTTGTACACCATGCCGTAAGGCTTGTACAACGTGCATCAGTGTTTGCAACCTTCTTTGAGTGTGCAGCCGAGGTGGGTTTAGTGCGCGGTATCTCAACTGTGTTTTTTTCTATGCTAATCTCTCTAAGGCCAATATATCATTATGTAGACGATAAATGTTTTATTGAACTAAATATTTTTAGTCTTATAGTCAACAGATTGTCATCAGAACTATGCACACACTAAAAAATAATGCATCGGTTCATTAAGTTATTATAATGTAGAGTTAATGCAACAAGTGTTTTACTAAACTGCATTTTTTTAGCTATACACCCCTCTCTTTTTTGAATATTTTTATACCAACTTCTTTTTTTATACCAACTTTCTCAACATATTCATGACAATGATTTGAGGGCTAAGTTTTGTATACAATTTTATAGAGTTTTAACTTTAACAGCTTGACTGGCTTTGCAGGTTGGAATTATTCCTTTGCTTGCAAAGGTTGCGGACTGCGAGAGCATGTGTCTCTGTAGCTTATGGTAAGGGGTTTCTGTGACAACCCGAGATTTCAAGACCTTTCCTTTTCGCGTCACTTGTTTTGCAATCCTGTTTTTATAGTTCGTCTTACACTGTATCATTTTATTATTTTCGAATGATTAAGAGTCTATGTTGGTGATTTATTGTTTAAAGTTTAAAGTTAGTGTTTAATGAAAGCATAAAGTGACGAATAACTGGGATAATAACCTCTCCGACGAAAAATGGGTCTTTCGCCACAAAGGGACCCGACGAAAGATAGGTCTTTCGTCACCTACGGCCCAAGTGAAGCCCAGTTGGGTGGCTCGGCCCCATTCACAGTATATAAACCTACGTATGTACGTAAACCTAAGGATTTTTCATCAAACCCTAAGCATACTCGACGGCTGTTTCTATTGTTTGAAGTCTCTGTGTTTAGATCAAACTAATCTATTCAAAATCACGGTTAGTGTTCTCCTGTTATTTGTGTGTTATGATTCTGGTGATTGTTTTGCTATATGCTTGATGATGTTAATTGTAAACAGTTACGCTTAGGATTCAAGATCGATGTGTGTGATGATAATAGTTAACATGGATTTAGAGGTTAACCGTGATGTTTAAATCAAGGGCTTAGGGTTCGGGTAGGTGTTAGGGTAATGAATATATGGAACGGCAACTTGATAAATCTGAATTGTGCTGTTTAAATCGTATAACAGCGGGTTAGGGTTTCATGGTTACGTAATGCTTGTATAATTTGATCGAACTGAATATTGACTTTGTATGCCAAACTCTGTGATGATCATATAATAAACCTGAATGCTCGATGATTAACAGAACTAGGATGTTCAATCGTGGATTGGTTGATGTTGTTGGAAACTGTCAACTGTAACAGAGTATGAAGGCCACGACGAAGGACCCCGACGAAAAATGTAATGCGACGAAATATAGGGAGTTTCGTCGGAGGGAGTTTCGTCGAAGGGATCCTTCGTCGGGGGGAGTTTCGTCGAGGGGTTGTGACGAACAGTTGGGGTATTTCGCCAAAGGGAAAATGGCTTGGGCTTGGGCTTTGGTAGATAGCCCAGTTAACTGTTGTGCGTTACTTAACTGTTGTTGTATGTTATGCATAGGATGTGAATACATGTGTGAACTGGGTATATGCTATGTAACGTACAGTGATACTTGTGATGAATGTGATCTTTGAAATACGTGACATAATTGATAGATCTTGAAACTGATTGTTACTGATAACCACGGTAGGGTTGGTTGATTAACTTGGAAACGGGTAACTTAACAAACCGAGCAAACCAAGGTGAGTTCACTGCCTTTTTCAAGCATGCATCCCAGGGAGGGATATCGGGTAACGTTCCGGGGAGGAATGTCGGGTTTTGGGTTTGACTGGAATGTTAAACCTGGGATGTTGGTTATTACACTCATTTCTATCATTAAGTCCCATAATATACCGATGGGTTGCCGTGGAGGCAACGGGGTTATTAGTTGATAGCGCTATTAGGTTTGGCACCCTCACACCGTACCGGGGAGGACGATCGTGAACTAATTACCTTAACCACTTGACCAATGTATGATAGAGCATTGGGGTTTGGGCAAATAATCTGGAGATCTGCGGTAATCGAGTTAATAACAACATCTAATCTCTGAAATGTTTTATACTCATATCTGGTAACTAAAACGTGTTAACAAACTTTGAACTCACCAGCGTCGTCTGACACACTTGTCTGCATGCTTGCAGGTCGTTAGATTCTTGGTTATGGACTTGCTATCTGGGAGTGCTGGAGTGGTCATGGGTCGAGGCTCTTGGATACTTGTTTCGTTGGTTTTGAACACTTGTTTTGAAACAGTTGATTAACAATTTACATTATGCTTCCGCTGAATGTTACTTTGGTTTTAACTCATGACTTGCAAAGCCGGCTTAAGGGTAAGTGAACTAAAGCCTTGGCTTTAGGCCACCACTCTACCAAGGCCTCAAAAAAGAGTTTTCGGTAATTATAGTTCAAGTATTTTTTTATTTTTGGGATTCCAAGTTATATTCTTCCTTTGTTTTTCTCTCTCTCTCTTTTGTTTTTTTTTTTTTTTTGTTTCTGTTATTATTTACTATTATATGTTTGCATTAGCGGCTAATTTTTTTATTTTCAGTAATGGTTATATTGGCTTTTATTTCATTGTTTATTTACAAAGTTTTAAATGTTTTCAGTAACTATATATGCTTTGAAATAAAAATAACTCATATAATAATAAAAACATAATCTAGTTGCTTTTTAGAAAACATCACTATAATATATAAGAATACGATTTGAAGCAACAAAAAATAATATCAATTAGAACTCGAAGGGTTCATATTTAGAGTTCGCTTTAGGCCTCTCAAAGCGTCGTGTCGGCCCTGATGACTTGGAATTATATTATGAAATGAATGGAATGTTTTGCTTAAATATCTATTATAGTTCAATGAGATTGGTGGCTTGGATCCTTGTACGTCACACGTCCCGCGGTGTTTCCGCATGTGGTATTTTGGGGGTGTGACAGTTTCGTTTTTACATTTTTGTTTAGATACATAAAGGCTATAAAACATTATGTTCCTATCCTTTATTTACTTGATTATTGAGTAAGATCATCAAGAACATGGGCGAAGCTTTTAAGGAGAAGGAGGGGCGACCGACCCCTCGAACTTTTCGCTCAGTAGTGGAGAGTATGTAGTTTTCATATTGAAATTTTTTGGTATATACGTTTTCGACCCCCCGGTTTTATAGAAACTTTTAGGTCCGGTGACTTCCGCCCTCGGCCGGAAATCTCAAGTTTCGCCACTAATCAAGAATAAAATAGTTTTTTTTAAACAGCTGCATTCTATGATACATAGAAAAAAAGTCTAAACATATAATTTGAAACCAATAGAGTACAAGAAAGAATAATATAGTTGGGTTAACCTTCCACATATGTAATGTACCTAAATGATTGGGTATTCCTTTATGGTTTAATTTTTTTTAAGTCAGAAATATATTTTAATGATAAGAGGCTAAGTTGGTGTAACCTGTGAATAAGTTGTACAACTGATTCCTCTTTTACATGTACTAAACCTTCAAAGAGGCCAATACATACAAACCACAATTAGCTAAGGGAAAACCCATTTACAACTTAATTTACTAACAAAAGTTTTTTTTGTTTTCAATAATCAGATGAAAAACCATGTACTAAAAAAACACACATTAAAGCCATGATGCCTAACCTGCAACAAATGGGCCTGGTAAAAACACTCCTAGAGATCATTACAATTTATCATTTTAGATAAACTTATCGTAAATTATCTGCACTTTTTGCGCCAACTCATCGACCAATAACAAAAGTGAAAAAAAAAGGGCATACATACCAAGACCTGTTTATGATATTACATGTATTTGGCAGAGAAAGTGTTGACTCAAGAAAAAAAGATGGTTTTTGCTTTACTTAAAGTCAGTGGCTGAGTATGTGGAAACATCATTTCGCAAATGGGTTGTAAAGAGGTATGCATAGAAAGCCCTTGAATTGTTTAAAGTGTGTTGGCAGCTTTTAAATAAGGCAAATGGATTGTAATTTGACTCTTGATATTATATTTCAATTTTTCGACTTCTATTTTGGCGGGTCAAACTAGTGACCCAGATCAATACGCGTTAGAAGCAAAATGAGTTTGGGTCAAAATGGTTTAGGAGCAAAATGAGTTTGGGTCAAAACGAGTTTTGCGGAAATAATGTTCAAGTAAATACGGGTTTGAAGCAAAATAAGTTCAAATCCAAACAAGTCAATAAAAAAAACTAAGAATTTGGTTGGGGTAAAAATAGAGCTCGGTCAATACCGGTTTGGAGCAAAATGAGCTCTTAATTTTTTTCTTTTTAAATAGATAAATGTTAGAGGATTATTATGGGCAATTAAATAAGAATGTACTTTTGCTCTTAGCTCCTTGCTGAGAGTTTGTTGGTGCTATCTGTTCCCATTTTGTTGGCCAATAAAAATCACCTCATTGTGATAGAAACCAATATAATATTTAGAGGTTACTAATAGATGATATCTTAGGAATGTAAATATTGGTGTATCTCTCCTCCATAATAGGAGATTATGTTGTGTATATATAGTGGTTATCAATGAATGAGAAGGCACTTGGCCATTACGTAACCTTACATGGTATCAAACCTATTCATCTAACCCTAGCCGATCCTTCCTACCTCCGCTGTCGTCAGAACATCTCCCACCATCTTTCTATTTTTTTTCTGCCGATATCCCTTCTTCTTTCATCACCATGTCATCCCCGGTTCACCCCGCAGTCACCGTAACCAACATCAAAGCTCTTATCCCCATTCTTCTCGACATTGAAAATGGTCACTACACCGCCTGGTCCGAACTTTTCAAGATCCACTGCAAATCATACGATGTTTACGATCATCTTCTACCCAAGGACACTACTTCTTCTTCCTCCTCCGACAAAGACAAAGATAAAGAAAAACCGGCGTCAACGGCGTCGTGGGAACGTCTAGACTCCATTGTTCTACAATGGATCTATGGAACGATTTCCACTGATCTTCTTCACACTATTCTTAAACCCAACACCAATGCCTATGCGGCATGGACGACCCTCGCTAACATCTTTCAGGATAACAAGGCTACCCGAACCAATGACTTGAACAATAAGTTCGCCAACACCAGACTTGATCAGTTTCCCTCCATGACTGCCTATTGTCAAGCTTTAAAGGTTATCTTCGATCAACTCATCAACGTTGGCTCTCCTATCACCGAGGAATAACTGGTACTTCAGCTTCTAATGGGTCTTACGGAACAATACGAGGGCACGGCAACGATAATTCAGCAAACCAGTCCTCTTCCTGATTTCTATGAGACCCGGTCTCGCCTCTGCATGGCTGAATCGCGCAAGGTTAATCAAGCTCGCAACGCGGCTCAAGCCGCGGGCACTGCCTTAGTTGCTACGTCCGATAATCGTACCGACACACCTCAGGAACAATCACGATATGACTCTCGTTCCTCGGACTCCTCTCGGGACAACACTCGCGGACGTGGTCGCGACCGTGGCCGCGGAAGGTGCCGCGGAAATACCAACAGGGGCCGTGGGAACACATCAGGCTCCAATAACTTCTCCCAGAATTACCCACAGTGGACTTTTCCCTATGCCCCATGGGCCGGCCCACAGCCCACCTACTCGCCTCATACTTGGGGTCCGTGGAATATGATTCCTCCTTGTCCATATCCGACGGCCCAACAACAACCACAACGCGTCAACACTGCCGAACCCGGTCTTCTTGGTCCTCGACCTGCTCAAACATATCCTGCTAGTTATGCTTCGTCGGAATATGAACAGCCACTCTACACCATGGATACGGGGGCCACTACAAATATGACACCAAATTCGGGTAACTTCTCATCTTTTTTTAATAATGGCATTTGTCGCAATATTCTCGTTGGTAATGGTCATACTATTCCGGTTCTCGGACATGGCAACCAAATACTTCAACCCCATCTTCCTCCTTTTAAACTCAATAATGTTCTTTTTGCTCCTGCTCTAATCAAAAATTTAATTTCAGTTCGCCGTTTTACGACTGACAATAGTGTCTCAGTTGAGTTTGACCCTTTTGGTTTTCTTGTGAAGGACCTCAAGACCCGGACCCCTATCCTACGATGCAATAGTTCGGGAGATCTCTACACTCTCGATCCTAAACAAGTCATCAAGTTCTCTATGCCGTCCACTTTTGCTGCCATCTCTCAAGATACTTGGCATCGACGCCTCGGTCATCCCGGCTCCAATTTACTTAATTCTCTTAAACAGTCTCAATTTATATCTTGTGGAACTTTGAAACCTTCTTTTTGTCAGTCATGTGTGTTTGGAAAACAAATTCGGTTACCTTTTGCTAATTCTATTAATGTTACGTGTATACCTTTTGACATTATACACAGTGATCTTTGGACCTCACCTGTTTTAAGCAGTGGTGGTCACCGATACTATATGCTTTTACTTGATGACTTCACAAATTTTTTATGGACCTTTCCTTTATAAAACAAATCTCAAGTGTTTTCCACATTTACAACCTTTGCTACTTTTATTATGACACAATTTCAACTTAAAATTAAGCAGTTCCAATGTGATAATGGAACAGAATACGCCAATTCGTCCTTTCACGAGTTTTGTCGTCAACATGGCATGCATTTTCGGTTTTCGTGTCCTCATACTTCGTCTCAAAACGGCAAGGCCGAACGCAAAATACGGACCATTAATAACCTTATTCGTACAGTATTAGCTCATGCGTCCCTTCCAAACACCTTTTGGCATCACGCTCTAGATGTTGCCACATACCTTATAAATATTTTACCTAGTCGTCTTTTAAACTACACTTCTCCCACACAATGTCTTTATCAATCTCGCCCCTCTTATACACACCTATGGGTTTTCGGGTGCTTATGCTTCCCTCTAAATCCTCACACCACAATTCACAAGCTTGAACATCGCTCCATGCCGTGTGTTTTCTTAGGGTATCTGCCAAACCATCGCGGTTACAAATGTCTTAACCTTGCTACGCATAAAGTTGTCATTAGTCGTCACGTGATTTTTGACGAAACAATTTTCCCATATGAAAATTCTCCTCAACGTAATCTCTCCAACTATGATTTTCTCTCTCACTTTCTACATCCTACTTCTCAATCTCAAGTATCAACATACCCCTTCCAATCTTTTCCTAGAAATCCCCACACAAATAAAATAAATTCCCATCCCACTGTTTCCACAACCACTGCTCCCTCCTTAACTGATTCACCCTATCCCTTCCTTACTTCCACTGCCCATGCAAGCCCAACTTCAGGCCCAACTGTATCCCCTACCCAACCTCCTACTCACAGCCCACATTTAAATCTGCCCCCCTTCAACTATTGTCTCTCCCTCCTCGGCCCAGGCCCACACTCCAAACACACCTCCACACTTCGTTCAAAATACTCCTCCGACCAGTCCTGTTTCACAACCGTCCACTTCACCTGTTGTCCACTCCCCGACATCCTCATCCTCTCCGTCCCCACCCCCCCCCCCCCCCCCGTTGCTCCTCATTCCACTCGCACCATTCGTACTCGTGCGATGGACGACATCTCAAAGCCGAAGCAACTGTTTAATCCTCACTCTTCCATTCTTGCTTCAATACCGAAAAACCCAAAGGATGCTTTGTCCGTACCGGAATGGTATAATGCTATGTCCATCGAATTTAATGCCCTTATTAAAAACAATACGTGGGAATTGGTACCTAGGCAACCGCATATGCATGTTTTACGAAGTTTATGGTTGTTTAAACATAAGTACAGGTCGGACGGTTCTTTGGAACGATATAAAGCTCGGTTAGTGTGTGATGGGAGTAATCAACAAATTGGTGTGGATTGTGGTGACACTTTTAGTCCGGTCGTTAAACCGGCTACTATACGGATTGTTTTATCCTTAGCTCTTTCACAGTCTTGGAGTATACATCAGTTGGATGTCACTAATGCATTTTTGCATGGAAACTTAACAGAGACAGTCTACATGTACCAGCCTATGGGATTCCACCATAGACAGTTTCCCGACCACGTGTGCTTATTGAAGAAATCTCTATACGGGCTTAAACAGGCGCCTCGTGCATGGTATCAAAGATTCACTGATTTTGTCCTCTCCATTGGTTTTCAGCAAAGTAGGTGTGACAATTCTCTCTTTGTATACCATCACGGTCTCGACACTGCCTATCTCTTGATCTATGTGGATGATATCATTCTCACGACCTCTAACAATCGTCTTCGTGATCTTCTCATGAAGCGTCTGGGCGACGAGTTTGCTATGAAAGACCTTGGCCCCCTTAGTCATTTCTTGGGTATTCAAGTAACCCACACGGGTGATTCTATGTTCCTCACTCAGAAAGCTTACGCCATGGAGATTATCGAAAGAGCTGGCATGCACTCGTGTAATCCCGTTGCCACTCTGGTTGACTCTAAACCTAAACTTGGTGCCTCATCTTCGGCTGTGTTTGACAATCCTACTCAGTATCGCAGTTTGGCTGGTGCGCTTCAATATTTGACTTTTACTAGACCCGACATTAACTATGCAGTTCAGCAAGTCTGCATGCATATGCACTCTCCGCGTATTGATCATTGGAATGCTCTAAAACGCATTATTCGTTACCTACCAGGCACATCTTCATATGGACTTACCTTGGGTTCTTCTAAGGATTTTTCTCTTCGTGCCTATACTGATGCAGATTGGGCAGGTTGCCCTGATACACGCAGGTCTACGTCCGGGTATTGTGTCTATCTTGGTACCAATCTTCTTTCTTGGTCCTCAAAGCGCCAAGCTGTCGTCTCTCGCTCCAGTGCCGAAGCTGAGTATCGTGGCGTTGCTAACGTTGTATCCGAGTTGTCTTGGCTTTGCAATTTGTTACTTGATCTTCGCAAGCCAATGTACAAAGCTAGCATCGTTTTTTGTGACAACATTAGTGCGGTATACTTAACAGGTAATCCAGTTCAACATCAACGGACAAAACATATTGAACTGGATATACATTTTGTTCGTGAACTTGTTCAACACGGTGTCGTTTGAGTGTTACATGTGCCATCTCGTTCTCAGATTGCTGATATTTTTACTAAAGGCCTCCCGCGGATTATGTTCGAAGACTTCCGATCCAGTCTCAACATTCGGCCACCTCTAGTTTCGACTGCGGGGGTGTAATAGATGATATCTTAGGAATGTAAATATTGGTGTATCTCTCCTCCATAATAGGAGATTATGTTGTGTATATATAGTGGTTATCAATGAATGAGAAGGCACTTGGCCATTACGTAACCTTACAGTTACAAGTAAAAAAGATTGGGTAAACTTGTGATAGAGGCCGAGATAATATCCGGAGAAAATATCGATATGCACACATATATTTCTAGAATTGATTGGGTACCTTCTAATAAAAAGATTCATTTCAAGTTTCAAAGAAGACAATTTTCACTATCTCTATTTTCGCAATCACAATTAATAAAAGCCAATGACAATTACTAGTTGGGGTTGATTTGTATTTAAAACAACCAGTTTTCACCCATGAGCAATTGTATATCACTTTATCAAGAGTAAAACCAGAGATGGAGTTAAATTAATAATATTAAACAAATACAAAAAAAAAAAAAAACATACAAATAAGACAACAAATGTGGTGTATTTGTTTTTGTTAGTTCATTATAACTTAATCCGTGCTTGTAAAATCATTTACACAGGGAACAACGTTAGAAGAAAAGAGACGTAAGTTTAATGGGGCTCAAATGGCGGCACGAAAAGATATCGAATGAGCGTTTGGTGTTTTGCAGAAAAGATGACACATTTTGAAGACGTCGTGTAGAATTATGGAAAAACCTAGAATTCGAAATGTGATGTACATGTATGTTATTTTGCATAACATGATTTTTGTGACAACCCTTGTAATTACATGTATCCGTACGATTATTTAATGATAATTAAAGTGCTTAGTGACTGTGTAGAATTACTTAACTGTTTCCTGATTACTGTGTCATACTTACATGTGCTTGGTGACATACTAGTCTTGTGCAGAAAAATTGACTAAGTAGTCCTGAATGTTTTCCTATGTGTTAGTGATTAAAAGTGTTACAAAAATATATATAATAGACACTTTACGGAATAATTAAACACTTTAACGAAACGGTATTTAACCGAACAACCGGACATTACCCGGGACACTAAATTTTTGTCAAATGCATTGTTTTATTATTCTTGGCTAGTCATGATCCCCGTTTATCATAACACCCACTCAAAAGCAACTAACTAACATATAAAGGTTCATACTTGGAAATTAACTAACCATTACCTATTAGTTGCAAAATGTTACAACCAAACCCCCCCCCCCCCCTAACCGAAATCGGTCCCAAGGGGCCCCACCATATCATCCACACCATGCTCCCGATCTTCTACTAGATTATATTTCATTATTTTATGTAGATTGTTACTTGTAGGACTAAACAAAATATTAGAAACAATCTTATAAAATCATGGCACAAGATCACAACCATCATTCACAATCTTACACACTCTCATCTTCACTCTCTCTCTCTCTCCCTCTTCCTCGGCTCCCCACAACCGCCCCCATCACCACCACTAAACCACCATCATCCTCCATTGTTCAAGTTCCATTCATGCAACTAAGGTGATTCAAGGAAGTGCAAATTTGTGGAGCTTTAAAAGGGCTTTGTTCTTGCCTTTTCATCATCTTTTCTCATCATCTTCCTCACTAGATTCTACCCTAGCCTTGTGCTAGTAGTAAGCTCTTGTCAAACCTTTGTTCATCTTGTTCTTATAGCTAAAACTTGTAGTATGATAATTATGTTTAAAACACTAAAGAACTAGAACACTAAAAGGGGTTAAACAAGAAACTTGAATATAAAAGTTACATAAAGATTTACATGATGAAGTGTTGAAGTAGGAAGTTGTTCTGATATGTTGCTGATTACTTGATGATTACTTGTTAATGTTAAATGTCGTTATTAATCACTAAACATGTTAACGGAACCAATATAACTCGCATTAGAATGTTAAAAGCTGAAAACAGGAGTCTGTTTAGTGATTACAGCCAACTTCAGTTGGCTGTAACCGGACCTTAATAAAACGAAAAATGCATTTTCTGATGTCTAGATTTATGTATTATGAAATACGGTTCTAATGGCACTGGAATCACAATTTTTGGACTTCGTTTACTATTTTAAAGACTCGTTTTGTAACAGCAGCTAAAGCTGAGTTTTTACTGCAGTAAATGGGTGCTATATTTTTAGTCATAACTTGAAACCTGAGTAGAACTAGGTCATGAAAATTGTACTGTAAATGACCACTGATGTATTTGTAATCCTCCCACTGGAATTTCGTAAATCGGACTTACGATGAATTTTAAATAAATTATTCCGTGGACTGCAGTCAGAAAAAGATAAATCTGAGTGCAGTCCGGAAAATGATTTTTTTTATAAAATATTGTTGATGAATTGGATCCCGAGATTTTTACACAATAATATTTGGATCGTTTAAGACCTTCTGTAAAAAGTTGGGAATTTTTGGAACAAGTTAACTATTTTATTAAAATCCCCGAAATCAGCCCAGTTTTGAATATAAAAGCTGAAACGACATAAGTAGTAATTTGCGTGTCTAAATGTTGGGTAGGCCACCTGAGAATAATCTAACATGTTATATGTCAATAAAAGTGTTATGTGCAATGTCGTATGTTTGCTTATGAACAGGAATAGATGGGAAGTTTATATGGGCATGAACCGTTAAAGTGATGCATGTTATGTGGTAGATGCGTGTAGGAACTTTGTGCTTATTTTAAGTCACTAATAAACTAAGTGGTAATCATACTAGGACGTGATTGACCGACCTTGACTGTTAGCTATTTTTGAGAGTCAAACCGAGCAACCGAGGTGAGTTCACACTTTCTACAAGGCATGGGATTCCCGGTGGTTTGGGAATGGGTTAAGAAACTAAAATGGAATCTACATATCCTCCTTGGGTAGGATATGTACGACCATCCTCCATGGGTAGGATGCCAATATTAATCATGCGTATTCTCCTTGGGTAGAATACGTACGTTCGTCCTCCTTGGGTAGGACAACAACCTTAAAACTTACTAGACAAAACTCTATCATGAAGTCCCTCATTTTATATCGACTTAATCGCCGAGGCCAATGGCGAGCGGGTCACTAGTTAATAGCGCTATTAGGTTTAACAAACCTCACACCGTGTCGTCCGAACGGGCGTGTACTAATGGGCTATGGCAAACTGTCAATGATGATAGAACATTGACGTAGGGCACAACTATTGTTCGTCAGTTGTCGATATCGGTCTAGTAGTTCACATGGGGAAACCCCCACTAATTATGGATATGGTTCGGGTATTAAAGAAGGAACTGGTTAATCATACTTTCAACTTTGGGGTAACCCCCACGGCAAGTAAGCCAACGAAAGACAAACCATGTTTTCAGAACAACTAAAACTAAACAACCAACCGTGAACTCACTCAACTTTGTTGTTGACTCGTTGTTACATGCCTTACAGGTCGCTAGATGCTTACGGAGCTTGCACGAGGAGGAGGTTGTTGTGGGATACGGACTGTTATGTTCCGTGCTTAATATTTAAGTCCTTATGAAACTTATTAAACCTACGTTTTGGACTTTAAACTTATGAACTATGAAACTTATGTTTTGGACTTACGTTTTATGCTTCCGCTGTTAACTTAAAGTCGGTTACTCTCTTTTGGTCACCAATCGTATTGTGGTTGGTTTTATTTACTTAATTTCGTTGTTCAATATGATTGGTGGCTCGATCCTGGTCATGTCACGTCTCCAAGCGGTGTTACTCCGCAGGGTGGATTTTGGGGGTGTGACAATTTTGAAGGATGCGGGACGCGCAATTTGCGAGTTTTATGAGGAGGCGAGTCAACCAAGCACCATAGAATTAAGTTGTCAAAAGAAAGAAGCGGACTTAAATGAAATTAAACATAATAGAACACAACACAACCCCTTCAAGCAGATTTGGTTGAACACATTTGGAGCGTTCTACAAGACGACCTTGGCAAAGACAAAGACGATAATTAAAGTTTATGTAATTTTTTTTAAGCTCAGTGGCGGAGCTAGCCCATTATTTAGGGGTATCCTGATTTATTTTTACCGTGCAACAAAAAAATAATAAAAAAACGATAATTAATAAAGTAAAACAAATATTTAATAGTTGTTTGGGTATTGGGCTAACTTTATCAATTATATTTAGGGCCTTTCAATTCCATTATTGCTAAAATTTTGGCTTATTTTATCATTTTGTCTTAATTATTCTACAAATTTTCGGGTTGTAAAATGTTTGAGCTTATAAAAAATTGGGATTTTAGTAATATAAAGTATCCTATTTTCTGGTTAGGGGTATCCTCGTATATTTTTTAGGGGTATCCTTTGTATAAAACCGGAAAAAAACACTACGAATACGGGTTTGAACCGTAGCCCGTGCTACGGCTCCTAACATTATAGTTCCGCCCTTGTTTAAGCTTATGTAATTTTTTAGGTTTATGTAATTTTCTTAATTTATGTTTTTTACTCAATTAATATTAATTTCCTTAAATTAAATTTAATTGATTTTATATAATTTTTAAATATCAAATAATAATATAAAATAGGTGCCACGTGTCGAATAACCTCACTCTTCCACGCCCTTCCCACACTTTCCTTTTTTGATCCACGCCACTTTTCTGACGCATGGACGCGTCGTCCACATGTCGCATAACGTCCCATTTTCAGACCTCTCCACACCGTATGGTCTAAGTGTCGTCCCTATAGAAGAGTTTCTAGAGACGATATGTCGTCTCTACAAGTTTGTGCAAAAAAATAATTAAAAAATAAAATTAATCTTTATAAAATAGAATAAACAATTATTAAAATATTTTAAGCCCCTTAGAGAGGACATGTTGTCTCTGTAGGTTTCCTTAAAAAAAAAATAGAAAAATGTTTAAGCCCTACAGAAGAGATATGTCGTTTCTATAGGTTTTCTTTAAAAAACATATCATCTCTATAAGTTTTTCTTTAAAATAAAAAAAAAAAAAACATTTATACCCTATAGATGTCGTCTCTACAAGTTTTTATTTAAAAATATATACCCTATAGATACAACATGTCGTCTCTATAGGGTTCCCTATAGGTATCGTCTCTATAGGGTTTATTGTTGTAATGTATATAAACCCCCCCCCCCCCCCCCCTGTTTCCTCCACCTAACAAATTCACACATCCAACACCCGAAATACGGGCGGCCCAACCACTACACAATCTATCCCACGACACCGACCTGTTTTTTGACCCATTTTTATACCATAAAAAGCCGAGCGACTTGATACTTTGAAATTCTCCTCGGCCTTAGCTTCCACACTTGAGAATCGTTTGTTGTTTCTAGCTAATCAAATGCACCAACTCGTCACTATCAACAAATTCTTTCAGATTATTCATCGGGTGGAGGTTTGTTAGGGCTAACAAATTAGGAGTAGACTCATCATAGTCTTGAGAATAGTGACAATCTGATAATTCCAACTCAAGTAATTCTCACCATTAATTTTACTACCGATTCTATTTTGTGACCTTGGCCTCTCATAACGTATTAGAATTAGTAGAGCTCAAGGTGTTTCTTGTCATAACATATTTCGTGAACTTAAAAGAGAGTAGAATGCGTCATATAGACACTAAACATACCTAATTTCCCGTACCAATTTTTTTCCGGTACCTAATCAATACCGACTTTTTGGTATTTTCGGTACTGGTACTTTCGATTCGATACCAGTATTTTACCTTCAAATACTGATACCGGTACCGTACCGAACATTTTCGGTACTAGTACCCAAATTTGGCGATTTTCGCTACCTATACTTTCCGGCACCACCCCCAGGGCGTGTTTGGATGAATTTGTTGTTTTGGCGTTGTTTAAATCACGCTATGGGGGCAATGTTTGGGCCAATCAGAGCTATCTTCTTTAGGGTTTGACCAATACATTTTTTTGGTTAGTTTTTTTTTTTTTTTTATTTAATTGTTTACACCCTTTTAACATAATACCCACATCCCCACTACACCCATTTTAGAAAAACGCCCAATAATGCCCCTTGCTGACTGTACTGCCATATGGCGAAAAACGCCCAAGGGTGAAGGCATTATTCACCCTTACTACTACGCATGGTCTTCGTATTAGAAATAAACTGTTTTTAACTGTACATGACTTTCACACATGCTTTATTTTTATGGTTTTCGGTGTCGATACGAGCTGAAACCAATACAGATTGACGTATAACGTGTTTCTATATCTTTTTATGTTTACCTATTAGCGTTTTATTTTTTAACAAAAGGGATAGCTTTTGTTGTAAATACATTTTTATCTTGTAATATAAATATTTCCGGTCTCGTATAAAAAATAACTTAGTTAATATAAGCCGATGATCGAGTTCAAATGTACCTGCGGAGTCTGAAGTGGCAGCTGCATGTAATGGTGTTTTCCCATTCGGTCCTTGAAAAGATATATCTTTGCACTTGTTCAACATGTGTTCTACAACTCCAAAGTAGCCTGCTTCTGCAGCAAGGTAAAGTGGACTTTCTTTGGATTCATTGATACCATTTGCAAGTTGAGGAATTTCTTTTATCAACAAGAAGATTACTTCAACATGATGATTTTGTATGGCAATATGTAACGCATTTTGTTTATCGGCTCTCCTTGTGACAATCGGTTCAATATCTTGGTTCCTTGCTTTTAAAATATGAATCATAAGTCGGAGAATATCTACACGTCCCTCCCTTGCAGCAACATAAGCTGGGGTCTCCATATCGGAATTGTGATCATATATTTTAAGACAATCTTTTTCTACAATATATTCTACACAGGCAACATTTCCTATCTTGGATACAAGGTGAAGAACTGAGTTTTTGCTTGCATCCGATCCGAGTAGACCGTTACAAAGGTTGTCTAAAAAGTCTGGTGCTACACTCTTATTGTTAATTTTTAGTTCACCTGAGAAAGATATGCATAAGTTAAAAGCTGTGTTTCAAACTTTGTATTTAGTAGAATTGGTTTTTCTATTCAAAAGGGGGTGGCGGCGCAACTTGTTGCCCGACTACCTGCCATTGCTTTGTAATTGCCCTTTTTCGTGTGGAATGATAATCTTTGAGTTAAAAGATAAGAAATACTTAAAAAACCATCCAGATCATATACTTGAAAATGCATCGCATTTATAGAATTATAAGTACAAGGCAGAATTTAACCAATTAAAGAAAGCCACGTAATACGTTAAAAATACTTGGAAAATTAGCTAGATCATAACGCTCTTATTATCATCTTGAGGTAGGTATTCATGTTATTCTTCATTTAAAAATATTACGTTAAAATGAGAACTGCATTGAGATTTAGGTGTATATATGAACATCAGACACAAAAGGAATTGATAATGACCAGCTTGGGTTTAGTGACTCTGGTTTGGATTCTAGTTGGGGTTAGATTAAACATGTTAAGTTTTAGAAAGTGTGAATTTTTTCCAAGGTTGAAGAACTCGCTAGTCGCTAGTCGCTAGTCGGCCGGTGAGTGAGAACTATTGACTACTCGGGATTACTCAAGATTAATCGGATTAGGTTTTTTATATGTAATTTTCAGTTTTATGTATACATATACACATTTTTATAGGTAATTTTTTTAAGTAGCTAGGTTTTAACTCTTACTCAACTCATTTTTTAAGTATACAAGATTAATTGTTGGAATTCACATGGTTTGGTTTGAAATTGACTGAATTTAGAGGTTTTAGCCAGAATATACAGGTTTTTTGCCAGAATCTGGCCGGAATCGTCGATTTTTGACTGGCCGACTAGGTCCGACTAGCGATTAGTGGACTGATTAACGAAAAATTACTCAGTCACCGACTAGTCACGATTTTTACAATACTGTTTTTTTTCATAACATACAGATAAATGCCATGAGTTCCTTTTAGCTAAGTTTAGAAAGTGTGACTTTTTTCATAAGTTCCAAGATGCTCACTCAAATAATTTTATTTACAAATTAGTGTGTGTAAATTTTGATATGATGTCTCTATCTATCTATGTATCGATACAATATTATAATTCATATAAAAAAGAACAAAAAACAATTTTACATAAATTTAATAGTTAATTAATTATTAAATATATTAAAACACAAAGTACAATCGTTTACGGACTTGAAAACCCATCAAATCCCCAAATCTCTTGAAAATTTTGTATTTTTATCCATCCTACATAGTATAGTATGGAAATTAACTTTGGATGAAAGCTAAATGGTCATAAAAAGACTTTGTTTTAGTGAAGAATTCATCAATTCTAATGCTTTTTTTTGTCCCACACTAATGAAGAAACAAAAATTGAGGGACCACATAAACTATAAAGGCTAGGCCCATATATAATTAATAAACCCTGTACTGTATTTGCTTCAAAAATGTTTTACTTTTAGCCATTTGGGAAAAAATAAGGCATATGTTTGACCCTTATGATGTAATAAGTTGTAAAGTCGAGCCAAATTGAGTTTAGCAAGTTAGCTCGATTTTTTAATTGAGTTGAGCACGAGTTTAATATTCTGAGCCGACCCGAGCTAGCTCGGTATGAAGTTGAGCTCGAGGTAGCCTTGACTCGGCTCGTTAACAACCTTCAATTGTGGTATTTCTCGTTGCATCGTACTGGCTCCCCTTTATATGCTAAAATGATGATGTATTTCTTGTTGGTATGAGCCACATATTTGATAGAAAATAATAACACGAATTTGATGAACACTCCTTAATGATCGTCACAGATCGCGACTTATTGATAATTAAAGAAAAGTACAAGCAGGAATCCCCTCTTCGGCATCACCACCGGTCAAACCTTTAGTTGATTAGAAGTTTGTACAAAATTGAGTCAAAGTTCCGATCTATTTCAGATATATTTCAGATCTGTTTGAACTTTGTCGAGAGTAGAGGGATAAGGTTCAGATCTGTACACACTTGGTCGCCGGAGGTAGCGCGGGGTGATGCTTCACTGGAGAAGAAGACCCGATGACGGGGACGGTGGTGTGGTGATATGGGTTCAGATGGTGGGGTGGCCATGGGAGACGGTGCTTCAATAGAGAAGATCAGGATTTACAGAGAGAGAAAAAGATAATTGAGAGAGAGTGTTTAGAGATAGATTTTTTGGATATTTATATTTTATATTTATTTAAAATGTAATTTAAAATAAAAGAGTGAAATGACCAATCTGTCCTCATGTGCTTTGCACATGACCTAACTTAATGCTTAAACTTAACTGAGTTAGTGCCAAAGGACATAATGCGTAAGATTTTGTGAACATTAAGTATGATTCCTGTCAATATTAAAGACAAATGACATATTTGCAATATGATGTCAACATAAAGGACAAATTTTGTAATTTACTCTTTTTTTAATGTATAAGAGCATTCACATCAATGGCATCAAATTTTGTGTGTGGTGTTTTTAAAATATAAAGAGTATATATAGATGTTGAATCAAATAAAAAGTTAATTTTTTGAGTTATTTACACTCTTAGTCCCTGTGGTTTGAGCCATTTTGTCAGTTTAGTCCAAATGTTTCATTTTTCACCTGTGGGTCTAAAAAGGTTTCAGCGTTGTCATTTTAGTCCACTGGGTTAACTTCATCCATTTTTTCTGTTAACGAGAAGGGCAATTTAGTCATTTTATATGTAATTCTGTTAACTAGAAGGGCAATTCGGTCATATAAATGACCGAATTGCCCTTCTTGTTAACAGAAAAAAATGGATAAAGTTAACCCAGTGGACTAAAATGGCAATGGTGAAACCTTTTTGGACCCACATGCGAAAAATGAAACCTTTGAACTAAACTGACAAAATAGCTCAAACCACATGGACTAAAATGTCTTATTTTTTTAATCCGCAGCAAAGTGCCTTTTATTTATTTATTTGTTTTTTGTGTAACCATTAATATTTTTTGTGTAGGAATAATTTTGTAGTCTTTAATCCTCCCAGAAAGTAGCAAAATAACAAAAACTTGTTACATGGTAATACCTCTTTGACCGTTGCCATGCACTCTTGCCGATTTATCTGTCATTTCTTTGTAATTTATTTTTTTTTCTAAGTAAGTTAACATTGTAATTTAACAAAAACAAAATGATAATACCTCTTTGAACGTTGCCATGCACTGCAGTAGATGTTACTAACATATCAAAAATGAAGCCGTCAAACTTCGGGTCATGATTTATCAGGTGAAGTAGATCTTCTCGCCTCCGAATCCACTGACATCTCAAACACCAACGATGCGCATTGTTCAACAATAGCCTCGCCACCTCCACATGTCCTTTTTTAACTGCAATGTCAAATGCTGTTTGCTTCTTATCGTTATAGAGCCAAAAGAATTCTTGAACATACCCATCCCCCTTTTGACCAGTTTCGAGATTTGTATTTGTTTGTCTTGCACATTCTATGAATCCCCAAACCATATCCATAAGTCCCATTTCTATCGCCAGCATCAATGGTGTATCGCCGCCGCCTTTACTAGATTTGCCGTCTTTACTAGATTTGCATTTTGTATAGATGTCTCTCACCCTCTTAGTAAGATCTGTACTCATGGGTATGCCTATCACCATTCCTTTACATAAATCATTTCCCTTACTTAGCCACCTGCGTTCGTGCGTTTCATGGGTAACTTTTCTCAAAACATCTTTCCGGCCTTCTAGAATAAGACTCACTGCATGTGAGGCAAATGCCAAAAAAAATTTCCAAACCATCAGTGTCAGGATGGAGAAAGATTGTTTGGTGTGACAAACAAGTAATGATCTTATGTTATTTATTAACACATACATTGAATTGAAAGAATCTCCATAAATTAGGTTGTTGGAAAAATGTTAATCTCCATAAATTAGGTTGTTGGAAAAACGTGTATTGCATTTGAGGAAATTTTCCTTTTATTGCTTGGCAGGGTGAGTACATATGAATAATATTATAATAATCACACTGATTCATCATAAATAGAAATACACCAATGAATTCACTGTCCTTTACAATTCTTTCGGAACCATATTAAATCTACACGGTTGACAGTTAGTACTTGTCGTTTACCCATTTTACCATTATCATACCTATTTATTAAAAATTACACCATTGGCATCCACTTGTACAAATGGTTTCACCGTTAGTACACTACATGTACTGAATGTGTAGAATTAATTACACATTTAGTACATTTGATTTAACTAATGGTGAAGCCACTTGGAAAAATCACACTTATATGGTCTGTGTTAAATTCACTTCCAACATACTTTTTTTCCTTATACAGTGCACCATTACAAGTTATTGATCAACTGGATCGCATACGTAGAGATTTCTTATGGGGAGGACCAGGCAAAGATAACTTGGGTGGCTTGGCAAAACGCCATAGCCCCTAAGGAAAAAGGAGGGTTGGGTGTAGGCTATCTCTCTAAGGGAGGCTAACTTGGCCATGTTGGCCAAGTGATGGTGGAGATACAAGGTGGAAAACAATAATTTATGGAGGCGGGTAATTTGGAGTGTGCATCACAAACCACGTTCATGGAATTTCATCCCAGGTAAGTCGACTATCACAGGGCCTTGGAAACCTCGGCTCTGAAGACAATGTTCTAATTCCGTTTCAAATGACACATCAAGATCAGGTATTTATAGACAAGTAATTCCGCTTGAAACCATTCCAAACGAAATTACTTTTTCAAACGGAATTACCTAATTCCGTGCGGAATTAGTAATCTCGCTTGAAACAGCTAATTTCGTTTGAAATGACATCAAGTCTATTTCAAGAGAAATTACCCTTTAATCCTGTTTTCTCGATTTCCGTGCCCTGATCTATCTAATACAATACAAGACTCGATAAAGACGAAGTTAACAGACATCAGTGCACCAACAGACTCCCCCTTGGATGTTGACGAAGTCTTTAGCATCCAGTCTTCAGTCTTTAGTCTTGATTTATCATTCTCTGCTCTAAATTGTCTTGACATTGTAAAACATCCTTCAATCTTCTATCTTTAAACTTTAACTTTCAATCTCCCCTTTAAATGTTGATTCAGAATGTAAACTCCCCCTCTCGATATGCTGGGACTCGAATTCTGGTTCAAACTTTGACATTTTCTTTACCATGGGGATCTTCCAAACCTATTTCCTGTTTCTCAAACATATAACATTATAATCTATTCTCATTTAAACATCTTTTATTATTCATCAGTTTTAGAAATCCACTTAAGTATTCAGGTCCAAATTAATGACCCTGATTACTCAATTTGTCTACCAAGTCCAATTTAATGACCTTGGTTGACCTGAGACAAATCACACTGACAATTTGTTCAACTTTGTTCAAACAATTTTCTTAAATTTACAAGTTTCAAATTAATGAATTTGTTTTGACTTTTCAATTTCTCAAGTTTAACATGATAAGCTCCAAATTCATCTTCCAGCTCAGAAACTTCATGCATCTACTTCAATTCGAATCTGAAGATCAGCTTTCCACTTTGGTTTGTCGGAAAATAAAGCATAAATGTAAAATCTTTTTGGATTTATGAATAAAGTTTCTAAACTAGAAATGAAATGCAGAAATAAAATGCAGTAAATGTAAACTATTTACAAACATAATTTTTGGTGAGTGTGTTAGGGAATCATATCAGCTATTCGACAAGTCACAAGTACCGTTAAGCTTTGATTTCATACTCAGAAATAAACAATTCACTTAGATTGTCGATATACTGATCCACTTAAATTCTCACACAATTTTCAATCTGTCCAGGATACGGATTAGATGTATTAAGAACTTAAACTCATTCATGTGTCCCACATCTTGAATATACTCCCGTATCCAAATCCCAATATTCAGTCTTACAGGTGAGTATACCACAGATGATATCTGTAAGGGGTTAAAATGCGAGGGCCGTGAGAGCTCAGGTCAGAACTTCCATTCAGCAGAGAGATGACGGCTTCGACTTTTGGTGTGTCCCCTTTAAAGGATCTTTTTTTACAACAGCACATGATTAGCATTTTTCAATGTTTCATCATTTTTTATGCTGAGGGCGGTGCTATATTTCAAGCAACCGGTAAAGTATTATACGGGGACTAGGCCATTGCTTCCGTAAAATCAGAAGTCCCAGGATAATACCCCAGATATCACTGAGTATAAAGACCTAGTATCTCAGAAAAAGGGATCTTTCAAACAAGATTTCAGGGGTTACCTATATATCCAAGTAGTGTTCCCCACGAAATAAGCAAGTAAAGATTTAGGTTTATATCCCGAACAAACCTACTAAATGTGCAAAAACCTATCGGCACATCATCAGCGAGACTGTTTAAGACTTTTTAAACTTTTCATATCTTTAGCATACTGTAACTGTCAAGCCAATGTACTATCATTTTCCCTTTTTTACACAAGCTCTTTTCCATTTTCTATTGTTTTTGGATTTTGAAATATCTCGTGTTTTTGGATTTTTGGATTTTTGAAATTTTTTATTGTTTTTGTATTTTCTGAAAATATTACCCTATCTCCCCCTAAATACCAAAACAAGTAAAAAATCGACAAACCATTGCAGATTGCTTCTCAACATCATCATCTACAGTGGTACCTTCATCAACGCCAAGAATCTCCTCCAACACTGATAAAAGCTTCATACCGTTCAATTTTAACAAATATTGAAAACGAGTTTTGTCAAAAGCTTTGGTATGTAAATCAGCTTTTTGTTAATCAGTGTGGATTTTCTCAATTCGTATCAACTTCTTCTCGAAACAATCTCGGATGAAGTGATGACGAATTTCTATGTGTTTCGTTTTAGCGTGATGAACAGGATTTTTCGTAATGTTTATCGCTGCCTCATTATCAACAAAGATAGAGGTGTTAAGAAATTGCAAACCGTAGTCGCGCATCTGTTGCTGGATCCACAAGATCTGAGAGCTGAAACTGCTAGCAGATACATACTCCGCTTCACATGTGGATAAAGCCACAGAGGTCTGCTTCTTGCATTGCCAGGTGACCAATCGTGATCCGAAAAACTGGCACCCCGCTGTTGTTGATTTAGCGTTAACTTTGCAGCATCCGAAATCGGAATCGGAATACCCTTCGAGCGTGAAGTCGCCTTCTCTTGGATACCACAACCCCAGTGATGGAGTTCCTTTCAGGTAGCGTAATATCCTTTTGACAATAACCATATGCGAAGCTCTCGGGTTAGATTGAAATCTTGCTGCGAGGCAGGTTGGGTACATGATATCGGGTCTTGAAACTGTCAAGTACATCAGCGATCCGATCATGGAACGATATAACGTTTCATCTACCTTCTCTCCGGTGAGATCAGGGTTTATCCCATGGTTCGTCGCTAATGGGGTGGAAGCTGGAGTAGAACTTGACATCCCAAATTTCTCTAAGATATCATGAACGTACTTTATTTGATGTATGAATATTCCCTTAGGCAGTTGATCAACCTGTAGCCCCAAGAAGAATTTAATCTCACCCATCGATGACATTTCAAATTTTTGCTTCATAACTCTTTTGAAATCTTTGCACAGATTTTCATTTGTTGACCCAAATATGATGTCGTCCACGTATATTTGAACTATCAGAAGATGTCCGTCGACCTCTTTGGTTAAGAGAGTGGCATCCAATTTACCTCGGATGAAGCTGTTGGCTAGCAGGTGTTGAGACAATGTCTCGTACCAAGCTCTCGGGGCCTGGTGTAAACCATACAGCGCTTTATCCAGCAAATAGACCTTATCTTTGTGGATTGGATCGGTAAAGCCCGGTGGCTGTCCGACATATACCTCCTCTTTTACCTTCCCATAGAGAAACGCCGATTTCACATCTAGCTGATAAACCTTAAAATTTTTCCAAGATGCAAATGCTAGGAAGATTCTGATCGCTTCTAGTCTAGCAACCGGAGCATACACTTCGGTGAAATCTATACCCTCTTGCTGACTGAAACCCTGGACTACGAGTCGAGCTTTGTTACGAATAATAACTCCTCGATCATCTCTCTTACACTTGAACACCCACTTGGTGTTTATCTTCCTTTGTCCATCAGGCAAATCTACCAATTTCCAAACTCCTAACTTCTCAAACTGACTCAGCTTCTCTTGCATCGCGTTGACCCAAGAATCTTCAGTTAATGCTTCCTTGTATGTTCGCGGTTCGATCTGCGAAATAAAACAACTAAGTGAAAACTCAGTTTGTAAAGAAGCAACTGTAGAATAAAAACAAGTAAGGCCTTGGTCAATTTGTCGTCTAGTGCGAACGCCTGATTGCAATTCTCCAATAATCAGCTCTTCTGGATGGTACGAAAGAGTTCTCAGCATCACTTCGCATGGAACATCTACCTCGCCTTCCAAATTTGTAACATTCTGATTTGCACCTTGTTCACTGACTGGAATTGTTTGACTTGATATCTGGATTTGCTCCCCCTCAGAATCTGAATCACCACGATCAAATATAGGTCTATCATCAGATTCTTGATTATCATTAACTGCCGTCTAATTGTCAAGAGATTGTTGAATATCATCATGTTCTCCAGCATTACTTGGACCTGCTTCATCATCATTCGAAGCTTGTCGTTGACGAATGTAAGTTTCTGCTGGAAATCTTTCCTGCGATTCTTCATATTCTCTCAAAATATCTAACTCGTCAAAGAAATCTTGTTCTTCTTAAATGTCAAATGAATCCCATAGTTTATCGTAATTAAAACGCCATGAGTCGCCTGGATTCTGTGGTGGCAAGGTATAACCTTGACACTCAACATTGTGTGCTTCGATGATCCGCTTTAAGCTTGGAACAAAGACTCGTTTCAATGGACTTGAGTAACCCACAAAAATTCCTTCAATGCTCTTTGCACCAAACTTTCCAAAAGGCTCTAGAACTGTACAGGGAGACCCAAACGGTTCAAGATACTTCAGGTTCGGTTTGCGGTTATTGATCAGCTCGAAACATGCTAAGTTGAATTTCTTCACAGTGAGAACCCGGTTGAGTGTATAGCAAGCGGCTGATACTGCTTCTGCCCAGAAGTTGACTGGTAATTTTGAATCAGCAAGCATCGTCCTAGCCGTTTCAATTAGCGTCCTGTTCTTTCTTTCAGCTACTCCATTTTGATCCGGAGTATAAGGAGCACTAAATTCTTGCAATATACCTCTCTCATCACAATATTCTTCCATCTTGTTGTTCTTAAACTCTGTACCGTTGTCACTCCTGATTCTTCTAATTCGAGTTTGGTACAAATTTTCAATTTTTCTGAACAACGGCATCAAACTATCAAATGTCTCATCTTTTGACTTCAGAAATGATACCCATGAAAATCTTGAGTAGTCATCTGTTACTACTAGACAGTAAAGATATCCAGTAATACTTTTAACGTTTACAGAACCAAACAGATCCATATGGAGTCTCTCTAACGGTCTTGAGACTGAGTTGACTTTCTTTTTAGGATGTGATTTCTTCTTTTGCTTCCCTTTGATGCAGCTAATGCACTCTCCTTCAAGATGAAATCCTTTCACATGAACACCAGTAACTAAGTCGTTATGCACAAGGTGATTCATTTTCCTCAGGTGAATATGACCCATCTTTCGATGCCATAACTGTGACTCTTTTTGCGTTGCTCTTGACATGAAACAGTGAGCCTGACCCGTGGTAGTAGTTGCTACACTCATGTCCAACACGTACAGATCATTGACTCTAGGTGCTCTCATGATAACCCATTCTTCGGGAACAACAAATCCTGGTTTCAAGATCAAACACTCTTTGTCTGTAAAGTGCGTTGTATACATACGATCACAAATCTGAGAAATACTCAGAAGATTGTTTTCAAGCTCGGCGATGTAGTTAACTCTTTCAAACGTTACAATGCCATTAGATAGAGTTCCTTCACCAACTATTCGACCACCTTGATTTCCTGCAAATCCTACGTAACCTCCATTAAACCCTCTAACATCATACATAAGGGTTTTCTTCCCCGTCATGTGCCGAGAAGCTCCACTATCCATAATCCAACGTGAAACGGATCTTGGAAGCTCCTGCACCAAATAGAATATGATTAGTTGAAATAAGCTGCCCAAGCCTCATCAGACTCAGGTAACTTTATCTCATCTATACACTTTACAACCGATTTAAGAGGTGGAAAATTTTTATCATTCATTTCCAGTTTGTTATCAATAGCCTCTTTTATGTCAACTTTATCCTCTTTTGCCAATGAAACATTTTTCTTGGCAAAATCTTCATAAGAAATTGGAATGTTTTCTTTTCTGGTTTCATTTTGAAGAATCTTTTTAGGAACAACTTTCTTCTCTTGTGGAGTTGAAACTTGTTTCTCTGATTTTGGTTTCCATGTTTGTTGAGATGAAGCAACCCGTTTGTAAAATTTGTCAATTTTAGTTACCACATTCTTAACAGGTTCACTTTTGAATTTTGTGTTCTCATTTTTCAAAATTTTCTCAACAACCATTGGAGTTTTGCCTTTTGCATCAATTTTCTTTTTCTGACTTCAACAACTTCAGACCTAGGCTTAAAGTTGGTGCACTTTCGTGCAATGTGTCCAACTTTGTTGCATTTAAAGCATGTACGAGTATCAACTACTCGACTTGTGCCTCCAGTCTGAGGCTGTGAGGCCTTCTCCTCAAAGAACTCTTCATTTGATTTTGAAAAAATCTCAGACTCTTGCTCGGAATGAGAACTCGAGCTTTTAACAAACACCTTTTTCTCAGCAAACTTTTTATTTTGAAAATTCCTTCTTGAATAATTCTTACCACCCTGATAACCACCCGACCATCTGTTTTGATTGTTGTTAGAAAAACGTGGTGGTACAACAGGTTTTTTATAATAAGCTTTATCTTTTTCAAAATTCAATTGTCTTTTAGCACGTTTCAAACCTTCAATCTCAGACACATCAATTTCAACCAACTTGAACACATTTTTCAATTTGTCCACATTCACATTTTCCAAAGGAAACTCACGATCCGAATACAACTTATCAGATCCCGACATCTTGTACATCACAAGATTAGGTTCTTCATTTAAGTTGTTTTTGGACTTTGATTCTGAAATATATTTGTCTAAAAAGCATTCATCATCCTCAGTAGTGTCACTTTCAGATTTCAAAATACTTTCAACCACACTTTTAACAACTTCTGATTGAACACTACCTTCATCATATGACAAAGTGAATGTAACATCAATTGTATCTGGAAGTTTAATTTCATTTTCTTCTTCTTCATTAACCAACCCTGATTTTTTCTTTGAAAAATTGTTTAGAACTGGTGGTGGAACCTGATGATACCCCACCCCGGTTCCATCAGAGTAAACATCTTCGCCTGCTTTGTTCTTCCCAATTGGTTTAGGAACGATATGTTGAAGAACAAAACTTGCGGAGCTGTAACTGTTCAGTTTCAACTGGATGCGTTCATTTTCAATTTTAGCTTCTTGAAACTGAAGCTTCAACTTAGCAATCTCATCCAGTTGTTGGTTGATTAGCTCTTCTTTAACTCTCAGAACACCTGACAATTGCACATTTTCTTTGTATGTCTTACCATTTCTATCATCAGAATCTTTAACCGTGCGTTTTAACTTCTCAAAATTTTCTGAAAGTTGACGATTTTCATGAATTAGCTTTTCGTTTTCTTTCCTAACTCTTTCTATGTCAATTTTATCATTTTCGATTTTATCAGTTAGTTCTGTTAATCGATCATTTGAAGCTTTTAGCATTTTGTCACGGTTTAAGATCTGATTCTCAACATCTCTGACTCTTCCTGTCAGATCTTCGATCTTTTTACCACTGTGGTAAGCAATTGTACTACAAACCTTGCAGTCTTTCATGCAATTTTTGCAGTCGCTCTCTGTTTTAACTTTCTTACCTGACTCATTGACTGAATTATTCTGACTGACCTTGCTTTTAGACTCAGTGCCAGAACCAGAAACTACCTCTAGCTCTTTTGCAGCTAAAACTTTTTCAACCATCTTCTTCAAATTTTCAGCAGTAAACTCTTGTGACGTGTCAATAATCCCATCATCAATTTTCTTTGACTGCTGCTCTTTCTCTTTTTCTTTTTCTTTAGCTTTTTCTTCAGCTTCTCCTCCTCCCCACCACTCTCTCTGTTTAGATTCTTCTTCTTCAGCAATTTGTTTGGTGAGAACTTCAACATTAAGAGACTTTGGATCAATAGCAATGTTTCCATTTGGATCAAGGTAACATTCTCTATCAGCATCCCATCTTTTCGCCTATTTTGCTTCTCTGTATATATAACCACCGGCTTTAATCATCCTATCTTGAGCTTTCATTTTTCTGTTGATGTATTTCTCTTGTTCGTTTCTGCTATCTCTGAAAGGAACAACTTTTATCACAAACACATAGCCCACTGCATCCTCTTTTGGTAACACTTGACTCCAATCATATCCCTCATCGTCATGAATAACAGCAAGTGCTCTGGATTTTTCTTTGGGATTTTCTTCTATCTGCTTCATTCTGGGGGGTTCAGATTTGTTCTGATGATAGATTGCTCTTTTGTAGTAGTCTTTTCTGAATGGATTTGCAGTATCATCAGCAGGTGCGTTTCGACATTCACGTTTAAAATGTCCCTTTTGTTTACATCTGAAACATGTGACCTTTGATTTATCAAAACCAAGTTTTGTGGATGGTCCTCCAATTGAATGTCTGCCTGTAATCTCCATGAACCTTTGTGCTCGCCTGACTGCACTAGCCATACACCACCTGATATCTATCAACTCCATCTCCTCTGGGTCGATCTGATCATAATCCTCCTTGGTGAGGTTAGTGTTTCCAATCTTGTCCACAACAAGACTCTCGTATGATTCAAGCACAGATGCTAAAAACACCATTTGCTGCTTTGCGGATTCCTCACTAAAGTTTTGTGCATTCTTTAGATCCACAGCAATATTACATTGGAACTGATTCTTTGGAACTGATTGATTTGAAGTAGTTGACGATGAACCACTATGATAACCACTGCTTGGAATTTCTTAACTTGTCATGTTAGAACCTTCAGCTGAGAAAGCTGTCTTTGGTGACACATTCTTCGGAATCATACTTCGATAATACAAATCAACATTCTGCTGATACGATGAGTTGTTGACTTTGTTTGATTTCTTGATCTCCAGCTCATGACTTTCCAGTCTTTCAATTAATAGATCAACCGTCAGTTTCTCCGACTCAATTGTATTCTTCAGCATCAAAGCAAAGTATTGCCAATCTTGATCATTCGGTAGCGAGTCAAACAATTTGTCAACCAATTCTTCTCGAGTATAAATGATTCCATGTCTTGCCAGCTCCATCTTCAGATGCCAAAATCTTTCAATCATCTTAGATACAGATTCATTTTTTAAACATCCAAACAAATCAAATTCTTTTCTTAACAAATTCTTTTTGTTTTTAACTATTTCGGCACTACCCACACATTTCACTCTTAGTTTCTCCCATAGATCTTTCGCATTTGTGTACTCAATCAACGTTATTATGTCATCTCTCATAGACTGATGAATTAACGCAAGGCACTTTTGTTCAGCAACATATCTTTCTATCTCCTCAGTTTCTGTCAAATTTTCAAAATCCGATCTTCCCATAACGAAACCATTCTTCAACATCTTCCAACTTTGATATGAAAACGCTTTTAGCCATTCTTCAAACTTTATAGCCCATTTATTATAATCTTCAATCGCCATCAGCTTGGGAGGTTTGTTGTACGTCCCATAAGCACTCTCCACACTCAAAGTATCAGAAAGAGTTTTCTTCACACTCGGAGTTGAAACGTTTTCATTTGTGTTGTTTGATGTATCATCTCCGTTGTTTCCCGTGAAAGCAAAAATGTCACAGAATGGATTCATGAACTTATCCATCTTTACATATCTGAAATAATCAACAAACACTTAGAAAAAAATTTTGGATTTTAAAAACAACAGTTTCAAACGGAATCAGTTCAAGCGAAATAGCTCAAACGGAATTAACTTTTCACACGAAATAACCTTTCAAACGAGATTACCAGTTCACGCGAAATACCTGCTCAAACGGAATTAGGTATTTCAAACGAAATTAAGCCAATTGAAGCAGAATTAGCTACTTTGATGCGGAATTAGTAATTTCGTTTGAATGTTTCAAACGAAATTAGATTTCGTGTGAAATTGACTGCACTTTTCAAGCGAAATTAGACCCAATGTGTAATTCCGTGTAGAATTACAATGATAATTTCAAACGGAATTATGATGACGTCAGCAAGTCCGATCTGTTTTTCAAACGAAATTACCCATTTTTATCAGAATTTGTTCGAATTAAGGTCCAATTCTTTCAAGGATTAGTTAGAACTATGTTTCGCTTATAATATGTGAAAATCAAGCCATTTTGACCGTTAAATTTTGTTCAAATCAGAAAAGAAAGTGTAGAAGTAGGAGAATCCGATGAAAACAAGCTGGATTGGTATGAACTCCTCGTCCAGAGCTCTGATACCACTTGTTGGATCGTCGTGTGACCCTAACGAGTCAATCTGAAGAGTTCAACATCAAAATCAAAGGCGGAATCAATGAATTTGACGTAACACAGCTTGATACTTTCTAATTATCTTCTCCTATTGATTTCCTGAGCTTTTACAATTCAAATAACAATCCGACAGCACCTCGGCTCTGAAGACAATGTTCTAATTCCGTTTCAAATGACACATCAAGATCAGGTATTTATAGACAAGTAATTCCGCTTGAAACCATTCCAAACGAAATTACTTTTTCAAACGGAATTACCTAATTCCGTGCGGAATTAGTAATCTCGCTTGAAACAGCTAATTTCGTTTGAAATGACATCAAGTCTATTTCAAGCGAAATTACCCTTTAATCCTGTTTTCTCGATTTCCGTGCCCTGATCTATCTAATACAATACAAGACTCGATAAAGACGAAGTTAACAGACATCAGTGCACCAACAAGAGTTAAAGTTTTGGATGGCATCACAACATTCCTCTTCCAGTGGTCTCGCGAACAGGCTTCAGTTGAGGAAGTAATTTAGTTGGAAGAGTTAACATAAGCTTTAATGATGATGACAGTTGGGCAGGGTGACACTAAATTGTTTTGGAACTTGGAAGTTGATGGAGTTTATTCGGTTCGTAGTCTTAGAAATTGGTTGTATAGTGAGAAATTTTCAGATTTGGGGCTTGGATTCGAGTGGAATAAATGGACTCCCCTCAAGGTTAATTTCTTATCCGGGAGGTTGTTGCTGAATAGACTCCAGACTATGGACAATCTGATTAGAAGGGATATTCAAGTAGAGTCGGTATGGTGTAGGCTTTGTGATCAGTTTGTCGTATCAGCAGAGCATCTCTTCATTACATGTCAGTTTGCACATAATATTTTGGACTTTGTTTCACAATGGACCAGGTGCACGAGGTTCTTTTTGCTTGGTGTCGAAGACCTGTTTGATGCGCATAAACAAGCAAGGGGGCCCAGAATTTGGAAGAAGGTTGTTTTGTTAGTAGTACAAATCTCAGCTTGGTGCATATGGAAGTGCAGAAACGGGGTGATCTTCGACCAGAAAACAACCAATATAGTGGGAGTTAAAGAACAAATCAAGCATCTCAGTTACATTTGGATTACGAACCGTGCTACGGCATAAACGGTCACTTGGGAGCAATGGTGTAAACTTGATTTATCTTGTATGGTTATTGGATTGTAGCTCTACTATACTGTACTGTTTTTTTGGTGAGAACTAACAAGTTGTTGGTTCTATTTTAAATAAATTTTGTTGGTCGTTTAAAACAAATTAAGATCTGCATTTTGTACAGATGTCTCTCACATCTTAGTAAGATCTATACTCATGGGTGTGCCTATCACCATTCCTTTACATAAATCGTTTCCCTTACTTAGCCACATGCGTTCGTGCGTTTCATGGGTAACTTCTTCAAAACATCTTTCCGGCCTTCTATAATAAGACTGACAACATGTGAGGCAAATGTAGAAAAAAAAAATTTAAACCATCAGTTTCAGGATGGAAAAAAGATTGTTTGGTGTGACAAACAAGTAATGATCTTATGTTGTATATTAACACATACACTGAATTGAAAGAATATCCATAAATTAGGTTGTTGGAAAAACATTTATTGCATTTGAGGAACCTTGCTTTATTTTCCTTTTATTGCTTGGCAGGGTGAGTAGACATGAATAATAATCACACTGTTTCATCATAAATAGAAATACACCGATGAATTCACCGTCCTTTACAATTCTTTCGGAACTACAGTAAATTTAGTTACCAGCGACTTGCAAGATCATAATGAAGTTTACAGAAAAAACACACAAAAGCTATTCATGCCGTGATATAACCAACTGGACCGAATTTAACTCTAATACGTGCTCTCAACCGGATTTTAACGAATAATGGATTTTAATAATCCCAACTATCACCAGTTGGCCGACAATGGACCCAACTTCAAAAGTAACCACTGGCAGTCCCACTTTTTGACATTTTGTAAAACATTGGACCTTTGCTAATAGCGTTATAACGTTGATAACGTGGCATGATCCGTGTCATAAAATTTAAACTAGGATGGTTACGTGGCAATTAAGCTGATTATGTGGCTTTGAACTTGAATATGTGGCATTTATAATAAATTAACAATATCCAAATAAATCCACCCACTACAATCTGTAACGCCCCAAAACTCGAATATTTATATTCTCTATATGTTTCCATATGATATAACATGAAAGAAATTAACTAGGTTCTTTGAGGTAACTAAGTTACTTAAGTTAGTTAACTTATAAGTTCAATAACAAGGGATACATTCTTGTGGCTAAATAAAAATAACAAACAATACTATAGGGGCTAAAAGGGGTCAAATTGGAAAGTCTTTTAATTAAAAGATAGGGAAAAAGGAAAAGCCCATTTTTGGGCAGAAGCATATGTCGACACACACACATAGTGTGTGTGTGTGTGTGTGTGTTCTAGGGTGAATCAAAGGAGAAGGAGAAGAGAAGGAATTCGAAAATTGCATGGATAATCTATGGGTTTGGAAGTGTTCATCATCTCCTAAGCATCAAGTAAGTACCCGAATTTCCTCTTGAATCTTTTTAGATGAAGTTCTTGGTGGGTTTTGAGGAATTTACCTTAATTGGGTAACTTGGGAGAATGTGGTGGTTGAATCTGGGTTTAGATGCACATAATCTAGTGTCAATAATAATTTAATCACCTAAAAATTGGAGTTTTAATGAGAGAATCCATGTTCAAGAACTATGGGGTTTTTGATGGTTTATGGTTTAATACGCATGAGTTGGGAGAACTAAAGATTTCATTATGTTTGATGTTTATGTATGATTGATGCCTATTTTTTAGTAAGAAAATGGATGTTGATGGCATGAGTTAGGTAATCAAGCATGAAGGGGTCGTACATTGTGCTTAGATAGTAGTACGCACACAAGGTGTTTAATGAAATGTCTTAATGACAATAATATGTGAAATTGTCTTCAAGTAATAGAGGAGTATGTAAAGAATGTGGAAATAATGTATTTGATAATATAATATCATGAGGAATATGTCCTTGATGACGTCCATGTAAGAACGTAGTTAATGTGTGATTCGGTAGGAGTGCACTTTATGAGCTTGCACAATATGCTTGATTGATGTAACGCACATCTTGTGAATTGTATAATTGCCTATTAGTGATTGATAAGTAAGGGTGAAACATATGAGATCCTAGAAAAGGGTAATGTTGGAATGAGGTCGGGTTTGCTAAGTATGTGATAGGGTGCTAGTTGGGAAGTTATGAAAATGCTAACATGAACGAAATGAGTATACATGTAACTAGGTGATCATGTGTTCGTATGTACGTCACTACATGAGTATGAAATGAATATAACGTTCGTAGTATAACCCACTATAATAAGATGGAGGTAAAAGATTAAGTTGAAAGTTCATATCATAGGTAGTTGACTTTCTATTAAAATATGAAACTTACATACCCGCGAAACCAGTTGGACAGCATCTCCCCATAGGGAACCAAAAGCTTGTCCAACTCAAGACCCAAGCCCCATATATACAGGGATCATGGCTTCGTACGAAGCTGCTCCTAATGCCTTCGTACGAACCCAGCTTGGTCTTGAGACTTCAGTACGAAGCTATTAATATGTCACTTCGTACGAAGTGACTCCCTTCGTACGAAGGAGCTATACATCACAACACCTTCAGTTCGTACTGGATTTCACTCTATTCTATACAATATTCAATACACGCTCTATCTAGTTATTTGCACAGTGGCAGACATACAAAATATGCACCAACAACTCTAAAATTAGAATATAAAAACTTTCTTGAGACCGGGAAGCAGTCCCAGGTGACAACCTAGTTATATTATGTATAATAAAAAAACCTAAAATTTTGTTTGGGATCGTTTAGGCTCGCTTTGTATATCAAGCTCAAGCTAGCACACGATAACTAAACGAGCTGTATTTTGGGCTCGAGCCCGGACTCGTTAAGGCTCGGCTCATTCGAGCTTTTAACGGAGCTAATCACGAGTATCGCTCGAGCCTCTGGGCTTCACCCCTACATCTCAAGTTGGATAAGTCTGATTGAAGATTTTTGAAAATCTATGATAAGAGTGCTCGATCAATTTCGAATGGTTGTGCAATTGGATGTCTCCTGCAGTTATCTCAAACCATCAATGTGATGAGAAAAATGCGAAACCCGATCACAAACGGTAAACACAAACGCGGAAGCAAATTTCGTTTGACCAAGATTTTCTAAAACTTGAATGAACCTGTGAGGATGCAAACAAATAGGATATACCAACTACAATCTAAACAACCCGAAAACAATAACAAGAACACCAAATTTTAGCATGGAAAACCTCTCAAGACGAGAGTAAAAACCACGGGACTTCTAGAGCCGCTTCAAATCCACTATCACAAAATTAGAGCAATACAAAGTCTTCCCTAGGTATACTAGAGGCATACAATAAACATCATACCCTTGGAATCAACAACTTCAAGCATACAAAATCACGAATAAAGACAAAAGAAAGAGATATAACCAAACTATGCAGCAGCGAACAGAGGCTGTGAAACCAGATTTCTGTATCTGATTAACACAAACCCACCGTTGGATATGGTTGCCCTGATGTTGTGAATATTTTATCTAAAAATCCGAACGATCAAACGGTTCAATCTCCAGGAAATAGATGACCTCTGCAGCTGGGTTAGTTGGTGACGGAAATGAGAAAAATGATTCTTCTTTCTTTTGTGCCAGACCTTTTGTGATGTCTCTTTTTGGTTGATTACTTCTACTAATGCTTTACCCCTTCATATATATATCACCAAAAAAACCTAATGGGCCTTAAAAATTGTTGGGCTTCCTCATGGGCCCAAAAACCCAACAATTCTCCCCCTTTTTGGCCTATGAGGAAGAGTTCGCCATCCCGGCGATCTAGCAACAAACCATCAACTTTTCCCTTGCTAAAGCTTTAGTCAACATATCGGAACAATTGTCATCGGTATGAACTTTATCAAGTTCAAACAACTTGTCTTCAATAGCATCTATAATCCAATGATACTTCACATCAATATGTTTTGTTCTCTTGTGAAACATAGAATTCTTTGCAAGGTGAATAGCACTTTCATTATCACAGAGAACCACATAGCGTCGTTGCATTAAGCCAAGCTCTTGCGTAAATCTTTTCAACCACAATAGTTCTTTGCATGCTTCTGTTGCTGCCATATACTCAGCCTCTGTAGTAGACAAGGCAACACATTTTTGCAATCTAGACTGCCAAGACACAACCCCCCTTACAAAAGCCATCAAATATCCCGAAGTAGATTTCATGTTGTCCTTATTTCTTGCCAAATCAGAATCCGTATAACCAACAAGCATTGGCTCTTCATTCCCAAATGTATACCCAATGTGGAAGTACCACGTAGATACCTAAGAATCCACTTAACCGCATCCCAATGCTTTTTACCAGGATTTGACAGAAACCGACTAGTAACACCTACTGCAAGGGCAATATCAGTTCTTTTACACACCATTGCATATATCAAGCTTCCAACCGCTGACGCGTATGGAACTTTATCCATGTCTTCAATCTCCTCCTTCGAATAAGGGCAATCTTTATCAATTAGGTTAAAAATGGGAGTAAGAGGTGAACTAACCGATTTGGCTTTATCCATGGTGAACCTGCGAAGCACCTTCTCAATGTATTGCTCTTGTGACATATGCAACTCCTTTGAAGCTCTATCTCTAGTAATCCGAATACCAAGAATTTGTTTTGCTGGCCCCAAGTCTTTCATAGAAAACGACTTGCTCAATTCCTTCTTCAACTGAACAATTCTCTCTGCATTCTTGCCTACAATCAACATGTCATCAACATAAAGAAGTAAGATGATAAAATCATCATCACCAAACCTCTGAAAGAAAACACAGTGGTCTGAAGTAGTCTTTCGGTAGCCTTGCTGTCACACCCCCAAAATCCACCATGCGGAGTATCACCGCTTGGAGGCGTGACATGACCAGGATCGAGCCACCAATCATATTGAACAACGTAATTAAGTAAATAAGACCAACCACAATATGATTGGTGACCAAAGCTAGTTAGCCATGTTCAGTTTAAACAGCGGAAGCATAAGACGTTAAACCAAAACATAAGTCCATAGTTCATAAGTTTAAAGTCCAAAACGTAGGTTTAATAAGTTCATACGGATTAAATATTTAACACGGGACATATTCCACAACAATAAAAGACCCAAACATAAGTTTCATAAATTCATAAAGTTTATTCATTAAGTACGGGACATATCAGTTCGCATCCCACAACGACCACCTCCATATGCAAGCTCCCTAGCATCTAGCGACCTGCAAAGCATGTAGCAACGAGTCAACAACAAAGTTGAGTGAGTTCACGGTTGGTTGTCCATTTTAGAGTTGTTTCCAAAAACGTAGTTTAATCTCATTCAGCTATCCAGCCGTGGGGGTTACCCCATAGTTCGAAAACGTTTATTAGTTAACCATCCCATGTCCACCTTCCCTGACTATCCAGCCCGGCACTTCGGCCGTGGGGGCTACCCCATTATTTAAACTACCAGACTCGTTTATCATATCGACTACTAACGAAAATTTATTGTGCCCTAGCGTCGGTGTCTATCACCACCGACGTGCCATAGTCCATTAGTACACGCCCGTCCGACTGGCACGGTGTGAGGTTTGTTAAACCTAATAGCGCTATTAACTAATGACCCGCTCGCCATAGCCTCGGTGATTAAGTCGATACAAAAAGGGAGGGACTGCGTTGATAGAGTTCTAGTCTAGTAAGTCTAATCCGTCCCAACAGGACGAGGAATTTACATTCCTGAACACGTCCCAAAGGACGAGGAATCCCTATTCCTGAACCCATTCCCATTCCCACCGGGAATTACCATGCTTTGTAGAAAAGTGTGAACTCACCTCGGTTTGCTCGGTTAGATTCTCAAATATAGCTAACAGTCAAGGTCGGTCAATCACATCCTAATATGATTACCAGTTAGTCATTTAGTGATTTTCAAATAGAGCACAAAGTTCCTACACGTATCTATCACATAACATGCATTACTTTAACTGTTTATGCCCATATAAACTTCCCATCTATTCCCGCTAATAAATAAACATACGACATTGCACATAACACTTTTATTGACATATAACATGTTAGATCATTCACATATAACATACTCGACATTTAGACACGCAAATTACAACTTAGGTCGTTTCAGCATAAATATTCAAAACCGGGCTGTTTTCGGACATTTTAATAAAATAGTTCACTTATTCCAAAAATTCCCAAATTTTTACAGAATGTCTTAAACGATCCAAGTATTATTGTGTAAAAATATCGGGGTCCAGTTCATTACCAATATTTTATAAAAATTAATTTTCCGGACAGAAATCAGATTTATCTTTTTCTGACCGCAGTCCACGGAATAATTTATTTAAAATTCATCGAGAGTCCGATTTACGAAATTCCAGTGAGAGAGTTACAAATATATCGGTGGTCATCTACAGTACTAATTTTATGATCTAAATCTACACAGAACTCAACTTATGGCAGAAAACAGAACGCGTATTTTTAGCAGCAAAAATGCATCTCTAGCTGCTGTTACAAAATGACACTTTAAAAATAGTAAACGAAGTCCAAAAATTATGATTCTGGTGCCATTAGAACCGTATTTCATAATAACACGTTATAGACTCAAAATATCAGTTTTTCGTTGAGTTATGACCTGTTTACAGCCAACTGAAGTTGGCTGTAAAAGCTTAGACATATTCTGTTTTTCAGCCTTTAGCTTTCTAGTTCGTGTTCGATTGATTCCGTTAACATGTTTAGTGACCACAACAACATCAAACATCAATATTAACCAGCAAATCATCAGGAAATCAACAAGAATCATAACAACACAAGATCTACATGATTTACACACATAACTTCTCTTTATCCATCTTTTACTTCTTATGTTCAAGACTTTAATGTGAGTTCTTTAGTGTTTCTTAACTTTTAACCATTCTTTTCATTATTAACCAACAAAATCATGGACAAGATGAAGATCTAAGAAACTTACTACTAGCACAAGGCTAGGGGAGTTCAAGTGTGGAAAAGTGGTGGTTAAAAGAAGGCGAGAGAGGTCCTTCAACTTCCGAGAACACCGAGCTTCGTTGTGCACCTTCTAACACCTTTGTATGCTTGTAGAATGCTTGAAGAAGATCAAGTGATGGTGGTGGTGGGTGGTGTGGTGGTCAGCTGAGAGTGGCAAGGGGAGAGGGAGAGATGGTGTTGTGAAGTTGTTAGTGGGTCATGAGAGTGAAGGACTAGAGGTTCTTATAATTGTCTTCCAACACACTTTTACCCCTTAGTCCCTATGTCTTCAAGATATTAAACAATATCACTTAATCAATTGGATAAAATCATGGGGTGGGTCCCATGTTCCATAACCGGTTGTGAGGGGGGGGGGGGTAAAGGGTTGGGTTTCAATGCTTAGTTACTAGTTTAGTTAAAGATTAAATATAATAGTTAGTGGTTTAGGTGTGTTAAGTAATATATAGTGTGTTAGGGTATTCGGGGACCCTAATTAGCTTAGAAAAATATAAACAATGTGTTTAACAATATTTTTGTGTTACGGGTAGTGTCCGGTTGTTCGGTTCGATACTGTTCCGTTAAACTGCTTAATTAATCCGTAAAGTGTCATATATATATATATATATATATATATATATATATATATATATATATATATATATTTGCAACGTTTTTAATTTTTAACACTCAGGAAGGCATACCGGACTATTTAGTAACTTTTCTGTATACTATTAGTATGTTATCACATACATGTAAGCATAACACAGTAGTCAGAAAGCAGTTAAATGATTCCACACAGTCGTCAAGCACTTTAATTATCATTAACAAATTGTACGGAATACACGTAAATTTGAGGGTTGTCACACTTGCTTCCCCAAAACGGACTCAAATTTCTTGTACCACTGTCCCGGTGCTTGCTTCAAACCATAAAGACTTTTCTGAAGCTTACAGACATAGTCTTCTTTACCATTAACCTAAAAACCTTTAGGTTGCTCCATATAGATTTCTTTATCCAAGTCACCGTGAAGGAAAGCTGTCTTGACATCCATTTGCTCAACCACAAGATCAAGACTAGTTGCCAAACCAAGAATCACCCGAATAGAACTCATCTTCACGACTGGAGAGAAAATCTCATTAAAATCAATACCCTTTCTCTGACTGAACCCTTTAACCACCAATCTGGCTTTGTACCTAGGCCACGAGGTATGTTCTTCAGTCTTCACTTTGTAGACCCACTTGTTCTTCAAAGCTCTTTTGCCCTTGGGCAACTTTACTAACTCAAAGGTATTGTTCTCATACAAGGAATTCATCTCATCTTGCATGGCTTCAACCCACTCCTTTTTGTGTTCATCTTCCATGGCCTCTTCATAACACTCGGGCTCTCCCCTGTCAGTGAGCAAGACATACTCATCAGCAGAATAACGGGTGGAAGGATGACGGTTTCTTGTAGACCATCTGAGTGGGACAAATGTTGGCATACCTGGTACTGGTAACTTTGGATGAGGACCCTCATCTAACTCTTGCTGCTCTGGAATATCATGATTTTCAGTACCGTGTTGTTCATCATTTTGAATGTTATCTTCATTATGTGGCTCATTGTGCTGAGGAGGAACCGGATCCAAATCAGAAAGATCACCAGTATGTTGAGGAACTATCTTTGTCTTCTCAATATCTTTCAAACTTTTATCTTCAATAAAATCAGCATCGAAACTTCTTATGAGTTTCTTTGAGATTGGATCATAAAACCTATGTCCAAACTCATCTCCCCCATAACCAAGGAATATACATGGCTTGGTCTTTATATCAAGCTTTATTCTTTCATATTTGGGAATATGCACAAAAGCCTTGCATCCAAAGACCCGCAAATCATCGTATGAAACATCTTTTCCACTCCACACCCTATCAGGAACATCAAAAGACAAAGGAACACAAGGAGTATGATTAATAACATTTATGGCGGTGTTTAAAGCTTCACCCCAAAAGGAATTAGGCAACCCTGCATGTGATAGCAAACATCTAACCCTTTCAACCAATGTTCTATTCATCCGTTCTGCTAAACCATTCAACTGTGGTGTATTTGGAGGAGTCTTTTGGTGCCGAATACCTTTCTCTCTACAATAAGCATCAAAAGGACCAATGTACTCACCTCCATTATCTATTCGAATACACTTGAGCTTCTTCTCAGTTTGTCTCTCAACTAAGGCATGAAACTGCTTAAACACATCTAATACTTGATCTTTAGACTTCAAAGTATAGGCCCAAACTTTTCTCGAATGATCATCGATAAAAGTGACAAAGTACAAGCAGCCCCCAAGTGTTCTAGTCTTCATAGGACCACAAACATCTGAATGTATTAAATCAAGTATATTGTCTCTCCTATGAGGACGGTGACTCTTGAAAGAAACTCTTTTTTGCTTACCTGGCAGACAATGAGTGTTGGGTTTTTCACATGTTTATCAAAGTGATTTCATCCATATAAAATCAAAACGCAACGGAAAAGTTATTTAAAACATGTTACTTACAAGATATAAAATTCATTTTATATGTAAAACCCAATTCCTGGATCCATATATCAACATGCATGCTATCAAAATAAAAACACAACCATAGGGTGTTTCAAGAATACTACCTTCCAAGGAGTAAAAGATATGATGAATATGATGCTTCTTGAATAGTAATCTTCAAGTGTAGAAGACCTCAAGCTTGTATACCCCAAGCCTTCCAACAAAAACTTTAAGTTTAGCTAGGATTTTACACTTGTAACTCGCTTGAAAGTTTCCCTCTTGGAACCAACCCTTGGCCGAAATCTAGAGAGTATTTTCTTGATTTTTTCACTTGAAAATCAAACCTGAAAAAACTTAGAACCACCACATGTTGGCCGATTTCTAGAGAGCATCTCTAGGAGTTCTTTTCAAGTTCTACTCTATATTTTGTCATACAAAAATCTTATTAAAACATGAGAGAAGTTGCCACCATTCTTGCCCAATCATGGTGCATTTAACTTATGACAATTGCATGGATTGTCATTGGACCAAAATTGGCTTGGGAAGAATCCAATTGGGGGGGGGGGGGGATATGAAGGTTTTTTTAAAAAAAATTCAAAAATTTCTTTTAAACATTTTAAGACTTATTTAATTTTATAACTTTTATAAAATATAACATCACATGTTATAAGACTTATGCAACCTTTTAAAATGTTATTTAACCCATTAAATAACAAAATAAAATATTCTCTCAAAATAAATTATCCATATAATTTATTAGTTTCTCAAGTGCAATTATTTAGAAAACCAATTTCTAAATATTCTAAGTGTTAATATTTATTTGTTTGATCATATCATAAATAAATATTATAAGTGTTTGTCTAGCTTGTTATTGGGTATGACTCGACTTGGATCATAACGTACTAGCCACATCAATTTAATATGTGTCTTGGGCAAACAGAATCCAACAATCTCCCACTTGCACAAGATACATAGAAGATTGATGCAAGCAGTAAATAACGCCTAACTACAGTTTACTACCCCTAATACGTATGACTATATGTGCCATTCAATAACATCATCCCCTTCAAGTCCCTTACTTGAACATGATTTAGGTGAATCTATCATTTATCCTTTCATTACAGATGTCATGTTAAATCCAGAGACATAGAGTGATCACTCTCTGTTGATTTAACTTTAGCAGGCCTTAGACATCTTACTCTCAATGAATAAGAGGAACAAATCCCTTCTTGACTACATACGTCTCTCACAATCACCTTGTACCACACCTGAGCTTAGCCTTATGTACTGTCTTATTACAGACAACGAAGAAATAAGTCAAGGTATAATATTTGGTGAATATCAAGACCCAATACGTATCTCAGGTCAGAGGATACTATGATATTCTCCTTTACTCAAATTTACTTATGATCAATCACAAATGATTCCATGCAGTAACATTTGAGAGCGAGTCAGTCCAATATTTGTATCCCATAAATATCTATGAACTTTGGCAGCAACACTTTGCTCTATATTCATACCTAATGAATATCCACCAATCCAAGTTCATAATAGTCTTACATTCATATTTGTTCCCATAAGTATGATCGACTACGAATATTTAGAAAAAGTAACCTATTCATGGATTTAAACATGCTAAAATGGAAAATAACTCAAAGTACTATAAAGAGTCATAATAACAATTGTTCTAATATCCAAATACAAAATAGATCAAATCCATTCACTAGAATATCGAAGTCCTAAGGCACAAGTATGACCCTTCATGTTTTGCCCGTTCAAGGAGCTTCGTGAGTGGATCCGCAATATTTTGATCAGTGTGAGCTTTGCGAATACATTTCTTTTCCCTTTTCAACTTCATCCCATTTGTAGTTGAAACTCCGCTCAACGTGCTAGTCTTTTGATGTGCACGAGGTTCCTTGATTTAAGCAATCGCACCATCGTTATCACAAGCATCTCTAGGGGTCCTGAATGGTAGGGACTACCCCTAGATCGTCAATAATTCTAGTTGCAGATCCACATGAATCATCTCGATCAATGAAGTGGCAATGTATTCAGATTCTGTAGTGGACAATGCTACCCCGATTGTGATCGAGAATCATCTCGATCAGTTTAGAAGCTCGTATCTGTCACACCCCAAAAATGTCGCAGCGGAATATATAACGTAGTATAGACGGAAGTTGGTGCCCATTTATATCTTGTCGATAGATGCATTTAATTGTTGGACATTTTAGTATGTTTTAAATGTAAGTTATTTAAACATTATGTTTTAAGACACGATACAACCATGACATAGTTAAGTTATTTATGATCCTCATGGATTTTATTACATTCGTCCCAGAAGTTTTAAAAGTTAGTCCAACATTATTAAGTAACAAAACATGCATCAACAACCACAAGATACGCCATAATTCCCGAAGCCGAACTCAAGTGCCTGTAGAACACGTTAAAAATCAAGTGTCAACGCAAAGGAAGGTGAGTTCACATATTCGTTTACTAACAATTTTATTCCAAGGAAAACTTTCCGTTTAGGTGTTTATTTGAAAACATCCGTATAATATTTAGAAAGTCCATTTTACTTCCTTAATAAAATCCATGGGCCTTCCGTCGCAGTTTCAAGAACCCGACAATATTGTTACTACCCAGGTTTTGTATATTAAATTATTGCGTCAATTTTCAGACTCGTATGTTAGCTAGACGATACGAACTATATATTAACCATGTAGGGATAATCAATGCTAGACAATAAACAGAATCAAAATTCATCGCTTGACTTGACACGGGGCGACCGGTCACGACGGGGTTGTCAACCCGATAGATCTACCAACAATTCCTCGCGTACATTACTTAAATGATTAAACGACATCAGGGGCGCAGGGTTCTTTCTCGAAGAACAATATGATGTCTGCCTCACATACAATATATATATATATATCCTACTAATATGACAATTTAATACACGATGTTGTACGAATCCCCTGATCCCTCCCTTGAGATCAGGCCGGCATTCGTCCCAACTTTATGGTATGTTTCTCTTCGGAAACACCGTACCAACTACATGGTCGTTTTTCCCCCAAACACCGTGCATAATCCCGTTTCCACCCGAAACGTATTTATTCTCCAAAACCATTTCATCCCAAAATATATATATAATTCACAAAAAAATCCATATATTTTCAATGAAAATATATAATTTATATCAAAAGGTATGTTTTATTTCCAAAAACATTAATAAACCCTTTTTGGCGTGTTCTACCACCAAAATATATAAAACAGTAAAAAGAGGGGTTTAGTGACACTCACCTTTGGGTGCGTATTTTAAATAGCGCAATCCCAGAGATTGATTTCTACACGTCCTATTATATATATTTAGGAACGATTTTAAATCAATATTCATAACACAAAATCCTAAGTTTCTCTGTTTCTTAGAAGTATCACATAACTTTGAGATTTTCTCGAAAAGTTATCATTTTTGATTATGTTGGCACGCTAATATATATATGAGTCCATATATATATTTTTATGATTTTGAGACTTGAAATATTTTATTGGTGACCATTTATTGTGTAAATCCGTTAACTCTCCCGTTTATACGCAATATATCTATGATTTGCGCGTCGTAATATATATACATAAACGTTCACATAATTTAACACCGAAACACGTGAAATCTTGTTAACTTATCTATTTTGTCATTTTTAAAGCAAATATACATAAAATATCTTATATGTATCAAATTTCATGCTCGACAAACAAGTTTCACGTTTAATGCAATTTTTACCGTTTCTACCGCACAAAACGTACAAGCATATATGCGTAAGCTAGATTTCTAATATCATGTTAAAATCTTAACACATTTTCACATTATCATGTTTAAATCACATAACACATTTTAACACATAATGTTTACCCAAAATTTTACCCGTATTAGTATACTTAGAAAAATGCGTATTTTAGCGATTCGGTAACGTTTTCGGGCGTCGGAAGTCACGTATGACCAACCAAACACCAAGTAAACTTAAAATTAGTTAAAATACTTATTTTTAAACTAAAAATATCAGTTTACTTACTGATTTAAATCAGTTTTATAAAAATCACCCGAAAAGCCGATTTTTGACCGTTTTAACGCATAGTTTTGCGTTAAACGTTACTATAATCATCCTAACTCGAAACGACTTGATATTTTAACACAATACATGTTATTTACTGATTAAAATAGTGGTTATAATCAGATTAGTGTAGTTTTTGTGTAAGTCACATAAATCATGCGATTTCACGTATTTTACAACTTTTAATGCATCAAGTACAACATACAAAGCTAGCAAACATTATGACAAAGTTATAAGTCACTAAACACTTTAAAATAACTTTATTTTAGTGTTTATAATCTGATCATAACTGATTTTTACTAAATCATACTCAAATCACCTTTTTAAGATCATATATCATCATGCATGCTCGTGTACAAGTATCTAAAGCACGTATATCATATTATCATCATTTCATACGAAATTATATGCATCAAACCTGAATTTAATTCATGAAAATCCAAGTCATTTTCATCATTTAATCAACTAGACATAATTTCATACAACAATCTTTTATAAATGAACATATGACAAAACCTACATGCATGTCATTTTAGAAGATTTAACCAAACAAGTATTCCATCATAAATCAAACTCAATCTCATACATATACACACATACACATATACGATTATGTATACATACATATATATGTCCATTTTTATTTTACATAAAAACCCATTTCTTATTAGTTTCAAGTTTGTGAATTATCCAAGAACTTTGAGAAACTTCTATCATCATCATCATCATCATCATCAAGAATCAAGAATATGGTTTTTAAAGTAAATTTTATACCTTCTAGTTCTTGAATGATTTTTAGCAAAGATTTGATGATATTGGAGTTGATTGTGGCTTGAAACACCTTGAAATTACTTCTAGATCACCATATGGACTCATAAACACCTTGTAATGAGTTTGAATCATCAAGAACAATGTTAAGATTTTCAAAATGTATGTGATATGGGGTGTTTTCGGCTGATTAGAATAGAGAGAGAGTGTGTTTGAGTGTTTTGATTGTTCAAAATGAGATTTCTTGGTTTTTAAAAAGATATATCATTAGATTCTTACATGGAAGATCACACCACCTTTTCTAGGTCCAATGATTGAAGGAGAGAGGAGAGAGAGAGGGCTTGCATGTGTGCCAACTCTTGTCCCCCTCATATATATCATACGTACATACACACATATATATATATACATAGATGTAAACTAGTATTAAAACAGATATTTTACTGGATACCGGGTATTTTATCTAGCGTTTTAATCCCGTTTTAGTGCGTTTTAAATTATTTTTAACACTCCATAAAAATAAACTCACCAAAATATTATTGAACAATATTTTGTTTGCCTGGACTGGCCACGTTGCCTGTAATTGGCAGTATGCGTGCTATGCTGCGTGGTACGCGCTGTGCTGCGCGGTACGCGCTTATAATCGCAAAAATAAGAATTTAAGCGTTTTTATTTATTTTTATCATTCTATAGTAATTAACTCATCAAATTATTACTAAAATGATTATTAGTTTCCTTGATAGGCTGTGTTGACAGTGTTTTGTCGGTACACGCGCTGCATTGCGCAGTACGCGCTTAAATTCGAAAAATAGAGTTTCTTAGCATTTTAATTTATTTTTCCTCACGAATATGATTAAAATAATTATTCTAATCATAATAGACTATTATTAGGATTTTAACACTGATCAGGTTGTCACCGACGTTCGTTTCGCATTTTAACCGTTGCGCGATAAGCGTTATTTTTATCGTTGCCAACATAATTTTTACCAAAGTCTACATTTAACAAATCATTAAATACCATATAAAAACATCATAATATTTCAAATACAGCCTTTTATCTATTCACAACACGTGTTACAATTGTACGGTACGACCTGAAAAGCCGGGTGTCACAGTATCCGTGTAACCCTTTACAACGAGTTCCTCTTCACCAGATCCATATATTAGGAACATATCCTTAGTCCTCCTAAGGTATTTCAATATGCTCTTAACAGTCATCCAATGACCGTTACTTGGATTTTGCTGGTATCTTCTCATCATGCTTAAAGTGCATGACATGTTCGGTCTAGTGCATATCATTACATAGATAATGGATCCTATAGCAGATGAATGTGGGATTCCTTTCATTCTTTCTTGCTCATCCTTTGAGCTTGGACATTGAGACGCACTCAATATTGTCCTCTTTTAAATAGGTACCAAACCTTTCTTAGAGTTTTCCATCTTGAACCTTTTCAAGACTTTGTCAATGTATGCACTTTGGCTTAAACCTATCAAGCTCCTTGATCTATCCCTATAGATCTTTATTCCCAAAATATAGGTGACTTTTCCAAGATCTTTAATGGAAAAACAACTTCCAAGCTAGGTTTTTTATGTGCGCAAAATGCAACATATAAATTACATCAAATGAGGCATAAAACTAACCCTTTTTAGTACTAATGTTGGAAAAAGTGTGCTTTTGTCTTCCTTTTGAATTTACAGGACCAAATGAGCTTAAACAGCCAAAAGGAACAAATAAACAGCAAAAACCAACATAAATACAAAGAAAAGGAATAAACGTGACATGCCCGACCCCTCGGCAGCATCCCCAAAAGCAAAAACAAGAAATAGAAGGCTGACCACGGCCCGTGCCCACTGGACACGGGGGCGTGGTCAGATTTCTGCAGAAAGGACAAAGCTGTGGAAGCTTCTACGCCCACCAGGGGGCATGGTCAACACTAAGATTCGCAGAATCTTGCAAAATCTTGGTAGTACAGATACGCTTCTGCCCACAGGGCCGTGCCCAGGGAACACGGGCCGTGTTGAGCCCAATGCTGACAAAAGCAATTAATGACGGAAGAGAAAAGGATGGCCACGGGGGCGTATCCCAGGATACGGGGCCGAGGCTGGGCTTCTGTTCTGGCTATAAATAGGGGTGCTTAGTTCACTTCAAAGGCATCCCTTGGCAAACCATTACTCTCCCACTTTGCCACCACTCCACCACCACTACACCACCAACACCCGCCACCATCATCTACCTTTAGAGTGTGTAGTAGTCTCGGGATCCAAGATTGATAGTAAGAGTTCTTGTCAATCAAAGGCCATGTTTGGCTAAGTCTCTTACATCACTTGGTGAAGACAAGTCTTTAATGATTTACTTTTGATTTTTAATCTTTTCGCACTTTTTATTTAGTTTTGTATTAATGACTTTAATAACTAGTTTCTTATGTTGAAGGTGAAACTTCTCTATCATTTGTTCATGGTGTCTTGGCATTACTTTACTGTCTATATAAAGTAAAAGATTTACACCATTCATATCTCTACGGTCTATATAGAGATATGTTGGCTACCAGGTCAGGGGTTAAGGGAATGGTTTAGTAAGGTTCTTGCCTTGTTCAGTGTATAGATCCTTCAAGGACCTGGGTCAAGCTTACTAGGACCTCCTTCAATACCCACTGGTATTGGATGGCGGGGGTGCGAATGGCTTGATCCCCTCATATGTAAACTACTATTAATACATTAAACCGGATACTTGGGATTGTATCCCTGCTGATTCAAACCACTTAGCCGAGGGTAACGTCACTTTCAAAAGAGGGGCCTACCACTTTTCGCATTAATAACTTAATTAATTATCTTTCAATATTCCGACCCTTTGGGATTGTATCCTTGCTGACTCAAACCACTGGGTTGAGGGTAACGTCACCTTCAAAAGAGGGGCCTACTACTATAACTAAGATAATCTTTTAAAAAGTGCAAAAGTGCGAAAACCATAAAATGATACACTAAAGGCGAGTCGGATCCAAGTGATTCATCTTGTCTATCTGTTTTTATTTTATTTTTATTTCTGCATTTTTAGTTTTATTTTTCATGTTTAAAATCTTTTCTCAATAATTTTAGATTGATTAGACGTTGAGGATAAACCGGTACTAAAAGCTCTTGTGTCCTTGGACGACCTCGGTATCTTACCAACGCTATACTACGCTCACGATGGGTGTACTTGCCCAAGTGTGTGTTTAGTGTTAGTAGAATATCGTGTTTTATAAATTTAAAACTTGACAAATGTGTAAAATGGGCTTAAAATATCAATAAAAATATAATACACCTTGCACACACCTGTTTTACACCTTCCATGGTTGGAATGTCATTTCCAAATAGTAGAATGTCATCGACATACAGTATTAAGAAAGTGACGATGCCCCCACTAGCCTTCTTATACACACAAGCTTCATCGCCATTCTTGATGAATCCATATTCCCTAATCTCTTCAACAAAACGGTGATTCTAACTTCTCGATGCTTGTTTCAATCCACAGATTGATTTCTTTAACTTGCATACTTTGTCAGGATGTTTTTGGACTGACAAAACCTTCAGGCTGAACCATATAGACATCTTCCTCAAGATATCCATTAAGGAAAGCCGTTTTGACATCCATTTGCCAAATCTCATAATCATATTATGCAGGTATGGCAAATAATATCCTAATTAACTTTAGCATCGCCACAGGCGAGAAGGTCTCATCATAACCAACCCCTTGAGTTTGAGTGAAACCTTTTTGCTACAAGTCTCACTTTATAAGTATCCAAGTTACCATGCATATCCGTTTTCTTCTTGAAAACCCACTTACTTCCAACTACTTTGGAGTTAAGAGGTGCTACAACCAATTCCCATACTTGGTTGTCTTACATGGATTGTAGCCATTTGTCATAATCGGATTTTGACATTGCATCATGGTATGTGGTTGATTCACTCGAATCTCCCACGTAGCATCCATCTATGAAAAATCCATATCTTTCAGGTGGACTACTAATTATACTAGATCTGCGAACGTTTTGTGTGTATTGATCAACCACTTGATCGTTTTCAACAACCTCTTGTTGAGTGCTAGTATCAACCAAACGTGTATCGGCTTGTGGTTCTCGATCCTCATCAAGTTCCACTGTTCTACTAATTCCTTCCATAAGGAACTTAGCTTCCAAGAACTCAACCTTCGAGCAACAAATACCTTTTGCTATGTTGGATCGTAGAAATAATATCCTATACCATCTTTAGGATATCCTACAAAGATACACTTAGTGGATCGAACTTCCAATTTATTTGGGGTGTATTGCTTAACATAAGCTTCACAACCCCATACCTTCAAATATGATAATGATGGAGCCCTTCCATGCCATATTTCAAAAGGTGTCTTATCCACTTTCTTGGTTGGGCCGTATTTAATACACGGGCCATGGAGAGCCAAGCGTAACCCAAAAATAATAGAGATAATGCGTTCCTAGCCATCATAGATCGAATTATATCCAATAGAGTTCGATTCCTTCTCTATCGGAATGAAGAAATTTGATTGAGATGATGAGTTGACTTTCTACTTCACTTTTGAAGATTTTGAACGCTTCAAAGCTTCATCTTTGTGTCTTAGCAAGTACACATAACCATAACTACTATAGTTGTCAGTAAAAGTAATGAAGTATCTTTCACCATTCCTAGTCATTGGCTTAAAAAGATCACATACATCCAAATGTATGATACCTAATAAATCTTTTGCCCCTTTCCATTAAAGAGTTTCTTAGTCATTTTACCTTGTAAACAAGATTCACATGTATCAAATGAATAAACTTCATTTGTCTCGAAAAGTCCATTCTTTTAAAGTGCTTGCATGCGACTTATGTTTATATGACCAAGGTGACAATTCCAAAGATAGGTCTCACTCAAATCCATTTTGAGTTTCTTGGTGTCTTCTTGGTACTTTGAACTATCAAATGATGTATTATCATGAATCAATTCATAAATAACATTTGAAAGTATAGCTTTAAAGTAAAACATGTCATTCATTGAAATATAAATGTCATTGTTTACAAACTTTAAATCAAAACCATATCGTATTAAAAGGGAAACTGAAATAATGTTCCTAGTCAAACTAGGAGCATACAAAACATTTTTCAAACAAATTTCCAAGCCACTTGGTAGTTTCAAAACATAGTCTCCTCGGGCTTCAACTTGAACTTTCGCTCCATTGCCCATGAAGAGACTAATGTCTCCCTTTTGTAATGCTAATTTCTTTTGAACTCTTGCAACAAATTACAAATATGAGTTCCACATACAGTATCTAATACCCATGTGTTAGAAGAAATAACATTAAGGTCAATATGTATCATAAAGATTGTACCTAAGGTTTGCCCTACATCCTTTTTGTTTTTCAACTCCTTGAGATAGGTTGGACAATTCCTTTTCCAATGTTCTATCTCACCACACTGAAAGTATGGATCGTTCGCGGCAACCTTTGCCTTCTTTTGGTTTTGGTGGTTCCGCTTTAGCCTTTCTTTTCCTTTCCCTTGATGTTCCCGTTTCCATTTGTAACATTTGCTTTGATGTCGGGGTGATGCCCTTTATTGTTGCCACCCTCATTGATCATTAGAATGCATAAAGCCCTTTTACCCATATTGAGACTTTCGAAGCAATCAATGTGGCTTTTAATCTTAAAGATATAAGATGATATCGATTAGGTTTCCTCCATTCGACATGCATGAAGCGCTCGAACCGTTTCGAAGCGTTCTACCTTGCTTATTGTAGGAACATTTCTTTCAATGGGTAATCATGTCATTCGCTCATTGACATTCTTTCCATTCCGACTACGCGTGGTGTCGTCTTCTCATATCTCCGGCGACTCCGATCTCCGGCGACATGCTTGGAGGTTCAGAAAGAGATTGTGATCAAGTGATGGTGTCGAAAGGGGATGAGGGTGTCAAGACTGCTGTATGCTATTTATATACACGTTTCACATTCTTTTTCCATATATTTCGAAGTTTCCAAAAACCGAAAATGGTAAGAACGTTGCTCGTCGATGAATGAGGACGTGAGTGTGGATTTGTTCAAGATTGGCATGAAAAGGAAACCGTGTAATCAGTATTCGATTTCGACAAATCAGGAACAAACGAAAAACGAAAGGATGGGTAGTACACGTTATGGTTTGGCGGCAAAGATGAAGGAGATTCAAATGTAACGAAGTTTATAAATCTTTAAACGTTAATACTTTAACTGATATCAAGACAGTGGTGGACTGGTTGTTGTGTTGTTTGGTGAACGGGTGAACCCGGGTTCGAGTCCCGGTTCACTCGTTTTTTCTCTTTTGATTCAATATCTTGTTTCTAATAAATGCACAAATAGTCCCTATTATAAGTTTCTGATAATTACACAAGTAGACCCTCAACTTTAAGGAGTAAATTAAATTGTTAAATTAACTTGGTGTAGTTTAGATTTCCTAACTAACTTATCATAACTAACTAGGTTAACTTGTATCACCTTAACTAACTTTAAAATCTAACGAGTCTAACTGGATTATTTTTATAAAAGTAACTAAAACTTTTAAATGGTAATATTAATTAATTTAATTATTTAAACAAATAAATTCATAACCATATTTATAAACGAATTATATTAACGATAAAAATCTTTCATCGATTATTTAAATTCGCGAAAAATTCTGAGGTTTCAAAGACTAGGATTCGGATTTTCAAAACGGGTAGGATTTTGGGAACCCATTTTTGCGGATGTTACAGTATCCCCTACTTTAGGAGATTTCGTCCTCGAAATCTAAGAGGAAGACTTTTAAAAAGATGACATCCTTGCTAAAATGTTTGGCTAAAATTGAAATTTTGAAATGGGAAGTATGTTGAGAATGCGTAAGTAAAAGTAGTTGGAAAGTTGACGAGAAGACATATAAAGATTTGAAACAAGGAATAGATGAGACTTTCATCATAATGTTTTGTTTAAGGAAATTGTTTTCATGAATGCGTCACATAGCATATAGTTTCACATAGCATACAAAAGATTCAATTAGTTTCACATAGCATATAAAAGGTTCAACTAGTTTCACATAGCATAATCATGAATTTCACGTAGTCTAACATAGATAATGAAAGCATCGTAAATTTAGTTTGTTCGCGAGAAGAGATTAATATTTGTTTTAGATTGCGAAGATAGTGTGTAACATGTCTCCAAGCTTGAAATGAAAGTAACATTCAAATATAAAACACATTAAAATTGAGATAACATAAAAGAGAGTTAACATAAAAACGTGGATTGTCACGGAACGTAACATAAGACTATTCCAAAGTAAATCGAAGTCCTTTTCGAATTAAGGAAACGTGCTTTGGCCTAATAGACAAATACTCTCATTGAGAAGCGACTAACGGTATTTGTCCTTCCAGTTACTACACGTCCTTAATCGATTGGGAAAATCAAAACTTTGGCGAGATTGAAAATCGAAGAGTGGGACTAGTTAACAAGATGCAAGTTTCACCTCTAACTTGATAACATCGTACCCTAGTGTGGTTGGTACTTATCAAAAGATAAGGGTCCACTAGAATATGAAATGGAAATTTCCTTCAAGATTTGGATATCACTCCTAACTTGAGGGTATATTTCATGCAAAATACAAAGTATAGCTGAGTGAAAGTCATCACCGAATGTGGGAATCACCCCTATTTCGGTGAATCATTTCGATTGTGTTATAAGAGTGTCTTCAAAGCCTCCAAGTGTGTATTGTGTTAGCCTTAAGAATGGCATGTATGTTAAAAGACCAAAGAGAATATAGAGAAACAAATAAGATAGAAGGGAAGTAGTTTTAAACAACACATAAGGATAAAGCTCCTAAACTATAGACTAGGCAAAAGCATTTCTACTTTTCCTAATTCCTTATAGTTATGGCTCTGATACCAATCTGGTATTAGAGTATTCCTACTATAGACTAGGTAAAAGTATAGCAATTTTCCTAATTCTTATAGTTATGGCTCTGATACCAATCTGTCACACCCCAACCGATGGCGGAAACATCGGGATGAGACGAATAAATCACTCAAAAGCATCATAACACTATTGTGACAATATAATTTAAATCAAATTTCATAAATGACTAGAACAAATACATTGTTTCAAATAAAGACAAATTGTAGCAACATAACTGTAACACCCCGAAAATATAAACTTTATATTAGAATTATAAAGTATAAAATAAACAAGAATAAGCTAACTAGGAAATAAATAACCCAGTTAGTTATGAGTCTTGTAATAACATGTAAGTGGGTTAAAATACCTAAAATAAGAACCAAGTAATTGTTGAGGGACTAAACTTGTTAAATTTGAAACTTAAAATAATAAAACAAAATAAATCACACCAAACACACACAAAGGTGTGTGTCTGGTCGATCAAAACACAGGGGCGACACAAGGGTTCCCCACAAACCCTAGTTCTTGCAGCTTTCCCCCAAATTGAAGGTCCTAATCAGCTCTAAATCAATTTTCAAGCACAAATTCGTGATCACCTCGTTGAAGGGATCATAAGGTATGCTAAATTATGTTGTTTTGATTCAACTCAGATTCCTAGTATATGATAAGAATCGAAAATTGGAGCTTGATTAGGGATGTTCAGATGAAACTTGTAATAAAAACAAGTTTAGATGTAAACCCTAGCTAATAATTTGTGAGATTGATGCTCAGATTATGAATATTCATGTTTACCCATGTAGGTGTTAAATGGGTTTTGTGAATATTAAGGAATCCTAATAATGAAATCAGAAAAACTGATGTTAACGGCTTGCATGAAGCAAATGTGATAATAATATACATGCTAGAGGTAAAGAATTTGCAAAAAAGTACAAAAGTTCGGCTAAATAGTTGAGACATTAACTTGATAACGGTTATTTAAAAACCACGCTTTTGAAGTGTTTGTTAAAATGCTTAAGAGAAAGCTAGCATAGCAAAATTGGAGATAAAAACGCATATTTGAACGATATGGCAAATTACGCGTGAAATGTTGTGAAAGAGTTCTAAATAATATTTGGTTGAACTCTATAGGCAAGGAATTCAGATCATCAAGTGGACAAGCCGGTGGAGACACGTGTTTGAAAGGAGCGCTTTAAAGGTACGTGACTTATCGTCTCATTACACTTATGTAGATAAACCTAGTCGTAGATATGTTTAATATTGATATAGCGAAAATGATGGCGTTTGGTATGCCAATGAAGTGATGTAACTCACTCGACAACCAAACGGGTCAAAATAGTTAAATAAATATGTTTGTTGATGATAATGTTTAAAATAGCCGTATTGGAAAGTCAATGAAGTGATGTAACTCACTCGACAAACCAAACGGGTCAAATATTGGTCGAATTGGTAGTGTTTTAAATGACTTAAACATCACTCATTAAATTGGGTTATAAAGCGTAAACCATGGAATGGAAGTGATACGCTAAGATTGACAAGCCCAGGAATGGGTAATTATGGTTAGAAACCAACGTTGATGAATTATGCAAGTATGTAACCGTAGTATCGTTACATTATGTTTATTTATTAATTCTAGCTAGATGAAATTGAAATTAGCGCAAATTGCAAACTCGTTATTGTCACACCCTGGCTTTGCGGAAGCGTGGTTAATTTTGGTGTGACTTCTTAATACCATAGCTTAACCATAACAAAGCTATATGAAATAAAATCATGCAAGATCATCCATTGATTTAAGTTTTAAGACCAGAGTAACATACCATTGTCTTAGAGACTTACAACATCATAACATAAAACATTGTCTTGAACAACATAAACAGTAACATGAAATAAACGCAGTTTAAGATTTGTGACTTGTCCAGGAAAGAGTCACATTTCCTAAACTGGGATGACCTTGGAACCCTTATGCAGCGGGAAAACATAACATACCGTGCCAGATCTTTAATTTCCTAAAATACATGTAAGTTGAAAAATCAACAATAATGTTGAGCGAGTTCATGTGTAAGTGAGTATGTAAAACACTTGTAAGTATAAAATTTCCCTGGTATGTAGCAGTGTAAGGAAAAGAGATCACCAATGGTTTGCAAGGCCATTAGTATGTGTGAAGTGCAAGTAGGAAGACTCAACCTAGCAGATTTCACGTCGGGTACAAAGTCACTCCAAGGTCCGTTCTGTTGGGCCTCTCAGAGGTCCGTTCTGTTGGGCCTAGAGTTGGGCTCGCTACACCCAGATAGATCTACCGCTTACGTCCCTCGGTGTTTTTGCCTACCCACTCACATGATCTAAGTAGTAAACCTCCTTACGCTAACCATACCATGTATAAAGTACTTGTAATCAAAGTAACATGTATTTCACCCCCGCAGTTAAGAAAACTGGAAACAGTTAGAGAAAAGGGGGACGTGAACTCACTGTGAAGCGTCTCTACCAAGTATCTCCTGCTCACGCAGCTGTGCGATGACCTACAGGTGCTAATTTCTATTAGACGAACGGCCGTGCCTTAGCTTTATAGTTTAAGTCTTTGGGAAATAGTTAGACAACTATTTCGTGTTTACATTCTGTATATACTTGGTAGTTAATCCCCTTCCCAAGGATGGGGGATTCAATACATGTGTGTTCAAATTATATCATTAAGTCTCACTTAATATATATATATTTCCAATTCCAAAATATAAGTATTTTTCTCAAAAATATTATATTTTCATTTCACATAATTTTTCTCCAATAATACGTTGTTAAAATACGCGTTCATAAATATTTCCGTAAGTGCGTAAGTTACGTTTTAACAATCGAGTGGTAATATACTTACCGGTGTAACTTATATATTTATGGTGAAAGCGTTCGTATTATTTTGGATTCGTTATCGTTCGTAAATATTATTTTTACTCTAAAAATAATATCTATGTGTTTTCACAAAATAATCATAAACAGTGTGTGAAAAATATATATATTTGTCACGTTAAACTTTGTGAAAATCCCACCTCCGAATATTTAGTAAATAAAGTCATGGCGAAATTTATATTTCGAAAACATGTCAAAAATATTTCTAACACTTGTAGTGTAAATAGTTCTAAGTGTTAGGTTTTTAGAAAAATTTCGCCAGAGTTTCCTCTGTAACTGGAGGTGGCCACGCCTTCAAGCGTATCATTTTCTTTATCAAATCAACTCAACAATTTTCTTTATTTGATCAGAACAACTTTTCTCACAACAATTAATCAACATATGTGTAACTTGCCAAAAATTACATGAACTTGTAGTTTTTCCCAAAACTGTGGTGTAAATCTCCTTAAATTTAGTAGATCCTCATATAAGGTAATTTGATCTTGTAAAAACCTCGTTTTTAGAGAAAATCCATCTTTACAACTTCCCGTCATCTTTTACAAAAACTGTTATTTTGTCGGATCTTTTCATTTCACAAGTGTTTACACACTTGTGGTTTATAAAAATCATGCTTGTTAGTGTAAGATCCATCTTTTAAAATACATGATTTCTTTGATACGTGGTTCTTTGAAAATACCACTTGCAGATGCGTAGATCTGCTAGTTTTAAACACATTTTCACAAGTAAAACTCTTTTACACAAGTTCATGATTCGCGTGTGGTAGAGTTTCACCTTTTAACCCTTGTATCATTCAAAACAAGCTTATGTTAAGATCCATGATCTTACCAAACCGGGTTAAACGATGATCCGAGCTACCACATCATAGATCGAGCCTAAATAATCATACATTTCGAATACTACATCATTTACACAACATATAAGCTATTAACCACCATTTTTAGTGTTTTAAGTAGACTTTAAAGCATCAACTTGTAAGATTCCGAGTTTTAATCATCATACATCTTATTAACCATCTTAGATTAGTTCAAGAAGGTGTTTTAAGCATTATACCTCTAGCTCGAGGCTAGGGAAGAATCTATGCGCAAAAGAGGTGGATAAAAACTAGGGAAAGAGGTCCTTCGCGTTCCGTTTGCTCCAAGACTCCTTGTATACGACCCTTGATGCTTGTATGATGATGGAATGTGAAGATCAAAATCGAAGGATGGATGGTTGTGGATGTGTGTGTTCGGCCGTGAGCCAAAGAGAGGGAAAAGAGAGAAAGTTTGGTGAGTTGTGGTGAGAAAGAATGATGTGTTTAATGATGATCTTATAGACAAAACTTAGGCTAATTACCCAATGGGTCTTGTGTCTAGATGATATTAAACACTTTAGATTATAATAATCAAGTTTTGTACAAGTGTGTTCCCCCATGGTTGGGGACGGTTAGGAGGGGGGGGGGGTTTAGTTCGATTCTAACCATTAGTTGGTTACTTAGTTAGGTTAACTAAGTTAAGTTTAGAGATTAACTTGGTTAGTTGTGTGTCACGCGTTACAAAGGGTGTTAGGGTAATCAGGGACCCTAACTGGCTCAGAAAAAGATAAATAATGAAAATAACAATATCTTCATGTTCCGGGTATAGTCCGGTTGTTTGGTTGGATAGTAATCCGTTAAAGCGTTACTAAAGCTTTAAAGTGTCGTTAATACTCTTTTTAGTGACACGACTCATTCCTGACACTTTGGAAAGTGTCTAGCAATATTTTTCTCATGTTTTGGCACTTTATTAGTTAGCTAAAAGCTGAATTATTGTGTAAAGTGCTGAGTTTTGTACTTAGAGTACGTTTTAGGCACATCCAGTCATTGTGACTTATTCCTAGAGACGCAGTTCTACAACCCTTGTATCCCTACACTCACCACTTAGTGTAGCAAAATATTTCAGGCTCTTACAGGCCTTAGAGGCAGTGTTTGCCTGATGCTGGCTTATCAGCATGTTCAATAGGTTATCCGTTATAGTGCTACTGTGCTTTTTGTGCATCATGGTTGTCACTAGGGTTCAGCATGTAAATAATGTAGTGACCATAAGTAAAGTATGATGCAAGTAAGTACATGTATCAGATATCAAGTAGCAGTTCATCAGCTAGTTCAAACAAGCACAGTAATTAAGCAGTAATTAATCATTAGTTAAGTCGTACGGATACCTGGTTTAGTGTGGGTTGTCACATTCTCCCCCCGTTAAATAAATTTCATCCCGAAATTTAAGTTCAGCTTGAAGATGCAGGGTTCTTAGGAAAAAGGTGGGGGTATTTCTCTTTCATCCGGTCCTCACGCTCCCAGGTGTACTCAGGACCGTGTCTGGCATTCCAACGAACTTTGACGAGCTTGACACTGCTCCGGCGGGTCTTGTTTACTTTCCAATCCGTAACCTCAACCGGTTCTTCAACGAAGTGGAGCGTGTCGTCAACATGAATCTCGTCGATGGGAATGGCAATGTCAACTTGAGTTGGACTTTTCTTCAGGTTGGATACATGAAATGTATCGTGAACACCATTCAGTTCAGCAGGTAGGTCCAACTTGTATGCTACTAGTCCTATTCTTTCCAGAATTCTGAAGGGACCAATGTAGCGCGGATTTAACTTCCCACGCTTCCCGAAGCGTGCCACACCCTTCCAAGGTGAGACTTTCAATAACACCATCTCTCCAACTTGGAAATCCACATGTTTCCGGTTTGGATCCGCATAGGCCTTCTATCTGTGGCGAGCTGTTTCGATGCGTTTAAGAATCTGCGCGATCTTGTCTGTCGTCTCTTGGACGATTTCGGGACCAGCAAGTTGCCTATCACCTGCGTCAGCCCAACATAAGGGTGATCGACACTTGCGTCTGTAAAGGGCTTCGAATGGTGCGACACCAATACTGGTGTGGTAGCTGTTGTTGTATGAAAATTCGACCAAAGGCAAATGCTTATCCCAGCTACCGCCCAAATCCATAACACACGCTCTCAGCATGTCTTCCAAAGTCTGTATCGTTCGCTCGCTCTGGCCGTCAGTTTGCGGATGAAACGCAGTGCTCAGATTCAATTGTGAGCCAAAGGCTTCTTGGAAGGATTGCCATATCCTTGACACAAATCTTCCGTCTCTATCAGAAATGATCGAGAGAGGCACTCCATGACGTGCAACGATCTCTCTCATGTAAATTTCAGCCAATTTGCTCGTATTATCCTTCTCTCTGATAGGTAAGAAGTGTGCTGACTTCGTTAATCGATCCACTATTACCCAGATAGTGTCATGGCCTCTTGGCGTTCTTGGCAATTTTGTAACAAAATCCATTGAGATTTGTTCCCATTTCCACTTGGGAATCTCAGGTTGTTGCAGAAGTCCTGAAGGCTTCTGGTATTCCGCTTTAACCTTAGCGCACGTTAAACATTTACTCACGTAAACAGCAACATCGCCTTTCATCCTAGGCCACCAATAATAATCTTTGAGATCCTGGTACATCTTATCCGCTCCTGGATGGATAGAGTACCGCGACTTGTGAGCTTCATCGAAAATAACCTTCCTTAAATCACCAAACAGAGGAACCCAAATCCTTTTCTCAAAACATAATGTTCCTTCTTCGTTTGGTACCAAAAGCTTCTCCATCCCACGGAGATATTCTTCTTCAAGGTTTCCTTCCTTGAGAGCTTCTTTCTGCGCGGCACGAATGCGCAAGGAAAGATCGGTTCGTATAATCATTTCTAAAGCTCTAACCCTTATGGGCTTGATTCTCTCTTTACGACTTAAGGCATCGGCGACCACGTTCGCCTTCCCTGGATGGTACTTTATCTCGCAGTCGTAGTCGTTCAACAATTCAACCCATCGTCTTTGCCTCATATTCAACTCCTTCTGGTTGAATATATGCTGTAGGCTCTTGTGATCTGTAAAGATTGTACACTTCGTACCATAAAGGTAGTGTCTCCAGATCTTTAAAGCAAAAACCACTGCGCCGAGCTCCAAATCGTGTGTGGTATAGTTCTTTTCGTGCACTTTCAGTTGACGCGATGCGTAAGCAATAACCTTTTGGCGTTGCATCAACACACAACCCAATCCTTGACGCGATGCGTCGCAGTATACCACAAAATCATCAGTACCTTCTGGTAGAGCTAAAATTGGCGCGTTACAAAGCTTATCCTTCAATATCTGAAACGCTTCATCCTGTTTGATTCCCCAATCAAACTTCTTATCCTTCTGCGTGAGGAGCGTCAATGGTTGAGCGATCTTCGAAAAATTCTCAATGAATCTTCGATAATAGCCAGCCAAACCCAAGAATTGCCGAATCTCGGTTGGCGTCTTTGGCGTTTCCCAATCCTTGATCGCCTCAATCTTGGTTGGATCCACGTGGATTCCATCTCCATTTACCACGTGCCCAAGGAATTGCACCTCTCGTAGCCAAAACTCGCACTTAGAGAATTTGGCATACAGCTGTTCCTTCTTCAGCAGCTCTAGAATGGCTCTAAGATGCTGCTCGTGTTCAGCCTTTGTCTTTGAATAAATTAAAATGTCATCGATAAATACAATCACGAACTTATCCAAGTACGGCTTGCAAACTCTATTCATTAGATCCATGAATACCGCAGGTGCGTTTGTCAAACCAAATGGCATAACGAGGAACTCGTAGTGTCCATAACGAGTTCTGAAGGCTGTCTTCGGGATGCTCTCTTCTTGTATCCTTAACTGATGGTATCCAGATCGAAGATCGATCTTTGAATAAAAACTTGAGCCTTGCAGTTGGTCAAACAGATCATCGATTCTTGGCAGAGGGTATCTATTCTTGATCGTCAGCTTGTTCAGCTCCCGGTAGTCGATGCACATTCGAAAACTACCGTCCTTCTTTTTGACAAACAGGACCGGAGCTCCCCAAGGCGAGAAGCTTGGTCGGATAAATCCCTTGTCTAACAACTCTTGAAGTTGTGTCGACAGTTCCTGCATCTCAGACGGAGCAAGTCTATAAGGTGCCTTAGCCACAGGTGCGGCGCCTGGAACTAAGTCAATGCGGAACTCTACTTGTCTCTGAGGTGGCAGTCCAGGTAAGTCTTCTGGGAAGACTTCTGGATATTCCCTCACGACAGGGATGTCTTCGATTCTTGGCTCAGCAGCCTTCTTATCCACAATGTGTGCCAGGAAGGCAACACATCCCTTCTGCAAACACTTTCGCGCTTTCAGGCAGCTGATAATTCTCAACGGCGTATCACGCTTCTCCCCGTGAACCACAATTGTTTCGCCATCTTCGGTGGGGATACGAACGATCTTTTCGTGACAAACTATCTCAGCTTTGTTGCCTGATAACCAATCCATTCCTACCACCACGTCGAAGCTTCCCAACTGAACTGGTAGTAGATCTAAAGCAAACTCACGCTCTCCTAATTCGATCACACAACCTCTGATAACTTCATTGGCTTCTACTAACTTCCCATTGGCCAATTCGATTGAGTACGGAATATTTAACTTTTTAGCGGCTAAACCAAGCATATTCTTAAATTCTAACGACATGAAGCTATAATCGGCACCAGTATCAAATAAAACGGATGCATAGCGTTGATTTACAGGGAACGTACCAGTAACAACATTGGGGTCCTGGCGCGCTTCCCTAGCTTCGATTTGGAACACTCTTCCACGGGCTTGGTTTAACTCTGGGCAGTTCTTCTTAAAATGCCCGATATCACCGCAGTTATAACATCCCAGTCTTTGCCCGTTTCCACCTCCATTTCCAGCTTGGTTGTTGTTTTGGTTTGCATTGCCAGCTTGGTTCGCAAAGTAGCCTCGATTCCCGTTTCCTCCATAGTTTCCTTGTGGGCGATTTCCATTCCCACCCCGGTTGTAATTTCTGTTTCCGAATCCTCCCTGGCCTCCCTGACCAGCAGTGGCCCAACAAGCATCCTTCGAGTGGCCACGTTTCCCACATGCTTCGCATACTTTTGGCCCGCAATGACCAGAATGGTGGCGCTGGCAGGTGTTGCATTTGGGCTGGGTGCCCATATACCCTTTTCCTTTCTTTCCCCTACCAGTTGTAACCTGAGCTGGCGTGTCTGATCCTCCTTTCTTAGCCACCACACTGGCGCCCTGCTTGAAGTTCGAGAACTTTCGTTTGTTACCTCCTGATGACTCGACGTGAGTCTCTGCCTTCTTGGTCTTGATCTCGTCAAACTTGTTCAGGCGAATAGCCTCCTCAGTGAGAGCTACGCTCAAATCGATCGCCTCAGTAATGGTCGCAGGCTTGGATGAGGTTACCATGCTTATGATTTGAGGAGCTAGTCCCCAAATGAAACGTTCAATTCTCTTGAACTCAGGAGTGACCATGTAGGGTACCACATGCGATAAGTCATGGAACCTTTGAACGTATTCTGCTATCTTTGGACCGTCCATTTTCAAGTGCCAGAACTCGGTCTCCAATCGCTGGATTTCTGCGCGGGAACAGTACTTTTTGCGCATAAGTTCCTTCAGTTCGGTCCAGGTCAGCGCGTAGGCAGCAGCTTCGCCAAGTGTCTGTACTTGCAGATTCCACCAAGAGAGGGCTCCATCCAAGAATAGCCCTGAGATATAGGTGACTTGCTGATCCAGCGCGCACTTGCTCATGCGAAGAACAGATTCGGTTTTCTCAGCCCAACGAACAAAGGCGACAGCACCTCCTGTGCCATCAAAGTTTACGGGCTTGCAGTCTAAGAACTGCTTGTAGGTGCATCCTGCACATACGTTATAACATACGTTTGGCATTAGCATCATTGCTAAAGATATCCAATTAGGTCATGGTATGTCTAAATGACTTGGTATTACCATGAGGTGGATTATTGTTGTTGCCAGTGTTGCCAGAGTTGCTTCCACTAGTCCCTCCTTGAGAGGCGGCGTATTGTGCAATGGCAGCAGCGATAATTTGCTGGAGTTCTGCCTCATTAGTAGGCATGTGTGTCTCACGTCTCGGCGGCATCTTCTAAAAGATGGTTTACGTTGGTCAGGCCATAGTGAAACGTACGTATATAGTAATAGTAATAGCACATAACATCTCATGTTATCAACACATCACAAATACCAATCACACAACATCCCAAGTCATAAAAATATAAATAAGCAATCAAGCGAATCAAATACGGTGAGAATACTGCGATTGCCATATATCGAGACCACATAGTAAGTGTATCAGTACATCCCTGTGTCATACAATCATCAATCAACTAGGGGCTACATCACCCCTGTCCAAAAACTATATCATGTCAGTGTCAAATACGTCAAATACATGTCATCAAAAGTCAAAATCATCATGTAGTCTCCAAAAATGCTGTGCAGTCCAACAATCGCCGTCTTCTCACCAACGTCTACCCAAACAGCACTGATGAGCTCTATACAGATGGTGGTGGAGAAGGGGGAAAGTGGGTGTAAAGCAAACGACGTAACTGGAGCCAGTCCTCCTCCATGGCTTGCTGGGTACGAATGATAGAAGCAACCTACTGCTCTAGTGTAAAGAGACGGGCAGCATAATCTGGAGGTAAGGGTCGAAATGGCTGCAGAGGAGAGTGTGTCTGACCATGGCACTGGCATGGTGGCAGCTGAGCTCTCTCAAGCTCCTGGATGCGCTGCGTGTGTGACTCGTGCTGGGCGACAAAAGACATCAAAACGTCCTCGATAGTATACCCCATGTGGAAAGAGTGGTAGGGGTCAGTAGGTGGCATAGCAGAGTCTGGTGCCCAAAGGAACGGCTCACTGGTGGGATCAAAAGGTGCCACATGAAATGGAGCAACAGAGGATGGGACAGATGACATCTGGGGCATGAAGGGGATAGACATCGGTATATGCCCAAAAGGATGGGCTGAAGAACCCTCTCCAGGCCTCGCTGGAGGTACAAACTGTGGAACCCGAAAAGAAGAATCAACATGTCGTGTATCATGGATCTGAGGGGGAAAAGGTGGAACATCCTCATCAGCAGGTATCCAACCGTGCTGTGCATGCTCATCTGGTGGATCCATGCGTGCCGCGAACAGTGCATGCTCGGGCTCTAGTGGGATGGGATCAGGTGGGGGAGCAACAAAAGGGTGAACAGGTGCAATGTGCTCAACAGGATGGTCAACAGGTATATCGACAATAGGTAGAGGAACAACAAGGTCAACAACAACATGATCGCCCTCTAACAAAGGAACATCCACGGGGAGATCATCAACAGGTGGGTCTGCTATAACAGGCTCAATAGGGATGCCAGCATGTACGGGGTCATGCTCAAGTATGGGGTCTAGAGCGGCTGCCTGCTCAGGAGCGACGACAGGCTCGGGATCATCAAAACCCATCTCGAAGTCAAACTCGGGGTCGATAGGATCTACTGGGTCAGCTGGATCCTCCATGGGCTGATCCATAGGTATAAACTCGATATCACGATCCGGGTCGTATCCGGGGGGAAAGATAGGATCAGAATCCTCTATGTCATCATGGTCAAACGCAAAACTGGGAATGGGTGCAACAGAGGATGCCTGGTCAGGATCAGAATCATGCGCAAAGTGCTGTGCGCTCAATGTGTGAGAAGGTACGGATGCCACAGACTCGAAGGAGTCTGGGACAGGAGAATGTGCAGGCGAATCCTCAGCGGGAACGTCAACGATCATCAGAAGATCGTCCGCAGGAAGAAGGGCCTCGCCCTGGATCTCATCCTCAAAGGGCTCCTCCTCAAACAGGTCAACATCGCCGTCAGCCTCGGCGTCAAGAAGGAAATCATATGCTGGATAAACGGCTAAGGGTATAGGAGCCGAAATCTCTACTAGAGGTAGGTACTCAGCGGGAGGGTCATCTGCAGGCTCATCAGCACCATCGGGTAGTGCGAAAGGCTGGAAATCATCCTCGTCAGTACTGGTATAGTCAGATGTGTACACCTCATGCTCGGAGGATGTGAGGTCATCAGATACGATAGGTATGGGTCCAGTGGTGTCCGAATCGCCAGTACCGGCTGAGTCCATGAGTCTGTAACATAAACACAAGTATGCTCAAATAATCAGTCATATAATCAGTTAATCACATAGTCACCAAGTAAGGTATCACATAATTCTCCTAGTCCACTAGCCAAATTCCTCCCAGTCTCGAAGACTGCTCTATCCTCCACCTCGACCTCTTAGATCGAGCCTCGGTCCCCTTGACCGAGCCTCAGCCTTCATGACTGAGCCTACTCTTCCTAGCCTCACTAGCCAACTACCTCGGTCACCTAGACCGAGCCTCGATCCTCCAGACCGACCCTCAGCCCTCCAGGCTGAGCCTATAATAAATCAACGTGCTCAACTACCTCGGTCACCTAGACCGAGCCTCGATCCTCCAGACCGAGCCTCAGCCCTCCAGGCTGAGCCTATAAATAATAAAAGGTGCTCAACATTTGTTTGTAAAAAGTTTTGGATCTGGACTTAAGTGGTATGCAGTAAAATGTTTTCGTGAGAGCCCTAGTGATCATAGTCTAGACTCGAGAAAGAATCCTAGTTCGCTATGATCAGAGCTCTGATACCAAGCTGTCACACCCTGGCTTTGCGGAAGCGTGGTTAATTTTGGTGTGACTTCTTAATACCATAGCTTAACCATAACAAAGCTATATGAAATAAAATCATGCAAGATCATCCATTGATTTAAGTTTTAAGACCAGAGTAACATACCATTGTCTTAGAGACTTACAACATCATAACATAAAACATTGTCTTGAACAACATAAACAGTAACATGAAATAAACGCAGTTTAAGATTTGTGACTTGTCCAGGAAAGAGTCACATTTCCTAAACTGGGATGACCTTGGAACCCTTATGCAGCGGGAAAACATAACATACCGTGCCAGATCTTTAATTTCCTGAAATACATGTAAGTTGAAAAATCAACAATAATGTTGAGTGAGTTCATGTGTAAGTGAGTATGTAAAACACTTGTAAGTATAAAATTTCCCTGGTATGTAGCAGTGTAAGGAAAAGAGATCACCAATGGTTTGCAAGGCCATTAGTATGTGTGAAGTGCAAGTAGGAAGACTCAACCTAGCAGATTTCACGTCGGGTACAAAGTCACTCCAAGGTCCGTTCTGTTGGGCCTCTCAGAGGTCCGTTCTGTTGGGCCTAGAGTTGGGCTCGCTACACCCAGATAGATCTACCGCTTACGTCCCTCGGTGTTTTTGCCTACCCACTCACATGATCTAAGTAGTAAACCTCCTTACGCTAACCATACCATGTATAAAGTACTTGTAATCAAAGTAACATGTATTTCACCCCCGCAGTTAAGAAAACTGGAAACAGTTAGAGAAAAGGGGGACGTGAACTCACTGTGAAGCGTCTCTACCAAGTATCTCCTGCTCACGCAGCTGTGCGATGACCTACAGGTGCTAATTTCTATTAGACGAACGGCCGTGCCTTAGCTTTATAGTTTAAGTCTTTGGGAAATAGTTAGACAACTATTTCGTGTTTACATTCTGTATATACTTGGTAGTTAATCTCCTTCCCAAGGATGGGGGATTCAATACATGTGTGTTCAAATTATATCATTAAGTCTCACTTAATATATATATATTTCCAATTCCAAAATATAAGTATTTTTCTCAAAAATATTATATTTTCATTTCACATAATTTTTCTCCAATAATACGTTGTTAAAATACGCGTTCATAAATATTTCCGTAAGTGCGTAAGTTACGTTTTAACAATCGAGTGGTAATATACTTACCGGTGTAACTTATATATTTATGGTGAAAGCGTTCGTATTATTTTGGATTCGTTATCGTTCGTAAATATTATTTTTACTCTAAAAATAATATCTATGTGTTTTCACAAAATAATCATAAACAGTGTGTGAAAAATATATATATTTGTCACGTTAAACTTTGTGAAAATCCCACCTCCGAATATTTAGTAAATAAAGTCATGGCGAAATTTATATTTCGAAAACATGTCAAAAATATTTCTAACACTTGTAGTGTAAATAGTTCTAAGTGTTAGGTTTTTAGAAAAATTTCGCCAGAGTTTCCTCTGTAACTGGAGGTGGCCACGCCTTCAAGCGTATCATTTTCTTTATCAAATCAACTCAACAATTTTCTTTATTTGATCAGAACAACTTTTCTCACAACAATTAATCAACATATGTGTAACTTGCCAAAAATTACATGAACTTGTAGTTTTTCCCAAAACTGTGGTGTAAATCTCCTTAAATTTAGTAGATCCTCATATAAGGTAATTTGATCTTGTAAAAACCTCGTTTTTAGAGAAAATTCATCTTTACAACTTCCCGTCATCTTTTACAAAAACTGTTATTTTGTCGGATCTTTTCATTTCACAAGTGTTTACACACTTGTGGTTTATAAAAATCATGCTTGTTAGTGTAAGATCCATCTTTTAAAATACATGATTTCTTTGATACGTGGTTCTTTGAAAATACCACTTGCAGATGCGTAGATCTGCTAGTTTTAAACACATTTTCACAAGTAAAACTCTTTTACACAAGTTCATGATTCGCGTGTGGTAGAGTTTCACCTTTTAACCCTTGTATCATTCAAAACAAGCTTATGTTAAGATCCATGATCTTACCAAACCGGGTTAAACGATGATCCGAGCTACCACATCATAGATCGAGCCTAAATAATCATACATTTCGAATACTACATCATTTACACAACATATAAGCTATTAACCACCATTTTTAGTGTTTTAAGTAGACTTTAAAGCATCAACTTGTAAGATTCCGAGTTTTAATCATCATACATCTTATTAACCATCTTAGATTAGTTCAAGAAGGTGTTTTAAGCATTATACCTCTAGCTCGAGGCTAGGGAAGAATCTATGCGCAAAAGAGGTGGATAAAAGCTAGGGAAAGAGGTCCTTCGCGTTCCGTTTGCTCCAAGACTCCTTGTATACGACCCTTGATGCTTGTATGATGATGGAATGTGAAGATCAAAATCGAAGGATGGATGGTTGTGGATGTGTGTGTTTGGCCGTGAGCCAAAGAGAGGGAAAAGAGAGAGAGTTTGGTGAGTTGTGGTGAGAAAGAATGATGTGTTTAATGATGATCTTATAGACAAAACTTAGGCTAATTACCCAATGGGTCTTGTGTCTAGATGATATTAAACACTTTAGATTATAATAATCAAGTTTTGTACAAGTGTGTTCCCCCATGGTTGGGGACGGTTAGGAGGGGGGGGGGATTTAGTTCGATTCTAACCATTAGTTGGTTACTTAGTTAGGTTAACTAAGTTAAGTTTAGAGATTAACTTGGTTAGTTGTGTGTCACACGTTACAAAGGGTGTTAGGGTAATCAGGGACCCTAACTGGCTCAGAAAAAGATAAATAATGAAAATAACAATATCTTCATGTTCCGGGTATAGTCCGGTTGTTTGGTTGGATAGTAATCCGTAAAGCATTACTAAAGCTTTAAAGTGTCGTTAATACTCTTTTTAGTGACACGACTCATTCCTGACACTTTGGAAAGTGTCTAGCAATATTTTTCTCATATTTTGGCACTTTATTAGTTAGCTAAAAGCTGAATTATTGTGTAAAGTGCTGAGTTTTGTACTTAGAGTACGTTTTAGGCACATCCAGTCATTGTGACTTATTCCTAGAGACGCAGTTCTACAACCCTTGTATCCCTACACTCACCACTTAGTGTAGCAAAATATTTCAGGCACTTACAGGCCTTAGAGGCAGTGTTTGCCTGATGCTGGCTTATCAGCATGTTCAATAGGTTATCCGTTATAGTGCTACTGTGCTTTTTGTGCATCATGGTTGTCACTAGGGTTCAGCATGTAAATAATGTAGTGACGATAAGTAAAGTATGATGCAAGTAAGTACATGTATCAGATATCAAGTAGCAGTTCATCAGCTAGTTCAAACAAGCACAGTAATTAAGCAGTAATTAATCATTAGTTAAGTCGTACGGATACCTGGTTTAGTGGGGGTTGTCACAGTTATGTCGCTGAAGTGACGAAGCTCACTAGACAAACAAAACGGGTCAAAATGTTGGTTAGAGTAAAGTTGGTATGTCCTTGATATGGTGGTTTCCATTAGACAACCAAACGGGTCAAAATAATATCGAATTGAAATATTGCAGTGAATGGGTCATCACTCAGCGATTAAATAATATTGAATGCGTAAGCCGTGAAGCGAACACGTTAAACTTGTTACAATTGAACCCTTGGTATTGGGTCTAAAGTTCAGAAATTTATACTTGTCAAATTGTTAAAAAGAGCATACTTTGCGTAAGTAGCCCCCGGTAGAGGAGCGAAAATCTAATGTTAGGTAAACCCGGGAATGGGTAAAATAGTTGAAAACAAGTGACGATAACAAACAAATTTTAGGACTTGTAGACAAACGGGTCGAACAATCAAATAGCAAAAATATAGGCTAACTGATTATAAACCGGATTTTAATGTGAATAATGTTGTTAGACGGGTCCGTAATTTATTTACAGTCGCGTAGGAAAAGGAATTACGAAAAACGGATTTGTATAACAAAAGTTATGCAAGTTTTAAGTAGATAATTTGGGTTAGATTTTGAGCTGGGCATTTGTGTCACACCCCGACCACGTGTAACATACAAAACGTGGCGGAAACGTCGGGGAGCGTTGTAACAGAATTAATGTTTCATAACCATGGATATCAAAAAGTGTTTCGTTTTATTAAACATTGAATAATTACATCATCTGGAAATCTAAATACACAATTTAAACATAGTCTATCATTGTTATTGAGTCACTAAGGCCTTGTCCAGTCCTATGTGAGCATGCATCCTATCAAACGATATCATCCAACAATACCTGAAACATATGTGAAAACGAGGTCAGCAAAGAAATGCTGGCGAATACATTGGTTTTGTTGAAAATAAGATTCATGACTTCTGTTTGAGAAAATGTTTAGTCATGAACCTTGTAATTTACTTTGTCTTTGTAAATCATTTGAAAAATAATAAGTTTAGATGATAGGTATAATTAAGAGAAAAATGCATGATTAAATGAATAACCATGTAAAATGAGTTTGTATAAGATAAGTTGTTTGTAAATCAGTGTCTTGTGAAAAGTATGTTACTTGTATAAAATGTTCTATGTCTCAAACTGAAATGATTCAAATAACGCTACAATATGTAATACCATACAAACACTTATATATAGGAAGTACCAGCGGCGTATCCACCATGTTTGTATCATATTACACACGCATCGTTACTTAATCACTTAATCAAACCAAACCACCAAAGTAATGTTCATGTCCAATGTAAATCATGTAATGTATAACCAAAAAGATATGTATGGCTAGTGAAATGCATCAACTAAACCATAGGTGAAACACACAAAACAAAGTATTGAAGTAAAACTTGGTTTAAATCAATACTATGTTTCATGTAAATGCATGATCAAATGTAAATCATGTCCCAATGTTTACCCAATCGTTAAAACATTTTGTAAAATCGTTCAAGTCGTTCTTGTTCTAATTGTTCAAATCGTTCTTGTTTTAATTGTTCAAATCGTTCTTGTTTTAATTGTGAAACTACTTTATGGTCGATTCTCTAATAACATTCAAACCTTCTTGACGCGTTCATCGTTCCAACTCGCTCTCGTTCTCGTTCTTAACAAACCCTTACCAAAGGGTAAGTTAATAATTACAGATTCAGTCGCTACCCAAAATATCCACACATAACCATGGGTATAGAGAATAACGGGATTTGTCAGATCCTATGGTACCATAACCTAATACTGGTCGGCTTGATCATTGCTAATGAATGTCATTTGGTTATGTAACTATAACCAACAAGTTTGTTCACTTTTTGAAATTTGTAATTAGTTTTTGAACCATTGAAATCGTTCTTGAAACCCTTGTTATTGTTCTTGAAACCACATTGTAATTGTTATTGAAATTATTGTAATCGTTCTTGAAACCACATTGTAATTGTTATTGAAATCATTGATAAAGCATTTAGCACATATGAGTCACCCCAAAACAGTTGAAAACAGTAAAAGAGGGGAATAATGTACTCGCCTGAGAATGCTCAGAGGTCTTGAACAACAACCAAACAAAGCTAGAGGGAGCACGGAATCAGTCGGCAATCTAAAACTATATAAATAAACCGGACTTAAATCGGGAGATCGGATAGGATGAGGCTTGGTAAACCAAATGAGTATTGGAACTCATATGATATGGTTTAACAAGGCCTACATACTACATGAAACCTAACCTAAGTTCTTTCGACCCATCGCGACCCATTAAGGTAGCTTATGCTACTTTAACACGTCGTGCGCGTGAAACGCGTTCGGACCGTCTAACTAGTCCTATGACAAGTGTTATATGCCTAAACATGTTACATAATCAGTTATGTGACAAAAGTTTAGGTTACATATGCTTAATTACCAATTATACATGAAAAGGGTATTCTGGTAATTTACCTAAGGCATATAAACTACCTATCATACAACTACTCAAACGATGTGACCATAGGGTATAACCTCGGAAGGTTATTCCCTATACACTATGGTCACCTAATGTATTTGGTCGGATCCTAATGATCGACCAAACTGGGTCGGGTTCGAAGGTATAAGCGATTTATTAGATCGCTTACCCTACGACCCTAGACAACGTGGTAATCAGTAGGCATAGTCCCAAGGGACTATAACCAACGTGATTACACTCACGTTGCGAAGTTCAAACGAACTTCGCATTGACCATAAGCTGGTCAACGCTGAAAGTCAAACAAAGTTTGACTTTCGGACTCGAAAAGCAATAAAATAAGGAAAAGAACGAAAGAATACTTACGAAGGGTCCCCGAATGCTAATCCCGATTCAAGAATCTCAGGTATGAAACAATGGTTTCAACTTAGAGCTCCTCAAATCAGAATTCTTGTAAGTTTAGCAATGGGGTGGATGGGTATTTATAGGAATACCCAAACCGTTAGGATCGTTTCATGGAATAACGTGATTCGATCACATCCGTACACTTGTTGGAAGGTTATGGAAGCTAAAAATGGTCCTTATCATCTGACTAAGCAAGTGAGAACATGTGGTTGAGGATTAAACAGCTGTGATCTGTGGTTAAATGCACTTAATCTGGTCAGGAAGTCGGACGCGGCCCTCGTGGGAATTAACAGAAACTGAGGCGGGCCGCCTGGCCTGCACTGATCAGAAATATGTTTCAAAATGACAGTTTCAGCCCCTGCACGTGTTTAAGCCCATTTCCGGCACTTCTAAGGCCCGTAAAGCCAACTTTAAGGCCCTAAAATGATGCCTAAACATTGTGGACTTGAAACATGTTCAAAAATATGTCTGATGATGGTTCGTTTGGTCGTACGAACGCGATGTTCGCTTAATTACGACGGAATACGCATAAGCACGAAAAACGATCCAAATGACGCGACGAATGGATTTTTGGCAAGCCAAACACTAAAGCATCATATAGTCATGCTTACATAAATTTTTGGATGTCCGGATGCATTCAGAACGTAAGTTATGCGCAAAAGTGCAAACTTGTGCACTTTTTGACACTTTTAGTCCCTGAATGATCCAAAAGTTTATTTTAGCACACCGAACCCCTCAAAGCCTATTTCTAAGCTATATAAAGGATATTTAAGGTGTGTTTAACTTATGGTCATGTTCCGGAATGTCTGTTCCAGTACGAATCGTCATATTTTCGCAGTTTGTCAAGTTTAGTCCCTGTAAGCGAATTAATTTGTTTTTGCCATACCAAAGCCTTCAAAACTTATTTCTAAGTTATGTAAAGGTTATTTAAGGTATGTTAAGCCTATGTCACTATTCCGGAGTGTTTGTTGCATTAAACTGGTTATATTTACGCATTAGAGCGCGTATAACCTTCCAGAAAGCGATTTAGAGCTTGAAATCGAACAAGAGTTGATATGTGTAAACGATACACATATTTTTACAAATGCCAAGTATGAAATACAATATTTCATTGGTTCGGTATTTGTTTGATGGCCGTGTAGGCACAGGTGTTACAATTTGCAGCAACCAAAAACAAACCTGCTGTGAAAAATAGGCCGTCGCGCTACGCGACGGCGAATCAACAAAATGGTCGCGCGACGCAACACTTGTCGCGGGCCGCGAAAGATGAGTCGAAACCGGTCGCGAGGCGCGACCGACTTATATCTCAGAATTTTGTTTTGTTTTCATTATTAAGCCTTAGAACTTGATTATACGTGTTTAAACGTTGTCAAAACTAACCGTTTATGTGGTTTTGACATTAGGTGAATGCTCACAAGATTTCCGGATGAAGATCATGCGACTTTCAATAACCGAACACACCGAACAAGCTTCCGCATTGATTTATTTTGTTTTAGTTAATATTGAACACTAAGAATTCCATTTGAATGTTTAAACTAGATAGAATGATAACTCAAATACTTTGATCATATGTGATCGTTATCCAAGCAAAGTTTTTGTAAGCTCGCATTTTTGTATAAAATGTGTGCATAAATATCATAAATGTGATTTATCTTGACGGGCGTTACAAGTTGGTATCAGAGCTCAAGGTTGTCAACAAAGTGTGTTTGGTTCAAGCTTGATCAAACATCCGGTAAGAATTAATTGCTTTAGTAGACTTGTTAGAATATTAGAAAAAGGAAATTTGATTAGATGTGCACGGGAAGTGCGTGTTAACACACTCAAACCCGGAAAGTGCACTAAACATAAATGGTTTAAGCAAGTGGTGAACTTGGCTAAATGAAAATGAATGACGCATATGTTATAAAATGAAATGTTTAATAATGAGTATAAACATTTCAGATTCACAATGATGGATAAAGGTAATTATGATACGGTGCCAATAGTCACTGAACAAATGAAAGAAATGTCTGGTGTAACCGGGGGCGAGTTAACATCTCAATTAACTGAAGAGATGGAAGCTAAAATTTCTGAGGAAGTCAGAAAGGTAATAGAAGCCAGTTTACCCCAGTTTGTAGAGAGACTGCAAACCACAATCCTGCTAGTGGTGGAGGATATGATGACCGAATTAAAACTCGCACAAGAAAAAGAAGACGTAAAAGTGTTGGATGTGAACCCAAGTCCTGTAAAGAAATTGAAGCCTAATAAGGCTTCTAGGAAAGGAGTTACAATAAGGAGATCACCTCAGTGTGAAATATGTGGAAAAGCTCACCAGGGCAAATGCTACTTTAGAAACAAACCATGTCTCATTTGTAGAAAAGTGGGACATGTGGTTGCAAATTGCACGGTTATAAGTGTTATAATCCGGGACATAAAAAGTCTGAATGCCCGGAATTGGTTGGAACCGAAGATACAGTTGACGCGAAGTCTGATACCCTGAAAGAGAAGGCAGGGTCTTCCCACATGACAGCCGCAGAGGCTAAAGCTGAACCTGATGTCGTTTCAGGTATGTTTATTACAAATTTAATTTCACTATAAATTTTATTCAAATACTAGTGTGAACAATAGCTGCATAGGGGCATACATGAGTAGTGAAACGGGCAAATTATGTAAAAGAAACATATATGCATAAGAAAATAAACAATGGTGAGCATGTGAAACCAAGGCAAAAGTAATCACGATCAATATTGCCGTGGGAAGGAGTGCGCGTACACTCAAACCCGGGAACTTAATAAAGTGAATAACTGACGTATTGGGAAGGAGTGTAATAACACCTGAACCCGGAAATTTGCAATAGTAATAGATGAAAAGGACAGGTTATAGACTTGGCCAAACCAATTAAAACATGCAGAAACTTCATTATATCAATGAACGATGTGGATAAATTTCATACAATGATATGGAATAATAAAACGAAATGAATTGATTTTGTTATTGTTACAATAGGATTAAGGTTAAAGACAAGAAATTAAGACTCGGACCAAAAATATCCTCGAGAAAGAAGCTAAATGGATGATACGTATTATTCGCCACTATGAATAATAAAGTATCAATAAATGAAAATTTAGAAACTTGGGTATGGGTAACCATCCAAGTAATATGTTATTAATTAAATCCTTATGAGGAAAAACAATGATCACATCGATGGGTGTGATTGTATAAGAGAGTAGTAAAATTAACATTTTAAAAAGTGATGGAACGAAAACGGGTAAACCCCAAAAATCATATAAAATAGTAATGGTTTTACCAAATAAAGCTTAAGAAATAAACCCTCGGGATATTGATAAAAGAGATGGATCTAGGGGTCATTAACAAAAGAAATATGGTGTTTGAATCAAAGTGAACAAAAATCGAAATTGACAATTTAGAAGGTCAAGGCATAAGGACGAAGTTGACTGTCATAAGTGATGGAATTCACACGAACAAGACAAACGAGATGAATGAATGAATAAAAGACTTGGTTAAGTAAAGCGATGGATTTCGCTAAATATGACCAAATAAATCGAGGAACAAAGTCTTAATGCATGCCGGAATGGTTGCTATGAGAATAATTTCGGTAAAATACCCACTTGATAGGTAGGTTATCAGATATATACGTAAACCAATAGACGGGAACGCGGATTAAAAGTCAAAAGACTCGTATTAAGAGTTATGACTAAGAAGACGATAAAATTTTGCAAAACAGAAATTTCGATAGTTATGTTCAACTATTTCAATGTTGGACGGGTTGAATAAAGTATAATACTTGAAATTCCAAGTAAGCGCAACCCGAATAGTGAAAGTGCGAAAAATATTACTGAATCTATGCGATAGGTCGTAAAAGAGTATGGAAAGGAAAAACGCAAACTAATAAAACCGGAGTGTTAAAAAAAACATTAAGATAAAGAACCCGGGTAACGGGTTGAAAGGAATAGGGGCGTAAATCAAATAATGGTATGAGTGAAATAAACCGACGCGAAAGTGACATAAGAAGTCATAGAGTCGGAAAGATTATCCGATAGAAAGCAGGTGTAGCCTTGAACTCCTGCCGAATCAATAAAATTAAAAAAATATATATATAAATGAATTTTAGGCTTGAAAGGGGTGCCATGACACCAGGAATGTATTTCTAAGTATACGAAAACTACACAAGCAAAGATGATCTACGGGATCGTCATAACCCTTGGAATTACAAACAAAGTAAAGGTTTAAAGGACTAAATAAATCTAGCATCAGCAATAGAAAGAAATGAACCAAAAGGGATGAAAGCCTAAGAAATAACCTACGAGGCTAAGCAAAAGAACCTTCGGGTCACTCGGGGTACAGTAAGAGGACTGGATACGACTCCCCGCGTAATATAATAGCGGATAAGAATAAATTCTTGTCATCAATTCCCGGATATGGGTAATTGACATAAGTTAAAAGAGATAAACGTTAAACAGAAATTCAGCGTTAGTGAGGAATAACGTTTAACAAAAATGAATGTTATGAGACAAATTAGAAAACAGTTAATAATAAAGGACATAGGTCTTAACACCGATGGGTGTAAGACGATACATTAGAAAGAAGATATTGATAATGAAAAGATTATCTAAACTTAAACACGACGTGATACGATCATGGTTAAAAAAAGTGATACAGAATATAGTCATGTTGTAGCATGAGTTACTGGATTGAAGATCATAAACTTACCTAAGTTCGATTATGGCAAAGAGGGGTAGACCCAAAATTAACGGGGCATTAAGTGACGGTGACAAATCAGTCTAGCCGATGGGTCCGTTCGAAGTCAAATTAGTGTTGGGATTTATGCAAAACCCTTGTCAATATAGAGTTAGTATAAAGTAAACATGTGGGCAAGCTCATACTATTGAGTGGTCGAATGACAATTGGGACAAATAGCTGATAAAATAAGAAACACAAGACACAAGCTAAAGTCCATGAGGACTTACATGTGGAAAATGCATGCGTGGAGGCAAACGATAACTTTTGACTAAAAGAAATAAGGTATGAAAAATGAAACTAAAGTAGTTTGGTATAAACCAAGGAACTACTTAATGAAGGTTTCGGGGACGAAACCTCTTTAAGGGGGTAGACTTGTAACACCCCGAAAATATAAACTTTATATTAGAATTATAAAGTATAAAATAAACAAGAATAAGCTAACTAGGAAATAAATAACCCAGTTAGTTATGAGTCTTGTAATAACATGTAAGTGGGTTAAAATACCTAAAATAAGAACCAAGTAATTGTTGAGGGACTAAACTTGTTAAATTTGAAACTTAAAATAATAAAACAAAATAAATCACACCAAACACACACAAAGGTGTGTGTCTGGTCGATCAAAACACAGGGGCAACACAAGGGTTCCCCACAAACCCTAGTTCTTGCAGCTTTCCCCCAAATTGAAGGTCCTAATCAGCTCTAAATCAATTTTCAAGCACAAATTCGTGATCACCTCGTTGAAGGGATCATAAGGTATGCTAAATTATGTTGTTTTGATTCAACTCAGATTCCTAGTATATGATAAGAATCGAAAATTGGAGCTTGATTAGGGATGTTCAGATGAAACTTGTAATAAAAACAAGTTTATATGTAAACCCTAGCTAATAATTTGTGAGATTGATGCTCAAATTATGAATATTCATGTTTACCCATGTAGGTGTTAAATGGGTTTTGTGAATATTAAGGAATCCTAATAATGAAATCAGAAAAACTGATGTTAACGGCTTGCATGAAGCAAATGTGATAATAATATGCATGCTAGAGGTAAAGAATTTGCAAAAAAGTACAAAAGTTCGGCTAAATAGTTGAGACATGAACTTGATAACGGTTATTTAAAAACCACGCTTTTGAAGTGTTTGTTAAAATGCTTAAGAGAAAGCTAACATAGCAAAATTGGAGATAAAAACGCATATTTGAACGATATAGCAAATTACGCGTGAAATGTTGTGAAAGAGTTCTAAATAATATTTGGTAGAACTCTATAGGCAAGGAATTCAGATCGTCAAGTGGACAAGCCGGTGGAGACACGTGTTTGAAAGGAGCGCTTTAAAGGTACGTGACTTATCGTCTCATTACACTTATGTAGATAAACCTAGTCGTAGATATGTTTAATATTGATATAGCGAAAATGATGGCGTTTGGTATGCCAATGAAGTGATGTAACTCACTCGACAACCAAACGGGTCAAAATAGTTAAATAAATATGTTTGTTGATGATAATGTTTAAAATAGCCGTATTGGAAAGTCAATGAAGTGATGTAACTCACTCGACAAACCAAACGGGTCAAATATTGGTCGAATTGGTAGTGTTTTAAATGACTTAAACATCACTCATTAAATTGGGTTATAAAGCGTAAACCATGGAATGGAAGTGATACGCTAAGATTGACAAGCCCAGGAATGGGTAATTATGGTTAGAAACCAACGTTGATGAATTATGCAAGTATGTAACCGTAGTATCGTTACATTATGTTTATTTATTAATTCTAGCTAGTTGAAATTGAAATTAGCGCAAATTACAATCTCGTTATGTCGTTGAAGTGACGAAGCTCACTAGACAAACAAAACGGGTCAAAATGTTGGTTAGAGTAAAGTTGGTATGTCCTTGATATGGTGATTTCCATTAGACAACCAAACGGGTCAAAACAATATCGAATTGAAATATTGCAGTGAATGGGTCATCACTCAACGATTAAATAATATTGAATGCGTAAGCCGTGAAGCGAACACGCTAAACTTGTTACAATTGAACCCTTGGTATTGGGTCTAAAGTTCAGAAATTTATACTTGTCAAATTGTTAAAAAGAGCATACTTTGCGTAAGTAGCCCCCGGTAGAGGAGCGAAAATCTAATGTTAGGTAAACCCGGGAATGGGTAAAATAGTTGAAAACAAGTGACGATAACAAACAAATTTTAGGACTTGTAGACAAACGGGTCGAACAATCAAATAGCAAAAATATAGGCTAACTGATTATAAACCGGATTTTAATGTGAATAATGTTGTTAGACGGGTCCGTAATTTATTTACAGTCGCGTAGGAAAAGGAATTACGAAAAACGGATTTGTATAACAAAAGTTATGCAAGTTTTAAGTAGATAATTTGGGTTAGATTTTGAGCTGGGCATTTGCAGCAACCAAAAACAAACCTGCTGTGAAAAATAGGCCGTCGCGCTACGCGACGGCGAATCAACAAAATGGTCACGCGACGCAACACTTGTCGCGGGCCGCGAAAGATGAGTCGAAACCGGTTGCGAGGCGCGACCGACTTATATCTCAGAATTTTGTTTTGTTTTCATTATTAAGCCTTAGAACTTGATTATACGTGTTTAAACGTTGTCAAAACTAACTGTTTATGTGGTTTTGACATTAGGTGAATGCTCACAAGATTTCCGGATGAAGATCATGCGACTTTCAATAACCGAACACACCGAACAAGCTTCCGCATTGATTTATTTTGTTTTAGTTAATATTGAACACTAAGAATTCCATTTGAATGTTTAAACTAGATAGAATGATAACTCAAATACTTTGATCATATGTGATCGTTATCCAAGCAAAGTTTTTGTAAGCTCGCATTTTTGTATAAAATGTGTGCATAAATATCATAAATGTGATTTATCTTGACGGGCGTTACAATAACATGATAATGTTTATTATTCAAATGAGTTTCTAAGTCCATCCTAACTTGATTTGTTCATCACTTCGTCTATCAACCTGCAACATGTATTAAAATAACATCAACAAAATATTGGCGAGTATACAAGTTTGATACATAGCATAAAGTAGAATAAAAAAATTTTAAGTGCTCATATCCAACATGAACAACATAATACAAGTTACTAATATGCTGAAACGGTGTCACTATATGTCAAACCCAAGTTTCTAACACAAACACCCCAAGACTCAAGGGCGGTGCGTACTCCTATAGCATAAGAGTTTAATAAGTATAAGAAAGTCTCGGAAGTTTAATAAGTTTAGCTAGGTTAATGATCATATAGACACGAAAAGTTTACATAGTATACGAGATTAACAAGCATCAAATTGTTTCATGTTTAAATATGGATAGAGTGTGCATATAACACGTTTCAAGCGTTGCATGTTTTTGTATATAATAAATGTTGCACCCAAAAGTGATAAAATAAAAATGGGATCAAGTATACTCATATTGGTTGCGTATGGGAATTCTTTGAAATATCGCACGAGTAAAGATTTGGAAAATCCAAAGGAATGAACAAAGCTATTATCCTAGATACAAAGAATAACACGTGACGGGCTTGTTAACATTTAAAAGTTAAATAGAATTCCTAAGTTTTATTGTTTACATTAACTATATCGTTAATTATTTAAAAATCGCAATTTAGACTTTAATATTTAAGTTATTTAATACAAATTAACTGGGGTTTATTTTGAATCGTAAAAGTATATAATGAGTTAAAAATTTTCTTTTAATCTAACTCTTAAAAAGTATAACAGTATATGTATATTGATTTTATATAAATTAAAGGGTATTGTCTTTCAAGAAAATAATTTAAAAGAAAGAAAATATAGTTATGGAGTTCTTCGATTGCTTCATATAACTGTTTAAGAAAAAATAATAAGTGCAGCAACAAACCAGGAAGCTGGGTTCGAACCCGCGACCTCCAACAACCACTCGTCCAGAACATTAGATTTGGAGGGTTCTGATTTTATAATTCTTTTAAGTAATTACAGAAATTGTCATCTTCTTTCTAAAAAGACCATACGCACTGTTTGTATATCTATTATATATAATAAATGAAAGTTATTTGGGCCACGTGTCAGTAGATGAGGGCATCGTTTTTCTCCTTTTCTCGCCCAACAGTACCACTGCCCTCATTTATCTATCTCATCCCTCATTTACTCATTTAGGGCTTCCCCACTTTCTCTCTCCCTCTGCTCTGCTCTATTCCGATCGATGTTCAGATCAATGCTCCGAATCAAGGTTAGATTATCAATAACTTCCGTTCTATAAGTGTCAATCTTTGTTTTCATTATTCACTCATTCAATCTTCATGCGTCTTTACTTATTGTTGTGCTTTGGCTAGGGTTCCGCTGGTAACTTGATGACGGAGATGATCGGAGGTTGTCAGCTCTGCGGCCTGCAGTTCTCTTGGTTAATTTTTGGTCAGGTTTGTTGTTCAATTTTAATGTTCACTTATCTAATTTTCATTTTATTTTTAGACTTTTATATGATTTTGAGGTCGATTGAATAGTTATGCTGTAATGGATTTGAGGTTTAGGGTTAGTTATAAATATATTTTTTCATTTTTCCATCTTGATTTTTAGGTTAGGGTTTGTTTTATTTTTGGGCTTCTATATGATTTTGAGGTCGATTTTTTGGTGACTTGCTATTGTTGTTTGTTAATTAGGCTGCTGACATCACAGACGGACTCCAACGACTTTGAAAGGTTGTAGGACTATGAGGACCAACTCAAAGATTCGGACGACAAATATCAGGTGTTTGGTTTCATTTTTTTATGTTTTACTTATTTTCATATTATGAAATTTGTGAAATAAGGTAAAAATGGCCATTCTAATAGTTCATGATTTCATCCCTGTTGAAATAAGTTATTATATAGCCATTCTAATACGGCAAGTATCTTACCGTTGGATGGTTAAATTAGTTTTATTTTGGGTATTTTTGGATGTGACCATCCATTTCTTTAAATAGTTCATGATTGAAGATGCAGTTGAAGGTATCTTTTCAGTGAAATGAATGTTGATTTATCAGAAGATGCAGTTGAAGGTATCTTAAATAAGGTAATAATGCATTACATTCCTGTTGAAAAACATAATCGATAAATTTAGGGAAAATGAGGTTGAAAGATGATAAGCCAACAGTGGACGATATCATTCTACAGGTTCGATAAATTCAGGTGTATTCTCAAATAATGCTTCCTAGATGCTTCCAAACAAGCAGGACTTTGGACATTTGTCGGTCTTCAAACATCTATTATCTATTATATATAATAAATGAAAGTTGATTGATCCACTTTGGGCCACGTGGAGCAATCAACTTTCATTTATTATATATAATAGATAATAGATAATAGATGTTTGAAGACCGACAAATGTCCAAAGTGCAGCTTCTTTGGAAGCATCTAGGAAGCATTGTTTGAGAATACCCCTAAATTTATCGAACCTATAGAATGTGACAACCGGTGATTTACGGCTCTTAATTACGTGATTAACAGGTGATTAACTCGATAATAAATAGTGTTTACAGCGCAAATTAACTTAATTAGGCCTTTGGAGTGCCTAGGAACGTCTATACGACTTTACAGTGCGTGAACGGTGGTTTACGGAAGAATCTGCTGAATATTAAGCGACAACGAACTGATGCCGTACAAAATACTGACAACCCCGACAAGTATGAATGTTACACGAATACTTTATGTTTATGAAATTAATTTTGTGAATTTATTGGGCTTTCGTGCGACAATAATGCAAACATGAACTAAAAGCGCGATGGTAGGAAACGCATCGACAACGAAACGGAAGCGACAGAGACGCCTGTCACCTTCAGAACTTACATTTTACACTATATTTAGCTCCGTAATGAAATTTTAGTAACTACAGTCGAAACCGGATTAGAAAATGAATTAAAGCGACAACAACACGGTTTTACGCGATTTTCACCGTGATTGACGAACGGACACGACAACCGGCTACTGGCATACATTTTACGGATTTTCGGCTTTATAAACATACGTCATTCAATTTTACGGAGCACGAGTGTGTTAATGGGTCTCGTAGGAATTACGGGCCGCTTAAACACGGGTATTGAGCTTGTAGGCCATGGGCCCAAGCCCAAAACCCACAAGCCTAAACCTGCACATGATATATTAGATTGTAAAATCTCTACAAAATCTTTACTAAAATCTCAACAAAATATTTTCAAAATCTCTACAATCTTCTCAAGATTCATAAAGATCATACAAGATCTCTAAAGATCACAACAGATCTTAACATCTTTATAAAAGGTTTACCCTCTCATTTGTCTGCACTTCATCTTCTTATAAAGAGAAAACCCTACAATCTCGAACATCTTCACATCTACTAACCATCTTCTCAAACAAAATGGCACAACAACTCACCTACACCCTCTCGGTTCCCCTTTCCCCTCCCTCTGATTTCATGTCGGCGGCCGGAGTAACCGGCGGAGCTGTGCTCCGGTCATCTTGATCCCCGTGGTTTTGTTCACCGATAAAAAACCACACAGCCCCCCCCCCTTTTCGTCTGACAAATCGGAGCACCACCACCACCACCGTTCGGTGGTGGTGCGGCGGCCACGAACGGAAGAGAGAGAACCGGTGGTGGGTGGTTCGAGCAGAGAGAAAGAGAAGAGTCGAAGAGGAGAGAGAGAGAAACGACACGGTGCCGTTTTCCGGCGACGATCCGCCGTCAGCGGCGGAGCCGCGATGGCTGTGGTGGTGCTGTTGTTCCGACAAGCTGCTCAGGTCAGCAGAGGTGATCTCCGGTTCAGATTCGGTGCAACGGGTTCAGGTATGTGGTTCCAGTTGGTTCTTAGTTCGAGCTCCTCAGTTCAGATTCATTGTGGTTCGGGTTTTGCAGCGGGTCGGCTGGTCAACAGTGGTTCGGGTAAGCTCATTATTCGGGTCAACGGCTCGGTCAACAGTTTGGTTCAGTCAACAACTGGTCAGCGGGTTTCGGTTTCGGGTCAGGCGGTTCAGGTCAACACGAGTCTTGGTTCAGTTCGGGTGGCTCGAGTTTCGCGGTGCGGTCGGTTCAGGTCAACTCAGCAAGCTGACTCAGTCAACTCGGCGAGTTGACTCACTCAACTCAGCCGGTCAACACAGTTGACCCGGTCAACTCGGTCAACACGTTTCGGCGACTCAACGAGAGTTTTGGGTAATAGTTTAAGCCGCGATTATTTTCGTTAACTATTCCTTATTTTAATTATACGTGATAACGAGCTTGAACCGACATGATTATATTTTACATTTTATGAAATATTTGGCAAATTGATATATTGGTAATAGAATATTGGATTGAACTTTGATAAAATGACAAACAACTTGTGTTGTCGGGGCGTCCAAAAACAGAGGAAACCCTGCCCGTTTTTCGAGAAAATCCCTGAAATAATCGCGTTTTACTATAAAATAAACTATCGGTTTCAAATGATCTTTTAGAAAAACGCACACAAACATATAATTACACTTGACGACACTTTACCATTTACGGAAACGGCGATTCGGAAAGTATTCACAACAATAAACATGGATATTATATTTGATTTAAACTTAGAGAATTCGACGAATTCATTTATAAAAGTAAGTGTAGCTTACTTCAAACGTCAAACGACTCGTATACTTTTATAAAATAAATATAGAATATATTTATTGCAAACATCGAGCAATACGAGACAGTTTCATAAAAATAAATATAGTTTGTATTTATTTCAGATTTCGTACAACACGAATTCTTATACAAAAATAAATATAGTTATAAATTTATTTTCGAACACAACAACTCGATGACAATTTTATAAAATAAATATAACTTTTTATATTTATTTTCAAACTCCTAAACAGCATCTACACATACTTTGACGAATATATACAAGACGCAATATATGATGCGAATTGGTTATATGTTATTTTTATATAAACATTCTTTTTATATACGCGCGACTTCTCGGGACGACTAACGCTACCATACCGACATATTTATATATTTTTATATAAATATTCATATATGTTAAATCTCTCAAGAAGCTAAGTCTTTCTAAGACCTGTTAACTATTACCGACATTAGGCGAAACTTAACAAGTATAACTTAATCGTTACTATTAAGTTATCAATTTACCATTGAATCGTTCGGTTAACGATTCGGTAGAGCTCGATGACACGTAGTTTAGTTACTACGTTTACTTAGAAACTTATAAGATATTCCGTGTTAGGAATATTGTAGAATGCACGCTAGCGAGTCTCGTCTTGGAAACGACATCACGAAGTCGTAATTAGTTCGCTTTGCACAAGGCAATTCAGGTGAGTTCATAACCCCATCTTTTTACGGTTTTACATTTTTATAAATGTTTTCGGGGTGGAAACACATGCACGCTTTGCAGAAAACACACAAAGTTCTCGATGAACAAAGACTGCATATTTTTAGACAAAGCACGTTGTGCAAGAACATACAAAGCTTATGAACAAACGAAAACTCATATTTCTAAATCTTATTACGAATAGATTTCGAGGAACTCAAATGGTTTACGAATGGATTATACTAAATATACCGGTTTTACAAAACAAATGCGTATTATCGAAATGTGAATGATTTTCATGACTAGGGGAGGTTTAGCCTTAGAGGCTGGGGAGGTTCAGCCTTAGAGGCTGGGGTAAAATACATGTTACAATATTACGGACCTTTTTATACATGGTATGGTGAGCTTAAAGAGGGCATACTACTTAGATCATGTGAGTGACAGGCGCGTAACTTAAGGCCATTAATCCTCGTCATAGGACCGAGGGACATGAGTGATAGATCTATTTGGGTGTAGCGAGCCCACACCCATGAGGTCAGGGTGACCCATAGTGGTGACTGTGTCATACAGCCGAAGCCCGGTACAAATTTACTAGGTTTGAGTACTTCCTGCATCACTTCACACATACCAGTGGCTTTGCAACCCATTGGTGATCTCATTTTTTCTTATCGCTACATACCAGGGACATACATACTTACAGAAATACTTGATTTATACAAATTAAATACCATGTTTTATACAAATTCAAAGCATAGGATTTATGCGGGCGTGGAGTCAAAGTCAGGGTGGGCATTGACGGTTATACGAACATTACAAATACAAGAGTTTACGAATACATGGTTATACGAACATAATGCGTTACAAACACAAAGTTTCCATATAACTTGGCAAGAAAATGATTTCTAAATTCGTTTTCTCAATATTATTTCACAAACCGGTTATTCAAAAGATTTATTTCAAATCTTTTACAAACAAACTATGAACTCGCTCAACTTTATGTTGATTTTTCGCATGTTTCTTTCTCTGGTTACAATTCTAAGACAAGGTACGGTTGGAATTGGAGGACCATTGGAGAGACGAGTACTTAGTTGTGTTCATTTTCTAAAAGACTTAGCTATTTTGCTTCCGCTGTGCAATGAAGATACCAGTCCAGTCACGCCAGCTCTGATAATTTCGGGGTGTGACAGATTGGTATCAGAGCTATAGGTTACAGCGAATAAGGTTTTCTGCAGGAATACCTAGGCTCTAACCTCACCTTTATCTGGGACATCGATTATTAAGATCTTGAATACATACAGAACGCCTAGTACTCGAATATGGTCTCCAACCGTTGCCAAAAAACAAACAGTCAAAATTTTGTTTTCAAACATACGCTATTGTGGTGTTTCATACACGGGGCATGAAACAATTACATACAGTACACAGAACTCTAAGAGTTTAGGAAACATGCATTTAAGACCTTCGGAAAACTTAGGTTGAAGTTCATTAAAGGTCATCACGTAGGAACCACGAATATTAACTCGGGCACACACTATTATCCATATTGTCTATGGTATTTTAACTTCCCGAGCAGGCAGCCTACGCATAACGAAACGCTAGTGCACGAGAATACAGGAAACTCAATTTTACATCAACGGATGTCGGGGTACATCACATTCTACGCGGAACGAAACGCTAGTGCACAGGTATACGCGAAACTCAATATGTACGTCAACGGAGGTTGAAGTACGTCTCATATGACTACCGAGGCGAGGCCTTTGAAAAGAAACGATGGCGTAATTCAACGACGATGCTAGATTCCTGTCAGCAGGAGAACTATTGATCAGGAAGCGGTGGTTTGGCACGCGGTCCTACAACGACACGAATCACTCCAAGGAGAAGACGTATGTCTCCGCATCCCCCCTACCTAATTAACGACGAATACGCTATGTCCGACATTCCATGGTAATGTCACCTAACAATTGGTCGTCACACGAAACCTCAGGTAAAGTCCTTAAATTTCTTTTATTGAAATTTCGACTTTTGCATCTAGCGAGTAGATTTTCACATCTCTACTCCTCTTAATGGTCATTGTATCACGATCATTTCTTTCAGTATAGCGAATATTCATTTGCTTCATTTCTTGAAAAATTCATATGTTACACATGCATCGGTTTGTTACGCATGTGGTTTTGTTTCGAATAAGTGTTTCATCAAAGTTCAAATATTGTTTCGCTAAACCTAATTATTGATTTATGATTCGAATGACTCGCATTATTATTCATTGTTGGCTCCTTTGTTATCAAGTCAACACATTTTCCTGAAAATTCTCTTCTTTTCAAGTTACATACATGGTTTTTCGTCGTAACCATGCCGAAATTTCTTTTTGAGACGTATATATTTATTGTCGGATTGCGCTGAAACCAAGTTCAATTGTTTGAGCTTGTCCATTACACATATTCAATTCAAAGCATCATATGATGTATTGGGAGCATCATATTCAAAATTCGTTTTAACAAGTGTTTCATTTGTTCCGAGTCGAAGTAAACTTGTTTGGCATACGACTCCATTAAATTGTTTGTTGATTTCGACACCTTGTGGTGGTATTTTCACTTATTTGAAGCATGGGCTAAACTCGTTTACATATCTCATACACGGATTTAATTATTTATTTATTGATTTAGATTAAATCCGCTTTGATTTAATCACATAACAACCGTCTTAACACAATCGTGTGATAAGACAAGGGTACACAAAATTCAGTTCATATTCCGGTGTACCTCCTAACGGTCCTTTCAACATCGATCGAATGATTTGCGATATCCGTTGCTTCTTCGTCTTCGATCGAAAACATTGTTTCTTTGATGTTCAAATTTCAATTGAAAATCCTATGATGTTGTTAGAAACAAATTTTCATATTTACTTCAGTGCGCTTTCAATTGACTTCAAACACGGTGAATTTGTTTGATCACCGCTATTATTTGAATTGTTTCATTCACTACGACACCTTGTGGCGTCGGTATGACTTGCAGCTTGTGCTGACCACGATCGAGCATTTAATGCAAACTGGTACATTTGAATTTGTTGATTCTAAGTTTTGTTTAGTGGATACTATTGCTTCTAGAATTCAATTGCTTATTGTGAAAGATCAAGTGGAATTCGATTGGTCGAAATTCCTGTTCGTTGCTGGACTCCTGTTAATTTAGTCACACTGGTGACTGTATCCGTACGTCTTGTTTCCTTTGACATCAATTTCTGAAACATATTCCTGTTAACCGTTGGGTTCTAATTGTTGAGGTATGTCCTTGAATTCACATAAATCGAATGAGTCTTGATTTGGTTTCGTGGTCATCCACTTTGATACTATTCATATTTATCTACGCATAACGTAACTCTAAGGAGTTAACGTAGTCTAAATTTCGAGGAGGAAATTTCATTAACAGGGGGAGAATGTGACAATCGGTGATTTACGGCTCTTAATTACGTGATTAACAGGTGATTAACGCGATAATAAATAGTGTTTACAGCTCAAATTAACTTAATTAGGCCTTTGGAGTGCCTAGGAACGTCTATACGACTTTACAGTGCGTGAACGGTGGTTTACAGAAGAATCTGCTGAATATTAAGCGACAACGAACAGATGCCCTACAAAATACTGACAACGCCGACAAGTATGAATGTTACACGAATACTTTATGTTTATGAAATTAATTTTGTGAATTTATTGGGCTTTCGTGCGACAATAATGCAAACATGAACTAAAAGCGCGATGGTAGGAAACGCATCGGCAACGAAACGGAAGCGACAGAGACGCCTGTCACCTTCAGAACTTACATTTTACGCTATATTTAGCTCCGTAATGAAATTTTAGTAACTCCAGTCGAAACAGGATTAGAAAACGAATTAAAGCGACAACAACACGGTTTTACGCGATTTTCACCGTGATTGACGAACGGACACGACAACCGGCTACTGGCATACATTTTACGGAATTTTGGCTTTATAAACATACGTCATTAAATTTTACAGAGCACGAGTGTGTTAACGGGTCTTGTAGGAATTACGGGCCGCTTAAACACGGGTATTGAGCTTGTGGGCCCATGGCCCAAGCCCAAAACCCACAAGCCTAAACCTGCACATGATATATTAGATTGTAAAATCTCTACAAAATCTTTACTAAAATCTCAACAAAATATTTTCAAAATCTCTACAATCTTCTCAAGGTTCATAAAGATCATACAAGATCTCTAAAGATCACAAAAGATCTTAACATCTTTATAAAAGGGTTTACCCTCTCATTTGTCTGCACTTCATCTTCTTATAAAGAGAAAACCCTACAATCTCTAACATCTTCACATCTACTAACCATCTTCTCAAACAAAATGGCACAACAACTCACCTACACCCTCTCGTTTCCCCTTTCCCCTCCCTCTGATTTCATGTCGGCGGCCGGAGTAACCGGCGGAGCTGTGCTACGGTCATCTTGATCCCCGGGGTTTTGTTCACCGATAAAAAACCACACAGCCCCCCCCCCCCTTTTCGTCTGACAAATCGGAGCACCACCACCACCGTCCGGTGGTGGTGCGGCGGCCACGAACGGAAGAGAGAGAACCGGTGGTGGGTGGTTCGAGCAGAGAGAGAGAGAAGAGTCGAAGAGGAGAGAGAGAGAAACGGAGCGGTGCCGTTTTCCGGCGACGATCCGCCGTCAGCGGCGGAGTCGTGACGGCTGTGGTCTTGCTGTTGTTCCGACTAGCTGCTCAGGTCAGCAGAGGTGATCTCCGGTTCAGATTCGGTGCAACGGGTTCAGGTATGTGGTTCCAGTTGGTTCTTAGTTCGAGCTCCTCAGTTCAGATTCATTGTGGTTCGGGTTTTGCAGCGGGTCGGCTGGTCAACAGTGGTTCGGGTCAGCTCATTATTCGGGTCAACGGCTCGGTCAACAGTTTGGTTCAGTCAACAACTGGTCAGCGGGTTTCGGTTTTGGGTCAGGCGGTTCAGGTCAACACAGGTCTTGGTTCAGTTCGGGTGGCTCGAGTTTCGCGGTGCGGTCGGTTCAGGTCAACTCAGCAAGCTGACTCGGTCAACTCTGCGAGTTGACTCATTCAACTCAGCCGGTCAACACAGTTGACCCGGTCAACTCGGTCAACACGTTTCGGCGACTCAACGAGAGTTTTGGGTAATAGTTTAAGCCGCGATTATTTTCGTTAACTATTCCTTATTTTAATTATACATGATAACGAGCTTGAACCGACATGATTATATTTTACATTTTATGAAATATTTGGCAAATTGATATATTGGTAATTGAATATTGGATTGAACTTTGATAAAATGACAACAACTTGTGTTGTCGGGGCGTCCAAAAACAGAGGAAACCCTGCCCATTTTTCGAGAAAATCCCTGAAATAATCACGTTTTACTATAAAATAAACTATCGGTTTCAAATGATCTTTTAGAAAAACGCACACAAACATATAATTACACTTGACGACACTTTACCATTTACGGAAACGGAGATTCGGAAAGTATTCACAACAATAAACATGGATATTATATTTGATTTAAACTTAGAGAATTCGACGAATTCATTTATAAAAGTAACTGTAGCTTACTTCAAACGTCAAACGACTCGTATACTTTTATAAAATAAATATAGAATATATTTATTGCAAACATCGAGCAATACGAGACAGTTTCATAAAAATAAATATAGTTTGTATTTATTTCAGATTTCGTACAACAGGAATTCTTATACAAAAATAAATATAGTTATATATTTATTTTCGAACACTACAACTCGATGACAATTTTAAAAAATAAATATAACTTTTTATATTTATTTTTCAAACTCCTAAACAGCATCTACACATACTTTGACGAATATATACAAGACGCAATATATGATGCGAATTGGTTATACGTTATTTTTATATAAACATTCTTTTTATATACGTGCGACTTCTCTGGACGACTAACGCTACCATACCGACATATTTATATATTTTTATATAAATATTCATATATGTTAAATCTCTCGAGAAGCTAAGTCTTTCTAAGACCTATTAACTATTACCGACATTAGGCGAAACTTAACAAGTATAACTTAACCGTTACTATTAAGTTATCAATTTACCGTTGAATCGCTCGGTTAACGATTCAGTAGAGCTCGATGACACGTAGTTTAGTTACTACGTTTACTTAGAAACTTATAAGATATTCCGTGTTAGGAATATTGTAGAATGCACGCTAGCGAGTCTCGTCTTGGAAACGACATCACGAAGTCGTAATTAGCTCGCTTTGCACAAGGCAATTCAGGTGAGTTCATAACCCCATCTTTTTACGGTTTTACATTTTTATAAATGTTTTCGGGGTGGAAAGACATGCACATTTTGCAGAAAACACACAAAGTTCTCGATGAACAAAGACTGCATATTTTTAGACAAAGCACGTTGTGCAAGAACATACAAAGCTTATGAACAAACAAAAACTCATATTTCTAAATCTTATTACGAATAGATTTCGAGGAACTCAAATGATTTAGGAATGGATTATACTAAATATACCGGTTTTTCAAAACAAATGCGTATTATCGAAATGTGAATGATTTTCATGACTAGGGGAGGTTCAGCCTTAGAGGCTGGGGAGGTTCAGCCTTAGAGGCTGGGGTAAAATACATGTTACAATATTACGGACCTTTTTATACATGGTATGGTGAGCTTAAGGAGGGCATACTACTAAGATCATGTGAGTGACAGGCGTGTAACTTAAGGCCATTAATCCTCGTCGTAGGACCGAGGGACATGAGTGATAGATCTATTTGGGTGTAGCGAGCCCACACCCATGAGGTTAGGGTGACCCATAGTGGTGACTGTGTCGTACAGCCGAAGCCCGGTACAAATTTGCTAGGTTTGAGTACTTCCTGCATCACTTCACACATACCAGTGGCTTTGCAACCCATTGGTGATCTCATTTTTCCTTATTGCTACATACCAGGGACATACATACTTACAGAAATACTTGATTTATACAAATTAAATACCATGTTTTATACAAATTCAAAGCATAGGATTTATGCAGGCGTGGAGTCAAAGTCAGGGTGGGCATTGACGGTTATACGAACATTACAAATACAAGAGTTTACGAATACATGGTTATACGAACATAATGCGTTACAAACACAAAGTTTCCATATAACTTGGCAAGAAAATGATTTCTAAATTCGTTTTCTCAATATTATTTCACAAACCGGTTATTCAAAAGATTTATTTCAAATCTTTTACAAACAAACTATGAACTCGCTCAACTTTATGTTGATTTTTCGCATGTTTCTTTCTCAGGTTACAATTCTAAGACAAGGCACGGTTGGAATTGGAGGACCATTGGAGAGACGAGTACTTAGTGGCGTTCATTTTCTAAAAGACTTAGCTATTTTGCTTCCGCTGTGCAATGAAGATACCAGTCCAGTCCCGCCAGCCCTGATAATTTCGGGGTGTGACATAGAATGAGATCGTCCACTGTTGGCTTATCATCTTTCAACCTCATTTTTCCTAAATTTATCGATTCTATTTTTCAACAGGTATGTACTGCAATCATTCCTCTCAATTAAATAGACCGACACTTCCTTCCTCTCAAAGGGTTATGGAGTGGTTATAATAGCTGATCATACTTAAGGACTATTATAACTAACCACTGCTCCTTATAAAGACTGATGGACTTAAAGTCTGATGAGGCCTATCCACTGTTGAAGACAAAGCCCTGTTAAAGACAAGCACTTATGTACCTAGAGCCTGATCAACCAAAGGAAAACCACTGCTCAGTAGCAGCAGTGGTTCAGCATATACAGCGGATTCAACTTTAGTATTTATGTATCAGTGTTTCTTATGTAACAGTGTTTAGTGTAGCAGTGGTTCGCTAGACTTTATCTCTCTAGACAAACCCTATACAAACCCAAAGACGAACCACTGCCCAACAACAACAGTGGTTCAGCATTAACAGCAGATATTCTACGTTTGTTTACGTTAACAGTTTTTATATGTAACAGTATTTATCACATCAGTGTTTTATACTCTGTTAGATTGTTAGATGTCATATCACTAAGGTGTTTATATGTAACAATATTTATCATATCACCTCAGTGGTTTGATCTGTACTATAAATAGAACAGTTGTTTGATCTTTATACTACTAAATAAAAATGAAGTACACTTGGATGATTATTAAGCTCCTCATTTTGATTGTTTGGGTATAGTATTCTTGCAATTGGTCTTTTTTTGCAAACAGATGTTTATGGGCAAACTTCTTTTTAAGGTCAAACATTTGTTTAAGAACAATAATCTGTTTATGTCCAAACATCTGTTTAAGGTCAAATATCTGTTTAACTTTGATGTGTGTAAAATGCAACATATAAATTACATCAAATGAGGCATAAAACTAACCCTTTTCTAGTACTAATGTTGGAAAAAGTGTGCTTTTGTCTTCCTTTTGTATTTTCAGGGTTAAATGAGCTTAAATGAACAAAAGAAGCAACAATGCAGCCAAATCTAACAATAATACAAGAAAAGGAATAAACGTGGCATGCCCGACCCCTCGACAGCATCTTCCCAAGCAAAAACAAGACAACAGAAGGCTGAACACGCCCCGTGCTCAATGAACACGGGGGCGTGCCCAAGTGTCTGCAGAAAAGACAAAGCTGTAGAAGCTTCTATTTCCCAACACGGGGGCGTGGCCAGCGGACACGGGGCCGTGGTTAACGCTAAGATTCGCAGAATCTAGGCAAATCTTGATAGTACAGATACGCTTCTGCACACGGGGCCGTGCCCAGCGGACACGGGGGCGTGGTCAACTAATGCAGACAAACTGCATTTAATGAAGAAAAAGAAGATGGGTGGACATGGGGTCGTGCCCAGTGGGCACGGGGCCGTGTCCGGGCTTCTGTGCAGGCTATAAATAGGGGTGCTTGGTTCATTTCAAAGGCATCCCTTGACAAACCACCTCTCTCCCACTTCACCCACACTCCACCATCACAACACCCACATCCACCACCATCATCCATCATCCATCATAGAGTGTGTGTAGTAGTCTCGGGATCCAAGATTGATAGTAAGAGTTCTTGACAATTAAAGGCCATGTTTGCCTAAGTCTCTTACATCACTTGGTGAAGACAAGCATTTAGTGTAATACTTTTGTTTTTTAATCTTTTCGCACTTTTTATTTGGTTTTGTATTAATGACTTTAATAACTAGTTTCTTATGTTGAAGGTGAAACTTCCTTATCATTTGTCCGTGGTGTCTTGGCGTTATTTTACTGTCTATATAAAATAAAAGATTTATATCATTTATATCTCCACGGTCTATATGGAGATATGTTGGCTACCTGGTCGGGGGTTAAGGGACTGGTTTGTTAAGCGTCTTGCCTTGTTTAGTGTATAGATCCTGCAAGGACCTGAGTCAAGTTTAGTAGGACCTCCTTCAATACCCACTGGTATTGGATGGCGGGGTTCCAAACTCCTTGATCCCCTCATATGTAAACTACTATTAATACATTAACCCGGCTACTTAGGATTGTATCCCTGCTGACTCAAACTACTTAGCCGAGGGTAACGTCACCTTCAAAAGAGGGGCCTACCACATTACGCATTAATAACTTAATTAATTATCTTCCAATAATCCAACCCTTTAGGATTGTATCCTTGCTAACTCAAACTACTGGGTTGAGGGTAACGTCACCTTCAAAAGAGGGGCCTACTACTATAACTAAGATAATCTCTTAAAAAGTGCAAAAGTGCGGAAAACATTAAAGGTTACACTAAAGGCGAGTCGGATCCAAGTGATTCATCTTGTCTATCTGTTATATTTTTATTTTTATTTTCAACATTTTTAGTTAGTTTTATTTTCATGTTTAAAACCCTTTTTCTAAATTTTGATTTGATTAGAGGTTGAGGATAAACCGGTATTAAAAGCTCTTGTGTCCTTGGACGACCTCGGTATCTTACCAACACTATACTACGTTCACGATGGGTGCACTTGCCCATATGTGTGTTTAGTGTTAGTAAATATCGTGTTTTATAAATTTAAAACTTGACTAAAGTGTTAAAAAGGGCTTAAAATATACATTAAAAACTATATAACACTCACACGCATCAAGTTTTTAGCGCCGTTGCCGGGGACACAAGGATTTTAAGAAAGTTAGGAATCAACGGCCTAATCGTTTTTTTTTTCTTATTTTTCGGTTTTTTTAGAAATTTTTTTAGATTTTTCAGCTTCTGCAGAGCTCAGCACGGGCCGTGCCTGGTTGGACATGGGTTGTGCCTAGCGTTATTACTAGCAGTTTTTATTTTCCAAGTTACAGAGAGCTGAACACGGGGTCGTGTCGATGCAACACGGGGCCGTGTCGAGCTCCCCAGTAACAGGGATCCGGGAAACAATTACTGTATCTCCGACCACGGGCCGTGTTCGTCTGAGCACGGGGCCGTGGTGAAGCTTCTGACCAACGTTCTTTTTGTTTCTGTTGCAGGACTTGGAACCCAGGCACCACATCTGAACTTCCTACGCAGTGCATGAGCTCCAGTTCCAGTAGAGACATAAAAGAACCTCTAGACGAACCCGAACACTTTCTAATAAAAAGACTTAAAGCTAAAAACCAAGAGAAAGTTTCGGGGGACCTACTTCCATTGGCGGATCAACGTACCCTCATGTATTACCTACAGCCCACCATAGGCAATCTTGGCGCCGCTATCAATGCACCGAATGTCGAAGCCAACAACTTCGAACTTCGGCCGCATTTGATACAAATGCTCCAAAATTCCGCAACCTTCCATGGGCTTGCGGACGAAGATCCACATTTACATATTACCAACTTCTTGGAAATATGTGATACTTTTCGGATCAATGGAGCATCAAACGACGCCATCCGCCTCCGAATGTTTCCATTTTCACTAAAAGACCGAGCTAAGGCTTGGCTTAATACCCTCCCAGTTGGTTCGGTAAACACCTGGGATGAACTAGCCCAAAAATTTATGTATAAGTATTTCCCTCCCGCTAAAACGGCTAAATTAATGACTGAAATTAATACATACTCACAAGAGGACGGGGAATCCTTATATGAAACTTGGGAAAGGTTCAAGGAGCTACTAAGAAAGTGTCCCCATCATGGTCTTGCGGTGTGGCAACAAGTATCCACTTTCTACAACGGGTTGTTGCCACACACAAGACAAACACTTGATTCTAGCTCCGGGGGACTTTTAGGTAATCGTCGCCTAAATGAAATTTATAATCAAATTGAGAAAATTGCTCAAACCAATTTTCAGTGGCACACTCCCCGAGGCACAAAATCTATTGCCCCGGGCGCCCATAAGGTTGATGAAAGCACCTCTTTGCAAGCCCAAATCGAGGCCCTTTCTTCAAAAATCAAAAAGTTAGAAATGGCAAAAACGGCCTCGGTTATGGCTTGTGAAGGGTGTGGTGGACCACATGAAAATTGGAGTTGTATGAAAGAAATGGATAATCAAACAGAAATGGTTAACTACATTGATAATAGACCTAGGCCGTCAGGTCCTCCAACGGGTACCTACAACCAGGGATGGCGTAACCACACTAACCTTGGTTGGAGAGACCCCGGCAATAGTAGTAACCAACAAAATCTAAACCAACGAACAAACTTTCAACAACCAAGAAACGAGTCACAAAATTTCTCTCAACAACAACAAGGGGGACGAGAGAGGCTTGAGGATACCATCTCCCGCCTCATCTCCGACACCGAAAAGAAAAACTCAGATCGATTTCAACAATTGGAATCAAACTTTAGAAATCAACAAGCTAGTATTCAAAACATTGAAAAACAAATAAATCAACTAGCTCAAAAATTCTCCGAGAGACCTCAATGCGCGTTACCTAGCAATACCGAAACCAACCCAAAGGCGCAAGTACATCTCATCACATTGAGAAACCGTACCGTAGGTCCCGAGGAGGCTCCGATACCTCCAATCGAAAAGAGCCGATCTAGCCAAACCACAACTTCGCCAACGCCCCAACAAGAGACGGCTCCTCCACCAAATCAAGAACCCACCAAAAATCCTCCGGTACCATACCCTGGTCGGTTACTTCGCCAAAAGACCGATGAGCAATTCACAAAATTTGTAAATTTATTAAAACAATTGCATGTTAATATTCCATTTGTCGATGTCCTAACTCAAATGCCTAAATATTCAAAATTTATGAGGGACTTCCTCACTCACAAAAGGAAAATTGAATCATTGCAATTAGTTAATTTAAGTGAAGAATGCTCCGCCTTGCTACTCAACAAACTCCCGCAAAAGAAGATCGATCCCGGAAGCTTTACCATCCCTTGTTCAATCGGAGAATCACCCATGCGTAATGCACTAGCCGATCTTGGGGCTAGCATTAACCTCATGCCCGCATCAATGTTCGACCGACTCGGCCTAGGAAAAACAAGCCCTACAAAAATGAGCTTACAACTCGCCGATAGGTCCATTAAATATCCACAAGGTGTCGCCGAAAATCTATTGGTTAGAGTCGGGGAATTTGTCTTTCCAGCCGACTTTGTCATATTAGATATGGAGGAAGATACCAAAGTACCACTCATATTAGGAAGACCATTCCTAGCCACGGCTCACGCAATGGTAGACATGAATGGTGGAACGCTAACATTGAGGGTCGGGGACAAGGAGATGACGTTCGGAGTTGGGAAAAGAGTAGAAGATGACGATCCGGTCAATTACATGAAGGTCATAGACTCAAGCTTGGATGCTGCTCTCCGACGGTGCAACATGGGATGCAAACCATCCCACTTGGGTAACATATGACTGGCTTTGGGTCTAGCCAAGGACCCTTATAAACGTGGCGCACCACGGAGTCATTCCGCGGAACTATCCGTAGTTTAATTTAGATTAACCATTATGTTTTCTAGTTTAGTTTTTAATTTTCAGGAATAAAACACACTTGGATGGTGAAGGATACTAAGGGATACTTGAACCAATGCCCCATGCAAAAAAACAGAGCCTCCCGAACAATTTTTCTTCATAACAGCAAGTTCAGCACGGGTCGTGTCCCGCCAACACGGCCCCGTGCTGAAGAGTCTGCAGAAAAATGCCCAGTTTAGGTATCTGGACACGGGGCGTGTTCGCTGAATACGCCCCCATGCCCAGCCTTCTGTTATTTTTGTTAAATTCTGTTACTGGCAATTTGAACACGGGGCCATGCCCGGACACCACGGCCCGTGTCCAGGTGCCCAGTTGTAACACCTGTGCCTCCACGGACATCAAACAAATACCGAACCAATGAAATATTATATTTCATACTTGGGATTTGTAAAAATATGTGTATCATTTGCACATATCAATTTTTGTTCCATTCCAAACTCTAAATCGCTTTCTGGAAGGTTATACGCGCACTGATGCGTAAATATAACCAGTTTAATGCAACAAACACTCCGGAATAGTGACATAGGCTTAACATACCTTAAATAACCTTTACATAACTTAGAAATAAGTTTTGAAGGCTTTGCTATGGCAAAATCAAGTTAATTCGCTTACAGGGACTAAACTTGACAAACTGCGAAAGTATGCCAATTTGAACTGTAACAAACATTCCGGAACATGACCATAAGTTAAACACACCTCAAATATCCTTAACATAGCTTAGAAATAGGCTTTGAGGGGTTCGGTGTGCTAAAATAAACTTTTGGATCATTCAGGGACTAAAAGTGTCAAAAAGTGCACAAGTTTGCATTTTCGCGCATAACTTACGTTCTGAATACATCCGGACATCCAAAAATTTATGTAAGCATGACTATATTATGCTTTAGTGTTTGGCTTGCCAAAAATCCATTCGTCGCGTCATTTGGATCGTTTTTCGCGCTTATGCGCATTCCGTCGTAATTAAGCGAACATCGCGTTCGTACGACCAAACGAACCAACATCCGGCATATTTTTGAGCATGTTTCATGTCCACAATGTTTAGGCATCATTTTAGGGCCTTAAAGTTGGCTTTACGGGCCTTAGAAGTGTCGGAAATGGGCTTAAACACGTGCAGGGACTAAAACTGTCATTTCTGAAACTTTGTTCTGATCTGTGACTGCTAGGCGGCCCGCCTCAGTTCCTGAGCATCCTCAGGCGGCCCGCGAGGCACCTTCTGACCAGATTAAATGAATTTAACAGCAGATTGCAGCTGTTTGATCCTCACCTACACATTCTAAATTGCTTAGTCAGATGATAAGGACCATTTTTAGGCACCACAACTTGCCAACACTTGTACGGTTACGATTAAGGCACGTTTTCCATGAAACGATCTTAACGGTGGACCGAATACTATAAATACCCCACCCCCCATGCTTCAAAATCACAAGAACTTTGATTTGAGAAACTCTAAGTTGAAACTATTGTTTCATACCTGAGATTTTTGAATCGAGGTTAGCATTCGGGGACCCTTCGTAAGTATTCTTTCGTTCTTTTCCTTATTTTTACTGCTTTTCGAGTCCGAAAGTCAAACTTTGTTTGACTTTCAGCGTTGACCAGCTTATGGTCAATGCGAAGTTCGTTTGAACTTCGCAACGTGATTGTAATCACGATGGTTATAGTCCTTTGGGACTATGCCTACTGATTACCACGTTGTCTAGGGTCGTAGGGTAAGCGATCTGATAAATCGCTTATACCTTCGAACCCGACCCAGTTTGGTCGATCATTAGGATCCGACCAAATACATTAGGTGACCATAGTATATAGGGAATAACCTTCCGAGGTTATACCTTATGGTCACGACGTTTAAGTAGTTGTATGATAGGTAGTTTATATGCCTTAGGAAAATTACCAGAATACCCTTTTCATGTATAATTGGTAATTAAGCATATGTAACCTAAACTTTTGTCACATAACTGATTATGTAACATGTTTAGGCATATAACACTTGTCATAGGGCTAGTTAGGCGGTCCGAACGCGTTTCACGCGAACGACGCGTTAAAGTAGCATAAGCTACCTAAACGGGTCGTAATGGGTCGTAAACACTTAGATTAAGGTTTCAATTAGTATGTAGGCTTTGTTAAACCATATGACACGAGTCTCTATCCTCGTTTGGTTTACGAACCCTCATTCTATCAGATCTTCCGATTTAGGTCCGGTTTATTAACATAATTACCTATATTAGGTGCCGTTTGATTTCCGTGATCTCTAGCATTGCTTGGTGGTTATCTTAGGACTTCTAAGCAATCTCAAGTGAGTACATAGACCCCTCTTTTACTGTTTTCCAAACGTTTTGGGGTGGAACACATGTGCCTACTTGTTACATTCATGCTTTCCTGTTTTCACATCATATACCGGCTATGTTCATTAGTACATTTATAGTACATGTTTTACATTACATTTCATGCTATGTATGTCCATTTCGTGCATACTTAGTACATTGTTTTACATTTACATTTTATGCTATGTATGTCCATTGCGTGCATACTTAGTACATTGTTTTACATTGACATTTTATGCTATGTATGTCCATTGCGTGCATACTTAGTACATCGTTTTACATTTACATTTTATGCTATGTATGTCCATTGCGTGCATACTTAGTACATCGTTTTCATCACATGCTTACATTTTGTTATGACATTTGGGTTGTTTACAATGGAACAATACATTCATTAACATTAGCTACGCCGTTCGTTAGTAGGAAGTGGTACCATAGGAATTGACAACTCCCGTTCCGGACATCCCAGGGAAAGGGGATGAAAGGAATGACCGAATTCGATATACATAATTTAGATAAACCTTTAAGTGGTTTAAGGGTTTATCGCCTCAGTCTCAAGGCTTGGATGTATGCATTATAACAATACCGCATAGATGTTCGTATCAGTAGAGCATGCATTTACACAAAACATAGCTTTGATTTAAACCAAGTTTTACTTCAATACTTTGTTTTTGTGCATGTGGTTTAGTTGATGTTTATCACTAGCCATACAGATCAGTTTGGTTTACATATTACATGATTTACATTGATCATGCATTTACACAAAACATAGCTTTGATTTAAACCAAGTTTTACTTCAATACTTTGTTTTTGTGCATATGGTTTAGTTGATATTTATCACTATCCATACAGATCAGTTTGGTTTACATATTACATGATTTACATTGATCATGCATTTACACAAAACATAGCTTTGATTTAAACCAAGTTTTACTTCAATACTTTGTTCTTGTGCATATGGTTTAGTTGATACATTTCACTAGCCATACAGATTATTTTGGTTACATATTACATGATTTACATTGATCATGCATTTCCACAAAACATAGCTTTGACTTAAACCAAGTTTTACTTCAATGCTTTGTTTTGTGCATTTCATCTATGGTTTAGTTGATGCATTTTCACTAGCCATACATATCATTTTGGTTACATATTACATGGTTTACATTTGACACATAAACACTTTTGACATTGGTTATACATTACATGATTTACATTAGACATGAACATTTTACATTGTTGGTTTGGTTTGAGTAAGTGATTAAGTAACGATGCGTGTGTAATATGATACAAGCATGGTGGATACGCCGCTGGTACTTCCTATATATAAGTGTTTGTATGGTATTACATATTGTAGCGTTATTTGAATCATTTCAGTTTATGACATATAAACATTTTATACAAATAACATACTTTTCACAATATATGGTTTTACAAACAACTTAACTTATACAAACTCATTTTACATGGTTATTCATTTAACCATGCATTATTCTCTTATTTATACGTATCATCTGAACTTATTGTTTTTCCAATGATTTACAAAGACAAAGCAAATTACAAGGTTCATGACTAAACATTTTCTTAAACATAAGTCATGAATCTTAATTTTCACAAAACCTATGTACTCGCCGGCATTTTTATGCTGACGTACCTATTTTCACATGTGTTTCAGGAAATGAAGCATAGGATTGATCAAGATACACTTAGGCGGACATGGGCCTTAGTGGCAATAAAAGATGCAGACTAGTTATTAATGTTATGTTTCTTTGATTATCAAGACATTGTAACTCTTTTATTCAATCAAACAGTATTTCAATTTCCATGTGTTATGAAACAATGATTCTGTTACAACACTCCCCGATGTTTCCGCCACGTTTTGTTGTTTTACGTGGTCGGGGTGTGACAGAAAAGTTGGTATCAGAGCTCATGGTTATAGGGAATTAGGTTATTAGTAATACTTTGACCTAGTCTATAACCTTCTTAGGACCATAACGCGAGTTTACTTGCGTTTAGTCATAAAACAATACTGTCACCTATCCTTAGGCGACAACCACAACAAGAACATAAAATTCAAAACCGCTTTGAAAACTAATCATCTGTTCTAGGATGATTGATTACTAGGTTTTGAACCCTCTATTGTAAGGTTTTGAACTCTCTATTATATGGTTTTGAACCCCTTTGAGTTTTCAAAATCTCGTCAAGGTTTTGGGTTTTAAATAATGTGAACACGTGCAAACTGGAAGGGTGAATGCCTGTATTCTGGGTTTTCTGTCTAGGCAAGCACTTCGTATACATCTCATCAGACGCGAGACCAGTTGTGCTTACCTGGGAATTCTTGGAATGAGTGTTCACTTATAGGCGAGCATGTCTTCGCGATACATTATTTTTGACCCATTTACTTTGATTTGTCACCATCTCATTTGTTTGCCTTAGGTAACAAATGATCGCAATTTCATTCGTTACCATTCTGTATTGATTATCCAATAACCTTTCACTTGCTTCTTCCTCTGTCTTTCATTTTCTTCTAGAATGTCTATTCCTCTCAGCACTGGTCAAATGTCCGAGCGAACAGCCAAATTTGTCCAACAAATAGGCGAAGTGATTCAGAAGACTGTGGATCTAGGCATTGCCATGGCTCATCTCAACAATGAAGTCTCTCGTCTCGACAATGAAGCCACTCAAGAGCCACCAAAGGAAGCAGAAGTCAAGCCAGCACTACCAGCCAAGAAACCAACCGAGGAATCAAAGACCATGGATAAACGATCGCCAAAGAAGTCAAAGAAGCGAAAGGCTTCTCAGACCTTCGCCGTGGTCGCTCACAATGGTCAAGCCGTCCCCAACCAACCAGCTCAACCCCCTGCTAGAAAGCCATACAGCGGAACTGCACCCTTGTGCAACCAATGTAGCCTTCATCATCACCCTAGTGTGAGGTGCCACAAATGCCAGATTTGTGGACTTATAGGTCATACAGCAAGGGTTTGCCCAACTGCAGCTGTACCAAATCAAGCTGGCGACACTCCTGCTCAAGCTCGTTTCTCACGAGGGTCTTGCTACAACTGTGGCGAGATGGGCCATTTCCAAAGAGATTGCCCAAAGCTTGCTAATGCAAATTTGACCCACGGATGAGCAGTTGGCTGAGTAGAAGATGTTGCTGTCTTATGCTTTTGTTTCTTCTATTTCTTGTAATGTGAAACAATCTGTTTTGTTTATAAATAAAAGTTGTTGTTCACAATTCTGATATACAAGTATAGTTACATGTGTGTATGGTATTCCCCTATGATACATACATCAAGGAACTATGTTCCTTACAAACTACTCTTGTGATTCTCTCTTTCAAATGATCGCTCATGATTTCCCCAAAAATTTTAAGTACTCGTTTCATTCCAGGAGACGAAGTACAAGAAATAAAGGGACATTATGAGTAATCATGCTTCTGCACATCTGTGCCTTTGAATCCTTGGTTAGATAGCTAAGGATATTTTCAAATCTCATACCCGTTACGTTTTAATTTTTCCAACATACACAGTACAAGTATTTCAAAACAATCTTCATGATCTCAAAACATTTCATATAGTTTGAAAACAATTTTTTTGATACATTGTCTATGTTATTTCAAAAACATTGGCCATGTTATCAAAACCAACCTTCATAATTTCAAAAATGTTTCATACAGTCTGAAGACAATATTAACACAGTATATTCTCTTATCAAGTGCATGATTTCGAAAAGCATCATTCATGTTTTTCAAAAACCTTATACATAATTTCAAAATTCATCTCGCATGATTTTAAAACATTTTCATAAATATACTTACCTAGTACACCTACTTTATGATTTCAAAAGTATTATATATAAGGTTTCAAAAATGTTAAACACATTTTTTTCTTAAAAGAACCCCATGCATAGTTTTCAAAAATATCTTTCCACATACATTGACTTAACCTTCAAATTCTTCTACATATGTCGCCTTGACATATCTAGCATCTCAACTTCATAAGCATTTTTACATCATGTTTTGACTTAAGCACATCCAGTGCAAGGTTTCAAAACATCTGCAACTTCTAAAAATCCATATGGGATCTTCTTGTCTTCACATTTAGACCCTTGTGGATGATTATCATTCAAATTAGAGTCCTTAATTGGATTCCTTATGTACCTAAATTCGAACATTTCGGTTCCTTATAATCGAATTTTTCTTTTAAAAATCTTTCTATCTTTATAGTTAGATTCTTGATAATGTTTAAAGTACCAAATGAAATCCACGAGATGGATTCCTAGTGTGCCTTAAATACATGTACTCTGTTAGCAGAACAAACTTCTAGTTAAACAATGTTGTGGTTATGTGACTATGTGTTTATTCATCTTATGTTTTCTTTTATGCATTTTGTGTTGTTATACTCTGGATATTCGTTATCCAAATCCTCGCAGGATCTTTCATATCTTCATATGAGGGATTCGTAGCAGGATATTCAAAAGGTACTACCTTCAATCCTCAATGGGCTTCTATGTAATAGTTAAGACCCTTGGATTATATAAGTACCGCTCCATGTTTCATAAGAGATCCTTTTAGTGGTCTAGTCTAAAAGATTGATTCACAATTTGGTTAAAGAACGACATCTAGTGATGTAGCTGAACAGACTCCTTGATAGTCTAATTAGATCATTTATTGATTTAATTAAAAGGACTCTATGGCGGTCTAGTCACACTCATCACAGGATTTTATTTGGTTTTCCCCTACACATTATAAAATAGACTGAGTGAACTATGCAAGGAATTGTCTAATTATGGATGCGTACATAATTATGAAATTTAGTGCACAGAAACCCAGTAAGATTTATTATGTGTAAGAACCGATAGTGACAACAATAACGAAATGAGAACGATGTAATGGAGGTACGGTGGACGCACCAATGACACTTCATATACTTGTATATAAGTATCCCTCTTACATTGCAATCATGATGTTATTAAAGGTTACTAGAAGTTCAGAACCCTAATCAATATTGTTTGATCTTTTCAATTTCATATTTTCAAGCTCTCACGAGTTTCCTCTAAATAAATTTCGGGACGAAATTTCCTAAAGTAGGGGAGACTGTAACACCTGTGCCTCCACGGCCATCAAACAAATACCGAACCAATGAAATATTATATTTCATACTTGGGATTTGTAAAAATATGTGTATCATTTGCACATATCAATTTTTGTTCCATTCCAAACTCTAAATCGCTTTCTGGAAGGTTATACGCGCACTGATGCGTAAATATAACCAGTTTAATGCAACAAACACTCCGGAATAGTGACATAGGCTTAACATACCTTAAATAACCTTTACATAACTTAGAAATAAGTTTTGAAGGCTTTGCTATGGCAAAATCAAGTTAATTCGCTTACAGGGACTAAACTTGACAAACTGTGAAAGTATGCCAATTTGAACTGTAACAAACATTCCGGAACATGACCATAAGTTAAACACACCTCAAATATCCTTAACATAGCTTAGAAATAGGCTTTGAGGGGTTCGGTGTGCTAAAATAAACTTTTGGATCATTCAGGGACTAAAAGTGTCAAAAAGTGCACAAGTTTGCATTTTCGCGCATAACTTACGTTCTGAATACATCCGGACATCCAAAAATTTATGTAAGCATGACTATATTATGCTTTAGTGTTTGGCTTGCCAAAAATCCATTCGTCGCGTCATTTGGATCGTTTTTCGCGCTTATGCGCATTCCGTCGTAATTAAGCGAACATCGCGTTCGTACGACCAAACGAACCAACATCCGGCATATTTTTGAGCATGTTTCATGTCCACAATGTTTAGGCATCATTTTAGGGCCTTAAAGTTGGCTTTACGGGCCTTAGAAGTGTCGGAAATGGGCTTAAACACGTGCAGGGACTAAAACTGTCATTTCTGAAACTTTGTTCTGATCTGTGACTGCTAGGCGGCCCGCCTCAGTTCCTGAGCATCCTCAGGCGGCCCGCGAGGCACCTTCTGACCAGATTAAATGAATTTAACAGCAGATTGCAGCTGTTTGATCCTCACCCACACATTCTAAATTGCTTAGTCAGATGATAAGGACCATTTTTAGGCACCACAACTTGCCAACACTTGTACGGTTACGATTAAGGCACGTTTTCCATGAAACGATCTTAACGGTGGACCGAATACTATAAATACCCCACCCCCCATGCTTCAAAATCACAAGAACTTTGATTTGAGAAACTCTAAGTTGAAACTATTGTTTCATACCTGAGATTTTTGAATCGAGGTTAGCATTCGGGGACCCTTCGTAAGTATTCTTTCGTTCTTTTCCTTATTTTTACTGCTTTTCGAGTCCGAAAGTCAAACTTTGTTTGACTTTCAGCGTTGACCAGCTTATGGTCAATGCGAAGTTCGTTTGAACTTCGCAACGTGATTGTAATCACGGTGGTTATAGTCCCTTGGGACTATGCCTACTGATTACCACGTTGTCTAGGGTCGTAGGGTAAGCGATCTGATAAATCGCTTATACCTTCGAACCCGACCCAGTTTGGTCGATCATTAGGATCCGACCAAATACATTAGGTGACCATAGTATATAGGGAATAACCTTCCGAGGTTATACCTTATGGTCACGACGTTTAAGTAGTTGTATGATAGGTAGTTTATATGCCTTAGGAAAATTACCAGAATACCCTTTTCATGTATAATTGGTAATTAAGCATATGTAACCTAAACTTTTGTCACATAACTGATTATGTAACATGTTTAGGCATATAACACTTGTCATAGGGCTAGTTAGGCGGTCCGAACGCGTTTCACGCGAACGACGCGTTAAAGTAGCATAAGCTACCTAAACGGGTCGTAATGGGTCGTAAACACTTAGATTAAGGTTTCAATTAGTATGTAGGCTTTGTTAAACCATATGACACGAGTCTCTATACTCGTTTGGTTTACGAACCCTCATTCTATCAGATCTTCCGATTTAGGTCCGGTTTATTAACATAATTACCTATATTAGGTGCCGTTTGATTTCCGTGATCTCTAGCGTTGCTTGGTGGTTATCTTAGGACTTCTGAGCAATCTCAAGTGAGTACATAGACCCCTCTTTTACTGTTTTCCAAACGTTTTGGGGTGGAACACATGTGCCTACTTGTTACATTCATGCTTTCCTGTTTTCACATCATAAACCGGCTATGTTCATTAGTACATTTATAGTACATGTTTTACATTACATTTCATGCTATGTATGTCCATTTCGTGCATACTTAGTACATTGTTTTACATTTACATTTTATGCTATGTATGTCCATTGCGTGCATACTTAGTACATTGTTTTACATTGACATTTTATGCTATGTATGTCCATTGCGTGCATACTTAGTACATCGTTTTACATTTACATTTTATGCTATGTATGTCCATTGCGTGCATACTTAGTACATCGTTTTCATCACATGCTTACATTTTGTTATGACATTTGGGTTGTTTACAATGGAACAATACATTCATTAACATTAGCTACGCCGTTCGTTAGTAGGAAGTGGTACCATAGGAATTGACAACTCCCGTTCCGGACATCCCAGGGAAAGGGGATGAAAGGAATGACCGAATTCGATATACATAATTTAGATAAACCTTTAAGTGGTTTAAGGGTTTATCGCCTCAGTCTCAAGGCTTGGATGTATGCATTATAACAATACCGCATAGATGTTCGTATCAGTAGAGCATGCATTTACACAAAACATAGCTTTGATTTAAACCAAGTTTTACTTCAATACTTTGTTTTTGTGCATATGGTTTAGTTGATGTTTATCACTAGCCATACAGATCAGTTTGGTTTACATATTACATGATTTACATTGATCATGCATTTACACAAAACATAGCTTTGATTTAAACCAAGTTTTACTTCAATACTTTGTTTTTGTGCATATGGTTTAGTTGATATTTATCACTATCCATAAAGATCAGTTTGGTTTACATATTACATGATTTACATTGATCATGCATTTACACAAAACATAGCTTTGATTTAAACCAAGTTTTACTTCAATACTTTGTTCTTGTGCATATGGTTTAGTTGATACATTTCACTAGCCATACAGATTATTTTGGTTACATATTACATGATTTACATTGATCATGCATTTCCACAAAACATAGCTTTGACTTAAACCAAGTTTTACTTCAATGCTTTGTTTTGTGCATTTCATCTATGGTTTAGTTGATGCATTTTCACTAGCCATACATATCATTTTGGTTACATATTACATGGTTTACATTTGACACATAAACACTTTTGACATTGGTTATACATTACATGATTTACATTAGACATGAACATTTTACATTGTTGGTTTGGTTTGAGTAAGTGATTAAGTAACGATGCGTGTGTAATATGATACAAGCATGGTGGATACGCCGCTGGTACTTCCTATATATAAGTGTTTGTATGGTATTACATATTGTAGCGTTATTTGAATCATTTCAGTTTATGACATATAAACATTTTATACAAATAACATACTTTTCACAATATATGGTTTTACAAACAACTTAACTTATACAAACTCATTTTACATGGTTATTCATTTAACCATGCATTATTCTCTTATTTATACGTATCATCTGAACTTATTGTTTTTCCAATGATTTACAAAGACAAAGCAAATTACAAGGTTCATGACTAAACATTTTCTTAAACATAAGTCATGAATCTTAATTTTCACAAAACCTATGTACTCGCCGGCATTTTTATGCTGACGTACCTATTTTCACATGTGTTTCAGGAAATGAAGCATAGGATTGATCAAGATACACTTAGGCGGACATGGGCCTTAGTGACAATAAAAGATGCAGACTAGTTATTAATGTTATGTTTCTTTGATTATCAAGACATTGTAACTCTTTTATTCAATCAAACAGTATTTCAATTTCCATGTGTTATGAAACAATGATTCTGTTACAACACTCCCCGATGTTTCCGCCACGTTTTGTTGTTTTACGTGGTCGGGGTGTGACACCAGTAACAGAAAAATTTTGTTTAACACACCTTTTTACACATTCAATCAACCTAAAACTTATTTTTGGGACACATTGAGGACAGTGTGTAATTTAAGTGTGTGGGGGGGGGGGGGGGGGATGCTAAAACCTTGATTTTGCAACTCCTAATTACAAGCCTTACACAAAACTCTATTGGAACCGCTAATCACCCCAATTTTTTTCAAAAACTTTTCATTTTTTTTACTTGTCTTGGTTTAAATTGGGAATAACAAGTTCTAAAAAGGTTATGTTTTTGTAAATTTACAACCAATAGCGTCGTGATAAAAAAAAAGAACCAACATAAGAAAATTATGAAATGGCATGACAATTCTAGTTAAAATTTGATTATATATACTTGATCACATTAAAAACTCATTCCCACAAAAAGTGAGTTTTGAGCCTTTATTGAGCATACAAATACACATCTTTAAATTAAATGCTCATTTTTCGTTTCTTGTGTGAATACCCGCTTTGTTTCTTATGACTCTAGAACTTGCCATGACGATACATTCCCGGTCCTTACCAACTTAAATCCAAGTAAGTAAATGACGGAGGCATTAGGACTAACCCTTTTTAGTTCAACACCATTATTTTTCTTTTTTTTACCACCTACCCAAAATCCCCATAGTTAACCCCTTTGAGCCTAAACCTTTACATTTCTAAACCCAAAACAAACACCATTTACCCACCAAAACCCTTTTTTTTTATTTTAAACCCTTTATTTTAGTACGAAACTCGGTTTATTTGTGACATCCTTATAAAAAAATGAAGTTTAGCAATAAACAAACAAGTTCATCAAAAGAAACTTTGTTTGAAAAATGCTTCATTAAAATAAAAAGTCACAAAACCAAAATGTTTTACGAAAACTGACGCTTTTTACGCCTTTTCGCCCTTTTCCACTAACCACTAACCCAAAACCACCTACCTTTAACCCAAGCCTAACCCTTCCCCAAAGTCCTCTTGATATTTACAAATGTTTATAGTTAAAAAGGAGGAGGATTGATTGCTTGGCAAGCATATGGTAGAAGTAAGTTCCATGCCGGTCTCAAGTGTTTCACAAAAATACATCTTCGGCCGAGTGTTGAGTGATCCCCCGTGAGGTATGTGGACTTGTATATAAATGGAATTTTAAAGAGGCATGTTATGCCCAAATAAGTAATTTCTCTTATGAAATGTTCTAAATAAATGATAACGAATAAGATTGTAAATAACATAAAGATAAAACCTAATAAAGACCTTGGAATCCCGACACTCTAGACAAACCCAAACCTTCTCTTCTACCCATTCCATTTGGGTGTGTAAGGCACAAAATAAGGAGTTTTGCTTGAGGACAAGCAAAGATTCAAGTGTGGGGGTATTTGATGTGTGTAAAATGCAACATATAAATTACATTAAATGAGGCATAAAACTAAGCTTTTTTTAGTACTAATGTTGGAAAAAATGTGCTTTTGTCTTCCTTTTCTATTTTCAGGGTTAAATGAGCTTAAATGAACAAAAGAAGCAAAAATGCAGCCAAATCTAACAATAATACAAGAAAAGGAATAAACGTGGCATGCCCGACCCCTCGACAGCATCTTCCCAAGCAAAACAAGACAACAGAAGGCTGAACACGCCCCGTGCTCAATGAACATGGGGGTGTGCCCAAGTGTTTGCAGAAAAGACAAAGCTGTAGAAGCTTCTATTTCCCAACACGGGGGCGTGGCCAGCGGACACCGGGCCGTGGTCAACGCTATGATTCGCAGAATCTAGGCAAATCTTGATAGTACAGATACGTTTCTGCACACGGGGCCGTGCCCAGCGGACACGGGGGCGTGGTCAACTAATGCAGACAAACTGCATTTAATGAAGAAAGAGAAGATGGGTGGACATGGGGCCGTGCCCAGCGGGCACGGGGCCGTGTCCGGGCTTCTGTGCAGGCTATAAATAGGGGTGCTTGGTTCATTTCAAAGGCATCCCTTGACAAACCACCTCTCTCCCACTTCACCCACACTCCACCACCATCACAACACCCATATCCACCACCATCATCCATCATCCACCATAGAGTGTGTGTAGTAGTCTCGGGATCCAAGATTGATAGTAAGAGTTCTTGACAATCAAAGGCCATGTTGCCTAAGTCTCTTACATCACTTGGTGAAGACAAGCATTTAGTGTAATACTTTTGTTTTTTAATCTTTTCGCACTTTTTATTTGGTTTTGTATTAATGACTTTAATAACTAGTTTCTTATGTTGAAGGTGAAACTTCCTTATCATTTGTCCGTGGTGTCTTGGCGTTATTTTACTGTCTATATAAAATAAAAGATTTACACCATTCATATCTACACGGTCTATATGGAGATATGTTGGCTACCTGGTCAGGGGTTTAAGGGAATGGTTTGGTAAGCGTCTTGCCTTGTTCAGTGTATAGATCCTGCAAGGACCTGGGTCAAGTTTAGTAGGACCTCCTTCAATACCCACTGGTATTGGATGGCGGGGGTCCGAACTCCTTGATCCCCTCATATGTAAACTACTATTAATACATTAACCCGGCTACTTAGGATTGTATCCCTGCTGACTCAAACTACTTAGCCTAGGGTAACGTCACCTTCAAAAGAGGGGCCTACCACATTACGCATTAATAACTTAATTAATTATCTTCCAATAATCCAACCCTTTAGGATTGTATCCTTGCTGACTCAAACTAAAGGGTTGAGGGTAACGTCATCTTCAAAAGAGGGGCCTAGTACTATAACTAAGATAATCTCTTAAAAAGTGAAAAAGTGTGGAAAACATCAAAGGTTACACTAAAGGCGAGTCGGATCCAAGTGATTCATCTTGTCTATCTGTTTTATTTTTATTTTCAGCATTTTTAGTTAGTTTTATTTTCATGTTTAAAACCCTTTTTTTCTAAATTTTGATTTGATTAGACGTTGAGGATAAACCGGTACTAAAAGCTCTTGTGTCCTTGGACGACCTCGGTATCTTACCAACACTATACTACGCTCACGATGGGTACACTTGCCCATATGTGTGTTTAGTGTTAGTAAATATCGTGTTTTATAAATTTAAAACTTGACTAAAGTGTTAAAAAGGGCTTAAAATATACATTAAAAACTATATAACACTCACACACATCAAACTTCAAACAGCTGATATAGAAGGTCAAATATCTGTTTAAGTTCAAACATCTTCAAAATAGTTAAAAATGATATTTGTCCTTAATCCTTAAAATTCTGTTTCAGCCACTGTTTAGGTTCAAACATCTGATTGTTAAATGTTATTCACTGCTGAAAGACAACCTCTGTTTCTTCATTCTTCATGTTGACCACTGACTGACCAAACATCAGTGTTTCAATCATTGTTGGCTATCCACTGATAGTTAAAAAATAGTCACTGCTCACATTTTTATTGTAGACAACCACTGATATTGACCATCATTGGTTTTCGTAAAAAACATCCTCTGCTCACATTTTTATTGTTGATGTGGTTAATTAATTATAGAATGAAATTATCAAATGAAAACTAGAATTACAATGAAATTACCATTTAACCTAATCGTTACATTCCAATGAGATAAGAGTTCCTCCAATATTGTTTTGGTGATAAAAATTAAAGTTAAAATAAGAAATAAAAATAATTGTTGATGACCTTTTGTTGCATATCAAATCAGTAATTACTGCTAATTTCTTGAGCTTAGGACATTGAAAACATGCAAAATGGGAATTCTAATTGACGGTTATTGTGACAACTCGAAATTTAGAACCTTTCGTTGTACGTTTGAACACTAAGTGACTAACTAATTTGATGATTTAATGAATGATAAGTGAACCTTTATATGATTATGTGTTATGTTACATGTATGCTTGTGTGCATGTATGCGAGTATGTATATGAACCGAGACAACACGAACCCGACTTGAGACCATGTGGTCTCGAGTGAACTAGTATAACATATGGGCCGGTTAGGCCGTGCACTTCATTCGAAAGCCCATTAGGGTGCACAAGTGAAACAAGTATATAATCCTCATGATGGTCACACTTGGCAATTTTGGGCAACAACACTCATACTCCTCTAACACACACACTCTCCACTCTCCCTCACTAAAACCCTAAGCCACAACATCCCTCTCCCTCACTCTCGGATCAACCGGTGACCACTAAGGAGCTCTCGGATCAACTCGTACACACCCACTTGGAGGCTTCACTCACACCTTTGAACCTATACTTGAACCGGTTAGTGATTCCCATTGGGTGTTTATGTTTCGGTTGTTGTTAATGATGATGATGTGATATTTTGATTATGGATGATGTATCTTGTGTGACTTGATAATATGTTGGTTGGTTAAGTTTATGCATGATGATGTTAATAAGCTATCATACTATGATTCCGGATTGATTACATGATGAGTTAATGATATTTTGTGATTTGATGCAAGTTAGACCATAAATGGTTGATGTTCATCGGCTTACATAATGTTCATGTTGTTCGGGTTATATGCTCTTATGTTCATATTATTCGGATTAGTTGTTGGAGTATTTGATTGTTGTTCATGATTATGTTTGTGATTGATGCCGAAAACTCTAAAATATGATGAACAAGTTTGAATAATCATGATGAACTATTTGAATGTATGATGAACAACTTGAATGTGATATGAACATGCTTGAATATTTGAAATCTGATATGTTTGATCCAATTTAGTAAATTGCTAGACAAACAAACATGTTTAAGTGGATAGTACAAACCATTTCATGAAATCAAATTCCCATTGGATAGTACACTGTACCGAATCAGCAGTTGTCCAACCGAAACCTCCAGTTGCGACTCGAAACCAGTGCATGATGAGTCGAAATCTCCCGGTTGCGACATCGGTTGCGAGTCGCAAACACCTGGTTGCGACTCGAAACCACAGTTGCGAGTCCGGTTGCGACTCGAGACCAAAACAGCACGAACCGAGACCATGATTGCGACTCAGGTTGCGAGTCGCAAACGCCTAGTTGCGACTCGAGACTATACGCAGATACACGCTGTTTGGGCTTGCACCTCATTTCGGACTTAAGTAATTGGGCCGGACTCTTGGGCCTGATGCACAGATCTTATGCGTTGATGATTGAATGTGAATATTGTCGAACTGCCATGATTTAACATGTATGCCATGAACGATACTTGAATGCATTATGCTAGAAACATACGTGCACTGTTTGAATACGAACCTGATTGGTATGATACAACTATGATAGGACGTGAGTAGCCACAACATTGCTTGTTTGACTTTTCTGTGTTTCTACCGAGCAAACCAAGGTGAGTTCACACCCTCTACAAAGCATGGGATTCCCAGGGGTCGGGAATTGGGGTTAAGGAACATGGGTTCCTCGTCCTCCTTGGGTAGGACAGTAAAGGTTCAGGAATGTAATTCCTCGTCCTCACGGACAGATAACTCGTACTAGACCAAAACTCTATCACGAAGTCCCTCATTTTTATATCGACTTAATCGCCGGGCCAATGGCGAGCGGGTCATTAGTTAGATAGCGCTATTTAGGTCTGACAAACCTCACACCGTGCCGCAGAGGACGGGCGTGAACTAATGGATCTGGGGCACGTCAATGATGATAGACATTGACAGTTTCAGGGCACATAAACATGACTACAGTCAGCAGTCGATATGGTAACGAGTCTAGTGTATACATGGGGTAGCCCCCACGGCCGAAATGCCAGATAACTAACACGGGGTAGCCCCCACGGCTGGATTGCCAGAGTAACCGGGAATTAATAAGTCACGTTTTTAACTATGGGGTAACCCCCACGGTAGGATACCAGATAAAGGAAACTGTTTTCGAAACGACTTAAAACAAACACCCAACCGTGAACTCACTCAACTTGTTGTTGACTCGTTACTACATGCTTTGCAGGTCCTTAGATTCTTAGCTGGAGCTTGCATGGAGGAGGATCGTTGTGGGACATGGACGGCTGCGTGCCATGTTAAACTTTGAAACTATTAAACTTATGTTTTGGCTTTAAGACTTATGCTTCCGCTTGCAACTTGAACTATGTTTTGTTTGAACACCAATTGTATTGGTTGAACTTTTATAACCACTTATATGCTTGTTCAATATGATTGGTGGCTGGATCCTGGTCAGTCACGCCTCCAAGCGGTGGTACTCCGCAGGTGGATTTTGGGGGTGTGACAGATTGGTATCAGAGCCATTGGTTATAGAGAACTTGGTTTTAATAAAGGGAAAAAAAACGTTTTTGTTAAAACCAGACTATAACCTGTACAGTGCTCAACGGTCCACAACGACGCTTCACTCCACATGCAAGGCTCGACACTCTAGGTGATATGATCCGTGTATATATTGCCTACTTGTTAGTTACATAGTACATTGCTCATGGTATGCCTGGTTAGTATAACTACTGTTGCTTGAATACGTGTGTACTTGCTCACTTCTGTCATCGCGTTTTCGCGAACCCCTCTCACTCACGTTCCTCTTGATATGAAGATCATGTCTGGACGTGTAAACATGACACAAGCCCAGTTGACGGCTCTGATTAACGAACGAGTTGCTGCGGCACTGGCAGCTGCACACGCAGGAGGTATATCCTGCAGTCCGAACTCATTCTAGGATCTTTAGGATCCTACTCTCGTGAACCAACCTTTGTGTTAAACTCTGTCTTTTCTTTCACCTACGATAGGTCAGCATGTGCAGCCACCCGTGTGCACTTTTAAGACTTTCATGGACTGCCGACCCACTACTTTTAGCGGCACTGAAGGAGCAGTAGGTCTCCTACACTGGTTTGAGAAGCTAGAATCTGTGTTCGAAATGTGCGAGTGCCCTGAGGCGCGCAGGGTGAAGTACGCTACCGGTACTCTCGAGGGTTTAGCCCTCACATGGTGGAACGCTCAAGTTCAGATGCTAGGGTTGGTTGCTGCCAACGCCACCCCATGGGAAACTTTCAAGGAGATGATCAAGGAGGAATACTGCAGTCGTGATGAGATTCACAAACTCGAGGTGGAGTTCTTCAACCTCAAGATGACGGGGTCCGAAATTGAAGCTTATGTGAAAAGGTCGAACGAACTGGCAATTCTGTGCCCTACTATGGTGGATCCTCCCATCAAACGCATCGAACTATTTCTTCAGGGCTTAGTGCCAGAAATCCAAAGTCATGTGACTTCAGCGAACCTCGCCACCTACCAGCAAACTGTACAGTTGGCTCACCGTCTCACGGATCAGGCGGTGGAGCAGAACAAGTTACCAAAACGCATAGGTGCTGCAACTACTTCTGGTGCCTCTAGTGACAACAAACAGAAATGGGATGGAACTTCAAGTAAGGGCTCAACTTCTGTTCATTCCCAGTCTCAGCAGAGGAAGACTGATGACTACAAGAGCCCTAATCAGCAATCGTCTGGTGGTCAAAGCCAGGGTGGGTACAAAGGAAATCACCCCAAATGCAATCGCTGCAGCCTGCACCACAGCGGGCCATGCACCAGGGGCAACTGTCATCGGTGCAACAAGCCTGGTCACGCTGCAAAGGATTGCAGGAGCTTATACCCCGCCAATCAGAATCGTCAGCAAGCTCAACAGAATCAACGCCAGCAGCAACAGCAAGGTGATAACAAAGGGTGCTTTCAGTGTGGAGCTGAGGGCCACTTCAAGAGAGACTGTCCCCAACTGAACAGGAACCAGAACAACAACAACAACAATAACAACAATCAGGGGAATGGTAACAATGGGAACAACAATGGCGCCAGGGGGCGGGTGTTTGTGATTGGCCAAGGTGAAGCAAGGAATGACCCCAATGTTGTGGCGGGTAAGTTCCTTCTCGACGACTTTTATGTTTCAGTTTTATTTGATTCGGGTGCCGATACTAGCTACATGTCATTAGAAGTTAGTCGAATGCTTAAGCGTATTCCAACCCCTTTGAACAACAAGCACACCGTAGAGCTAGCAAATGGTAAGAGTTTAGAAGCCACACACCTAGTCAAGGGTTGTAAACTTATTCTCGCTGACCAGACTTTCTCTATCGACCTCATTCCTATTGTCTTGGGTAGTTTCGACGTTGTCATTGGGATGGATTGGTTATCCCAACACCGAGCAGAGATTCTTTGCAACGAGAAGGTTGTCCGTATTCCAGGTCCTGGTGGTGAACCTCTTATGATTCATGGCGACAAGAGGAGTGCTGTTGAGAACGTCATTTCTCTCCTTAAGGCCCAAAAGTGTTTGCGAAAGGGCCACACTGCCATTTTGGCTCTCGTTACTGACACCTCAGAAAAAGAGAAGAAGATAGAAGATTTTCCAGTTGTACGCGATTATCCAGAGGTATTTCCTGAGGAATTACCTGGTCTTCCGCCTCATCGTCAAGTCGAGTTTCAGATTGAACTAGCTCCTGGAGCTGCGCCTATAGCCCGTACACCTTATCGTCTAGCCCCATCAGAGTTGAAGGAACTTTCTACGCAACTACAAGAGCTCCTGGATAAGGGTTTTATTCGTCCAAGCTCATCGCCCTGGGGAGCTCCAGTATTATTTGTAAAGAAGAAGGACGGTACTTTCAGAATGTGCATCGACTACCGGGAACTCAACAAGGTGACGGTGAAGAATCGTTATCCTCTACCACGTATCGACGACTTATTCGACCAGCTGCAAGGGTCGAGCTATTATTCGAAGATCGATTTGAGATCGGGTTATCACCAGCTGAGAGTCCGGGAAGAGGACGTCTCCAAAACAGCTTTCAGAACTCGATACGGGCACTATGAGTTTTTGGTCATGCCTTTTGGGATGACAAACGCACCTGCGGTTTTCATGGATTTGATGAATCGAGTGTGCAAGCCTTACCTGGACAAGTTTGTTATAGTCTTCATCGACGACATCCTGATCTATTCCAAGAGTCGGGAGGAACACGAGCAGCATCTGCGACTTATTCTGGAACTCCTTCGAACAGAACAGCTTTATGCAAAGTTCTCGAAATGCGACTTCTGGCTTCGAGAAGTCCATTTCCTAGGCCACGTGGTAAACAAGGATGGGATTCACGTTGATCCATCCAAGATAGACTCGATTAAGAACTGGCCTGCACCTCGTACACCAAAGGAAATTCGCCAATTCTTGGGTTTGGCGGGATACTACCGGAGATTCATAAAGGATTTTTCTAAGATTGCACAGCCTCTCACCTCACTAACGCAGAAGGGCGTTGTTTATCGCTGGGGAAACGCACAGGAGTTGGCATTTCAGCACCTAAAGGATAGACTTTGTAGCGCACCTATTCTTTCCTTGCCGGAAGGCACCGACGATTTTGTGGTCTACTGCGACGCATCAATTCAAGGTCTTGGTTGCGTGTTGATGCAACGAGACAAGGTTATAGCCTATGCCTCACGCCAACTTAAGGTTCATGAGAAGAACTACACTACACACGATTTAGAGCTGGGAGCTGTTATTTTTGCACTTAAGTTGTGGCGGCATTACCTGTATGGTACCAAGTGCGCGATCTACACCGACCACAGGAGTCTCGAGCATATCTTCAAGCAGAAGGAACTGAATATGCGGCAACGACGATGGGTCGAACTACTAAATGACTACGAGTGCTCAATCAGGTATCACCCGGGCAAGGCCAATGTTGTGGCTGACGCCCTTAGTCGAAAGGACACCGCGCCTAAGCGCGTGCGAGCTTTACAACTCACGATCCATTCTAGTCTTCCTTCCCAAATACGAGCTGCTCAGATAGAAGCACTGAAACCAGAAAACGTCAGGGCTGAAGCCCTACGCGGATCAAGGCAACGATTAGAACAGAAGGAAGACGGTGCTTACTACGTGACGGGACGCGTTTGGGTCCCACTCTATGGCAACCTACGAGAGCTTGTGATGGATGAAGCACACAAGTCTCGCTACTCAGTACACCCTGGATCAGATAAGATGTATCATGATATCAAAACTACGTATTGGTGGCCTAGCATGAAGGCCCACATAGCAACTTACGTCAGCAAGTGTTTGACTTGTGCAAGAGTCAAGTCTGAATACCAGAAACCCTCAGGCCTACTCCAACAACCAGAGATACCTCAATGGAAATGGGAGCAAATTTCCATGGATTTTGTCACTGGCCTACCTAGATCCCAGCGCGGGAACGATACTATTTGGGTGATCGTGGATCGACTCACAAAGTCTGCACACTTCCTAGCCATCAAGGAAACGGATAAATTCTCCACTCTTGCGGAAATATACCTCAAGGAAGTTGTTTCGAGGCACGGGGTGCCCACCTCCATTATCTCGGATCGAGATGCACGTTTTACTTCAGAGCTGTGGCAAGCAATGCACAAATCCTTTGGCTCACGATTAGATATGAGCACAGCTTATCACCCTCAGACGGACGGGCAGTCCGAGCGCACTATTCAAACCTTAGAAGACATGCTTCGTGCATGTGTAATCGACTTTGGCAACCGCTGGGAAAAGCATCTGCCACTTGTGGAATTCTCGTACAATAACAGCTACCACACCAGCATTAAAGCTGCTCCATTTGAGGCATTGTACGGACGTAAATGCCGGTCACCTCTTTGCTGGGCAGAGGTGGGAGATAGTCAGATCACTGGTCCAGAATATGTGGTAGACACGACCGAGCAAATTGCTCAAATACGAAAACGCATGACGGCAGCTCGCGAACGTCAGAAAGTTTACGCCGACATGGGCAGGAAACCGCTTGAGCTCCAGGTTGGGGAGCGGGTACTACTCAAAGTTTCACCCTGGAAGGGTGTGGTTCGTTTTGGTAAACGCGGCAAACTCAACCCACGATACGTTGGACCTTTCGAAGTCCTTGAGAAAATAGGCAGGGTGGCCTACAGACTGAACTTACCAGCAGAACTCGGTGCAGTTCACAACGTTTTTCACGTGTCAAATCTGAAGAAGTGTCCGTCAGATGAGACTCACGTAGTTCCTCTGAAGGAACTCACTATCGACGAACAGTTACGATTCGTCGAGGAACCAGTCGAAATCACGGACCGGGATGTTAAGGTCCTCAAGAGCACTAGAATACCTCTCGTTCGAGTTCGTTGGAACTCACGTCGCGGCCCAGAGTTCACCTGGGAGCGCGAAGATCAGATGAAACAAAAGTATCCCCAACTGTTCGCAAACAGTACACCCACTACTGAGGCTGAAGCTACGGAATTTCGGGACGAAATTCCAGATCAACGGGGGGTGGATGTGACACCTCAGGAAAACCAGGAAAACCATACAACTTAACTAGCTTCCTCAGTGAGTGCCTACCAAATTTCGGGACGAAATTTCTTTCAACTTGGGGATGATGTGACAACTCGAAATTTAGAACCTTTCGTTGTACGTTTGAACACTAAGTGACTAACTAATTTGATGATTTAATGAATGATAAGTGAACCTTTATATGATTATGTGTTATGTTACATGTATGCTTGTGTGCATGTATGCGAGTATGTATATGAACCGAGACAACACGAACCCGACTTGAGACCATGTGGTCTCGAGTGAACTAGTATAACATATGGGCCGGTTAGGCCGTGCACTTCATTCGAAAGCCCATTAGGGTGCACAAGTGAAACAAGTATATAATCCTCATGATGGTCACACTTGGCAATTTTGGGCAACAACACTCATACTCCTCTAACACACACACTCTCCACTCTCCCTCACTAAAACCCTAAGCCACAACATCCCTCTCCCTCACTCTCGGATCAACCGGTGACCACTAAGGAGCTCTCGGATCAACTCGTACACACCCACTTGGAGGCTTCACTCACACCTTTGAACCTATACTTGAACCGGTTAGTGATTCCCATTGGGTGTTTATGTTTCGGTTGTTGTTAATGATGATGATGTGATATTTTGATTATGGATGATGTATCTTGTGTGACTTGATAATATGTTGGTTGGTTAAGTTTATGCATGATGATGTTAATAAGCTATCATACTATGATTCCGGATTGATTACATGATGAGTTAATGATATTTTGTGATTTGATGCAAGTTAGACCATAAATGGTTGATGTTCATCGGCTTACATAATGTTCATGTTGTTCGGGTTATATGCTCTTATGTTCATATTATTCGGATTAGTTGTTGGAGTATTTGATTGTTGTTCATGATTATGTTTGTGATTGATGCTGAAAACTCTAAAATATGATGAACAAGTTTGAATAATCATGATGAACTATTTGAATGTATGATGAACAACTTGAATGTGATATGAACATGCTTGAATATTTGAAATCTGATATGTTTGATCCAATTTAGTAAATTGCTAGACAAACAAACATGTTTAAGTGGATAGTACAAACCATTTCATGAAATCAAATTCCCATTGGATAGTACACTGTACCGAATCAGCAGTTGTCCAACCGAAACCTCCAGTTGCGACTCGAAACCAGTGCATGATGAGTCGAAATCTCCCGGTTGCGACATCGGTTGCGAGTCGCAAACACCTGGTTGCGACTCGTAACCACACTTGATCAAGCACAAACCTTGTGACTCGAAACCACAGTTGCGAGTCCGGTTGCGACTCGAGACCAAAACAGCACGAACCGAGACCATGATTGCGACTCAGGTTGCGAGTCACAAACGCCTAGTTGCGACTCGAGACTATACGCAGATACACGCTGTTTGGGCTTGCACCTCATTTCGGACTTAAGTAATTGGGCCGGACTCTTGGGCCTGATGCACAGATCTTATGCGTTGATGATTGAATGTGAATATTGTCGAACTGCCATGATTTAACATGTATGCCATGAACGATACTTGAATGCATTATGCTAGAAACATACGTGCACTGTTTGAATACGAACCTGATTGGTATGATACAACTATGATAGGACGTGAGTAGCCACAACATTGCTTGTTTGACTTTTCTGTGTTTCTACCGAGCAAACCAAGGTGAGTTCACACCCTCTACAAAGCATGGGATTCCCAGGGGTCGGGAATTTGGGTTAAGGAACACGGGTTCCTCGTCCTCCTTGGGTAGGACAGTAAAGGTTCAGGAATGTAATTCCTCGTCCTCACGGACAGATAACTCGTACTAGACCAAAACTCTATCACGAAGTCCCTCATTTTTATATCGACTTAATCGCCGGGCCAATGGCGAGCGGGTCATTAGTTAGATAGCGCTATTTAGGTCTGACAAACCTCACACCGTGCCGCAGAGGACGGGCGTGAACTAATGGATCTGGGGCACGTCAATGATGATAGACATTGACAGTTTCAGGGCACATAAACATGACTACAGTCAGCAGTCGATATGGTAACGAGTCTAGTGTATACATGGGGTAGCCCCCACGGCCGAAATGCCAGATAACTAACACGGGGTAGCCCCCACGGCTGGATTGCCAGAGTAACCGGGAATGAATAAGTCACGTTTTTAACTATGGGGTAACCCCCACGGCAGGATGCCAGATAAAGGAAACTGTTTTTGAAACGACTTAAAACAAACACCCAACCGTGAACTCACTCAACTTGTTGTTGACTCATTACTACATGCTTTGCAGGTCCTTAGATTCTTAGCTGGAGCTTGCATGGAGGAGGATCGTTGTGGGACATGGACGGCTGCGTGCCATGTTAAACTTTGAAACTATTAAACTTATGTTTTGGCTTTAAGACTTATGCTTCCGCTTGCAACTTGAACTATGTTTTGTTTGAACACCAATTGTATTGGTTGAACTTTTATAACCACTTATATGCTTGTTCAATATGATTGGTGGCTGGATCCTGGTCAGTCACGCCTCCAAGCGGTGGTACTCCGCAGGTGGATTTTGGGGGTGTGACAGTTATTTTCTCTTAATTAAAGTTAAAATAAAAATTAGAAATGTCATGATGACAATTGCTTTCAAATCAAATCAGTAATTTCTGATAATATCAATAACTTTTGAAATTCAAAATATGCAAAATGGTAATTTAAAATTGACATTCTCTCTCTTTTTTTCCTACAAACGCAACATAGATTCATAAGATTAAAATTTATTCATTTATTCATGACATTAAAAGTCCAATTATTACATAACATACTGAACAACTAAACTTTTAAATCTAACAATAACCGTAAGAATTAAGAAATGTCAGCTTCAACTCCATCGATTGCTGAATCTCTCGATGTATGTCCTTCAGCATCGCCATGAACTCCACATCTCTATCACCTTACTCTATATTGCTGACAACATGAAGCTCACAAACTGAAGTTGAAGGCATCCGCATAAGATTTCTGGAAACCTGCTCTCTCGTGAACAGGCCAACTTGCAATCCATCAAAACATCTCTTCAGCTCTTGAAGAGTAGCCCTATCTTCATACACTTGTTCCTCTATATGCTTGACAAAACGCTGCTTTAAATCATCTGATTTTACAGTAGTAAATGACGCCATATCAATAAATTATATTACTCGACTTTCCTGAAAGTATGATATCTTTGTAAGAAATCGTGATTGTTGGTGCATATTTGTGAAAACAGCTTAGATTTGGTCTTTGGATATCTTGTAATTAGTAAAATGATAAACGGTTAGCGGGTTTAGCTTTGTATTAGTTAAATAATAGAGTTTGGGCTAAACAAAACCCAGATTGGGTCTAGGGGGGACGAATTGGGCTTTGCCCATGTAGGAAACCCTAGCCCAAGTAGCAACCTTGTGTTATATAAACAAGGCTTTGCTTTAGGGTTTAGGTTAATCAGCCAAAACAGTTTGTGAGAGGAATTCGTGAGAGCAATAGAGGCTTGGACGAATTTGTGTGTGTTCGGGATCTTGATTGATTGTAATCAGTTTGATAGATAATCAATAAAGATCGGTTTAATTGGAATTCTATTTTTCTACTCGTTTTTGTGATATTCTGGTCTAGAGGATTCCGCACTCTAGATTGGATTGACAATTCTGTGACGATCCGTACGAACCAGGGGACATACAATTGGTATCAGAGCAATAGGCTCTTGAAGAGGCTCGGTTCAGAATTGTGCTTGGCAGAAACAGGAAGATTTTCGAAATTTTTTGAAACCTGACAATTAGGGTTTCGAAATTTTTGTTGGTTTGATATAAATTTTCGAAATTTTTGGTTGTTTTTGATCTTCTGCATTGTTAGTTTGCTATTTTGCAGGTTTTAGAGATAATTCTGGTTGATTGGTTGAAGAATTTTGGCTGAAAAGGCTTGAAGATTCGAAGATTTTTCTTCGTGTTCTTCACGTTTTTCGTTCTGTTCTTCACTGTTTTTCGAAAATTAATGATATTTTGCTGTTTCAATTCTGCAGGAAAGTGTTAGGAGAATCTGGAAAATCTTCAGAATTTCGAGCAGATTAAGTTTCCGATTTTACTGGACCAGCGAAATTGACAAACCAGCGAATTTGTGACCTAGCAACTCGATAACCGGCGAATTTAAAATCCAAAGGCGACTTTGGTAACCGTATAATTTTCCTCAGCGAAATTATCACGGTGTTCGGCGACTTTACCAGTCGTCGTAATAGCGAAATTAATCAACGAAATTACCCTTTCAGCGAACTTGAGCAGCGAAATTAACCTTCTTGACCAGTGAACTTAACCTACTTAAACAGCGAACTAGTGCAGTGAATTTGAATTCGCTTAACCAGCGAAATTAGGAGAGAAATTAAAAGGGGTGGAATTTTTGTTGGCAAGCGTCGATAAAATTTCACTGTTTTGCAAATAGAAAGTGATCCGTAGCTCACCTGACAAACTGTTTTGCAAATAGAAAGTGATCCGTAGCTCACCAAATTCGGTTTTCGACATTATATATCATTGGATTCGTCTTTTCGAGACGATTCTAACGGTGTAATTTGGTAACCACAGTTTTCAGACACTTTTTGTACGGTTTTACCAGTCTGTTACGTTAAAATGTCGAACATGACGAATTTGAATGCACTTTTGAGGATGGAGCATGAGGTTGGTACCACAAACAAACCACCTAAGATGATGAAGGTGGAAAATTATCTAACATGGAAGGACAGGTTCCAATCCTTCATTGAATATCAGGACACACGCATGTGGATCTGTATTGTAGATGGGTACACAAACCCAACACACGATTTTGAGGGCAGACAACATAGAACAGCCTATGTGAACATGCAAGAGGCTGATAAAAAGATGTATGAGGCTGAAAAGAGAGCCTTGGCTGCAATAAAAATGTCCTTACCTGATGGCATCAAGCATACCTTTAAGAAGTACACTAATTCAAAGGATATGTGGGATGCATTAGAAAAGCGATATCAGGGAAATGCAGATGTTAAGAAGAACAAAATTGATCTATTGAAGAAGCAGTTTGTTGTCTTCAAGTGCATGAGAAATGAGTCACTTGAAGATATCATCACTAGATACTATCATCTCATGTCAGAATTGGACAACTATGACATAGATAGTTATACTGACATAGAGATCAATGACAAACTGCTTGATGCTCTACCTGCAAAGTGTGATATCTACACTCTTATGATTAAAGGGGAACCAGATTATGAGACAAAAGATCTTGAAGAGGTTGTTGGTAAGCTAAGAGCTTATGAGCTCAACATGAAGAAGAAGAAGGAAACAGGCTATGATCAGTTTAAGAATCCGGGAGTTTACAATGGACTTCCATCTTCTTCGTCTCACAACGCTTCTAGTGACTCGGCTACTGCATTTCTATCATGTGAAAATGAGCAGGTTACGGTAAATGATGATGGTAATGTGTGTTTCGTTGCGGCTTCAGGGGGATCAACTGGAGCCAAGAGAACATCAGCTTCTAATCAGGGTGGTAGTACAAAGTCGATGCCTATGAGTGTGAAGTCTGCAGAAGAACATCTTGCTCTACTTGCCTCATTCGTTGCTTCATATGAAAACTACATTCAGGGGAAGATATCTGATCCTACTACTTTAGATGAAGATTATGATCAGATTGACCTTGATGATCTAGAAGAGATGGATTTACAATGGCAGATGGCCATGATTTCCAGAAGAGTCAAAAGGTTCATGAACAGAACAGGAAGGAAGTTTGTAGGGAGGAGTGTTGGTTTCGACAAGACAAAAGTGAGGTGCTTTAACTGTCAAAGTTATGGGCATTTCGCTAGGGAATGTCAAAAACAAAAGCAAGAGACTTCGAATCAGAGTTCAAATAATAGGAATGCATCAAACAATTCTATCTCAAAGGCTTTGATCTCTAAAGCATGAGAAGGTTCATATGATTGGAGTGTTCATTTGGAAGATGATGAGAATGTCACTCAGGCATTCATGGCAGAGATAACGCCAGTTGATGATGCTGAAGCAAAAGTGGATGCTGATGTGGAGATAGAGAATAAAGCTGAAGGAGATAAGGCTGATCAGACAACTGAAGCTGAAGAGGAAAAGCTGAAGTCTGATCATGAAAGGGAAGCTGAAGAAAAGGAAGCTAAATATAAAAGAATGGAAGCTCATCTTGCGGCTCTCATGGCCAACCTAGACAAACAAACTGGAGAAGTAAGTTCTAAATCTGTTTGTTTAAAATTTCATGAATTACAGGGTGAGGTTGACAGGTTGTCAACACAAAACCAAAGTCTGGTAAGCGAGATGTCTAACATAAAAGAATCAAACTTTTTTGCTAAAAGAAACGAATCTTTATACTTGAAGAAGATAAAAGGTTATGAAAGTGAAATTGAAGCTTTAACCTGCAAACTAAATGAAAAACTTCAAGTCATAGACTTAGCGCATGATATGATGAGTGAGAAAACAAAAGAGATTTCTGAAAAATGCAAAGAGTTGTCAGATGCACAACTCAAAATTGTTGAACTTGAAAAGAAATTAGGTCAATTCAGGGACTCTACTTTTGTAATGAAACATATGATGGGTGGCTTGAAGAAAAGTAACGACAAAACCAGTGTGGGATTCCATGGTTTCAATGAAGTTCCACCTCCTGTTAGTCATGACTATTCTTTCTTGCCTGATGAAGATGAGATCATAGACTTTGTGTCAACATCACCAAGTTGTTCCACATAAAGTCAAGGTAATGTGTCTGAGAGTGATGATGCTAAGAAAGATAATAACAGCAAACCTGTTTTGAAAAAGAAAACTTCACATCCTAAGAATAACAATCCAACTTTTGTTAAAAAGGTTAATTTTGTTCAAGGAAGTGACATGAAAAACGAAACAGCTGTTATTGAAAACGAATCTAATGTAGAGTTTGCTAAAAACAAAAACAAAGAAAAATTTGAAATTAAGCAAACTGAAGAAAATCCTAACAAGACATCATCATCATCATCTGATGAGGAATCTGGCTCAAAGACTCCAGATAAGAAGTCTTCGAAAAAGAGATCGTGCTTCAGGTGTCACACAAAGGGACATGTAGCTAGTTGTTGTCCTAACAAAAAGACTGAAGCACAAGTGAGTGAGAAACAGAGAGGGAAATCACCTGAGAAGAAAGGTGATAACGAGGAGAAAGTTGCAAATTCTCCAAAGAAATCTGCTCCTAAGCAACCAGAGAATGTTGCTGTTGGTGTAGATAAGGCTGACAAAGGAACTCCACAAGTCTCTCATTTTCAAAGAAATCAACCAAGATTTCAGCCTGAATCTACATCAGGCAGATATGAGAGACCTAGAAGCAGTTCACAAAGAATGAACAATTATAATTCAAGTAATTTCAGAAGTCAAGGTCAATATCAAAATCGATACCAAAATAATGGTGGTCGAACTTTTTATAATAATGGCTTTAGAAATTATAACAGTCAAGTTTCTTGGAATCAAAACTCAAGGTATCAAAACCAAAATTTTCAAAGGTCAAATAGTCCAAACACATATAGGAACCCTCAGGACCATAGACCTAGTGGAGATCAAAATCAAATTCCATCAACAGGTCTGAGATCCAAGACTCCAGTTAGGAGTAATGGATATTGGATGGATGTTCCAGTAGTTGGTGAATTTGGACGACCCAAGACCATTAAGGCTTGGGTCCCCCAATCTAACTAATTTCTTAGTTGGTGTGTGCAGGAGCTGCTAAGGAGGATTATCAACTTATGGTATGTTGATAGTGGCTACTCCAGGCACATGACGGGGGATGTGAGATTGTGACAGAGTTTGAAAATTATACTGGTGGACATGTGAATATTAAATGATTTAAAATGAAGTTCAAAGTGCTGAAAAGAAACTAATTGAACTTCATAGAGTCGACACACTAGATAACCTGGCAGATCTTTATACTAAAGCGTGTGACAGGGCTCGCTTCGAACATTTAGTCGAACTCAACGGGATGAGGAATCCTGAATAATTGGTTTTTCATAAGAATTTTGTAAATATTTTATTGTTTTCTTAAAAATCAAAAATACAAAAACATTGAAAAATAAAAAACATAAAAAAAATAGAAAATCAAAAATGAGTTATCACTATGTGAAAAAGAAGAAGTGATAGTACATCAGCAAGTTAGACTGTCACACTGAAAATGAATTAAAATGCTTAAGTGTGATAGCAGCTTCATCATATGATGTACCAGTTGGCAAAAGCATGAAATAATCAACTTACCAATGTGATATATACCTAAACGAACTGAGTATGGGTGGGGAACACATCAGTGATGTATGGTTTAATGACCTTAAATCTTGCGTTGATAGATTGCCAAAATCTGAGGTTTTGGGTCTTTATACTGTTATTTCATCCGGGGATACCAAGGTTGTCCTTCTGCTGCATCCAGATACATGCTGACCTAGGCACAACCAGGATATCTTAAAAGAGCTAAAAATGCCAAACCCATAAATGAAGAAGCTCTCCTAGATACTCATTCAAAAAGTGCAAAATGCATAAATCGTACCAAAAATGGTATTTGTCTTAGCCCTCGTTAGATATTTTGGTCTATTTGCTGTACGGAAGTACTGACCTGCTCACCAATTATCTATCGTTGAAAAACAAAACGGATGAATTCAGTATACTCACCTACTACGATGAATCTTTGTGCATACCTTGATCGCGGGGTATATCCTGAAGTGGGACACACTAGTATATCAGTAATAAAATTACCTTAACGTATCATACGGTAATGGTACTTGAAATGTTCATGCATTTTGTTTAGGTGGACAAACATACTAGTAATCGTCTTGGACTGCTTTCCACAAAAAATTACATGAAGAATTAACAAATAGTGTGAAAACAGTTTGATTTTGCTGATATGATCTTCTTACCGGTGATTCTCACAAAAACAGAGTGTTTATTGCTTTTGATATTTACTTGCTTTCAGAAAATATAAAAATCCAAAAATAGTGTCTTTTTCTATTTAAAATTCTTAATGTACGGAAAACTGTTATTCTTGGAGGAATTGTTACTGATGTGTGTAAAATGCAACATATAAATTACATCAAATGAGGCATAAAACTAACCCTTTTTAAGTACTAATGTTGGAAAAGAGTGTTTTTGTCTTCCTTTTGTATTTTCAGGATTAAATGAGCTCAAATTCACAAAAGAAGCAAAAAGACAGCTAAATCCAACATAAATACAAGAAAAGGAACATAAGTGGACTGCCCGACCCCTCAACGGCAGCTTCCCAAGCAAAATAGAGAAGGCAGAAGACTGAACACGCCCCGTGCTCAGCCAGCACGGGGCCGTGCCCAAGAAGCAGCAGAAAAGACAAACCTATAGAAGCTTCTATTGCCCACCACGGGGCCGTGTCCAGTGAACACGGGGGCGTGGAGAAAGTACAGCAGGCGCATTAATTGTAATTGCGAATTACAATTAATGAAGAGAGAGAGTGTCAGACAGGCACGGGGGCGTGTCCAGCGGACACGGGGCCGTGCCCAGCCTTCTGTTCAGCCTATAAATAGGAGTGCTTGGTTTCATTTCAACTCATCCCTTGGCACACCACCTCTCTCACACTTCATCCACCACCCACCACCATCATAACACCATCATCCACCACCATCATCCATTGTCCATCGTAGAGTGTGTGAGTCGTCTCGGGATCCAAGATTGATCGTAAGAGTTCTTGACAATCAAGGCCATGTTTGCCTAAGTCTCTTACATCACTTGGTGAAGACAAAGTGTCTAGTATAATACTTTTTATTTCTAATCTTTTGCACTTTTTATTTGGTTATGTATTAATGACTTTAATAACTAGTTACTTATGTTGAAGGTGATCTTTCCTTATCGTTTGTCCGTGGTGTCTTAGCATTATTTTACTGTCTATATAAAATAAAAGATTTTCACCATTCATATCTCCACGGTCTATATGGAGGTATGTTGGCTACCTGGTCGGGGGTTAAGGGAACGGTTTGGTAAAGGTCTTGCCATTGTTCAGCGTTTAGAGGTCCTGCAATGGACCTGGGTCAAATTTAGTAGGACCTCCTTCAATGCTTCACGGTATTGGATGGCGGGGGTCCAAACTCTTTGATCCCCTCATAAGTTAACTACTATTAATACTATAACCCGGCTATTTAGGACTGTATCCCTGCTGACTCAGACTACTTAGTCAAGGGTAACGTCACCTCCAAAAGAGGGGCCTACCATAATTTGCATTAATAACTTAATTAATTATCTTCCAATAATCCACCCTTTTAGGATTGTATCCTTGCTGACTCAAACTACTGGGGTGAGGGTAACGTCACCTTCAAAAGAGGGGCCTACTACAATAACTAAGATAATCTCTTAAATATGTGCAAAAGTGCGGAAATAATCAAAGGTTATACTAGATACGAGTCGGAACCAAGTGATTCATCTTGTCTATCTGTTTTTCTTTTTATTTTTATTTTCAGCATTTTAGTTAGTTTTTATTTATTTCTTAGTTTAAAACATTTTTCTAAACTTTTTATTTTGATTAGACGTTGAGGATAAACCGGTACTAAAAGCTCTTGTGTCCTTGGACGACCTCGGTATCTTACCAACACTATACTACGCTCACGATGGGTGCACTTGCCCATATGTGTGTCTAGTGTTAGTAAATATCGTGTTTTATAAATTTAAAACTTGGCTAAAAAAGTGTTAAAGAGACTTAAAATATACACCTAATATATATAACACTTCACACGCATCAAGTTTTTGGCGCCGTTGGCGGGGACACAAGGATTTTAAGAAAGTTAGGAATCAACGGCCTAATCATTTTTTTTCATTTTCTTTTTAATTTTTTTTGGATTTTCTTAGTTTTTCTGTTTCTGCAGAGCTCAGCACGGGCCGTGCCTGGTCAGACACGGGCCGTGCCCAGCATCATCACCGGCAGTTTCTATTTTCTGAGTTACTGAGAGCTGAGCACGGGGCCGTGTCGGTGCAACACGGGGTCGTGTCCAACTCCCAGTAACTGGGATCCAGAAAACAATTACTGTACCTCTGACCACGGGCCGTGTTCACTGAGCACGGGGCCGTGGTGAACATTCTGACCAACGTTCTTTTCTGTTTTTATTGCAGGACTTGGAACCCAGGCGCCACATTTGAACCTCCTACGTAGTGCATGAGCTCCAGTTCTAGTAGAGACATAAAAGAACCTTTAGAAGAACCCGAACGCTTTCTCAGAAAAAGACTTAAGGCTAAAAATCAAGAGAAAGTTAAAAATCAAGAGAAAGTTTCGGGGGACCCACTTCCGATGGCGGACCAACGTACCCTCATGGATTACCTACGGCCCACCGTAGGTAATCTAGGCGCCGCTATCAATGCACCGAATGTCGAAGCCAATAACTTAGAACTTCGGCCGCATTTGATACAAATGCTTCAAAACTCCGCAACCTTTCATGGGCTTGCGGACGAGGATCCCCATCTACATATTACTAATTTCTTAGAAATATGTGATACCTTTCGGATCAATGGAGCATCAAATGACGCCATCCGCCTTCGAATGTTTCCATTTTCACTCAAAGACCGAGCTAAGGCTTGGCTCAATACCCTCCCAGTTGGCTCGGTAAACACCTGGGATGAACTAGCCCAAAAGTTTCTATATAAGTATTTCCCCCCTGCTAAAACGGCTAAATTAATGACTGAAATTAATACATATTCACAAGAAGATGGGGAATCCTTATATGAAACTTGGGAAAGGTTCAAGGAGCTACTAAGAAAGTGGCCTCATCACGGTCTTGCGGTGTGGCAACAAGTATCCACTTTCTACAATGGGTTGTTGCCACACACAAGGCAAACACTTGATTCTAGCTCCGGGGGACTTCAAGGTAATCGTCGCCCGAATGAAATATATAATCAAATCGAGGAAATTGCTCAAACCAATTTTCAATGGCACACTCCCCGAGGTAATAAATCTATTGCCCCGGGCGCCCATAAGGTTGATGAAAGCACTTCTTTACAAGCCCAAATCAAGGCCCTCTCTTCAAAAATAAAAAAGCTAGAAATGATAAAAACGGCATCGGTTATGGCTTGTGAAGGGTGTGGTGGGTCACATGAAAATTGGAGTTGTATGAAAGAATTAGATGAACAAACAGAAACGGTAAACTACATTGATAACAGGCCTAGGCCGTCAGGTCCTCCAACGGGTACCTACAACCAAGGATGGCGTAACCACCCAAATCTTGGTTGGAGAGATCCCAGCAATAGTAGTAACCAACAAAACCAACGAACTAATTTTCAACAACCACAAAATTTCTCTCAACAACAAGGTGGAAGAGAAAGGCTTGAAGATACTGTATCTCGCCTCATCTCTGACACTGAAAAGAAAAACTCGGATCGATTTCAACAATTGGAATCGAATTTTAGAAATCAACAAGCTAGCATTCAAAATGTTGAAAAACAATTACATCAACTAGCTCAAAATTTCTCCGAGAGACCACAAGGCGCGTTACCTAGCAATACCGAAACCAACCCGAAAGCACAAGTACATCTCATCACATTAAGAAATCGAACCGTGGGTCCCGAGGATGCTCCATTGCCGCCAAATGAAAGAAGCCAATCTAGCCAACCTGTGACTCCTCCTGCATCAGAAAAGGCTTCTCTACCAACTCAAGAGGCCACCAAGACTCCTCCAATTCCGTACCCCGGTAGGTTAAATCGTCAAAAGACCGATGAGCAATTCGCAAAATTTGAAAATTTACTAAAACAATTGCATGTTAATATTCCTTTTATCGAGGTCCTAACCCAAATGCCTAAATACACAAAATTTATGAGGGATTTCCTCACAAACAAAAGGAAAATTGAGTCATTGCAATTAGTTAACTTAGGCGAAGAATGCTCCGCCTTAGTACTCAACAAACTTCCACAAAAGAAAATCGATCCCGGAAGCTTCACAATTCCTTGCTCGATTGGGGAGTCTCCCGTTCGTAATGCATTAGCCGATCTTGGGGCTAGCATTAACCTCATGCCCACATCGATGTTCAAACGACTCGGCCTAGGAACAACAAGCCCTAGGAACAACAAGCCCTACAAAGATGAGCATACAACTCGCCGACAGATCCGTCAAGTTTCCACAAGGTGTCGCTGAGAATCTATTGGTAAAAGTTGACAACTTCGTTTTCCCAACCGACTTTGTCATCCTAGACATGGAAGAAGACACCGATGTCCCTCTCATCCTTGGGAGGCCATTTCTAGCCACCGCCCAAGCGGTGGTGGACATGAATGACGGAACGTTAACATTGAAGTTTGGGGATAAGGAGGTAAAGTTTGAATGTGGAAAAAGAGTTGAGGACGAAGACCCGGTCAACTACATGAAGGTCATAGACTTAAGCTTGGATGACGCTCTCCGATTGTGTAACATGGGATGCAATACATCCCACTTGGGTGACATATGACCGGCTTTGGGTCTAGCCAAGGACCCTTATAAACGTGGCGCACCACGGAGGCATTCCGCGGAACTATCCTTAGTTTAATTTAGATTAATTTTTTTGTTTTCTAGTTAGTTTTAATTTTCAGGAATAAAACACACTTGAGATGGCAAAGGATACAAGGGAAACTTGAACCAGCACCCCATGCAGGAAAACAGAACCGTCCGACAATTTTCTCTCCATTACAGTAAGCTCGGCACGGGCCGTGTCCAACCAACACGGCCCCGTGCTGAACCCCCTGCAGAAAAATGCCTAGTTCAGGTAACTGGACACGGGCCGTGTTCACCAGACACGCCCCCGTGTCCAGGCTTCTGTTTCTTTTCTTTAATTTCTGTTGCTGGCACCTGAACACGGGGCCGTGTCCGGTCCCCACGGGGCCGTGTCCAGACTACCAGTAACATAAATCTTTGCTTTTAACACCATTTTACACATCTAATCAACCTAAAAATTTATTTTTGGGACACATTGAGGACAATGTGTAATTTAAGTGTGGGGGGGATGCTAAAACCTTGAATCTTGCAAGTCCTAAATACAAGCCTTACACAAAACTCTATTGGAACCGCTAATCACCCCAAATTTTTTTCAAAAATTTCATTTTTTTTTTTTACTTGTCTAGGTTTAACTCGGGAAATTCAAGTTCTCAAAAAGGTTATATTTTTACGAATTTACAACCGATAGCGTAGTGATAAAAAGAACCAACATAAGAAAATTATGAAAAGGCATGGCAAACTTAGTTAAAATTTGATTATATATACTTGATCACATAAAAACCCATTCCCACAAAAGTGAGTTTTGAGCCTTTATTGAGCATACAATTACATATCATTAAACTAAATGCTCATTTTTCGTTTCTTGTGTGAATAGCCGTTTGGTTCTTACGACTCTAGAACTTGCCATGACGATACATTCCCGGTCCTTATCAACTTAAACCCGAGTAAGTAAATGATGGAGGCATTAGGACTAACCCTTTTTATTTCTACACCATTATTTTTCTTTTTCTTTTACCACCTACCCAAAAATCCCCCTAGTTAGCCCCTTTGAGCCTAAACCTTTTCATTTCATAACCCAAACCAAACACCCTTTTACCCACCAAAACCTTTTTTATTTTTAACCCTTTGTTTTAGTAACAAGTTCGGTTTTTCGTATGATCGTTCAAAAAAAAATGTGTTGATGATGAAGCAAAAGAAAATAAACAAACAAGTTCATCAAAAATAACTTTGTTTGAATAAAAGCTTCATCAAAATAAAAGTTACAAAAATAGAAAGTCCTACGAAAACCGACACTTGTTACGTTTTTCACCCTTTTTCTACTAACCACTATCCCAACCACCTACCTTTAACCCAAGCCTAACCTTTCACCCACGAAGTCCTCTTGATATTTACAAAGGTATATAAGTTAAAAAGGAGGAGGATTGATTGCTTGGCAAGCTTATGGTAGGAGTAAGTTCCATGCCGCTCTCGAGTGATTCACTAAAAATACACCTTCGGCCGAGTGTGAGTGATTTCTCCCGTGAGGTATGTGAACTTGTATATAATGGAATTTTAAAAAGGCATGTTATGCCCAAATAAGTAATTTCTCCTATGAAACGTTCTAAACAAATCATAACGAATAGGATTGTAAATAGATAAAAATAAAACCCAAAAAGATCTTGGATTCCCAACACTCTATGACAAGCCAAAACCTTCTCTTCTACCCATTCCATTTGGGAGTGTAAGCCACATATTAAAGAGTTTTGCTTGAGGACAAGCAAAAGTTCAAGTGTGGGGGTATTTGATGTGTGTAAAATGCAACATATAAATTACATCAAATGAGGCATAAAACTAACCCTTTTTAAGTACTAATGTTGGAAAAAAGAGTGTTTTTGTCTTCCGTTTGTATTTTCAGGATTAAATAAGCTCAAATTCACAAAAGAAGCAAAAAGACAGCTAAATCTAACATAAATACAAGAAAAGGAACATAAGTGGACTGCCCGATCCCTCAACGGCAGCTTCCCAAGCAAAATAGAGAAGGCAGAAGACTGAACACGCCCCGTGCTCAGCCAGCACGGGGCCGTGCCCAAGAAGCAGCAGAAAAGACAAACCTATAGAAGCTTCTATTGCCCACCACGGGGCCGTGTCCAGTGAACACGGGGGCATGGCGAAAGTACAGCAGGCGCATTAATTGTAATTGCGAATTACAATTAATGAAGAGAGAGAGTGTCAGACAGGCACGAGGGCGTGTCCAGCGGACACGGGGCCATGCCCAGCCTTCTGTTCAGCCTATAAATAGGAGTGCTTGGTTTCATTTCAACTCATCCCTTGGCACACCACCTCTCTCACACTTCATCCACCACCCACCACCATCACAACACCATCATCCACCACCATCATCCATTGTCCATCGTAGAGTGTGTGAGTCATCTCGGGATCCAAGATTGATCGTAAGAGTTCTTGACAATCAAGGCCATGTTTGCCTAAGTCTCTTACATCACTTGGTGAAGACAAAGTGTCTAGTATAATACTTTTTATTTCTAATCTTTTGCCCTTTTTTATTTGGTTTTGTATTAATGACTTTAATAACTAGTTACTTATGTTGAAGGTGATCTTTCCTTATCGTTTGTCCGTGGTGTCTTGGCATTATTTTACTGTCTATATAAAATAAAAGATTTTCACCATTCATATCTCCACGGTCTATATGGAGGTATGTTGGCTACCTGGTCGGGGGTTAAGGGAACGGTTTGGTAAAGGTCTTGCCATTGTTCAGCGTTTAGAGGTCCTGCAATGGACCTGGGTCAAATTTAGTAGGACCTCCTTCAATGCTTCACGGTATTGGATGGCGGGGGTCCAAACTCTTTGATCCCCTCATAAGTTAACTACTATTAATACTATAACCCGGCTATTTAGGACTGTATCCCTGCTGACTCAGACTACTTAGTCGAGGGTAACGTCACCTCCAAAAGAGGGGCCTACCATCATTTGCATTAATAACTTAATTAATTATCTTCCAATAATCCACCCTTTTAGGATTGTATCCTTGCTGACTCAAACTACTGGGGTGAGGGTAACGTCACCTTCAAAAGAGGGGCCTACTACAATAACTAAGATAATCTCTTAAATATGTGCAAAAGTGCGGAAATAATCAAAGGTTATACTAGATACGAGTCGGAACCAAGTGATTCATCTTGTCTATCTGTTTTTCTTTTTATTTTTATTTTCAGCATTTTAGTTAGTTTTTATTTATTTCTTAGTTTAAAACATTTTTCTAAACTTTTTATTTTGATTAGACGTTGAGGATAAACCGGTACTAAAAGCTCTTGTGTCCTTGGACGACCTCGGTATCTTACCAACACTATACTACGCTCACGATGGGTGCACTTGCCCATATGTGTGTCTAGTGTTAGTAAATATCGTGTTTTATAAATTTAAAACTTGGCTAAAAAAGTGTTAAAGGGGCTTAAAATATACACCTAATATATATAACACTTCACACGCATCAGTTACCGATAGGGGGAGACGGTGTTAGAAAGTGAGTTCGAAATTTTAAATCAGACAGGGTCTTGTGTGTTGGACAAAAAGTTTTGCGTGTTGGTGATAAACTGAAATTGCTTAATCAGTGATATAGTTTAATTATCTATTGAATAATAATAATTTATTTAACTTTGTTGAAAAATTCTTATGGTTTCTCGAGATGTTTTTTTATAGTATACAAAATGAAGCAGTATGTTGTTGAGAAGTTGCTGTGTTGTGAAGATGAGAGTTTGATTGGATGCATGGTAGAACCTCCTTTCTACATTGCAAACAAAGTTGAAGAGTTTGAAGATTGCTATTCAAATGCTGAACTGGAGTTCGCTCAAGTGCTAATGTTTTGAAGATTTGGTGATTGGATGCATCAGCTTAGGGGGAGTTTGTTGCTGACAGAAGCTATTAAAGCTGAAGCTATCCAAATATCAAAGACATTGCAAGATTACATGAAGAATGCAAGATGACTGAAGACAAAGTTGTTGGTGCATTCTTCTGTCGTCTTCGTCTTATATCGAGTCTGGGTTGCGTTGCGGATCTTATCGAGCATGATATCATTATATTGAATCATGACATCATCTAATGACATCATCATTGAAAGATCTACACTAGAAGACAAATTATATTACATGTAAATATGAAATTTACACCTGACAGTTTGTAACCGTTTGAAGGGTGCATGTCACCTTCAAACGGTCAGGGTTAGCCTATAAATACCTTCAAACTGTCATCATTTGTAACTTTCTGATTTCCGACGGCGAAGCCCTGTCGAAGTGTCTCCAGATTGTAAATTGTTCAGAGATTAATATACGAGACATTTAATAGTGAATCCAAGCTAAACGAAGACCGAATCAATGAATTCCGCCTCTGATTCTGTCTGAGCACTCTTCTGATCGACTCGTTAGGTCGTTTCACGATCCTACATGTGGTATCAGAGCTCAGGAGGAAGAGTTCTTACCGTTTAGCTCGTTTTCGCTAGCAAATTCTGATTTTCTACACCTTCTTTCATAAAATTGATACTTTTCACGGTTAAAATCGGCTATAACTTTCACAATGTGTGCGTAATTGTGTTTTAACAAACCCTTGAAAGTTTCAGCTTAAAATTCGAAGTAAAACTGGTAAAAATGGCTTGAAAATTGGTGACCGTTTGAACGTAACCTGACCTTCCTGTTTGAAACTGGACGTGACAGTTTGAAAATGCACCTTCCCGTTTGAAACCAGCGTATGACCGTTTGAATCTGACCCCATCCTGTTTGAAACTGTCCATCCCGTTTGAAGCTTGCCATCCAGTTTGAAAGTGTTTCAGTCTTCACGTGATTATACATTGAGTAGTGTGAACCGATTGAATGTGCATCGAGTGTGTGAAATATTAAACGAGGGTCTCGTGCTTAGATTGATAAGTCATTGTCGGAACATTAAACTTTAAAAAATTTGTCAGTTTGCATGTGAAAGTTTTTAAAGGATATCAGTTGGTTACAAAAGTGCATTGTTCAAGATTGCATGTAATATTAGTTTGTCGGATATTAATGTGTGCATGTGAAGAAAGATAAGTTGTCGGCCATTATTTGAAAGTCATTTGTACATCCCATGTGTTAGTGCATGTGCTTTTATCGGTACAAGAGTTGGTTTAATCACAATTAGAATTTTGAGATTATCGATTCAATCAATTTGCATGTGCTTTTGGTGTCCAGCCAATTAATGTTGTTGTCGAGTTAGTGGATTTTGAGGTCAAATTAATTTTGATCTAAATTGGAAAAGAAATCACATGTTTTGTCGGCTTAGTGGATAAATTGACCCAATGTATGTTTGAGATTGTCTGACCCATGTCACGAGAATCCTTTTAAAGCGGCCCAATCATATTCTTTTTAATTGAGGTCCAATCATAGTTGTGTCAAAAGATCTGGCCCAATCATATTACAACCGGCTCATTGATTTGTGCGGCCCAACAGAAGTGAATTGTTTGTCTAAATTTCACTCTTCCAAGTCTTCGACACGAGTCCTAGATCGATTCAACCGTCACAAACATTTACATATTCAATTCATTTAAACTGATTGTTTGTTTGTTTGTTTCAGGTATTCCGCTTGAAAGACAGGTTGCCATTCCGCTTGAATCTGATTGTTAGGCTATTCCGCTTGAACTACAAGAATCATGGATATTAATTTCTTTAATATGACAAGAGAAACACTTGATAGAATAAATGTATTAAATAAAGAATTTGATTCATTTTCAGGTTGTCCAGGAGAAAGTACAAAGAGTATCATTGAGAGGTATAGCCATCTTGTTCGCTCAATGTCTGAGAAGGGTATTAAAAAAGAATCAGAAGAATGGGTTGAAAAATTTGTCAGTGCTTTACCTCAAGAAGAATGGGAAAATTATATTTTAAACTTGAAGATTTCTGGAGAATTTTCCCAACTGACAATTTGTCCACTCATTAAAAAGATTGAAGAACAGATGGTGATCAATGCTGAGAAGAAGAAAAGTCAAAGTGGAAAATCAATATTAAAGAAGAGCAAGAGTAAAGGTGTCCAAGTGGGAGAGGAACAAACTGAAGAGATTTCAGTGATGAAGAATGAAAAGAAATCTGCTGATAAACAGATTCTTGAAATGAAGGAAAATTGTGAGAGGTTGAAATCAGAAAATGACAAACTGTTAAGTAATTTGAACAGTTTGATATTAGAAAACAACAATTTGAAAGAGAAAGAAAAGGATTTTGAAAGCAAAAAGAAATCTTCAGAAGATGAAGATTTCTGGATAAAACTTGAGAACAAAAATTTGAAAAAAAATGAAACAAAATTTCAAGAACAGATAAAAGCTTTGGAAAATGAAAAGTCTGTTCTTGAAAACATTAAGATTGAAAATGAAAAGACAATCAAGTCTCATTTTGAGAGAATATCTCAGCTTGAAAATGAAGCTGAGAATTCAAGGAACAAAATTGATGAACTTGAAAAGAAATTGAAAGGTTTTGTGACTTCATCTGAGTTCCCCTGTCCAAACCCATCAATTCTGTTCCAATAAGTGACAATGTCACAAACTTTGACAAAGTCAAAGTTGAAGATTGTGATGATAAAACTGATGATGAAAATGAAGAGTTTTATTCAGCAGATGAGTCTGAGTCTGATGCTGAAAATGAGAAAAAGAAAATATTTTTGAAATTAAAAGAAAAATTTCAAGAAACTGTTCTGCAATCGACTGAAAAGGGTGAATGTTCTACGCAAAAACCTTTGAAGAAGAAAGTGGAACAGAAACAAAAAATTAAAAATTCAGAAAATGGTCAAAACAAGAATAAAAGCTCATCAGTTCAATCATCCAATCGCAATCAAAAACCACAAAAATTGAAAAATCAAAACTCAAAAATAGTTGGTAATGAGTGGTGCAGGTTTGACCACAGTGCTCAAAAGCCAAATCAAGTTTTCAAGAGGAGTGATGATCACTACAAAGCCAGACAATGCTATGATCTGAATGTTTGGACTGAAAGTGGTGATTGGTATGATAACAGAGTGTGTTACACTTGTGGTGTGAGAGGACACATTGCTGTTAACTGCCAAAATCAGTGGTTCGAGACAAGGAGATGCTTTGAATGCCATATCAAAGGTCACATTGCCAGAGATTGCCCAATGAGATCAAAGGGAAGATCGAGGGCTGAATCTCAGAAAATTGCAAAGAAGAAACCAGTCAAAGTCGAAGCAAAGCCTAAAGAACAGAAAGTTCAAGAATCTAAAGTTCAAGAACAGAAAGTTCAAGAAAAGAAAGTTAAGCTTTCTCAAGGGCAAAAAGACAGACTGAGGAAGAAGAGGAAGAAGGCCAGAGAGTATCTGGAGAAGATTTTGTCCTCGGATACAACTGGTAAAACAGATAAAAGTTCTGATAAATCGTCTTGCTCGCCAAAGAATGACAAATCAAGCAAAACGAATTCATCAGATACAAATCTGAGGACAGAAAAGAGAGTAAAGAAAGAGAAGGCAGTTAATCAAGAGATTAACAAATCTGGCGATGAGTTTGTTTCTTTGGAAACAAAGGAGCTACATGTTGGCGATGAATCTGACTCATTAAAGTCAGACAAGCCACGATCAGGCAATGAATCTGGTGTGGTAAAGCCAGAAGAGCTGTGTGTTGAGGTAAAAAATGAGAATTCTGGTTTAACAATGGATGATGCAAATTTTCCACCATTGTTGAACAAGAATTCAAAATCACCCAAGGACCGTCAGGCTTGGGTGAATCTGTTTAAATGAAAAACCTGACTTGCCGGAGTTCCCAGGTTGGTAAGCGTGGAACATGAATCGGCATATTTCTTGAGAAATTCACGAAAGTGATTTCGATTTAAAAGTGGTAAATCAGGGACATTAAGTTGTACTTGATTTTCTACAAGTGATGTTTGTGAATTGATCTTAAAAGATGTTAGTTTTTACAAGTGATTGAAGAAAACAAAGTGATGAAAGATCCCCATGTTTGAGAAATGACTCACAAAACTAATTTTCCCGAAAAACCATTTTGATTAAAACAAACTTAAGTGTTTTGAAATCACTATGGGAAAATGTTTTGTTGTCAGGGGGAGTTCTGATTGTTCATGCCAAGTAAATGGAGAATTGAAGTAATTCTCATCATGTTGTCATATTTCTTGTACAGCTTATTTTCAAATTTTCCCAGAAAATCAAAATTGAGACATATTTTGATTTTAGGGGAAGTAAAAATTTAAAAAAAATTAGAAAACTTGAAAATGTCAAAAACATTGAAAAATGTAAAAAATGAGTTTTGTTGCGAAAAAGAGGAAATGATAGTAGATCAGTTGGACTGTCACAGCATGCTAAAGAAATGGAAAGTCAAAATGTGATAAACGGTCTCACTAAAGATGTGACGATAGGCTCAGCTAGACTAGTAGATTTGCGATAACGATACAAATTTAAATGAAAAAGCCTAGTTCTAGTCGGAAACACGGTCAAAAGTGTAGTACTTGGTTTTGTCCTTCATGATTGTGTGCCTACTCGGTAATCGCTGATTGTCGAAAGACATAAAACTGGTTAAGTTTGTGAACTTTCACAACTTTGCTAAAAAGTCGCTGTGATTGTGCATTTTATTTTGCAAAGATTTAAACTTGTTTTATTTCTTTATTTTGTTTAAGCATCGGACATCCTCTGCGTATACGTGAGTATCGACCTGGATGTTGTTGCCTAAACGTTCTGCTTTATTTTCTTTGGTGTTTCGTTTAAGCTTTGGATCACCTCTGCGTATACGGAAGTATCGACCTGGTGGTTAAAGCCTAAACAACTTCAACTTGTTTTATTTTTCTTATTTTGTTTAAACATTGGACTTTCTCTGCGTATACGGAAGTATCGACCTGATTGTTAATGTTTAAACATTCTGCTTTATTTTCGCACAAATCACAGTTGATAAAAGTTTAAAGGCATTATTTGAGTCAGTGTATTGCATGATGAGGGGATATGCTGAGATTGTGGGGTCCATAAGAATTTAGTGCTATCTAAATATACCTTAACGTATCAGTAAGCATTTCGAAAGTTTTTAGATTGAGTTTAAGTGGACAAATATATCGTCAATCAATGTGAATCGTTTAGAGCTTAAAATGAAATCAAGCTTAACGGTGTTTAGTGATTGGTCTCATAAACTGATATGATCCTCTTGCACGAACTCACAAAAATATTGTCTGTAAATATTTCTTTATTGCATTCCTTTGTTATTAAAAAACCCAAAAAGATTTTAGTGTGTTTTAGCTTAAATTTTGAAAAATTCAAAAAGATTTTCGACAACTGATGTTGAAGAGCTGATTTTCAAAATTTCAAGTGCTGAACATGATGAACTGGTTTGGGAGTGTGCGTTTAAAAGAAGAAATTTGTTTTGTGAAAAGAAAAGTTTGATTAGTTAATCAGGGTCATTAATTTGAACTTGATATAACTATTTCTAGTAAGTTTTTCTTATTGTTTTAAGTAAAAACTTATGTGGTGGTGAGAAAATTTGTGCAGGAAATGAGCTTAAACAGAGATAAAGCCAGGGATTGATCTCAAGGTAATAGCTAATTCCAGACAGCGATCCCATCATGATGAGAGGGGGAGTCTGACGAGGTTAGATCCAAAGAGAAGATCCTGGTATATGCTAAGAAAGAAAAGAGACTGATAGAGACTGAAGATGCGAAGACTCGACACTTAAGACTCGTCAACATCTGAGGGGGAGTCTGTTGGTGCATTCATCTGTCGTCTTCGTCTTATATCGAGTCTGGGTTGCGTTGCGGATCTTATCGAGCATGATATCATTATATTGAATGATGACATCATCTAATGACATCATCATTGAAAGATCTACACTAGAAGACAAATTATATTACATGTAAATATGAAATTTATAGTTGACCGTTTGAGTGAGCATGACCGTTTGAGAGGTCACGGTTTGAAGAGGTAACCGTTTGAAGGGTGCATGTCACCTTCAAACGGTCAGGGTTAGCCTATAAATACCTTCAAACTGTCATCATTTGTAACTTTCTGATTTCCGACGGCGAAGCCCTGTCGAAGTGTCTCCAGATTGTAAATTGTTCAGAGATTAATATACGAGACATTTAATAGTGAATCCAAGCTAAACGAAGACCGAATCAATGAATTTCGCCTCTGATTCTGTCTGAGCACTCTTCTGATCGACTCATTAGGTCGTTTCACGATCCTACAAAAGTTATTTTATGAAGCTATAGTCAAGGGGGAGTTTGTTGGTGCATATTTGTGACAACAGCTTAGATTTGGTCTTTGGATATCTTGTAATTAGTAAAATGATAAATGGTTAGCGGGTTTAGCTTTGTATTAGTGAAATAATAGAGTTTGGGCTAAACAAAACCCAGATTGGGTCTAGGGGGGACGAATTGGGCTTTGCCCATGTAGGAAACCCTAGCCCAAGTAGCAACCTTGTGTTATATAAACAAGGCTTTGCTTTAGGGTTTAGGTTAATCAGCCAAAATAGTTTGTGAGAGGAATTCGTGAGAGCAATAGAGGCTTGGACGAATTTGTGTGTGTTCGGGATCTTAATTGATTGTAATCAGTTTGATATATAATCAATAAAGATCGGTTTAATTGGAATTCTGTTTTTCTACTCGTTTCTGTGATATTCTAGTCTAGAGGATTCCGCACTCTAGATTGGATTGACAATTCTGTGACGATCCGTACGAACCAGGGGACCTACAGTGATGAAAAACAGGTGAAGTGGCCATGAGTTTATATACTTAATCAATCAAAACTTGTAGATTTAATATAAACATATTAATGTATATTTCAAAGCAGCAGTCTTTTAATGCAAAAACCTTTTCAAACCCCAACTTTTATGGGAAAACTTTAAAATTAAATACCAAGAAACCCAAGGGACAAATTTTTGAAGTTCAAAGAACAAAAGCAGATTATCATAATTACAATTAACCTCTTCATTTACTATGTAGACGCGTTTTTAAACTCTATAAAAGACCGATAATTACTTTTGATTCAAAACATCAACAAATTGTCCTGCAAATCACTGTCTGTGAAAGATTGTTCCACATCAGAAACTCCAACAAAAATCTACATGGCAAACTTCAGCTTCTACCACTGGTCAGACACCAGCGATGTTAAAACCGAATTCTCGATGTGGTCACTCAAAGAAAAAAGAACAGACGAAGAACTAAACAGTAAAGTCGACATAATCAATGACACTAATTACAAGAAAACCTGGAATAGCATAGCATTGCTTGATGAAGTCCTCCACTCTCCTCCATCAGATTTCTAGAAAAATGCAGAAGGGTTTCTCACACAACGTCTAAAACAGGATTAGAAAATCTTCAACATGCTAACTGACCTGAAAAACAAAAGAGAGCATGAAATCACATGGAGAAAGGCCAGAGTCTACGAAATCCTAACAAGTGTTAACTCTAGCGTGTAATAGTTTATAAATATTTCATTAAATTTCTATTTTTCTATGTAATAGTTTATTTTAATAATCTCAACATCCATCTTAACATATTTTAAAATGTTAGTGTCAATAAAAACTCTCAACATCATCAACAGTTAATCAAAATAAGAAATAAGCCTAAAATGCAAAGGTCTACTCTCAACTGTTGTATCACATTTAACTTTTCACGATATTCATTCAAAGTTTTATGATACTTTAGTGTTTATTCATTCATACTGTTTAATCTAACTTGGGTTTCCATCCAACTGTTGATCAAAAGTCAAACAGATGTTCAAACCACTGATTGTGTTATTCAAATTTCTGTTGAATAAACAACTGGGGTAGCCCAGTTGGCCACCGACACCCACCTCTTCCCAGAGGTACCGGGTTCGAGTCTTGGGAGTGGCATATGTCGCCCAGGGTATGAATTTGGCAAGGGGAATTCAACGCGAAGCTAGCTTGGTCGGGTAGCGGCTCCCGGAGTGGGATCACTCCGGCGGTTGGGAGGACCGTGCACTACCCCCCCCCCCCCTCCAAAATTTCTGTTGAATACTAAATGAGATGTTGACCAAAACTGAAACAGATGTTCATCAAAAGTCAAACTGATGTTCACTAATAGTCAAACATATGTTGACCTTAAACAGATGTTTGGCTTTTGACCAAACATCTGTTTAAGGGCAATCATCTGTTTAAGGTCAAACATTTGTTTAAGGCCAAACATCTGTTTATGGCCAAACATCTATTTATGGCAAACATCTGTTTAAGGTTAAACATCTGTTTAACTCCAAACTTCAGTGTTTCAATCACTGTTGGCTATCCACTGATAGTTAAAAAACAGCCACTGCTCACATTTTTATAGTTGTCATCCATTGATATTGACCATCAGTTGTTTCCCTAAACAACTATCATCCATTTTCATTAGAGGTTGTTACGTGGACAGTTCTTAGCCGTCCACGCTTTGTAACCACTGCCACGTCAGCATCCACTTTTCACTTTTATAAAACCCTGATCAAAACCCCAAACAGGGTTTTAACTGCCATTTCGAATTCCAAACAGGGTTTCCATCAAATTCCTTCAAACTTTTCATCTTCTTCTTCCTCTCACAAATTCCTTCGAATCACCATGGCTCTTTCTGTTAAAAACCCTCATAACTGCCTGTGTACACTTGAGAAAACAAGTGAAAACACAGAATTTCACTTAATCATCGATGCTCTTTCATCCTCAAAGTACAAAACTTTGTTGACCTGCAACGCACCTATTTACCAAGAAACCCTACGAGATTTTGGGAAAAATGCAAAATTAGAAGTTCAAGACAACTAGCCTTGGGCTATTACATCAACAGTAGGTGGGATTCGGGTTGCTATTACTCCACAAACCATATCTGAGGTTTTTGAGATGAACGATCATACAGGTAAAAACTCTTTCCCTAAAGAAGAGTATCAACGAGATTTGATTGAAATGGGGTATGAAGAGCAATACCCCAAAGCTACTATGCAAAAAGGAGCATTCCCACCTCTGATGAAATTTTTATTTCATACTTTACTCTTGTGTGTTTCAAACAAAACAATAGCTTTCAATGAAATTCCATTGAAAATTCAATACTTGGGAAATGCTATTATGGCTAAACAAGATTTCAATTACTCCCAAGAGATTTTCAATTATTTGGTTAAAATGTCAATAATATAAAAGATAAGAAAAAACCATTCCTGTTGTTTCCAAGGTTTTTAAGCTACTATTTACAACAGAAAGTACCAAATGACAGTGCACAAGTGCTTCTTCAAGGTGCTCCTTGTGAAATAAATAGTTTGTCTGCTGAAACTTTTACAAGGTTGTCAGAGTCAAAAGCTTTAAAAACACAAACAGAGGAGCCTGAGGAAACTTTAGATGCGTCCACATCTGCTCCTCAGGTTTCTGCTGGTGTCATGGCCCCCGACCCGGTTTGACCCGTTTCAGGAGCCGCGGGACAGAAATCCCGTGGTATTTATTTAATTGAGTTAACAGCGGAAGTTTATCATCAGGATTTTTTTTAAAGCTGAATTATTTCCCGATTATTTTATTTCACAACGCGGTATAAAACCCCGGTAATTTACAATCATTTGATTTCACGAAGAAATCTTTTATTTTACAAAACATGTTTCTTTATTTTTATACTGAGCCACTTCTTTGAGCTTGTAGTGCTTCACGGCACTTTTCCTGGATCATAATAGATCACCTGAAACATGTTTGAAAAAGGTTTTGTCAGCGGGAAATACTGAGTGAATCATTCTATTTTGCATAATGATGCATAGTTATTAATTACAGCATAAGAGCGATTACAATGGCTTCTATCTTATTTTTATCTGGCGCTCTGTCACAATGGTGACGATGGTCATACCACTATTAGGTCAATGAACCCAAATAGTGATGATTATCCCTAGTAGGTCAATGAACCTAACAGTGATTATCCCGGGTAGGTCAATGAACCTAACTGGGAGAAAATTAGTAATGTGCACAATACCCCACTTGCCAGTGAATCAAGATATCCACGACTTAGTCCCTGTAATTATAACTTTTGAAAATAATTTGAGGTATTGTAAAATAGTTGATAAAAAGAGAATGACTCACATTGCAGATTTAATTTGAGCAGAGTTTAGCCTACTGATTAGCCTTTTTAACCTAAATTTAATAACAGGCACACAATTTTGGGTTAGTAATCAATACAGCATTTACGATAACTCACGAGATCAACCCTCACAACGAATGACAAAGTGCGATACTTAAACATCCATTGAATTAACAACGAATGACAAAGCATAAACCCTAATGTGGGCAGCACTTAAACATCCATTGAGTACATTGATCGATCGGACAATGAATCGTAATAGCGATCGAGTTAATACCCTGATTGCGGCGTCGATTAGTGATCCGTGTGTGTTAATTGTGATAAACAGAGCATAACTCCGTGTAATTTTCGACTTTATTCGTCGTTCAAGTGCCCAGAATCAAGTGCCAATGTTCTGCTATTTATACTCGATTTTGGACTAGCTTACGGACCGTAAGACTCCCAATGTTACGGACCGTAAGGATGCTTACGGACCGTAAGCCTCATAATGTTACGGTCCGTAAGGGACACCAAAGCACTATAGGGTTGCCACGCGTGGGAGTAGGCCTGCTGAGTCAGTGGTTTCGTAAATTTCAAATTTGACAACGTTTTATGTAGATAATCGTTGACTAGGGTTTACCCCCCCCCCCCTGAGTTTTAGGGGCCCTGATCCTGATTCTGATTGTTCTGAAAATTTTAGGGTTTGCGCAGAATCACTTGGGTGTCTCAATTATGGTTTCCTATTGGACAATTAAAATAATAATTAAGACATTTTGATACGAGTTGTTACATTCTCCCAACCTTAATAAAAATCTCGTCCTCGAGATTTACTGGAATAATTGAGAATACTTTCGCTTCTTTTCTGATTCCAATTCCCACATGTATTAGGGTCCTATCTTTGAATCCCACTTGAACTAACACTAATCACTTGTGATTGAGAAATTTGATCTTTCTATCTTCTATCTGAATAGGTTGCTCTATAAATCTTAAATTTTTTCGTTTACCTTTATATCTTGGAGAGGTATTACCAAGGATTCGTATGATAGACATTTCTTGAGATTGCATACATGAAATACATCATGTACCCCAGCTAACTCTCCTGGTATTTGTAAACGATAAGCAATTGGTCCTATACGTTGGATCACTTGAAATGGTCCTACGTACCTTGGATTTAACTTCCCTTTCTTACCGAATTTAACAACTCCTTTCCAAGGAGATACTTTCAATAGCATTTTGTTTCCAACTTGAAACTCCAACGACTTTCGTCTATTATCTGTATAACTTTTCTAGCGATCTCTAGTCGTCTTCAGCTTTTCCTTTGTGCTACTGAATACCACTGTCGTAGTCATTTAGGATTTTCATCCATCTCCTTTGCCTCATTTTTAATTCTTTTTGCCCAAATATATATCTTAAATTCTTATGATCCGTATAGACAGTAAACTTACTTCCATACAGATAATGTCTCCAAATCTTAAGGGCAAAAATTATGGCTCCTAATTCTAAGTCATGAGTGGTATAGTTTCTTCGTTCTTTTTCAATTACCTTGATGTATACGCAATTACCTTTTTGCGTTGCATTAATACTTATCCAAATCCTAGCTTTGAAGCATCACCGTATACTTTAAAATTTTCTGTTCCTTCTGGTAAGGCAATTTGCTTTAAGATCCTAAAGGTTTCTTCTTGTTTATATCCCTATTCAAACTTAACTGTTTTACAGATTAGCTTAGTTAATGGAATAGCTATCTTGGAAAAATCCTTAATAAACCGTCTATAGTATCCGGCTAAACCTACAAAACTCCTAATTTCCATTGCAGATTGCGGAACCTTCTATTTGGTAATTGCTACTATCTTATCAGGATCTATGTGAATACCTTCATGATTTACCATACAACCTAGAAGTTGCATTTCTAGCAGCCAAAATTCATATTTCGAGAATTTGGCGTAAAGCTTCTCTTTTTCTTAACAATGTTAAGAGTATATGCAAATGCTGATAATGTTCTTCCTGATTTTTGGAATAAATAAGTATATCGTCGATGAAGACAATTACAAAATTATCCAAATACAGTTTACAGATCCTATTCATCATGTCCATGAATGCTGCAGATGCATTCGTTAATCCAAAGAGCATGACTGTAAACTTGTAATGATCATACCTAGTCCTGAAAGCAGTTGTAGGTATGTCTTCCTCTTGTACTTTCCATTGATGAGATCCGAAACATAAATCGATCTTAGAAAAATATCTATCTCTCTGGAATTGATCGAATAGATTATCAATTCTAGGTAATGGGTATAAATTCTTAATTGTAACCTTATTCAATTCCTTATAATCAATACACATTCTCATCGAACTATCCTTTTTCTTAACAACCAATATTGTGCTAACCGATAAGGTGCCTTGGCTATCGGTATAGTTCTTGGAATTAGATGATTCCTAAATTCTACCTCCCTATCTAGTGGTAACCCTGGTAACTTTACTGGGAATACATCTGGGTATTCTGAAACTACAGAAATTTTCTTAAAGTTCTTTATCTTTAGTATTAATGATTACTGAAATCATATATACTATTCCTTGCTTTCGTTCATAATTAGCAACTTTCATTACTGATATGAACTTTATGGGTTTACATGGCTTATCTCCTGTAACCATTATTACTTCTCCAGTGAGTGCACAAATTTCTATGGAATTCTTATCACCGATGATTCAAGCATGGTTGTTTACTAACCAATCAATTCCTAACACAACATTGAATTCAACTAATTTCATAGATAATAAGGTTGTAGAAAATTTATGACTTAAAAGTTCCTTATTTATTTTAACTAAATTCCCATCTGCCGTTTCTACTGTAGAAATTTGTCTAATGCTGGTTAAAGGTAAGTTAAGTATTTGGCAGAATGAAGTATTTATAAAACTTTGGTTTATACTAGAGTCAAAAAATACTTTTTGTGTAAACGTTGTGAACTAAGAACGTACCGGCTATCACATCTGGACTCATCTCGGCTTCTTGAGTAGTCAGCTGAAAGGCTCTTACATTCCTTTTTGCTCCTTCTGCAGGTTTGGCTTTATTGTCAGATGACTTGTTCAGTTTTGGACAATCTGGCCTAAGATGTCCAGCTTCTCCACAGTTGTAGCAGACTGAAAATTTCTTCCTTCTGCAGTCTTCTTCGTGATGTCCTGGAATTTTGCAAAAATTGCAATATCCTTTGCATCTTCCAAAATGTTTCCTTTTGCAAAAATTGCAAAATGGACTAGTGGTAGATAGCCCATTCCCTCTTTTCTTGAAATTGTTATGGTTACCCGGACGGAATTCTTGGGTAATCTTTTGGGCTACTTCCTTCCTTCTATTTTCTTCTGTTGTCCGTACTAGTTCGTCAGTCAGAGTATTGGCTAAATCTACCGCATCATCAATCGTGCGAGGTTTCGCAGCCTTGACGATATTACGGATTTCGCCAATCAATCCCCAAATATAACGAGAAATAAGTACCTGCTCTGGCGAAGCCAGGGTTGGTACTACTCGAGCATACTCGAAGAATGTTGAAGTATACCCTCGACAATCTACATCCACCATCCGGTGGGTTAGAAACTTATTTGTCATTTGTTCCTTTTCATACTCGGGACAGAATTTTCTTTCTACAAAGCTCTTAAATTCTTCCCAGTTCATAGCATACGCCATCCTTCTTCCTTTTGCTTGTAACACCGTATTCCACCATTCTAGCGCCCCTTCTTTGAAAAGGTTTGACGCGTACATGACCTGATCATCCTGAGTACATTTACTTATGGCAATTACTCCCTCGGTTTTCTCTAACCAACATAGTGCCGCAGTCGCTCCTTCATTGCCTGCAAACTCAATGGGTTTACAAGCAAGAAATTCTTTGAAAGTGCAACCAGGCGTTGCAGCTTTCATATTCTTAGGGAGCGGAGCTTGCCGTGGTTCATTATCATGATTAACATGATCATTGCCTCCATTTACACTATTACTGAAGTTATCTTCAGAAATACGTTTACTAGGAACGATTTGTTGTGGTTCAATTGGATTTTTAACAGCAGCAACGATTGCTGGAATAGCGTTGGCTATCCCTTGAGCAACTATTGCTGGAATAGCGTTGGCTATCCCTTGAGCAACAATATTTTCTATATCCTGCCTAGTCATATATTGATCCCCCGGTTGTTGCTCAGGTTGATTAACCTCATTAACTGGTTCATTATTCGCGTTTTCCATCTGATATCTAATTTATAGATAAATAATTAGTATAGAAGAAATAATCTAATGTCACAATTAATTGCACATAATCACGTAAACGAATATACAAACAAAATTGTAAATCTTCTAAAACTTTATTTGTTTTATAGATTATATCATGCCTCTATATACAACCGTTTTATCATTTATTTTACACATACTGATTTTACTATTACTATTACACAACCATAGTTCCATAAATCCCCTATCCTTTGTCAGTTGATTTTCTAGTAACGGCGTTCCCTTTTATCGTAATTCCAGGAGATCTGTCCCAAAATCTCTTGGATCCTATTCCCAGCATCCATTAATTCTTTATCAAAATGACGGAGTTCAGCCATATTCTTGTTACTCATTGGTGGATTTGGTAAAGGTTCTGGATCGAACTGAGGAAAAAGCTTATAGGGATTGTTTTGTAACTGTATTTCATTAGTCAACCATTCGTCTATTTGCGAGTGGATTGAAGGGTTTGGAATAGCTGGTTCTAAGTTCATTGGTAGTTGTGTTTCAAGAGAATGAATAAAAACATTTTCATTAATAGACTTAATAGTATTATAGCTTGTCAATATAAAATCTAGCTCTTCCTGAGATGGTAACCCCTCAATTTGTCTAGAGCTTTCCCCAATTTCCTTAGGCTTGGTTTTCTCGAGAGATAAAGCGTTGAATTCTATAGGTTCTTCTATGTCTGGTATATACCTATTGAAATCTCTGGAAACCTCTATTTTTACTGGATAGAGATTTAAATTCTGAAGGGCGTCATACAAGTCACTCATGCTGTTTAACAACATACACACAATTACTAAGTTAAAAATTATAACAAAATTTTATAGAAAAACTTTTAAATATTATTTCATACTGGGTAACTACCAAAACAACTGAAAATAAAAACACTCTAAGTTTTATTTATTTGTAAACTTATTTATTTACTGAATAAGGTTTCTAGACTGTAGATAATAAAGGTGTTAAAACTTAAATTATTTAAGGATTTGCAATTAATTGCTATATTGGCTAGCATATAAAGATCTGTACATACTGTACACAATTAGTCAGATAATAAAACACATAATCACAAAATAGCAATTAAAAATTAGGTATTTTCTAAATACTTAATTGGCTTAAATCAGTGGCTCGATCAGTGGCTCTGATACCACCTTTTTCTGTCACGGCCCCCGACCCGGTTTGACCCGTTTCAGGAGCCGCGGGACAGAAATCCCGTGGTATTTATTTAATTGAGTTAACAGCGGAAGTTTATCATCAGGATTTTTTTTTTTTAAAGCTGAAATATTTCCCGATTATTTTATTTCACAACGTGGTATAAAACCCCGGTAATTTACAATCATTTGATTTCACGAAGAAATCTTTTATTTTACAAAACATGTTTCTTTATTTTTATACTGAGCCACTTCTTTGAGCTTGTAGTGCTTCACGGCACTTTTCCTGGATCATAACAGATCACCTGAAACATGTTTGAAAAAGGTTTTGTCAGCGGGAAATACTGAGTGAATCATTCTATTTTGCATAATGATGCATAGTTATTAATTACAGCATAAGAGCGATTACAATGGCTTCTATCTTATTTTTATCTGGCGCTCTGTCACAATGGTGACGATGGTCATACCACTATTAGGTCAATGAACCCAAATAGTGATGATTATCCCTAGTAGGTCAATGAACCTAACAGTGATTATCCCGGGTAGGTCAATGAACCTAACTGGGAGAAAATTAGTAATGTGCACAATACCCCACTTGCCAGTGAATCAAGATATCCACGACTTAGTCCCTGTAATTATAACTTTTGAAAATAATTTGAGGTATTGTAAAATAGTTGATAAAAAGAGAATGACTCACATTGCAGATTTAATTTGAGCAGAGTTTAGCCTACTGATTAGCCTTTTTAACCTAAATTTAATAACAGGCACACAATTTTGGGTTAGTAATCAATACAGCATTTACGATAACTCACGAGATCAACCCTCACAACGAATGACAAAGTGCGATACTTAAACATCCATTGAATTAACAACGAATGACAAAGCATAAACCCTAATGTGGGCAGCACTTAAACATCCATTGAGTACATTGATCGATCGGACAATGAATCGTAATAGCGATTGAGTTAATACCCTGATTGCGGCGTCAATTAGTGATCCGTGTGTGTTAATTGTGATAAACAGAGCATAACTCCGTGTAATTTTCGATTTTATTCGTCGTTCAAGTGCCCAGAATCAAGTGCCAATGTTCTGCTATTTATACTCGATTTTGGACTAGCTTACGGACCGTAAGACTCCCAATGTTACGGACCGTAAGGATGCTTACGGACCGTAAGCCTCATAATGTTACGGTCCGTAAGGGACACCAAAGCACTATAGGGTTGCCACGCGTGGGAGTAGGCCTGCTGAGTCAGTGGTTTCGTAAATTTCAAATTTGACAACGTTTTATGTAGATAATCGTTGACTAGGGTTTACCCCCCCCCCCCCCTGAGTTTTAGGGGCCTTGATCCTGATTCTGATTGTTCTGAAAATTTTAGGGTTTGCGCAGAATCACTTGGGTGTCTCAATTATGGTTTCCTATTGGACAATTAAAATAATAATTAAGACATTTTGATACGAGTTGTTACAGCTGGTGAGCCCACTGCTCTTGGTGACCACAACATCACAACCACTGCTGTGCAACCCCCACCAAAAATCACCAAAAAGCCCCCCAAACCCTCAAAAAAGGACCTTCTGGAAGATGAGATCCCAGAAGTAACTCCAGTGACAACACAAAAGTAACCATCATCCACTGTTGCTACTTCCTCACAACAGTTGGAATGATCTCCACCACATGCCTCAACTCCTCCTGCTTCCTCACAAAAGGAACAGGTTGTAAGCACAGGGACACCTGTCTATGGTACATTACCCTCACTTGAGAGTATGTTCTATAGCCCTGCTCCCGGGGCAATTTCTCTTTCAACTCCAATCCCTACAACCACATTACCACGCACAATTTTACCTCTGTTTAAAGCATTGGATATGGATCAGACAGTAATCAGTTCTTCTCAACAACCCATCACTGAGAATATACTCCAACAAGTGACTGAGTCTGATGCCTCTACCTTTGCTAACCCATCAACAGTTGAGGAGGTTACACCCCTAGAGTTACATGTATCTCTTTGTGGTAGTTCAAGTGGAGCAGCTACTACATGTGTTGAATCCACTGATTTACACCTGGAAAGTAGTTTCATAAGTCAGACTCCCTTGAAGGCAATTTCTTCCTTGGGAACCAAGGTATCCACTGGTGTGTTCAAGCTAACAACTGGTGTGCTTACTAAGGTAACTACTGCGGAAGAAAGAAGTCCCCAGTACCAAGAAAAAGGGGCATTAGTGGATGAACCATTGGAGACTTCTCCTGCTCCAACTGCTAATACAACCACTGCTGGTGGGAAATCAAATGATCCCATTAAATTGGGTGATGGTTTAAAATATCAATATTTGACGGAGAGAGTTACCAATCTTGAAACATCTGTGGCAGATATCAAAAATGTGCTGCAACAGTTGTTATAATCCTCAAAGTCTCGATCCACTGCTTCATCATCTGCTACCACAACAAGTGAGCCATGGCTACTTCTACAACCTCTGTTTCATCAACAAAGAAAATATGCTGATCAACAACATGAAATTCAGCTACAAATGTTCAAAAATGTGATGGAATCAAGGTACAAGGATACTCAAGCTGACATTAAAGCCATCAAAGCTCATTTACTTCAAACCACTGGTACTTCTCCTCCTACTATTGCCTATGTAGAAAACCCTGCTGATGCTAAAAAGGGGGAGAAAGGAAACAAAGGAAAGGATGGTTTGTATCTGAAACCTGATCCAAAGGCTAAACTTGTTGTATAAATTCCAAAGCCAGATGGTACAAAGAAGGTTGATGTGACTCTCAATGCCTTTGCTGAACAAAAAGCAAATAGAAAAGAGAAAATGCAACGAAAGGGTTCTAAAAGATTTGAAAAAGAAAAGGAAGTTCTGATGGCAAAGGAAGAGCAGGGTACTTCAACAGCTGCTGATACATCAGTGGTTGATACATCACCTTCTGAAATTCCCAAAAGTTCCTCCCCTCAAACTACAAAGCAAACAGATGTTGAGACACCTATTATATCAATAGATGTTGATACATCAGTGGTTGATACATCACCTTCTGAAATCCCCAAAAGTTCCTCACCTCAAACCACAAAGCCAAGAGATGTTGAGACACTTGTTATATCAACAGCTGTTGATACATCAGTGGTTGATACATCACCTTCTGAAATCCCCAAAAGTTCCTCACCTCAAACTACAAAGCCAACAGATGTTGAGACACCTGTTATATCAACAGCTGTTGATACATCTGTGGTTGATACATCACCTTCTGAAATCCCCAAAAGTTCCTCTCCTCTAACCACAAAGCCAACATATGTTGAGACACCTGTTATATCAACAGTTGTTGATACATCAGTGATTGATATATCACCTTCTGAAATCCCCAAAAGTTCCTCACCTCAAACTACAAAGCCAACAGATGTCGAGACACATGTTATATCAACAGCTGTTGATACATCAGTGGTTTCAACAGTTGTTGTCACAACAGATGCTGTTGTCACTTTACCAACCACCACTCAATCCACAAATCCAACTCCAATTTCAACACCTCCAACCACACCAAAAATCAAAAGAAGGAGGATAACAAATGTCATACTTCAAGATGACACTGTAGCTTCTCCACTTCCAATATCTTCACAACCTTTGATCTTATCAACTGTACAAAAACCTACTTTAACTGCTTCAATTCTAACCCCTTCCCAAACTACTGACTTTGTTCCTTTGAGTGTGAAATTTCCTCTGGATCTTCTAGCAGTTAGGGAGGAGATCAAATCCTTCTATTCTGAAGATAATCCTGAAAAGAGGAATCTTCCATCTCTTCAAGGGTATCCTTTGCCAAAGAACATTCATGAATACCTTCAATTGAAAGCTAAACAAGCAGAGGATATCTCAAAAAGAGACACAAAAGGAAAATCTGATCAAGAAATACAGAGATATCTGCAATATCTGCTCAGCCAAGTCAGAACATTAGAGCAGTTTTCAAAAGATCTTTGTCAGCAGTTATCAGAAAGAGATGATGAAAGCCTACGGAATGATTACATTTAGCTCATCATACAAAACAAGAAATACAAGGCAGAAAAGTATCAATTCAAAGATTGAACCATAAGTGAGCTCAAGCAAGAAATTGCAAGAATACAAAAGATGCTTGAAGACTCAACAATAAAACCAACCCCACCAGTCTGGTCCAAGTATAAAAAGAATGTACCTGAAAGTTCTTTGAATTTGAAGAGAATGAAGGAAGAGCTTATAAATGCAAATTATGGCTCAAGGAATCAAATCTCAAGGTGGAAAGAGATTAAAGTGATAGAGACATACAAAAGATTGGAAGAAATAAGAAAGAAAGATCCCTCTGTTCCTAAAAAAGCCAGATTATCCAGCATCAGAGGTTTCAATCAAACAGCCCATACCAACTAAAAGATCTGCTAAACCGACTGTTCCATCTGTTGTTGTTTTGTATCAAACAAAGAGGCAAAAACAAATGGATGAAGAAGAACAGGCGCAACAAGAATCCGAATATTTTAAATTGGCCATCAAGCGGATGTTGGTAGAAAATCCTGACTCAGCAAAGCTACAAGAACTAGCCAGAGGTCTGAACAACCAAAGGTGAACCACTGCCCAACAACAATAGTAGTTCAGCATCAACAGCAGATATTGCATCGGTGTTTATGTTGATAGTGTTTGTATGTAACAATATTTATGCAGTAAAATACACTTTGAGCGTTTTTGACCCGTTTAATATATTATCCTTTTAGTGAATTTTCTTTTTGAGTTGTCCCATCTAAGATAAAACACACGATTAAATCATATGGTTAAATTGTTAAGGGTCTTCATGATTTAAGATGCTAAATGTGTGCCGTCTATTAGCTAATTTTTTTATTTATGTTAACAGTGTTTATATGTTAACAGATGTTGACCAAAAGTCAAACAGATGTTGACGAATAGTGAAACAGATGTTGACCTTAAGCAGATGTTTCGTTTAAGGCCAAATATTTGTTTAATGGCAAACATCTGTTTAAGGTTAAACATTTGTTTAAGGCCAAACATCTGTTTATGGCCAAACATCTGTTTATGGCCAAACATTTGTTTAAGGTCAAACATCTGTTTAAGTCCAAACCACTGATATAGAATGCCAAACATCTGTTTAAGCCCTAACATTTGTTTAAGTCTAAACAGATGTCTAAACATTTGTTCAAAACACTGTTCAATCTAACATGGGTTTCCATCCAACTGTTGACCAAAAGTCAAACAGATTTTCAAACTACTGATTGATTTATTCAAAATTTATGTTGAATACTAAATGAGATGTTGACCAAAACTCAAACTGGTGTTGACCAAAAGTCAAACAGATGTTGACGAAAAACTAAATGGAATTATCCGACCCGGTTACATGGGATATTTTTAAACTTTCTAACTTTTTAAAGATCTTCACAAAATCTCGGTTCCTTTCTCTCTCCACTTTTCTTTGTACACTTTCTCCAAGAAACTCTGTCATCTTTTTCGATTTCTTCCGATCTTCATAAATATCATCTTGGATAATAACAAAGGTATTGTTAAATAATCTGATTTGTTTTGTACTTTTTCATGTTTATTCTTTTAGTTTTGAATTCCATAGCCGATTATGGTTCTTGCTGTTTTAATGAAGAAGTTGTAATCGACGGTGGTGTATTTGAAAAGTTGAACTTATTTTGATTAGTAGTTGGTATACTGTTTTTAAGTTTTTGTTTGGTATAGACACAAGTCACTATCCTGTCTTTCTATACAATTTATTCAGCTGATGATCCTGCATGTCTATTTGTGGTATTTAATCGGAAAAGTAGGTTTTAAGTTTTAATTATATGATTTGCTATAAAAAATATATATATTTCGATATGATAAGAAATTACATGTATTCTCACATTTTCGATGTTGTCTATTGTTATTTTGATATATATTAGTTGTATCATCTTTTATTTAAACGTATTGCATACCTTAATGGATTGTATTCATTTAATGTTATTGATTTTGATTCTATATGATTGATACTGTTATAGTTTTATGTTAGAATGATTCTGGACTTGCTACGATGCTTCCCTTTGTTACTCGGACCTCTACTTTGACCTCTCCCCCTGCTCTCTGTGACCAAGACATCTGATTGTGAAGAGGAACCTTGTGATTTTCCTCTCATCTCTTCATTTAAAATACTGCCTTTAGCCAATTCCATAGTAATGATACCGTTAGCTTCAGAGTTAGACAATGATGTCCTAAAAGTCTCCCATGAGTCCGGTAAAGTACCAAGAAGCCATAAGCCATGTATCTCGTCTTCAAACTTAATACCCATTCCTGCAAGCTGATTAATAAGACCCTGAAACACATTCAAATGATCAGTGACAGGAGTTCCATCATTGTACTTCAAATTTATCAACTGTTTAATTAAGAACAGTTTATTGTTTCCGGTCTTCCGAGCATACAACTCCTCAAACTTGTTCCACAAAGTACGAGCGTGGGTCTTACCGCTAATATGGTTCAAAACATTATCATCAACCCATTGGCGAATATAACCACAAATCTTTATGTGCAATATATTCCACTCTTCATCTGTTTTATCACCCGGTTTGTCGGTATTAAAAACAGGCATATAATACTCCTTAACATAAAGGAGATCTTCCATTTTTCCTTTCCAAACATGATAATTAGAACCATTCAAATTCACAATCCTACTTGTATTAGCTTCTATCGTTCAATCAAGTTTCAACCCAATAATAAGAGCCAATGACTCTGATACCACTATGATGGGAAAAACGCGAAACCCGGTCACAAACGGTAAACACAAACGCAGAAGCAGACTTCGTTTGACCAAGATTTTTCCCAAACTTGAATGAACATGTGAGGATGCAAACAAATAGGGTATACCAACTACAATCTAAACAACCCGAAAACAATAACAAAAACACCAAATTTTAGCGTGGAAAACCTCTCAAGACGAGAGTAAAAACTACGGGACTACTAGAGCCGCTTCAAATCCACTATCACAAAATTAGAGCAATACAAATTCTTCCCTAGGTATACTAGAGGCATACAATAAACATCATACACTTGGAATCAACAACTTCAAGCATACGGAATCAAGAACAAAGACAAAAGAAAGAGATATAACCAAAATCTGCAGCAGTGAACAGAGGCTGTGAAACCAGACTTCCGGACGTGATTAACACAAACCCACCGTTGGATAAGGTCGCCCTGATGTTGTGAATATTGTATCCAAAAATCCGAACGATCCAACGGTTCAATCTCCAGGAAATAGACGACCTCTGCAGTTGGGTTAGTTGGTGACGGAAATGAGAAAAATGATTCTTCTTTCTTTTGTGCCAGACCTTTTGTGATGTCTCTTTTTTGCTAATTACTTCTGCTAATGCTTTACCCCTTCATATATATGTATATATATATATATATATATCACCAAAAAAGAACCTAATGGGCCTTAAAATTTGTTGGGCTTCCTCATGGGCCCAAAAACCCAACAATATGGTCAACAAATGAGGTCTAATGTGATAAAAATAAATAAATAAAAAATAAAAATCTCCTCTCTTATGCCAAGCTAGTTATGTTGCTATCAATGAGATCTGTGGTTAAAAAGCTATGAAGAGATTGCAATGAAGTGGTTATTGGGTTTTGGTATTGGATTTGAATTAGTGGATATCTGTGTAATGAGCCTTGTACTATTAGTTGGGCAAACATAAACCCATTATACAAACAATTTGCTATTAGTGCAATAACCAATATCCTTTTTGTGAAATCATACTCAAGCCAAACAAGTTGTGACTGTATTTATATACATGGTAAGCCTTATCGAGCCGGCTTACGAGCCGAGCCAGGCCTAGCTCGAGCTCGGCTCGTTTACAAATCGAGCCGAGCCAAGCTGATTCGTTTACAACCGAGCCAAATACGAGTCGATCTTTTTTCAAGCGAGCTGCGAACCACGAGTTTTTTTAACACCCCTATAGACGATATAAGGGTTGCAACATAACATATGGAAAATAATTTGACAAGTAGGAAGATCAAACCCAAAAACCAAATAATAAGAAAAACCCTTAAACATAGACAACTACAAGAATTGTATTACAAGAAAAAAAAACAAACCCCAAATCAGTAAATTCCAATTCATGTTTGTCCCACAACCAACAATGATCCAAGTTCCAATTCCAACCTACTATTTATAAGCATACTAAAAAGCGTATTGGTTAAATCCTTACTTTTGTCAATCTGTTCATCAGAACCTTGGAAGTCAACTATAAAAACCTTTGACTTACAATAGCGATGACATGCTCGGTTTCCAACCCAACGATCTCCTGACCATTTTCGGAGGACTAAAGCTAAGCCCGAACATCTCCTTAAGGGCCTGACCCTGTTCAGAGAACTTAATCAGTTTTGCAACTACTGAAGCGCTATCTTGCAAGTGGTTCGGATCCTCCGTGTTGGTCCACAGGCGGTGGATTAGCTGCAACCTCCTTCGTTTGGAGTTCGGGTTGACACCCCATTTTTGGTAAAGTTTCTTCTTTTCTTCTTCTGAAAAGCGTTTGTTCATCAGCCTGCTTAACATTGCTTTCTCCCTTCTTAGAGCTTTGATGCTGTTTATCACAAAGACACATGTTTGAAAGGAAACGGTTCATCAAATGTGATTGAAAGTCGTCCAAAGCGTATTTTCAGTGCGTAGACACATTAATCATTTTATTAAAAAAAACAATAATATTATTATATTATTGGAACTAAACTAATTTTGTAAATTGTATATCACAAAACTAAAAATGAACGAAAATCGAAAGGGTCGAATAGGGGAGGGTTATCTTGAGAACGCTAAATATTGCGAGAACCGTGAGAACGAATGAAAAAACCAATCATAACCAATTTTGTTAATACAACCCTCATTGTAATTAAAATACAACATCAAAAAAAGAATTTACAACATCAAATTATTCATTTCTCCTCTCAAAATCACTCTTATTAGATTTTTTACACATGTGTAAATATAACAAATTTACGCATGTGTAAATGGCAAACTTACACATGTGTAAATTTTCTTTATTTACAAATTCACGTAAATTTAAACGTGTAAATCAAATTTCAAACATTGTAATCGAATAATAATGATAAGTGTAAAAAAAATTGATTTTGAATTGTTTTTAACCAAGTTCCCGTGGTTTTTTCATTCGTTCTCATGGTTCTCGCAATATTTAGCGTTCTCATTTAAACCTTCCCTATATATATATATATATATAAAGAGAGAGAGAGAACCTGGATGCTGATGTGAGAGTATGGCCATCATGGAAAGCTGGATTTCCCTTTGAAAATGTTTCCTTAAGAAAAGAAAGTCTCCTAATCTCAACCTCCATGTAAATAGAATCCATAGGATCACCTCTAAACAACAAGAAAAAATACGTCCTGTGAATCAGAGAAACATTGCAAGCTTGCCAAAGTTCGACTATACATTTCTGCTGCCTTGCAAACTCTTGAGGCCAATCTGCAGGCGGCGAATCCATCATCGAATCTATTCCTATGCTTTTTACGCTTTTACCCAAGCCATCACCCTCTGCTCCTGAACCATTAACCTATAGCATCCACAAAATACATAAATAATCAACATCAACGAAATTCAGTTATTTGCAGTAATAAATAACCTACAAAAGTCGTTTCTAGAATTATAGAAAACCTAAAAATAGGCACAAGAACATGTTAGCCGGTCAAGTGGTCAACTCAACCCGACACATTATGTTTGAACTGTCCTAAAACTATATACCTGTTTTGATCCATTAACCAACCTGCTTGTTTTTTTTTTTTTTAAAGTTAGTGGGTCAACTCAACCGTTGACACATTTTGACCCACTTGCTTTTGATTTTTAGAAGTACGAAACCTAAAACAAAAATGAGTCTAAAGTACATTAACAAAGTCAACAGAGGTAGTAAAATATCAAACCTGGTCAAACTGAAGTTTGGCCATTTTCTTCAATCCCGCAACGAAAGTATCTACACTAGGAATATCTTCTTCGCCCGAGGTTTTGTTCTTAGCATCTTCCAACATAGTGCTTCCAAGGGACGACTGTGAATCACTTCTCAACAGTCCTCCACTGGCAGCACCACCGTACTCCTGCGGCGGAATATCCCATAGCTTCCGGCCTTCAGGCCTTCCTGAATATGTTGTTTCAAAATCATTAGGCGGTGTGTTCTCAAACGCCGGTGGTGAAGAACTAGTTACAAGATTTGCTCTACAACTCCTGCTTTTGGTGAGCTTATGATTCGTCGGATTCGATATTTGTGACTGCACTTCTTGTTCGTCACCGTCACCGTATGGTCGTGTAACTAGAGAGTTTATGGTGTTTTGCAAATCTTGGAAATTTTGCTCCAACGACCCGATATTAACCCGGTTTCTTAAGTGGCTTGTTTCGGTGGGGCCAGACACTGATTCAGATTCGCCATTGGAAATGGCGGTTTGATAGTTCGTGGACTCATCGGTTTCAACACAACGGACCTCTTTGCAAACGGTGTTAGACTCTTCTTCTTCGGTTCTTGTTCTAAACAAAGTTCTACTTGACGGTGAGGGAGAGTTGGAGTTTTCTTGGTGACGAGTTGTACCGGGTAATTTAGTGCTCGATGATCCGGACGAATATTCATCTGCACATGTGTTGCCTTGTCGTCCATCCTAGAAAGAAAATTGCAAAGCAAGATAATTTGAAACTTTTAGCACAAAATTATGAATAAATTATTTTTGTTCAATTTCAGTAAAAATAAGATCTACCCATTGTGTTGAAACTTGATCATTTCTGACAGCTTGTAGCAATTCCTGGATCCTAGATTCAGCAAGATCCCGTTGCTTGATAAGATCCCGGACCTCTTTCTCCAACTGCAAAAATAAAGTTTAGACCTGTTTGACTTGCAAAAGTGAAGAAGACAATTTCAACATAATTAACTACGAATCGGGCTTATTTTCGTTATCTCTAACGGGGCTAAAAAATATAAAAACTGAACTCAAATCCCTAAAGTTATAAATCTAGTAAATTTTTATGTATGGGTTGACTTGTAAAAGTAAAGAAGGCAATTTCAACACAATTAATTATGCATGGGTCGAATCCGGCTATTATTATCTCTAACAGGCAAAACAAAATAAAAAAGAACTCAAACTTGCCCTAAGTGTATATAAATCTTGTAATCACTTTTGAACCATTAAAACTGCAGGAGAATAATTCTTTGGGTCGAACTGGCCCGGTCCATACCAAAAAGTTAACTGTCTAGGCATGGTACCCAACCCGCACATCTATGAGAAAGTGAACCATACTTATGTAGGGGTCAAACCAGGCTATTTTCATTAACGGGTCAAACAGATATATAAAAATAAGTCAAATGAAAACACGTCAAAATTGCCCAAAGTGTGTAATTTTTGTAATGACTTTTGACCAACTAATGATGCATGAAAAAATAGGACAAAAAGTGTTTCGGGTCGACCTTGCCCGGCCCATACCAAAAAGTGAACCATACCTTCTCGATCTGCTGATCTTTCTTCTTGAGTAGTGCGGAATAATCTGGCGGTGCGGGGGTTCTTAGCTCGTTTTCCAATCGAGCCAATTCTTTTTGTAAATGCTTAACCAAGGCCTTATCAGACATCACGACATTAACTTGTGCATTTGTGGTTACTTCTTTTGCACAACTTGCAAATAAAAGGGTATTTTTAGATTGCTCAACGTGCTCTCGAGCTGGACTCAAGGTGCAAATAATGGCGGTTCGTGCATTTCCTCCCAAACACGGCTGCAATATGCGTGTCAGCTTTGAGTCACGGTAGTTCACGTGCCCATGTTTGCCCTTGCTGCATTTTTCATCGGTGTTCTTAGTTATTGTTGCAATTTTAATGCCCCAATGGGAGTGTTTTTATATATCATATATAAAATTATGGAAGTTGTGACAAATAGTCAAACCTTAGCTTCCGAATGACAGTGGAAAGTGTCAATAAGCTACGATTTATGTGGCAACCTTCTTTTAATCTTTGCCCAACAGATAATGCCTGAGCTGCACGCTCACTTCCAGCAAGATCAACAAAGTTCTGCAGATTATAGCTCAGTCATATTAAAAATAATAATAATAATAATAATAACATAAAAACTCCACAATATCGATTTTTTTTATATTTTATTTTTAATGTGAAATTCTTAGCTAATAAATAGTCAAGATACATACCACACTAGCCGTAAGTTTTGTAGACTTATCCTTCCCTATGAACTCATTAGCTGAACTCTCAATCGTCTGCAAAACACCAAATTGACCATGGGATAAGTTCAAAATGCATTGTATAGAATGTACATACATGTGTGAGTGTGTATGTCATACGATGATTAATATGAAAATCATATAGAATAATAGCATACCAGCCTTAAAATTTGGTGAGATCTTGAACTTGTTTCATTGAGGGATGTCTCTCCCACTTTTCTTTGAGCTGCAAGTAAAAAAAGCAAAGAACGTATAAGGTTAAATTAGCACATTAGCAAAGACGATAATTATCCTGAAAATGCGTCACCTTCGCATACGGACAAAAGCTGTTTAAGATGGCCCCAATCCCTTAGAGTTTCCTCTGTAAGTTTCTCGATAATTGTCCCTTTCTGAGATAAATTAAAAACATTAGTAAATAGTGTGTATCAACTGAGACATAAAACATTAAATGCAAGTTAATGGGCATGAAACCACCTCCGGATCATCCAAAACCCTAAGTGGAATATTGTCTGTGCTTAAAAGGTCTCTTATGGCTTCATTATAGATTTCAATAGCCGAAAATTTCAAAACAAACGCCCTTTCTTCATGCTAAAGACGAAAAAGAAACCATTACTTCAATAAACATCCAACAAACTAGTGGAATTTAAATATAGAAGACGTAAAAAGTTTTGTACTTTTTGCATATAGGCGTATATATCTGCCACGGTGTACTCTGTTATCCCGGTCATTGTGTATGTCTTCCCACTACTTGTTTGCCCGTATGCAAAAATGCTTGCTAAGAATTGAGAAGGATTCATTAGTCAAAGTTAAAAGTCAAAGTCTTGTCAATGTCAACAGCTTGCCTTCCAGCTTATGATGGGACTTACAGTTTATGCCACTAACAACCGAAAGTGCAATCCCTTTAGCTCCTTCATCATAAACTTGCCTAGTTGTTGCATCACCACTAAATACTCTGTCTGTTACCAAATAAGAATGCATAAAATGATAATTAAGACGAAAGGAAAAAAAAATTATTCATGATAATACTTAATACTACAATTTTAAAATCAAACATGCATTGCAGCTATTTTATCTTTATATTTTTTATCAGACAAGCCGTCGTTAATTGCTCTACAATTGTCTAACAAACTTTAGCTCCTAAAATGTCACAATTGACCAAGATCTTCATAATACACCTAGAGAGTGTTTATGAGTTCTAATGAGCAATTAATGGAACAAGGGATCATACTTTTTTGGGTTGGGGCATAGGCCGGTACATTTATAAATAAAAACAAACCAAGCAGACCCCCCCCCCCCCCCCACACACACACACACACGTGATCCCAGAACGGCAGAATATGAAACAATCAAACAAAAGTCTAGGGGCCATTTTTGTGATTAATACAAGTACATTTACAGTTTACAAAATAACAACAATTAATGATAGATTATGAAACTAGTTACCAACATATTGCCTGATAACTCGATTTACAAAACCAACCATGAATTTACCGAACGTCATATTGCAAGATCACAAACAAAATATATATTTAAAACTTATTATTGTAGTGAATGTCAATAACCAGAAAGAGTAAGAATATACACCTAATGATTCGATCACATGAAGAGAACCATGGATCTACTAACCGTCTTATTGCAATACTTGCAAGATCACAAACCAATTACACTCAAATTTTATATCATATCAAATGGCCTTTCACTTTTACCAAGTGCCCTAAAGAAAGATAAAAAGTAGTTAAAAGAATATACAGACACATTAACCAAAAGATAAAGAAAATCCACTTGCAACCAGGGGCGGATCTACCTTGATGTAAGGGGTAGCCTCCGCTACCGCTTGGCCGGAAATTTTTTGACGTTTTTAGTGTAAATTTTGGAAAAATTTGACGTTTTTTCGATTTCGTTACCGCTTATTTATAAAACGTTCCCGCTTGGTCGGAATCCTAGATCCGCCACTGCTTGCAACCCTAAACTAAGATCAGAATCTGACCATTAATGTATAAATTAAATAAGAGAAAGTAAGAAAATCCAATTAATGTTTACTAATTTGCAAGACCATAAACCAACTGGCCTTCAAAACTTATATCATATCAAGTGGCATTTCATTAAATCAAGAACACTATAAAAATATAAAAAAGAAGAGAAGTTTAGAATAGAATATTAGAATAAATTACCCGAAAAAAAAAAAAAAAATTCACTTAGTTAGCACCGTAACATCGAATCAAAAACTTAACGCACTAATGCATAAATCAATGGTGAAGTAAAGAGCAAGAAAAATCACTTAATGCTCCAAGACAAAATGTTAAATACGCGAAAAAAATGCTTATTAAGGAATAACCGAGAAAATAAAAATTAAAACAATAAAATAAGATCAGAACTTGAACACTAGTAATGAATAAATTAAGTGAAAAAATAAAATCCATTTAATGATTCAAGCTACCATGAACCTAATTGATAGATCAAACCCAATTGAAGTCAAAACCTCATATCAAATAGCATCTAACTTTTCACCAAGAACCTTAGAAAAAGATCAAATTACACGAACATCCGAAAAAAGTAACCGAAAAACAAAGAAATTTGACTTACCAAATGAATAAGCAGTAGGGAACATAGATCTTTCCTGCAAACTATTCCTAAACAAAACAGTAGTATCATTGATGCATTCCCAATCTGAAACATCATTTCTTGCAATCTCTTTCTCATTCAAAGGCCTCAACCTCACCAACACAAGAATCTTCTCCTCTCTTCCATTTCCAACACCTTCCATTTTCTCCCAATTCATTAACTCTTCCCCACCAATTGCTCCCATTTTTCTCAAAATTTCAACCTAAAATCAAACACCCATGTACCATTTTCCCCTAAAAGCCCCCACAAATCAACAAAAAACAGTTAAGATGTTAAAACTTAAAACCAGAGTGGTTGTTGCTTCTTTGCCTAAAGGGGATAAAGCACCAACACCCAGTCCCACATGTCATCAAAGAAACAATTTATCTGCACAAAACAGAGCACAAAAAGCTAGTTTTTATAACCTTTTTTAAACATAATAATATATAAAAAAAACAATTAAACAAGACTCAAAGATCCAAACTTTAAAAAGGAGATTTTTTAGAGCATAATCATGGGTTTGTTGGGTGATTAAGAACTTTGCTTAATCTTTATTCTCAAGCTTGAAACAAACAAAATAAAATATAAAATAAAAAACCCTAAATTTTTTAATTTTTTCAACACCACACAACACAGATCCTAAAGAGGACCCTACTATGCTTGAAAACTAAGTAACTCATTTTCTTCGTTTCTTTAATAAGCATTCTTTAAAAGAAAGATGAAAGCTTGGAATTTTCAGAAATGGTGGGTCCCATACACAAAGTGGTAACTTACCTTCTTGATCTGTTTTCCCAATTAACCTGCTTTCTTCAGATTAAACTGTAGTTCATCAAAAATAAAAAATTAAAACCCACAAAAATTAAACGCTAAAAATCAAATATTTAGTTCAAATTTACCAAGAAATTCGGTATCTGTTTTTAAAAATCAATTTTTTTTATAAATCAAAATTCAAAAAATTAAACGCTAAAAATCAAATTTTTAGTTCAATTTTTTTTTATAAATCGAGAATAAAAAACTAAAAATACCCCCCACGATCTCCGTGAATTCATAAACACAAATCGCACAGAACCACTTGCTCTGCATTTACCTTCTCAGCAGCAACCGCTCTCTCTCTCTCTCTCTCTCTCTCTCTCTCTCTCCCCTCTCTTTCTCTCTCTCGAAGAAGCTTAATCTTGATCAGATAACTTATATTTCATCTGGGTTTTGCAGCAAAATAATTTATTATTCATTAATTAAAGGTTTTACTGGTCTTTGCTTATTCCAGAAGTGAAATTTCTAAAGCCAGAGTTAGGTACAATTTTTAATGCGTGATGTACTGTTAGTGATGAAGTAATTGTCTGGGTTAAAAGTTTTTTTGTCTGGAAAAAGTATTTACCTTTGCTTAACGTCTACTTTTTTTTGCGTTATTTTTTTAATTTTCGAGTCACGTGCGTTATTTTTTTAATTTTCGAGTCACGTGACTGGCAGAATTTCGGTGAGTTTAATAAGGGCATGTCTATTCACACACCCATGTGGTCTATCCACACACCCCCCAGTGTCAAGCTGTGGTCAGAGCGCGGCGTTTTGGTCCGGTTAACCAGACAAAGATTGACGGGTGTCTGACAGGTCTGTTGACCGGACCAAAACGCCGAGCTTTGGCCGCGTTCTGGTCCTGTCAACCAAACAAAAGCCTGACACCCGGTCAGTCTTTTGGCTGGTTTACAGGACCAGAACGCGGCCAAAGCTCGACGTTTTGGTCAGGTCAACAGACCCGTCAGACACCCGTCAGTCTTTTGTCTGGTTGACCGGACCAAAACGCTGCGCTCTGGCCACAGCTCGACACTGGGGGGTGTGTAAATAGACAAAAAAGTAGGTGGGTGTGTGTGAATAGCAAGACCCAATAAGGGCATGTAATGTGTGTGTGCAGCACACCGTTAGAAGATTTTTCAATGCACGAGATTTCTCCGGTAGTTGGGTCCACGTACAAGTGTTTAATGCATAATATTACCACGCGGTGATATGTTATGGGTCAATTATAGTTACGTATGCCACATGGGGCGGGCATCGGGCAATCAACAAATTGATGTTCAAAACAAGCTGAAACTGAAGATGGGCTGTGGTAATAACACTTATTTTTGGCTGGATAAGTGGATTGGGGATACCACTCTACGGGCACGGTTCCCTAATCTCTTTGCTTTGGAGTCGGATAAACACTGCAGCGTGCAACAAAGATATAACCTCATAAACGGTAACATTGCTTGGGTCTGGGGCAGCACAAACAATTTAGGAGATCCCGGGGTAATTTCGGAATGGAGTGACTGTAAACGGCTGCTAGACAGTCAAAATATTGGGACAAACTCCGATGTATGGCTGTGGTATTCGGGCGACGCAGCTGCATTATATCAGGTGGGAGACATGCGAGACGAGTTGGACAAAATGCAAGTGATTCCAGAAACTAAGGCGTTAAAATGGTTAAGTTGGATCCCAAAGAAAGTCAACTGCTTTATGTGGCGGGTCGTTCTAAACCGAATACCAACAAGGGAGGCGCTTGCAAGACGAAATGTTACATTACCAACAGTGTTATGTGTTCTATGCAATCTGGTACAGGAATCCGCAGACCACCTACTTGTGACGTGTCAATATGCGCAACAGATATGGGTGGCGATATCATTATGGACTAAAATACCCCTACCTAGGTACCTACTTAGCGTGGTGGAACTTCTTGAATTCGCGCAAAATCTGCAGCTTTTGGATAATAAAAAGAATGCGCTTTACACGATTATAGCAACCGTGTGTTGGTTGTTATGGAGGACGCGTAATGATTTGATTTTTAACAGCAGGCCCAAACAAATACGAAAGTTAATAGGAGAGATCAAGGCACTATCATTCATTTGGATTAACTCAAGAGCAAAGAAACTGCAGCTGGAATGGAAGACCTGGTGCAATTTTAAGGTGGCATGGTGACAAATATTGCTGCACTTTTTTGTGTTTGGCTGCATTGTTTTTGACATAGCTCTGCATGTACCTTTCATGTTTTTTTTCCTTTACTGTTCTGTACCACTTGAGCAACTTGCTTGAGTAATGTTTCTAATAAATCGCCCTCTTTCAAAAAAAAAAAAAGTTACGTATGCATAAGTGGTTGTAACTTTAGTTTTCAAACTTTTATTTAAACTTCGAGAGTTAAATGTAATTTTAGTCCTTATGGTTTGGTTTATTTTGTCAGTTTAATCTAAAGGTTTCATTTTTCGTCTGTGGGTTTATAAAGGTTTCACCGTTGCTATTTTAGTCCACTGGGTTAACTTCATCCATTTTTTCTGTTAATGAAAAAGGCAATTCGGTCAACTTGGATGGAATTTTGTTAACTAGAAATAAACATCATTGATAACAGTGCAAAAAAGGTAACAAATTTTGAGAAATATAGCGATGTACCTGAAAAAAACAGTAAGATATGCCAAGTTATGCTTTTAAAACACAATATAAACCACCTAATATTTTTTTAACTCAAATTTAGTTTAGTTTTTTTGTAGAGGAATGCTTTGGCAGATTACCTTAAATTAGTTAATCATTCAAAGGCAGATGATATAAAGAACATAGAGCCTAAAAGATTGGAGATGAAATGGAGAACTCAGGATAACTACGTCGACTGTGGTATATTCTGTATGTGTTATATGGAAAGTTATGAGGGTGAAAGTGTGGAAAAATGGGATTGTGGATTTCACGAGGAATATGAAAAGCCAGCAAATATCAAGAAGCCTAAAAACAAAAAACCAGTGAGCAAACAGACAACACAACTTGAGGATTTAAGACATAAGTAAATCAAAAAAGATACTATTGCACAATCTCAACGAATCCAAAGATTTTATTATTGAAGATTTAAAGAAGTATTGCAGCCTCAGTGCACAACTTAAAAAAACTCTTTATGACACTAGTTTAGAGAGGATTCAAAATAGGCTTGATGATGCTAGTTTATGAATATATGTTGTTTAAAAACAAGTACTTAGAATTGAAATACTAGTTATGATAAAACGCAATATTTTGTCTTTATACTTGTTTGGCTTATACTTTGTTATTAAAAAATGCAATACAATGTCTTTGGTAGTTATTCATGTTCTATCATATAACGCAATGCATCTCTACAGGATTATTATTTATAAAAATGTTACTTTTAAGGAAATATTTATTATATATGTTGTTTAAAAACAAGTAGGTAAAATTGAAATTGTAGTTATGCTAAAACGCAATATTTTGTCTTTTATACTTGTTTGTCTTATAGTTTGTTATTATAAAACGCAATACAATGTCTTTGGTAATTATTCATGTCCTATCCATATAGCAATGCATCTCTACATGATTATTATTTATAGATATGTTACCTTTTGATGGAAACTAGTATGAAGCCGCCCGCGTTGCGGCGGGGCCCGTAAACCGTGCCAAGTAGTACTAATATATGCTACACCACTACCAGCGACCAACAACACCAGAAAAGTTTGTAAAAAAATAGCACGAAACGAAAAGCAAACGTAAAATCGTTGAACCACGCATACTCATTGTGGCGTTTTAATGCTAAGAAATTAGACCGAAGCTTAAAACGTAGAATAGAATAACTAAGTCAATCTAGGACCCGCGGGTTGCGACGAACCTGTCAAACAGAGAAAAAGAGACGCGTTGCGGCGGATCTTTGAAACAGGAAAAAATAGAAAAAAATGTTGAACCTCACACGCACGTTGCGGTGTAAAAATAGAAAAGAATAACTAAGTTGATTTAAGACCACGCACGTTGCCATGAACCTGCCAAACAGGGGAAAATAGACGCGTTGTGACGGACCTGTCAAACGGGAAAAAAATAGACGAAAAACGTTGAACCTCACATGCATGTTGCGGTGTAAGACCACGTAAAAATGTGTCCAATTGTGGGAAGCCACGTGTCCTAAACCCTAATCATGTAAAGGATTGAATGTGAAGGACTAAAATTGACAAACGATGAAACTATGTGTCTGGAGGGACTAAAAGTGTCAACATGCCAAACTTGTGCCTCTGAATGAACATACGTGAAGAATATATTCTTAAATGAGGGATTAATTGGATATAAGAAACCGTTCATGAAAATAATCAGAAGATTATAAATTACAAGGGTTAAACGTGTCAACATGTTAATTCTTACCTCTGAGTGACCTTTTATCGAACCCGAGGCTTCGAAATATTCAATTATACTCTCAAGAATAAATGGTATAAATTTCACGTGGTTTCGAGATCGTTAAGCAAGTTTTCAAGACTTTTGGTGAAAAGTGTCAATATGATGAAACTTGTGTTTATAGTGATATTTAACGAAACCGAACCTAACGGAGTTTGATTATACTTCCTTGAGCATCTACAAATTAACTACAAGGGCCTTTATTGCCAAAAATAAGGTTGTCTAAGGTTTTAAATAGACAGGGACTGAATCTGCCAAGTTTCAAAATGTTTTAACCTGTTTTGCCGGTCATCGCGGCCCGCGTAGACTCTTATTGAGTCTTACGCGGCCACCTAAAAACGCCCAGCGAAGAAAAAATGGGACAGATGCAAGTTTCAGCTGCAGAACCGACTTAACCTCATTCAAATCGATACCGGGGGCTGTTGGACGGATTTATATTACCACTAGGACACCTGGAGTGATCCTAGATGCATCCAAAACAGCTGTAAACATCTAAATGCATGACAAATTGCTATATACGACACTTTAGTTCTTTGTTCATTTGCACTTTCATTTGCAACAACATTCAAAACTCACCTCTGGAGCTAGCAAGCATTAGGAGAAGATTGTCAAGTGTAGAAAAGATAGCAAGGACCTTAAGTAAGAGTTTTAATCCCTGCTTAGTCCTTTTAATTAGCTTAAAAACCGAAAAGTCAAACATATCGTAATTAAGCTTTGACTTTCGGTTTAATCATAAATGGTCCAGCCACTGACCGAAATGAAAGTGGTTATGGAACCATATTAAGGTAGGTGATTAACCCTTAAAAGGGCACCTCCTAATTATTTCGTTTGACTAGTTAATTGTCGGGTGAAACTAGTTAGTCAAAAAAGTCAAACTGGACAGAAAGTTTAAAATGATTTAAACTAATAAAACAAAGGGTCTAAATTATATTTTAACATTCTAATGACTTTGTAATTAGTATTAGAACATGTTTGATCAGGTCAACCCGACAATTATCAGTCTAAGGTCAGTTTATACCCGAAAGTCGCAAAAGCTTGACTTTTGCTTTAACTTTCAGTTCTGACCCATTTAAGCCTAATTCTCCCATGTTTTAAGCTTCCATTAGGACCACATTATTCAGTAGTATAACCCCCTGGAGTTATATTGCTTGGTCCTTAATAGTTTGAATTATATGCTCTTGTTTGTTAATATGCTTATAAATGACGTAAATGCCCTTTTGACACATAATTGAGATTTTTAGAAACGTGAGAGGACAAAAACCTTTGCTACTGATATATAAGGTTGTCCCGAAAATTTGACATCAGTTCTTAGTCTCAAACAGAAGTTATGCTCGATATCCTAATTAGAAGCTTTTTATTAATTAAATTGCGATATCTTGCATAAGACATGTTTAAACTTGGATTTTGAACCAAAACTCATTACCTACTGTTAAGATATTATTTTTAAGGAATGTTAAGATTTTTGGTCAGATTATAATCTGTTTAAATCATAGAGTTCTTGTGTAATTCGGTAAATGATGTTAATACCCTTTTTATGCATAAAATGAGATTAACAAATGATTTGAATGCCAAACCTTTTCCTACTGATTTTATAAATTAAATAAATTATTTTGAACATTTAAAACTGATCATAATCTCAGAATTACATTAACATCTTGATTATCGTCAATTAGCGAGTTTTACATTAATAAGGTGCATAATATGGTTTAAAACCATATTTAACACCTAAGACTTGTTACCTACTGACTTTTTAAACAAATTTAAATATTATTACAGTAGGTATAAGTTGTGAACTCAGATTTCCAAAAATATCCTTGAAAGCATATGTGAAATGACCAAAATGCCCTTTCGGGGCATAGTTTGGCCATGAATGGTAAACCTCACATATATGTAGTATCTTACTGATGTAATGAGATAAAATAAATATTTTTACTGATTACCAAAGGCCAGAACTTCAGTTTGTTATAAAATCTCTTTTATAATTATTAAAATGACCAAAATGCCCTTACGGGACTTAAATTGGTTTTAATTACTTTTTGGGCATATATGTTAACATCCTACTGATGTATTAACATATTTTAAGCATAATAAAATTTAAGACCTGTATATAATTCATTTGGTTACCCGTTACGAGTTTATGCGTTCGGATCGGTTTATGTGACTAGTTTACGTAAAATAGCCGAAACAGGTTTAACCTTATCACTAAAATCCTCAAATTCCAGAATGTGTTTAGTTTACCCATATTATACAAGTATCCAAGCTTGTCGGGTCTAAACCACATTCTATCCCGGTCTCCGCTTAATCTAGAATTTAGAACCGTAAAGTTTCTTTCTAGCTAGCCGGTCTAAGTCATTGACTTAACTAAAGACCCGTTAGCATCCTAATAGGTTATTAAACCTTCTATACAGATTAAGTAGCATCCGTAGAAGGTATCATCATAAAGCTTTAGGATTTTACGGCTGAGTTACTTTTCACATTTAGCTCAGGTAAATACTTTTAACTTATTTTCCCTTATACGGGCTTGGGATATGGTATTATAATAATACCACTTGGTCGTGTATGAAATCATTTAATCGGATTGTGATTAATAAATTTACATAACCCGTTTTAATCTGTCTTGTTTGATAACATAAGCATTGGGGGTTAATACGACCGTGTCCTGGATATCCTCGGCTCATTTCATTTGAAAATGGCCACGACCTATGCACAGGGTGTAGGCATACACCTGACAGATGCAAATGCTAAAATATAAACCCACGCGTTGGGGATAACTCCTTTGTGGGTTCTATAAGTGGTGAGTCGGTTAATCAAGACCGGCTTCCAACCGGCCCCAATTGTATGACAAACATATAAATCTGTATACAAGATTATCTTAAATAATAGTCCCAAGTTATAAAGGATTTGTGCCTTGTGCACTTAAATCAAATTTCTTAAATATTTTCAAATGAGTCAGTTAATTGTATTTACCAGTGTAAACTGACGTATTTTCTAAAGATTGATTGACAGGTACTTCTCGTAAATAGGTTGGAGCTACTAGGTGTCATATAAGAGGATCTTGCAAATCCCTAGATACCTGGAGTCTGTTATTTTCCGTTTCTTGTATTTTATTTATGATCCGCCTGTGGATCTTATTACAATCCAGTCTGTATATTCTTTCGTTCGAACACTCAGACATTTTGGTTTGTAATAGTTTATTTACCAAGCCTTCCGCTGTGCTATTATATTGTGTGTATTGACAATGATGATATCAACTACGTCACGATACTCCCTGCCGGGCCCACCGGTAATATGTGGTATAGGGGTGTGACAGGTTGGTATCAGAGCCAACATTGAGTGAATTAAATACTAACCTTTTGTGTTTAATCTCAATGACAAAATAAGCACATTCCTTAGACTTCCGAGTCTAGGCTAATGACCTAGGATTTATTCTTAACTTTTCTTTTATTGTTTATGTTATATTTACTTGTTTTGACAGGTTTTACCAATAATGCCGCCACGTGTACGAGGCAAAGGAAAGGGACCAATGAGAGGAGGGCCATCAGGCCATGCGGGACCCTCCCATAGGCGTACTCCGTCAGCGACTTTCTCTACTTCCGACTCTCGGGACCATTGGAGTCATAATTTCGAACCGGCGAGGCATTCTGTTTCGCTAGGATCCTCACCTTCAGATCCTCCATACTTTGGGCTACCCATTCCTGACGAGCCCCAACAATCCCATCACTCTTAGGAATCACACCATTCTCACCATTCACACCAATCTTACCACTCTTTACACTCCCATTCTTTTCATAACTCCGATTCCATCTATTCCCCAGCTTAGTTCAATCCCAACGATTATATCAACAACCTTCTGGGATTCAATCCCTTAGGACCCGAAGATCACTTCTCCCAGGAGATGGAAATGGATGACGACCCCGATCCAGAGCTGCAAACCGGAACACTTGTAACACCCCGAAAACGGGTTTGGTAATCAAACTCCGTTAATACTAAAAGATGGGTAAAGTACCGTTAGTAATAAAAATAACCCGGTAAATATTTGGAATTAAATAAGAAATCCTAATATTAAATACAAGCGAAGCAAAGTTTTAAGGAATTGAGTTTATAAGAGCCCGAGTTAACGGGACTTAAAATAAACTGGATTATAACTCCCGGGAACCACCAAGTAACTAGGAATATTAACCTAGTTAGTTAATGTCTTGACATAATAGAACAAATGTGGTTAAGATACCCTTTAAATAACTTGTGTAAAGTGGAGGGACTAGACATGGGCAAATGAATTAAAGTTTCAATTAAATCAAAATATTAAACACAAAACACACACATATACGTGGTGTGTTCTGCGATTTCAACCAGACCAAGGAGGAGGTCTCCAGCTTCAACCCTAAAACACAGAAATTCATCAAATTGAAGGGGCAAATCAAGCCCGAATCGAAATCCAAGCATAGATTAATGATCCCCATTGCAAGGAGATCATAAGGTATGTAAAATTTGACAAAAATTCTCTACTTGAAATTCTCATGAATTTAGAGAACTTGAAATCTGATGATGCATGTATGAATTGTAGATGAATTAGGAACATTAAAATGTCTAGGAGTAAACCCTAGACAAGTACATGTTGAAATTATGCTAATTCTAGTGAAATCCATGGTCACCATTGTAGGTGACTAGTGGGTTATGTAGAACTTGTTAAACAATAGGAAATTTGGGGTTGTTCTAGTGTAATTTGACATATGTAAAGTTATTTCAGAATTGTAAAGGCAAATAATTGTGTTAGATAGTTGATTGATGAAAATTCGGGTTATATGACAAGTTATGAGCTTGCTAATGAATTATGTGAAATTATGCACATTAGGTGTTTGTTAAAATGCCTAAATGAGAACTAAAGTATTGAAATTTAGAGTGAAAACACGTACTCGAATGATATGGCAATTACGCGTGATATGAAGTGATAAAAGTTCTAAATACTATGTTGATTTAGACTTAATGTTGTAAACCATGCGATTGAAAGTAGTTAACTTTAGATAAGTTAAGTGAACTAATCATGAAGTCGAATAGTAGCTTCGGCATAGGAAATAAGTGAGGTAGAATAGTCGTGATTTTATGACTAATTTAACCGCCTTGTAAATGATTGACAATAGTTTGATGCTTAAACGAGCTAGGTGGAGGCGTGGGAAAGAAGTGGTCAAATAAATCAAGTACAAGAAGGGAAACGTAATTTGGATGTGAGGTAAGTAAAGCTTACGCCCCTTTCATTATTTACAAATTATATGATTGCAAGTATAGTATATGAATGCTACTAAGTGGTTGGCATGGGATGTTCCGACACGATTCAATGAGAGTCGGAACGAGGGGAAAATGGTAAGAAATCATAAGTTATGGACAAAGGGGAAAATGGTAAATTAGTCATGTAATGACGAATAAACAAAAACGGTTTTAAGTAAAACGAGTTCAAGGAAAACCGGGATAGGTTTAAAGGGGATGAAATGGTACTTAAATACCATCTCATACGGACAAATGGTCAATTAGACTAAATAGGTCAATTGGTGTGGGTAACGCCATTTGACAATAACATTTGACAATCGCTTGTTGAGTTTTGTAATCACAGGAAATAACATAAGCTTGCGTTGCTTTAACTATAAAGATTTAAAGCAAAAGTTAAGTAAACGGGTCAATACTTTGACCCGAGCCAGGTACGTATAACTAAGCCTTTTGGTTAAACATACAATTTTGGTCAAAATATTTAGCAAAAGTCCTTCGTCGTAAAGTGAGGGACTAAAGTTGACCAAAACACCCTTGAAGGGTATTTTGGGCAAACGACTCATAGGGGTCGTTTAGGAACTTGCATAAAGATTATGGAATCATTAGGCATGAATAAAGGTCATAGGAATGCACATTCGCGGGTCAAATGCTCAAAAATGGTCATTTGCGTAAAATGACCAACCGATGGGTAAAATTGGGAAAAAGTGATTCATTATGATAAATCCACCACAAAATAGTTGTGGTGGAATATTTGTAGTTAATTAGATATGGAACTTTTGTAGCTACAAAAGAAAGGCACAAGTTCTAGACTAAAATGCATAAATACCCATAACGGGTCAAAATATGCATTTAAGCGTAAACGGGATTTTATTACTTAAGAAACCCGTGATTTGAGATTAATATAATAGGAGTTACTGAAATAATGAATTTCATGAGTTTAACGATCAAATAAACTTGTTGGTGTGATAAAATTATGAACGGGTCAATATTTGGTAAAAAGGGTAGTAAGCCGAAGACTTAAAAGTCTGAAATTATGTTAATTCGGATGTCGGATTTTAACTCCATAAGATGGAGAATTAAATTACGGACGCGTAGGAAAAAGAATCGGGTAAAACGGATTAAAAACGAGAGAGTTATGCTCGTTTCCGTGAAATCGGATGATGCTGGGAATGTACAGCAGCTGTTAAGCAACAGGCTGTGAAAACAGGGGCTAGGCGTCACGCGACGGCCCTAGGCGTCACGCGAGCCCCCCTGTTCCGAAAACAAAATTATTTTGTTGTTGTTTGACCCATGTAACTTGTTTATACTGATTATTTAACTATCAAAACTAACTTTTAGGTTGGTTTTGATCATAGGTGATCGCCAAGAGTGCCCGGATGAAGATCAAGCTCGATAAGGAACCGAACACGATAAAGTACAAGCTTCCGCGCGACGTTTCGTCGTATCTTTTAAACGACGAACTTATTTATATTATGTTGAAAACTTTTAAGTTGTAAAACTTTTAGATTACTCGTATTTTCTAAGGATACTTAATCGTAATTACGTGTTTATTTTCGTTATTTATACGAAAACCTTTAAAATAATAACAAGGGTGTTACAAGTTGGTAATCAGAGCCCAAGGTTGTTGACAAATGTGTTCGGTTCGAGGCTTGATCGCAAATCCGGTAAGTACAGGTATATTAATGGTTTGGTATGAGTCAAAATGTTGTCATAGGGTTATCGTGTGATACACGTTACCTCAATTAAATGATAAATATAGTTGACGAAAATGCGCACGTTGACGCGTATAGTAGAAAAGCCTTGTATTATAATAAGGGCGATTATTGAAGTTGATATCACTAACTCTTGTAAATGTTTTAATTGAAAGACACTCGCACCTGAAGATAGCGAGAGTTTAACAAATTGCGGATTTGACGGAGGAACGGTCCAAAGTATGACAAGTAGAGTATGCTCACCAAGGACCTAAATCGCGTAATAATCGCGAATAAATTAACGGCAAGGAGAGCCTGTTAGAGCAAGCATTATCAGGTGCACGTTTTAAATTATTACGCGAATAGTAATATGCAACAAATACGTAGAGATTGAAAGTGCATAAGTAGATTGAAAACTTGGAAAAACCCGAATAGAAAACCTATCCGGGATATTATTTCCAAGAGAAACAAATAGAGGCATTACTTACATGGGGTGTAATGTGAAAATTATAAAAAGGTCATGTATACCAGGTGTTGATCGCTTACTCTGGCCAAGTAAGTAGTGAACACGTGGTACCATGAACTTCTTATGATGGACACATTTATGTCCGATGTAGTAAGGGCAGGGTGAATGGGACTAACTTAAATGGTACCCAAATGAATCAAATAAGTAAGATGTTTGATAGTAAACGTAAACGTAAGTCGGATGACGGAAGCGTATTACGTAAGAATAACGAGCCCGAGAGAAGGGACAAGGATCAAGTAAAAAGAAAATACAGACCGACCAATAGGAATGCTATGGCATAGGGATAAAAGTTTGACTGTCACAAGTGATGAAATTCACATGGACAAGTCAAACGAATTGAATAAAGAATAAAGAATTAATTTGAATAAAAGCGATGGATCTCGCTAAGACGACCAAATAAATTAAAATAACGTCTAAAACCATATAAGAATGGTTACTTAAAAATGATTACGATAAAGATACCCGATGAATGGGTAGAATTTGGAAAGAATGCGTAAACCAAGAGGCGGGAACGCGAAATAGAAAGTCAAAAGACTCGGAATACGAGTCATGACTAAAAGACAATGAGAATTTGCAAACAGAAATGTTAATAACTACGCTCAACTAATTTAAAGTTGAACGGGTCGAATAAAGAATGGAGTTTGATGTTCACAAGTGATGAAATTTCACACGAACAAGTCAAACGAGATAAATAAGGTATAAAAACTTGGTAGTGCAAGTAAGCGCAAACTGAATAATGGGAGCGCGAAACATTAATGAACCTACATGATGGGTCATAAAGGAATATATATATAGGAAAAATGCAAATTAGCAAAACAAAAAAAAAATGTTAAAAACACTAAGATAAAGAACCCGGGTAATGGGTCGTAAAGAAGTATAGGTAAGAACCGGGTAACGGTAAGTGTAGGGCAAACCGACGTGTAATTGACGTTAGAAGTCAAGAAGTCGGAAAGATAATTCAAAAGAAAACAATGTAGCCTTAGACTACGGTCAAGGTCAAACGAAATCCAAAAAGTAAAGGTGAATAATTCTAAAACATAAGAAGGGGTGCCTTAACGCCATATGCGTATATAAATGTATACACATTTGAATAAAGACTCGAATAAAAGATGATCTACGGGATCATCATAACCTACGGGATATTAATTAGAGCAAAGGTCTACGGGGCCAAAATGACCCACGAGTCATGAATTGAAGCAAAAGGATCATAAGGGCCTCGCCTCAAAGAGGTGAAAGCCTAAGGAAATAGCCTACGAGGTTAAGTGAAGGAACCTATGGGTCGATAGTGTGAGGTAAGGGAACTTGTTACGATTCCCCGTATAAAACTAAGACTGTAAAAGAATAGATTATGGACTGTCAATATTATGGTATGGATAATTGACAAAAGTTAAAGAAAAGATCCTAAAACTAAAACTTCGATTTTAGTAAGAAATAATGTTTTTACAAATATAAATTCTGATAGGAATTTGAATAGTAAGCATGAGGGATACAAGTCTTGACACTAATAAGCGCAAGACGATATATTCGAAAAAGTGATGTTTTCGAAAATAAAAGGTTGATATGAATTAAACATGATATGACACGATCACAGTCAAGAAATGCAAGTGAGGTAGAATTACATTATAACCAAGTGAGCGGTAGAAATAACTGGACTAATAAGTCTAGTTAGTGAGACCAGTAAAGGTCAGCAATTCAAATCAAGAAATTTGGTTTGCTTGTAAGCGGTAGATTCGGTATAACTGAACCGAATAAATAAATTTGAAAACAAAAGAATTGTTGCTAAAAGTGAAGGATTTCACTAAAGACCTTTAAACGGGTCAAAGTAACGTATTCATGAAGAATTCGATAGTATATGAAAGCGATGGATATCGCTAAGTTAACTAAACTAGTGGAAATAACGAGATTACGTTATTTCAAGTTGCACTATGTCGTATGAGATACGTAGACAACTAGTGACCAAAAGATGTTACCATACTTATCTGGTAATACTAACAATTGGTTAAAAGTATAAGTAATGTTTAAAAGATTTCTCGGATCAAATACATTGAGTTTAAACTCAATGAATTATGTAAGAAAAGGTTTCGAGGACGAAACCTCTCTAAGGGGGGTAGACTTGTAACACCCTGAAAACGGGTTTGGTAATCAAACTCCGTTAATACTAAAAGATGGGTAAAGTACCGTTAGTAATAAAAATAACCCGGTAAATATTTGGAATTAAATAAGAAATCCTAATATTAAATACAAGCGAAGCAAAGTTTTAAGGAATTGAGTTTATAAGAGCCCGAGTTAACGGGACTTAAAATAAACTGGATTATAACTCCCGGGAACCACCAAGTAACTAGGAATATTAACCTAGTTAGTTAATGTCTTGACATAATAGAACAAATGTGGTTAAGATACCCTTTAAATAACTTGTGTAAAGTGGAGGGACTAGACATGGGCAAATGAATTAAAGTTTCAATTAAATCAAAATATTAAACACAAAACACACACACATACGTGGTGTGTTCTGCGATTTCAACCAGACCAAGGAGGAGGTCTCAAGCTTCAACCCTAAAACACCGAAATTCATCAAATTGAAGGGGCAAATCAAGCCCGAATCGAAATCCAAGCATAGATTAATGATCCCCATTGCAAGGAGATCATAAGGTATGTAAAATTTGACAAAAATTCTCTACTTGAAATTCTCATGAATTTAGAGAACTTGAAATCTGATGATGCATGTATGAATTGTAGATGAATTAGGAACATTAAAATGTCTAGGAGTAAACCCTAGACAAGTACATGTTGAAATTATGCTAATTCTAGTGAAATCCATGGTCACCATTGTAGGTGACTAGTGGGTTATGTAGAACTTGTTAAACACTAGGAAATTTGGGGTTTTTCTAGTGTAATTTGACATATGTAAAGTTATTTCAGAATTGTAAAGGCAAATAATTGTGTTAGATAGTTGATTGATGAAAATTCGGGTTATATGACAAGTTATGAGCTTGTTAATGAATTATGTGAAATTATGCACATTAGGTGTTTGTTAAAATGCCTAAATGAGAACTAAAGTATTGAAATTTAGAGTGAAAACGCGTACTCGAATGATATGGCAATTACGCGTGATATGAAGTGATAAAAGTTCTAAATACTATGTTGATTTAGACTTAATGTTGTAAACCATGCGATTGAAAGTAGTTAACTTTAGATAAGTTAAGTTAACTAATCATGAAGTCGAATAGTAGCTTCGGCATAGGAAATAAGTGAGGTGGAATAGTCGTGATTTTATGACTAATTTAACCGCCTTGTAAATGATTGACAATAGTTTGACGCTTAAACGAGCTAGGTGGAGGCTTGGGAAAGAAGCGGTCAAATAAATCAAGTACAAGAAGGGAAGCGTAATTTGGATGCGAGGTAAGTAAAGCTTACGCCCCTTTCATTATTTACAAATTATATGATTGCAAGTATAGTATATGAATGCTACTAAGTGGTTGGCATGGGATGTTCCGACACGATTCAATGAGAGTCGGAACGAGGGGAAAATGGTAAGAAATCATAAGTTATGGACAAAGGGGAAAATGGTAAATTAGTCATGTAATGACGAACAAACAAAAACGGTTTTAAGTAAAACGAGTTCAAGGAAAACCGGGATAGGTTTAAAGGGGATGAAATGGTACTTAAATACCATCTCATACGGACAAATGGTCAATTAGACTAAATAGGTCAATTGGTGTGGGTAACGCCATTTGACAATAACATTTGACAATCGCTTGTTCAGTTTTGTAATCACAGGAAATAACATAAGCTTGCTTTGCTTTAACTATAAAGATTTAAAGCAAAAGTTAAGTAAACGGGTCAATACTTTGACCCGAGCCAGGTACGTATAACTAAGCCTTTTGGTTAAACATACAATTTTGGTCAAAATATTTAGCAAAAGTCCTTCGTCGTAAAGTGAGGGACTAAAGTTGACCAAAACACCCTTGAAGGGTATTTTGGGCAAACGACTCATAGGGGTCGTTTAGGAACTTGCATAAAGATTATGGAATCATTAGACATGAATAAAGGTCATAGGAATGCACATTCGCGGGTCAAATGCTCAAAAATGGTCATTTGCGTAAAATGACCAACCGATGGGTAAAATTGGGAAAAAGTGATTCATTATGATAAATCCACCACAAAATAGTTGTGGTGGAATATTTGTAGTTAATTAGATATGGAACTTTTGTAGCGACAAAAGAAAGGCACAAGTTCTAGACTAAAATGCATAAATACCCTTAACGGGTCAAAATATGCATTTAAGCGTAAACGGGATTTTATTACTTAAGAAACCCGTGATTTGAGATTAATATAATAGGAGTTATTGAAATAATGAATTTCATGAGTTTAACGATCAAATAAACTTGTTGGTGTGATAAAATAATGAACGGGTCAATATTTGGTAAAAAGGGTAGTAAGCCGAAGACTTAAAAGTCTGAAATTATGTTAATCCGGATGTCGGATTTTAATTCCATAAGATGGAGAATTAAATTACGGACGCGTAGAAAAAATAATCGGGTAAAATAGATTAAAAACGAGTGAGTTATGCTCGTTTCCGTGAAATCGGATGATGCTGGGAATGTACAGCAGCTGTTAAGCAACAGGCTGTGAAAACAGGGGCTAGGCATCACGCGAGCCCCCCTGTTCCGGAAACAAAATTATTTTGTTGTTGTTTGACCCATGTAACTTGTTTATACTGATTATTTAACTATCAAAACTAACTTTTAGGTTGGTTTTGATCATAGGTGATCGCCAAGAGTGCCCGGATGAAGATCAAGCTCGATAAGGAACCGACCACGATAAAGTACAAGCTTCCGCGCGACGTTTCGTCGTATCTTTTAAACGAAGAACTTATTTATATTATGTTGAAAACTTTTAAGTTGTAAAACTTTTAGATTACTCGTATTTTCTAAGGATACTTAATCGTAATTACGTGTTTATTTTCGTTATTTATACGAAAACCTTTAAAATAATAACAAGGGTGTTACAACATTGGGTCACCCAATCAGCATCTCTAGCAGTTCTCCGTACCAAGGATCGCCGTACCAAGGGCCCGATTCATTTGCCGAAAGGTGGGCCAAGTATGAGTGGGAATTCACTCCTTCATATCATAACTCTCCTGCTCAACCTCCTTTGAATGAACCGTATCTTCAAGCGGTTACCCCACCACCTCTACCAGTTGAGGAACCACCTCAACCACCTCCCGAGCAGCCTAGGCGAAGGAGGAATGCACGAATGTCTGTGCGTGGGGGACCATGGTTCAGTTCCCCTCATGGTTCAAGCTCATACCCTCCTATTCCCGAGGACCCCAAATGGGTGGACCCTCGCATGCGGTGCCGGAAGATAATCCTCCGCCAATTTCTTATGCGCCGCCGCCACCGCCAGTGGGTTTTGACAACCCAATACCAACATACCCAGGTTCATCTGGGTATAACCCATCTGGATATCAAACAGATTATGGAACCCAAGATCCGTATCTTACGGCAGCACAGTATTATGCGCTCTATCCATCATCTTATTCTCCAGTTTACCCAAAGGGATATCCAGTGCAAGGGTATCAATACCCACCTTACCAGCAACCCCCTCCTCCTCAACAGGTGCAAACTGAAGAAATTATGCAAAGGTTGGATAGGGTTGAGCGTAAAGCAGATGAAACCAATAAGAAGCATAGCAGCTTTCTCAAGGGCCTTGCGAGTCTCATCAAAGGCAAAAAGAAATAGAAAGTTGTTTACTTTATTTTGTATTTTGCTTTCAGTCAAGTACCTGTGAGGACATTTTATTTCCTGTACCTAGTCCCTGCGAGGACATTCTATTTTCTGTACCGAGTCCCTGCGTGGACTTATTTTCTATTTTTGTAGCCCCTGTGTGGGCAGTGTGTTATTTCAAGTCCCGTTTAGGGCATCTTTGTACTAAGCTTTATGGTTAGTGAAATTTCTTTTTGGATTTTAAATATGTATTTTTATTACATCATCACACTATATCATTTCCATTTTGAAATTGATCTGCCAAAGAAATTCTTAAAGGTATAACCTAGCCAAAAAATATTAATAGCTGTGATGGTACAACCTTTTTAAGAAAATAACTCCCTGTTAACATCTGAAAACATGTTAACATTCCTGGTTGTGCGGTACGAGAAATCACACAAGCTTCCAAATGTACTTGGATTCTTCCAAATCATTTTCATAAGCCTATATGATCCATGTGAATCATGGCTAATAAACATCAATATGATGTATACACCTAAAACATCCAATTGCGAGATATGCTTATAAGCAAAGGTGTAATAATGACAATGATAGTTTCATTTTATAAACTTCTTGTCAAGAAGGTGATGAACCTTGTTCGACCTTAAAGGATCACTGATCCAAGAGATCATTGGTTATATTCTAATCGTCCCTGTGACATGGCCTTTTGCGCTATCTAAATGTCCTTCAAGACGAGCCTTGTGCTAAATGAAAATGTCTTTTATGACATTGACAGTTGTGATTTATATTCCCCTGTCTAATAAATATAAAGAATTATATCCCATTGATTGTTATTTATTACTTAAAATGGTCTATATGGTTTAATAATACCATGACCATCTAATCACCAATGTGATGATTTATTATATAATTTAAATAAATCATTATTGTTTAATTTTAGTACCCAAATCATGGCTGGTCTAACGAAGCAAACAATAATGAAGCAAGAATAAACCTTACAAATGCTGAATTACAAGCAATGATTGATACCGCAGTTGCTCAAGCGGTGGATAAAATATTCAAAGAACCGAGTCATGTTCGGTCCAAAACTCATACAAAACCCTTATCGCATTCGCATGCATAAAAAAGGATGAATCTCAGCATTCATCCAACCAGAGATCTGAATCTCAGAAGGTTGTGTTAAACCAGACTCCCAGGTACACCAAGGGGTGTACCTATAAATACTTCGTCTCCTGTAAACCGAGGGATTTCACAGGAGAAAAGGGAGCAATCGACTGCATGAAGTGGTTAAATGAAATGGAGACTGTAATTGACATCAGTGGATGTGCTAAGGAAGACATTGTGAAGTTTGTGTCTCAATCTTTCAAGGGCGATGCCTCACTTGGTGGAAAGCATTGGTGCAATCCACTAGAATGGTTCCTCTGTATAACCTTTCGTGGAACAAGTTTGATGATCTTGTGAAGGACACTTACTGTCCTCAACATGAAGTCAAGAGAATAGAGACTGACTTCCTCACTTTGGCGATGAAGGACTTGGACTGTAGGTCCTATGTGACCAGTTTCAACTCGATGTCGAGGCTTGTACCATATTTAGTCACTCCTGAACCCAAACGCATTGCGCGTTTCATCGGTGGTCTAGCCCCTGAAGTGAAAGGAAATGTCATGGCTTCTAAGCCTGCTATATATAGATCTACTGTGGATCTATCTTTGTCCCTTACTCTAGATGTTGTGAGGATAGGGCAAAGAAAGCTACCGATGACGGGAAAAGGAAGAGGGAGGAAGACAAGTCCCCTCAATCTAACAAGAAGAACAAAGGGAACTTTAGTTCTAAGAAAGGGCAGTCAAGTGACAAGCCCAGGTGCAAGACTTGCAACAAAAGGCACTTTGGAAAGTGCAACCAAGACCCACAAGCTAAACCATGTGGGATTTTCAAGAAGAAAGGGCACAAGTCTGTAGAGTGCCGAAACATCAAGGATGCAACCTGTTACGATTGCAATGAAAAGGGGCACATCAAGACAAATTGCCCCAAAAATGCTAAGAAGCCTGAAGAGGCGAAGAAAACGAATGCGAGAGTTTTTCAGATGAATGCTAGGGAAGCGGTGAACGATGAGAACGTCATAACAGGTACCTTCCTCATTAATAATAATTATGCTAGAGTCATATTTGATTCAGGTGCTGATAAGTCCTTTGTAGACCATAAGTTTTGTGATTTAGTGAATCTGCCTATTAAGACTCTAGACATAAAATATGAGGTAGAGCTTGCTGATGGTACCTTAGAAACAGCCTCAACTCTTCTTCATAGATGTTTCATATCCATTAAGAATCATTCTATCCCACTATCCCTCTTGCCAATGAAATTGGCTGGGTTTGATATAGTTTTGGGTATGGATTGGTTGTCGCATAACCAAGCCCAACTTGCCTGTGACAAAAAGCTAGTTATCATCAAAACCCTTCTGGTGAATCCGTCACTATCCAAGGAGATACACAATATGGCTTGCCCAGCAATGTGTCTATTCTCAAAGTATCAAGGTGTCTAAAGAACGGATGTGTCATTTACATGGCACAAGTGACAGTGAATGACCCGAAACCCAAGATTGAAGATATTCCTATTATCTCCGAGTATCCTGATGTCTTTCCTGACGAATTACCTGGATTACCTCCTGAGAGGCAAGTTGAATTCAGGATAGACATTCTCCCAGGATCTGCACCAATTGCACGAGCTCCTTATCGTCTAGCGCCTACTAAAATGAAAGAACTCAGGACTCAATTGGATGACTTATTGGAAAAAGCTTTTATTCAACCTAGCTCTTCGCCTTGGGGAGCTCCAATATTGTTTGTAAAGAAGAAGGATGGATCAATGTGCTTATGCATTGATTACCGTGAGCTAAACAAGATAACGATCAAGAATCGTTATCCCTTACCCAGGATCGACGACTTATTCGACAAACTTCAAGGGGCGAGTTTCTTCTCAAAGATTGATTTGAGATCTGGGTATCATCAACTCAAGGTTAGAACTGAAGATGTTCCAAAAACAGCATTCAGAACAAGGTATGGACATTACGAGTTTTTAGTGATGCCTTTCGGGCTCACTAATGCGCCAGCAGCATTCATGGACCTCATGAATAGAGTCTGCAAGCCATACTTAGATAAGTTTGTCATTGTCTTTATAGACGACATACTTATCTACTCTCGTAATCAAATTGATCATGAAAAGCACCTTTGATGTATTTTAGGATTGCTTTGATAGGAGAAGTTGTATGCTAAATTCTCCAAGTGCGAGTTCTGGCTTCATGAACTTCAATTCCTTGGACATGTTGTTAGTGAGCGCGGCATCCAAGTTGATCCCGCCAAGATAGAAGCCATTATGAGCTAGGAAGCACCAAAGAAACCAACAGAGATTCGCAGCTTTCTGGGTTTAGCTGGATATTATAGAAGATTCATTGAAAATTTCTCAAGGATAGCTGCACCGTTAACTTCTCTGACCCGCAAGAATGTTAAATTTGATTGGGGTCCAAAGCAACAAGAATCCTTTGAGATTCTTAAGCAAAAATTGAGCAATGCTCCGGTATTGACATTGCCCGAAGGAATTGAAGAGTTTGTCGTTTACTGTGATGCGTCACACACCGGTATGGATTGTGTACTTATGCAAAAGGGCAAGGTGATTGCCTATGCATCACGACAACTAAAGGTGCACGAAAAGAACTACACCACCCACGATTTGGAGTTGGGTGCCGTTATATTTGCATTAAAGTTGTGGAGACACTATTTATATGGAACTAAATGTGTGATCTATTCTGATCACAAAAGTCTCCAACACTTATTCAATCAAAAAGAGCTCAACATGAGACAGCGCCGCTGGATGGAGACTTTAAATGATTACGATTGTGAAATTCGCTACCATCCTGGCAAAGCGAATGTAGTCGCTGGTGCTTTAAGCCGAAAGGAGAGAGTCAAACCTATCAGGATCAATGCTAAGAGCATTGAACTGAAGAATAGCCTGAATGAAAGGCTATTAGTTGCATAGAAAGATGTTGTTTTGGAAGCTAACCTTCCAGATAAAAAGTTAGGTGTGACTTCTGAACAGTTAACATCTAGCAAGGATGGAATCCTTAGAATGAATGGAATAATTTGGGTCCCTATTCATGGAGGGCTTCGAGATATCATCCTCCAGGAAGCTCACAACTCCAAATACTCAGTTCACCCTAGAGGTGACAAGATGTATTAGGATTTGAAAGCTAACTATTGGTGGATAGGGTTGAAGAAATCTATTGCCACACATGTAGCTAAGTGCCTGACTTGCGCTCAGATTAAAGCTGAACATCAAAAGCCATCGGGTTTGCTACAACAGCCTAGGGGTGTTCATGAACCGATCCGATCCGATCGAGGGTATGCTCATGCTCGGATTGATTTACAACCGATCCGATCCGAGCGGATCAAATTTGCAAAACCGAGCGTAAAAGTGATGCTCATGCTCGGATTGAATTTGAATCGATCGGCTCGGTTTCGCTCGGTTTTTATCAAATCCAAAAAAAAATCCAGCGGATCGTTTTCGCTCGGTTTCGCTCGATTGAATGATAAGGCTTCGTTCAACAAAACTAAATTCTAACTTAATTAAAACATGTCCAACACTTTACTAACAAAAGCAATACATAACTCAAATCATGATTCTAAAAATGTTCTAAAAATAAAGTGCGAATACAAATTGTCATTTAGTTCAAAAGCCATAAAATTCTTTTTTAAGCTTGATCATCTTCATCCACAAAATTCAACTTCAAATCAACATATAACCTATAAACACAAGCATTAAACAAAACCATAATATATGTTTTTTTGGGTTTTTAATCTATAAACTCTATAATATATATATATATTAATTATTAATAAAAATAATTCGAGCGAAACCGAGCGATCGTCGAGCGAGCGGAGCTTTGCTCATGCTCGGATTGAATTTGAATCGAACCGATCCGATCGGCTCATTTAGAAACTGAGCAGGAATCGAACGAGCATTTTTCGAGCATTTTTCGAGCGATCGTCGAGCAGTTTGGACAGCCCTACAACAGCCAGAACTACCCACTTGGAAGTGGGAGATGGTAACCATGGATTTTATAACCAAGTTACCTAAAACAAGGCACGTAAATGATACCATATGGGTTATAGTTGACAGACTGACTAAGTCAGCACATTTCTTACCCATCAAGGAAACTCATAGCTCCGACAAGCTAGCTCAATTATACATGGATAAGATCGTATCCCTCCACGGAGTGCCGGTGTCTATTATTTCTGACAGAGATACTAGATACACCTCTCACTTTTGGAAAAGTTTCCAACAATATTTGGGCACTCGTTTGAACTTTAGTACTGCTTACCATCCTCAGACAGATGGACAGAGCGAACGTACAATTCAAACTTTGGAAGATATGCTTCGAGCGTGTGTTATTGATTTGGGAGGTAGTTGGGATGATCACCTACCCTTGATCGAGTTCTCCTATAACAATAGCTATCATACTAGCATTCAGGCTGCGCCTTTTGAGGCATTGTATGGAAGGAAATGTAGAACGCCTGTTTGTTGGGCAAAAGTAGGAGAAACTCAGTTGTCAGGACCTGATATAGTCCTTGAAACGACAGACAAGATTGTCCAGATTTGTGATCGCCTAAAAGCTGCCAGGGATGGGCAGAAAAGTTATGCAGACAAGAGGCGAAAACCTCTAAAGTTTGAAGTAGGCGATAAAGTCTTACTAAAGGTATCACCCTGGAAAGGTGTGATGCGTTTTGGTAAGAAGGGCAAGTTGAGCCCGAGATATATTGGACCATTCGAGATTATCGAATGTGTCGGCAGTGTAGCTTATAAGCTAAACTTGCCTGAAGAGCTCAGTGGAATTCATAATGTGTTCCACATCTGTAATCTCAAGAAATGTCTAGCTGGTGAATCGCTAGCTATGTCTCATAAAGACGTACAGATTGATGAAAGCCTGAGGTTTGTTGAAAGACCTATATCGATCGAGGATCGTCAGGTTAAAAAGCTCCGAAGGAAGCACGTGCCTATAGTAAAGGTTAAATGGGATGCCCGTAGAGGCCCTGAATATACGTGGGAAGTTGAGTCCACTATGCGACAGAAGTACCCTCATTTATTCCGGTAAATCTCGAGGTCGAGATTTCTTTTAAGGGGGTGAGGATGTAACACCACGTAAAAATGTGTCCAATTGTGGGAAGACACGTGTCCTAAACCCTAATCATGTAAAGGATTGAGTGTGAAGGACTAAAGTTGACAAACGATGAAACTATGTGTCCGGAGGGACTAAAAGTGTCAACATGCCAAACTTGTGCCTCTGAATGACCATACGTGAAGAACATATTCTTAAATGAGTGATTAATTGGATATAAGAAACCGTCCATGAAAATAATCAGAAGATTATAAATTACAAGGGTTAAACGTGTCAACATGTTAATTCTTACCTCTGAGTGACCTTTTATCGAACCCAAGGCTGCGAAATATTCAATTATATTCTCAAGAATAAGTGGTAAAAATTTCACGTGGTTTCGAGATCGTTAAGCAAGTTTTCAAGACTTTGGGTGAAAAGTGTCAATATGATGAAACTTGTGTTTATAGTGATATTTAACGAAACCGAACCTAACGGAGTTTGATTATACTTCCTTGAGCCTCTAAAAATAAACTACAAGGGCCTTTATTGCCAAAAATAAGGTTGTATAAGGTTTTAAATAGCCAGGGACTGAATCTGCCAAGTTTCAAAATGTTTTAACCTGTTTTGCCGGTCATCGCGGCCCACGTAGACTCTTATTGAGTCTTACGCGGCCCGCCTAAAAACGCCCAGCGCAGAAAAATGGGACAGATGCAAGTTTCAGCTGCAGAACCGACTTAACCTCATTCAAATCGATATCAGGGGCTGTTGGACGGATTTATATTACCACTAGGATACCTGGAGTGATCCTAGATGCATCCAAAACAGCTGCAAACATCTGAATGCATGAAAAATTGCTATATAAGACACTTTAGTTCTTTGTTCATTTGCACTTTCATTTGCAACAACATTCAAAACTCACCTCTGGAGCTAGCAAGCATTAGGAGAAGATTGTCAAGTGTAGAAAAGATAGCAAGGACCTTAAGTAAGAGTTTTAATCCCTGCTTAGTCCTTTTAATTAGCTTAAAAACCAAAAAGTCAAACATATCGTAATTAAGCTTTGACATTCGATTTAATCATAAATGGTCGAGCCACTGACCGAAATGAAAGTGGTTATGGAACCATATTAAGGTAGGTGATTAACCCTTAAAAGGGCACCTCCAAATTATTTCGTTTGACTAGTTAATTGTAGGGTCAAACTAGTTAGTCAAAAAAGTCAAACTGGACAGAAAGTTTAAAATGATTTAAACTAATAAAACAAAGGGTCTAAATTATATTTTAAAATTCTAATGACTTTGTAATTAGTATTAGAACATGTTTGATCAGGTCTAACCGGACAATTATCAGTCTAAGGTCAGTTTATAACCGAAAGTCGCAAAAGATTGACTTTTGCTTTGACTTTCAGTTCTGACCCATTTAAGCTTAATTCTCCCATGTTTTAAGCTTCCATTAGGACCACATTATTCAGTAGTATAACCCCCTGGAGTTATATTGCTTGGTCCTTAATAGTTTGAATTATATGCTCTTGTTTGTTAATATGCTTATAAATGCCGTAAATGCCCTTTTGACACATAATTGAGATTTTTAGAAATGTGAGAGGACAAAAACCTTTGCTACTGATATATAAGCTTGTCCCGAAAATTTGACATCAGTTCTTTGTCTCAAACAGAAGTTATGCTCGATATCGTAATTAGAAGCTTTTTATTAATTAAATTGCGATATCTTGCATAAGACATGTTTAAATTTGGATTTTTGAACCAAAACTCATTACCTACTGTTAAGATATTATTTTTAAGGAATATTAAGATTTTTGGTCAGATTATAATCCGTTTAAATCATAGAGTTCTTGTGTAATTCGGTAAATGACGATAATACCCTTTTTATGCATAAAATGAGATTAACAAATGATTTGAACGGCAAACCTTTTCCTACTGATTTTATACATTAAATAAATTATTTTGAACATTTAAAACTGATCATAATCTCAGAATTACATTAACATCTTGATTATCGTCAATTAGCGAGTTTTACACTAATAAGGTGCATAGTATGGTTTAAAACCATATTTAACACCTAAGACTTGTTACCTACTGACTTTTTAAACAAATTTAAATTTTATTACAGTAGGTATAAGTTGTGAACTCATATTTCCAAAAATATCCTTGAAAACATATGTGAAATGACCAAAATGCCCTTTTGGGGCATAGTTTGGCCATGAATAGTAAACCTCACATATATGTAGTATCTTACTGATGTAATGAGATAAAATAAATATTTTTACTGATTACCAAAGGCCAGAACTTCAGTTTGTTATAAAATCTCTTTTATAATTATTAAGATGACCAAAATGCCCTTACGGGACTTAAATTGGTTTTAATTACTTTTTGGGCATATATGTTAACATCCTACTGATGTATTAACATATTTTAAGCATAATAACATTTGAGACCTGTATATAATTCATTTGGTTACCCGTTACGCGTTTATGCGTTCGGATCGGTTTATGTGACTAGTTTACGTAAAATAGCCGAAACGTGTTTAACCTTATCATTAAAATCCTCAAATTCTAGAATGTGTTTAGTTTACCCATATTATACAAGTATCCAAGCTTGTCGGGTCTAAACCACATTCTATTCCGGTCTCCACCACATTCTATTCCGGTCTCCACTTAATCTAGCGTTTAGAACCGTAAAGTTTCTTTCTAGCTAGCCGGTCTAAGTCCTTGACTTAACTAAAGACCCGTTAGCATCCTAATAGGTTATTAAACCTTCTATACAGATTAAGTAGCATCCAGTAGAAGGTATCATCATAAAGCTTTAGGATTTTACGGCTGAGTTACTTTTCACATTTAGCTCAGGTAAATACTTTTAACTTATTTTCCCTTATACGGGCTTGGGATATGGTATTATAATAATACCACTTGGTCGGGTATGAAATCATTTAATCGGATTATGATTAATAAATTTACATAACCCGTTTTAATCTGTCTTGTTTGATAACATAAGCATTGGGGGTTAATACGACCGTGTCCTGGATATCCTCGGCTCATTTCATTTGAAAATGGCCACGACCTATGCACGAGGTGTAGGCATACACCTGACAGATAATATAAACCCACACATTGGGGATAACTCCTTTGTGGGTTCTATAAGTGGTGAGTCGGTTAATCAAGACCGGCTTCCAACCGGCCCCAATTGTATGACAAACATATAAATCTGTATACAAGATTATCTTAAATAATTGTCCCAAGTTATAAAGGATTTGTGCCTTGTGCACTTAAATCAATTTTCTTAAATATTTTCAAATGAGTCAGTTAATTGTATTTACCAGTGTAAACTGACGTATTTTCCAAAGATTAATTGACAGGTACTTCTCGTAAATAGGCTGGAGCTACTAGGTGTCATATAAGAGGATCTTGCAAATCCCTAGATACCTGGAGTCTGTTATTTTCCGATTCTTGTATTTTATTTATGATCCGCCTGTGGATCTTATTACAATCCAGTCTGTATATTCTTTCGTTCGAACACTCAGACATTATGGTTTGTAATAGTTTATTTACCAAGCCTTCCGCTATGCTATTATATTGTGTGTATTGACAATGATGATATCAACTACGTCACGATACTCTCCGCCGGGCCCACCGGTAATATGTGGAAATATCGGGGTGTGACATGCGGCCTGTTCACTCTTAAAATTTAGAACAAAAACGTAAAACGGAAAATTTGAAAAAGATGAAAAATATGGGGGATCAAAGTTGAAAATAAAAATGTGTTAGGGTTAAATTGCAAAATATTGAAAAGTTTGGGTTAAAAGAAAAAAAAACAAAGAGGTTAAAATGAAAAAAAAAAAAAGGAAAACCTTTAAGCTTGAATTGAAAAGTCAAATTTTTTCTTTTTTGAAAAACACCCTATACTTCAAGTACAATCCTATGAAGCACCAAGATGTTTCTAATTTATAATATGGTAATATTTAATTATATTTGGCAATGCTTACACATCAGATACTTGTTATATTATAATATTGATTTAAATCAATGGACATTTGTTTTTAATAAAATGCAATTGTAAATAATAATTAATAAAATCATCTAATTGTATTAAACCTGTAAATTTAAATAAACTTAAAACGCAATGTTATAAAAAGCATTTTTAAATACACTAATAAAATCTTTTATACTCTTTCTAAAACGCAACTGAATATAATGATTGATAACATTAATAAACATTATTTGATTATCGAATTAATGTGTTTGTATAAGAAAACAAACGAATTAAAAAGGTATTTTGTAAATCAAAAAGACTATATAAAACACAATTTTATGCACTAAAAAAAAAGTGTATCCCCTAAAAGACAAAAGACTCTAAGACAAAAAAAATCATTATTATCAAAGAAAATTAAAAAAAAAAATCCTTTTGGATTCCTGACAAATTGCCGTATGAATTAGACAATCGATTCAATGATGAGAATAAAAAACTGAACTATGATTATTACTACCACACTTACTAACAATCGATCAATTATAGAAGAACAAAAACCCTAAATTATTTTCGTACCCAATACCCAACCAAAAACACACACAAATGGCTAATCAAGAATTGTCAGTTTGGTGGTTTAAAAAGGAAATTTCATACTACAATATGTTGATGGCCACAAAATAAGATACCATTCCATAACATCAGTTCTAGAAAACTGCAACGAAAATGTCTTGAGAAAGATGAATGAACTAGGAATACCACCAGCATATTACAGCGAAGAGACAACCCAACTATTCAAAATTTTGACTAAAACTCCATTGCAGTTTCAAAATGAGTGAAAAACTCAACAAGGGTACACCTTGGATTACAAAACTGTCCAAAAAAGTAATTCTCGCTTTCACATTTAGATGTAAAAGCGAGAATACAAGTCAAATTCTCTCCACGGTAATAAGAGGGTATCTAATCAAATCGAAGATCAAACATATCCTTTAACCATTCATGATTTTCTAATCTAAAAGTAGACATTATTGAATGCCACTCAGTTTCAAAATCTTCTGGAATAATACAAGCATTCCAAACAACACGAGTCATTCTTGTATTAAACTCAAGGTTGGATGACAAAACATGACCAACCTGTATAAAAAGCAATAAAATTATTTAATCAAAAACAAAAACATAAAACACATTATGTAAAAATAGTTATAATAAAAATCTAAAATTCAATGCTATAAACAATGGTTGTGGACTGTATTGTATGATTAATAAAACGCAATAATATACTTACAGTTAAACACAATAATATGAAACTGATTAAAAAAAGAATGCATTATTCATAAAACGCAATGTAATACCTTATTCTTCAATTTATCCCATATATGACACATACATAGCCTATGCATAGTTCTTAGAAGAACATCCTTAATAGCTCTCTTAATAGCAGCATCTTGATCAGTAACAAAAACTTTAGGCTCAATTCCAAAAACATTAACAAAGAACTTAAAAACCATCGATAAGAATCTGCAGTCTCATAACCAAGTAATGCATCAACAAATGTAACATTCCTAAAATGATTATCAATCCCAGTAAATGGTACAAAAACCAAATCATATCTTGACGTGAGCGAGGGTGTGTATATCTTTATTATATTTTTTAGTACTTTTCACTCGTTATTCAAGCTTTATATTTATAAAACATGATATGACACTATCACTTTCTACAACACGCTAGGGCAAGTGCACCCATCGTTGGCATAGTATAATGATGGTAAGAGACCGAGGTTGATGCGTGTCGAGTGTGATATATATTTAGGTATATTTTAAGCCGTTTTTAACACTTTAGTCAAGTTTTAAATTTATAAAACACGATATTTTACTAACACTAAACACACATATGGGCAAGTGCACTCATCGTGAGCGTAGTATAGCGTTAGTAAGATACCGAGGTCGTCCAAGGACACAAGAGCTTTTAGTACCGGTTTATCCTCAACGTCTAATCAAATCAAAAATTTAGAAAAAAGGTTTTAAACAAGAAAATAAAACTAACTAAAAATGCTGAAAATAAAAATAAAAAAACAGATAGACAAGATGAATCACTTGGATCCGACTCGCCTTTAGTGTAACCTTTGATGTTTTCCGCACTTTTGCACTTTTTAAGAGATTATCTTAGTTATAGTAGTAGGCCCATCTTTTGAAGGTGACGTTACCCTCAACCCAGTAGTTTGAGTCAGCAAGGATACAATCCTAAAGGGTTGGATTATTTGAAGATAATTAATTAAGTTATTAATGCGTAATGTGGTAGGCCCCTCTTTTGAAGGTGACGTTACCCTCGGCTAAGTGGTTTGAGTCAGCAGGGATACAATCCCAAGTAGCCGGGTTAATGTATTAATAGTAGTTTACATATGAGGGGATCAAGGAATTCGGACCCCCGCCATCCAATACCAGTGGGTATTGAAGGAGGTCCTACTAAACTTGACCCAGGTCCTTGCAGGATCTATACACTGAACAAGGCAAGACGCTTACCAAACCATTCCCTTAACCCCCGACCAGGTAGCCAACATATCTCCATATAGACCATGGAGATATGAATGGTGTAAATCTTTTATTTTATATAGACGGTAAAATAACGACAAGACACCACGGACAAATGATAAGGAAGTTTCACCTTCAACATAAGAAACTAGTTATTAAAGTCATTAATACAAAACCAAATAAAAAGTGCAAAAAGACAAAAAACAAAAGTATTACACTAAATGCTTGTCTTCACCAAGTGATGTAAGAGACTTAGGCAAACATGGCCTTTGATTGTCAAGAACTCTTACTATCAATCTTGGATCCCGAGACTACTACACACACTCTATGATGGATGATGGATGATGGTCGTGGATGTGGGTGTTGTGATGGTGGTGGAGTGTGGAGTGTGGGTGAAGTGGGAGAGAGGTGGTTTGTCAAGGGATGCCTTTGCAATGAACCAAGCACCCCTATTTATAGCCTGCACAGAAGCCCGGACACGGCCCCGTGCCCGCTGGGCACGACCCCATGTCCACACATCTTCTCTTTCTTCATTAAATGCAGTTTGTCTGCATTAGTTGACCACGCCCTCGTGTCCGCTGGGCACGGCCCCGTATGCAGAAGCGTATCTGTACTATCAAGATTTGGCTGGATTCTGCGAATCTTAGTGTTGACCATGGCCCCGTGTCCCCTGGGCACGCCCCCGTGTTAGGAAATAGAAGCTTCTACAACTTTGTCTTTTCTGCAGACACTTGGGCACGCCCCCGTGTTGGGTGAGCACGGGGCGTGTTCAGCCTTCTGATGTCTTGTTTTTGCTTGGGAAGATGCTGTTGAGGGGTCGGGCATGCCACATTTATTCCTTTTCTTGTATTATTGTTAGATTTGGCTGCATTTTTGCTTCTTTTGTTCATTTAAGCTCATTTAACCCTGAAAATACAAAAGGAAGACAAAAGCACACTTTTTCCAACATTAGTACTAAAAAAGGGTTAGCTTTATACCTCATTTGATGTAATTTATATGTTGCATTTTACACACATCAAAGGTCGTCCAAGGACACAAGAGCTTTTTAATACCGGAATATCGCCGACGTCTAATCTAATCAAATTTTTGAGAAAATATTTTTAATAAGTAAAATAAAGAAATAAAAGAAAGTAATAAAAGAAACAAATAGAAAAGACAGAATCACTTGGCTCCGACTCGTCATCTATATATCCTTTGATGATTTCCGCACTTTGGGTTTTTTAAAAGATTATCTTAGTTAAAGTGGCATGTCCCTCTTTTGGAGGCGACGCTGCCCTCGGCCATATTGGTCTGAGTCAGCAGGGATATAGTATGTTGGTGCATATTTCGTACGTCTGCCACTGTGTGAATAGTTAGAGCTTGTGTTGAATATTGTATATAATAGGATAAATTAGACAAGTTTTAGTATTGTCAAAGTCCATCCGGATGGATGGATAATAGAATAGTCCAAACCCCATCCGGTCGAATAGGTATTTATATTGTAAAGTCCATCTGGACGGATGGACACTAGCTCATTCGGACTGGATAGGTTGTTGCCTATAAATAGGGATGTGGGATTCCCATTTGGACAAGCTTTTGGTCCTTGAGGGGAAATGTTGTCCAATTGGTCTCATGGTGTTGTAACTTGTTAAGATATCAATAGAGACCAGATTATAAGTGACTGCTCGGTGTCGTATCTATCTTCTACTCCTTTCTTAGTAATAATAACGAACCAAACACATCGTATCGGGACCGAAGCTCCGTTAAACTCGTCGGTTCCTGGATTAGCAGTGGTATAAGAGCTACGGTATCGATTTAATCGATCTAACAGTCAGTTAAATCACCCAAGCACATCAATTTTGGGTTAAACGGGAGTTTTGACGTTAAAACAGAGAAAGTCATCAAAATAAAGGTCAATTCACGGATGGATTTTGGAATTGAAGACATCATTCTGTTCGGAATTGATTCGCGCACAATCCTGTGAAGTTTCATCATGAAATTCACACAAATAAAGATTCTGGATCGAAAAAACGTGATTTGGAGTGTTCTTGAGCTGTTAGAACATATCCGATCTGATGACCATCCGATCGGATGACTATCTGAACCATATAAAGTGACTTTCACTCGGATGACCATCCGAGTGGATGGTCATCCGGACAAGAAGACCCATTCGATCGAATGGTCATTCGACAACATGCCATTCGAATAGATGATCAAATGCCTAAAAAAGGCAATTTTTGATCGCAACGACGAGGAGAGTCTCCAAAAAAAATTTGGTGATTGAAATTTTTTTCGGGTTTTTAATGACTAAGCTGGGTTGTTCGGGGACATCATCTGGGGCTTCAGTGAACAGATTTGATGATGCGATCACGAATTGTGGAAATTAGTAGGGTAGTCATGATGTTGGTGCAGAATGTTTATCATTCAGGTTATCTGACTATTTATGGGCCAAAACGTAAATTCGCAACGATGAAAAACTGACATTTTGAGGAAAGTTGTCATATTTTCAACATAGTCGAGTTTTCCACAGATAAAAGAGGACTGAATTGCTCAGTTTGAGGGGGAATTCAGTAATAGAGACGCCAAAATTTGCAAAAATGAGGGGGAATAAAAAATTTCAGATGTTCCAGCATTTTTGAAATTCGTGACACTGCAACAGTATTCGGGTGGTTTCGACTTCAGATTGTTAGGGGGAATGTGAATCTGATCATGGGTGAAAGCTTCCGAGATCAAGATAATCCGAGGTGTAGATATCTAATCGTGGACGAAATCATCGGAGATCTGAGAGTGATCGTGGATGATAGTTTTTGAGATCTAGATTATCCGTGGAGATGAATCTGATTGTGGACGAATATGTGACACCTGTGTCACTACGACCATCATACAAATTCAAAACCAATGAAATATTGTGTTTCATACTTGGTATTTGTATAAATATGTGTATCATTTGCACATATCAATTCTTGTTCAATTTCGAGCTTTAAATCGCTTTCTGGAAGGTTATACGCGAACTGATGCGTAAACGTAATCAGTTTAACGCGAAAAACACTCTGGAACAATTACATAGGCTTAACATACCTTAAATAACCTTTACATAACTTAGAAATAAGTTTTGGATGGTTTGGTGTGTCGAAAACAAGTTTATTCGATCGCAGGGACTATTTGTGTCAAACTGCGAAACTAGGCCGATTTGTATAGTAACGAGCATCCCGGAACTTGATCATAAGTTAAACATACCCTAAATATCCTTTACATAGCTTAGAAATAGGCTTTGAGGGGTTCGGTATGCGAAAATAAACTTTTTGATCAAACAGGGACTAAAAGCGTCAAAAAGTGTATAAGTTTGCATTTTCGCGCATATCTTACGTTCTGAACATATCTGGACATCCAAAAATTTTTGTAATCATTAAAATATTTTATTTTAGTGATTGGAATACTAAAACTTCATTCGTTTCGCAATTTGGATCGTTTTCGCGTCCGTTACGATTTCCGTCGTAATTAACCGAACAACGCAACCGTACAGCCAAACGAACCGACATCCGTAACATTTTTGAGTATATTTCAAGTTCCCTATGCTTTAACATCCTTATGGAGCTTAAAATTGGGTTTGGCGGGTGTTAGAAGTGCCAAAACGCATAAAAAATCAAGTTCGGAGTCACATGGGCCTGTTCTGCCAATTTATGAAAGTTATTGCCAGCAACAAAGAGCATACGGACCGTATGGGGTCCTTTGTGGTCCATAAGACCCTCCCAGGTCAGTAGAAACCAGTTTCCATAAAACCCAGCTGCTTGCACTTGTTTCCTTTGCTTGTTTTCAATCTTGTGGGCTGGTTTGATGGTTTTTCAAGCTCCCAAATCAATCACTAACAAGTGGATGGCCATGATCAAGTGTCAAAATGTAACAACCCTCGGTAAAACCGACACTCTCATAATATGTCTGACACTCTCATATATTTTATAATGTCTCAATATGTCTTATATTACACCCCGTATGTAAAAACCGAGCCCGAATTATGTTATAACATATAATATAAATTAAAAACAAGAAATTATAAGTTGAGGCGGGCCGCGTAGACCCACCCCAACCAGTTACGCGGGCGGTATGAGGGTGTAGACTGGACTTCGTTGACTTCTTTAGTTCAGGCGGGCCGCGTGAGATATAGATTAAGGTTACGCGGGCCGCTAGAAATCATCAAACGTGGAGACATCCTAGGCCGACACGTGTCGACATCGTGGCGGACCTACACAACGACTCAGCCAAGCTATTCTGTTGACCAGGGTTGACGCGGGCCGCGTAACCCTGGCCTGTGTTTTACGCGGGCCTCGTGAGGACTAGAATCAGGCACTATATAAGCAGACAACGGGTTTTCACTTTCCGTCGTTCATTCTTTCTTTCTCAACTCGAATTTATGAAGTTATAAGCATAATAGTCGGGTATTATACCCCTAATTAGCGAGGTTCTGCTCCGTTGTAAGTATTATAACCCTAGTTTCGTAACAGTTACGCTGCCCGATTGATTTAGGGTTCCGTAACAACTGTCGTGGTTCTGCCCGACGTAGTTGTTGGAATGCCGTCTCGGGGAGGGTATCATTAATATTTTCAAAGGGTTATGGTACTAACCAATGTACATTTGTATAAATTATAGATTATATCCAGGAAACCCTCACGAGAAGTCTAAGATAGCAATGTGAGTTTATCCTCTTTTTGTTAACCTTTTTGGAATGTTTTACAAAACCTTAATTGTTTACAATGTGATTAAGCGGTGATTGAGTCTTTGTAGTTCTTCAATTACTGCCGGTATTATGGGGTTTTGTATACAAAATTTATTACTATGAGTAGTAGTAGTAAGTCTGAATGACAGTGCATTACCGTTGGACGACGAGTTAGCCAATGGGTAATTTGACCATAGCCATAGATCCGGTCGAGTGGCAAATACTGAATGAGTAATTGTGTAGAAATAAACAATGTGATCGCTCTCAATACTGTTTTAATTGATAAAATGTTTCTTGATTAAACTGGGATTCACTCACCAGTATTTCCGACTGACAAATGTTTTTAAAACGCGTTACAGGTAACACAATGTGAACAGCCAATTAATGAAAGCCAGCTGGAGAGCACTGAAGGCTTGGGAAAAAAATGTGGCTATAAATGTTACCTAATAAACGATGTTTTAAATTCAATAAAATAGGGTTTGTCCCTATAAATGTATTGTAATGAGAAACTTGGGTTTTGCCCATGTGATTACCAATATCAAATATGGTGGTTTTACTCTGAGAAAACATTTCCTAACTACGGTCCTGATGTAAATTCCGCTACGAGATTTAAACAACTGATACCACCAAACTCTGAGATCGCGTCCGCCCGTTCCCGGGACAGATAAGGGATCGGGGGTTGCGACAGAAGGTGGTATCACAGCCTAGCCACTGGTCTGAGCCAAAGAAGTGTTCTGCTGACACTTAAATTCTAAATTTTGTGTTAGGAAATAAATTACGGAGATACGTGCATAACTGTATTTATTTGTTATGTGTTATTTGACTATTTGTTAGTTTACAGTATGAGTGATCAAGGACCTTCAGACATGAGTCGTCAGTTGTCTGAATCACCTAGGAGTGAAGGTACTTCTTCACAGCCTGCCCTTTCTGGGTATTCTGCTGATCAGGAAGAAGGAGTGTTTGCTTTTAGAGCTCAGTCAGAAGAGCCATTCCCTCACAAGAAACGAGGATGGTTCAGTAAGGAAGCTTTTGCTCGTAGGAAGAGACTGCGAAAGTTGCAACAGCAAAGAGTTCTAGCAGCTGCTAAGCGTAGAACCGATGCCCACACACAGGATATGCTTAATAGAAGCCTAGCTAATTTCCATATCCTAGCTACAACTGCTGCTGACCCAAGTCTGGAATGGAACAACTAGTAGCCCCACAACCACAAAACCCAGATCAACCTATGGAGATAGAAAACCAGGTGGAGATGCATGACTTTAACCCAGAAGAAATCCCTAGGGTACCTGCACCAAACCCTCTAGACCCAAATTACGACCCCTGGTGGGACGATAATAGGGATTTTGTGCAACGTTACCCTATCCAGGAATACCCACCCATACAGAACATAGAAGCCTACCCAGGTATGGACCCTTTAGATCCCTATTACCAAGATGAATATATTAGGGAAATTTTAGAGGATCCTTACCGATTTCAGGAACTGTCACCCCCATATCAGGAACCCGCACCCCAGATTCCAAACCCAGAGCCAATACCAGTACCTGCACCCCCAATGAGTGCAGAGAATTTGCAAGAACTCCGAAATTTTGGAGAAGAAATTATAGAAGGTAGCGAGAGGATGAGGTATGTAGGAGAGCAACTCATATGGAAATACGATGAGCGCCAGATGGATTTCAGGGGAAATCCATATCCCTGAAGGAAGTGATAAAGTTGATGGCCGACGAAGGAAATCAAGGAAATCTGAATAATGATAACCAGAGTAACATTAACGTGGTTAATGAGAATCCAAGTATCAATAACAATGGAAACCAAGTGGATAATAGTGCTATCCAACACATAGTAGCACAGGGAATTATAGATGCAATGCCATTTATTCTTCAAACTGTTAAGGATGCTGATAATAAAAGTAAGCATAGCAGTAAGCGACCAATTGAACCAGAACACAGCGTGAACAATGGACCTGTACTTCAAATGCCCATTCCCAAAAGAAGAAGAACCATGCCTTATGGTTGTTCTTATAAGGAATTCTGGTCATGTAAACCAATGGAATTCTCGGGCAACGAAGGGGCCATTGCAACCTTACGCTGGATAGAAAAGACTGAGGCAGTATTAAGGATAAGCAAGTGTGCTGAAGAAGATAAGATACTCTTTGCTTCTAATTTGTTTAAGAATGCAGCACTAGAATGGTGGAACACAATCCTCCAAACAAAAGGAAGTGATAGAACCTATAATATGGAATGGGAAGAATTTAAGGACAAGGTAGAAAGGAAATTCTGCCCTCCTAATGAAAAGGAACAGATAGCCAACAAATTCCTAAATCTTAGAATGTCTGGTGTGGATAGTAAGGGATATACTAAGATATTCTTCGAATATGCTAGAATAGTACCAACCCTTGCTTCACCAGAACCAGTATTAATTTCCCGTTATATTTGGGGATTAATTGGGGAGATAAGACATGTAGTCAAGGCCGCTAGACCTCAAACCATAGAAGAAGCTGTAGAACTAGCCAATACCTTGACTGATGAGTTAGTTCGTACCCGAGAAGAGGATCAAAGGAGGAACCTAACCCAGAAGTTGACCCAAGAATTTCGTTCTGGAAATTCTAACCGTGGGAAAAATATAGGTTCTACCTCTGCACCCTACTGTAGGTATTGCAAAAGAAAGCATTCCGGAAGATGCTCCATATATTGTAACTTTTGCAAAATATCGGGACACAAGGAAGAAAACTGCAGGAAGAAAGCTAACAGCAGGGTATGTTATAATTGTGGAGAACAAGGTCATATCAAGCTAAATTGTCCAAAATTAGCTCCAGCTCCAGACAACAAGAATACTAAAAATGCTAGAGCATTCGTTCTGACTGCAGATGAAGCCAAGATGATCCCAGACGTCATAGCTGGTACGTTTTTAGTTAATGATGTCTTTGCTAAAGTATTATTTGACTCTGGTGCAAACCAAAGTTTTATTAATACGTCATTTTGCAAAATTCTAAATCAGTCATTAACTAAACTACCACTAGAATGCTTAGTAGAGACAACCAATGGAGAAACCGTTAAGATTTCTGAAATCTTGCAGGGAGCAAGAATAGAAATTTTAAATCAGAAATTTATTGCAAACCTTTATCCTATGAATCTGGTAGGATTCGATGTTGTTTTAGGAATGGATTGGTTAATAGCCAATAAAGCTAGTATTTTATGTGATCAAAAGTCAATTCAAGTAAATTCACCAAAAGGTAAAACGATCACAATTAAAGGAGATAAAATCTCTAGGTCCACTAAGTTTATCTCTGTGATGAAAACTGCAAGTTCTATAAGAAAAGGTTCTATAGTGTATTTGATTTCCATAATCACCATAACTAAAGGAAAGGATTTAAAAGATATTCCAGTAGTATCTCAGTTTTCAGATGTATTTCCAGAAGAATTACCAGGGCAACCTCCAGATAGAGAAGTTGAATTCAGAATCCATTTAATACCAGGAACATCACCAATTGCCAAAGCACCTTATCGGTTGGCACCTGCAGAAATGCAAGAATTGAAGAAACAATTAGACGAATTGTTAGAGAAAGGATTCATACAACCAAGTTCTTCGCCATGGGGAGCGCCGATACTGTTTGTTAAAAAGAAGGACGGATCAATGCGTATGTGCATTGACTACCGTGAACTAAACAAAGTCACGATTAAGAATCGGTACCCATTACCGAGAATCGATGATTTGTTTGGTCAACTGCAAGGAGCTCGATTTTTCTCTAAAATTGATTTAAGGTCAGGATATCATCAATTAAAGGTACAGGAAGAGGACATTCCTAAGACCGCATTTAGAACAAGGTATGGTCATTATGAATTTACTGTCATGCCATTTGCTTTAACCAACACCCCAGCAGCATTTATGGACATGATGAACTGAATATGTAAGCCATATTTGGATAAATTCATAATTGTTTTCATAGATGATATTCTAATTTATTCTAAGAATAAAGAAGATCAAGCAAAACATTTGCACGCACTTTTAAGCCTATTAAGAAAGGAAAAGCTTTATGCTAAATTCTCTAAGTGCGAATTTTGGTTAGAACAGGTACAATTCCTTGGACATTTAGTTAATCATGAAGGAATTCATGTAGATCCAACAAAGATCGAGGCGATTACTAAATGGAAAACCCCTGAGTCACCAACCGAGGTTAGAAGTTTCTTAGGATTGGCCGGTTATTATAGAAGATTTATTAAAGATTTCTCTAGAATAGCCATTCCCTTAACTAAGCTAACCTGTACATCTGTTAAGTTTGAATGGGGATTAAAACAAGAAGAAGGATTTAGAAGTCTTAAGCAAAGATTAACTCATACACCCATACTAGCATTACCAGAAGGAACTGAAGACTTCGTAGTCTATTGTGATGCTTCTAAATTAGGTTATGGATGTGTGTTAATGCAACGCCAAAAGGTTATAGCTTACGCATCTAGACAACTTAAGAATCATGAAGAGAATTATTCAACTCATGATTTAGAATTAGGAGCTATAATTTTCGCTCTTAAGATTTGGAGACATTACCTTTATGGTAGTAAGTTTACCATATTTACTGATCACAAAAGTTTAAGGTATGTTTTCGGGCAGAAAGAGTTGAATATGAGACAAAGGCGTTGGATGGAATTTCTTAGTGATTATGATTGTGATATCCAGTATCATGAAGGAAAAGCAAATATAGTGGCAGATGCTTTAAGCCGAAAGTATCATGAAAAGCCAAAAAGGGTACTTTCTCTTAAATTAAATCTGCAAGTAGATTTAAATGATCAGATAAGAGAAGCACAAGAATCAGTAATCAAGGAGGATTCTGAAAAATTAAAAGGTATGCTAAAAGAATTGGAACAAGGAACAGATGGAATTTGGAGATTCCATAAAAAGAGAATGTGGATACCTAAATTAGGAAACTTGCGTCATCGTATACTAGAAGAGGCCCATAAGTCTAAATATACGATGCATCCAGGAAGTGATAAAATGTACCAGGATTTAAGGAAAAAATTTCTGGTGGATAGGAATGAAAAAGGACATAGCAGCCTATGTTTCTAAATGTTTAACTTGTTTACAAGTCAAAGCTGAACACCAGAAACCCTCACGTTTGCTACAGCAATTAGAAATGCTAGTTTGGAAATGGGAATTTATAACATTGGATTTTGTTACTAAATTACCCAAAACAAAGAAAGGAAATGATACAATCTGGGTGATTGTAGATAGGCTAACCAAGTCAGCTCATTTCTTACCAATGAAGAAAACAATTAGTATGGAACAATTATCTAAGTTGTATGTAAATGAAATTGTTTCTTTGCATGGAATTCCTTTATCAATTGTTTCTGATAGGGATAGTCGATTTACATCTCATTTTTTGTCGAGTTTTCCACAGATAAAAGAGGACTGAATTGCTCAGTTTGAGGGGGAATTCAGTAATAGAGACGTCAGAATTTGCAAAAATGAGGGGGAATAAAAATTTTCAGATGTTCCAGCATTTTTGAAATTCGTGACGCTGCAACAGTATTCGGGTGGTTTTGACTTCAGATTGTTAGGGGGAATGTGAATCTGATCGTGGGTGAAAGCTTCCGAGATCAAGATAATCCGAGGTGTTGATATCTGATCGTGGACGAAAGCATCGGAGATCTGAGAGTGATCGGGGATTATAGTTTTTGAGATCTAGATTATCCGTGGAGATGAATCTGATCGTGGACGAATGTGTGACACCTGTGTCACTACGACCATCATACAAATGCAAAACCAATGAAATATTGTGTTTCATACTTGGGATTTGTATAAATATGTGTATTATTTGCACATATCAATTCTTGTTCAATTTCGAGCTTTAAATCGCTTTCTGGAAGGTTATACGCGAACTGATGCGTAAACGTAATCATTTTAACGCGATAAAAACTCTGGAATAATTACATAGGCTTAACATACCTTAAATAACCTTTACATAACTTAGAAATAAGTTTTGGATGGTTTGGTGTGTCGAAAACAAGTTTATTCGATTGCAAGGACTATTTGCGTCAAACTGCGAAACTATGTCGATTTGTCTAGTAACGAGCATCCCGGAACTTTATCATAAGTGAAACATACCCTAAATATCCTTTACATAGCTTAGAAATAGGCTTTGAGGGGTTCGGTATGCGAAAATAAACTTTTTGATCAAACAGGGACTAAAAGCGTCAAAAAGTGTATAAGTTTGCATTTACGCGCATATCTTACGTTCTGAACATATCTGGACATCCAAAAATTTTTGTAATCATTAAAATATTTTATTTTAGTGATTGGAATGCTAAAACTTCATTCGTTTCGCAATTTGGATCGTTTTCGCGTCCGTTACGATTTCCGTCGTAATTAACCGAACAACGCAACCGTACAGCCAAATGAACCGACATCCGTAACATTTCTGAGCATATTTCAAGTTCCCTATGCTTTAACATCCTTATGGAGCTTAAAATTGGGTTTGACGGGTGTTAGAAGTGCCAAAACGCATCAAAAATCAAGTTCAGAGTCACAGGGGCCTGTTCTGCCAATTTATGAAAGTTATTGCCAGCAACAAAGAGCATACAGACCGTATGGGGTCCTTTGTGGTCCGTAAGACCCTCCCAGGTCAGCAGAAACCAGTTTCCATAAAACCCAGTTGCTTGCACTTGTTTCCTTTGCTTGTTTTCAATCTTGTGGGCTGGTTTGATGGTTTTTCAAGTTCCCAAATCAATCTCTAACAAGTGGATGGCCATGATCAAGTGTCAAAATGTAACAACCCTCGGTAAAACCGACACTCTCATAATATGTCTGACACTCTCATATATTTTAGAATGTCTCAATATGTCTTATATTACACCCCGTATGTGAAAACCGAGCCCGAATTATGTTATAACATTATAATATAAATTAAAAACAAGAAATTATAAGTTGAGGCGGGCCGCGTAGACCCACCCCAACCAATTACGCGGGCGGTATGAGGGTGTAGACTGGACTTCGTTGACTTCTTTAGTTCAGGCGGGCTGCGTGAGATATAGATTAAGCTTACGCGGGCCGCTAGAAATCATCAAACGCGGAGACATCCTAGGCCGACACGTGTCGACATCGTGGCGGACCTACACAACGACTCAGCCAAGCTATTCTGTTGAACAGGGTTGACGCGGGCCGCGTAACCCTGGCCTGTGTTTTACGCGGGCCGCGTGAGGACTAGAATCAGGCACTATATAAGCAGACAACGGGTTTTCACTTTCCGTCGTTCATTCTTTCTTTCTCAACTCGAATTTATGAAGTTATAAGCATAATAGTCGGGTATTATACCCCTAATTAGCGAGGTTCTGCTCCGTTGTAAGTATTATAACCCTAGTTCGTAACAGTTACGCTGCCCGATTGATTTAGGGTTCCGTAACAACTGTCGTGGTTCTGCCCGACGTAGTTGTTGGAATGCCGTCTCGGGGAGGGTATCATTAATATTTTCAAAGGGTTATGGTACTAACCAATGTACATTTGTATAAATTATAGATTATATCCAGGAAACCCTTACGCGAAGTCTAAGATAGCAATGTGAGTTTATCCTCTTTTTGTTAACCTTTTTGGAATGTTTTACAAAACCTTAATTGTTTACAATGTGATTAAGCGGTGATTGAGTCTTTGTAGTTCTTCAATTACTGCTGGTATTATGGGGTTTTGTATACAAAATTTATTACTACGAGTAGTAGTAGTAAGTCTGAATGACAGTGCATTACCATTGGACGACGAGTTAGCCAATGGGTAATTTGACCATAGCCATAGATCCGGTCGAGTGGCAAATACTGAATGAGTAATTGTGTAGAAATAAACAATGTGATCGCTCTCAATACTGTTTTAATTTATAAAATGTTTCTTGATTAAACTGGGATTCACTCACCAGTATTTTCGACTGACAAATGTTTTTAAAACGCGTTACTGGTAACACAATGTGAACAGCCAATTAATGAAAGCCAGTTGGAGAGCACTGAAGGCTTGGGAAAAAATGTGGCTATAAAAGTTACCTAATAAACGATGTTTTAAATTCAATAAAATAGTGTTTGTCCCTATAAATGTATTGTAATGAGAAACTTGGGTTTTGCCCATGTGATTACCAATATCAAATATGGTGGTTTTACTCTGAGAAAACATTTCCTAACTACGGTCCTGATGTAAATTCCGCTGCGAGATTTAAACAACTGATACCACCAAACTCTGAGATCGCGTCCGCCCGTTCCCGGGACAGATAAGGGATCGGGGGTTGCGACACAAAACAAGTGTAATGATCCTATTGATCCTTGATTCCAATAAATAGCAAGGTCCTCTTGCTCATTTCCTCACACATTTGAATCAAAACCTGCTCTAAGTTGAAGTCTTGGCTTCATACCTGAGTATTTTGATTCAAATCTTCCTTGCTTGGACCCTTTGTAAGTTTATTTCATGCTTTTTATGCTTTTCAAGCATGAAAGTCAAACAGTGTTTGACTTTATGCTTTGACCTGTCTTTGGTCAACACGAAGTTCATTTGAACTTTGCAACGTGAGTGTAATCCCGATGGTTATAGTCCCTTGTGACTATACCTACTGATTACCACGTTGATTAGGCATAGTGACGAGTCATAGCTTCGGTCAAAGTACGTGTTCATGCATATTTTGAGATGAAACTATCCTTGGGTATCAAGACACTTTGTTTTGATATCAAAACCTGTTTTCAAACTTAGTTAAACATGTCTTAACATGTTTAACTCGTCACTTTTAGTCTAGTGCTTGTATAGGGTCGTAAGATAAGCGGTCTTAACAACCGCTTAGACTTTCGAACCCGACCCGTTTGGTCGATCATTAGGATCCGACCAAGCATGTATTGTGACCATAGTTGTATAGGGAATAACCTTCTGAAGTTATACCTTATGGTCACTTAGTTTAATTAGTTGTATGATAGGTAGTTTATATGCCTTAGATAAATGGCCAAAATGCTCTTTTCATGCATAATTGTTATTTAAGCATATGTAACTTAACTTTTGTCACCTAAACTGATTATACAACGTATTTAAACATATTAGGGCATATAATACTTGTCATAGGACTAGTTAGGCGTCTCGAACGTGCATTCGCGCGAACGACGCGTTAAAGTAGCGTAAGCTACCTTAATGGGTCGTAACGGGTCGTAAGCACTTAGGATAGGTTCCAATTTAGAATGTAAGCTTTGTTAAACCATATCACATGAGTTCCAATACTCATTTGGTTTACGAAACCTCATTCTACCCGGCCTTCCGATTTAGGTGCCGATTGTTTAATATAGTGACTCCATACTAGGTACCACTTGATTCCTTGATTTCCAAGCCTTCTTAGGATACTTAATCGAAGATACTTACAATCTCAAGTGAGTACATAGTCCCCTCTTTTACGTTTTCAAATGTTTTGGGGTGATACATATGTGCCGATACGCTATTTTCATGAATTCGACTATATGATTACATATGCATAGAACTATCTTTTGACGAAATGAGCTACTATCCATGGTTTAAACACTGATTTCCAAAGTTTGTTACGACTATTTGTTTGTTCAAATGTTTATTTATACATTCATTAACAATGATAAAGCCGATTGGTAGTACGATATAGCGCTATAGGACTAGACACCCCATTCCTGTTGTATGGAATGTCAGAAACCAAATTTTATCCAAATAGAATTTGCCTTTGTGGTATTTCTATAGTCTCTAAAGTGTAGTTTGATGCACTAAGGTTTGAATGTATTGCAAAAATTGCGATTTATGGTATATTTCGATATACTACCAACGTGATACTGTTTGCTAAAGCATAATTTGATATGCTATTGTTTACTAAAGTATATTTGATATACTACCGACATTGATATTTCACAAACTAAAGTATATCTTAATATACTACCGAAACATAATTGATATGCTATTTTCAAATCCAAAACATAAGTTGATATGTTATTTACAAAACCAAAGTATAATGTATTATACTACCGATACTTTTCATTCTTAAACCAAAGTATACTTGTGATATACTAACGAATCTATTATTTTCAAAACCAAAGTAAATTCTAATATACTATCTATTTAACTATTTCAAAACTAAAGTATATTTAGAAATACTACTTATCCGCTTATCTCAAAACCAAAGTATATTTTTGTATATACTATAAACATTTTACCAAAACGACACATTTTAGAAACAAAACTTTTACAAGGATTCATGGCTATTTTCGTAAACATAAAACCTTTTCTTGTGTTATCCAAAGCCATGAATCTAATACACAAATCTTATGTTACTCACAGGCATTTTTATGCTGACGTACCTATTTTCACATATGTTTCAGGTGCTACTACGTGATGATTGTTGATGCATGCGACACATAGGACGGACTTGTGCCTTAGCGACTTTAAAACTTGAGATACAATTATTTGTATTTATCTGATTTGTAATAAAATAATGAGTTCAATAATTCAATAAAATGAAACTATTTAATCCATGGTTGTGAAACAATGATTCTATTACGACACTCCCCGACGTTTCCGCCATGATTTGTTGTTTTACGTGGTCGGGGTGTGACAGAATGCTTTAGAGATCGGATTACGTTACCAGATAATTTGTTTTCCGATGAAGATTTGCTGGTTGTGGAGAATATCGTTTACACGAATCTGTCATTCTTACGGTGCGTTAACATTAATCACAGTAAACGGGATATCAGATCTTCAAGGGGAATCACGGATTTGAAGTTAACCAGTGGGGTATTTGAAGTTTCTATCAATTGCCGGTTGAGTTTTTGTACATTCTTAGATTGAGCAAGCGGAATGCGAGATCGTGGTGCTTACATGTCATATAAAAAACTGAGCTCGGATGCGGTTAAAGCTGAAACAGAGGATGTTGCACTGATTAGTTTCAAGTTGGTGATTATTCGTGAAGGTTGCAGTTTAGCAAATCAGAGGAGAGTCGTGAACTATGCAAAAGACCTGTAGATTCATTTCAGGGGGAATTAGTGCTTTACTCTATCAAAGCAAACCCGAATCATCAATCAAGGGGGAATCTATTGTCAGATTTCAATATGTCTGATTGAAGTTGCAGAAAAGTTGAAGATTACAGAATATTCAAACACGGCTCAAGGTTCTTAAAGTGTTAGAGACGATTCGACAGTGACAGCCGAGGGGGAATCTGTTGGTGCATATTTCATACGTATGCCACTGTGCGAATAGTTAGATAGAGCGTGTATTGAATATTGTATAGAATAGGATAAGTTGGACAGGTTTTAGTATTGTCAAAGTCCATCCAGACGGATGGACAATAGAATAGTCTAAACCCCATCCGGTCGAATAGGTATTTATATTGTAAAGTCCATCCAGATGGATGGACACTAGCTCATTCGGACTGGATAGGTTGTTGCCTATAAATAGGGTCGTGGGGTTCCCATTTGGACAAGCTTTTGGTCCCTGAGGGGAAATGTTGTCCAACTGGTCTCATGGTGCTATAACTTGTTAAGATATCAATAGAGACCAGATTATAAGTGACTGCTCGGTGTCGTATCTATCTTCTACTCCTTTCTTAGTAATAATAACGAACCGAACTCGTCGTATCGGGACCGAAGCTCCGTCAAACTCGTTGGTTCCTGGATTAGCATAGTCCTGCAAGGCCGGTTTAAGGTTTTAATAGTAGTTTATTATAAGGGATTCAAGCCGTTCTTACTTCCACTGATTTGATGCTATCTGCCTCAAAGGAAGTCCTAATAAGCTTGAATCAAGTCCTCGCAGGATCTATACATTGAACGAGGAAAGAACTTTACCCAAACCATCATTCTAACCCCCTTCCAGTCAGTTAACGCGCTTTATATAGACCGTAAAGACATGAATGGGTGAATCAATAAAACATGAAAAGCTGATAGAATAAAGTTTACTTTCAATATAAAAAAACTAGATATCAAAGTCATTAATACAAATCCCAATTAAAAAGTTAACTAAAGCTTGGAAATCAAAAGTAATACATAAATGACTTGTCTTCACCAAGTGTTGTAAGAGATTAGCCAAACATGGCCTTTGTTTGATAAAAACTCTAGCAATCAATCTTGGATCCCGAGACTAATACACACTCTAAAGATGGATGATGGATGAATGTGGTGGATGATGGTGGTATTGTGGTGGTAGAGTGGTGGCAGGTGTGAGAGAAGTGGCTTGCCAAGGGATGGATTGCAATTGAACCAATCACCCCTATTTATTGCTGGAAACAGAAGCTTTACATGGCCCCGTGCCCATTAGGCACGACCCCGTACTCTCCTTCTTCTCTTTCTTCATTTAATGAGCTTGTCATTCCGAATGCTTGCACGGCCCCATGTGTCAACGGCACGGCCTCGTGACCATTGTACTTGCTGTACTATCCAAGATTTGCATATCTGGAAGTTGACCACGGCCCATGCCCATGTGACACAGCCCCGTGTCTCTTGTCTGCTTCAGTTTGTCTTCTTCTTTCTAGAATCTTGAGTGGGGCACGACCCCATGCCTTGGTGGCACAGCCCCGTGCTTGTCTTCTGATTTGTTGTTTTTGGTCTTGGGGTGAAGTTCGGAGGGTCGGTATGATGTATCAACTTTCCTTCTTTTGTATTTATGATGGTTTTTGCCGTTAATTTACTCCTTATGTACATTTAAGCTCATTTCCTGAAAATCAAAAGTATACAAAGAAATGCACTTTTTGCAACATTAGTACTAAAAAGGGTTGATTTGACACCTTATTTGATATAATTTATATGTTGCATTTGGTGCATATCATATCTACATAAAAACAAAGGGGAAATGCATTAGAAACATTATAACAAAAGAATATATAACATAATCAAGGTAAAAAACTTACTTGTTTGATTTGTAAGTAGCATCAAAACCTACTATATCACCAAATACTGTATAATTTCTTTTTGATTGCTCATCAGCCCAAAAAAGTCCTTTTAATCTAGTATCTTCACCGACAACATAATCACATGTATATCCAGGAGAACATTCTTTCTTCTGAATAAGATGCCTAACTGCTATTTCTGCATCATACTCACCTATGTAAGGATTCAAATCCCTTCTATAGTTCTTACAATCAACTTTACTAGCACCAACTTCACCAAAACCACCATACATTGTTTTCATAATATTGAATGCTTTAACAGGCCCTACATTGATTGCAGACAACCCAAATATAAAAAATTCTTTAACATAATCAATACTTCTGGACGCAGGCAAAAATGAACACCTTCTTCATCAACAAAGATATGATTATGTTCTTCTTCAAAAAAGTAGATTTTAAACATATTATTGTCCTCTAAAATTAATTTCACATGAGCATTGCATCCAACTCTTTTTGAACCTTTATTACGTCTAACAATCTTTTTACTATTATCATCAACTGAACCTGAGTCTATTGATTTGCTAACATGAAATCTGTCTCTTTGAAACACACAATATATCTTATTTTTACTAAACCACCATATTTCCAAGAGGTATTTTTTCTTGCAGAAAAACCAGCAGCAAGTACATATCTCTGATAAAACGCAAAATCCTCGTTAAAAGATTTTAAAAACATTCCAACAGAAGGTCTCATGGATCCACTGAGAAACTTTTTCTTTTGTTGGTGGGACATACCCTTCACAATGTCACCGTTTGTTAAGTAATTTGCCAAATCCGAAAACCATGGCAACCCCTCTACCTCGGCTCTAACAAAATCTACGGTTTCATGAGGAAAAGTGTCTCCTATTGAATCCTCACGAACCTCCTCTCTCTTAGGATCCTCTAAGCGTGACAAATGGTCGGCGGCTACGTTCTCCGCTCCCTTTTTATCCCTAATTTCGATGTCAAACTTGGAGAGCAAAAGAATCCATCTAATGAGGCGTGGCTTGGCGTCTTTCTTTTGGAAAAGAAAGCGCAACGCGGCATGGTCGGTGAAAATGGTGGTTTTAGAAAGCACAAGATACGAGCGAAACTTATCAAACACAAACACGACAGCTAAGAGCTCTTTTTCCGTGGTGGTATAGTTCTCTTGAGCATCATTTAAAGTTTTGCTCGCGTAGTAGATTGGATGGAAGTGTTTCTCGATTCTTTGACCCAATACCGCACCTACGGCATAATCACTGGCATCGCACATGAGCTCAAAAGGTAAGCTCCAATTGGGCGAAACAAGGATAGGGGCACTAATGAGTTTCTCCTTAAAAATGTCAAATGCTTTGATGCACTCTTCGTCAAAGACGAAAGTTACATCCTTCTCTAGAAGTTGGGTCATGGGGCGCGTAATCTTAGAAAAATCCTTAATGAAACGCCTATAAAAGCCCGCATGCCCTAGAAAACTACGAACAAACTTGACACTAGTGGGTGGAGGCAATCTACTTATGGTATCTATCTTGGCCCTATCCACCTCTATGCCCTCTCTAGACACTTTGTGACCTAAGACTATCCCCTCCGTCACCATAAAGTGACATTTCTCCCAATTTAGCATAAGGTTTATATCTATACATCTCTTAAGCATCCTATCAAGATTAAGAAGACACTGATCGAAACTGGTACCATAAACCGAGAAGTCATCCATGAAGACCTCCATAGAAGTCTCAAGCATGTCTTGGAATATAGCAACTATGCATCTTTGGAATGTAGTCGGAGCGTTGCATAACCCGAAAGGCATGTGGCGATACGCATAAGTGCCGTAAGGGCATGTGAATGTCATTTTATCTTGATCCTCCGGTGCGATTGGGATCTGAAAATAACCCAAAAATCCATCGAGAAAATAGTAGAACTGTTGACCCGTTAAACGCTCCAACATTTGGTTAATGAATGGCAAGGGGAAATGGTCTTTCCAGGTGGCATCATTCAACTTGCGGTAGTCGATGCACACACGCCAACCGGTAATGGTATGAGAAGGGATTAATTCGTTCTTTTCATTCATGATCACTGTCATCCCACCCTTCTTTGGGACAACTTGGGTCGGACTAACCTATGGTGAGTCGGAAATAGGGTATATCACCCCGGCATCTAACAACTTAAGCACTTCCTTCTTAACAACCTCTTGCATGTTCGGATTAAAGCGCCGTTGAGGTTGCACCACCGGTTTATAATCATCTTCCATGAGTATCCGATGGGTACAATAGGCGGGGCTTATGCCCTTGATATCCGAAAGTCGCCATGCAATGGCATCCTTATTCTCTCTCAACACCCTAACAACCTACCCTTTCCCCCTCCTCTAACTTAGATGAAATAATAACGGGAAAATCGGAACCCTCACCAAGGAAAGCATACTCTAAATGGGATGGGAGAGCCTTAAGCTCTAATGGGGCGGGTTTCTCAACGGGTGTACTCTCGATCTCACTCTTCACTTCACTCAACTCTAACACTTCCGGGACCCAATCGGTATCGTCCCCTTCCTCACTCTCACTCATAATTTCCTCTACTTTCTCAACTACCTCCTCTACCTTACCCTCTACTAGATCGGCTCCACTAATATCGTCAAAGCAATGGTCGACACATGACAGAAAAGACTCTATGAAATAGATTGAATGACAAGGACTACTAAGATCGTCGGAACCGCTAGGATGTTCCATGGAACGTGCTATCTCGAAAGTGACTCTCTCCTCACCGACTTGGAGTGTAATCTTACCATCGAAGACATCAATGATAGCCTTGGCGGTACATAAGAATGGGCATCCTAGAATGATAGGCACTTTCTCATCCGCTTCCATATCAAGAACGACAAAGTCTACGGGAAAGACGAATTTGTCCTCTTTAACTAGAAGGTTTTCGATTATGCCACGTGGATACTTCACTGATCTATTGGCTAAGGACAAGGACATGCTTGTAGGGGATAACTTGTGACAACTGTCAAAATTTCTTGTATCCGTACAACTATTAAACCATGATTAGTGCTTAATGACTGTGCTGAATTGCAATTAACTACTTACTGATTATTGCCATATACATACATGTGCATCATATATTGCTTAATGTCATACCATTATTGCATGAAGGCTTATTTGACACAAATGATGCACGAAACACAGTTAGCACAGTTATCAGATAAATCAGGAAAATGTTGACATAACTCAGTACATAGACAGGCAGTGTGTTGAGACACATAATGAGCCAGAAACCAAGTATTACACTAGTATAGTGTGTAGGAAAGTAAGGATCACCAAACTGCCTTCCTAGAGATAGTTTAAGTGCCGGAAAGTGCCTAAAACTCACCTAAAGTGCTGAATTCAGCAAAAATCAGCAATTTTCAGCATTTAAACAATCTAATATCATGCAGAAATATGGTTAAGTGGTCCTGAATGCTTTCCTAAGTGTCGGGAATCAAAAGTGTCACAAAAGGGTACATAAAGCACACTAAACTGCAAAGTTTAGCACCTTAACGAACCGGTAACCAACCGAACAACCAGACACTACCCGAAACATCAAATTTACACTGGAAGCACTGTTTTATCATTACCAAGCTAGTTATGGTCCCCGAACATCATAATACATCATAAATATCTAGTAACTAAAGTAACTAACTAGATACTTACATTTTTACCCTAAACTAACAAATGTTTACAAACCAAGCCTACTACCCCCCACCTAGTAATCGGCCAACATGGCCCCCACTTTGTTGATTTTCTTTCACCTAAATAATAGATTGTGTTTCTCTATTAAGAGCATATTATACATGAGTTAAAAGATGAAAATGGATTATAAGTAAACTTGGAAGACATAAGCTCATTCTATCTTTCATCACCTCAACACATCTCCTTCTCCTTCTTCTCTTTGTGCTCTCGGCCGAACACCAACACACACACACACTCACCATTTTCAATTATTCTACATCCAATCCAAGCATATACAAGTGTGTTAGAGGTTACACAAAGGAACTAGGAGCTTACGGAAGTTCAAGGACCTTGTTCATTTGCTTTTATCCACTTGTTTTCTTCTCTTGATCATCCCTAGCCTTGAGCTAGTGGTAAGAGCTTTGATCTTTCCATTTTACTTCTATTTTAAGTGGTTAAAAGAAGATTCATAATGTTAATCATGAAGAACACTAAGAGTCACAAGAAGTAAACTTGAACATAAGCTTGAATAATGAAGAAACTAAGTTGTTTATGTGTTGAAATACTTGTTGATCATTGTTTGCTTGTGAAAATGATGTTGATCATCATATGATCTTGCTAGATCATGATTAAAAACATAATCTAGCAAGATGAGAGGATGAACATGATAGAAGTTAATGGATCATCCTTATGAGAAGCATGAACTTGAAAGGATATGTGGTTTTCTTGTAAAATAATGATCAAAGTGAATTGTTAATCATGTAGATCTAAAATTTCAAGAGTGATTTCTCAAGAAACCAAGTTAAAAATATAAGATTTACTTGATCTTGGTTTTTAAACAAATAAACCTTATTTTTGGTGGTTAATAAAGTGTAGAAGTATATGTGTAACAAGAAAAATCCACGAAGAAACATTTTTAGAAAATATGATCATAAGTTGTAAAGATCTATATTCTTTAAAAATGAAGTTTTTAAAGAATCAATCACGCTTTAGAAGGTAACAAGGCTTACTAAGAACACTAGTAAGTTACTACAAATTTTTACAAATATTCAAGTTCATGAAGTATTAGATTGTGCTTGTTTTGGGCAAGATTGGTAAGTGTAGATTGGTTATTGTTGATTATTGGTTGATTGTGTTGATTTTTACAAAAGAAAATGATATGCTTGAAAGCATGGAAACCTCCATTTTTAGGGGAAACTATGGCAAAATTTTTCTAAAAATTAAACACTTAGAAAAATATTTCTAAACAAATATTTACAAGTGTATTTCAAACCATAAATCTTTACATAAACTTTGCCATAATTTTTGTTACAAAATTATAAATATTGGAGGTTGGTTTTTTGTAAATAAAAGTAACTAAATATGTATTTAGGAAATATATATTTAGAAGTCACCATGTGTGTGTTTATTTGTATAGTATGTGTATTAGTTATATTATTTTAGGATTTGAAATAATATAACTCATCAAAATACCAAAAATTACCATCCAAAATATTACCAAAATTCTAAGGAATAAATATACAAGTTATACTCGAAATATTAGTGAAACCGAACTAAGGAATATAACTAACAAGAATATTCCGGAAATTTATTCACAAGTATATTTTGGTAAATAATATTTTGGACCCCAAGTGGATGAAAATATGATTTTTACAATTATTACAAAGTTATATCATATTTTTGACAAGAAGAAAATATATTATTTTTGGGAGAATAAAAATATATATTTTCTCAAACAAAAACGGAATGTATTATTTTTGGAGAAATATATATATATATATAGGGAGAAGATCATGCGAGAACCACCTCTTATTGCGAGAACCGCGAGAACCAATGTGAACACAACCAAAAATGCCTAAAAATAGCTAAAAATCACACAAAATTTTTTTTTTGATTTTTTTAATATTTTTTTTAGGTTTTTTTGGGGTTTAGTTTTTAGCATTTTAGCTTTGGGGGGGGGGGGGGGTTTAGGTTTTTGGGGGGTGGGGGAGGGGGGTTTAGGTTTTTTAGGGGGGGGGGTGGGTGGGGTTAGGTTTTTTTTAGCATTTAGCTTGGGGGGGGGGGGTGGTTTAGGTTTTTTTGGGAGGGGGGGGGGGGGTTAGGTTTTTTTTGGGGGGGGGGTGGGGGGGTTTAGGTTTTTTTTGGGGGGGGGGGGTTGGGGGTTAGGTTTTTTTAGGTTTTTTTAGCTATTTAAGTTGTGTTCACATTGGTTCTCATGGTTCTCACAATAAATGGAGTTCTCGCATGAGCCCCTCCCTATATATATATATATATATATATATATATATATATATATTCCAAGTTAGACTTGAAAATATAATATTTTTGGAACTTATATAAAAATACAAATATTTTTGCCAAAGGAAAAATTATAAATAATTTTTCTAAGTAGTATTTCTTAAAGTATATATATTTGGAAATATATATTGATAAACTTTTATTAAAGATAATATTCTGGAAAAGTTAATACGAAATTAAGTATAAGAATACTTAATAATTACACTCCGGAATTCGATCCCACAAAAAAGGCAAAATATACAAGTATGAGTATACGAACACAAATAACCCATCCTTGGGAAGGAAATACATGTATAAATACTTGAGAAGTATCAAGTTAAAATATATCATTTTAACTATTATTCCAAAATTTAATAAATATAATTTAAGTTAAAATATTTAATATTTTAACAAATAATTATAACCTGGAATAATATTGAAGACACAAGAAAGTAACTCAAAGACACTAATCCATACTAAGTCAAGGCACGACCCGCTCGTCTAATAGACAATAGTACGATTGTAGGTAGTCGTGTATATCCGAAGAAGGTTTGAGTTACGGTGCTTACGAAGAACGCAAGACTGTGAGTTCATGTCCCCCTTTTGTTTAACTGTTTTCGTTTTATAACTTCGGGGGTGAAATACGTGTTACAAATGATTACGATTACAAATGAAATGAACTGTTAGATCATGTGAATGGGTAAGTGTTAGCTTGAGACCATTAATGCTTTATAAGGACCGAGGGGCATGAGTGATAGATCTATTTGGGTGTTGCGAGCCCCGCCCATGGGTCCGCGAGTTGACCGCATGTGGTGACTATGCCGTTCCAGCCGGGAGGCCTGGTATGAAATACGCAAAGGATTGAGCCTTCCTACACCGTTGCACACTTGTTGATGGCCTTGCAAACCATTAATTGATCTGTTCATATTCACTTACAAACATACATACATATTTTCAATGACTACAAAGGTTTATTCATGCACACAAACAAATACATGAACTCGCTCAACTTTTGTTGATGTTTTCAAACTACATGTATTTCAGGGAATTAAAATATGGATCTGGTGGGCGTTCAGAAGTTTCAAGTGTTGTTAAGAAAAAGAGATATCATCCATAGTCTTGGGGTTTTGTTAGGGTGTCCTATCCTGGACAAGACACCTCTTCCAAATCTTGGTTTTATTTAAAGTCTTTTGTTAAGTCCTTGTTGAACTTTAAACAATTCGTATGGTTTGTAATTCGAATTTGGAGTCTACGTATCAAAAATATGTTGTTATGTTTCTAAACTTATTTAATGGATGATCATCGAGTAGTTTTATCATATAGTGGTTGTTATGATTGAATGCAATGATATTAAGCAAGTCACACATAATCACGCTTCCACAAAAGTCAGGGTGTGACAGTTTGGTATCAGAGCTTCGATTGTAGCGAAGTAGGATTCCTTCTCGAGTCTAGACTATAATCATTTGGGCTCTCACAAAAAATATATTTACAACATGTTTTCATTGCGTACACAAAATGCCCAGATCCAGGAAAATAAACATTTTACAAACAAAAAGACACGAAACACATTTCAAGGTTTATGTTTATGGTTCAGTCTGAGAGACTGGGTGGTTCAGTCTGAGAGACTAGATGGTTCAGTCTGAGAGACTAGGTGGTTTAGTCTGGGAGACTAGGTGGTCTAGTCTGGGAGACTAGGAAGGATAGAAAGGGTTCGTGAGGAATCACAAGGATACATAATTTCATGATACATTGACCTTGCTTGCATACTTACTTACTGTTAGTGGTTAATATATGTGCATATGTTGTGATTGTTATGTTACAGACACCATGTCATCATCCGAGAGTGGCTTACCCGACACTGACGACCCCATGGCTATTGTTTCTGACGATGAGATCGTCCCTGAGCCAGAGATCTTCACATCCGATACCGAGAGTAACCCAGAGATGATTTCCCATGATGACGACGATTTTCAGCCCTTTGCGCTGCCCAATTTCGGAGACGATTTACCGCTTGCTGATGGTATCCCAGACGAGGATCCTTTTGTTATTCCCATTCCTGTCCACGATCATCTTATCATCGGTCATCACGATGGTGAGCATATTGCGGCGCCGATCCTCGCTCCTGTTCCACTAGTGGTCATTCCTCCTGAGGATTGGCCATTCGATGATCTGTTTGACGATGATTTTGATCTGTTTGTTGATGGTCCTCCCGATGACGCTCATGGCGATGGAGAGCTTGATGAGGATGTTGTTGATGTTCCACTTTTGGGGATTCCTGTTATTGAGATTTCTTCTGATTTTAGTATAACAACCCTCCCGAATATTTTTCGGACATCCTAAAATATTTTAAAATACTCCTATATGTCTCTAAATACACCCCGTATGCGAAAACCGAGCCTAAAATATGAAATTCCATAAAAAATAAATTAAAAACATGAAAATGGGGCTTAGGCGGGCAGCGTAAGGCACCCCTTAAGCCTACGCGGGTCGCGACAGTCTCAAAGTCAGGCGAACTCCGGTGCTGACACGTGTCACCTGCGTGTTGAACCTACTAGATGACCCGGATCACCTACGCTGTAGACCCCCTATGACGCGGGCCGCGTATCCCCTTTGCTATACCTTACGCAGGTCGCGTAAAAGTCGAAATCAGGCCCTATATAAGAGGGCATCGGGCCTTCAGTTTAAGTCGCTCAAATTTCAACTTTCTCTCTCAATTTCTTAATAGTAGAAGCTATACTCGGGTATAATATCCCCCTAAATAGCGAAGTTCTGCTCCGTTGTAAGTATCATAACCCCTGGATACGTATTAGATACTCTGCCCGATTAATCTAGGGTTTAGTAACGGCTGTCGTGGTTCTGCCCGACGTAGTCGTTGGAATGCCATCTCGGGGAGGGTATTACTAATGTTAAAATGGGTTATTATACTAACACGTGTGCATTTGTGTAATTTATAGATTGTCACCAAGAAACCCTTACAGAAAACCTAAAACACCAATGTGAGTAATCTCCTTTTTGTAAATTGTTTTTACAAAACCTCACACGATTAATTATATATTAAACAGTTATTGAGTATTTGTAAGGATACAATTATCGTCGGTATGTTGGGGTTTTGTATACAAAATTAGTTACTTCCTTGCGAGGAGTAAGTTTTCCACAAGTCGGGTTTGACAGTACCGTTGGTGGTAAATGGTATGACTTGGAAACAAATATAATTGCGAGACCGCCCTCAATACTGTACAATGGTTTTTATTTAAACTTGATTAAACTGGGATTCACTCACCAGTATTTCCCACTGACAAAATGTTTATAAACGCGTTTCAGGTAACAAAATGTGAAAGCCAAATAGAAGCCAGCTGGACAGCGCTGAAGGCTTGGAAAAGTGGCAATAAAGTTACCTAAAATAAATAGATGTTTTTATTAAATAAAAATAGGAGTTATTCCTATGAAAATGTGTGTACTTAAAATTTGGGTTTTACCCCATGTGTTTAATATTATGAAAGTGTGGTATTTTACTCTGATAAAATATTTCCTAACTACGGTCCTGATGTAATTTCCGCTGCCAAAATTAGAAAATACCAGATACTGATGTGTGCAAAATGCAACATATAAATTACATCAATTGTGGCATAAAACTAACCCTTTTTTAGTACTAATGTTGGAAAAAGTGTGTTTTTGTCTTTCTTTTGTATTTTCAGAATTAAATGAGCTCAAATTAACAAAAGAAGTAAAAAGGCAGCTAAATCTAACATAAATACAAGAAAAGGAATAAACGTGGCATGCCCGACCTCCCCGAAAGCTTCTTCCCAAGCAAAACAAGAGAACAGAAGGCTGAACACGCCCCGTGCTCAGTGAGCACGGGGGCGTGCCCAAGTGTCAGCATAAAAGACAAAGTTGTAGAAGCTTCCATCGCCCACCACGAGGCCGTGCTCAGCGGACACGGGGTCGTGGTCAACTATAAGATTCGCAGAATCCAGGCAAATCTTGATAGTACAGATATGCTTCTGCACACGGGGTCGTGCCCAGCGGACACGGGGCCGTGGTCAACTAATAAAGACAAGAGTAATTAATGAAGAAAGAGAAGGATGTGGACACGGGGCCATGCCCACTGGACACGGGGCCGTGCCCGAGCTTCTGTTCAGCCTATAAATAGGAGTGCTTAGCTCAAGCTCAAACCATCCCTTGGCACACCACCTCTCTCACACTTCACCCACCACCACCATAACACCATCATCCACCACCATCATCCATTGTCCATCATAGAGTGTGTGAGTCATCTCGGGATCCAAGATTGATCATAAGAGTTCTTGACAATCAAGGCCATGTTTGCCTAAGTCTCTTACATCACTTGGTGAAGACAAACTGTCTAGTGTAATACTTTTTATTTTTAATCTTTTCGCACTTTTTAATTGGTTATGTATTAATGACTTTAATAACTAGTTTCTTATGTTGAAGGTGATTCTTCCTTATCGTTTGTCCGTGGTGTCTTGGCATTATTTTACTGTCTATATAAAATAAAAGATTTTCACCATTCATATCTCCACGGTCTATATGGAGGTATGTTGGCTACCTGGTCGGGGGTTAAGGGAACGGTTTGGTAAGAGTCTTGCCATTGTTCAGTGTATAGATCCAGCAAAGGACCTGGGTCAAATTTAGTAGGACCTCCTTCAATACTTAACGGTATTGGATGGCGGGGGTCCAAACTCTTTGATCCCCTCATAAGTTAAACTACTATTAATACTTTATCCCGGCTACTTAGGACTGTATCCCTGCTGACTCAGACTACTTAGCCGAGGGTAACGTCACCTTCAAAAGAGGGGCCTACCACAATATGCATTAATAACTTAATTAATTATCTTTCAATAATCCGACCCTTTAGGATTGTATCCTTGCTGACTCAAACTACTGGGTTGAGGGTAACGTCACCTCCAAAAGAGGGGCCTATTACAATAACTAAGATAATCTCTTAAATAGTGCAAAAGTGCGGAAATAATCAAAGGTTACACTAAACACGAGTCGGAGCCAAGTGATTCATCTTGTCTATCTGTTTTTCTTTTATTTTTATTTTCAGCATTTTAGTTAGTTTTTATTTTTCTTAGTTTAAAACCTTTTTCTAAACTTTTTGATTTGATTAGACGTTGAGGATAAATCGGTACTAAAAGCTCTTGTGTCCTTGGACGACCTCGGTATCTTACCAACACTATACTACGCTCAAGATGGGTGCACTTGCCCATATGTGTGTTTAGTGTTAGTAAATATCGTGTTTTATAAATTTAAAACTTGGCTAAAGAAAGTGTAAAAGGGCTTAAAATAAACATTAAAACCATAACACACTTCACGCACATCAATACCACCGAAACTGGCCGCGGCCGTCCATTCCTGTATTTGTAATAGGGGGACGGGGGTTGCGACAGAAGGTGGTATCAGAGCTAAGCCACTGATTTGTTAGTTTACAGTATGAGCGACCAAGGACCATCTGACGCGTACCGTCAATTGTCTGGTTCACCTAGAAGCGAAGGTGCCTCTTCTCAGCTTGCCCTCTCGGGGTACTCTGTTGATACGGAAGAAGGAATATTCGTATTTAAGGCTCAGTCTGAAGAGCCATTCCCTCAGAAAAAAAGAGCATGGTTCAGTAGGGGAGCACATGAGCGTAGGAAACGTATGAAAAAGTTACAAGACCAGAGAGCACTAGCAGCAGCCAAAAGAGAAATCGATGCCTATGCCCAGGAAATGATTAATAGGGGTATAGCCAACATCAACATCTTAGCAACCACTGCAGCTGACCCTAACCTGGAGCAAATGTTAGCACCCCAACCACAACCACCAATTCCTGACCAACCGATGGAAATAGAAAACCCTGAAAATCAAGTAGAAATGCATGATTTCAACCCGGGAGAGATACCTAGGATACCCGCACCAAATCCCTTAGACCCAAATTACAACCCATGGTGGGACGACAATAGGGACTATGTGCAACATTACCCGATACACGAAGACACGCCCATGCAAAACCTAGGAGCCTACCCAGGGTTGGACCCTCTAGATCCCTATTACGATAACGATGTATTCATAAGGGAGATTCTAGAAAATCCTTACCCATACCAGGCCCCTGTACCCCCATACCAGGAACCCGCACCCCAGATTCCGAACCCAGTCCTAGAACCTGCACCCCCAATGAGTGTAGAAAACGTACAAGAACTTAGAACATTTGGTGAGGAAATTTTAGAGAATAGTGAAAGGATGAGACAGGTGGGAGAGCGACTCGTCTGGAAGTACGACGAGCGCAATATGGATTTCTGGATGAATCCATATCCGTAGAAGTGATGGTGGAGAAGGTTATAATAATAATAATAATAATAATAATAATAATAATAATATAATATAATATAATAATAAAATATGTGTGTATGTGTATGAAAAAAAACTACGGATGCCTACTACTAGTAGTGTAACTTTAAATTTCAGTCGGTATTGTAATTTTAATTTCAGTACTGGTGTGTAATAGATGCATATTATATGAATAGAGTAAAGTCGCAATGATCGACGCTTTTGACCAAAATGCGTGTCATGTGATTGGCTATATTAAATATTATTTTGTGATATTAATACGTGATAATTGTTTAAAAATTCAGATGGCCGATGAAGGGAATCAGGAAAATCTGAATAATGATAACCAGAGTAACATTAACTTGGTTAATGAGAATCCGAACAACAACAATAACAATGGAAACCAAATGGATAATAGTGCCATCAAACACATAGTGGCACAAGGAATTATAGATGCCATGCCATATATTCTTCAAACTATTAAGGAAGCAGATAATAAAAGTAGACATGATAGCAAGCGACCCTCTGAACCTGCGAACAGCGTGAACAATGGACCCGTACTTCAAGTGCCCATTCCCAAAAGAAGAAGAACCGTGTCTTACGGTTGTTCTTACAAAGAATTCTGGTCCTGTAAACCAAAAGAATTCTCGGGCAATGAAGGACCCATTGCAGCTCTACGCTGGATAGAAAAGACTGAGGTTGTTTTAAAGATAAGCAAGTGTGCTGAAGAAGACAAGATAATGTTTGCTTCTAATCTATTTAAAAACTCAGCCTTAGAATGGTGGAACACTATCCTCCAGTCAAGAGGAAGCAATAGGGTTTACAACATGGAATAGGAGGAATTTAGGAATATGGTAGAAAGGAAATTCTGCCCTCCCAATGGAAAGGAACATATAGCAAATAAGTTCCTAAACCTTAGGATGACCGGGGTAGATAGTAAGGGGTATACTACCACATTCTTTGAATACGCTAGAATAGTACCAACCCTTGTATCACCTGAACCGGTATTAATCTCCAGTTACATCTGGGGATTAATTGGAGAGATTAGACATGTAGTCAAGGCAGCTAGACCCCAAACTATAGAAGAAGCTGTAGAACTAGCAAATACCTTGATAGATGAATTAATCCGTACTAGAGAAGAAGACCAGATGAGAAACCTAGCTCAAAGGCTTACCCAAGAATTCCGTTCTGGGAATTCCAACCGTAGGAATATAGGTTCTACCTCTACACCATACTGCAAGGCCTGCAAGAAAAAGCATTCGGGAAAATGCTCTACTCACTGCAATTTCTGCAAGGCCCCAGGACACAAGGAAATAGATTGCAGGAGAAAATCCAGTAATGGACTGTGCTTCAATTGTGGAGAAAAAGGTCACATCAAGCCGAACTGTCCGAAATTGGCTCCAGCTGCAAACAACAAGAATACTAAAAATGCTAGAGCATTTGTTCTGACTGCAGATGAAGCCAAAATGATTCCGGACATCATAGCCGGTACGTTTTTAGTTAATGATGTTTTTGCTAAAGTATTATTTGACTCTGGTGCGAACCAAAGTTTTATTAATACTACATTTTGCAAACTTCTCAATCAACCATTAACTAAACTCTCCCAAGAATGTCTAGTTGAGACAGCGAATAGAGAAACGGTTAGAATTTCTGAAATCTTGCAGGGAGCAAGAATAGAATTTTTAAATCAAAAGTTTATTGTAAACCTTTACCCAATGAGTCTGGCAGGATTTGATATCGTATTAGGAATGGATTGGTTAATAGCCAATAAAGCTAATATTTTATGTGATCAAAAGTCAATCCAAGTAAATTCACCAAGGGGTGAAAAGATCACAATTAAAGGAGATAAACCATCTAGATCCACTAAATTCATCTCTGTGATGAAAACTACAAGTTATATAAGAAAAGGATCTATATTATATTTGATTTCCATAATCACTAACACTAAAGGAAAAGAACTAAAAGACATTCCAGTAGTGTCTCAGTTTTCAGATGTATTTCCCGAAGAGTTGCCAGGGCTACCACCAGACCGAGAAGTCGAATTCAGAATCCATCTGCTACCCGGAACAGCACCAATTGCCAAAGCGCCTTACCGTTTAGCACCCGCCGAAATGCAGGAACTGAAGAAACAGTTAGATGAATTATTAGAGAAGGGATTCATACAGCCAAGCTCAACGCCATGGGGAGCACCTATTTTATTCGTCAAAAAGAAAGACGGATCAATGCGTATGTGCATTGACTACCGTGAATTGAACAAGGTCACAATTAAGAACCGGTACCCATTACCAAGAGTCGATGATCTATTCGATCAATCGCAAGGAGCTCAATTTTTCTCAAAAATCGATTTAAGGTCAAGATATCATCAATTAAAGGTATAGGAAGGGGACATTCCTAAAACCGCATTTAGAACAAGGTATGGTCATTATGAATTTACTGTCATGCCATTTGGTTTAACCAATGCCCAGCCGCATTTATGGACATGATGAACCGAATATGTAAGCCATATTTGGATAAATTCATAATTGTTTTTTATTGATGATATTCTCATCTATTCTAAAAGTAAAGAGGAACATGCAAAGCATTTGCACGTACTTTTAAGTTTACTAAGAAAGTAAAAGCTTTATGCTAAGTTCTCGAAATGCGAATTTTGGTTAGAACAGGTACAGTTTCTTGGACACTTAGTAAACCATGAAGGAATTCATGTAGATCCAACCAAGATCGAAGCGATTACCAAATGGAAAACCCCTGAATCGCCAACCGAGGTTAGAAGTTTCTTAGGATGGGCTGGTTAGTATAGAAGATTTATTCAAGATTTTTCTAGAATAGCCATTCCCTTAACTAAGTTAACCTGTAAATCCATTAAGTTTGAATGGGGACCAAAACAAGAAGAAGCATTTAGAATTCTTAAGCAAAGACTAACCCATGCACCCATACTAGCGTTACCAGAGGGAACTGAAGATTTTGTAGTATATTGTGACGCTTCTAAGTTAGGTTATGGATGTGTGTTGATGCAACGTCAAAAGGTTATAGCTTACGCATCTAGACAACTTAAGAATCATGAAGAGAATTGTTCAACTCATGATTTGGAATTAGGAGCTATAATTTTTCCCTTAAAATTTGGAGACATTACCTTTATGGTAGTAAGTTTACCATATTCACTGATCATAAGAGTTTAAGGTATGTTTTCGGACAAAAGGAACTGAATATGAGGCAAAGACGCTGGATGGAGATTCTTAGTGATTATGATTGTAATATCCAGTATCATGAAGGAAAAGCAAATGTAGTGGCAGATGCTTTAAGCCGAAAGTATCACGAAAAGCCAAAAAAGGTACGTTCTCTTAAATTAAATCTATAAGTAGATTTAAATGATCAAATTAGAAAAACACAAGAATCAGTAATCAAGGATGATACTGAAAAATTAAAAGGAATGATTAGGAATTAGAACAAGGAACAGATGAAATTTGGAGATTTCATAAAAAGAGAATATGGATATCTAAATTAGGAAACCTATGTCACCGTATATTAGAAGAAGCCCATAAGTCGAAGTATACGATGCATCCAGGAAATGATAAAATGTACCAGGATTTAAGAAAGAATTTCTGGTGGATAGGAATGAAAAAGGATATAGCAACCTATGTTTCTAAATGTTTAACTTGTTCACAAGTTAAAGCTGAACATCAGAAACCCTCAGGTTTGCTGCAACAATTAGAAATGCCAGTGTGGAAATGGGAATTGATAACAATGGATTTTGTTACCAAATTACCCAAAACAAGGAAAAGTAATGAGACAATCTGGGTGATTGTAGATAGGCTAACTAAATCAGCTCATTTTCCTACCGATGAAGGAAACTTTCAGTATGGAACAGTTAGCTAAATTATATGTAAATGAAATCATTTCCTTACATGGAATACCTTTATCAATTGTTTCTGATAGGGACAGTCGTTTTGCCTCTCATTTTTTGGCAAGTTTCCAAAAAGCAATGGGAACCAAGCTAAATCTAAGCACAGCTTATCATCCTCAAACAGACGGACAAAGTGAAAGAACAATTCAGACGATGGAAGACATGCTTAGAGCTTGTGTAATTGATTTCGGAGGTAATTGGAATGATCACTTACCTTTAATAGAATTTTCTTACAATAAGAGTTATCACACAAGTATCAATGCTGCACCATTCGAAGCACTTTATGGACGAAAGTGCCGAACCCCAGTATGTTGGGCAGAAATTGGGGAAAAGCAACTATCTGGACCTGAGATAGTACAAGAAACAACCGACAAGATTATTCAAGTCAAGGAACGACTGAAAGCTGCACGTGATCGACAGAAGAGCTATGCTGATAACCGACGCAAACCGTTGGAATTTCAAGTAGGAGATAAAGTATTGTTAAAAGTCTCTCCTTGGAAAGGAGTAGTAAGATTCATCAAACGGGGAAAGCTAAGTCCCAGGTATGTTAGACCTTTTGAGATTATTAGAAAAATAGGACCTGTAGCCTATCAGCTACAACTGCCAGAGGAAATGGCAGGAATACATGATGTGTTTCATGTGTCTAATCTCAAGAAATGCTTAGCTGATGAATCACTAGTAGTGCCTCTTAAGGATATAGAGGTAAATGAACAACACAAGTTTGTAGAAAGACCACTACAGATTGAAGACAGGAAAGTCAAGAACCTCTAGCACAAAAGATTAGTTCTAGTCAAAGTAAAATGGGACTCCAAAAGAGGACCAGAATACACATGGGAGCTTGAATCGGAAATGCAAAGGAAATATCCACACTTGTTCCAGGAGATCTCAAGGACGAGCTTTAAAACAAGGTGGGGAGGATATAACAACCTTCCCGAATATTTTTCTGACATCCTAAAATATTTTAAAATACCCCTATATGTCTCTAAATACACCCCGTATGCGAAAACCGAGCCCAAACTATGAAATGCCATAAAAAAATAAATTAAAAACATGAAAATGGGGTTTAGGCGGGCCGCGTAAGCCACCCCTTAAGCCTACGCGGGCCGCGATAGTCTCAAAGTCAGGCAAACTCCGGTGCTGACACGTGTCACCTGCATGTTGAACCTACTAGATGACCCGGATCAGCTACGCTGTAGACCCCCTATGACGCGGGCCGCGTAGTCCCTTTGCTATACCTTACGCGGTCCGCGTAAAAGTCGAAATCAAGCCCTATATAAGAGGGCATCGGGCCTTCAGTTTACGTCGCTCAAATTTCAACTTTCTCTCTCAATTTCTTAATAGTAGAAGCTATACTCGGGTATAATATCCCCCTAAATAGCGAAGTTCTGCTCCGTTGTAAGTATCATAACCCCTGGATACGTATTAGATACTCTGCCCGATTAATCTAGGGTTCAGTAACGGCTGTCGTGGTTCTGCCCGACGTAGTCGTTGGAATGCCATCTTGGGGAGGGTATTACTAATGTTAAAATGGGTTATTATACTAACACGTGTGCATTTGTGTAATTTATAGATTGTCACCAAGAAACCCTTACAGAAAACCTAAAACAGCAATGTGAGTAATCTCCTTTTTGTAAATTGTTTTTACAAAACCTCACACGATTAATTATATATTAAACAGTTATTGAGTATTTGTAAGGATACAATTATCGTCGGTATGTTGGGGTTTTGTATACAAAATTAGTTACTGCCTTGCGAGGAGTAACTTTTCCACAAGTCGGGCTTGACAGTACCGTTGGTGGTAATTGGTATGACTTGGAAACAAATATAATTGCGAGACCGCCCTCAATACTGTACAATGGTTTTTATTTAAACTTGATTAAACTGGGATTCATTCCCCAGTATTTCCCACTGACAAAATGTTTTTAAACGCGTTTCAGGTAACAAAATGTGAAAGCCAAATAGAAGCCAGCTGGACAGCACTGAAGGCTTGGAAAAGTGGCAATAAAGTTACCTAAAATAAATAGATGTTTTTATTAAATAAAAATAGGATTTATTCCTATGAAAATGTGTGTACTTAAAACTTGGGTTTTACCCCATGTGTTTAATATTATGAAAGTGTGGTATTTTACTCTGATAAAATATTTCCTAACTACGGTCCTGATGTAATTTTCGCTGCCAAAATTAGACAATACCAGATACCACCGAAACTGGCAGCGGCCGTCCGTTCCTGTATTTGTAATAGGGGGATAGGGGTTGTGACATCTAGCTTACACTCTGTCTCAAATTCCTTTGAGTCAGTGACATCTTCCGCCTTGCAGGCAGTGGGTTTGCGACGTTATGCCACTGATTCTGACGATGATACAGCCATGTTAGCTGCACCATCCCCTCCACATGACTTTGAGCTTGGTCTTGAGCTAGACTTTGTTCCTGATGATCAACCTGTTGCTGCACCTGCTGATCCTGAGCCGATACCTGCTCCTGAACCTTTGCCTGATCATGATCGTATCCCTTTTGGCATACCTGACATTGCACCACTCATACCAGATCCAGATCCAGTTCCTGCACCCGTTGACCCTCCTGTTATTGAGCCAGTCATTCCTCCACTAGCACTTGCACCCGCCGATGTTGCTCCTTTTCACCCAGAGACTCCACTGGGGGAGGCACTTCAGGAGTCTGATGTACACCGTGTCGACCTGCCTATTGTTTTCTTGCAGGATATACTCGCACCCCGTCCAGGGAAAGGCACTTCTAGCCAGCAGCCTAGCCACGATCCTCATGTTTCAGCAGCATTTCCCCACATACCCCAGTCTGCACCTTTTGCTCATTTTACTTCTTCACCACTTGATGAGCCACTCAGATGGTTCCTGCCGTACACCATGTCGATTTCTGATCCCTACCATCCCTCGCACTTTACTGGTTATACACGGGACGAGTTACTTCTATCATTGCAGCTCCAGTATGAGATTATGAGTCGCAGGATTTTAGAGCTAGAGATGATACTGCGTCCTTTGCCGTGTCCGTGTCAGCCTGCATTTGTTCCTCTTTCATCACCATCCCCATTTTCACATCCTCCTGCATCGCTTACTCCATTTCCTGAGTTTGACACTCGATTTCTCACCGTTGAGCAGCAGATCAATTATCTGTTGCGTCATGTTTATGATCTTGAGGAGGAGCTTGCGCATGTGCGCAACTTGCTTTTTGTTCCTCCACCTCCTCCACCACCATCAGCATAGCTAGTTTTTGGTTTTATGTAGGTAGCTTTCTTTTGATGAGAGCACCGCTATTGAGCTGAGCTAGTAAAGCCTTTTGGAGATCACCTTTTTTATTGTATGACTGTTATAGACTGATAGACATTTTGGACAAGGGTAGTGTGACCCCGTGTTCCCTTTTGATACGATACATTTGTAAAACATGTAACAATATTGGTGGTCGATGATTAATGAAAGCTCAATCGTAATGTTCTCATTAAATACATTGTTGAATTTCATGTTTGTGCTATGATTGTGATAAGATTGCTTGTTATGATGATTACTTATATACCTATGTATATACACTCCTAGGTCTTATTCGTATAATAGATGCTTATGTGCTTGAATCTTTAATAAGACCTGACCTGTCCAATCTTCTTTTAGAAGATGCCCCATCGAAGGAACAATCAGTTGCCCACAATAGAGGCAGAACTGCAAGAACGGATTTCACAGGCAATCGCACAACATGAGGCCCTACGCTCTGAACACAGCGGAGGTACCTCAGGAAATAACCCACCTCACGGTAATGTTTAAGTCACTTAAGACACATTATGATACATTTGGACATTCCATGTGTGTTTGCTAATTCTTACTGTGAATGATGTTGCTGGTACAGGCTGTACTTACAAGCAGTTCCTTGACTGTAAACCTCTGGACTTTGACGGCACTAGAGGTGCTGTGGCTTTCGTAAGATGGGCTGAGAAAACAGATTCTGTGCTACGAATGAGCAAGTGTGCGCCGGAGCACCAGGTCACTTATATTTCTGGACAATTCCTAGATGGAGCACTATCATGGTGGAACCTTCTGGTTCAGACTCTAGGTAAGGATGCTGCGTATGCTATGACTTGGGATGAGATGAAAGAACTGATGCGTAAGAAGTACTGTTCAAGAACTGAGATTCAGAAGTTGGCTACCGAGTTTTGGAATCTGAAGATGGATGGTCCGAAGATTGCTGAGTACGTACAGAGATTCCATGACCTGTCTCGCGTTGTCCCCTACATGGTAGAACCAGAATTCAAGCATATTGAACGTTTCATTTGGGGATTGGCACCCCAAATTATGAGCATGGTGACGACATCCAAGCCTCTAACGATCACCGAGGCCATTAATTTGAGCGTGGCACTGACCGAAGAAGCGATCAGATTGAACAAGTTCTCAATTTCTGACACCAAGAAGAAGGAGACTCATGTCGAGTCGTTTGGAGAGAACAAGCGGAAGTTCTAGAATTTTAAGAAGGGTACCCAAGGAAACAACAATAGTGGTGATAATAAGAAAAGAGATGCTAACCCACCAGCCAAGGTCAGGACTGGTGCTGCAAGTTCTGAGAACAAAGGGAAAGGTTACATGGGCACCCTGCCCAAGTGTGATATTTGTCAGCATCATCACACAGGACGATGTAGGTATGGGAATTGTGAGAACTGTGGCAAGGTAGGGCATGCCAGGGAGGCGTGCTGGTACGGTACTGGACGAAGAAATGGAGGATCTGGTGGAAATGGTAATGGAAACCGTGGTGGAAACGGTAATGGGAATCAGACTGGGAACTGAAATCAAGGAGGAAATGGAAATTTCGGTGGTAATGGAAATCGTGGTGGTTCTGGAAATCAAGCTGGAAACGGAAACCGTGGAGCAAACAACAACCAGGGCAGAAATGGAAACAGAAATGGTCGCGGCCAAGGTTGTTTTGGCTGTGGAGATGTTGGGCATTTCAAGCGGGATTGCCCGAAGAACAATCAAGCTCAAGGAAGAGTTTTCAACATTGGAGCTAGGGAAGCTCGTCAAGATCCGAACATAGTCACTGGTACATTCCCTATCAACGAACACTTTGCATCTGTCCTATTTGATACTGGTGCCGACTATAGTGTCGTATCCCTAGAATTTAAGGATATACTTGGGTTAGTTGCCAATAAGTTAGAAATTCCGTACTCGAGAGAACTAGCTAATGGGAAGCTAGTAGAGGCAAATGAAGTGATTAGAGGCTGTGAAATAGAACTTGGAGAGCATGAGTTTACGCTCGATCTTCTACCAGTTGAGTTGGGAAGCTTTGACGTGGTAGTTGGAATGGATTGGTTGTCGAGCAACCGAGCTGAGATCGTATGTTATGAGAAGATTATTCGTATTTCAACAACGAATGGAGAGACGATTGTAGTTCACGGAGAAAAGCATGATGCACCTCTATGAGTTGTTAGTTGTTTAAAAGCACGAAGGATGTTGCGGAAAGGATGTGTTGCCTATTTGGCTCACGTTGTTGATAAAGAAGCCGAAGAGCCGAAGCTGGAAGATATCCCTGTGGTGAGGGAATATCCTAAAGTCTTCCCCGAAGACTTGCCAGGATTGCCACCCCAACGACAAGTCGAATTCCATATTGATTTGGTTCTAGGCGCCACGCCTGTAGCCAAGGCACCTTATCGACTTGCGCCTTCCGAGATGCAAGAGTTGTCGATGCAACTTCAAGAGCTTTTGGACAAGGGATTCATTCGACCAAGCTTCTCGCCTTGGGGAGCTCCAGTTCTATTTGTCAAGAAGAAAGACGGTAGTTTCCGTATGTGCATTGACTACCGAGAGCTAAACAAGTTAACCATATAGAATCGGTATCCTTTGCCAAGGATTGATGACCTCTTTGACCAACTTCAGGGTTCAAGTTATTACTCCAAGATCGATATTCGATCAGGTTATCACTAGCTTCGAATACAAGAAGAGAGCATACCGAAGACTGCCTTTAGAACTCATTATGGACATTACGAGTTTCTAGTAATGCCATTTGGTTTGACAAATGCACCAGCAATGTTTATGGATTTGATGAACCGAGTTTGCAAGCCATATCTCGATAAATTCGTGATTGTATTTATCGAAGATATTTTGATTTATTCACGGACAAAGGAAGAGCATGAGCAACACCTCAGAGCCATCTTAGAGCTGCTCAAGAAGGAGAAACTGTATGCTAAGTTCTCAAAGTGCGAGTTCTGGTTGCGTGAAGTACAATTCCTTGGTCATGTAGTGAACAAAGATGGAATCCATGTGGATCCCACCAAGATCGAGGCAATTAAGAATTGGGAAACTCCGAAGATGCCAACCGAGATCCGTCAGTTTTTGGGTTTACCTGGGTATTATCGCCGATTCATTGAGGATTTTTCTAAAATCGCTCAACCGCTGACCTCCCTTACTCAAAAGGACAAGAAGTACGAATGGGGAGACAAACAAGAGGAAGCTTTTCAGTTACTAAAGAATAAGCTTTGCGATGCACCTATCCTATCCCTACCCGAAGGCACCGACGACTTCGTGGTATACTCTGACACCTCGCGTCAGGGATTGGGCTGCGTGCTGATGCAGCGACAGAAGGTTATCGCTTATGCATCGCGCTAGTTGAAGATCCATGAGAAAAATTACACCACGCATGATTTGGAATTAGGAGCAGTGGTGTTTGCTTTGAAGATTTGGCGGCATTATTTGTATGGCACCCGATGCACGATCTTTACAGATCACAAGAGCCTTCAGCACATATTCGATCAAAAAGAGCTTAATACGATACAGCGAAGTTGGGTAGAACTGTTAAATGATTATGATTGCGAAATCAAATATCACCCAGGGAAGGCGAATGTGGTGGCAGAGGCCTTAAGTCGAAAAGAGAGGATTAAGCCCATAAGGGTTAGGGCTTTAGAAATGATCATTCAGACAGACCTCTCGTTGCGCATTCGTGCTGCACAAAGGGAAGCTCTTAAGAAGGAAAATCTAAAGGCTGAATATCTCCGTGGGATGGAGAAAAAGTTGGTACCCAATGAGGAAGGAACTTTGTGTTTTATGGGACGAATTTGGGTTCCTCTCTTGGGTGGCCTTAGAGATGTTATCTTTGATGAAGCTCATAAATCGAGGTACTCGATCCACCCAGGATCAGACAAGATGTACCAAAATTTGAAGGATTTCTACTGGTGGCCGAGACTGAAAGGTGATGTTGCAACTTATGTTGGAAAGTGTTTGACTTGCGCCAAGGTGAAGGCCAAGTATCAGAAGCCTTCAGGTCTCCTACAGCAACCTGAGATACCCATGTGGAAATGGGAGCAGATCTCAATGGATGTCATAACAAAGTTACCAAGGACACCCAGAGGTCATGATATGATTTGGGTAATCGTGGACCGGTTAACAAAATTTATGCACTTTCTGCCAATTAGAGAAAAGGATAACACAGGTAAGCTAGCTGAGCTATACCTAAGAGAGATAGTTGCACGTCATGGAGTGCCTATCTCGATAATATCGGATAGAGACGGGAAATTTGTGTCAAGGATCTTGCAATCTTTCCAAGAAGCGTTTGGTTCTCAGTTAAATCTGAGCATAACATTTCATCCATAGACGGATGGTCAAAGTGAGAGAACGATTCAGACACTTGAAGATATGTTACGAGCTTGCGTAATGGACTTGGGTGGCAGTTGGGACACTCACCTACCTTTGGTTGAGTTCTCCTATAACAACAGCTACCATACAAGCATTCAAGCTGCACCGTTTGAAGCTCTCTACGGACAGAAGTGTCGATCACCGTTATGCTGGGCAGATGTAGGTGATAGATAGCTGGTTGGTCCCGAATTGGTCCAGGAAATGACAGATAAGATTATGCAGATCCAAGAACGCATCATGGCAGCTCGTGATCGACAAAAGAGCTATGCGGACCAAAGAAGGAAACCTTTGGAATTTGAAGTGGGTGATATGGTTTTGTTGAAAGTCTCACCTTGGAAAGGTGTGGCATGCTTTGGGAAGCGTGGTAAGTTAAACCCACGAATTATCGGATCGTTCAAAATCCTGGAAAGGATTGGCCCAGTAGCATATAAGTTGGAACTACCAGCAGAACTTAATGGTGTTCATGATACATTTCATGTATCTAATCTGAAGAAGAGTCCAACACAAGAAACAGTGGTTATTCCTGCTGATGAAGTTCACATAGACGACACACTCCACTTTACCGAAGAACCTGTTGGGGTTACTGATTGGAAAGTTAACAAGACTCGGAGGAGTAGTGTTAAACTCGTCAAGGTTCGATGGAACCCCCATCACGGCCCAGAGTTTACTTGGGAGCGTGAACACCGCATGAAAGCTAAATACCCTCATTTATTCCCTAACACCCCTGCTGCTAGCAGTAAAGCTTAAAGGACGAAATTTTCTTAACAGGGAGAGAATGTGACAACTGTCAAAATTTCTGGTATCCGTACAACAATTAAACCATGATTAGTGCTTAATGACTGTGCTGAATTGCAATTAACTGCTTACTGATTATTGCCATATACATACATGTGCATAATATATTGCTTAATTTCATACCATTATTGCATGAAAGCTTCTTTGACTCAAATGATGCACGAAACACAGTTAGCACAGTTATCAGATAAACCAGGAAAATGCTGACATAACTCAGTACATAGACAGGCAGTGTGTTGAGACACAGAATGAGCTAGAAACCAAGTATTACACTAGTATAGTGTGTAGAAAAGTAAGGATCACCAAACTGCCTTCCTAGAGATAGTTTAAGTGTCGGAAAGTGCCTAAAACTCACCTAAAGTGCTGAATTCAGGAAAAGTCAGCAATTTTCAGCATTTAAACAATCTAATATCATGCAGAAATATGGTTAAGTGGTCCTGAATGCTTTCCTAAGTGTCGGGAATCAAAAGTGTCACAAAAGGGTACATAAAGCACACTAAACTGCAAAGTTTAGCACCTTAACGAACCGGTAACCAACCGAACAACCAGACACTACCCGAAACATCAAATTTACACTGGAAGCACTGTTTTAACATTACCAAGCTAGTTATGGTCCCCGAACATCATAACACATCATAAATATATAGTAACTAAAGTAACTAACTAGATACTTACATTTTTTACCCTAAACTAACTAATGTTTACAAACCTAGCCAACTACCCCCCCCCCACCTAGTAATCGGCCAACATGGCCCCCACTTTGTTGATTTTGTTTCAATTAAATAATAGATTGTGTTTCTCTATTAAGAGCATATTATACATGAGTAAAAAGATGAAAATGTATTATAAGTAAACTTGGAAGACATAAGCTCATTCTATATTTCAACACTTCAACACATCTCCTTCTCCTTCTTCTCTTTGTGCTCTCGGTCGAACACCAACACACACACACTCACCATTTTCAATTATTCTACATCCAATCCAATCATATACAAGTGTGTTAGAGGTTACACAAAGGAACTAGGAGCTTACGGAAGTTCAAGGACCTTGTTCATTTGCTTTTATCCACTTGTTTTCTTCTCTTGATCATCCCTAGCCTTGAGCTAGTGGTAAGAGCTTTGATCTTTCCATTTTACTTCTATTTTTAGTGGTTAAAAAAAGATTCATAATGTTAATCATGAAGAACACTAAGAATCACAAGAAGTAAACTTTAACATAAGCTTGAATAATGAAGAAACTAAGTTGTTTATGTGTTGAAATACTTGTTGATCATTGTTTGCTTGTGAAAATGATGTTGATCATCATATGATCTTGCTAGATCATGATTAAAAACATAATCTAGCAAGATGAGAGGATGAACATGATAGAAGTTAATGGATCATCCTCATGAGAAGCATGAACTTGAAAGGATATGTGGTTTTCTTGTAAAATAATGATCAAAGTGAATTGTTAATCATGTAGATCTAAAATTTCAAGAGTGATTTCTCAAGAAACCAAGTTAAAAATATAAGATTTACTTGATCTTGGTTTTTAAACAAATAAACCTTATTTTTGGTGGTTAATAAAGTGTAGAAGTATATGTGTAACAAGAAAAATCCATGAAGAAACATTTTTAGAAAATATGATCATAAGTTGTAAAGATCTATATTCTTTAAAATTGAAGTTTTTAAAGAATCAATCACGCTTTAGAAGGTAACAAGGCTTACTAAGAACACTAGTAAGTTACTACAAATTTTTACAAATATTCAAGTTCATGAAGTATTAGATTATGCTTGTTTTTGGAAAGATTGGTAAGTGTAGATTGGTTATTGTTGATTATTGGTTGATTGTGTTGAATTTTACAAAAGAAAATGATATGCTTGAAAGCATGGAAACCTCCATTTTTAGGGGAAACTATGGCAAAAAATTTCTAAAAATTAAACACTTAGAAAAATATTTCTAAACAAATATTTACAAGTGTATTTCAAACCATAAATCTTTACATAAACTTTGCCATAATTTTTGTTACAAAATTATAAATATTGGAGGTTGGTTTTTTGTAAATAAAAGTAACTAAATATGTATTTAGGAAATATATATTTAGAAGTCACCATGTGTGTGATTATTTGTATACTATGTGTATTAGTTATATTATTTTAGGACTTGAAATAATATAACTCATCAACATACCAAAAATTACCATCCAAAATATTATCAAAATTCCAAGGAATAAATATTCAAGTTATACCCGAAATATCAATGAAACCGAACTAAGGAATATAACTCACAAGAATATTCCAGAAATTTATTCACATGTATATTTTGGTAAATAATATTTTGGACACCAAGTGGATGAAAATATGATTTTTACAATTATTACAAAGTTATATCACATTTTTGACAAGAAGAAAATATATTATTTTTGGGTGAATAAAAATATGTATTTTCTTGGAAATATTAGAAGATATATTATTTTTGTAAGAAATATATATTTTCTCAAACAAAAACGCAATATATTATTTTTGGAGAAAAATAAGTATATATATATATATATATATATATATATTCCCAGTTAGACTTGAAAATATATCATTTTTAGAACTTATATAAAAATACAAATATTTTTGCCAAAGGAAAAATTATAAATAATTTTTTAAAGTATATATATTTGGAAATATATATTGACGAACTTTTATTAAAGATAATATTCCGGAAAAGTTAATACGAAATTAAGTATAAGAATACTTAATAATTACACGAAGATACGTATTTTCGTACGTATAATTACACTCCGGAATACGATTCTACATAAATGGCAAAATATACAAGTATGAGTATACGAACACAAATACACCCATCCTTGGGAAGGAAATACATGTATAAATACTTGAGAAGTATCAAGTAAAAATATATTATTTTAACTATTATTCCAAAATTTAATAAATATAATTTAAGTTAAAATATTTAATATTTTAACAAATAATTATAACCTAGAATAATATTGAAGACACAAGAAAGTAACTCAAAGACACTAATCCATACTAAGTCAAGGCACGACCCGCTCGTCTAATAGACAATAGTACGATTGTAGGTAGTCGTGTATATCTGAAGAAGCTTTGAGTTACGGTGCTTACGAAGCACGTAAGACTGTGAGTTCATGTCCCCCTTTTGTTTAACTGTTTTCGTTTTATAACTTCAGGGGTGAAATACGTGTTACAAATGATTACAATTACAAATGAAATGAACTGTTAGATCATGTGAATGGGTAGGCGTTAGCTTGAGACCATTAATCCTTTATAAGGACCGATGGGAATGAGTGATAGATCTATTTGGGTGTTGCGAGCCCCACCCATGGGTCCGCGAGTTGACCGCATGTGGTGACTATGTCGTTCCAGTCAGGAGGCCCGGTACAAAATACGCAAAGGATTGAGCCTTCCTACACCGTTGCACACTTGTTGATGGCCTTGCAAACCATTAATTGATCTGTTCATATTCACTTACAAACATACATACATATTTTCAATGACTACAAAGGTTTATTCATGCACACAAACAAATACATGAACTCGCTCAACTTTTGTTGATGTTTTCAAACTACATGTATTTCAGGGAATTAAAATATGGATCTGGCGGGCGTTCGGAAGTTTCAAGTGTTGTTAAGAATAAGAGATGTCATCCATAGTCTTGGGGTTTGGTTAGGGTGTCCTATCCTGGACAAGACACCTCTTCCAAATCTTGGTTTTATTTAAAGTCTTTTGTTAAGTCCTTGAGGAACTTTAAACAATTCGTATGGTTTGTAATTAGAATTTGGAGTCTACGTATCAAAACAATGTTGTGATGTTTCTAAACTTATTTAATGGATGATCATCGAGTAGTTTTATCATATAGTGGTTGTTATGATTGAATGCAATGATATTAAGCAAATCACACATAATCACGCTTCCACAAAGGTCAGGGTGTGACATAACTCTCATAGGCCTAACCTCTCGTACATGGAATATGGCATGAGGTTTATACTTACTCCTAAATCGGCTAGGGCCCTACACTCGGTATCACTCCTAAACAAGCATGGAATGGTAAAAAGGTCCGGATCCGTCAATTTTTTCGGGACCTTGTTCAAGACTACGGCTGAACACCCTCCACTAAGGGGGATGTTAGAGACCTCTCCTAACCTAGCCTTCCGCTTTAGAAGGTCCTTTAAGAATTTTGCGTATTTAGGCATAGATTGAAGGGCTTCTATGAATGGGAGGTTGATCCTAAGTTGCTTAAAGATCTCTGAGAATTTCTCGTACTTTTTAGAGTAAGTTTGGTTTTTAAGACGGGACGGGTATGGAGCACGGGAAAGATCAACAGTGGGTGATGGAATGATTTGTGTGGGTCGTTTCTCGATACTACTCTCACCTTGAGGCCCCCCGGTGTGTGCGGTACTTGCTGGGATTAACCTAGGTTGCACTTTACCGGGAGCCTCCATCTCAATCTCTTCATCTACGGTATAACAACCCTCAAAGAAAACCGACACCTCCGAATATTTTCCGACACCCTAATATATTTTAAATTATCTCAATATGTCCCTAAAAACACCCCATACGTGAAAACGGGCCCCAAATACATTAAATAGTATTTAAAATAATTAAAAAACTGAATTTTTTAGTTGAGGCGGGCCGCGTAAAGGACCCTTAAGCCTTACGCGGGCCGTGTGAACTTAAAAGGTGGCGCAGCCCGGTGCGGCCACGTGGCCCAACACCTGGCAGGTCTAGTTGCTGACCCAGCCAAGCTATCGCGTTGACCGGGTTTGACGCGGGCCGCGTAGCCCATTGTTATCATTTACACGGGCTGCGTAAAAACTGAAATCAGGCCCTATATAAAGGAGCCATCGGATCTCAGTCGAAATCGTTTCTTTCTCTCAATTTCTGATAGTAGGCTTTATAATCGGGTATTATACCCCCCCCTAAATAGCAAAGTTCTGCTCCGTTGTAAGTATTATAACCCCTGGATACGTATTAGATACGCTGCCCGATTGATCTAAGGTTCCGTAACGGCTGTCGTGGTTCTGCCCGACGTAGTCGTTGGAATGCCGTCTCGGGGAGGGTATTACTAATGTTAAAATGGGTTATTATACTAACACGTGTACATTTGTGTACTTTATAGATAATTCTCAGAAAACCCTTACGGAAAATCTAAGACAGCAATGTGAGTTGATCCGCTTTTTGTTAAGTGTTTTTACAAAACCTCATTTAGTTAATTATATATTAAACAGTGATTGAGTATTTGTAAGAATACAGTTATCATGAGTATGTTGGGGTTTTGTATACAAAATTTGTTACCACCTGGTCAAGTAGTAACATTTCCACAAGTCGGGTTCGACAGTACCATGGATGTTAATTGTGATGTCTTGGAAACAAATATAATTGCGGGATCGCTCTCAATACTGTACAATGGGATTTTATTTAAACTTAATTAAACTGGGATTCACTCACCAGTATTTCCCCCTGACAAATGTTTTTAAAACGCGTTTCAGGTAACAAACTGTGAAAGCCATATAGAAGCCAGCTGGACAGCACTGAAGGCTTGGAAAAGTGGCAATAAAGTTACCTAAAAAGAAATAGATGTTTTTCTTAAATAAAATAGGATTTATTCCTATGAAAACGTGTGTACTACGAACTTGGGTTTTAACCCAGTTGTTTAATGTTATGAAAATGTGGTATTTTACTCTGATCAATATTTTCTAACTACGGTCCTGATGAAAAATTCCGCTGCCAAATTAGACAATACGTGAAACCACCGAAACTGGCTCGCGGCCGCCCGTTCCCGGGGATTTGGGATCGGGGGTTGCGACAGAAGGTGGTATCAGAGCTAAGCCACTGATTCAGCCACAGAGGTGTTCTGCTGACATCAAAATGTAAAGTGTTAGGAAATAAATTACGGAAATACGTGCATAATTGTATTTATTGTTATGTGTTATTTGACTATCTGTTAGTTTACAATATGAGCGACCAAGGACCATCTGACGCGTACCGTCAATTGTCTGGTTCGCCTAGAAGCGAAGGCACCTCCTCTTCTCAGCCTGCCCTCTCAGGGTACTCTGCTGATACGGAAGAAGTAATCTTTGTGTTTAAGGCTCAGTCAGAAGAGCCATTTCCTCAGAAAAAGAGGGGATGGTTCAGTCGAGGGCACACGAGCGTAGAAAACGTATGAAAAAGTTACAAGACCAGAGAGCACTAACAGCAGCCAAGAGAGAGACAGATGCCTATGCCCAGGATATGATCAATAGGGGTATAGCCAACATCCACATCCTAGCCACCACTGCAGCTGACCCTAATCTGGAGCAAATAATAGCACCCCAACCACAACCACCAATCCCTGATCAACCCATGGAGATAGAAAACCCTGAAAACCAAGTAGAGATGCATGACTTCAATCCGGAAGAAATCCCTAGGGTACCAGCACCAAACCCCCTAGACCCAAATTACGACCCCTGGTGGGACAACGTTAGGGACTATGTGCAACGTTACCCGATACATGAAGACACACCCATGCAGAACGTAGGAGCCTACCTAGGTTTGGATCCTTTAGATCCCTATTTCCACGATGAATACATTAGGGAGATTTTAGAAGATCCCTACCAATTCCAGGCACCTACACCCCCATATCAAGAACCCGCACCCCAGATTCCGAACCCAGTCCTAGAACCTGCACCCCCAATGAGTGCAGAAAATGTACAAGAACTTAGGACATTTGGTGAGGAAATTTTAGAGAGCAGTGAGAGAATGAGACAGGTGGGAGAGCGACTCGTCTGGAAGTACAACGAGCGCAATATGGATTTTAGGATGAATCCATATCCGTGAATGTGAGAATGGAGACGGTAATAGTAATAATAATAATAAAATAATAAAATATGTGTGTATGGATGCCTACTACTATTAGTGTAATTTTCTTTCTGTTGGTATTGTAATCTTTATTTCAGTACTGGTGTGTAATAGATGCCTAGTTGTCACACCCCGATTTCCACGTGTCACCGGTGGGCCCGGTGGGGGAGTATCATGACGTGGTTGGCAACATAATAGTCAAACAACACAATATATAAATATGCACAGCGGAAGCAAATTGAAAGATATAATATTTCAACCGAATAAAATATTGTAATATTGTGTATCACAACAGTCGATTGTTTATCCACAGACGGATCGAAAATAAAATAGTAGTTCAACAGACTTTAGGCATCTTAAGCTTGCGAGACTTTTTATTGATGCTAAGGAGACAATCCAGCCAATTACGCTTAGTACCTGCATTTAATCTTTTTGGGAAAATACGTCAGTTTACACTGGTAAATACAATCAACTGACTCATTTTAAAAATGATTAAAAAAAATTGATTTGGATGCACGTGGCATAAACATCTTTTATAACTTGGGAGAATTATTTAAATATATAATCTTGTGAACGAATTACATGTTCCTTATGCGTTCAGTAGCCCGGACATACCGGGTTAAAGATCAATAGACACACCACATCAACTATTTATGCACTGACGAGTGTACGCCTACACTCCGCGCTTAGGTCATGGCCATTTCGTAAAATGATGCCAATGATATCCGGGACATGGTCATTAACCCCTCAAAGGCTTTTAAGTAAACAAACCTGTTTAAACGGGCCGATTAAATTATTCAATTAACCACCAAACGATGGAAGATTTAATGCCCGACCAAGCGGTATTTTATATACCGTAACCCAAGCCCGTATAGGGAAAATAAGTTAAAAGTATTTACCTGAGCAATGTAATAATCACAATAAGCACAATGCAAGTAGCTTTTACTGGTTCTCCTAATCTGGAATGAAGGTTTATAATAACCTATTAGAATCCTAACGGGTCTTTAATTAAGCTTAAGCTTAGACCGGTTAGTTTCAAAGATACGGTTCGTACGCACGATTAAGCGAAGACCGGATAGAATGTGATTTAGACCCGACAAGTTTGAAGACTTGCTTAATAAGGGTATATTATACACATTCTGGATTTTGAGATAAAACCGATAAGGTTTGACCCGTTTAGGCTAATTTATGTAAACTAGTTACATAAACCGAACCGAACGCGTAATAAGCGTAACGGGTATTCATGAGAGCCATATACAGGTTTACTAAGTTAATATGCTTCAAATATGTTGTGACATCAGTAAGTTGTCTTTTATTATGCCCGAAACGAATTTAAACACAAACTATGCCCCGTAGGGGTAGTTTGGTCATTTACAAGGTTATAAAAGAGTTTAAGTAATAACCTGAGTTACAGGTCTGATATAATCAGCAAAGATACTCAATTTACTAAGTTACATCAGTAGGGTAAAGTATATATGTGAAATTTATCAATTATAACCAAACTATGCACCGTAGGGGCATTTTGGTAATTTCACATAAGCCGAAGAGCTCAAAACTGAAGTCTGAGTTAAACAACTTTTGCTTACTGTTAAAATATTATAATTTACCTCAAATATCAGTAGGTATCACCCTTTGTATGTTTAAAATAGTTTTATTACATACTATGCGTTATAAACGCTTAATAAGGCGATTAGAAGCCGTTTCTGGGTTCTATATGAAAATCTGATATTTTTATTATTCCATAAGGCTTAAAATAATTTATTTACCATATGTAATCAGTAGCAAAAGGTTTGGAGTCGATTAGATATGTAAAACTCATTTTATAGCCCGTAAGGGCAAAACCGACAATTACCGGATTAAGCCTATGACTCTTAGTTATGCTCAGCCTAAAATTAATTAAAAATCTTCAAAAATCCCCAAATAATATATTACATCAGTGGGTAATAAGTTTGATATAAAAAGTAGGCTTAAATAGGCCATACGCTAATTTTGTCGTTTAATCGCTAATAAACTTTCTAATTACGCTAATGAGCATAACTCTCAATCTACACCTCAAACTGACATCAAATTTTGGGTGCAAGTTTATATATCAGTAATTAAAGTTTCTACTCTTTTACATTTTCAAAAATCATGTTTTAAGGTGAAAAGGGCATAATGGTCAACATATGAGCAATTAACGGAATCATGCATATTAATTGTTTAACTAATGAACCATGGTGTATAATCACAGAGGGTTATAATAGCATGTAACCTGGTCCTAATGAAACTCTTAGGTATTTTTAAAACACACCAAAATGGGTCAGAACTGAAGTCAAAGCAAAAGTCAAAGCTTTGCGACTTTCGGTTCCGAACCGGGTGTAAACATAAATTTGTCGGGTTGAACATGTTTAGACATGTCCTTATACTAATTACCAAGTTATATTAATGATCAAATAGGTTGTATGTGTTCTACATTGCTAATTATGCATAAATTAGAAAATAAGTATCCTGTTGACTTTTTAATAGCAAGTTTGGCCCGACATTTGACCTAGTTAGAGTGGGAATCAGGGGGAACCCTTTTAAGGGTTTATTACCCACATAATTACCAACTTATAACTACTTTCAATTCGACTAATCACTGGACCATTAGTGATTAATCGTTAAGTCAACCGTTAATTACGACGGTTTGACTTTTAAGCTAAAACTAAGCAAAAACTTAACTAAGAAAGGTTAAGCAAACTTACCAAGGTCCTAAGCACGATTAGTGATCACTTGAGAGAAGTCTTGAGCTCCAGAAATGATCAGGAATGCAAGAGAAAGGTGTGAAGAACTTGTTGCAACTTAGTGGCCTTATATAGTGATCAAGAACCCACTAGATTGTTGACATGCAAGTCTACAACTGACCACAATTCATCCACAAGTGTCCCTAAGTGTCTAGGGGTTGTTTAGGGGTCGTCCAATATGAGGAAACTCGTTTAAAGATCAGTTCCATGCGCATAACAGCAAACAGCCCCGTTTTCAGTTACTGGGCAACCCTTGCGCACCGTAAGGGTTGTGCTTGCGGTGCGCAAGCCCTTTGCAGAAAACAAAAAATGTTGATCTTTCATGCATTGAAGGGGCAACCAGGTATTTTGAATTTGGGACATTATTTTACAGTAAGGGGCCTCTAAAATGTGCCTTTGAACAGTGATATACCCTACCACTTTGAAGTGTTTACTTGGATTCTTTTGAAAGTGCCATAAACGAAGGTTTACCGTAGAAATTCCATAGGATCCTGTCTTGCACTTTAAATTCAATTATTGTCAACAATTCACTGGATTGAAGGTATATTAGATGTGTGTAATATATGTTAGGGTCTTGGGATTTTTAACGAGGTCGTTCAGAGGTAAAATTAACATGACGACACTTTTACATCCTGCCATACATCTTTAATTATACCCGAGTTTATATCACTCTTGTCTTATATGACACGTGTCGTTATTTCATTGAACACGAATTTTCGAGGTGTTACATCCTCACCCCCTTAAAAGAAATCTCGACCCCGAGATTTACTGAAACAAGTAAGGGTACTTTTCTTTCATCGTGGACTCAACCTCTCACATGTATTCGGGACCTCTACGGGCATCCCATTTGACCTTTACAATAGGTACATGCTTCCTTCGAAGCTTCTTAACCTATCGATCTTCAATCGACAATGGTTTTTCCACAAATTTCAAGCTCTCATCTATATGCACATCTGTGTGTGGTATGACCAGTGATTCATCAGCGAAACACTTCTTCAGATTGCAGATGTGGAACACATTGTGAATTCCATTGAGCTCTTCAGGTAAGTTTAATTTATAGGCAACTGATCCGACACGTTCAATGACCTCGAAGGGTCCTATGTATCTCGGGCTTAGCTTGCCTTTCTTACCAAATCGCATCACTCCCTTCCAGGGTGATACTTTTAGCAACACTTTGTCACCAACTTCAAATTTCATAGGTTTACGCTTTGGATCTGCGTAACTCTTCTGCCTATCTCGGGCAGCTTTGAGACGGTCACGAATCTGGACAATCTTGTCCGTCGTTTCAAAGACTATATCTGGTCCTGATAATTGGACATCTCCAACTTCCGCCCAACAAACTGGCGTTCTACACTTTCTACCGTATAATGCCTCGAAAGGCGCAGCCTTAATGCTTGTATGGTAGCTATTGTTGTAGGAGAATTCGATCAATGGTAGGTGCTTATCCCAACTACCACCCAAGTCAATCACACATGCACGAAGCATGTCTTCCAACGTTTGAATAGTACGCTCACTCTGGCCGTCCGTCTGAGGATGGTAAGCCGTACTAAAATTCAAACGTGTGCCCAAAGATTGTTGGAAACTCTTCCAAAAATGCGACGTGTATCTAGTATCCCTGTCAGAGATAATAGACACATGTATGCCATGTAAGGCTACAATCTTATCCACGTACAACTGGGCTAACATGTCGGAGCTGTAAGTCTCCTTGATGGGTAAGAAATGAGCTGACTTAGTCAGTCTATCAACAATCACCCATATAGTATCATTGCCTTTCCTTGTCTTCGGCAATTTGGTGATGAAATCCATCGTCACCATTTCCCACTTCCAAGTGGGAAGTTCAGGCTGTTGTAGCAAGCCTGACAGCTTTTGATGTTCTGCTTTGACTTGCGCACAAGTCAAGCATTTAGCTACATAGGCAGCTACAGACTTTTTCAAGCCTATCCACCAATAGTTTGCCCTTAGATCCTGGTACATCTTATCAGCTCCAGGATGAACGGAATATTTAGAACTATGGGCTTCCTGGAGGATGACATCTCGAAGTCCTCCATAAATTGGAACCCATATTCGTCCATTTAATCTTAGAATTCCATCCTTGCTAAGAGATAACTGCTCCTCAGTTACTCCTAGCTTTTCGTTAGGATAGTTAGCTTCCAACACAGCTTCCTTCTGTGCAGCTAACAACCTTTCATTCAGACTATTCTTTATTTCAATGCTCTTGGCATTGATTCGGATGGGTTTCACCCTTTCCTTTCGACTCAAGGCATCAGCGACTACATTCGCCTTGCCGGGATGGTATCTAATTTCACAATCATAGTCATTCAAAGTCTCCATCCAACGGCGCTGCCTCATGTTTAAATCCTTCTGATTAAACAGGTGCTGGAGGCTCTTGTGATCAGAATAGATCACACACTTGATTCCATATAAATAATGCCTCCAGAGCTTCAGTACAAATACAACGGCACCCAACTCCAAGTCATGGGTGGTGTAATTCTTTTCATGCACCTTTAATTGACGTGATGCATAGGCAATAACCTTGCCTTTCTGCATAAGCACACACCCCATGCCAGTGTGGGATGCATCGCAGTACACTACGAAATCTTCGGTACCTTCAGGCAATGTCAGCACAGGAGCGTTGCTCAACTTTTGCTTCAGAATATCAAAAGATTCTTGCTGCTTAGGTCCCCAGTCGAACTTAATCTTCTTCCTAGTTAAGGAAGTTAGGTGCGCAGCAATCCTTGAAAAATTTTCAATGAAACGCCTGTAATATCCTGCTAAGCCTAGGAAGCTACGAATCTCCATAGGCGTCCTTGGCTCCTTCCAGTTCATAACTGCTTCTACCTTAGCGGGATCCACTTGGATACCACGCTCACTCACCACATGTCCAAGAAATTGGACTTCTCGAAGCCAGAATTCACACTTAGAGAATTTGGCATAGAGTTTCTCATGATGCAGGAGTTTGAGAATACTGCGAAGGTGTTTCTCATGGTCAGCTTGGTTCTTCGAGTAGATGAGAATGTCGTCAATGAAGACGATGATGAATTTATCTAAATACGGCTTGCAAACGCGATTCATGAGATCCATGAACGTGGCCGGTGCGTTAGTGAGCCCAAAAGGCATCACTAGAAACTCGTAATGACCATAACGAGTCCTAAATGCAGTTTTGTGTACGTCTTCATCTCTAACTTTCAGTTGGTGGTAGCCTGACCTCAAGTCAATCTTCGAGAAATAACTTGCCCCTTGTAACTGATCGAACAAATCGTCGATCCTGGGCAAAGGATATCTATTCTTTATTGTGACCTTATTAAGCTCACGGTAGTCGATGCACAGACGCATCGATCCATCCTTCTTCTTGACAAATAGGACTGGCGCTCCCCAAGGAGACGAACTAGGTTTAATGAAACCTTTGGCTAGCAATTCATCTAGCTGTGTCCTCAATTCCTACATCTCCGTTGGTGCCAACCTATAAGGTGCTCTAGCAACTGGTGCTGCTCCGGGGATGATGTCAATTCTGAATTCCACTTGCCTATCTGGTGGTAAACCAGGTAGTTCTTCAGGAAAAACTTCAGGGTATTTAGAAATGACGGGGATGTCTTCCATCTTGGGTTTCGGCTCATCAAAAGTCACTTGTGCCATGTAAATGACACAACCCTTCTTTAAACACTTAGAGGCCTTGAGCATAGTCACTTGCTCAGGCAATCCATACCGGGTATCTCCCTGAATGGTAATTGATTCGCCAGATGGAGTCTTGATCATCACTTGTTTTCTATTGCAGACAATCTGGGCCTGGTTATGAGATAACCAGTCCATGCCTAAAACGATGTCAAAACCAGCTAACTTCAAAGGAAGTAGGGACAGAGGAAAAGAGTGGTTCTTAATGGATATAAAACATCCATCTAATATGGTTGAGGCGGTTTCTATGGTGCCATCAGCTAACTCCACCTCATATTTTACGCTTAAGGTTTTAACAGGTAAATTCAGCAATTTGCAAAACTTATTATCTACGAAAGACTTATCAGCGCCTGAATCAAAAAGTACTCTTGCATAGATATCATTTATGAGGAAAGTACCTGTTATCACATTGTCATCCTGGACTGCTTCCTTTGCGTCCATTCTGAAGACTCTCGCATTGGTCTTCTTGGCCTCATCAGGCTTCTTGGCGTATATAGGGCAGTTGGTTTTAATGTGCCCCTTCTCATTGCAACTGTAGCATGTTGCATCCTTCAGCTTTTTGCAATCCAAGGTCTTGTGGTCCTTGGACTTGCATATACCACAAGCAAAGGTTTTTGACTGAGTCTGTGAGTTCGACTCGAGTCTGCACTTTCCATAGTGCTGTTTCTTGCAAATCTTGCACTTGGGCTTCTCACCAGACTGATGCCCATCTTTCTTAGAATCTGACCCTTTCCTGTGGTCATTGCTTCCTCGCTGCTTCTTGGTTAACCTACGTGAATTATCATCTTCACGTTTTCTCTTCTCAGCATCTTTGTTCCTCACCGATCTTTGTCTGACTGCATCCAGAGTGAGGGACAAAGATATGTCAGCTACCGATCTGAAAGTAGCTGGCCGAGAGGCCTTCACGCTTGCCTTTATCTCGGGGGCTAAACCACCGATAAAACGAGCTATTCTTTTTGGTTCCGGGGTCACCAGATATGGAACCAACCGAGACATTGTGTTGAAGCTCGTGAGGTAAGCTTGACAGTCAAGGTTTGTCATCACCAATGATAGAAAATCAGACTCTATCTTCTCCACCTCATGCTGAGGGCAGTAATTTTCCCTGATAAGGGCAACAAATTGCTCCCATGACATGTTGTACAATGGGATTTTCCCGGTGGCTTGAATCAGTGATCTCCACCAGGCTAAGGCCTCGCCTTTAAATGATTGTGACACAAATTTGACTATATCCCTCTCAGCGCACCCGCTGATATCCACTACTGTGTCCATCTCATCTAACCACGTCATGCAGTCAATGGCTCCATTTTCCCCAGTGAAATCCCGGGGCTTGCATGAAACAAAGTATTTATAGGAGCAACCCTTGCTGCGGGGTTCTTGATTTAGTACATTCTGCTGAGACGGAGCACTGTGGTGGTTTGAGGAGAGTCTATCATCATTTTTCTTGGGTTCTTCCTTCTTGGAAGGTGGCTTCGAATGCGGAGTAGATAGGGTCCTACTTCGAGTCCCACTATATTCTTCATACTGCCGCTCTAAAGCCTTTGTAACTGCGTCATCTACTAACGCTTTCAGCTCAGCACCCGTTAAAGTAATTCGGGCGTTATCATTATTCTCCACTGGGTGACTATTAATTTCGTCCGAGTTAGCCATTTAAATATGAGCTGTTACATAAAACAAGGACAGTAGTTTATTTGGGAGTTTATTACGGAATTGCCCCTTAGGGTAATTCATTAACCATTGTAAACAGAGACCATATTTGGTTAATTTATAAATCATATTTATTTAGGATTTTAATATAACTTATCCTAATTATAAAACAATAACAGTTTTATTAATAGCACATAAGGCCTAGTCACAATGACATTTTAAATTTATAAGCCATGATTTCAGAGAATCAAGGCATGAAGGTTTGAACATAGTTCATTACCTTTTTCTGACAGGGAGTCATAGCTACCACTGTCTTTTGGCTCATATGGAAATGAGCAGGGCCCGTAGGCACCATATTACCACGTATGGTCAAAAAATATGATCATCTTAATTGATGATTTAACCCATGATTCAGAGATCATTTAGTTGGGTTTGGAATCTTTAGAAAGATCCTTGCACAAAAGTGACGTGTGTGATTTTAACGAATCACGTCTGCCAGGAGCGTTAACATGTTTTCAGATGTTAACTGGAATTTGAATCTTTTTAACAGGTTTCACCATCTTGGCCAGGTCTTAAAATGACATGCCGGCTAGGTTATACCTCTAAGATCCTTAGTTAATATTTAAAGTAGGCAGATTATTTTAAAAGGAATGATTTTAATTTATTTATTTCATACATATTTTATTTATGCATAATATGGCAAAAATGAAATTTATAAATTAAACATTCCATTAATCATTAATAGATTACACGTCGCCCTAAACGGGACTTTTAATAAACAAACTTACCCACGCAGGGGTTTAAACAAGGACTTACCCACGTAGGGGCTTAACAACAAACATACCCGCGCAGGGGTCATAGCAAACAACATAATAGTCCACGCAGGGACTTAAACAATAACATACATACCCTCGTAGGGGTTAACAGAAAGATAGACCCACGCAGGGGTCAAAACAAACAAGCATACCCACGCAGGGGTTTATACAGTACAAGGAAGTTTCAACAATAAATGGAAGGATTCAGTGGTCCTTCTTGCTCTTCCCCTTTATTAGGCTTGTCAATCCTTGGAAGAAGGTTTGTCGCTCCCTACGTTCCCTATGAAAGTCTCGCTCTACCTGGTCTAACCTTTGCAGAATTTCTTCACGCTCTGGTGGGGAGAACCTTGGCGGCTGCGATTGTTGCCTGATTATAGGTCTTGGAGGTATTTGGTACCCATGAGTTGGGTACCCTACTCCCCATGGATCCCCATACGGTCCTTCCAGATGATGGTTGTTATAGTTAGCCGCTACCAAGTATGGGTCGGCTTCGGCGTAGTTGTAGTTGGTGTGCACTGGCTGCTTAAACGGGTTATACGCCATGGAACCCGTGTATGCTGGAATCGGGTTATCAAAACCCATCGGTGGTGGTTGCGGTGCAACTGGGTGTGAAGGTCCACCCATTTGAGGCTCTTCTTGAAGTGGCGGATAATGGCTGCCACTTGATTGACGAGGAGAACTAAAATGAAAGTCTCCTGCTCGTGCAGACATACGTGCTCCAGTTCTCCTACGCCTCGGCGGTTGCGGAGGTTCCGGTTGAACTGGTGGCGGTGGAGGCGGTGGCGTGACTGCCACAAATCATGAATCCTCAGAGGGATCCTGTTGCTGCTGCTGCTGCTGAGGCGGTGAATGGCGAGGAGGTGTAAAATACCATTCATGCCGGGTAAACATAGCTTGAAAGCTGTCTGGACCACCATAGGGTGATCCGTGGAAAGAAGATCCATCCGAGATCTCGATCGGATGGTTGGGAGTTCCGGTTGCGGGCTCGACGGGATCCGTGTCCTCGTCCATATCCTCTGCGTGATCGCCAGAAAAATGATCCTCTGGCCCCAATGGGTTAAAACCCACTGGTTCTGGTATGTAATTGGCCGGGTTAAACCGGCCCCTGAAGAGAGGTGTAGGGTCTCCAAAAGAGTTGTGCGATAAGGATCGCTGTAAAGGTATGTAGGAGGGTTGAGGGTTATTGGGCTCATATTCCGGCTGTGGCCCATAAGGGTTTTGAACGGGAGGTGTTGAACTGTGTGAGACCGACCATCTAGCCGGCTCAAAAAGGTTTCTCCGGTTCTGTCGAGGATCGTCACTCTCGGTGGTCGAAGGAGCTCGCATATGCGAAGGTCCTGCCTCGTTGTCATTGGGGGCGGTGATTGGCCCCTTACCTCGTCCTCTTCGTCGAAAGAATCTTGGCGGCATTTTTAATCCTGTCAATACAACATAAGATAACGACAAGAATATATATAAAATAAAGGACAAAACAAAACAAAGTGGAATTTGTCCTATGTTATTTGTCTAGACTCGAAAGTTTAGAAACGTGCAACTGTGTCATTGAGATTAAACACAAAAGGCTAGTGTTTAATTCACTCAATGTTGGCTCTGATACCAACCTGTCACACCCCGATTTCCACGTGTCACCGGTGGGCCCGGTGGGGGAGTATCATGACGTGGTTGGCAACATAATAGTCAAACAACACAATATATAAATATGCACAGCGGAAGCAAATTGAAAGATATAATATTTCAACCGAATAAAATATTGTAATATTGTGTATCACAACAGTCGATTGTTTATCCACAGACGGATCGAAAATAAAATAGTAGTTCAACAGACTTTAGGCATCTTAAGCTTGCGAGACTTTTTATTGATGCTAAGGAGACAATCCAGCCAATTACGCTTAGTACCTGCATTTAATCTTTTTGGGAAAATACGTCAGTTTACACTAGTAAATACAATCAACTGACTCATTTTAAAAATGATTAAAAAAATTGATTTGGATGCACGTGGCATAAACATCTTTTATAACTTGGGAGAATTATTTAAATATATAATCTTGTGAACGAATTACATGTTCCTTATGCGTTCAGTAGCCCGGACGTACCGGGTTAAAGATCAATAGACACACCACATCAACTATTTATTCACTGACGAGTGTACGCCTACACTCCGCGCTTAGGTCGTGGCCATTTCGTAAAATGATGCCAAGGATATCCGGGACATGGTCATTAACCCCCCAAAGGCTTTTAAGTAAACAAAACTGTTTAAACGGGCCGATTAAATTATTCAATTAACCACCAAACGATGGAAGATTTAATGTCCGACCAAGCGGTATTTTATATACCGTAACCCAAGCCCGTATAGGGAAAATAAGTTAAAAGTATTTACCTAAGCAAAATGCAAGTAGCTTTTACTGGTTCTCCTAATCTGGAACGAAGGTTTATAATAACCTATTAGAATCCTAACGGGTCTTTAATTAAGCTTAAGCTTAGACCGGTTAGTTTCAAAGATACGGTTCGTACGCACGATTAAGCGAAGACCGGATAGAATGTGATTTAGACCCGACAAGTTTGAAGACTTTCTTAATATGGGTATATTATACACATTATGGATTTTGAGATAAAACCGGTAAGGTTTGACCCGTTTAGGCTAATTTATGTAAACTAGTTACATAAACCGAACCGAACGCGTAATAAGCGTAACGGGTATTCATGAGAGCCATATACAGGTTTCCTAAGTTAATATGCTTCAAATATGTTGTGACATCAGTAAGTTGTCTTTTATTATGCCCGAAATGAATTTAAACACAAACTATGCCCCGTAGGGGTAGTTTGGTCATTTACAAAGTTATAAAAGAGTTTAAGTATTAACCTGAGTTACAGGTCTGATATAATCAGCAAAGATACTCAATTTACTAAGTTATATCAGTAGGGTAAAGTATATATGTGAAATTTATCAATTATAACCAAACTATGCACCGTAGGGGCATTTTGGTAATTTCACATAAGCCGAAGAGCTCAAAACTGAAGTCTGAGTTAAACAACTTTTGCTTACTGTTAAAATATTATAATTTACCTCAAATATCAGTAGGTATCACCCTTTGTATGTTTAAAATAGTTTTATTACATACTATGCGTTATAAACGCTTAATAAGGCGATTAGAAGCCGTTTCTGGGTTCTATATGGAAATCTGATATTTTTATTATTCCAGAAGGCTTGAAATAATTTATTTACCATATGTAATCAGTAGCAAAAGGTTTGGAGTCGATTAGATATGTAAAACTCATTTTATAGCCCGTAAGGGCAAAACCGACAATTACCGGATTAAGCCTATGACTCTTAGTTATGCTCAGCCTAAAATTAATTAAAAATCTTCAAAAATCCCCAAATAATATATTACATCAGTGGGTAATAAGTTTGATATAAAAAGTAGGCTTAAATAGGCCATACGCTAATTTTGTCGTTTAATCGCTAATAAACTTTCTAATTACGCTAATGAGCATAACTCTCAATCTACACCTCAAACTGACATCAAATTTTGGGTGCAAGTTTATATATCAGTATTAAAGTTTCTACTCTTTTACATTTTCAAAAGTCACGTTTTAAGGTGAAAAGGGCATAATGGTCAACATATGAGCAATTAACGGAATCATGCATATTAATTGGTTAACTAATGAACCATGGTGTATAATCACAGAGGGTTATACTAGCATGTAACCAGGTCCTAATGAAGCTCTTAGGTATTTTTAAAACACACCAAAACGGGTCAGAAATGAAGTCAAAGCAAAAGCCAAAGCTTTGCGACTTTCGGTTCCGAACCGGGTCTAAACATAAATTTGTCGGGTTGAACATGTTTAGACATGTCCTTATACTAATTACCAAGTTATATTAATGATCAAACAGGTTGTATGTGTTCTACATTGCTAATTATGCATAAATTAGAAAATAAGTATCCTGTTGAGTTTTTAATAGCAAGTTTGACCCGACATTTGACCTAGTTAGAGTGGGAATCAGGGGGAACCCTTTTAAGGGTTTATTACCCACATAATTACCAACTTATAACTACTTTCAATTCGGCTAATCACTGGACCATTAGTGATTAATCGTTAAGTCAACCATTAATTACGACGGTTTGACTTTTAAGCTAAAACTAAGCAAAAACTTAACTAAGAAAGGTTAAGCAAACTTACCAAGGTCCTAAGCACGATTAGTGATCACTTGAGAGAAGTCTTGAGCTCCAGAAATGATCAGGAATGCAAGAGAAAGGTGTGAAGAACTTGTTGCAACTTAGTGGCCTTATATAGTGATCAAGAACCCACTAGATTGTTGACATGCAAGTCTACAACTGACCACAATTCATCCACAAGTGTCCCTAAGTGTCTAGGGGTTGTTTAGGGGTTGTCCAATATGAGGAAACTCGGTTAAAGATTAGTTCCATGCGCATAACAGCAAACAGCCCCGTTTTCAGTTACTGGGCAACCCTTGCGCACCTTAAGGGTTGTGCTTGCGGTGCGCAAGCCCTTTGCAGAAAACAAAAAATGTTGATCTTTCATGCATTCGAAGGGGCAACCAGGTATTTCGAATTTGGGACATTATTTTACAGTAAGGGGCCTCTAAAATGTGCCTTTGAACAATGATATACCCTACCACTTTGAAGTGTTTACTTGGATTCTTTTGAAAGTGCCATAAACGAAGGTTTACCGTAGAAATTCCATAGGATCCTGTCTTGCACTTTAAATTCAATTATTGTCAACAATTCACTGGATTGAAGGTATATTAGATGTGTGTAATATATGTTAGGGTCTTGGGATTTTTAACGAGGTCGTTCAGAGGTAAAATTAACATGACGACACTTTTACATCCTGCCATACATCTTTAATTATACCTGGGTTTATATCACTCTTGTCTTATATAACACGTGTCGTTATTTCATTGAACACGAATTTTCGAGGTGTTACACTAGTATATGGAAATAGAGTAAAGTCGCAATGATCGACGCTTTTGGCAAAAATACGTGTCATGTGATTGAGTATATTAAAATATTATTTTGTGATATATTAATATGTGGTGAATGTTTAAAATTCAGATGGCCGACGAAGGAAATCAAGGAAATCAGAATAACGATAACCAGAGTAACATTAACATGGTTAATGAGAATCCGAGCATCAATAACAATGGAAACCAAATGGATAATAGTGTCGTTCAACACATAGTGGCACAAGGAATCATAGATGCAATGCCATTTATTATTCAAACGATTCAAGAAGCGAATAATAAAAGTAAACATAGCAGTAAGCGACCAATTGAACCAGAAAACAGCGTGAACAATGGACCCGTACTTCAAGCGCCCATTCCCAAAAGAAGAAGAACCATGCCTTATGGTTGTTCTTACAAAGAATTCTGGTCCTGCAAACCAATAGAATTCTCAGGCAATGAAGGACCCATTGCAGCTCTACGCTGGATAGAGAAGACTGAGGTTGTTTTAAAAATAAGCAAGTGTGCTGAAGAAGACAAAATAATGTTTGCTTCTAATCTGTTTAAGAACTCAGCCTTAGAATGGTGGAACACTATCCTCCAATCAAGAGGAAGTGATGGGGTTTACAACTTGGAATGGGAAGAATTTAAGAATATGGTAGAAAGGAAATTCTGCCCTCCCAATGAAAAAGAACAGATAGCAAATAAGTTCCTAAACTTAAGAATGACCGGGGTAGATAGTAAGGGTTATACTACCACATTCTTTGAATATGCTAGAATAGTACCAACCCTTGCATCACCTGAACCAGTATTAATCTCCCGTTACATCTGGGGATTAATCGGAGAGATTAGACATGTAGTCAAGGCAGCTAGACCTCAAACTATAGAAGAAGCTGTAGAACTAGCAAATACCTTGACAGATGAATTAATCCGTACTAGAGAAGAAGACCAGAGGAGAAACCTAACTCAAAGGCTTACTCAAGAATTCCGTTCTAGGAATTACAACCGTAGGAATATGGGTTCTACCTCTGCACCATTCTGCAAGGTCTGCAAGAAAAAGCATTCGGGAAGATTGCAGGAAGAAATCCAGTAATGGATTATGCTTCAACTGTGGAGAAAAAGGTCATATCAGGCCAAACTGTCTAAAACTAGCTCCAGCTGCGAACAACAGGAACACTAAAAATGCTAGAGCATTTGTTCTGACTGCAGATGAAGCCAAAATGATTCCAGACGTGATAGCTGGTACGTTTTTAGTTAATGATGTCTTTGCTAAAGTATTATTTGACTCTGGTGTAAACCAAAGTTTTATTAATACTTCGTTTTGCAAACTCCTAAATCAGTCATTAACTAAACTACCACAAGAATGCCTAGTAGAGACAGCTAATGAAGAAACTGTTAGGATTTCTGAATTCTTGCAGGGAGCAAGAATAGAAATTTTAAATCAAAAGTTTATGGCAAACCTTTATCCCATGAATCTGGCAGGATTTGATGTCGTTTTAGGAATGGATTGGTTAATAGCCAATAAAGCCAGTATTTTATGTGATCAAAAGTCAATTCAAGTAAATTCACCAAAAGGTGAAAAGATCACAATTAAAGGAGATAAACCTTCTAGATCCACGAAATTCATCTCTGTGATGAAAACTGCAAGTTATATAAGAAAAGGTTCTATAGTGTATTTGATTTCCATAATCACCAACACTAAAGGAAAAGAACTAAAAGACATTCTAGTAGTGTCTCAGTTTTCAGATATATTTCCAGAAGAATTACCAGGACTACCACCAGACAGAGAAGTTGAATTCAGAATTCACCTACTGCCTGGAACAACACCAATTGCCAAAGCACCTTACCGTTTGGCACCCGCCGAAATGCAGGAATTGAAGAAACAATTAGATGAATTGTTGGAAAAAGGATTCATACAACCAAGCTCATCGCCATGGGGAGCGCCAATTTTATTCGTTAAAAAGAAGGACGGATCAATGCGTATGTGCATTGACTGCCGTGAATTAAACAAGGTCACGATTAAGAATCGGTACCCATTACCGAGAATCGATGATCTGTTCGACCAACTGCAAGGAGCTCGATTTTTTTCTAAAATCGATTTAAGATCAGGATATCATCAATTAAAGGTACGGGAAGAGGATATTCCTAAGACCGCATTTAGAATGAGGTATGGTCATTATAAATTTACTGTCATGCCATTTGGTTTAACCAATGCCCCAGCCGCATTTATGGACATGATGAACCGAATATGTAAGCCATATTTTGATAAATTCATAATTGTTTTCATAGATGATATTCTAATTTATTCTAAGAATAAAGAGGATCATGCAAAGCATTTGCACGCACTTTTAAGTTTATTAAGAAAGGAAAAGCTTTATGCTAAGTTTTCAAAGTGTGAGTTTTGGTTAGAACAGGTACAGTTTCTTGGACATTTAGTCAATCATGAAGGAATTCATGTGGATCCAACAAAAATCGAGGCGATTACCAAATGGAAAACCCCTGAATCACCAACCGAGGTTAGAAGTTTCTTACGATTGGCTGATTATTATAGAAGATTTATTCAAGATTTCTCTAGAATAGCCATTCCTTTAACTAAGTTAACCTGTAAATCCATTAAGTTTGAATGGGGACCAAAACAAGAAGAAGCTTTTAGAATTCTTAAGCAAAGATTAACTAAAACACCCATACTAGCGTTACCAGAAGGAACTGAAGACTTGGTAGTCTATTGTGACGTTTCTAAATTAGGTTATGGATGTGTATTAATGCAACGACAAAAGGTTATAGCTTACGCATCCAGACAACTTAAGAATCATGAAGAGAATTATTCAACCCATGATCTAGAGTTAGGAGCTATAATTTTTGCTCTTAAGATTTGGAGACATTATCTTTATTGTAGTAAGTTTACCATATTTACTGATCATAAGAGTTTAAGGTATGTTTTCGGGCAAAAAGAGTTGAATATGAGACAAAGACGATGGATGGAATTGCTTAGTGATTATGATTGTGATATCCAGTATCATGAACGAAAAGCAAATGTAGTGGCAGATGCTTTAAGTCGAAAGTATCATGAAAAGCCAAAAAGGGTACGTTCTCTTAAATTAAATCTACAAGTAGATTTAAATAATCAGATAAGAAAAGCACAAGAATCAGTAATCAAGGATGATACTGAAAAGTTAAAAGGTATGGTTAAGGAATTAGAATAAGGAACAGATGGAATTTGGAGATTCCATAAAATGAGAATGTGGATACCTAAATTAGGAAACCTACGTCATCGTATATTAGAAGAAGCCCATAAGTCTAAGTATACGATGCATCCAGGAAATGATAAAATGTACCAGGATTTAAGGAAAAATTTCTGGTGGATAGGAATGAAAAAGGACATAGCAACTTATGTTTCTAAATGTTTAACTTGTTCACAAGTTAAAGCTGAACAACAGAAACCCTCAGGTTTATTACAACACCTAGAAATGCCAGTGTGGAAATGGGAATTAATAACAATGGATTTTGTTACTAAATTACCCAAAACAAGGAAGGGTAATGATACAATCTGGGTGATTGTAGATAGGCTAACCAAGTCAGCTCATTTCCTACCAATGAAGGAAACTTTCAGTATGGAACAGTTAGCTACATTATATGTAAATGAAATAGTTTCTTTACATGGAATACCTTTATCAATTGTTTCTGATAGGGATAGTCGATTTACCTCTCATTTTTGGTCAAGTTTCCAAAAAGCCATGGGAACCAAGTTAAATCTGAGCACAGCTTATCATCCTCAAACGGATGGACAAAGCGAAAGAACAATTCAGACAATGGAGGACATGCTTAGAGCTTGTGTAATTGATTTCAGAGGTAATTGGCACTATCACTTACCTTTAATAGAATTTTCTTATAATAATAGTTATCACACAAGTATCAATGCTACACCATTCGAAGCACTTTATGGACGAAAGTGGAAATTGGGGAAAAGCAACTATCTGGACCTGAGATAGTACAAGAGACAACTGACAAGATTATTCAAGTCAAGGAACGACTGAAAGCAGCATGATAACCGACGCAAACCATTGGAATTTCAAGTAGGAGATAAAGTGTTGTTAAAAGTTTCTCCTTGGAAAGGAGTGGTAAGATTCATGAAACAGGGAAAGCTAAGTCCCAGGTATATTGGACCTTTTGAGATTATTAGAAGAATAGGACCTGTAGCCTATCAGCTACAACTGCTAGAGGAAATGGCAGGATTACATGATGTATTTCATGTATCAAATCTCAAGAAATGCTTAGCAGATGAATCACTTATAGTACCTCTTAAGGATATAGAGGTAAATGAACAACTCAAGTTTGTGGAAAGGCCTCTACAAATTGAAGACATGAAAGTCAAGAATCTCAAACATAAGAGACTAGTTCTGGTCAAAGTGAAGTGGGACTCCAAAAGAGGACCTGAGTATACATGGGAGCTTGAATCTGAAATGCAAAGGAAATATCCACACCTATTCTAGTAGATCTCGAGGACGAGCTCTAAAACAAGGTGGGGAGGATATAACAACCCTCAAAGAAAACCGACACCCCCGAATATTTTCCGACACCCTAATATATTTTAAATTATCTCAATATGTCCCTAAAAACACCCCATACGTGAAAACGGGCCCCAAATACATTAAATAGTATTTAAAATAATTAAAAAACTGAATTTTTTAGTTGAGGCGGGCCGCGTAAAGGACCCTTAAGCCTTACGCGGGCTGCGTGAACTTAAAAGGTGGTGCAGCCCGGTGCGGCCACGTGGCACAACACCCGGCAGGTCTAGTTGCTGACCCAGCCAAGCTATCGCGTTGACCGGGTTTAACGCGGGCCGCGTAGCCCGTTGTTATAAAGGAGCCATCGGATCTCAGTCGAAATCGTTCAAAAATCGTTTCTTTCTCTCAATTTCTGATAGTAGGCTTTATAATCGGGTATTATACCCCCGTTAAATAGCGAAGTTCTGCTCCGTTGTAAGTATTATAACCCCTGGACACGTATTAGATACGCTGCCCGATTGATCTAAGGTTCCGTAACGGCTGTCGTGGTTCTGCCCGACGTAGTCGTTGGAATGCCGTCTCGGGGAGGGTATTACTAATGTTAAAATGGGTTATTATACTAATGCGTGTACATTTGTGTAATTTATAGATAATTCTCAGGAAACCCTTACGGAAAATCTAAGACAGCAATGTGAGTTGATCCGCTTTTTGTTAACTGTTTTTACAAAACCTAATTTAATTAATTATATTAAACACTGATTGAGTATTTTTAAGAATACAATTATCATGAGTATGTTGGGGTTTTGTATACAAAATTTGTTACCACCTGGTCAAGGAGTAACATTTCCACAAGTCGGGTTCGACAGTACCATGGATGTTAACTGTGATGTCTTGGAAACAAATATAATTGCGGGATTGCCCTCAATACTGTACTATGGGATTTTATTTAAACTTAATTAAACTGGGATTCACTCACCAGTATTTCCCACTGATAAATATTTTTAAAACGCGTTTCAGGTAACAAACTGTGAAAGCCAAATAGAAGCCAGCTGGACAGCACCGAAGGCTTGGAAAAGTGGCAATAAAGTTACCTAAAAAGAAATAGATGTTTTTCTTAAATAAAATAGGATTTATTCCTATGAAAACGTGTGTACTACGAACTTGGGTTTTAACCAATTTGTTTAATGTTATGAAAATATGGTATTTTACTCTTATCAATATTTCCTAACTACGGTCCTGATGAAAAATTCCGCTGCCAAATTAGACAATACGCGATACCACCGAAACAGGCTCGCGACCGCCCGTTCCCGGGGATTTGGGATCTGGGGTTGCGACATACGGGCTCCTCATCCTCTACCTCTATACTCTCAGGTCTCACTACCTCTCCTAAGGTCCTACCACTACGGGTCGAAATTGCCTTCAAAGTGCCAGACAGGTTCGGCTTTGTATTCCCCAAAAATTGACCGGGAGGTCGTTCTTGCAATTGGCGTGCAATGTCCCTGACTTGCCTTTGAAGGTCTATGAAATTAGAGTGGTCATTCTTGAGGAATGTGGCATGTTCTTCTAAGGTACATTGGGTGGCCTGGTCCTTAACCACTAGCTGGGTAAGAAGGTCCTCTATCCTAGATAAACTACTATTTGACCCCTCATTCCTAGGCTGACCCTCTTGGTTTGACCCCTCACTTCTAAACTGCCCCCTTGAACCTGAACTAGCAAACTGACCTAATTGACCTGAACCCCCACTAGAATAGAAACCATGCCCCCTACTTTGATATTGGCCTGATGGGAACCCAGGGGGATTACCGGAGGAGCGGTAATTGTTACTACGCCAGTTAGAGTTACTATTATTAAACGCGTTACTTGGACCCCTATTTTGACCTGCGATGTACTCTACCTGTTCTAGGGTAAGTGTTGGACAGTCTACGGTGTCATGACCACCCCTACAAACTTCGCACCTATCGACCTTTTTCTTAATTTCTAATAGCTCTTTGGTGATATAATCAAGTTGAGATGCTACCTTTGAATCCGAGACAACTTGGTTTACTCCTCGGGAGGATGAGGAAGTAGTAACAGGAATGGAATTCCTGCTGGTAGCACTATGATCTATATCAGCATGAGCAAAGCTCTCAAAGTGATCATTGCAGTCGGCCACAGATTTCTTTCCCATAAGATGGCCTCCTGCAGATGTGTCGAATCGGGCCTTACACTCGGGGGTGAGACCATTGTAAATTTTTTCTACTAAAGCCCAATCAGAAAGCCCATGTTGGGAACAACGGGAGAGTAAAGTTTGAAACCTCTCCCAAGCTAAGTGATAAGGTTCGTCAGGCTCCATTCTGAATGAATGGATCTGATCTCGAAGGCGAGATACCTTAGCAGGTGGAAAATACTTAGCAAGGAAGGCATCCCTAAGTCCAGCCCAAGTAGTAAAGGTACCCGTCGGCTGCGAATCAAGCCACGTGGTTGCGCGGTCGGCGAGTGAGAATGGGAAGACTTGGAGATAGCGGGCATCAAGATTAACACCTTCGATACCAAAGGTGCTGCAAAGATAGGTGAGACGGTTGATATGGGCGGGCGCATCCTCATCATCACGAACGTGAAAATGACAAGAGTTATTATTGGCAGTCATGATGTATGAGGGAATTTGCCAGGACTTGTCATTTGTGATTTCGGGGATGGTAATGGGTGAGTTCATGGTGAAACCCGCGGTGGAACGTTGGTGGACAGTTTGGTTTTCAGCCATTTGGAAAACTGGTGGTGGACTAGGTGTACGGGAACGGGACGGTGGTGGGGTGTTGTGGGGTGAAGACTTCGGGGTGAAGTCAAAAGCTGGTGGTTTAGATTGGGATGTAGAGTCGGAAGGGGTTGAAGATGAAGTGGAAGATTTTCTAACCTGTGAACTAGATGTCGAGAAGGAAGACTTGTCGATCAGCGGCTTCACTGGTCCTTGAGAACGCGTATGGGGCATTAACTGCAAAACCGAGAACAAACAAGTAAGACGACTCTAACAAAAGACTCTAAAAATAAAAGGACACTAAAATTACTTGGACTCCTACGACTCAAAAACACACAAAAAGCACCTAAAGATATCCAATGAAATCCAAACAAAGTAATTAACGCAATTGCCAAGAGTCCCCGGCAACGGCACCAAAAACTTGATGTGCTACAAGTAGTTCAATAAAAATCAATTAAAATAAACCTAAAATTAGATTCAAGTAATAATCTAGACTTTCTAAACTTAACTAAACTACTCACCGGCAAGTGAGCCAGTCAATTCTAGTAAAGAAAAGTAAGTCCGGATGTCGAACCCACAAAGACTCTAATTAACTACGTTAAAGACCTTATTTAGACTGACACTGACACGACTTAACTATTTTTGTGTTTTGAGAGGGGGGGGGGGTTTACTAAAATCCTAGAATTGAAATTAAAATAAAGCTAGACTACGACACGAATAAGAACTAAGGTTTGATTCAATAGAGATTAACGACTACCTAGGCTTGAATCCAGTTTAACTAGGAATGGATTTCTAACGGTACTACTATGGTATGGAACCGGGATCGTTATGTACTAAACCCTAAGAAATCTCTACTAAGACTTCCCGACCCTTCTCAGGAAGAAACCCGTGAGACTCTACAAGGCTGTTATGAACACCGGTTGTTAGACTTCCTCTCAGTCCTCTAACGTCTCTAAAAGTGCCCTAATACGAAAATCTACCTCTCAGCGCGAAAGTCTAAGGCAACTCTAGATTCTAACTTGGTTTAATAGACACAGGTGCGATTAGGGACCTAAGACCGACTTCCCTCAAAACCTATCTTAGCTATATATCGTACCGCAACCTACTAATAAACTCGAGCCTCTCAGCGACAAGTTAAGCAGAATACCTAGTTCTAATTGTATTTTAATTACTGTTTCTAAGGCTATCGACCGATTTACCCAAAGATTACCCGAACCCGCAAAGATACGAACAATCAACACAAATTCATTATGTGAAAGAGATCCACCAAAATTTATGTGAAACAGCAAATAGTCAACAATCAAATCTAAATACGCATACGCATCAAATTAGAGGTTCTAGAATTCTTTACTTTCAAAGATTAATCCATACACATCAATAGAAAACCGTTAAAATCCAACTTCATTAAACTTTCATCTAACCTAGGTAGTAACAAAGGTTCTAGCCAGAAAACATAGTATCCAAAATTAAAACACAAGTTTCAAAACAAGAATTCATCATCAAAGTATTGAAATACACGAAAATAATGAAAATCGGGAGATAAAACCCGAATGATCTTCTTTCCTATGCTCCAAGCTTCAGCCGGATGATTCTCGTGTGCCAAAACGCTCCGAATAGCTCGAAATATGCTCTTGAAATCGCCTTAGGGTTCCTTAATTCGTAACTAGGGTTTTGTTTTTAAGTTTATGATGAATATATATGCTTTTTCCCCTCAACCCTTGAAATATCTCATAAAAAACTTCCATATACAGCTCCTGGCGGGGCGCCACCAAGAAAGGGTGTGGGTGGCTGGGTGCCACCTTGTTCTCAATTCATTCACAACTTTTAGTCTCTCGCCGGGTGCCAGAAACTTTCTTAATATGTCACGGGGCACCAGAAACCATTTTTCAGCATATTAACTTTGTTTCAGCTCCCAATCTTTCCAACGCATTCCAGGACTTGACGTTTCAGTATTTTGGCTCGTTTTACTCAGTTTCCAACAGATTTAAGCACCAAGACCTGCAAAACGCGAATGGATCAACAGTATGCACATTCTAACAAAAACTAAACTAAAAATAACGGAAAACTATACAAACTGTACACGAATAAAAGATGTATTTTGCAATACATCAGGTATATAAATAGTGTGAGAGAATACACAGAGAGTGGCAGTGAGGTTCTTGTGATCTTGAATGGTTGTAAAACTTTGTTTTAATAATCATAGAAGATCAGTTTTATAGTATTTTGCATTGTATACTTCATCTATTATTGTTTCTGTGTTTTGTTGTGATCCATCAAGGGGATTCCGCACCCTTGATTGATTGTCAATCTCATTGCGATTCACGTGATAAGGACCTTCAGTAATACTTTCTTCCACTCTTTAAGCATACATGTTATTCCCATTTGGAACTGAAATCTGAAACATTTAATAAATAATTAAAAAGACAACAACTGAAATAACAAATAATTATAAAACGCAATTCTTCTTTATATAACCCACAAATTTCTTATTTAAACAATATAACGCAATAAAAAATACATAAATAAAAACTTCCATTAAAATACTAATTGATTATAAGGAAATATTATATAAAATGCAATAGTTCTTTATTAAAAACACATATTCAAAACAAACATATAAAACGCAGTTGTTAAAACTTTCTTATCATGTTTAAAGTGTTAAATGGAAACTTATGTGCTTTATAATAGAACAATTACAATTTAAAGATTGTATATCATATAATGTGGTTAAAACCATAAAACACAACAACTTTAGTAAAACGCAACAACTGATAAACAAATTTAGTTTTAACAAAAACAATGAATAAAACGAACAAATTACTGTTAAATTATACATTATTGACTATTAAACTAATAAAAAAGAAATAAATAAAAACGATTTTGTAAAATGTAATTAATTGTAGAGTAAATTACAAGTTTTGTCCTTTATGGTTGTACCAAATTTCAGGCACTGTCATTTACCTTTAAAATTGATGAGTTTTGTCCTTAACGTTTCAAAATCCTGCACGTTATGTCCTTTGGGCCTAACCCGATTAGTTTTTTATGTTAAATCAGGTCATGTACTAGGCACATGAGGGTATAATTGTCTTTTCACCCTATTAGTTAAAAAACACTTAAAAAAACTAAAATACTATATATATATATATATATATATATATATATATATATATATATATATATACATACTCATCTCTTTCTCTCTCTAAATTACTGAAAACATTTCTTTCTTTCTCACTCTCTGCTCCATCTCTTACGACCACCACAACCACCACATCCTCCTTGGAAACCCGAACCCTAAAAATCATAGAAAACTCGCCCCAAATTCATTCGTACGGTCCTTGATCTCCGTTCTCCGACTCCGGATCTCCGTTCTGCAATGGTCCTTGATTGAAATTGAGAGTTTAACTAAGAGGATCATACTGAAGGCATCGATTCCTCGTGGCCACAGGCTTCTGGTTGATTGCTGTTCTTCACATCTTCTGGTTTGTCCCAAATTTCAGCGATTCCTTGTGTATTTTTGTAGCTCTGTTTTGGGGAATCTGAATAGTTTGGAGATTTGGGGATTTTTTGTTTGTTCAGATGATTTCGTAGGTGGTGGCGGTTGAGGGAAATATAGAGAGGAGGGGGGGGGGGGGGGTAGAGAGATATGTTGTTTAGATATGAAAAGGAGGGCATATGTTTTTGGTTTTTAGTGATGGTGGATCGAAGGGGTGGATGTTGATGGTGATGTTGGAGATGTTGGGTCAGGCGATGGTGGAGATAGTGGGTGGTCGGTGGCAGGTGAGGGTGGAAGGTGGTGGTGGTTGGCGGTATGTGAGGGTGGGAGGTGGTGGCGGCAGGTGATGGCAAGCGGTGGTTGGAAAGAGAGAAAGAAAGTGTGTGTGGGTATGTTTAAGAGAGAAATTGCAGGATGGCTATGTTTTATTTGTTTTCTAAAAATCATTTGTAAATTAGGATGTGAAAAGACAATGCTACCCTCATGTGCCGTGCACATGACATAACTTAACTGAAAATTATAATTGGGTTTGCCCTAACGAACATAACGTGCAGGATTTTGAAACGTTAAGGACAAAACTCATCAATTTTAAAGGTAAAGGACAACGCCTGAAATTTGGGGCAAACATAAAGGACAAAACTTGTAATTTACTCATAATTGTATTTCGACAAAATAACAAAAAAAAAATTATTTCAAATTGAAGCTAAACTTACCAACAGAGTCTGCAAAAGCCATTAAAGTTCTCGAATTGACGATCGAAACTAGTATATTGCTTGAAAAAAAGTTGAATTTACGATCGATTTCGATTTAGGGTTATACAATCGCAATTCTGTTATCCAATCGATAAATAGAGAATAGGAACAAAATCTGGTATATTATTAGAGCGAGTATAAGAATATGTAAAATGGCAAAAATACCCCCGCAGCCTAATTTTAAAAATTGCAGGTGGACGGCTAATAAGACTTCCTATACTTCCTAGCAAATATAAACTTACTATTTGATCCTCTAATTATATTATTTTCATTAAGAATTGAACCTTGGTTTTCTCACAAACGGCTCTTCACTACTAGGCCAAAGCATAAGCTATTACTTTCATTAAATGAGTATAATATTTATCTCATTTAGTTATAATATATCTATCTAGGTTTCATTTCAGTTTTTACAAAAAGTTCAAAAATTTTAGTCTATGCCTAAGTTTTTGGTTTACGGATAACTGAAAAAACCAAATCAAATGACCACCAATAATGAAATTGAATGGTTTGAAAATCCCCTTATCCATAATTTTGGTTTCGATGACGGGTAGACTCAAAACCAAACAAATCAAAAATTTCATGTTCTCGCCACATTACAGAGGCACCCAACTAGTAATCTATACTATATAATAAAAGAAACCTGATTTAGGACACATGTCATTCAATGAGGGTATCAATAATTTATTGATAAATTTTAAATTTTAAATTAAAAAGATTTAAATATTATATTAGAATTTTATTTTGATTGTAAATCTAAAGTCTAAAATGTGTTTTAAATCTAATCTATAATTTATGGATTTAATTTTGATTTGAAATTATTAAACAAAAACCCATAAAATTAGTAACCATTTAATCAATTTCGTAAGTTTTACTTTCCATTTTAGAATCAAATTAGATTTTTGTGATAATTAAAGTTTTGTCAAGAATATAAAAATCATTATTTAATATTCAATATATTACATTAAATATTTAGAATTAAACTCCACTTCATTCTAAATACTAGGTATGTTTTTTTACTCTTCATATGCTATGTATATGCACTATGTCACATAGAAAACATCATGTTTTTTTAGATAAGTTTACCATGTTAAATAAGTAATATGCGTATTATCTATGTCACATAGAAAACATCATGTATTTTTAGATAAGTTAGATATATGTGTTTTAAAACAAGGTAAACTCTTAACATACATATTTTTTCCTATTGTAACTAAGATGTAGAGGTCTGTGAAAGGTATCTTCACATTCGAAATGTCATAACTTTTTTTTTTAAATTTAGATTTACTTAGTTGTCGTATGGTGTCTCATGTCTTTATTTTTATTTTTTCACTTATATATATGTTTCATTGGTTCAATTTTACATGTAAAGTATTACACTATACATAGTATTTTCTCAACTATAGTTAATTGGTTTTTTTGATTCAATTTTTGTCTATTCATTTACATTACTTTTATCTGTCTAGAAGTCCCTTTTCAGACCTTTCAAATGGTATGGGACATATTACATTATCAATAGTTTTTATTGGTTTCCTTACTAATTGTGATAAAAGTAATTATTTCGTACAATTCATATAGGTTTATAGCTTTGAATACGAGCATACCTTATATTAATGTTAACGATAGCGAAAGTGAGACAACTATATTTGGATGGTAGAAAATATAATATTATGCCAACATTAACCCGTCAGAATAATCTATTATCAAATAAAATCAGGCACGTTACCTTTGAACAAGAAAATGTCACAATAAATGTTAGTAGTGGTACAAAATTTTAAGTTCCTATGACAAATCCTAAAACAAATAACAGATCATATTATTATGAATGACTATACAAATTTCAATATTTATTTCGTATTTGGTCTGCATATTACTCTATATTATATATACTTAGATCATATTATAAACATATTTTTTTTATTTCACATTATAATTATGATTCACCCCGTCTATTACACGGGGCAATAACCTAGTTATAAAATGTATCTAAAAAAGCTTTGACGATATGAGCATGATAGGATTTGATTTCTTTTACAATATTTATGTCGATATATTCCGTTTAATGATTTTCTCAATTACTATGTTTTTATGTATTCTTAAGTAAATTAAAAAAGTATGACATAAATATATAATTAAACATATGAACCTTTTAAGGTCATGTGTAGTCATAAAGCCTCTTTGGGGTGTTATGCGACAAGTGACACACCATGTTATACAAGGGTTTTATAGGGCGTTAAATCACTAGAGCACGTAGTCATAAAACTCATACACATCATTACCTAATTATTAATTTTCATTTCTATGAATTATTTAAAAAAACACTTTTCTACTTTTCTATTCTATTAATTATTTAAAAATTTTGAAACTCTTCTCCTTCACCCCGCGATGTACATAACGACAACAACATTTCACACCCTCATAGCGCCGCCTGTAGCGGTGTTCTGCGATGCTATGGGGCCTCCATGCCCACTTTCCCCATGATATGCCGTCCCATTAAAGATGGTCTAAACCATAATTATATTTAGGAATAGAAAGCTAGAAGGTGTATCTACCTTACCAAATGTTTGTTCACATATGCTAGTTAGTCCATCTAATCATGCCATTAAGTAGTAAAATTAATAATAATAATAATAATAATAATAATAATAATAATAAGAGTTAATTGCCAAAATCGTCCCTGAGGTTTGGACAGGTTTGGCATTTTCGTCCAAAATGACACTTTTGTACCAAATTGCCTCCAACGTTTGTAACTTTTTGCCATTTTCATCCAAATCACTAACTTAGTTTATTTTTTCTGTTAAGTTAAGGATATTTGGATGAAACTGGCAAATATAAAACCACATGGACGATTTTGGCAATTTACTCAAACTCTTTTAAATTTCTTTTATTTAATTAATTTTGTTACATATATAATAAAAAAGAATATACATACAATTTCTATATGAAAAAAATAATAGCTTTGTCACATAATTTTTATAAATTTTCATCCAACCACTAACTAAGTTAAATTTTCTATTAAGGCGAATGATGTTTATAAACTAAGACAGAAATTAATTTCTGCTTTTTTATATAGATCAGTTTTATAAAAATAAAATCTACTTAAACCTCTAAATTTTATAAAACTAAAATGCTGGTGACCTTATTGAAAAATGTCAAATAAAAAATCTTAACATATGTACCAAGTTTGTAATCGATTGTTATGTGTTGCGCACCAATGATGTTTTCTCTTTATAAAACTGATTTATATAAAGAAGCTGTAAATTAATTTTTGTCGTAATTTATAAAATTTAAAACATTCTTCACCTTAACAGAAAAAAATAAACTAAGTTAGTGATTTGGATGAAAATTTATAAAAATTATGTGACAAAACTATTAATTTTTTTTTCTAAAAACTCCATGTATATTCTTTTTTATTATATATGTAACAAAAATAATTAAATAAAAGAAATTAAAAAGGGTTTGAGTAAATTGACAAAATCATCCTTGTGGTTTTATATTTGCAAGTTTCATCCAAATATTATCAACTTAACAGAAAAAATAAACTAAGTTAGTGGTTTGGATGAAAATGGCAAACGTGCCCAAACCTCAGGGACGATTTTGGCAATTAAATCTAATAATAATAATAATAACTTGTTAATATGTGAACTAAGAAAAAACATATTTTGTTATAGAAATAAGGTTAGAATCAAATAGGAAGTTTGATTATTCTAGGAAGGGTAGGAACCTATTTTAGCCTTACACGTGGGAAGATAAAAAAACAAGGGGAAGGGTATTTTCGTCCAATCTATAGATTAGTTTAATATCTAAATAAACTCAATACTTCTTTAATCTTGGGTGTACCTATTGTTTAATCTTTATTGTTTATCTCACCCCACCACCACCACCACCACTGTCGCTGCCGTCGCCCACCACTACCACCACTACACCGCCGTCGCCCACCACCACCACTGCCGCGGCCGTCGCCCACCACCAGGGGCGCAGGATTTAAGGGGCGGGAGGGGGCGCCCGACCCCCGAACTTTTCGGTCAGTAGTGTTATATATGTACGTTTTATATAGGATTTTTTAGGTATATACGTTTTCGACCCCCAGGTTTTATAAAAAAAAATTAGGTATATACGTTTTCGACCACCCGAACTTTTTTTTCAAGCTTCGCCACTACCCACTACCACCAATGCAGCCGCCGACTTGGTTCAGGAAATATTTAAGTAGACAACATTTCAGACTCTGAGATGTGGGTCACCAGTTATGTGGCTTTCAGATGTTACACCCAGCTTGGAGATGTTGCCAGCGGTGAAGATTATTCTGCGTGGTTCAACTTAGAGGGGACGTCTTTCAGTTTCTCCCAAAGGAACAAGTCACAATCATCGGATGCGATGATTTAGCCTTGATCATATATTATTATATTTACTTACCTTGAATGGATTACATCTATGGAATAATGTGCAAAATCATTTTACAGAAATGCTGACAGTGAAAGGCAAGTGGTTTTTTTTATTAATGAAATACTTATTGCGTTTGAAATACTTGTTCTCTTTTATCAAAATAACTTGATGATGCCCCGCCCGCGTTGCGGGGCGATGGCCGAATAATTCTCAATCAATTAAAAAAATACTATTATAGTTTTGTTAGGAAAAAAAAAAAAAACTAAAACAATGACAAGCCGTTGTTCTGAGCTCAGGGCAAAACTGTAGTTTGTCAGGATTAATGAGCGAGTGTTAGGCAGCTCCTTGACATGAAAAAAAAATTAAATCCAGTCAACCAATTAAAAAAACACTTTTATAGTTTTGCTAAAAAAAACTAAAACGATAGCAATACTGTAATTTGAACTGAGAGCAAAGTTGTATTTGTTTACTTGGGTAAAATCGTAATTTGCCAAAAGTTAAAGTGATGACAATACTATAAATCTGAACCAGAGACAAAATCGTAATATAACTTTGCACTAAAGACAAAATCGTAATTTTAAGCTGGGGACAAAACTATATTTTTAATTTGAACTGTGACAAAATCAAAATTTTGAACTGAGGGTAAAATCGTAATTTTGAATTGGGGGGCCAAAAGCATACTTTTATTTTGAACCGGGCAAAAACATAATTTTAAGAGTAAACTTCCGTTTTGCTCCCTGTGGTTTGGTCATTTTAACGGTTTTGCTCCAATAGTTTAAAAATAGCCATTTTCCTCCCTGATCTTCAGAGTTTGTCGCCAATTTGCTCCCTGACCTTTCGAGTTTGTCGCCAGTTTCCTCCCTGATGGAGTTAGAGGCTGTGAGCAAAATGAAGATAAGTTAGAAAAATCAGGGAGGAAAATGGCTATTTTTAAACTATTGGAGCAAAACCGTTAAAATGACCAAACCACAGGGAGCAAAACGAATGTTTACTCTAATTTTAAACTGAAGGCGAAATCATAATTTTTGAAACGGGAAGAAAATGCAGAATCGTCATTTTTAGTTTGGGCAAAAGCAAAAATTTATTTTGAACTGGGGCCAAAATTGTAATTGTAATATGGGGATAAAATCATAATTTTGAACCGAGGGTAAAATCGTAATTTTAAGCGAGGGACAAAAACATAATTTTATTTTGATGTGGGGAGGAAAATATAATTTTATTTTAAATTAAGGACGAAACCGTAATTTTAGAACGAATATAAAATAATAAAATGGGTGGTCTAATAGGGAAGTGCTGTGTGGCACTATTCCCCTAACTTCTTTTTGTATACGTAGGAAATGAAGTTACTATCCATTCCATTCTATGTTCACATACTTATATTTTTAATATTTACCCTTCTAATTTTAATATACATGTGGCATATGACACTGTTAAAAGACTTATGTTTTTAATATATAGGGTAATGGGTAGAATTTGTTTTAATGCACTTTTGATCTAATACCTTAGACATTATTTCTTCATTTCTTTATAAAAAAAACATATTATATTAGTGTTTTTAATTAATTGCGTTTTATAACACAATGAAAAAATGCACTTTATTGTGTTTTTAATCGATTGCGTTTTAAAAACAACACATTTTCTTGTGTTTTTAGTGCATTGCGTTTTAGGTTTATATGTTTTTAGTTCATTGCGTTTTAGAAAAAAAAAAGACATTTTTTTGTGTTTTTAGTCCATTGCATTTTAGAAAAAAGATATTTCTTTATGTTTTTAATCTATTGCGTTTTAGAAACAACACATTTCTTTGTGTTTTTAGTCTATTGCGTTTTAAAAAAAAAGTCATTTCTTTGTGTTTTTAGTTTATTGCGTTTTAGAGAAAAGACATTTTTTGTGTTTTTATTCGATTGCGTTTAGAAACAACAAATTTTGTTGCGTTTTTAATCCATTGCGTTTTAGAAACAAAACATTTATTTGTGTTTTTAGTCCATTGTGTTTTAATAACAACACATTTTTTTATGTTTTTTGTCCATTGCGTATTAGAAACAAGATATTTCTTTGTGTTTTTTTATCAATTGCGTTTTAGAAAAAAAATCATTTTTTGTGTTTTTTGTCCATTGCGTTTTACGTATCTGGGTTATCAAAAACTTTTTTTTTTTCAAAAGTATAGCAATAGTATGCTCGTTTGAAAGATAAAAAAAATGCTCGTTTTTATGGTGCAATTTTTATAAAAAAAATAATTTTGTATGAAAAAGTTATTAATGTTTGAAAAACGAGAGAGAATTGGAGGAGAGAGAAACTAATTACTTGATGGATTAGAATACCCTTAAACAATCCCACACGCCTCCTTGTTTTGTTCAATTTAACTCATTTAATCTTAGCCTTTGATTATTAAATTGATGATTAAGATTACTTTATAACCTTCCTACATTAATACATCTGTGTCTATTATATCCTGACCCATACATAGAAATGGCACAAGGTTATAAAAATCCTCTACAAACAATTGATAACTTCGTGTAATAACGAAATCACAAAACAACTTCACACTGAATGAAATTTTTAGAGTGTTAAACTGCAATTAATGATTTTGAAAAACATTCTAAAACATGAAACACTTCAAGACTCCAGTTACATCCTCTATGTCTTTACATACTGAGTTTAAGATTTCTACAGTGTCTACTACCCGAAAAACAATTGGACTTTTTTTAACGGTTAATATTACTCATTTGTCCTTTACACCTATTATTCCTCGTTTGTCCAGGTTTGAATCTTAGACATACCCTTCAAAAGACATATGCCTCTACCAAATGGGATACCCTATATTCGCAGAAAAACAAGGACTTATTGATTAATTCTTTCTAAGCGGAGGTTTTAAGAAGTTTTATGATTATGATGTGGTGTTGAGATGAAGGTGTATGGGTTTACAGATTATGGGTGCTCTAAATATTAAATATGGCAGATTTGAGATGTGTGCCTAAGTAGAAAGGTAGGTTTGGGGATTGTGATGCCTTTGCATGTATGTTTTATTTGTTTTACGTAAACGAGTAGGGTTAAAGGTTAATAGTTAGTAGATTATCATTGGTTGTCGATGACCAGTAGATTGTGACTTTCGTAGCTAGCTAACCATATTAATCCCGACCTCTTGCCGCTTCAAGTGTCAGTGATGTTATTGCACATCTTAAATAAATTCAAAATTTGGACTTTAGTTTACATGCAATCATTATATTTATCGTATACTCCTTATCGTGTGATCTAATAGTTGTTTACATGCTTTGTCTTGCCATGATTAGATGTAGACTAGTTTAGATCTTAGGCTTTACTTTAAGATGTTGTCTTAACTGATGATAAACATGTATAGAGAATGTGTCTAGGGTTTATTATAAAGAATGTGTCTAGGATTTATTATTAGAAAATTGGAAAAGTATTACATAAACAAAGAAAGAAATACAATATATAGGAAAACAATCTAGGTTAACTAGCTAATGGGCTGAGAGACAATCCCAAAACAAATAAAACGAGTCATACTTTATCATACTAGTATTCCCCCTCGAACTCACAATACAACAATTATAAGCATTTAGAGTTTGTCACATAATAAACGAAACCGAGATGCTGACTGAACCTTGTCAAAAAAATATCAGCATTCTACAAGGCTGATGGAACAAATGGAAGTGAGATGGTCCCGAGTTTTAAATAATGACGAGTGAAGAGACAATCAATCTCAATATTCTTTGTTCGCTCATTATACAACATAATTGTTTGCAATTTGCATAGCACTTTTGTTATCATAGTATAAAGGAGTAGGCTGAAAAATGATAACTCCCATATCTGCAAAAAGCTAACGTAACCAAATAATCTCACATGTGGTCACAGCCATAGCATGATAGTCAGGCTCTATAGATGATGTTGAAACAACATCTTGTTTCTTACTTTTCCAAGAGATTAATGAATCTCCAAGGAAAACACAGAAACCAGTGGTGGTTTTACGATCACTAGGATCGCTATCCCAATCAGCATCACTATAGGCATGAAACTCTAAAGAAGATGACGAGGAAAGCAAGACACTCTGAAACTGAGTGCCACGAAGATATATCAGAAAACGAAAATAACTCCCCAATGAACATAAGTATGAGTAGTAACAAAGTGACTAACCATATGAACAACATGAGCTATATCTGGGCGAGTAACTTAATGTGCCATCAATTATACATATTTTTAGTACATAATTACCCCTAATCTATATACTTTAATGACTTTTTAGTTGCAAATACTACCTAAATCGTTACTATATGACAAATGCAGGTTTCCAAGGTCTCAGGATAAAAAAAAATAAAAAAACGAGCATAAACAAAGTAAAAACCCAAGATTCTAAGGAAATCAGCAAGTTGCCAGATAGGCACAGTCGTGCTAGGCTATGGACACGACTGTACACAACAACAAGGAACACAATGTCAACAAGTCAACCCAAGAAATGGTCAGCAGAAGTCCACCCGAAGGGAAGCACGCCCGTGCCTCCTTAGGCATGCCCGTGCTAAGCAAGGGACAACAGTTAGAAGCTTCGAGAACCGACCAGAGTGATGTTAAAGCCTTGTCGGGAAACCTATCCAAGCATGGCCGTGCCTATATATGCACGGCCGTGCCTATAACTGAATCACAATGGAATTGTATTGAAGAAAGACAAGAAGGTCAAGCAGTGTCGGGAATCAGCACCAAGCATGGTCGTGCCCCCTTGGCACGCCCGTGCTTACCTGGTCCACTCCTGCCTATAAATAGAGGCTCTTGGCTACCCATTCCACACACATACTCTCTAATGATCAACGATTAGCCTAAACTTGGTCTTGTGACTCGTCTAACATGGGTCTATATATTAGACTTGGCGCGGACCAAGAGTTGGTGAACCCATGTTAAAATACTATACGTCTTTATATATATTTTATTATTATAACACCATCTGTTAAATAAAGATCAATAACCCTAACTAATCACAAATGTCATTAGCACCTGTGGGGAGCACTTAGATATATCCTTGCTATCTTTGAAGTGAGACAAAGATATGCCAAATAGAGAATCGCAAGCCATGGGAACAATGCAAAGGAAATAAGAGTATTTGGATGTAACTAACCCAAGATGGGGATTGTTCCTTAAATAGAACCTTCTTCTAAGATTGGGTAATGAATAATCTTTAACGGGCTCTAATTCTAGTTTAACCTTAAAGTTACATCTTGTAAATCTAAGAAAAATTCATCAGTAACCTTAGCTAGGAGCCGGGTTTTTCAGTTAATTAACCTCACCACTTGCCAATAACTTAAGTATAATTTGTCCCAAGTGCATTCGAAGATCCAAAGCAACACTTTTCGTGCTCTTGATATTCTCTACTAATTATCTATTACTTGCTTTTATGTTCTGGTTTTAATATAAAAATAATAAAAGATAATTAATCAATTATTTGGTAATCTAAAGTTAACTATTAAAAGTCGTATCCTTCGGGTTCGATACTTGGTTCTTACATAAACTTTACTAGAAACGATAGGTGCACTTGCCTATTGTGTGTGTTTAGTCTAAGTAATAATCATTTATTATAAATTTAAAACTAGATAAACATGTTTTAATAGTTATGAAGTTAACTCACCTAAATCGTGCTAAGAGTTACAACACACTAAAACACACACATCATAACTGTAAGATAAACCAAACTGCCTACAATAGTATGGTATAGGCCCGAATCAGATAAAGGAACACCATCAATAGGAGAATATCGTGCATTGGTTTCAAGAGGAGTGTCTATAGTTTTATTACTAGTAAGTTGTGCCCACTGAAACAAAGCAGATGTATATATATATTTTCTGAGAAAGAAGGTATCCGTTTTTAGACTGAGACACCTCAATTCCTAAAAAACAACATAGCAAGCCCAAATCCGTCTTCGCAAACCGATGAGCCAACTCACACTTCAACGACTCAATACTAACATAATTGTCAGCTATAATAACCATATCATTTACATAAAGACAAAAGAATACGTCCTCCACTCGTACATCGAACAAGTAATGCTGAATCATGAGTACTAGGTAGAAAACCTAGAGAAGTAATCACTATAGAGAATTTCTCAAACCAAGCATGGGGGGCTTGTTTGAGACCATATAACGCTTTCTGAAGTCGACAGACTTCGCCTGTTTATAAGAAATACTCGTGGGAGGAATCATGTGGACCTCCTCATGAAGATCACCATTGAGAAACACACTCTTGACATTCGTTTGACAAATTTTCCACTGACAAACAAATGCAATAGCTATGAGAGTATGAATTGTAGTCATTTTTGTCACTGGGGCAAACATCACCTCATAATCCATACCATACTTTTGTGAGTATCCATTTGCTACAAGTTTGGCCTTATATCGTTCAACAGACCCATCAGATTTCGTTTTGATCTTATATACCCAACGATGACCAATTACATATTTACCAGGTGGTAGTGGAACCAAATCTCATGTATGCGTCTGATGAAGAGTAGTAAGCTCTTCAACCATAGCATTCTGCGAAAGCAGAGTAGATACATCCTCTCTATATGGTTCAATTTCAGATAGATGATGTATATTTACGATAAAGAAAGCAAACAAAGCCGAGTAAGTAGATTTGGCAAATTATGGTAGTTTCGTGGACTTACAATCACGAGTGGACCTTCTTGGAGGAGGAGCTCTCTCAACAGACAAAGGAACTATCTTAGGTATAGCCAGCTTGAATTTGTGTCTGATGATGTATGGTTGTCTTAAACTGGCCTGTCAGGTTCAATAGATATAGCTGGAACATCAAACAATGCTGATGCTTCAGTGTCACAATCAAAAGGATCAATATTCAGAAGATCTGTCTTTGTTACATTGTGTGATTTGGATGGAATCGAATACAAAGGAATGTGCTCAAGGAAGATGACATGCCTCGAAACGTATAACTTCTTACTCACAGGATCAAAACAACGATATTCTTCATTTGTCCACTGCCATGATGTTTTGGACCACTGCATAACCTATGAATACACATAAGGCTGACTTTTTTGACAATTTATCTTGTTCAACATGAAGACGGAGAAAAAAACAAGTACATCAAAAACCCATTAATTCATTGTAGTCTGGAAGTTCTCCATATAGTTTTTCAAATGGGAATAACCCTTAATTATGAGAAGTAGGTATTCGATTAATCACATGTTGGGCAGTTAGGAGTGCTTCTCCCCAAAAACACTCGGAACATTAGCAGAGAGGAGAAACGATCGAGCATTCCATGAGATGACAATTTTTCCTTTCAGCAACACTGTTCTGCTCAGGGGTGACGCCTGGTGTATTGTACCACCAGACGTAAGTAATTAGGTAAAATCATTGGAGGCATATACACCCCCTAAGTCACACCTGAAGCACATTATCATAGTTGAATGTTGTGTCTTAACACATGCTCTAAAATTTTTGTATATGCCAAAGAACTTAGATCTATGTTTCATAAGATACACCCATGTGTAACGAGTATAATCATCTATAAAAGATACATAATAAATTGAACCACCCTTAGTGGACACTGGTAACGAACCCCATGTGACACCCCGAAAATCTCAGCGGAAGGGGGACATGGTGGTGGCGGAGGTTGCAACCAATAATAATAAAGCAAACATAAATAATAACGCATTGGACATACATTAGTTTAAAAAAAGTTTTACAATTATATCATTCAAAGTTAAAGAGTGTTCAATTTTTTAGAGGTTCCAACATAAGAACCATAATACATGACTGTTATTGTCCCAAAACAATGTCCAATGGCATTAGTTTACCAAAACCCATTTCCAAATTCCGAAGCTGTTAAGTACCTGAAAAAGACGCTTAAAGTGTCAACACAAGGATGGTGAGTTCACAAGTTTATTTTATATGTGATAATCAAAAATTTATTTTCCATTTTGAAAAAATATGACAACTCTAGACGGATATGTAACATCGTAAACTAGTTAGGAATACGAAATAATGTTCGCAACCAAGAGCCCATAATCAAAACGAAACCCTTATTGTTTCTCTTATTAAATTTTCAACATATATTCCTCGTCAAGGACCGGAGTGATCGGTCTACAAACTTGGAGCATGTCAAAACCCAATAGATCTATCAATGTATCTTGTGTCCTCCCTCCAAGAGGTTAATGATTATAGCGACGGGGAAAAAGTCCATGGATGAGCCCTCGAAAGGGTATATAAAGGCCCTTACTCAAGGCCAACATAGGCTACATTTCATTGTCGTTTATTGATCATATTAACTCAAAATAAATACTCATTTCTCCCTTGTAATGTAAAAACAAAATTTAAAAAGGGGCCGTGAAACTCACCTCTGCGTTTGGAAGTTAGCGACAAAAGCCCGATAAATATAAGCCTCAATTTATAATCCATTTCAAGTCAACAAACTAATTTGTTCACTTAACCTTTTAGACTTACGAAAACGTTTTATTTGTTAACCCATTATTTGGAAGACCTGTTGGTGACTATGACATACGGTTATGCTCCCCATCCTCTTAGTGTTAAACAACATATCTTGCATACAAATTTATACTATGATCCCTCATAACAATCACACATATCACATTGGTACATACACACAAATCTACCATCATAATTATTTATAAAATCACAGACCACTTAAGAATCTCACATCAGATTTCGCATAACACTTCACCCTTTTTCATCAATTATACAAATTGTACAAATGATAAAAATCATACGAATCCACAAGCAACTATATATATATATATATATATACATATATTACATAAAACGTTTAAGACTTGTTTTTCTATAACATACTATGTAGCTACAACAGGAAACTCAATCTCACTATCCCTGAAAATTTGAATTCTCAAACTCATCACAATCACAACTGTTGATAAGTAGATTTCGAGACTTGGAGAACAAGTTTTCGAGATTCAATGGTTACGACTGAGATTCCTACTCGAAATCTCATTAAAATTCGAGGACAACTGAGAAGACTGTAGCTTGATTTCAGCTGGGGTTTATCACTCAAAACCTCATAAGGAACTCGAAATCCCATTAAGGCATTGGTCTTCATCACTCGAAACCTCGAGATTCCGAGTGAGGTTGCGACTGACATTAATCACTCAAAATCACAGTAGATATCGAAACCCCATTTAGAGGTCGAAATCTTATCAGATCTCAAAATCATTAAGGGGCTTGAAATCTCATTAAAATTTCGAGATTAAAAGGCTACTCGAAATCATAAAGGAACTCATAAAGAAGTCAAAATCTTACTCGAGATCTCACTCGAAATCTCAAATGAACTCGAGATTTCATAACTAAGTCGAGATCTCACTCGAAATCTAACATGTTCTCTAAATCTAAGTACTTTATTAGGCTGTTGATGTGAACTAAAATTTGGCTGTCCCCCTGCACCCCCCAGCGAACTCACCGCGGAGTTTGATCCGTGATAACATGTGGTTTGCTATTAAATACTTGGTTTTGTAAACACTTAATTAATCAGAATCAAATAAATTTTCGCAAAACCAAATAGGTTGATTTGAATGAGCTTCTGATGTACCACTTCTGCCCAAAGGTGATTTGATGCATCTATTTATTATTCAAGTATTATAAAAGCTATGTTAAGTATGCATTACAAACGTGAATGTCTTATTTTTGGCCAAAGCTGATTTAATTCATTCATGTCTAGCATACTTAACAAGTGCATAACTAAGGTGATTGTCTCATTTCTGGCCAAAGCTGATTTGTCACGATTACTTTGCACACATACTTAAATGATTACACTTCTGCCCAAAGGTGATTTGTCTTCATTTAAGTAGATTTTTTTTTAACTAAGTCTATTATTTTGATGTTAGTAATAGACAATATCACAACTTCATAATTAAAATGGTTATTATTTATGCTTGCCTTAGTATAACATGACCTTATATCACATTAGGACTTCTTTCTTAGTATCGTAATTCCCTCATCTTTTTTCCACTATCAGCACCCAATTACAGGATTCCACCACTGACTAGTGATAACTTTGCTGCATGGAAGGACTCTCTCATGCTTACTCTTATTTTGTTGGACTTTAATTGTGCTTTAAGGGAGAATAAGCCGGCAAACCTTACTCCTCAAAGTATTGCTGCTGAGCAGATGACTCATGAAAAATGGACTAGGTGTAACCGCATGTCTCTCATGTTTATGAAGCAGTCCATAAGCAATGCGATTAGAGGAGCCATTCCTGATTCTGATGATGCTAAAAACTACTTGGCTTTTGTGGATGAGCAATTTAAGGGAATGTCTAAAGCACATGCTAGTACTTTAATCCTCAAGATGGTGACTACTAAGTGTGATGGGAGGAGCGACATTCACGAACACATCATGATGATGAACGACATGGCCCATAAGCTTAAGGGATTAGACATGGAAATCAGTGATGGTTTTCTTGTTCACTTCATCATAACTTCGCTTCCTTAATCCTATGAAGCATTCAAGATCAATTACAACACTCAGAAGGACAAATGGACGATGAGTGAGCTGATCGCTATGTGCGTGCGAGAGGAAGAGCGCATGAAGATGGATCGCACTACTAATGTTGCAAACTTCACCTACATCACCTCCAACTCTAAAAAGAGGAAGAACAATCATCCGAGAAGGGATGCTTCCAAGGTCCAAAGGCCCTATCCTAATACAAGTGCACCTTTGTCACACCCCGATTTGCAGCGGAAGAAAAAACGTGGGATGCAACAGACACCTCTTGTACAAGCACATTGTTTATAAAGACACTACATTATATTAATTACAAAATGTTGATTACATACTACATGTATGTTACAACTGCGCGTTCCCATGAACCACATAAGTCTTCTAAGTCGCATGCGTCTATCTCAATATTTGCCAATAAACACGTCTTGAACAACATACAAGGATCACATCAGTCTCAAGTTACCTGAAATGCATGTTAGTTTTAAAAAGGGTCAGCTAAACGCTGCTGGTGAGTTCCACTGGTTTGGTTGTTTCGTTTCAGAATGTATCAACATGTTTAATTGCACATATTACGGTTCGTAGATGGAATTTCACGAGTGTCACAAGTGAGACCTAGACTGTTTTAATCGTATCGTGTCACACAGACACATACTCGCACCACCTGCATCTCATAAAGTTCAATGCCCTCGGGTAGTTATGTCTAACAACATAACCTGGGTAGGACGCGTGCAGTTGCCTGGCCGCCGGCCGCACCTGTCCGGCGACAACTGGGTTTGTCAGATCAATAGTACTATCCACTGCCCACGGTTTACTTTAATCACTTGTATCGGGGCTAATATCGTGTGTTAGATAATTCACATCATACGGTTTGAGCAATTAACACAGTTTGTAACATGCAATTCACCCCAGAAAACTGGAAAACAGTTAAAAGTGGGGGAGTGAAACTCACAGTGCAAATAGTAGTCTCGGCTAAAGAGTGTTTAACCAACGAAATCAGCTTTAATAGCACACATGCAAGTAAGGACTCAAATCAGTATCTAAGGCGGTAATGGTTATAAATTGGATTTGGTCAGGAGTTTTCACCCCGGATTGAGTCTATAGGACACGGGTATGGTGATGGAGGTCAGGGTAGTATTATTTTTCAGTTTGGCTTCCGGGCACCGGTTCGCGTGCCAGTTAATGTCAGTAGTTTAAGGTGTTCGGATAATGGTACGGGAGTACCAATAGTGCCAACACGTTGTTATTTAAGAACGATTAATTTTTCATTAAGGGAGTTTGGGTGTTTGGGGAGTCCAGGTTGTCCAATTTTGAGTTTCCGTTTCCAACGTCGGGGATTTTCCCGAACTGGTATTGGACACACCCCAAGTGTCCACTCCGCCCTGGAATCTTCCAGAATATTCCTCGTGTTCCAATTAGAGTATTTGTCAGGTTGGGTCAGTTCCTAGTTCCGGCAGGTTCGTTACACGGTAAACTGCCGAAATTGATTTAAAATAACCCATTTTTATTCCAAAAAATTCTCATTTTATCCATAATTTGAATAAAATTATGAAATTTTTTATATAACTCAGTAAAATCTTTAGAATTTGGGAAAAATTTCTGGAAATTTATTTTGGCATTTTACTTGTCTAAATAAATTATTTATAAAACCATATTTAACCACATAATTAACATTAATTACCATCAATGATCCAAAAATTCCCAAAAAATTCCTGGACATCCCTTATGTTTCTAGAAACATCTCCAAAAAGTTTAGGATTTTTCCTATTTTGTTTCGGTGCGTTTCCGGCTACCGAAAACTCGTAAAAACACGGATTTTTATCCCAAATCAAAACTCAACCAATGGTATCCGAATTTTCCCAGAACATTCCCCATATCTTTCTTAGTTTCTATGTAGAATTTGGTGATTTATTGAATCCGTTTCGTATTTTTCCAGAATTCTTTTGTTAAAACAGTCAAACATTCACCAAAAATCGTAAAAATTTCTAAAAATTCTAAAATTTTACGTTGTCCTTCCTGACACTACCCTTCATCACCACACCAAATTTCAGCTCAATCAAAGTAGCACGGACCAAGTTATAGTCCGAACAATATTCTGCCTAGTCTAGATTCAAGTTTCGGGTTATATACCTAGCGATTCCTTCGATTCCGAGCGTTCCTTGTGAGTCCAGAAGTATGTGTGGGCTATATTCAGTACCTACACATCAATTACAATCCAAATATGCTAGAACTTTGATCAATCAAGCTTTGATTCATTGTTTTTCGGTTAATCGAATAGTTAGGCGATTTTTGTCGAATAAGTGTTGATTAGGGTATCAAACCCCAAATATTTATAACCATGGATGCCATATAACACCAGGGTATTCATATGGTGTTCATATTCAGCCCCTAAACTTGTTTAAAACTCCAAAATTCATGGATTAAAATTGGTTTTCATGGCCTAAACCATGTTTAATCAAGAAACCAAGCCTAAACACTTAAAGATTTGAGTTAATACCTTGGATTGGTTGAAGTATATGGTGAAATCAGCTGAGAAAAATGAAGGGGAAGCAGAATTTTGGGGATTTTTGAGTGAAAAATAAAAGAAAAAAATGAAAACATATAGATATATATCTAGTGGGGTGGTGGCGGTTTGGGTGGCCCCCCCAGGGCCACCTCGTGCCTCGTAAAACACGATAAAAGATGATGTTTATCCTCCGTTGAGTGTTTAGGTTCGTTTGCGGGTCCCGCACGCGTTCTCGATTTGTGTGACGGACTCCGTTTCGCGCGTAATTAGTGTTAAAAGACGCGAGTTTTAAAAGTCATGCATAACCGTCTTGAAATCCGAACCCAATTACGTTTTAATCATAAAAGACTCGCATTAGAGTGGTTTAAATGTTTTTAAGCTTGATCGATCGTTCCTTGCACGTTTGATTGCCTTATGTTATGCCTGAAACGGAGGCGTTTCCCTAACCGGGAAACTGCTTCGTTTTGCGTGCCCAATCTCTGATTGGCTTCAAACCTTATGTCACAGTCTATGGCACAAAACTAAGTTGTTCTTGGAACTCGAAATCTTAAATGATGCTACCGATAACCTAATAATCACTGTCAAAGGTTTAGTGCGCTGTTAAACGGAAAGCTCCGGTTTAACACTTGTTTAAAGGCTACGGACACCAACTTCGCACTGTTGGCCCTTATTAGTGTCATGTCAGTCATAACGTGTTCTCGGATTACTCCGAGACATAACAGATATCAGTTAATCAAGCATATACGTCACACATGTTTTTAGCGTTTTCGCGCAATTAAAGTGTTAAGTGCGCTTTACAGTTTTGGATCGTTTAGGGTGTACCTGGTTTCGTCATGGGTGTCACAGTCTCCCCTGGTTTAGAAATTTCATCCCCGAAATTCAATTAATCTAATTAATGAAGAGATGTGAGTATTTTTTATGGAACTCATCCTTCCGTTCCCAGGTATACTCAGGTCCTTGCTTCGAGTTCCACCGGACTTTCACTAGCGAGATTTTGTTATAACGTAGTTGTTTGGTCTTCCCATCTACTATTTCTACCGGTTCCTCCACAAAGTGAAGTTTGTCATCAATCTGCACATCTTCTAATGGTATAATAGTTGCTTCATTCGTGAGACATTTCTTTAAGTTGGATACGTGGAAGACATCGTGAATTGTGCTCTGTTTATCTGGTAATTTCAGTCGGTACACTACAGATCCAACCTTAGCAATAATTTCATACGGCCTAATATATCTCAGAGCCAACTTTCCTGTCTTGCCAAACCTGATCACTCCTTTCCACGGTGACACTTTTAACAGTACTTTGTCACCTACTTAAAACGACAATGGTTTCCTGCGAACATCGGCGTAACTTTTCTGCCGATCTCGGGTTGCTTTCAGTCTACTTTGGATCTTATGCACCTTGTCTATCATCTCTTGAATTAGTTCAGACCCCATGAGTTGAGTATCGCCCACTTCAGCCCAACAAAGTGGCGATCTGCACTTCCAGCCATATAGTGCTTCGTACGGTGCAGCTTGTATGCTACTATGATAGCTGTTATTGTAAGAGAATTCAATAAGGGGAAGGTGCTTATCCCAACTTCCTCCAAAGTCTAGGGTGCAAGCACGAAGCAGATCCTCTAATGTCTGGATAGTTCGTTCTGATTGGCCGTCGGTTTGGGGATGGTAAGCCGTACTCAGGTCTATTCTAGACCCCAAAGCTTCTTGTAACTGTTGCCAATAGTGTGAAGTGAAATGACTATCACGGTCTGAAATGATTGCAACTGGTACCCCGTGTATAGCCACAATTTCATTCGTGTAGATCTCGGCCAATTCCTCGGTGTTGTAGGTAGTACGAATCGGAATAAAGTGCGCTGATTTGGTTAGTCTATCTACTACTACCCAAATCGCATCATGACCTCGGGGTGTTTTTGGAAGGTGGGTCACGAAATCCATCGTGATTTGCTCCCATTTCCATTGAGGTATTTCAGGTTGCTGTAACATTCCCGAGGGTTTCTGGTATTCTGCCTTAACCCGGCACAAGTCAAGCATTTGCTCACGTACTCTGCTACGTCCTTTTTCATACATGGCCACCAATAAAATTCCTTAAGGTCGTGGTACATCTTGTCTGTACTGGGGTGAATAGAGTACTTAGATTTATGAGCCTCATCCATAACCAGTTGATGTAGGTCATGGAGAGTAGGAATCCATACCCTATTTTTGAAATACAACACTTCATCCGGTTTCCTCACAAAACTCCCTTCGTTTCCGTGTAAGTTTTCCCTATTTAGTTGGCCTTCCTCCAAAGCTTCCACTTGAGCATTACGAATCTGCTCTATAAGACTGGTTTGAACAATCATCCCAAGAGCTCGTACTCTGAGTGGCTTTACTCGGTCTTTTCTACTCAAGGCATCGGCTACTACGTTAGCCTTACCTGGATGGTATTTTATTTCACAATCGTAATCGTTCAATAGCTCCACCCATATGCGTTGTCTCATATTTAGCTCATTTTGATCGAATATATGTTGGAGGCTCTTGTGATCTGTATAAATTGTACATTTCGTGCCGTACAAGTAATGCCTCCAGATCTTAAGTGCAAAAATCACTGCGCCCAGCTCTAAATCATGCGTCGTGTGATTCTTTTCATATACTTTTAGCTGTCTAGACGCGTAAGCAATGACCTTGTTTCTTTGCATTAGGACACATCCGAGCCCTTGCCGAGATGCATCACAATATACGACGAAATCATCGTTGCCTTCGGGTAATGACAGGATTGGAGCTTCACATAACTTTTGTTTTAACAGCTGAAAAGCTGTTTCTTGTTCTTCGCCCCATTCGTACTTTCGATCTTTCTGTGTCAAGGCAGTTATGGATTGAGCAATGCAGGAGAAGTTTTCAATAAAGCGACGGTAATATCCAGCCAATCCCAAGAATTGGCGTATCTCTTTCGGAGACTTAGGCGCTTGCCAATTCTTAATAGCTTCGATCTTACTAGGGTCAACATGAATCCCTTGTTGATCTATCACATGTCCTAAAAACTGCACCGCTTGTAACCAGAAGTCATACTTTGAAATCTTGGCGTACAACTTCTCTTTCCTCAATATCTCTAGCATGGTTCGTAGATGGTGCTCGTGTTCCTTTTTACTCTTGGAATAGATCAAAATATCGTCAATAAAGACTATGGCGAATTTATATAGATATGGTTTACAAACTCAGTTCATGAGGTCCATAACTACCGCGGGTGCGTTGGTTAACCCAAAGGGCATAACCAGGAACTCATAGTGACCGTACCGAGTTCGTAAGGCTGTTTTAGGGATATCTTCCTCTTGAACTTTCACTTGATGATAACCGGATCTAACATCGATTTTGGAAAAGTAATAGGCTCCTTACAACTGATCAAATAAATCATCGATTCGCGGAAGAGGATATCGATTCTTTATGGTAACCTTGTTCAGCTCCCGGTAGTCAATACACATCCGAAAGCTTCCATCTTTTTTCTTCACAAATAACACCGGTGCTCCCCATGGTGAATAACTGGGACGGATAAAACCTCGGTCTAGCAGTTCTTGTAACTGAGATGATAGTTCTTGCATCTCTGAAGGTGCTAAACGGTAAGGTGCTTTTGCAATTGGAGCTGCTCCCGGTATTAAGTTGATACGGAATTCGACTTGCCGATTGGGTGGCAATCCGGGCAATTCATCGGGAAACACGTCTGGGTAATCACACACTACTGGGATATCCTTAATACGTTGTTCTTCTGGTGCGGTCGTCATTACACTTGCTAAGAACACATCACATCCTTGACGTATACATTTCAACACTTTAAGGTGGGATTTCAGGTTTAATATGGTTCCAGACTTCTCTCCCTGCACCATAATAACTTCATCATTAGGAAAAGGGATCCTACCAATCTTTTGCTCACATATAATCTCCACCTTGTACTTGGACAACCAGTCCATTCCCACTACTATATCGAAACTTCCGAGCTCTACCGGTAGTAGGTCAATAAGGAATTGGTGGTCGTTAAGAATTAAAGGACAATCACGAATGATTTGGTGACTAGTTATAGGTTTACCGTTAGCAAGTTCTATGGAATAAGGACTTGTTAATTCAATAGCCGGCCTATTTAATAGGGGTAAGAAATTAATGGAAACGTAGCTCCTATCTGCGCCCGTATCAAACAATACTGAAGCATACTGATCGAAAATGAGAAAGGTACTTGTCACCACATTTGGATCCTGTCGTGCGTCACCAGACCCAAGTATAAAGGCACGACCTCGAGCTGCATTTGAGGTAGAAGCTTGGCCCTGCATATCCCTTCCTGCTGGCTGTGGAGCAAATTCTGGGCAGCTTCTTTGGAAGTGCTCCGTACTGCCACATCCGTAGCAAGTACGGGGCTAGGTAATCTATTGCGTTGGTGGCTGGGGTCGTTCCTGAAGAGGCTGAGGCCTTGGGGTTTGGAAATGGTTGGGTTCCAATGGTGTCTTACAGTTTCGGGTATAATATCCACTTTTATGGCACCTCGAGCAGATCCCTGCTAGACATGCACCATAGTGGAGCAAAGTGCACTTGTTGCATTTTGGGGCTGTTCCTTTATAGCCACCAGAGTTTCCAGTTGGTGTAGTCATGGCATAGCTTTGACTAGTGGCTTTCCCCCCTCTTTGGTATGGCTGCCCCCGCTCGACTACTTTCCGGGGCCTCTCGCTTATTTCCTGCCGGCTCTCCCGGCATTGTCAAAATCTTGCGTCTAACCAGGTCGTACGTAACCGTGTCTGACCTAGCTACCACTCCGTGCATGGTCAGGTGCTCCACCGAATTAATGATACTCCTTACTTCTGGGGCCAGTCCCCAGATATACCTATCGATCCTCTTGGACTCCGGTCAAACCATATCTGGAAGTTTGCGTGCCAGTTCATTGAAACGATTAGTGTAACCTGCATGGTCCGCACCTTGCATTTGTAGGTTCCAAAACTCATGCTCGAGTTTCTGAATTTCGTGAATTGTGCAGAACCTTTCTCTCATTAGTATCTTTAAATCATCCCAAGTCATAGCATTAATCGCGTCCTGCCCGCGAGATTGCACAATAGCATTCCCTCAGTTCAAAGCGTGGTCGGTAAAAGTACAAGTTGTATACTTTACCGCACAGTCACCCGGACAATTACTTATGTTAAGGACCGACTCCGACTTCTCAATCCATTTCACAAACCCATTCGGTCCTTCAGTTCCATTAACTCCATTGGTTTGCACTCCATAAAGTGTTTAAACGTGCAACCTGGCCTAACATTGGTTTGATTATTGTTAGGATCTCCCGGCCCTGGTCGCGGGTTCGGTTGCGGGTTCGCATTGATGCCGGCGTTAACCTGCGCCACAATAGTGGGGATAACGGCTTGAAGTTGTTGTGCTATCAGTTGGGCAATTTCTGCCTCTGTCATTTGAGGTACACGTTTCGGGGCCATTATATTATAAACAATAGATATGTATGTATCAATGTCACATAGTTAATCATCACTTATCACATTTTCAGTTATCACATACCACACAATTCCATCGCACATCACATAATTTCATCGCACACATAGGTTCACCACACGTATATCCAAAATCATCTATCAAATTTTGCACACAGACTTAACCCATAAGGGCTAGTGCCTAAATGCGCTATCAAAACTGGTCACCAAAGTGACGTACGTGCATCATACCACGACAGCACAAACTACGAAAATACAGAAGTACTACGACTGTATCACTACCTCGACATGGACATAACCCCAGGATTAACCCAAAGGTCGTTATATGTCGACCCAACGACCTTTCATTTAGAATTACCGCAAACGTGTATAGATATCATGGTTACAACAACTGTGGCCTCATCTTTCGCATCAACCAGGGTCGAAGTCTCAACACTGCATTGCCCAAAACATAACCGAACGGATCGCAACATGAAGCCTGTCTGCCCTGAGTAACGGTACCTTGATAATGTAGCCGGGTGTTTATATATAGGAAGTACCGCAACATATCCACCACACCCATATACATGATCAATGTTCCGTTCACCAAAATATTCAGGCCTAATATTACTTTCCGTGAATAACCAACTGAAATACGAAACACTCATTAATCGAGAAAAAAAAAACACAATGTAACCGACGGTCACACGAAACAAGATTTAACAACGCAAAGCGTTCCAAGGAATCTGTATCATCACGAAATTTATACCCAATGGAACCGAATGACAACAGGAAGGGTAACTTATTCACGCGCTCCATGCCATCTCCATAACCCGGAGATCGTCATATTCAGATATAACATATATCGAAACATGCGCTAAGGAATACCACGAAGCATTCTAATATCACACGACGTGAAGGCTAAAGACAATATTGTAAACAGAAGAGGAATCCAGCGGACAATAAAATGGATCGTGGATTCACGAACGAAAAAAAATTCGTAAGATGTTTAAACTCTACGACTGTATAACAATCGAATGTGAAGCAATGAGAAGTGGAGTAAGGATTCGTACACGTCCTCCCAGTCTATCAGAACGACCTGAGCGTTTTTTGGGTATCTATGTTCTTTTTGAAGTATCACTCTAGTATATAACCATCGTTATAGTAGCTATAAGAGTAGAGTTGGTGAGATCGTATCATAATAAAGTCTTGAGTTCTCACATCATAAAGTATACGTAACAACTGTGTGAGTGATAGGAATCAAACTGTAGTGTATATTAAATATGTGATCAGTAGGAATGTGGAATGGACTGTAATACAAGTTTTCTGCCAATCACTAAGGCACATGCAGTAACGTATAATCCACCAATCCCAATTCATGTATCAATCCACACACAAACATCCATACACTGTCACCTTGGTACACGCATGTATCACTCCACATATTTAAGCGTGTTTATTACCACGACTTTCCCAACACCGCCTCGTATGAGCAAGTCTGTTATTACGTTCCGGACCATAATAACCCACTTGCCCCCAAGGCCATCCTGGTACTCGCCAATAGGATACTTTACAGTTTTCATTAACTACTTTTAGTAGTGGTTAATTTTCCAGTGATGTCCACTAAGGTTCGAGCCTGGAGTTACAGTCTAGGTTTCCTTAAAGGCACCTAATTCTCTATAACCAATGGCTCTGATACCATCTTCTGTCACACCCCGATTTGCAGCGGAAGAAAAAACGTGGGATGCAACAGACACCTCTGGTACAAGCACATTGTTTATAAAGACACTACATTATATTAATTACAAAATGTTGATTACATACTACATGTATGTTACAACTGCTCGTTCCCATGAACCACATAAGTCTTCTAGGTCGCATGCGTCTATCTCAATATTTGCCAATAAACACGTCTTGAACAACATACACGGATCACATCAGTCTCAAGTTACCTGAAACGCATGTTAGTTTTAAAAAGGGTCAGCTAAACGCTGCTGGTGAGTTCCACTGGTTTGGTTGTTTCGTTTCAGAATGTATCAACATGTTTAATTGAACGGATTACGGTTCGTAGAAGGAATTTCACGAGTGTCACAAGTGAGACCTAGACTGTTTTAATCGTATCGTGTCACACAGACACATACTCGCACCACCTGTATCTCATAAAGTTCAATGCCCTCGGGTAGTTATGTCTAACAACATAACCTGGGTAGGACGCGTGCAGTTGCCTGGCTGCCGGCCGCACCTGTCCGGCGGCAACTGGGTTTGTCAGACCAATAGTACTATCCACTACCCACGGTTTACTTTAATCACTTGTATCGAGGCTAATATCGTGTGTTAGATAATTCACATCATACGGTTTGAGCAATTAACACAGTTTGTAACATGCAATTCACCCTAGTAAACAGGAAAACAGTTAAAAGTGGGGGAGTGAAACTCACAGTGCAAATAGTAGTCTCGGCTAAAGAGTGTTTAACCAACGAAATCAGCTTTAATAGCACACATGCAAGTAAGGACTCAAATCAGTATCTAAGGCGGTAATGGTTATAAATTGGATTTGGTCAGGAGTTTTCACCCCGGATTGAATCTATAGGACACATGTATGGTTATGGAGGTCAGGGTAGTATTAGTTTTCAGTTTGGCTTCCGGGCACCGGTTCGCGTGCCATTCAATGTCAGTAGTTTAAGGTGTTCGGATAATGGTACGGGAATACCAATAGTGCCAACACGTTATTATTTAAGAATGATTAATTTTTCATTAAGGGAGTTTGGGGAGTCCAGGTTGCCCAATTTTGAGTTTCCGTTTCCACCGTCGGGTCCCGAACTGGTATTGGACACACCCCAAGTGTCCACTCCGCCCTAGAATCTTCCAGAATATTCCCCGTGTTCCAATTATAGTATTTGTCAGGTTGGGTCAGTTCCCAGTTCCGGCAGGTTCGTTACACGGTAAACTGCCGAAATTGATTTAAAATAATCCATTTTTAATCCTAAAAATTCTCATTTTATCCATAATTTGAATAAAATTCTGAAAATTTTTATGTAATCAGTAAAATCCGTAGAATATGGGAAAAATTTCTGGAAATTTATTTTGGCATTTTACTTGTTTAAATAAATTATTTATAAAACCATGTTTAACCGCATAATTAACATTAATTACCATTATTGATCCAAAAATTCTCAAAAAATTCCTGGACTTCCCTTATATTTCCAGAAACATCTTCAAAAATTTTAATATTTTTCCGATTTCATTTCGGTGCATTTCCGGCTACCGAAAACTCGCAAAAACGCGGATTTTTAACCCAAATCAAAACTCAACCAATGGACTCTGAATTTTCCCAAAACATTGCTTATATGTTCCTTAGTGTCTCTGTAAAATTTAGTAATTTATTGAATCCGTTTGGTATTTTTTCCAGAATTCTTTTGGTAAAACAGTTAAAAATTCACCAAAAATCGTAAATCTTTCCAAAAATTCTAAAATTTTTCGTGGACCTTCCTGACACTACCCTTCATGATCACACTAAATTTCAGCTCAATCCAAGTATCACAGGCCAAGTTATAGTCCGAACAATATTCTACCTAGTCTAGATTCAAGTTTCGGGTCATATACCTAGTGATTCCTTCGCTAGGTATATGGTGAAATCAGCTGAGAAAAATGAAGGGGAAGCAGAATTTTGGGGATTTTTGAGTGAAAAATAAAAGGAAAAAATGAAAACATATAGATATATATCTAGGGGATGGTGGCGGTTTGGGTGGGGCCCCCTAGGGCCACCTCGTGCCTCGTAAAACGCGATAAAAGATGATGTTTATCCTCCGTTGTGTGTTTAGGTTCGTTTGCGGGTCCCGCGCGTTCTCGATTTGCGTGACAGACTCCGTTTCGCGGGTAATTAGTGTCAAAAGACGCGGTTTTAAAAATCATGCATAACCGTCTTGAAATCCGAACCCAATTACGTTTTAATCATAAAAGACTCGCATTAGAGTGGTTTAAATGTTTTTAAGTTTGATTGATCGTTCCTTGCACGTTTGATTGCCTTATGTTATGCCTGAAACGGAGGCGTTTCCCTAACCGGGAAACTGCTTCGTTTTGCGTGCCCAATCTCTGATTGGCTTAAAACCTTATGTCACAGTCTATGGCACAAAACTAAGTTGTTCCTGGAACTCGAAATCTTAAATGATGCTACCGATAACCTAATAATCAGTGTCAAAGGTTTAGTGCGCTGTTAAACAGAAAGCTCCGGTTTAACACGTGTTTAAAGGCTACGGACACCAACTTCACACTGTTGGACCTTATTAGTGTCATGTGAGTCATAACGTGTTCTCGGATTACTCCGAGACATAACAGATATCAGTTAATCAAGCATATACGTCACACATGTTTTTAGGGTTTTCGCGCAATTAAAGTGTTAAGTGTGCTTTACAGTTTTGGATCGTTTAGGGTGTACCTGGTTTCGTCATGGGTGTCATAACCTTCCAGCTCGAAGAAATCCTTAGGAAAACCTCGCTGCAAGTTCTGTAAAAAGACTGGAAATATTCAGAAGGAATGTCCCGACTTTAAGGAGTGGCTGGCTAAGAAAGGTAACAATTTTTTCATGATACTTGAGTCCTATAATTTAAATGTTCCTACTAATTCTTGGTGGTTTGATTCTGGTTCTATGGTTCATATAATCAATTCTACTTAGGGATTCCTTACTATTCGGAAGCTAGGAAGAAACCAAAGAACACTTTAAGTTGTGGATGATCGGGAATTAGAAGTGAAGGCCATAGGAACATTACAATTATTTATGACAAGTGGTTTATGAATTAAACTTTATGATAGCTTATATGTTCCTGAGGTAACTCAGAACCTTGTATCAGGACCAAAGTTAGACATAGACGGTTTTGTTGTTTCCCATGGTCATTGTAAACTCTATATTCTCTATGATTCCGTTGTTTATGGTACTGGCATTTTGGATGGTGGTCTCTATAGATTAGAACTAGATGATGACTTTTCCAAATCTTTGTTGTCATATAATATTAATGAATCACTCACAAAGATTAAACAGAAACGAGACTTAGAGACTTCATCCATGTTGTGGCATCAACGTTTAGGCCACATCTCAAGAGAACGATTAAATCGTCTTGCAAAGGATGAAGTCTTACATCATCTTGATTTCACTGATTTTGGAACATGTGTCAAATGTCTTAAAGGTAAAATGAAATTAGCGAATAAGAAAGGTGCCACTAGGAGCTCTAATTTATTAGAACTCATTCAGACTGACATTAGTGGTCCCTACCAAATCATTGGCATCACTGGACATACTTCTTTATCACTTCATTGATGATTATTCTCGTTACATGTACTTGTATCTCATTAAGGAAAATCTGAATCTCTTACAACTTTTAAAGAATATAAAGCTGAAGTTGAAAAACAACTAGATCGTCAAATTAAAGTTGTGAGATCAGATAGAGGTGGTGAATATTATGGAAGACATGCTCATGTGGGTCAAGCTCCTGGTCCATTTTCTGAGTTTTGTAAGGGCCAAGGGATTGTGAACCAATACACCATGCTTGGTACACGTCAGCAGAACGCTGTCGCTAAACGAAGAAACCGTACCCTTATGAACATGGTGTGCAGTATGTTAGCCAATACTAATTTACCATTATTCATCTGGACTGAAGCATTAAAAGCAGCAGTTCATATACTCAATAGAGTTCCTTCTAAGTCTGTCCCTAAAACTCCTTATGAACTTTGGACAGAAAGGAAACCTATTCTTAAATATATGAAAGTATGGGGCTGCATTGCTATAACAACCCTCCTAGAACCCTTAACATGACCCTAAACGTTCCTTGTATACCCCGTATACGAGAAACGATCCCGAAATACCTTAATATTTATAAAAATCAAAGAAAACAAAATCTGGGAGTCGCTCGCGGGGTGCGACCCCCTTAGCTACATATGTCGCGGGTCGCTACTGGCTTGGATTGCAGGACAAGGCATTATGCCACATGTCCGGTTACACGGCAGACCTACACCATTGACTCGACAAGGCTAGACCCTAGTCTACCTTTGTCGCGGGCCGTGAAAGAACAAGAGGAGGCCCTCTCGGCCGCGAGCTGACCTTTGACAGGCCTATAAATATGAGGTCGAGGCTCATTTGATTCTCGTTCAAATTCTGATATTCTCTCTCTACTTCTGTTAGTATAAATACTTGGGTATTATACCCTATAAAGAGAAGCTCTGCCTCGTTGTAATTATAACCCTATTTGTTACCCTACACAATCAATCTAGGGCTCCGTAACGCATGTCAAGGCTCTGCCTGACTCAGTCGTTGGAGTTCTGTCTTGTGTTACACCCGATTGATCTAGGACTCTGTAATGCATGTCAAGGCTCTGCCTGACTCAGTCATTGGAGTTCTGTCTCGAGTTGTACGGTTAATATGATTTGGGTTATTTTACTAACACTTGTGCATTGTTTAATTTTAATAGATAATAACCAGGAGTTGCACAAGGATGCTTTAGTTTTACCTAAGTAAACAATGTGAGTACATCTTATTTTTGTAAACCTTTTTGTGAGTACATTCTATTTTTGTCATCTTTTTAAATATATTCTTATGAGTCAAAATGTTTTACGAAAACCTCAAATGTTTTAAATTACACTTAACAGTAATTGAGTATCTGTGATTCTACAATTGCTGCCGGTATGTTGGGGATTTGTATACATTACTTGAAAGACGTTACCATTGGACAAAGAGTTAGCCAATGAGTAATATGACCCACAAGTCAGGTGTTGACAGCACTGAATGAGTAATTGAGTAGATATAAACAAATGTAATTGCGGATGCCCTCAATACTGTAAAGTTGTAAAACTGTTTTGATTAAACTAGGATGTACTCGCCAGTATTTCTTGCTGATAAAACCTTTTTAAAACGCGTTTCAGGTAACAAAATATGAAAGCCAATAGAAGCCAGCTGGAGAGCACTGAAGGCTTGGAAAAGTGACTATAAAAGTTACCTAAACAAAAAGGAGTTTTGTTTTCAATAAATTAGGGTCTATCCCTACAAATGTATTGTCAAATGAACTTGGGTTTTACCCCAATTATTACTATAAAAAGTTTGGTGTTTAACTCTGATAAAAATATTTCCTAACTACAGTCCTGATGTATTCCGCTGCCAAATTAAATAAACACCGATACCACCAGCTCTGAGTGTGTCCACAGCCGCCCACCTCCCGGGGTAGGGGTCGGGGCCTACGACAGGAGGTGGTATCAGAGCTACAACCACTGGTTTAAGCCAATGAAGTGTTCTGCTGACACTTAAATTCTGTGTTAGGAAATAATTTACGTGATTATGTGTAAATATGTATATTATTGTTTTGTGTTATTTGACTATTTGTTAGTTTACAGTATGAGTGATCAAGGTACATTAGACGCTTATCGTCAGTTAGCTAGTTCCCCAAAAGATGAAGGAACCTTATCTCAGCCAAACCCCTCACGATACTCAGCCGATACTGAGGAAGGGATATTTATTTTTAAGGCCCAGTCTGAGGAACCGTTTCCTTCTAAAAAGAGAGGATGGTTTAATAGGGGAGCACATGAGAGAAGAAAGAGGATGAAGAAATTACAACAACAGAGAGCATTAGTCGGAGCTAATAGGGAAGCGAATGCACAAACTCAGGAAACAGTCAATAGGCCACCTTGGGAAGAAGAACTAGATAGACAGTTGGCTGATTTCCATATGCTAGCCACTACAGCAGTAGACTCTAACCTAAACCAAATAGCCGAACTGCCACTATTACCTTTATTCCTAGACCTACAAATGCTAGAACCCAACCAGGAAAACCAATTCCCGATACCTGCATTTGACCCCCAATGAGTTACCTACAATCCCAACCCCAATCCCTTTAGAACGTGATCCGTGGTGGGATGACGATAGAAAATTTCATGAAATGAATAACGCAGACCCTTACGAGGAACCCATACCTCATTACCTGACCCAGTAAACCCACCAATGAGTCAAGAATATGTGCAGGAATTCCGTCAGTGTGGAGAAAGTTTAGTGGATGAAGGGAATAGAATTCGACAAATAGGGGAAAAACTAGTTTGGAAATATGATGAGAATGAAATGCAGTAGTGGATGAACGGCACTTAGAAAATGCATAGATATATGTGTGTAATTTTGTATTTTGATAAGAATATATATATATATATATATATATATATATATATATATATATATATATATATATATATATATATATATATATGCATCGGTTACATACAACTGGAAATAAAATATACTAGTAGTTATGCATCCGTGTCTATTTTAGTCTTACCAATAAGACTAAAATAGACACGGATGCATAACTACTAGTATATTTTATTTCCAGTTGTATGTAACCGATGCATATATATATATATATATATATATATAAAGAGTAAAAGTCGCAATGTTCGACGTTTTTGATCAATCTGTTGATGTGATTGTTTGTATTGGACTTTATTCTGTGATAATTAATACCTGATAAATGTTTCGAATCCAGATGGACAACGAAGTAAATCAGAATAATGAGAATAACGGAAACCAAATAGATAACAGTGCCATCCAACATATAGTAGCACAAGAAACTATAGATGCTATGCCCTATATTATCAAGACTATTAAAGAAGCAGAAAATAATAAATCTACAAATGGAAGTAAACGCCAACACACTGAACCAAGTCACGGTGTAAACGATAATAACGGACTAATAATCCAAGCTCCAATTCCTAAAAGAAGAAGAACCGTTTCTTACGGTTGTTCTTATAAAGAATTCTTGGCCTGCAAACCATAGAATTCTCAGGCAATGAAGGAGCCATTGCAGCATTACGTTGGATAGAAAAGACAGAAGCAGTCATAAAAATAAGTAAATGTGCATATGAAGATAAGATTATGTTTGCTTCTAATCTTTTAAAAAATGCAGCCTTAGAATGGTGGAATACTATCCTCCAGTCTAGAGAAAGTGACAGAGTTTATAATATGGAATGGACTAACTTTAAGGAGATAGTCGAAAGAAAATTCTGTCCTCCTAATGAAAAGGAACAAATCGCCAATAAGTTCCTAAATCTTAAAATGACTGGAATAGACTGCAAAGGTTACACTACCATATTCTTCGAATATGCTAGGATAGTGCCAACCTTAGCCTCACCTGAACCAGTGTTAATCTCCCGTTACGTTTGAGGATTAATTAGTGAGATTAGACACGTAGTCAAAGCAGCTAGACCACAAACCATAGAAGAAGCAGTAGAACTAGCCAATACCCTGACTGATGAACTGGTACGCACACAAGAAGAAAACCAGAGAAAGAACCTAGCTCAAAAGCTTACCCAGGAATTTCGCTATGGTAATTCCAACCGTGGGAAAGGTACAGGTTCTTCCCCTACACCATACTGTAAGTATTGCAAAAGAAAGCACTCTGGAAGATGCTCCATATACTGCAACTTTGCAAAATGTCTAGACACAAGGAAGAAGACTGTAGGAAGAAACCTAGCAATAGGATATGCTTCATTTGTAGAGAAACTGGGCATATCAGACCGAACTGTCCGAAACTAACTCTAGCAACAACCAACAAGGCTAAGACAACTGAAGGACCTAAGAAGAATGCCAGAGCGTTTGTTCTAACAGCTGAGGAAGCCAAGATGATTCCGGATGTGATTGCCGGTACATTCTTAGTTAATAATATATTTGCCACACTATTATTTGACTCTGGTGCAAACCAAAGTTTTATCAATACTTCTTTCTACAAACTTCTCGACCAACTCTTAACCAAACTTCAACAAGATTGTCTGGTAGAGATAGAAAGCGGAGAATCCATTAAGATAAGTGAAATCTTGCCGGGAGCAAGAATAGAAATTTTGAATCATAACTTTTCAGCTAACCTTTACCCAATGAATCTAGCCGGATTCGATGTTGTATTAGGAATAGATTGGTTGGTAGCCAATCGTGCCAGTATTTTATGTGATCAAAAGTCAGTACAAGCAAGTACACCAACAGGTGAAAAATCATAATTAAAGAAGATAAGCCAACCAGATCGACAAAATTCATCTCTGTGATGAAAGCTACAAGTTATGAAAGGAAAGGAGGAATAGTATATATGATTTCTGTAATCATCAACACTAAAGGAAAAGAATTAAAAGATATCCCTGTGATATCTAAATTTTCAGACGTCTTTCCAGAAGAGTACCTGGATTACCGCCTGATAGAGAGGTTAAATTTAGGATTCACCTAATACCAGGAACGGCACCGATTGCCAAAGCACCATATCGATTAGCACCAACGGAGATGCAGGAACTGAAGAAACAATTGGACGAACTTCTTGACAAAGGTTTTATACAACCAAGTTCATCACCGTGGGGAGCACCGGTGTTGTTTGTTAAAAAGAAGGACGGATCGATGCGTATGTGCATTGATTACCGAGAATTAAATAAGGCTAGGATTAAGAATCGGTACCCACTACCGAGAATCGATGATTTGTTCGATCAACTTCAAGGAGCTCGATTCTTTTCTAAGATCGACTTACGCTCAGGATATCATCAACTGAAAGTACAGGAAGAGGACATTCCTAAAACTGCTTTCAGAACAAGGTACGATCATTATGAATTTACCGTCATGCCATTTGGTTTAACCAACGCCCCAGCAGCATTTATGGACATGATGAACATGATATGTAAACCATACCTGGATAAATTCATAATTGTCTTTATAGATGATATTCTAATTTACTCTAAGAGTAAAGAGGAACATGCAGAGCATCTGCATACACTTCTGACATTGTTGAAAAAAGAAAAGCTTTATGCTAAATTCTCAAAATGTGAATTTTGGTTACAAGAAGTGCAATTCGGACATCTGGTTAATCATGAAGGAATTCATGTGGATCCCACAAAGATCGAGGTAATTACTAAGTGGAAAGTCCCTGAGTCGCCAACAGAAGTAAGAAGTTTTCTTGGACTGGCAGGATATTATAGACAGTTTATCCCAGATTTCTCTAGAATAGCCATTCCATTAACCAAACTGACCTGCAAATCAGTTAAGTTTGAATGGGGACCAAAACAGGAAGAAGCTTTTAAGATTCTTAAGCAAAGGTTAACCAACGCACCCATACTTGCATTACCAGAAGGAACTGAATACATTATACTCTATTGTGATGCGTCTAAATTAGGATATGGATGTGTGTTGATGCAACGCCAAAAGGTTATAGCTTATGCTTCTAGACAACTTAAGAAACATGAAGAGAATTATACGACCCATGATCTAGAATTAGGAGCCATAGTTTTTTCCCTTAAGATTTGGAGACACTATTTATATGGAAATAAATTTGTTGTCTATACCAATCATAAGAGTTTAAGGTATATTTTTGGGCAAAAAGAATTAAATATGAGACTAATACGCTGGATGGAGATTCTTAGTGATTATGATTGTGATATTCAGTATCATGCTGGGAAAGCTAATATAGTAGCTGATGCTTTAAGTCGAAAATATCATGAAAAGCCGAAACGAGTACGTTCTCTCAGGTTAAATCTACTGGTAGATTTAAATGATCAAATTAGAGAGGTACAGGAAACAGCAATCAAGGACGATGCTGAAAGTTTAAAAGGGATGATTAAGGAGTTAGAACAAGGATCAGATGGAATTTGGAAGTTCCATAAGAAAAAGATCTGGATACCTAAACAAGGAAACCTAAGCCACAGAATTCTCGAAGAAGCTCATAAGTCTAAGTATACAATACATCCCGGAAGTGATAAGATGTATCAAGATCTAAGAAAGAATTTCTGGTGGATATGAATGAAAAAGGATATAGCAAACTATGTTGCTAAATGTCTAACATGTTCACAGGTTAAAACTGAGCATCAGAAACCCTCAGGGTTATTGCAACAATTAGAAATGCCAATATGGAAATGGGAATTGATAACAATGGACTTTATTACCAAATTACCCAAGACACGAAAAGGTAATGATACAATCTAGGTGATTGTTGACAGATTGACCAAATCTGCTCATTTCTTACCAATGAAGGTGTAACGCCTCGTATTTCCATATTTCTAGGTTGTTAGAAAATTCATGTTCGTTTACTATTTTTAGAATCACAGTCGAAAAACGGATTAAGAAACGATAAACGAGACTTTACGCGATTTAATGCGACCGACGGGTATACGCGTTTAATAACGACTTACGACGCAATTTTTAAGTGCACTCGACCCTAAAGCAATGTTCTACCACAAATTTCGATGATCGGGCTTCGAAGACTTATCGGGCCGCTCAAAAACACGCTAACGGGCCTTGGGCCCAAGCCCACTCGACAAACCCTAGTATGTAAAGTGTGCAAACCCTAACAATTCTTATTGTTAACAGTCGCTCATCATCATCATGTTCCCTCCCATGTATTTTTTTCTCTGTATCTTATCTTCTAAAACTCCCACATACAAGAACCATATCTTCATATCTTTCAAATATACACACACATATATGCCTACTTCTCTCTCGATAGCTACCTACAACACAAAGAGACTCCATCCCCTTCAAACTTTTACACCCCAACCGACACCTACAACACCTGCAACTCCACCCTCTTCCTTCGATCTGTGTAAATGACCACCACCACCACCACCATCTGGTGGTGGCGCGACGACGAAACGGAGAAGATCAGAAGAGTCGATTAGAGAGAGAGGGTTAATCGGCTATAGTTCGACGGCGTACGGCGGCGGTGGAGCCGTCTACAGCGGCGACGGTGGCAGGGTTTTATTTCATTCCATCAGGGTCACCGGTTCGGGTCATATTTACGCTCAACAACGGATTCAGGTCAGTTTTTGTTCAACGTTTCGGGTTCTCTTCGGTTCAGTGTCTGAGTAGAATGGGTTTCAGTTCAAGATGTGAAATCGGTTCAGTCATGGCATGGTTCAGATTCATGGCTCGGGTCTCGACATCAGTTGGTTCAAGCTTCAGTTGGTTCATTCCGATTCGGGTTCGTCTGAGTTCAGTTTTTCTTCGGTTTCGACTAGCATCTGCTCAGGTGGTTCGGTGCTTGTTTGGTTTCGGGTCTCGGTCAAAACGGGTCAGTGGTGGTGCTTGGCTCGGGTTTTAGCTTGGTTCACGTCGGGTCATGGTTCGAGTACGAGTAATTCGGGTTTCGGGTCAGCCATGGTTCGAGTTTGGCTCGGGGGTTACGGGTCAGACTCAACTTCGGTCAGCTGAGGTCAAACTCAGTCAACGCGAGCTCGGTAAACTTTTAACGACGTACATTTTATTAAGTTATTTATATTGTTTGTACATGTTATCTAGTTTAAAACCGAGTTTGATATGATACACTTATTGATTTACTATGTTTTTGACACATCGATGGAAATGTTATATATATTTTGATATTTCATTGATTATTGTTGCGTTTTGACCTATATAAGCGACAACTTGTGTTGTCGGGATCCTCCACAAACAGAGGAAACTCTGTCCGATTTTCGTGAAAATACATATGAGTATATATATACATTTTATAACTGAAACACCATAAAAAAACATAACGGAACTCTAATGAAGTTTATAAAGTAAATATAAACGAATATATTATTTTACGTCGACACTTTTTAACTTCCAACGCTCTAATTCTTTACTTATGCGAGAGCGAGACTCATGTCCTTCAAGAACTGAAAGGTTACCTCGGTGTCCCATCCTTCAACTCTTCAACTCTCAACGAGACATGGAATACGTTGCGAAACGGTGAGCATACTCGACCCTTTTTACGCTTTAACGCATTTTGGGGTGGAACATGTATCAACTACAAATCTACTTCACTCAATTGAATATAATTAAATACTCAATCCATCGAACACGTATTTGTTATGCTTAGGTTGTTTATGCATGTTAGTTTCAACTGTATACCCATGCTATTTGTTATGTTTATGCTATTTATGCGTGTTATTTCCTACTTGAATATCCTTACTATTTGTTATGCTCAGGTTGCTTTAATATGCTAGATTCAACTCGAATATAAATTGCCACGTCAGATTGAGATAAACTTTTATACTTATACTTATAATCAAACTAGTATGCTTGCCAATACTTTCGTATTGATCTATGCTTTTAATACATGTTGCAGGATTCTGATGATGCAAGGAATCTAGTAGGATTGCCTAGAAAGCATTAAACTTTAATACTTGTTGTATCGTATTGTATTTTCAAACATGTTGTATTTTGTTTCCAAACCTTGTACTAAACTGTTATTATTGAAATGAAATTTTATTTCTTTCATACTTGCCGTTATTTCAAATTTGTTATATTCTAATTCAATCAATGTAAAAAGTAATTATTAAACACTTGACACAAATACTGTTATGAAGACTCTTGCAATCTAGTTTTCGTCTCATCCCGATGTTTCCGCCATCGGTTGGGGTGTGACAGAAGGAAACTTTCAGTATGGAACAGTTAGCCAAGTTATATGTAAATGAAATAGTTTCATTACATGGAATTCCTTTATCTATTGTATCTGACAGAGATAGCCGTTTTACTTCTCATTTTTGGACAAGTTTCCAAAAAGCAATGGGAACCAGGTTAAATCTAAGCACAGCCTATCATCCTCAAACGGACGAACAAAGCGAAATGACAATGCAAACAATGGAAGCTATGCTTAGAGCCTGTGTAATTGATTTCGGAGGAAATTGGGATGATCATCTACCATTAATAGAATTTTCCTATAATAACAACTATCATACTAGCATTAATGCTGCACCATTTGAAACACTTTATGGACGAAAATGCCGAACTCCATTCTGTTGGGCAGAAATTGGAGAAAAGAAACTATCTGGACCAGAGATAGTGCAAGAAACACCGGACAAGATAATTCACGTCAAGGAAAGACTAAAAGGAGCACGAGATCGTCAAAAGAGTTATGCAGACAGACGAAATCCTTATAATTTCAAGTAGGAGATAAGGTATTGTTAAAAGTCTCTCCATTAAAAGGAGTAGTCAGATTCGTTAAAAGAGGAAAGCTAAGCCCCAGGTATGTTGGGCCTTTCGAGATTATTAGAAAAATAGGACCTGTAGCTTATCAGCTACAACTGCCAGAGGAGATGGCATGAATACATGATGTGTTTCATGTATGTAATCTCAAAAAGTGCGTGGCAGACGAATCATTAGTGATACCTCTTAAGGACATAGAGGTAAATGAGACATTTAAATTTGTAGAAAAACCCATTCAGATTGAAGATAGAAAGATCAAGAATCTTAAACACAAGAGACTAGTTCTGGTCAAAGTAAAATGGGATTCCAAGAGAGGACCAGAATACACTTGGGAGCTCGAATCAGAAATGCAAAGGAAATACCCACACTTATTCCAGTAGACCTCAAGGACAAGATCTAAAACAAGGTGGGAAGGATATTACAACCCTCCTAGAACCCTTAACATGACCCTAAACGTTCCTTATATACCCCGTATACGAGAAACGAGCCTGAAATACCTTAATATTTATAAAAATCAAAGAAAACAAAATTTGGGAGTCGCTCGCGGGGCGCGACCCCCTTAGCTACATATATCGCGGGCCGCAACTGGCTTGGATTGCTGGACAAGGCATTGCGCCACATGTCCGGTTACACGACAGACCTACACCATTGACTCGACAAGGCTAGACCCTAGTCTACCTTTGTCACGGACCACGAAAGAACAAGAGGAGGCCCTAGCGGGCCGTGAGCCGACCTTCGACAGGCCTATAAATAGGAGATCGAAGCTCATTTGATTCTCGTTCAAATTCTGATATTCTCTCTCTACTTCTTATAGTATAAATACTCGGGTATTATACCCTATAAAGCGAAGCTCTGCCTCGTTGTAAGTATTATAACCCTATTTGTTACATTACACGATCGATCTAGGGCTCCGTAACGCATGTCGAGGCTCTGCCTGACTCAGTCATTGGAGTTCTGTCTCGTGTTACACCCGATTGATCTAGGACTCCGTAATGCATGTCAAGGCTCTGCCTGACTCAGTTGTTGGAGTTCTTTCTCGAGTTGTACAGTTAATATGATTTGGGTTATTTTACTAACACTTGTGCATTGTTTAATTTTAATAGATAATAACCAGGAGTTGCACTAGGAAGCTTTAGTTTTACCTAAGTAAACAATGTGAGTACATCTTATTTTTGTAAACCTTTTTATGAGTACATTCTATTTTTGTCATCTTTTTAAATATATTCTTATGAGTCAAAATGTTTTACCAAAACCTCAAATGTTTTAAATTACACTTAACGGTAATTGAGTATTTGTAATTCTACAATTGCTGCCGGTATGTTGGGGTTTTGTATACATTACTTGAAAGATATTACCATTGGACAAAGAGTTAGCCAATGAGTAATATGACCCACAAGTCAGGTGTTGACAGTACTGGATGAGTAATTGAGTATATATAAACAAATGTAATTACGGATGCCCTCAATACTGTAAAGTTGTAAAACTGTTTTGATTAAACTAGGATGCACTCGCCAGTATTTCATGCTGATAAAACCTTTTTAAAACGCGTTTCAGGTAACAAAATGTGAAAGCCAATAGAAGCCAGCTGGAGAGCACTGAAGGCTTGGAAAAGTGGCTATAAAAGTTACCTAAATAAAAAGGAGTTTTGTTTTCAATAAATTAGGGTCTATCCCTTCAAATGTATTGTCAAATGAACTTGGGTTTTATCCCTATTATTACTATTAACAGTTTGGTGTTTAACTCTGATAAAAATATTTCCTAACTACGGTCCTGATGTATTCCGCTGCCAAATTAAATAAATACCAATACCACCAGCTCTGTGTGTGTCTGCGGCCGCCCGCTTCCCGGGGCAGGGGTCGGGGGCTGCGACAATTGCTGAAGCAAAACTTTATAATCTTTCCTAAGAAAACTTGGCCCTAAAACAATTACATGTTTCTCTATCGGGTATCCTAATCACTAAAAGGGTTATCGTTTCTATTGTCCTTACCATGTCACCCGTGTTGTTGAAACCAAGCGTGCTGTGTTCCTTGAGGATTTCAAGGTCAGTAGGAGCAGTACCAACCCTTACAAAGAATTATAAGAAGTATAAGACACGGGGGGGGGGGGACTCATCGCTTACCATTACTCCGTTTACTCCTCTTGTATCCAATGCAACAACTGCAGCTGAAGCTAATGCACCAAATCTACCTTCACAATCAGAACCTATTATACCTGATAACAAAGGCACATCAAACGCTCAAAACCAAGACAATGCTGAACCCGATAATCAACTCAGGAGGTCATCTAGGCCCATAAGGCTTACTAATTGGGATGATTTTGTTACCTACCTGACTGAAATGGATGCCGGAAAGCTCAATGATCCTATCTCTTATAATGAAGCCATTAGCAGTGATCAGTCTTCTGAATGGAATAAAGCAATGATTAATGAGCTTGAATCCTTGAAGAAAAATGACGTTTGGGATTTGGTAGAATTACCCAACGGTGTTAAAACCGTATGATGTAAATGGGTATTCAAAACAAAACTGGATCCGAATAGGAACGTTGAATGCTACAAAGCGAGATTGGTTGCAAAGGGCTACACTCAGAAAGAGGGAATTGATTATCAAGAGAAGTTTCCCCTGTCTCTCGTAAAGATTCATTAAGGATCGTTATGGCCCTAGTAGCTCATTTTGATTTAGAGCTGCATCAGATGGATGTTAAAACCGCTTTCCTTAACAGTGACTTAGATAAAGATGTTTACATGAAACAACCTGAAGGCTTTAAACCTGAAGGTCAGGAGCATTTAGTTTGTAAGTTGAAGAAATCCATTTACGGGTTAAAACAAGCATCACGTCAATGGTATCTCAAGTTTGATGAAGTCATGAAGAAATAAGGTTTTGTAAAGAATCAAGTGGATCAATGCACCTTGTTGGTGCATTTGTCTGTTGACTTCGTCTTATATCGAGTCTCGTTTTCGTTGCAGATCTGATCAAGAATGATGTCATCATTCTCAATGATGACATCATCCATATGACATCACAAAATGACATCATGTTATTACAAAGTCACACGAAAACAAAAGTCAGAAACACGAAACAGAATTTAATATTTGTTTTATTGTGATTTCGCTCAAATGTATATGTGTGTGATTCCGCTCGAAAAGTCAAATGAGTGATTCCGCCCGAAATGACAATGTGTCATTTGGAGCGGAATTAGATCCCTTATAAATAGGTAGTTGATGCTTCTCATTTGTAACAGTCCCATTGTTCTTGTACCGAACTGCTGCTGGTTTGTAAAGTCATATATGAATGAGAAGTGTAGTTTAACGTGATATTCTGTCTATTTCTACTCCGTTCTTTCTAATTCAACTCTGTTTGTGTGTTTCCGCCACACAAACAGTGCGTATTGATTCAAATTGACTCACTCGGTCGATAAAATCGATCCTACAATTGGTATCAGAGCCGGTGATGAGCCAATACGCATGAATTAGTACATTTTTCTCATATTTTTTGAATTTCTGGACGTTTGGACGGATAAAATGGACTGATTTTTTGATATATTGTGCAAAAGTGACTTTTAACAAACCCTTGAAAGTATTAGCTTAAGATTCGACCTAAAAATAGCAAAAATGGACTGAGAATCTGATTCCGCTCGTACGAACTAGTTTGAGATTTTGCTTGAATTTCGAGCGAAATCAGGTTGTTCATCAGAAAAGTTCTAATTCCGCTCTAACATTTGGAGCGAAATCAGCGTTTTAGATTGTTTCTGAGATTTCGCTCTTGTGATTCCGCTCCAAAGATCACGAACCTTCTGATTCCGCTCCAAAGTTCACTAATTTTCTGATTCCGCTTGAATTGTGAAACGGTGAAGTTTGAAATTTGTGAAACATTTTACGAGGTTCTCAGAAGTAATCACGTGCTGTGTCAGTTTGCATGTACTTTAATTGAACGGTCCAATCAAAAATTCAGTTTTTGTTGAACAATTAAATGAAAATGTCGGGATACATGTGATCTTATCTGTGTACAGTACATGTGAGATATTAAAGTTGTCAGTCACTTTTGTTGATGCACTCTAATCTAGTGAGGTTTTGATTATATCGAAAATCAGAAATCATGTGATTTCTGAATCCCATTTAGTGCATTTGTTTGCTCAACATTGAGGTCCAATCAAGTCTCATTGTTAATTGAAAATTAAAAGTCTTAAAGTCTTTATTGAATAGCCAAATACATCTGTTGATATCGAGAACTGTAGGTTTGCATGTATTGAAAGAATCAAAAGTTGCATGCTTGAACTAAAAAGTTTAGTACAGACCTAGTAATTGCCATCGGCCCAAAACATTAAATGTTTGCATGTGAACTCGGCTATTGCATGTGCTTGATGTGTTTTGTTTGCATGTGTTGTTTGCGGCCCAATGAGAATTAAAATAACATCAACATTGCATGTGAAAGTTGTTGATCATTTTTTTTAAATCATGTGCATTGTTTGTCAGCCCAATTGATGTTGTTCAGCCCAAGTGATAGCAGACATCTTTGGCCCAATCACTTTATTCACAATTAATTGAAGGCCCAATCAGTGATCCAAACATTAACTCATTTGTGGAGGTTCATTAATTCAAGTTGTTTAGATCTAATAGTGTGGTTTTAGTGACTTAGGGTTGATTCAGATTGTTTGAGATTTGTGTAATCAGTCAGCATGAGGTGACAGTTTGCAAGTCTTAGTTCGCTTGGTTTGGAAAGTTGCAGTTTGCACAGTCTAAACCTAGTTCCCAGTTCACACGAGGTGTGGTTTGTTAGATTGTTTGAAATCTGATCAGTACGTTTGAAGGTCTGACCACTCAGTTTGGACGGGTTGTGTAAACATCACATCAGGCTAAGTGTGGTTAAAATGTTTGACGAAGAGGAAAACTATAACCTTGAAAGGTTAAATGATTGGTTTGATGGGTGTTGGGGTAGTAGATATCAGAATGAGAGTAAGAATGTTTGGGATAAAAGATTTGAATGTTTTTTGTGTATGAAAAATGAAACAGTGGATGTGTTGGAAAAACGGTTTGATTGTATAATTGAAAAACTAAAAAGTTACGAGATAAGAATGTCAAATGCTGAAAAAATATCAAAATTTGCAGACGCGTTACCTGCAGAGTGGAATGAATTTTTGATTGAAATAAAAAAGGATTCTAGATTTTCAGAATTTTATCCAAAAGAATGTCAAATGCTGAAAAAATATCAAAATTTGCAGATGCGTTACCTGCAGAGTGGAATGAATTTTTGATTGAAATAAAAAAGGATTCTAGATTTTCAGAATTTTATACAAAAGAATTGGAAAAAATAAGTTTGGATGTGATTATTGAAATAAGAAGAAGAATATATATGTGTCTTGCTATATGATCTTAAGAGGGGTTGTTATATCGATGAAAATATGAATCCTCTTGATTTTGTTAAAATTTTTTGTGCAGGCACATACAAGACAGAGACAGAGGTAGTGTCGAAAAATGAAGTGTCCGAGAAGTGCTTAAACTGTGAAAAATCTGAATCAGACAATGCCAAACTCTTGAAGAATGTAGAGCGTTTGACATTGGAAATCAAGAATTTGAATGATGAGAAGAAATCTGATGATAAACAGATTCTTGAAATACAGGAAAATTTTGAGAATTTGAAATCTGAAAATGTCAAACTGTTGAGTGGTTTGGACAGTTTGACATTGGAAAACAAAATTTTGAAAGAAAAGGAAAAAGATTTTGAAAATGAAAAATTAAAATTTGAAAAAGATTTTCAAAGTCAAATGAAGATTTTAGAAGATGAAAAATCTGTTATTTTTTAAAATAATCTTGAAAAACAGATTGAAATAAATTCTCATCTTCAGAAAATCATTCGGCTTGAAAATGAAGCTGAAATTGCTCGGAATAAAATTGATGAGCTTGAAAAGAAATTGAAAGGTTTTGTGAATACGTCATCAGCACCAGATTATCAATGTCCAAAACCGATCAATTCTGTTCCAATAAGTGACAATGTCACAAATTATGACAAAGACATAATTAAAGATTGTGATGATAAAGCTGATGATGAAAAAGAGAAAAAGAAAAATTTAAAGAAACTGTTTTACATTCGACTGAAATAGGTGAATGCTCAAAGCAAAAACCTGTTAAGAAGAATGTAGAACAAAAACAAAATGTTAAAAATTCAAAAAAGTTTCAAAACAACAATAAAAGGTCATCAGTTCAGTCATCCAATCGTTATAAAAAATCACAAAATTTTGAAAATCAAAACTCACAAAAAGTTGGTAATATGTGGTGCAGGTTTAACCACAGTACTCAAGCGTCAAATCAAGCTTATAGGAGAAGTGATGATTACCACAAAGCCAGACAATGCTATGATCTGACTGTTTGGTGTGAAAGTGGAGATTGGTACGATAACAGGGTGTGTTACAACTGTGGTTTTAGAGGACACATTGCTGTTAACTGCCAAAGTTGGAGATTTGAGACGAGAAGATGCTTTGAATGCCAAATGAAAGGACATATTGCAAGAGATTGCCCAATGAGATCAATGGAAAAATCGAGGGCTGAATCTCAGAAAGTAGGGAAGAAAAAATCAGTCAAAGTCGATGAAAAGCCCAGAGCACAGAAACAACAAGAAGTGAAAGAACCGAAAGTGAAACTTTCACAAGGGCAAAAAGACAGACTGAGAAAGAAAAGGAAGAAAGCACGAGAGTATCTCGAAAGGATTTTGTCCTCGGATACAACAAGAAAATCAGATAAAAGTTCTGATAAATCATCTTGCTCTCCAAAGAATGAAAAATCAAGCAAAACGAATTCATCAGATACAAATCTGAGGACAGAATGGTGTGTGAAGAAAGGAAATGTTTTTGGCGATGAATTTGTTTCTTCGGAAACAAAGGAGCCACATTCTGGCGATGATTCTGATTCGTCAAAATCAGAGGTACCACAAGTTGAGCTCAAAAGTGAAAATTCAGTTCCTCCAATGGATGACACAAACTTTCCACCATTGCGAACTGAAAATTTTAAACAAAAAGTTGGTAAAGTGAAAATTTCGAATAAATTCTATTCTGAAAAGAAAGAATTCGATGTCAAAAGGGCTTTTAATAACAAAGTGAAAAATATTTTTGGAAAAATGGTTGAGGGAAAGGTAAAAGGGGTAAAAGAATTTTATGAAGCAAAAAGGAATGATCAAACCCCGAGTGAAATTGAAAAGGTCACACCCAAGGCTGGTCAGGCTTGGGTGCCTGCATTCGTTGCTTAAAATCCTGACTTGCCGGAACTCCCAAGTTGGTAATCGTGGAGCAGGAATCGGCATATTTCTTGAGAAATTCACTCTGGTGATATTTCGACTTACAAGTGGTTAATCAAGGACATTAAGTTGTACTTGATGTAACTATTTTACAAGTGGTATGATTATTGGAAATTGTTTTTTGTGATAAACCTACAAGTGGTTGAAAACAATGTGATGAAACCCCATGTTTGTAAAATGACAGATAAACTAATTTTCCGGAAAAACCATTTTGATTAAAACAAACTTAAGTGTTTTGAAATCTAAATGGGAAAATAGTTTGTTGTCAGGGGGAGTTCTGATTGTTTATGCCAAGTGGATGGCGAATTGAAGCAATTCGATATTATGTTGTCACTTTATTTGTATAGTTTGTTTTCAAATTTTCTCAGAAAATCAAAATTGAAACATATTTTGATTTTAGGGGGAGAAAATTTTTTTAAAAAATTAGAAAATTTGAAAATGACAAAAACATTGAAAAATTCAAAATGAGTTTTGTTGTGAAAAAAAGAGGAAATGATAGTACATCAGTGGACTATCACAGCACGCTAAAGAATTGGAAAGTAAAATGTGATAAACGGTCTCACTAAAGATGTGACGATAGGCTCAGCTAGACTAGTAGATTTGCGATAACGATACAAACTTAAATGAAAAAGCCTAGTTCTAGTGGGAAACATGGTTGAAAGCATAGTACTTAGTTTTGTCCTTCGTGATTGTGTACCTATTCAGTAATCGCTGAATGTCGAAAGACATAAAACCGGTTAAGTCTGTGAACTTTCACAACTTGCTGAAAAATCGCTGTGATTGTGCATTTTATTTTGCAAAGATTTAAACTTGTTTTATTTCTTTATTTTGTTTAAGCATTGGACATCCTCTGCGTATACGTGAGTATCGAACTGGATGTTATTGCCTAAACGTTCTGCTTTATTTTCTTTGGTGTTTCGTTTAAGCTTTGGATCACCTCTGCGTATACGGGAGTATCGATCTGGTGGTTAAAGCCTAAATAACTTCAACTTGTTTTATTTTCTTATTTTGTTTAAACATTGGACTTTCTCTGCGTATCGAAAGATCGACCTGATTGTTAATGTTTAAACATTCTGCTTTGTTTTCGCACATATCACAGTTGATGAAAGTTTAAAGGCATTACTTGAGTTAGTGTATTGCATGATGAGGGGATATGCTGAGATCGTGGGGTCCATAAGAATTTAGTGCAAAATTAATATATCTTAACGTATCGGTAAGCATTTCGAAAGCTTTTAGATTGAGCTTAAGAGGACAACTATATTGTCAATCAACGTGAATCGTTTAGAACTTAAAATGTCAAAAGCTTAACGGTGCTAGTGATTTGTCTCATAAACTGATATGATCCTCTTACACAAACTCACAAAAATATGTCTGTATATAGTTTATTTCCCAAAATCCAAAAAGATTTTAGTGTGTTTTAGCATAAAATTTTGAAAAATTCAAAAAGATTTTCGACAACTGATGTTGGAGAGCTGATATTCAAAATTACGAGTGCTAAACATGATGAACAAATGGTTTGGAAGAGTTTATTTGAGATAAGAAATGATTTTGAAATGTTTAAATGATTCATCAATTTGAATAAAAAAAATTTTAGTGTTACGAATTCAAGAGATTAAGTAGAGCTTATTCATGATAAAATTGTTTATCTTACAAAGTGGTAGAGAGTGTGCAGGTTAAAGCCAGGTTTCTGATCCTGTTGCTAAAGAAAGCCAGGAGTCGTTTCAGATCTTGTGAAAATGCTATATCAGATTACGATCCCAGAACAACTTAAGGGGGAGTCTGTTAGAAAAGGGGTGTTTGAAGAGTGAAAGAGCTAGACTCAGATTCTGGAGAATAGCTGTTAATGGTGACTAAAGAGAAAGAGAGAGTTTGAAGGATGCTTCAGCGTCAAATATTTTGGAAAGCGTGAAGACTGATTAAGACTGAAGTTTTGACATACTAACGTCTCGTACTGAAGACTCCGTCAACATCCAAGGGGGAGACTGTTGGTGCATTTGTCTGTTGACTTCGTCTTATATCGAGTCTCGTTTTCGTTGCAGATCTGATCAAGAATGATGTCATCATTCTCAATGATGACATCATCCATATGACATCACAAGATGACATCATGTTATTACAAAGTCACACGAAAACAAAAGTCAGAAACACGAAACAGAATTTAATATTTGTTTTATTGTGATTTCGCTCAAATGTATATGTGTGTGATTCCGCTCGAAAAGTCAAATGAGTGATTCCGCCCGAAATGACAATGTGTCATTTGGAGCGGAATTAGATCCCTTATAAATAGCTAGTTGATGCTTCACATTTGTAACAGTCCCATTGTTCTTGTACCGAACTACTGCTGGTTTATCAAGTCATATATGAATGAGAAGTGTAGTTTAACGTGATATTCTGTCTATTTCTACTCCGTTCTTTCTAATTCAACTCTGTTTGTGTGTTTCCGCCACACAAACAGTGCGTATTGACTCAAATAGACTCACTCGGTCGATAAAATCAATCCTACACACCTACCTCAAGATGAGTAGGACTATACTTGTCCTTTACGTAGATGATATTCTATTGGCAAGTAATAGTTTAGACATGTTGCATGAGTCGAAGCGGTTACTCTCGCATAACTTCGACATGAAGGATCTCGGAGATGCTTCTTATGTCATTGGCATCGAAATTCACCTAGATAGACACAAAGGGATCTTAGGATTGTCTCAAAAGGCTTACATAGATCGTGTCCTTACACGTTACAACATGCAATAATCCAAACCTCAGTCGCTCCAGTAGTTAAGGGAGATGTTTTTGGTTCATTCCAGTGTCCGACAACAGAGGTTGAAACGGAGAAAATGAGCCAGATACCTTACGCGTCAGTAGTCAGGAGCCTGATGTATGCTCAAGTCTGTACTCGCCCAAATATTGCTTATATTGCTAGAATGCTAGGCCGTTATTAGACTAGTCCTGGCCTAGATCACTGGAAAACAGCCAAGAAAGTACTTCCATATCTACAAGGGATGAAAGACTATAAATTGACTTATAGAAGAAGTGATCATTTAGAAGTGGTAGGCAATTCTGATTCTCACTTTGCCAAATGCAAAGATGACAAGAAATCCACTTCGGGCTATATCTTTATGTTAGCAGGCGGACGCATTTCATGGAAGAGTCATAAACAACAGTTGACCAAAACTTCCATAATGATGGCAGAATACATTGTTGTTTATAATGCAAACTGTCATGGTGTCATACCCCAACCAATGGCGGAAACATCGGGACGTGGCACTGAGCGAAACAGATTGTTCATGAGAATCCATAACAACTATTAATGTCATTATATTTAACGTTTCATGTCCCATACCATCAAACATATAAAGCAAAACAGTCATTACAAATATCAGTCTCATAAACAAAACACTGTTCCGACAACTCAGATTTATTTAGTGAAGTTTCTAGACTTCTTACTCGTTTCACCAAGCACAACATCCTATCAACATGTCACATACATTAAAATAAAGTCAATACATAAAATGTAAAGGTGAGTACACAAGTTTGAGTAGCATAAAGTATAGCGAAAGCGTTTACGCATAACCAGCATGTATCACCTAATGGGCGAAGCATGTAGCTATCTAACTATGTTCACACATAACCACGAGACTGCGTTGTAGAGTATGCGCGGCACATGTCCAGCGGACACGTGAAGTAAAGTGATGTGATCCCTAGCAACCCCTGTCCACGACAGGTGCTGAGTCCAAACTATAGTACAATCGTTGCTAGAGGTGGTATAGTGTAACACTGTATAAGCATAGTACAAGCATTCAAAGTACACGTATAACATGCGGGGGCGGTTAGTGTCATAAAGTGTTTGCGTTGTGTGTCGTAGTGTTTTGATAGAGTACATATGTAACACCCAAAAGTGCATTAAAAGAAAATGGGTTCTAGTATACTCACAGTAGGTGTTTAACAAGTAAACACAACTTGATTGGATTGAAGGGAGCGCGTTGGAGTTAGCCTGAGCATAGAACAGTAACGTAAGCGTTGAACAGCTTGTTGGATGAGATAAGTGTCGAATGGTGAGTCGAATGGATTAGTATCCATCCGATCGGATGGTCATCCGAGCGGATGACCATTCGAACGGATGGCCATTCGAATGAGATGTGGGTGTTTGTAAATTGTCTTGAAAACTTTTGAAGTTTTCGTTGTAGCATTTAAATAGTGTAGAGTATAGATGCTAAGTCATTCGGTCGGATGGTCATCCAGACGGATGGCCATTCGATCGGATGGCTATTCGATCGAGAGTTTGGTAATTTGAAATTTTGGTCAACTCATTTTGAACAAGGAATATTATGAGGGATAGGTCACCTGGTCAAATGGTCATTCTATCGGATAGCTACTCGAGTGGCAATCTGTTGATTTTGAAAACTTTGGTAAATTGTTCTAAGTAAAAAGTTGGAGTTTAACGGAGACGGCGTGTCAAACAACGGGAAAACACACCAAGTCCAGCTCATTCGATCGGATGGGAATCACCCCATTCGATCATGTTCACTGTTCTTGACGAGGTTTCATGTATGGCCCGTTAATCGGTCATCTCTCCGGTGGAAATCTGTTTTCAAGCCGGCTCTTTACTAATGAACGAGTCTAAAGTCAGTTTGAGTCCAATTGCCATCGGTTTTGAGTATAAAGTGGAGAAAAGTTGAAGAAAAGTTGAAAACAGTTGAAAAATGTTTAGATCTTGTTGAGATTCATGTTGAATAGTGTGAAAATCCTTTAGATCTGAACTAATCTTGATGAGATGATGCCACACAACAGTTTGCATAAGAAACCGAGTGAGAACCACCTTCAAGGAGTCCAAATCAGGTGATTTCAAGACGAAAACGTGTGATTTTGATGGAGAAGATGATGTAGAAGTGTGTAGTGATGATGATTGTACAAGATTTAAGATGAAAACGTGTGATCTTGATGATGATTTCAAGATGAAAACGTGTGATTTTGATCGGATGGTCATCCGGACGGATGTCCATTCGGACGGATGTCCATTCGAACGGATGTCCATTCGGACAGCCGTGTTGTGTGAGTTAGTTTTCCAACTTTTGTTTCGTGTGTTAAGTGTTGCGTTGCGTTTAAGCGTGTTGCGAGTAAGCGTTGCGTTGAGATAACAACATAACATTAAACAAGTAATCACATAATTAACACACATAACACATAAATGCATAAAAGTAAATCTGCTTCTCGAGTTGCGTTGCGTTTGCGTTGCGACGGCGTTTCGTCTAACCATGCTATAAAATGCTTGTAAATAGTGTGCGTTTTAAATAGCGTTTAGTTGTGATAACTGCGTTTTGAATAAATGTTGTGAACTTGTTGTAGAATATAGTTAAAATGTAGCGAAACCCTTAACGATAATCGGAATCTCGAGAGTACAAGTTAATTAAGCAAGAAATGACAGATACAAGTAATGACCCGAAAAGTCGGGTTGTTACACATGGAATGTTGCTTAGGAATCTGATTATTGGACTCAAAATCGTTAATTCCATTTTTAGGCAATTGAAGATTTACTATGATAACTCAGCTGCCATTAGTTTCTCGAACAGTAACAGTTCGACTGGAGCTGGTTTATATCTCGATACAAAGTACTTGTTCGTACATGAAAGAGTTGAGGAAAATAATCTTTGTATTGAGTATATTAGTACTAAAGATATGCTTGCGGATCCGATAACTAAAGGTCTTTCACCTAAAGTTTTTGAAGAACATGTTTCGAATATGGGATTTACTAAAAATCTTATTTAGCATATTGTACCAGCTTATGTTTTAATTAATGAAATTTCCTCAGTTTGATTTTGTATGTCTCTAACATATGTTATGCCGGTGTAGTGACATTATAGACAAATATAAATACAAATTGAATGGTAAAGGGCTTATGCGTATTTTGATCATAACTGTTAGGTTTTAAATTGAGGTTGTAGTATGACTAATAGGGTTCCTAAGTCGCATAATGATTCAGCGGCTGTATTTCTCTGCTACGGTTCTTGGTTTAAAGCTAAAATGAGTATTAACTCCTGAGCAGGCTTATCTAATACTCTTGATAAATGATTACTCGGCTAAGTTGGAAAATGTAAGATTAAATATATTATTATTGTAATATTTAATCTTGTAGCCATTATAATCATTTATATTATATAGATCAAAATATATTAACAACCTATTAAATAATTAGTTGGTAATTGTTGATGGACCATATTACCCTTATTAACTAATTAGGTTTCCTCTTGGGTGTATATATAAGGAGATTAATATAGAGGTTAAAAGGTTAGACAAAACTTGATCATAACATCAAAATCGCCCCTCTCTCCAAATTCGAATTACCCTTTATTCGGTTCATCACCATCATTACTTTACACCCTAAGGAGGAACATGATCATCCTGACAAGTATGTCAAACTCAATAGTTGCATCTCTGACTGGATTCTCTGTTGGCCTGTCTGCTGTCATAGGTATGTTTTTCGTGTTTTCCATTATGTTTAAACAGAACTGATCAACATCGAGGTCCTTTCTGGCATCACTTAGGTTGGTCGCTGATGCTCGACCTAAGTCTCGGTTTCTTACCTTCTTCTTACCAGATTACTTCCTAGAATTACTCAATCACTTTCTCTAAAACCGGCAAGCTTCTATTTAGACTCAACCCTTAGTACTATACGCATAATACTTCCAGGATTTTCGGACGTCATGATTCTTAGTGCAGTCGACATCATGTTGTGCTAACGCAGCGACAACAAGGTAAGTGGTAACTTGAGCTACTTCTTCTGCAGTGGCTGGGAGAGCACTCTTATGGCTGCTGGGTTTTCTTTACATTTTGTTAAAGGTTTTGGTCATTGTGTCTTTAACTGGGTTTTGGACATAACGTTTTTACTTGGGTTTCTATACATTGTGTTATTATAAAAACTTATAACACAATGTAAATTTGGGTTTTGTCCACTGCAGTTTTATTAGAACCTATAACACAATGTATGACAATGAAGATTGTGTTATATTTGAGTTTTCTATACATTGTGTTATTGGTTCTGATTATTGTGTTTAGTCTGCTATCTATTGTGTTTTAATTTGTTGTCCATTGTGTTTTTGCTTTGTTGTCTATTGTGTTTTAATTTGATGTTCATTGTGTTTTAGTCTATTGTTCAGTGTGTTTTTAGTCTCACTACAAGAAAGGGACACCTTTAGCGGTGACACCTTTAGCAGCGACAGGTCAAATGTCGCCGCTATTGGTCGATCCGCGTCACACGATCTGAAACCAAACTCCATCCGTTGATCAAAATCATGATCTGACGGTTGGGGATTTAAAAGTCAATGCGGCGACAGGGACAGGGTAATAGCGGCGACAGCTAGTCTCCGCTAAAAGTAAATGTCAGAACTTTAATCCCTAGCTACACAAATCTTATCTCTGGTCAACCTCATTAAAGTCATTACCGGCGACAGAGGGCAATACCGGCGACATCTTGTCGCCGCTAAAGGTTAAACGTACCAAACCCCTATACAGCGCCAATTTCTCCCTCCTCCTTCACTTTTCCCCCAAAAAAAGCTCCGAACACCGCTGGTAAATCGCGAAATTTGTCCAAATTGGTTAGTTTCACTTTGTTTTTGTTAGATTTCTTCTCTATTTTGTTATATACATGTTATAGGCTTTAATTTTTGTGTATTTTTGTGTGTTTTTGTGCTTATGGTAGTGAAATCCAATCACCACCATCACTTCTCCGGTCACCAACTCGTCTCCGCGGTCTACATCTCTTGGAAACTTGAAAATACGGTTAGTTTTATATGTATTTTTTTTTTCAAAGTTTAGATGTTGAATAATTTTTTGTTTTGGTATGTAAATGTATAGTGTAGGTATGTGTTAGTATGTCAAATGTATAATGTAGGTGTATTTGGGGAAAATGTGTATATGAAAATCTATGTATTTGTGTATGTAGGTGTATGTAAGCATGTATGTGGGTATGTAAGTGTACGAATGAATGTATGTATGTAGGTGTATGTTAGTATGTTGGTGAAAAATGTATGTTAGTATGTATAAATTTTGTGGTTTTGGTCAAATTGTATAAGAAAGTCTATGTATTTGTGTATGTAGGTGTATGTAAGCATGTATGTGGGTATGTAAGTGTATGAATGAATGAATGTATGTAGGTGTATGTTAGTATGTTGGTGAAAAATGTGTATGTTAGTATGTATGTTTCTATAAAGTATGCAAATGTGTATGTAAGTATGCATAAATGATGTGGTTTTGGTCAAAATGTGTGTTTGGTCATGTTTGAAAAAAAATATGTTTAAGTTGATAATTTCTATGTTTATGTATGTTTGTATAAAGTATGTAAATGTGTCTGTAAGGATGAATGTTTGTATGTTTATGTAGGTGCATGTAAGCATGTATGTGGGTTTGTAAGTCTATAAATAAAGTATGTGTTAATGTGCATACATTATGTTTAAGTTTCATGATTTCTATGTTTATGGTCATGTTTGAAAAAAAAATATGTTTAAGTTGATAATTTCTATGTTTATGTTTAGGTTTGAGAAAAAAGTTTAAGTTTGATAATCTGTATATTTGTGTTTAGGTTTTAAAACATTTATATTTAAATTTGACAAATATATATTAGTTAGGAAATACCCTCTTTATATTAAAATCATCATTTAAAACATAACGAACATAGAAAATACCCGCCAAAATTGAAATCATCATTTAAAACAAAAGGAGCTAAGAAAATACCCGCCCGAAATATAAACCATTATGAACAACATTACGAGCTTAAAAATCATGCCTGATATTTAATTCATCATTTCAAACATAACGAGCTAAGAAAACACCCAATCGAAATTGAAATCATGATTTAAAACATAACGTTCCGCCCAAAATTTAAAACAATCATTAAGAAAATAACAAGCTTAAAAAACTGTGCCCGTGTTTGAATTAATCATTATAAACATAACGAGCTTAGAAATACCCGCCCGAAATTGATTTAGAAATTAATTTCGGGTTGTCCCCGTTTATCTTGGGACTGCTTTTTGAATACTTTATCTCATTTAGGATGTGAATGTGTATTACATGATTGTTTGTTTAAGAAGGATTCGGTTATCATTTTCTCTTTGCTCCTCGGGTATATATATCGTTACATATATACTTGGGAGCTAAGAGGAAATGCTGCCGAATTTTTCTTAAACAAACAATCATGTAATACACATTCACATATGAGATAAAGTGTTCAAAAAGTGGGTTTAGCAGCCTACCCTTGTCTTGTTAATCCTAAATTAGATTTTCTTTCAGTTGCATAATGCCTATCGATAAAAGTTGGATTGATTCCCCACGTCATTCACCTCACTACAAGCAAGGACTCAAGTCATTTATCGATATGTGTGAAAGAGTGATAAAAAACCACGATGAAGTTAGATGTCAGTGTACCCAATGTAAAAATTCCGGCTTAAAAACTATGGCAGAAATGAAATACCATTTGCGTATTAACAGTTTTTGGAAGGAATACACGAAGTGGACCTATCACAGGGACACGACTCCAATTGCAGAAGTAAACGATGTTGCGCCACAAGACGGTATGGTAAACGTTATTGAAGACATTAGGGGGGAGCGTATGGAAGAAGATACATACCTTAACCAAGAGAACTCGAATGGAGATAGTAGCGGTGTTGTTGATGATTTTGAAGACCTGGTAAAGGAGGTTGAAACAGAATTATATCCTGGTTGTACCAAGTTTTCTTCTATCGACTTTTTAGCAAAGCTTTTGAATATAAAGGATACGTACCATTTGCAAAATGAAGCAGTAGATCGACTCCTCTCGTTGTTGCGAGAGTCAATGCCAGAAGGCAACAAGATTCCCCCTTCGTATTATGTAGCTAAGAAGACATTTAAGAAGATTGGTTTGGCATATGAGATGATAGATGTGTGCACAAATGATTGTGCTCTCTTTTGGAAAGAAAACGAGTCCTTGCAAAATTGTCCCGTTTGTAATGAGAGTCGAGGGGTCGATAAAGACACAAAAGGCACGAAGGTGGCTCGTAAGGTGTTACGATACTTTCCTTTGACGCCTAGACTACGACGTTTGTATTGTTCAAGGCACATAGCGAAAGATATGATATGGCATAGTACCGGACGATCGGAAGATGGGACTATGCGTCATCCAGTTGATGGATCTGCATGGCAAGACTTTGATAAAAAGCACCCAAACTTCGCGATGGAGCCAAGAAATGTTCGCTTAGGGCTTGCAGCTGACGGTTTTAATCCCTTTAACAACGGTAGTGGATCCTCGACTCATAGCACGTGGCCGGTTATACTCACCACATATAATCTGCCTCCCTGGCTATGCATGCGAGAGTCCACATTCATGTTGACCTTGTTGATTCCTGGCCCTAAATCACCGGGGAAAGACATGGATGTTTTCCTTAGACCGTTAGTGGATGAGCTTAAGCAATTGTGGCAGACAGGTGTACGTACTAAAGACGCAGCAACAAACACATACTTCACAATGAAGGCGGCGTTGTTATGGACCATAAATGACTTTCCAGCCCGTAGTAGTCTATCAGGTTGGAGCGGACAAGGCTACATGGCATGCCCAACTTGTAACCAAGACACTCCTTCAATACGTGTAACTGGTAAATGTGCTTATGTTGGTCATCGCCAGTTCTTAGATGCCAACCATCCTTGGAGAACAAGTCTCGACTTTAACGGGAGACCCGAGATGTGACAACCCTCACTAAACCAGGTATCCGTACGACTTAATTAATAATTAATTACTGCTTAATTACTGTGCTTACTTGAAATTATGGATAAACTGCTACTTGAATGCTGATACATGTACTTACTTGCATCATACTTTACTTGCTGACACTCCATGTTTTGCTTACAGCACCTTTGTGACAACCTTGATGCACCAAACGCACAGTAGCACAATGAACGGATAACCTATTAAACGTGCTGTCATAACTAGCACCAGGCAGGCACTGCCTCTAAGGCCTGTAAGAGCCAGAGATAGTTTACTACACTAATAGAAAGTGTAGGGATATAAGGGTTGTAGAACTGCGTCACTAGGAATGAGATTACAATGACCGCATGTGCCTAAAACATACTTTAAGTACAAAATTCAGCACTTTAATTAAAATTCAGCATTAAGCTACCTAATAAAGTGCCAAAACATGGGAAAAATATTACTAGACACTTTCCAAAGTGTCGGGAATGAGTTGTGTCACTGAAAATAATAATAACGACACTTTAAAGCTTTGTTAAGCACTTTAACGGATCACTATCCAACCAAACAACCGGACTTTATCCGGAACATAAAAATATTGCCATCAACACTGTTTTTCTTTTCTGAGCCAGTTAGGGTCCCCGAATACCCTAACACCCGCTACAATGCATAACATACTAGTAAATGGTTTAATCTCCTAAATATCTAACTAATACTTACCTTTTAGTTGAAATCTAACCATGAGACCCCCCCCCCCCAACGAAATCGGTCACCATATGGTGACACCCATTGTCCTTGCAAGATTAAAATAATCTTGGTTGTCTAATATCAAGTGGACATAAAACCCTTTGGTTAAAATGGAAAGATTTATCTATAAGTAACAAGCATAGTCCATCATATTCACTAAACCACTTAACAAATTCACACTACTTTCTCCCTCTCTTGACACTTTCGGCCGAGAACCACCCACCCCCATCCATCATTTTTCGATTTCATTCAAGACATTCCAAGGGTATATAAGTGTTGAGGATCACATACGAGGAAGCTTGGTGCATTCGGAACGCGAAGGACCTCTTCTCATTTCTTTTATCCACTCATTCTTCGACTAGAATCTTCCCTAGCCTCGAGCTAGTAGTAAGTTGCTTGAAACACACTCTCGATCTATTCTAAAGTGGTTAAAAGGAAATATAACGGTTAAAACTCAAGAACATGCAAGATGATATGTTAAAAGTCTACTAAAATGTTAAAAATGTTGGTTAATAGCACAAGGGTTGTGTAAATCTTGTAAGATTTGTTTTGTGTGATTATTTAGTGCCGATCTATGATGTGGTAGCTCGGATCATCATCTAACCCGGATTAGTCATGATCAAGAATCATGGCATAGAGTTTGTTTAAGTGTACAAAGGGTTAAATGATGAAACTCTACCACACACTAAACATGAACTTGTGTAAAATCAATATTACTTATGAAATAGTGTTTAAAACTAGTAGATCTACGGATCTACAAGCGGTATTTTCAAAGGACCAAGTGTCAAGGAAATCTTATTTTCTAAAACCGGATCTTACACGAACAAGAATGATTTTTATAAACACACAAGTGTGTAAAAACTTGTGTAACACTAAATTTCGACAAAGAACTAGTTTTGTCAAATTTTACAAGAAGTTGTAAAGATGGAATTTCATTAAAAACGAGACTTTTACGAAACCGGATTGATTTATATAAAAGATCCACTAAAAGTAATGAGATTTACTTCATATTTTAGATAAACCACAAGTTCATGCATTTTTGCGATTTACATCTATTTTGACTAGTTTGATGGTTTGAATATTGTTTATGGTTGATCGAGAAAATTGTTGATTTGAATTTTAAAAGAAAATGATACGCTTGAAAGCGTGGCCACCTCCAGTTACAGGGGAAACTCTGGCGAAATTTTTCTAAAAACCTAACACTTGGGAATATTTTCACTACAAGTGTTGTAAATCTATTTTTGACTTGTTTTCAAAACGTAAGTTTCGCCACGACTTTATTTACGAAACATCGGAGGTGGGATTTTCACAAAATAAAACTTGATAAATATATATTTGATATATATATATATATATATTTTTCATAACAACACTTGTGAGATTTTTATGATTATTTTGTGAACTATACAAATATTATTTTTAGGGTAAAAATAATATTTCCGAATGTTAACGATTCCAAAATAATACGAACGCCTTCACAATAAATAATAAGTTACAACGGCATAATTATTACCACCCGATCTTTATCCGTAACTTACGCAATTTAGAAAATACCAATGAACGCGTATTTGTTAAGAATATTATTTTGGAAAATTGTATGAAATAAAATATAATATTTTTGGGAAAAATGATTATATTTTGAAGTAAGAAATAAAAATATATTAAGTGAGACTTAATAATGTATTTCGAATGTTACGAACACGCATGTAATAAATCCCCCATCCTTGGGAAGGAGAATAATTACCAAGTACTTACAAAAATATAAACACGAAATAGTTGTCTAACTATTTCCCAAAAACTTTAACCTTAAGCTAAGGCACGGCCGTCCGTCTAATAGACTTAGTACGTGTAGGTCGTCGCACAGCTGCTTGATCAGGAGATATACTTGGTAGAGACGCACCACTGTGAGTTCATGTCCCCCTTTTCTCTTAACTGTTTTCAGTTTTCTAAACTGCGGGGGTGAAATACATGTTACTATGATTACGAATGTTTCTTAGATGGTATGGTTAGCGTAAGGAGGGTTATTATTTAGATCATGTGAGTGGGTAGGCGGAAACTTGAGGCCATTAATCCTCAGGGTAGGACCGAGGGGCAGGAGCGGTAGATCTATCTGGGTGTAGCGAGCCCAGCCCCAGGCCCAGCATAACGGACCTCGGGGTGACTTTGTACCCAACGCATAAATCTGCTAGGTTTGAGTCTTCCTACTTGCACTTCACAAATATCAATGGCCTTGCAAACCATTGGTGATCTCTTTTTCCTTATTTGCTACATACCAGGATTTTTATACATACAAAGGTTTATTTACTCACTTACACATGAACTCGCTCAACATTATTGTTGATTTTTCAACTTACATGTATTTCAGGGAATTAAAGGATCTGGCGCGGTATGACACGTTTTCCCGCTGCATTAGTTTCGAGGTCATCCGAGTTTAAGGGATGTGACTTTTTCCTGGACAAGTCACAGTTCTTAAACTGTGTTTATTTCTTGTTGGTGTGGGGTCTTTTGAACACTGTTTATGTTTGTTAGGATGTGATATCCGCTAAGACAATGTTGTGCTTCCTTACTCTTCAAACTTATTTTAATGGATGATCTTGCATGGTTTTTATTTCATATAGCTTGTTATGATTAAGCTATGGTATTAAGAAGTCACACCAAAATAACCACGCTTCCGCAAAGCCAGGGTGTGACAGCTTGGTATCAGAGCTCTGATCATAGCGAACTAGGATTCCTTCTCGAGTCTAGACTATGATCACTAGGGCTCTCACGAAAACATTTTTACACTGCATACCACTTAAGTCCAGATCCAAAACTTTTTACAAACAAATGTTGAGCACATTTATTTATTATAGGCTCAGTCTGGGAGGCTGAGGCTCGGTCTGGCTGACCGAGGCTCGGTCTAGGAGACCGAGGTAGTTGGCTAGTGGGACTAGGAAGAGCAGTTTGAGAGGATAGGCTAGTGGGACTAGGAAGAGCAGTCTGAGAGGCTGGGAGAATTTGGCTAGTGAGACCAGGAAGAGCAGTCTGAGAGGCTGGGAGGCTAGTGGGACTAGGAGAATTATTTGATTGCTTACTTGGTGACTAATGTACTTATCTGATTGTATGATTGATTATTTGTACATATTTGTGTTTGTGTTACAGACACCATGGACTCGTCCGGCACAGGTGATTCGGACACCACGGACCCTAGACCCATAGTATCAGACGACTTAGAGTCTTCAGAGCACGAGGTCCACACATCAGATGTTACCAGCACAGACGAGGATGACTTTCAGCCCTTTGCGCTACCCGACGCTGTCGATGAGCCCGCTGATGGTCCTCTTGCTGGGTGCCTACCACTCGTAGAGATCCCTGCTCCCATACCTTTGGACGTTTATCCTGCTTACGATATGCTCCTCGACGCCGACGCTGACGACGACGTCGATCCGTTTGATGATGAGCCCCTGGAGGACGATGTTGAGGGCGAGGCCCTTCTAGTTGACGGTGGTCTTTTGTTACTCGCAGATGCTCCAGCTGAGGAGTCACCTGCACACTCACCCGCTCCAGACTCCTTCGAGTCTGTGGCCTCCGCACCGTCACACACTCGGAGCGCACATCACTATTCACACGGTTCAGATCCTGACAGGGCATCATCTGCTGTCTCTGCTCCTAGATTTACTTTCGATCACGACCTCGATGAGGATTCAGACCCTGTTTTTCCCCCTGGATTTGACCCGGACCAGGAGATAGAGTTCATCCACTTGGATCAGCCTATGGTTGACCCAGTAGACCCAGTTGACCCTGCATTCACTGATCATGCAGATTTTGATATGGAGTTCATTGATCCTGAGCCTGCCATGGCCCTTGAGCCAGTAGCTGCTCCCGACCCAGTGTTTGAGCATGACCCTGTTCATGCTGGCATGCCCATTGATCCTGTGATTGCTGACCTACCCATTGATGATCACCCTGCTGATGCACCACTACTGGAGGGTGACCATGTTATTGCTGCTGATCATGTTGATCCCCCACTTATCGCTGATATACCTGCTGACCCTCTTGTTGCACCCCACCCTGACCCTGTGCCTGTACAGTTCGATCATGCGCCTTTTACGACCCAAGTTGATCCTCGATACGCGCACACCCGAAATGGGTGGATAGACGATGACAATGGTTACCCACCTTTCGAGTTTCCTGTGACGCTCTCTTGTGGCTCCTGTTTTAGCCCCTGTTCCAGTTCCTATGGATGCAGCTTTGTTACCCACACTCACCGCTGATGTCCACCACACCATTACATAACCCGGAGCCTGCACTTGAGCCAGCTACTACACCATTTGGGTCAGCTTGATGTTGCGCCTGCTAAACCTACACCTTTACGTGGTCACGATCCTGTTTCTTTTTTTGTCTGCCAGACATTGCACCCCTTACATCTACCTGCCTCAGATAACCCCCTCATTTGTGGAGAGGTTCGTTTTCCCTTGTGAAGACCGACGCCCATGCGCCATCGTGCCTAACACTTACTGTCAGGACGCACCCGCGCTTAGTAGAGATGCTCCAGGCCGCACCGCTTGCTATATTCACCTCTACAACGCTCGATAAGCCGATTTGATGGTCCCTATAAACGCACTATGCTAACTATAAACCCTCACCATTCCTCGCATTATGAAAACCACACACAGGATAAGTTGCTCCTGTAACATCAACTGCAGTTAAGGATATGAGTCGCGGAACGTTGAAACTTGAGCTGACACCACAAAGGGCAACTTAAAACACAAAACATTACGTAAGTGCCTACATCACAAGACAGCATGTTGTCTGAAAATTTTAAGTAAAACACCACGTCCTCCACCAGCATGCCTCGATCCGCCACGTACATCAGGATCCCTTTTATGCTCTTGACCTCTGAAATTTCACCGTCCTCAGGATCTCGATACTCGTTCCTTTTACCATTAAGCGGCAAATCAGTTGACTACTTCGAGGAATATACAAGCTCGCGGAGGAATTCAAGCATGTCGACAGTTTACTTTTCTTTCCTCCCCCCACCTTAGTCACCAGAAATGTGGGTGTCTGGATAACGCAGACTGCGTTATGATTGGGTAGAGACCCCAAGATTGTGGAAATTTGTGAAGACCACGTCTGACTACATAATTTAGATATGCAGATATACTTGTTGGGCAAGGATAGGGAGACCCGGTGACCCTGATAATGCGATACCTTTTGTAAGACGACGAAATTGTAGCCGGAAAACGATGGGAATCAATTGCCATTAAGCATGCACTAAAACATTATGGCCAATGACCAACGAAAGCTCAGTCGCCATGTCATTGCCAAATGCGACCAGTAACGCTTATGTGCGTACTAAAATTTTTAACACTACATGTTTACTTGCTATACTCTCATTAAACGAAACCCTCAAAATTACGTACGAATGTTATGATTTTGATGCAATGTGCTTACCCGTTTAATGAAAACCTAATTATAAGACGTGATACCAATATAACACGAATGTGCTATGACTGAGAAACACGTGTTTGTTTGTTATACTTGCGGCAAACATGATTCCAATTACTTGCTTGATGAATTGCGTGATGTGTAATATGATGACTTAAATATGTGCGATACATGTGTTCCAAACAACTATTTACGTTCCCTGAATAGAGGAGACCTAACTAACATGAACTTCTTCCTAGAAGATGTCGCATCAAGAGATCACCCGACTGACTGAGGCAGAATGGTTAGCGCACGCCTCTCAAGTCAGAGCTCGGCACGAGGTTCTTCGCTACAAACATGGCGAAGGTGCCTCAGGGAGAAACCTACCTAACGGTAATGTTTAAGTCACCTAAGACACATTACGACACGTTTGGAAAGTCCCCAAAGTGCCTTGCTAATACCTTTTGTGATGGTAAATTCTTGAATACAGGTTGTACCTACCAGCATTTTCTAGAATGCAAACCCCTGAATTTCGGTGGCACGGAAGGTGCCATAGCTTTTGTAAAATGGGCTGAGAATGTGGATGCCATTGTGCGAATGAGTGGTTGCATGCCAGAACAGCAAGTCCCGTACGTTACCGGATTGCTACAAGATGGAGCTCTGTTATGGTGGGACCGTAAGGTTCGAGAATTGGGCGAGGCTGTAGCATATGTGATGTCATGGAGTGAGCTGAAAGAAATAATGCGAAAGGAGTATTGTTCACAGATTGATATCCAAAGGCTGGAATTAGAATTCTGGGAACTACAGAAGGAAGGTCCAGATGTGGTGAAGCACGTACGAAGGCTTTACGATTTGTCGCGAGTCGTTCCGTACCTAGTGGAACCCGAGTTGAAGAGAATGGAGCAATCCATTTGGGAACTGACACCTCAAGCCTTGAGCTTGATGATGGTATCAACGCCACCATCACCCACGATTGCCCATGTGATAGGACTGGAGCTCACTAAGGAAGCACTTAGATTGGTGAAACTTTCAATCCCGGACGAGAAGAAGGAAACACCAGTGGAGACATCTGAGAAGAACAAAAGAAAGCTCGGTGAATTTCAGGGAGGTGATCAGGCAAATAAAAAGAATAAGGCCAAAAAGGGAAAGATGTACATGGGCAAACTACCTAAGTGCGAAGAATGCCAGAGCCATCATAACGGGTGGTGTGGTAATAGGAAGTGTGACAACTGTGGTAAACGGGGACACAGCAGGGAGACGTGTTGGCAGGAGACGAAAAGAGGAAAGGAAGAAAAGGAAGGTTATAATTGCGGTGGTATGGGGCACCTTGGGAAAGATTGCCCAAGGGAGATTTACCAAGACCAGGAAGGAGCATCCAACACCGGAGTTAGTGAAGCATGCCAGGATCCAGATATGGTCGCTGGTACGTTCTTTATCAACCCAAAATTTTGCATTCACGTTATTCGATAACAGTGCCGACCTTAGCCCCGCATCTCATGAACTTAGAAATCTACTTAGTCTAGTAGAGAGTAAGTTAGACGACCCACTCTTGATAAAACTGGTTAATAAACGGCCTCAACGTAGTAACTAGGATGAACCCGCAGTCGAGCAACCAAGCGGAGATCGTTATCCGCATCCCGGAATCGAACGACGAAGCAATCATGACTCATGAGGCAAGATACGCCTCTACAAACTACAAATTGCTTGAAGGCATGGAGGATGTTACGTAAAGAATGTGTTGTTTCTTGGCCCATGTCGGGGACAGGAGGAGCCGAAGAACTTAGCACGAAGATATTCTCATGACAAGGAAATATCCTAAGGTTTTCCCTGAGGATTTGCCAGAATGTTCTCTCCCACGGCTAATCCCATTCACACCAGATAAATTCCCGACATTGCACCTGCAGTCAATACCCTTCAACGACTTACATCTTTGGGAATGCAAGGATTGACAGTGAAGTTTCAGAAGTTGATGGAGAAGGAAGATAACAGACCAAAAATCCCCTGTTGGGTAACCCCATATCTGCTCGTCAAAATGAAGGATGATGATTTTCAAGTAAACGTCAGCTACCAGGAGCCGAACAAGCTAACCCACCAGAGTCGGTGACTCTTGCTAAAAATTAGCGAACCTCTTACACAACTGACAATGATGATCCAATTACTACTACACGACTGATCGACGATCGAACATCGCCAGCAGAGAAATTCAGGGAATATACCAGGATGAAATTGTGGGACAATGATTGTGCTTAGACATAAACAAAATGTTGCTTCCTACACAATGTATAAACCAGATCCACACGAGGTGCGGAATCTAGAAAAAACTAGATGCCTTACATCTAGGAACCATATCTGTCAACTCAATCAAACACCATTAACTTGACCAACTTGTCATTGCAGCTAACGAACCCGAAAGTACTTAAATTTTCTTCCGTTGAAGCCTTCACTTTCACTCCTAACAAGTAGAAATTTGTATTTCTACTCCCCTCAAGTAGTTGCATCACGTAGTTTTCCTTCGCTGAGAGCGAACGCACGTTTGCTTCGTATATTTGGTCACTTCTTCGTTTTGGTAAGAACGCATCACTTCATCACTTGAAAACCTATATATAACCCATGCACCATTTGCTACGCATGTGGTTTCATTTCAAATAAGCGCTTCATGAATGTTCAGATATTACGTTGTCAAATCAAATTACTAGTTGTGATTCGAATGACCTACATTTTGTCATTATTGACTCTTTTGTTATCAAGTCAACACACTTATTGAAACTACCTTCTTTCAAGTTACATGTTTGCTATCATGTCAAGATTTCCTTGTTGATATGTACGTTTATTGTTTGGTTACGTCGAAACTAGGTTCAACTGCTTGAACTTATCCAGTTCACATGCTTAATTTGAGACGCCATATGATGCATTGAGAGCATCATATTCTAATACTTTGGCACAGATTCTTTTGTTTCGGGTCGTAGTAGACTTATTTGGTCTAAGACTCCACTAAATCGTTGATAGATTTCGATACTTTACAATGATGCTTTCACAAAACAGAAGCTCGCGCTTATTTGACTACTCACTTCGTACACGGATTTAATTGATTATTTGACAACTTGCCCTAAATCCGTTCCTTTATCACAATTAAATCACTCTCAACACACTTGCGTGCTGAGTCAAAGGTACATAAATTCATTTCATATTATGGTGTACCCCCTAACGATTCTTTCGTTACCAATCAAATGCCTTGCAGTACTTAGTTTCATCTTCCGGCTTGTTTCGGTACACCCGCATCTGGTCTCAAACTCGGTGAGTTTGTTCAGTCACCGCTGTTATGGAATCATGTCGTTGCAATACCTTGTGGTGTCATTACAACCTCGTAGCTTGTGCTAATCATGGTCAACCGTTCCACGCCAAAAATGCATAAACTTTTGTTGACTTGTCATCTAAACATTCCTGATCCAACTACAAATCAAAGCAAGAATACACCAGGTTCGTTTGTGTTCATTCGGTGTATTCTCGCAGTTCAAAATGTTCAACGCACTGAACCTTTCCACTCGTCTACTTGGGAGTTGACAGATCACTTTACCATTTCATTTGAGTTGATAATTTTTTGAATTTATATAGCGGGCGCTCTGTTTCGTGAAAACTCGCTTGGATACTGCAATCGGTCGTTTGAGGATCTTATTAGTTGAAACTCCTCTCTTGCGGACCCCCTGCTAGCTGGAATATATTAGGCTATACGTAAAGTACGTTTTGTACTTCTAACATCAACTGCTATGAGCACCCACCTTCTTAACCCTAGGGTACGGATTGTTAAGTATTCTTGGACCCCCCAAGTGTGAGTAAGGGTTGATTCGCTTTGATGACTATCTACCTCGATATTAATTATGTATCCATGTGTGACATGACCATAAGGAGATAAGGTAGTACAAATTTTGGGGACAAAATTTATTTAACGGGGGGAGAATGTGACAACCCTCACTAAACCAGGTATCCGTACGACTTAATTAATAATTAATTACTGCTTAATTACTGTGCTTACTTGAAATTGTGGATAAACTGCTACTTGAATGCTGATACATGTACTTACTTGCATCATACTTTACTTGCTGACACTCCATGTTTTGCTTACAGCACCTTTGTGACAACCTTGATGCACCAAACGCACAGTAGCACAATGAACGGATAACCTATTAAACGTGCTGTCATAACTAGCACCAGGCAGGCACTGCCTCTAAGGCCTGTAAGAGCCAGAGATAGTTTACTACACTAATAGAAAGTGTAGGGATATAAGGGTTGTAGAACTGCGTCACTAGGAATGAGATTACAATGACCGCATGTGCCTAAAACATACTTTAAGTACAAAATTCAGCACTTTAATTAAAATTCAGCATTAAGCTACCTAATAAAGTGCCAAAACATGGGAAAAAAATTACTAGACACTTTCCAAAGTGTCGGGAATGAGTTGTGTCACTGAAAATAATAATAACGACACTTTAAAGCTTTGTTAAGCACTTTAACGGATCACTATCCAACCAAACAACCGGACTTTATCCGGAACATAAAAATATTGCCATCAACACTGTTTTTCTTTTCTGAGCCAGTTAGGGTCCCCGAATACCCTAACACCCGCTACAATGCATAACATACTAGTAAATGGTTTAATCTCCTAAATATCTAACTAATACTTACCTTTTAGTTGAAATCTAACCATGAGACCCCCCCCCCCCACAACGAAATCGGTCACCATATGGTGACACCCATTGTCCTTGCAAGATTAAAATAATCTTGGTTGTCTAATATCAAGTGGACATAAAACCCTTTGGTTAAAATGGAAAGATTTATCTATAAGTAACAAGCATAGTCCATCATATTCACTAAACCACTTAACAAATTCACACTACTCTCTCCCTCTCTTGACACTTTCGGCCGAGAACCACCCACCCCCATCCATCATTTTTCGATTTCATTCAAGACATTCCAAGGGTATATAAGTGTTGAGGATCATATACGAGGAAGCTTGGTGCATTCGGAACGCGAAGGACCTCTTCTCATTTCTTTTATCCACTCATTCTTCGACTAGAATCTTCCCTAGCCTCGAGCTAGTAGTAAGTTGCTTGAAACACACTCTCGATCTATTCTAAAGTGGTTAAAAGGAAATATAACGGTTAAAACTCAAGAACATGCAAGATGATATGTTAAAAGTCTACTAAAATGTTAAAAATGTTGGTTAATAGCACAAGGGTTGTGTAAATCTTGTAAGATTTGTTTTGTGTGATTATTTAGTGCCGATCTATGATGTGGTAGCTCGGATCATCATCTAACCCGGATTAGTCATGATCAAGAATCATGGCATAGAGTTTGTTTAAGTGTACAAAGGGTTAAATGATGAAACTCTACCACACACTAAACATGAACTTGTGTAAAATCAATATTACTTATGAAATAGTGTTTAAAACTAGTAGATCTATGGATCTACAAGCGGTATTTTCAAAGGACCAAGTGTCAAGGAAATCTTATTTTCTAAAACCGGATCTTACACGAACAAGAATGATTTTTATAAACACACAAGTGTGTAAACACTTGTGTAACACTAAATTTCGACCAAGAACTAGTTTTGTCAAATTTTACAAGAAGTTGTAAAGATGGAATTTCATTAAAAACGAGACTTTTACGAAACCGGATTGATTTATATAAAAGATCCACTAAAAGTAATGAGATTTACTTCATATTTTAGATAAACCACAAGTTCATGCATTTTTGCGATTTACATCTATTTTGACTAGTTTGATGGTTTGAATATTGTTTATGGTTGATCGAGAAAATTGTTGATTTGAATTTTAAAAGAAAATGATACGCTTGAAAGCGTGGCCACCTCCAGTTAAAGGGGAAACTCAGGCGAAATTTTTCTAAAAACCTAACACTTGGGAATATTTTCACTACAAGTGTTGTAAATCTATTTTTGACTTGTTTTCAAAACGTAAGTTTCGCCACGACTTTATTTACGAAACATCGGAGGTTGGATTTTCACAAAATAAAACTTGATAAATATATATTTTTCATAACAACACTTGTGAGATTTTTATGATTATTTTGTGAACTATACAAATATTATTTTTAGGGTAAAAATAATATTACCGAATGTTAACGATTCCAAAATAATACGAACGCCTTCACAATAAATAATAAGTTACAACGGCATAATTATTACCACCCGATCTTTATCCGTAACTTACGCAATTTAGAAAATACCAATGAACGCGTATTTGTCAAGAATATTATTTTGGAAAATTGTATGAAATAAAATATAATATTTTTGGGAAAAATGATTATATTTTGAAGTAAGAAATAAAAATATATTGAGACTTAATAATGTATTTCGAATGTTACGAACATGCATGTAATAAATCCCCCATCCTTGGGAAGGAGAATAATTACCAAGTACTTACAAAAATATAAACACGAAATAGTTGTCTAACTATTTCCCAAAAACTTAAACCTTAAGCTAAGGCACGGCCGTCCGTCTAATAGACTTAGTACGTGTAGGTCGTCGCACAGCTGCTTGATCAGGAGATATACTTGGTAGAGACGCACCACTGTGAGTTCATGTCCCCCTTTTCTCTTAACTGTTTTCAGTTTTCTAAACTGCGGGGGTGAAATACATGTTACTATGATTACGAATGTTTCTTACATGGTATGGTTAGCGTAAGGAGGGTTATTATTTAGATCATGTGAGTGGGTAGGCGGAAACTTGAGGCCATTAATCCTCAGGGTAGGACCGAGGGGCAGGAGCGGTAGATCTATCTGGGTGTAGCGAGCCCAGCCCCAGGCCCAGCATAACGGACCTCGGGGTGACTTTGTACCCAACGCATAAATCTGCTAGGTTTGAGTCTTCCTACTTGCACTTCACAAATATCAATGGCCTTGCAAACCTTTGGTGATCTCTTTTTCCTTATTTGCTACATACTAGGATTTTTATACATACAAATGTTTATTTACTCACTTACACATGAACTCGCTCAACATTATTGTTGATTTTTCAACTTACATGTATTTCAGGGAATTAAAGGATCTGGCGCGGTATGACACGTTTTCCCGCTGCATTAGTTTCGAGGTCATCCGAGTTTAAGGGATGTGACTTTTTCCTGGACAAGTCACAGTTCTTAAACTGTGTTTATTTCTTGTTGGTGTGGTGTCTTTTGAACACTGTTTATGTTTGTTAGGATGTGATATCCGCTAAGACAATGTTGTGGTTCCTTACTCTTCAAACTTATTTTAATGGATGATCTTGCATGGTTTTTATTTCATATAGCTTGTTATGATTAAGCTATGGTATTAAGAAGTCACACCAAAATAACCACGCTTCCGCAAAGCCAGGGTGTGACACGAGACACGAGACCCTCCGAGACAGTTTAGCCCAGCTGACATAGAAGCTCAACTTGGTCGTTTAATTAATCGTCTACCAGGCAAGCGTCCAGATTTTGGAGGTGGGAGGATAACCCGGTAAGATTTCGAGTTGAACTGGTCCAAAAGAAGCATATTTTTTGACCTTGAGTATTGGTCTTCTCTGCAGCTGAAACATAACTTAGATGTAATGCATATAGAGAAAAATGTGTGCGACAGCTTGCTCGGTACTCTTCTAATGAATGATAAGAGCAAAGACACGCCAAATGCGCGGTCCAACTTGGAAAAACTAAACATTCGGCCGTCACAATGGCTGAAACAATCCGGTGGCAAGTTCTTAAGTCCCCACCCAAAGTACTCATTCAAGTCCGATGATCGAAAACTTTTTTGTCAGTTTATAAAAAATGTTAAATTACCAGATGGGTTTGGATCTAATATCAGTAAGAGGGTGACAGATAACAATGCTAACATTACCGGGTTGAAATCTCATGACTGTCATATCCTCATGCAACGTTTGATACCGATTGGGGTTAGAGGGCTTTTGACTAAAGATACATCTACACCAATAGTAGACCTTTGTATGTTCTTTAAGCAACTTTGCTCTAGAACACTATCGGTGGATGCTATGAAGAAAGCAAAGGATGACATTGTTACCATCTTATGCAAGTTAGAGATGATCTATCCACCTGCGTTTTTTGACATTATGGTTCATTTACTTGTGCATTTACCTGATGAAGTGATTGCGGGAGGTCCAGTAGCTTTTAGATGGATGCATCCATTTGAAAGGTACATGAAAAAACTAAAGAACTATGTCAAAAACCCGGCAAGGCCTGAAGGTTGTATAGCTGAAGGTTATGTGTTTGAAGAAGCTCTAACATTTTGTTCAATGTACCTTAAAGATGTTCAGACTAAGTTCAATCGCCCAGATAGAAACGATTATGTCGTTGAAAAAAGAAAGTTATGGGTGTTTGAGTCCAAATGTCGTCCTGTTGGCGCAAGAAAGGACAAATATCTATCATTCATCGAAAAAAGAAAGATGGAATGGTTTGTCCTCGAAAACTGCGCAGAAGTTAGGGAGTACATGAAGTGAGTGCTTCTATCTTTAACATTTCATAATCTGTTAATTGGTATTTTTCATTCCTTTCTTATATTTGTCATCAATGTAGTGAATTCAAACATACACATCCCCAAGATGATCTTAAAACCAAATTTCCGGGATGGTTTCTCCATAAGGTATAATACATATATAACACTCATTACTCTATACTTGCTAGGTAATACATATATAACAAACATTATTACTCTATATTTGTTAGGTCCATTCGATGAAAACACAAAATTCTCCAGAATTCCACCCGAAGTTGTATGCTCTTTCAATTTGTGCGAAAATGACTGCTTACACTTACACTGCTTGCATAGTCAACGGTGTTAGGTTTAAGACACTTGAACGTGATGCAAAATGCGCAACGCAAAACTCTGGGGTGGAAGTGGTTGGAGAGAACGGTGTGAAATTTTATGGCCAATTAGAAGAAATTATTGATTTGCGTTATACAAATGATTATTCCACTGTCCTATTTCGGTGCAAGTGGTTTGATACTCAAAGGGGTGTAAACAATGACAATAATATCACCAGTATAAGCACTGAACATGAATGGGACAAAGACGATCAACTCATATTTGCTTCGCAAGCCAAACAAGTGTTCTTCATCCAAGAAACGTCTCGAAACCAAAAAAATAAACATAGGTGGGTAGTCGAAAATGTTAATCATCGAAGAATTTGGGATCGGCCATTAAGTGATGACCGCGTCAATAAGGTTCAAAATGTTGACAAACGCTTAGAAGATAGTGACATTGTCGATAACAACTCTTCATCTGACTGTCCACTTGTCATTGACTTGACCCAATACTTTCAAATTGGATCTTCTCATGTTACTGCGGGTGAGCCTTCAATTGAAGTTGATCCCCCAACGGCCACCGTCGATGAAGTGTTTGAAGTCGAGACTGATTGTGATGAGGTCGAGGCTGATTATGATGAGGATGATCCCGATTATGTGGAATCTGACTAAAAGAAAAGTTTTTGTAATTTATATTGATTTGTAATTGATAAACACTTGTTTGAAATATTTATTTGAATTTGAGTTACACTTGTTGTACTTTCCCTTAATTTCTATTAGATACACATGCTGTAACATTTGTAACTTTATAGGGATTATGTTTTCTGTATGTTGATATTCGCTTATCTGATGGAGGATGTGGCCCCCTGGGGACATGGGGGTGACGGCGCTGGTGATCCACCGCTTCCTCCTGGTGGATTTCGTGGCACACACGAGACAGACGGTAAGTCTTTTACTAAATTATTTTGTAGTCCTTATATTTTATATATTATAAATGTTGTTACTAATTATTTTTGTTTTAATTGCAGCGGTTCCCCCGAAGAGGGTTAGGGGGAAAGCAAAAAATGAGAAACTAAGGCGTCTGGTAAAAGTGTGGGGGGGGGGGGGCTGTATCGCTTACGTTTGACAGGCAGGTCACGTATACCCCTGTTGGTAAAACAAGAGATCTGTTTTCACGGGAGGCCGGCCTGTATATGTGGCGGTCCATCCCGTTCGATAAAATTGGATGGGATTACGTTGAACAACATTACAAGGATGCCCTCATGAACCACTTACGGGTAAATAAGTTATATGCATAAAATTTTATCAAATATTTAAGCACATGCAAATCTAATTTATATATGATATTTTAACTTTTTTATTTAATTTGTAGGAAAATTTCAATTTTGATGAAGTGGAACGTGATTTAGAGGCCAAAAACTTGACGGGTGGCATTAGGGCTGTGCTTATGAAGCGGTACTCTAACCGCAAGCACGAAGCTAAAAAATTATTTAAGAGCAAGGGAGGTTACAATGATCTTGAGAGTGCAAGGGCATTCCATCCCGCGGATATGCCCTATGATAACTGGTTGAGAACCATCGAAGGTTTCCGGGACGCAAAATATATTAAAAGAAGCAAGGCCAACACACTAGTACACGAGAAACAACAATTCCCATACCGTGGGGGGACATCGTCGTACGGTAGCACCGCCTATAAAAATGTAATGTTTTATGTATGTGTGCGTGTGTGTAAGCTTTTGTTTATTTAATGTCTAATCTAAGTTTAATGTTAAACAGGATATGGATTGGGTACCTACGTATGCTAAAACCCACACGGACAATCAAGGGAATTGGGTTGATCCGGTTGCTGAACAAAATTACGTAAGTATTTCTTTTAAGTATTATTTTCTATAACAAATATATATATATATACACATATATATTTAATCATCTTCGTAAAATACAGCGGAACATACAACAGGCCACAAGTGAATGGAGCGGTGAGGGTCCGCCAATTGCCCCGTATCAGGAAGCGTTGGGTGAGCGACGAGGATGGTACCGCGGGATGGGGCCTAAACCTTCTTCCAACACGTCCTCGCACTCGTCATCTAACATGTCATCTTCGCAAGCTCGGACGCAAGAACCCTTTTCCGAGGTAAACTACGCAATTTATAAAATGACAAACGAACGCATATTTCCTTGTTAAATATATGCTAATATACGTTTTGATATCTATTATTGTAGGATTTTGTTAACAGCTTGTTCCAAACCCCGTCCTTTTTGAACCAACTTAACAACTATCTTGCTTCACAAGGAAAAGGAAAAGGAAAGTCAAAAGACTACGATTCTGATGACTTATTCGATAATGAATCCAGTGAAGAGTGACTTGTTGTTTTTAATGTATGATTTAATTAAACGTTGTAGGATTATAATGTACGACTTAAACGTAGTTTTTAACTATATTACCTTTAGTATATGTTGATTATGTTCATGGCGTATGCTTGCGTTGTTTGAAAATAGACAGGTTTTGTTTTTTCGGCCGTAAAACTGGCTGGGCAGCTGTATATACAGCTGCTGTATTAAAAAAAAAACAGACTTTTAGCGGCGACTGCCCTTCAACCTTTACCGGCCAAGCTTAATACCGGCGACAGGAGTCTTTAGCGGCGACAACCGGTCAATAGCGTCCGAGCAATACCGGCGAAGCTTTACCGGCGACATGTCGCCGCTAAAAGTCAATAGCGGCGACAAAAGTGGTCAATACCGGCGACAGCTGTCGCCGCTAAAGGTGCCCTGTTCTTGTAGTGTCTGTTGTCCTTCAAAACAAATTTCTACTTCCCAAATATATGATAAATGGCATAAAATCCTTCTTATCTTCTTATTTATATGGCTTTTTGTATTTGATCCTAATCCCTTGTATTAAATAAAAGTAACATTTAAATTATTTTTCCTCTAAAATGTTGTTCTTACGTCAAATGTCAAAATGATACATTACGCTTTCATTTTCTTTGAATAGTTAAAGAAACAAATTAGAGGATAAACAAATCTGAATGTCAACTGTTGCTTTTGTTTTAGTTATTTTATTATTGATAAAGAATGTTTCAAACGAACATTTTATTCATAGTTTCATACATCTCATTTTAAGTGTAAGTTGATTATCAAATATGTAATTATTGACTTTAATAATTTACCATGCTATATTGGGCAGTCTTTATTGAAACTGAGTTTTTGATAAACCTTGTATTATAATTTCCGGTAAAATTAGTTAGTATTAGAACTACAACAATTATACATGGTAAAATTTCACCCATAAAATTATTGATAGGGTATACGAAGGGTGGAATATAAGCATACCATACCTCATATTCCAAAAGATACAGAAATTGTTTTCAAACAGGTTTTTGACGGCGCGCACAACATAAGTTTCAAACATGATTACGACTCGTTTAACTACTTTCTACCTCATGTTTATAAAACAGTTTTATGTTTTATATACAAAGATGAATAAATGATAGATCCTAACATTGTAATTTTAATTATTTTAAAAATTAAAAAAGTCAAAGGGTGTATTTTTCAGTCAAACAGGTCTAATCGTGTCTTAACAGATACCCAATTGTCAGCCCTTGGCAGGGCCCCAAATATGAAATGTATATCTGAAACATGAAGTGCCTCTCATGGAAATAAAAAAACAGAAGACAAAAGGTGCTAAAAATGTGATATTGGTAAGCTATCAATAACACAAAAATGGTTAAAAAAAAGTAGTAACAGATAAAAATAATCATAGAGATACAACGACAAGAAAAATCGACCATCTAAAGGTCATTAAAAGAATATAAAATGCTAAGCCCCTAAGACAAAACTAAGCTTGTACACTCTATAAAGTCTTTTAACATTAATCTTATGTCCCTACAAAGTCCAATCCCCCCATGTCCATAAAAAGTTACATGTCTAGCTAATCATGGTTAATCCACTTGTCTCAAGCTGGTTTGGTTTGCCTCTACTCCTCTCCTTCTCCATAGTGATGGGTCTACCTCTACGCTGTAGTATTGGAACTACAAAGTAGCTCCATATTGATGTGGTTCCCATACTCACCATGTGTTCGACGAGTTCAATAATGGATGATTGATCGTTCTCCTTGACTTTGGCCTGGAATATCATTGAAGGCGATGACTTTAACAAGCTTCGAGTGACAAAATTCGAAGTGATCTTATAAACATATATCTCTTCTATTATCAGTTGCTTTTGTAATGAACGACGTAAAACATAAACGGACATATGTATATGTTTAGTTTGATGACAAGATCTTCATTGAGGTAAACGTTTTTGAATCCAGTATTGTCATTTGTATTAGTTATACCTATTTCCTATCTCACATTTAAACAACAAATTGCTTAATTTATCAATGTTAGATGAGGCATTTTCTTGCTAAATTTCATATCATTTTTCCTTAGTGCTCCCTTTCATTATGAATGTTGATAGGTCAGGGTCTTTATGTTCAAATCAGTGATATCACCTATGAGATTGAGAGAGAGTGATAATAATTTAATGTACACCTTAGGCAAAAATTATAATATTTGACTGGTTCCATATAAACAACTTTCTAATAACATCACATGTTGTATAACATATTAATACTTTTAGATTTGATATATAATAAGTCTGATCAATATAATTATAATAAGTGTTGCGTTAGATATATTTTTATCAAATTAATTGAATACAAATCTATTTACACATAGTGGTACCCATCATTGGAATGTAAAAAGTAAATGGGATAAAATTGGAAAAGCATAATAATTTCGAATAAAGGGAGGTGTCCATGCCCTTAGTCCAAGCTTCACACCCAATAAAGCATGTATGAGGACATAAGTCTTTTGTTCTTCTTTTCTGTACTTAAGTAGTTATCAAATGAATGGATGTTACATCATTTTTTTTTTTGAAGCCCTTGCTTTTTTAAATGTACATTATATAGATAGAAAAAAATAAATAAATATATTAAGTGGATTTAAGGAGTGTGTTTGATTTCTAAGAATTTATGGGACTAAAATTTGAATTCATTGCTAATCCGTTTGGTTAATAAACAAATGAAATATGAATTGGAATTAATTTACTCAAATTAATATTAAAAAATTCAACTTCAATGTCAAATACATACATAATACATAAGTAACCGTTTGTACCACGTATTCTATATGAGTTCAATATTCATTATTTCCACTTATCTTATTTTGCCCGTTAGTATTCTTTTTTTTTTTTAATTTAACTAAGTTAATTAACAAACAATAGACTTACTTATATTGTTATACATAATTTTAATAATATCTTATTTCAAAATATCATTTAATAATTCCAAAAATCCGCATTACTAATTGTTTAATATTTTATTCAGTCATCAAATTTAATACACAAGCTTCTAACCTAGTTTTGAATAAATTCGATCAAGGGAGCTGTGACAGCCTCACAATCATCGCCTTTGCCGCCTGCGTTGCAACCAAATTCGACAAATCCAATTCACTCAAGTCCCTTTTTTTAAATATTATGATTTCTTAAAAAAAAATCATGAGCCAAACTATTTGTAAAACTTAAACATTATCCACTGTAAGTAGAGGTGTACAAAAAAACTGATTACGGAATCGAAACCGGAAAAAAAACCGAAATCGGTTAATAAAAAAACCGGTTTTTTTGTAACCGGTTAGACCGGTTATACATCGGTTGGAGTTTTTTTTAGTCGGTCCGGTTATAAAACCGGTTTTTTTATAAACCGGTTAATAATCGAATAATGATAAAAACCGGTTAAAAAACCCGGTTAACTGGTAACGGTAAAAAAAAACCGGTTAAAACCGGTTTTTTGTGCCCAGCTATATAAACGGTAATATGACCGTTTTTTTTTTTTTGCATAAAACTCATCTCCAACTAGTATAAAAGGGTTGTGGGTGTTTAGATTTCATTCACAACACTTTAGAACCTTCAAAAACTCTAAAAAAGTCCCTCATTCTTGTTCGATAACTCTCAAAACGCTATGGCATCGTCTAGTGCCCATGATTCGGTCAATGTTGGCGAGTCTACAACCGAAACGGTGATTCGTGTTGTTCCAACGAAACGCAACCCCGATGTTTGGTCACATTTTGATTTGTGCGAGATGGCAAACGGTAAAAAAAAAAGCGCGTTGTCATCATTGTCAAGGTTTTTACGCCGAAACCGCAAACTCCACGTTGAAGCAACACATCGAAAAACCGTTTTGCAAGGCGTTGAAACAACAACAAGTTGGTGGTCAAGCTTCCATGGCAAGTGATGGCGCTAATATTTTCAACTACAATTTCAATATGGTTAGGGATGAAATGGCGAAGTTTGTAATCCAAGAAAGTTTGCCGTTCAACCACTTCGACAACCAACGCTATACAAAGATGGTTCAACGAACTCTCCAACCACGATACACCCATGTAAGTCGTGCTACTCTTAGGAGGGATTGTTTAAAATTGTGGAAAAAAGCTAAACTAGAATTAATTTCTTATTTTGAAAAATTAGAAACCGGTGTTAACTTGACTAGCGACGTTTGGTCCGCACCGCACGGTTCACCCGATTCGTATATTTGTGTCACCGCCCATTGGATTGAACCGGCGACGTGGCAAATGATGAAACGCACGATTTTGTTTAAATTGTTCGATTACCCTCACACCGGTGAAGCTATATATAAAGTAATCGACAAATGTATTACAACATACAAATTGGAAAATAAAGTTTTTTCAATATCTTTTGATAACGCCTCAAACAACACGAGCGCGGTAATGCGTTTAAAATTAAAATACAATCCGATTTGTGAGGGTACTTTTTTCCATAGCCGATGCGTTGCACACATCATAAATTTGGTCGTTCAAGACGGTTTAAGGGTTATTGAAACACAAAAAGAAGCTTTCAAAAGAATGTTACGAAGTATATTTAGTAACACGCAAAGACATTCAAAATATATTAAAACTTGTAAGGAAGCGGGTCGAATATGCTTAGGACCCAATTGGGACATTGCTCATAGGTGGAACTCGACTTGCATTATGTTTGAAAAAGCTATTTTGCAAAAGGAAAGTTTACAAGAATTTCATAACCTTTTGGCTAGTCGTGGAAAGTGTTCGCCTTACCACCCATCGGGTTGGGAAGCTATTGAAACTGTTACACAAGTGCTTCAAGTTTTCAAAACATCAACAAAGACTTCATCGGGGGTTTATTATCCAACAAGTTCATTGGTACTTCACAATTTGTTTAAAATGTGTTTGAAAGTAAACGAGTTGTCGGTTAGAGGTAGACCATATTGTGACATGGCGGATACAATGAAGGAAAAATTAAGAAAATATTTTAAAGATATACCGGCGGTTTTCACTTGTGCCGCCGCTCTAAAACCTTGTTTTAATATTTTTGGAACCGGGTCTTTGATTGAAAAAATTGCACACCAATTGAATTTAAACACCACTCAAGAACCAAACTTTGGTGAAGTCGCAAAATCTCGTTTCAACGATCAACTTTCAAAATTGTTTGATGTTTATGTAACAAAATATGGTTCAATCTCGTCACACATTCACGCGTCAATGAGAAACGCCGCTTTCGGTGAAGGTTCAAGTCAAATGGAAGATACCGATTTGTATGTTTATAACCAATTGTATGATGAGTCGAGTCAAATGCATCGTGGTAACACTAGTAGTAGTGAACTCGGTCGGTATGGTGGGTCGAACTTTCTACAAATGATGAGTTCACAAGAGTTTAAAAATTTTGATTTGTTGGCTTGGTGGAAAAGTAACGAAAATCAATTTCCGATCTTAGCCACAATGGCCCGAGATTTACTAACGGTCCAAGCTTCCACGGTAGCTTCGGAAAGTGCTTTTTCTATTAGTGGTAGGGTGAATTCCGATCTTAGCCACAATGGCCCGAGATTTACTAACGGTCCAAGCTTCCACGGTAGCTTCGGAAAGTGCTTTTTCTATTAGTGGTAGGGTGATTTCGATAAGGAGGACTCGACTAACATCTAAGGCGGTTGAGATGTCGATTTGCTTAAAAGATTACTTGGATGCGGCGGAGATAGTTCAAGACAAACGTTCACTCGAGGAAGAATTAGATTACGAAGAAGAAGTTTACGAGGACGAGGTCGAAGCCGAATTGACAACCCCAATGACCGACGAAGAAGCCGAATTAGATGAATTCCTACGCAATAGTTCGGGTTCGGCCGAAGAAGATTAAACGAGGCTTCTCAAGATATATTTTAGTATTATAGTTCCACTAAAAAAATTATATATATTAGTGGACGTTCTTGCGGATTAATAGTTTAAGTTTAAGCATTTTGTTTGTCATGTTTATCGTTTGTATTTCATTGTTATGTACCGTTTGTTTCGAGACCTAATGCATGTTTTAACTTATTATACTTTCATTATTGTTAAGTTTTTAACTTAAAACATGAATTTAAAAAAAAAAATTAAAAAAAAGCTGTTAAAACAGCAAACACAGCAGCCAAACACAAAAAACAGCAAAAAAAACTGCTTCTGTGAATTTTTCTGCATGACCGGTTTTTTTACCGGTTTTTTTATTCGGTTTTAACAACCGGTTTTTTTAGCAACCGGTTAGGACCGGTTAGAGATTTCCTTAACTGAAACCGGTTAAAAACCGTAACCGGTTAACAAAAAACCGGTTTTTTTTTTTGGCCAGAAAAACCGGTCCGGTTAATAACCGGTTTCGGTTACTCAAAAAAACCGGTTTGTACACCTCTAACTGTAAGTGATATTTCAATTTGCGAAAGTTATAATGATTTATTAACTTTTGAAGTTTCCATTTTCATCTTTCCTAGCAGTTCTGATTTCCCATTGAATATTCGTAATTGTCGTTTGAATTTTGAGACATAGAACAACTAGGGTTATGTGAAAATTGATGTGAATATGATTGGGACACGGAACCAATTTTAAAATACTGGATAAAGTAGTTTGAGTGTTGTTAATGTTTGAAAATTAAACTGAATATGATGGGGTGACGATGGTTCAGGGTGACCCAAAAAACTTGTAAAAAACCGGTTGGATATGGGTTTATTTAAAAGAGTAATTTTGTAAATAAACTTTCTACATTCTATTTATGTATTGACCATAGCGATCGAGGTCAATCTGTTTTTTGTGAGAATTAAATTTAGGGTTATTGGATTTTATCACTCCCAACTATCGGCCTTTGGCCGTTGCCACCCGCAACTAACACTTTGACACCCGGCACCCCCAACTTGACTTTTTGTTTGCGCTAGCACCACCCAGTTAAATATCCACTAACTGTGTTTGTTTTTTGTCCGACGTGGCATAGGTTTGATGATTTGGAGCTGATTACGTGGCGATGATGTGTCACTATATCCCATGTGGCATGATGATGTGGAAATGAATTTCTTATAAATTTTGGGGTTATTACAAGGTGTATAAAAACAAGATGAATAAACAAAACACAATCTACACAAATAATATGGATTTGTGATTTTTATAAGGGATCCTATTTCACTTATGTTCTCAGTTCTCACAAGCAAACAAAATCTGCATAATTAAGATGCAGAACTGAAGAACTGAACTATTAAAGCTCACAATAAAACGCAATCTACACAAAATGCAGATCTGAACGAATTGTTAACGGATGGTTGCTCGATCCTATACTTACAGCATTTAATCTGAACGAATTGTGAACGGATTGTTGCTTCGAAGAGAGTATTAACCTGCTCACGGCGGCGTCTACGTCGGCAAACTCCCATGAATCTGGCGGAGCTCCGTCTACCGAGTCCGCCATTCACCGCGGAAGCAGTGGTTGCGGTGGTGGCGGTTATTGAGGAATTTGATGCAGAAATTGATTGTGATTTGAGAGATTGATTGGAGAAGTCGTTGTGTGTATCGTCTACATCTGGTATTTTCCGGATTGATTTGAGAGATTGATGTCGCACTCTCGATCAGCCGACTATGGCCCTGCTCCTCTGTATTTTCCGGCTGCACGCAATTCATCAGGCACCACTGCAAGTCTATGCCACCGACAAAGGTAATTCTTGTCCTTTTCCACAGTTTTGGCAACTGAAGCATGAATTTTGTTTTTGGGGGTCGGGGCAAACTCCGGTGATCTAGGAATACAATTGGGGAAGATGAAATTAGGGTTTTTATTGGACTTGTCTGTGTTATAAAGTTTGCTATAAAGAAGGAGATGAGTTTTACATACACGTCATCGTGTTGGGATGGAACCCTATCAGAGGAACAGATAATGAAAGCCAAAACTGGTTCAGCGCAGTGGTTCCAGAATAAGCAGATGATATGATCAAGTCTCTCCCCTTGAAAGTGAACTTCAACATCTGCTGACCTCCTATCTACTGATCTTGCAAAGTGCTGCCTTATATCTACTGCCCAAAGTTAAAAGACTGATGGAAGACCAAAGCTCTGCTGATTCAATCTACTGCCTTGAGTCAAGTACTGCTGATCCGGACAAGTACTGCTGGGTTCACAGCAGTGGAAGGTTGCAGCAGTAGTATAGTTGTCTTTATGCAATGCAATGAAATATCAGTAGTTTGTACAGCAGTGTCTGTATAGATAAGAGGTTAGAGTTTGTTAGGAGGTTAGATGTCACTTTCATGGTGACGTCAGCTAAGATGCTCAGTGGTTTGCAAGTGCCTATAAATAGCTCAGTACTTGGTACTGTTCTATTAGCTCTTTGGCATCATCGTCTTCTTTGCACGAACAAACAACTGAGCTCTGGCTGAGGGGGAGTTTGCATTCATTCATCAATCATTGTAATCGTTATTGAAATAAATTCAATCTTCCGATTCATTGAGTAAAGATGTTTGATCAAAGTACTACTCTCGTTTGATTGTATGCAAAGTTTGTTTTCATTATAATTCCGCTGCACACTCAACCATTTTCATTTTAATTACAAACACAAAATACAATCAGAAACAAACTCAGATCCAACAATTGGTATCAGAGCCTGGACAGTCAAATTTGATTTAACAATCATTTTGACGTAAATAGTTCGGCTCATAACAGTTGATACTGATCGTTTGTTCATTTGTTGAAAAACAGAGCAAGGATTAATCACCATTAAAGTTGATTTCTCAGTGTCTGTAAAACAACAAGAATGATGTCACAATCTCAGGACGATAAAAACAACATCGGCTCTCTTTCTAAACCACTTATGCTAAAAAGAAATGAGTACAACATCTGGCAGAGAAGGATGGGTCACATCCTTGCTCAACAAAGCACAGGTTGTTGGAGGTCTGTCGTCTTTGGTCCCCACGTTCCCACAGTGCCAAGCGCTGAAGATGCTAAAAAGTTCGTTCCAAAACCAGTTGAAAATTATACCGAAACCGACTACCAAAAGTTCGAACTAGATGCTAAAGTGTTTAGCATCATAGCATCAGTGCTGCCCAATGAGATATATGCTGGACTGTTACACTGTAACAGTGCCAAAGAGTTATGGGACGCACTTAAGGAACAGTTTGGGGGGACCGAAGAAGTCATAGAAAACAATAGGGAAATCCTGAACCAACAGTACGAAACATTTTGTCATGTTAGAGGTGAATCACTGACGCAACAATTTGAGCGTTTCAGTTATCTCATCAGTGAACTGAGGCTTGTTAACACCACTTTTACAAACTCAACTCAAAATAGCAGGTTCCTCAGATCACTGCGGGAAAAATGGGATACCATAGCTTTTGTCACCCGAAACTCACCTGAGTTCAAGGATCTGACCTTGACCCAACTCCATGGTCGACTCCTGACCTGCGAAAGGGAGTTGAACCAGAAAATGAAGTTACAAGAGTCAGGAAAAGCCGTTGATGATTATACATTCGGTAACACTACTCTTCTGGGTCAAGAAGAATCTTGGAGCAGTGGTAAGGATCAGGGTTATGATCACTTCATTGACATAACTGCTGGGGCAAATTTTAACAACCCTGATCCTCACTCTGCAAGTTATGCATTCACTGCAAATGAAAACCAGATGTCAGACAATCTAAGCTTTGAACTCAATGATTTACAACATTTTGATCCCACTGACTTAGAAGAGATGGATATTCTGCACCAGTTGGCTTTGCTTAGTGTTAGAACTAGCAAATTCTATAAAAGAACAGGGAGAAAATTCACAGGACTTCATGGGAATTTGAGGGTTGGGTTGGATAAATCGAAAATCAAGTGTTACAAGTGCAATAGGTTAGGGCACTTTGCTAGGGAATGCAGAAGTCAAAACACTGGACCGAGAGTCACTCATCCTAGCTCTAACCCTAGACCACAAAGTCAAAGCACTGTGCACTATACCCAATATACCCCTGCAGCTCAAGTGAACACTGCTCACTATGCTGCTGCCCCTGTGCCAGTGCATTATGTCCAAAATACTGTTCCACAAATTCAGTATGTTCAAACCCCTGCTCCACAGGTACAAGTGCAACCAGTTGCACCTCAAACCACTGCTCCAGCAGCAGTACAACCAGATCAACAAAGCTTTTTCACTCAAGGGTTTATTGACTGGAGCAGTATGCCTGATAACCTTAGTGATGAAAACTTTGCACTCTATGCTTTTAATGAACCTTCTAATGATGAATTTTGTTTGATGGCATTAGAGTCAATCACAGAGGGGGTTGAAACTGAAGGTGAACAACTAAGTGATGAAACAGTGGATGAGGTGACTGAAGCAGTGGTTACCACTATGACTGGTGAACTACTGCTGGGAGAAAGTTCAGGTACCCTGATTGAACCACTGACAGACCCATGGTCCGAAGAGAACAAGGAAGAAAAGAAAGAAGAAAAAGCAGGTGAGAAAGAAGAAAGAGCTGATGATGAAGAAAATTTTCAATGTGATTGTGCAATGATGGCTGCTGCCAAGGTATCACCTCAAGTTCTTGAAAAACTGTGTTCTGACAATTGCATTATTGCTTTTGCTAACATCAAAGAGGTGAATGAAAACCCTCGGGATAAAATCTTAACTGATGAAGTCAAATTTGAAAGATCTCTAAAAGAACTTAAAAACAAATAGGCTGAAAAAGAGAAAGAGATTAGCAGCATGAAAGAAGAGCAGAGCATAACCAAAACTCAACTCCAAACTATGGTAGAAAAATACCAAAGTTGTAAAAAGGAGTTAGAGTCCACCCAGATCACATGTGAAAGATGGGTGGAATCATGTAAAGGGTGTGAGGTTATGCTTGAAAAACAGATAAAAAGCAATGTGAAATTTGGTGTTGGTTATAGAAAACATGATGATGAAACCACTGCTTTTGGAAAATCTGTTCAAACCACTGATGTAACCACTGAGTTCATCCCCACAAACAAGAATGGCCAAGAAGTGAAAATCACTGACAAACTTGGTAACAAAATCACATTTGACAGACCAATGGGATCCTCTACTTTTGAGGAGCTTGAAGATTATCAGTTTAAACCAAAATGGTCTGATGAGTGTGATATTCTTGAAAATTTCAAGCCAATGGACTTTACATCAACTGATGGTGTTAAAGCTCCAAAAGCTAAAGTCATACCTCTCAAGGACATCCCAGCAGTGGTTAAAACCTCTGCTGCAAAGGAGTCTGAAAAGAGAAAGAAGAAAGAAAAAATTGATAACTTGTTTTGTGAATTCTGTGAGAAAAGGAATCATCTAACAAAAGACTGTTTCCACTTAAAAGCTTATGATTTAAACAGAACAAGTGTCATTGTTTCAGCTGAAAGTTGCATTGTTTGTGGTAAAACAAACCACAAAACTCAAGCATGTGTGTATCTCAAAAACTTTGATGTGAAAAAGAATGAGTACATTGCTAAAACATCCTTGAGTCCATCATCATCATCAACATCTGTCAAATTCACCAAGAAACAATCACTGTTTGTGCCAGTTCAAACAGCTGTCACAAAACAGCTGAACCAAACATCTGTCAAAAGAGATGTTCAGGTTACTGATGCACCCCCTGCCAATCAATCCAGAAAAGGCAAGGAAAAACAGTCTTACCAAAGGATTCCACACGTTTATGAGGCCTACAAAAGGCCCTCTAAACCCAGAGTGAACATGCATCCTTTTGGTTACCAGCAGGTGATTGGTCAGGACCCACAACAGTGGTTAGAGAAACACTGTCCTAAAACAGTCCAAACCCCTGACCTAACCACTGTCCATCATTCTGCATCCATCCCAGACACTGTTGAGACTCCATCCAAAGCCCTGCTGGCTTTGGAGACCCTAATGAACTAATCCTTTTACTTCATGTGCAGGGAGCTTCTGCATGCTTTGATAGTCTTTGGTATGTAGATAGTGGAGGCTCCAGGCACATGACAGGATGTAAAGCCCTCCTCAAAGACTTTAAAATCCATGGAGGGGGTGATATATCCTTTGGGAATAATAGTAAAGGGAAAGTTCTGGGGTCTGGTACAGTGCAGTCTGGAAATGTAAAATTTGAAAATGTCAATCTGATAGACAATCTAAAATTCAACCTTCTGAGTGTGTCCCAAATGAGTGACAAGGGATTTGGGTCATTCTTCACAAAAGACTGTTGTAGGATTGTTGGACCAGAAATGGTCAAGAAGATTGAAGCAATAATAAAAAATGGTCAAACTAAACTTGTTGCTCAAAGAAGTGGCAATGTTTATGTTGTTGACATGTCTAAAGAGTGTCCCAGAGCTGATGCATGTCTGTTCTCAGCTGCCTCTAACAAAGAGACTGAACTTTGGCACAAAAGGCTGGGGCACACAAATCTTAAGACAATCACTGAAATTTCAAAAAATGGTTTGGTGAGAGGCCTTCCACAAAAATTGTTTTCATGTCCTGAACATTGCATTTCCTGTTTAAAAGGAAAACAACATAAAAGTTCTTACAAGTCCATTGAAGAGTCCAAAACAACCCAGTGTTTGCAAATGCTACACATGGACTTGTTTGGCCCAGTTCAAGTCATGAGCCTCAAGAAGAAAAGATATTGTTTGGTTATTGTTGATGACTTTTCTAGGTTTACATGGACTTTCTTTCTGCACTCAAAAGATGAAACTGCAGGCATTTTGCAAGACTTTGTGACACAGGTTGAAAAGCAATTTGACCTTCCAGTGAAAAGCTTCAGGAGTGACAATGGCACAGAATTCAAAAATAAGGAGTTGGATGCCTTCTGTGTGAAGAAAGGGATTGTAAGGCAGTACAGTATCCCTGGAACACCAGAGCAGAATGGGGTAGTGGAAAGGAAGAACAGAACTTTGATTGAGGCTGCCAGACCATGCTTGCTGATTCAGGTTTGCCATTAACTTTCTGGGCAGAGGCAGTAAACACTGCTTGCTATGTCCAGAACAGAGTTTTAATAAACCCCAGGCACAAAAAAGACTGCTTATGAAATTCTGTATAAAATTAAACCATTGATCTCATACTTCAAAGTGTTTGGCTGCCCATGCTTTATTTTGAACTTAAAAGATTCCATTTCAAAATTTGCAGCCAAAATTGATTGGGGTTATCATCTGGGATACTCAACCACTGCCAAGGCCTACAAAGTGTTCAATACACGGACCAAAGCAGTGGAGGAGACTTTGAATGTACAGTTCAATGAAATTTCATCAATGAAAATCCCAGCAAATCCTGCAGATCTGTTTGATCTTGAAAAATTTACTTTTGAAAATACTGCTGTCAAGACTAACAGTGCAGGTTCATCAGAGGATACAACACCAGACTATGGGTATGAAATCATCATCCCTCAAAGGTCTGCCACAAAGGGAAAAGCATCAGCTGTTCAAAACAGTTGTCAAAGCTCAACCACTGCTACCTCAACAGTTGTTGACCAAAGTAGCCCATCAACCACTGCTTCCACATCCTCAAACACTGTTGACAAAAGTCCTCAAACAGTGGATAAAAGTCAGCAGTTGTCCACTTCATTACCTCCTATTCCACCACCTTTTGAAGCCACTGCTGGATCATCAAAGTCCCTAGCAGTGGTTAGCTCAGATGCTACACATTTGCAGCCTTCACCAACAAATGCCATCATACCATACCAAGGAGATTTAATTTTCTTGAGATCTCATCCACCTGATCAAATCATTGGCAACATAAATGAAGGGGTGCTCACAAGAAGCCAAACCCAAAACATTTGTCTTTTTTCCGGTTTTCTATCACTCCATCAGCCAGTCAAGTACCAAGAGGCACTGAAAGACAACAGCTGGGTAGAAGCCATGCAAGAGGAGCTCCAACAGTTTAAAAGACAACAAGTATGGGAGCTTGTACCACTGCCAGAAGAGGTTAGTCCCATTGGCACAAAGTGGGTCTTTAAGAACAAAACTGATGAAAGGGGTATTGTTGTCAAGAATAAAGCCAGGCTTGTGGTTCAAGGTTACAGACAGGAAGAGGGGATTGATTATGATGAAACATTTGCCCCTGTTGCAAGATTGGAAGCCATTAGACTGTTCCTGGCCTTTGTTGTCAACCACAACATGAAGGTGTTTCAAATGGATATCAAAAGTGCTTTCCTCTATGGTATAATTCAAGAAGAGGTGTATGTTTGTCAACCTCCAGGTTTTGAGGATCCATTTTATCCAGATCATGTCTACAGGCTGAACAAAGCCTTGTATGGCCTGAAACAAGCACCAAGGGCCTGGTATGAAACTCTTTCCAACTTCCTACTCTCAAATGGTTTCAAAAGAGGTACCATTGATAAAACACTGTTTTTAAAATGGAGAGGGAAGGATTTAATGATTGTCCAAATTTATGTGGATGACATTATTTTTGGAAGCACATGTAACACAATGTGTGAAGAGTTTAGAGAACTCATGACAGCTGAGTTTGAAATGAGTGCAATGGGTGAGCTGCAATGCTTTCTTGGTCTCCAAGTTCAGCAAATGCAAAATGGAACTTTCATTCATCAAAGCAAATATGCTAAAGAACTTTTGAATAAATTTGATATGAATGATTGTAAACCATGCAGCACACCCATGGCAACAAATAAGCTGGTCATGTCTGATGAAAAAGATGAGCTGATTGACCAAACACTTTATAGAAGCATGATTGGGTCTTTATTGTACCTAACTGCATCTAGACCAGACATCATGTTTGCAACATGTGTCTGTGCAAGAAGTCAATCAGCTCCCAGAAAATCAAATCTCATTGCTGTAAAAAGGATCTTCAGATACATAAAAGGTGCTCCCACACTTGGTATCTGGTATCCAGCTAATGGGAACATCAAGCTTTCAGGTTTTTCAGACAGTGACTTTGCTGGATGTCACACCACAAGGAAGTCCACATCAGGAGGGTGCCAGTGTCTAGGTGATTGCTTGGTTTCTTGGCAAAGCAAAAAGCAAGCAACAGTTTCAACATCCACTGCTGAAGCTGAATACATTGCTGCTGCAAGCTGTACAGCCCAACTCCTGTGGCTTCAAAATCAGTTACTGGATTTTGGTATCACTGCCTTAAAGACACCACTCATGTTGGACAGCCAGGCAGCAGAAAATATCATCAAAAATCCAGTTTCCCATTCAACCACCAAACACATCGACATCAGACATCACTTTGTGAGGGATTGCTATGAGAAAGGTTTGATTTCTCTGCATCATGTCCCAACTAAAGACCAGTTGGCAGATGTGCTCACAAAAGCACTTGATACAGCCACCTTTGAAAGCTTGGTCTCTAGAATTGGGATGCTAAACATGGAATAACAAGCAACATCTTGTTTTTCTATGTATAAAACCACTAAAATGTTTTCAGAAAATCAAAAATCCATCCTTAAAAATAGCTAAAAATGAAATTTTTCATTAAAATCCTTAAAAGTCTGCCATTAACCACTGTTTGTTCAAAAGTCTGCTCTGCCTCAAAGACTGTCCACTGCTGAAAGCCATCCTCTGCTCTCTCATTTCTTTGATAAACTCTGTTGTTCAAAAGCAGTGTCTTATCCACTGATAATGAAAATCATCCACTGCTTCCATTTTACCGTAGTAACCACTGCTTTCATCAGTAGCTTTCACAAAAGTACTGTCCTTCATTTCATCAGAGTTTGCCATGTGGGCAGTACATAGTGGTCAGTACTTTTGTAACCGCTGCCACGTCAGCCTTCACTTTTTCCTCTATAAAACCCCACTTCACATCAAAAACAGGGTTTTACTGTCGAATTGAATTCTTAAAAATTCTCTTCTCAAAACAGTTTTTCATCTCATTTCTTCACAAATTTCTTCGATCATCATCTTCAAAATGACAAAATCGAAGCCATCTGCAAAACCCTCATCCAAATCCACATCGAAAACAGCCTCTCAAAAGGCAATCTCCACTGAAATCCCATATAAACCATCTCACAATCTCCTAGGTCTTCTCACAAAACCAGGAACCACCAATGTTTTCGATTCCATCATCGCCAAAATGGCAAAATCAAAGTACAAAACTTTGTTAACCGCCGATGCACCAATCTATTTGGCGACCCAAAGAGAGTTCTGGAAGAATGCAACCCTTGAAAAACAAGGAGACACTGCAACCACCATACACTCTTCTATAAAGGGTAAAGCTGTCCACATCACGCCACAATCCATTTTCGAGGTCTTTCAACTCGGTGATCTGGAAGGTAAAACTTCTTTCACTAAAAACGAGTTACAAACTGACTTCATTGAAAGAGGGTATGAAGCCACAATGATGAAGAAACTTACCTTACAAAAAGGTTATTTTCCTTCTGCAACCAGATTTTTATTTCATACCCTCCTACTATGTGTTTCAAATAAAACCACTTCTTTCAATGAAATCCCTTTAAAGATTCAAAATCTGGGATATGCAATTCTTCAAGAAGAAAATTTTAACTATTCTCGGGAAATTTTTAAAGATTTGGTTAATAATGTTGAAACAAAATCATTCTTACTGTTTCCAAGGTTTTTAAGTTACTATTTTGAAAAGAAATTCAGTAAGAATGATTTAGCTGCAATAAACCAAGGTGATTCTACTCAAATAAACAGTTTAACAACTGAAACTTTTTCAAGAATGTTAACACCTTGCAAAACACAAGCAGAGGTGCCTGAGCAGAATTTAGCAGTTACAACTGCTCCTCAGGTATCTGCTGCTGAGCCCACTGCTCAAGGTGATCAAAGTGGCAGCACAACTGCTTTGAAACCCACACCTACAATCACCAAAAAGTCAAAAAGAAAAACTCAAAAACCCCCAAAACCCATCAAAAAGGCAACTCTGGAGGATGAGATACCAGAGATACTGCCTGTGACAACACAAATGTCACAAGAAACCACTGCTGCTATTTCCTCACAGCAGTTGGTACAAATATCTCAACCCATAACCGAAACTCCTCCTGTTTCTTCACAAAAAGATCAGGTTGTACACATTGGGACACCACATCATGATGCTCTGGAAACACTCGTTTCTATCATCCACAGCTCAATTCCCGGAGCAAATCCTCTTTCTTCACCAAACATCACATTCACAATTCCCCCACCAACTAAACTGCTGTTGGATGCAATTGATTTGAACCAGGCACTAACCAGTCCTTCTCAATCACCTATCAATGAGAATATACCTCAACAACTGACTGGGTCTGATGTATCAATCTTTGCTAACCCACCAACACAACCTGAGGAGGTTAGACCCCTTGAGTTACAAGTAACTCTTGGTGGTAGTCCAAGTGAAGCAGCCACTACAACTGCTGAACCCATTGGTTTACAGTTGGACAGTGGTTACATCAATAAGACTTCCTTGGAGGCAATTCCTTACATAGCACCTCTGCCAACCACCAGTGGATTTATTTATCCTACTGGCAACATCAAAAGGTTGTCAAGTGTTGAAGGAAGAAGACCCCAGTACGAAGAAAAAGGGGCATCAGTGGTTAGTGTTTGGAGTACACTCCCTACCTCAGCCACTGATAAAACCACTGTTAGTGGGAAATCAGATGATCCCATTAAATTGGGTGATGATTTAAAATATCAGGATTTGACGGAACGAATTGAAAAGTTGGATACATCTGTTGCAGATCTTAAAAACATGCTACAGCAGGTGTTGAAAACTCAAAAGATGCAATCCACTGCTGTTCCACCTCAAGCACCTGCTCCACAACAAGCACCTGTTACAAATTAGATCTGGAATCTATTTCAACCTTTTCTCCATCAACAAGCACAAATAGCAGATCAGCAACATGAAAAACATGTTCAACAGCTGAGAAATGCAATGGAGTCAAGGTTCAAGAACACTCAGGCTGATCTAAAGGCTCTCAAAACTCAGATCCTGCACACCACTGGCACTGCTCCTCCAACAGTTCTCTTCATTGATCAACTTCCCCCAGATAATGCCAAAAAGGGGGAGAAATTTCAGGAGTGGAAAAAGAAGGGAATAGAGGATGGTCTCTACATTGAACCAGAAAATGCAAACATGACCAAACAGATCCCTTTGCCAGATGGAAGCAAGAAAATTGATGTGACCACAAATGCACTGGCAGAAGCAGTTGCAAGTGTAAAAAGGGATAGAGAGGCCAAAAGGAAAGCCAGGGTGGATTATCCGGATCAGGGTACTTCAGGGTCAAAAGATGATGAAAATCTTGTTGATGAAAAGAAGAAGCCTACAAGAAGAGTAAGGCTACCCAAATCCATTCCAACCAGACGTTCAAAGTCTGTTCCAAAACCACCACCTAAAACAGCTGTTGTAACTCCTGTTGTACCTACTACTGTTGGTACTTCAGTGGTTTCAACATCTGCTCTCACTTCAACACACACCACTTCAACACACACTACAGTCACTGCTTTACCACCATCACCACCAAAAACAAAATCACCTCCTGCCAAAAGGCAGAAGACAGAAGTTGTTATAACATCTACTGTAAAGACGACAGTGGTTGGAACACCAGTTGTTTCAACAACTGTTAGTCAATCACAAACCATTGCCACTACATCCACCACCACTGTTCCACCCAAAACATCATCAGCCCCTCCTCAAACAAAGAGGAGAAGGCTAATTCTCAAAGATGATGACACTTCACCACCACAAACATCTTCAAAATCTTTAGCTCTTGTCACAATACCAAAACCTGTTCCTCTCTCTTCAGTTCAAATGTACAAGCCCTTACCTCCTGCAGGTGTTCAATTTCCTCTTGAACTAGCAGCTGTTAGAGAAGAAATAAAATCCTTTTACTATGAGGATGACCCTGCCAAAAGGAGTTTGCCATCAATCAAAGGATATCCCTGGCCTAAAAATGTTGATGAATATTTGAAAATCAAGGCCAAGCAAGCAGAGGATATCTCAAAAAGAAACACACAAGGGAAATCTGACAAAGAAATTTCAAGAAACTATCAATATCTGCTCACACAGGTCAGATCCCTAGAACAATTTGCAAAAAATGTCAGTCAACAAATTTCAGAAAGAGCAGCTGAAACTTTGAAGAAAGACTACATTGAAAGCATCATGGCTCACAAGAAGTACAAAGGAGAGAGATACATGTACAAAGAGTGGACTGTTCCTGAGCTTGAAGATGAAGCTGCAAGAATTCAAGACATGATAAAAAGGAAGGTCACTCACACTCCTCCTGACTGGGCAAAGTTTAGAAAGAATGTACCTGACAAACAGGTAGAACTGAAAAGAATGAAAGAGGAACTGGTTGCTGCTGAATATGGAAACAAAAGACAAATTGCTAGATGGAAAGAAGATGTGGTTAGGGCCACCTACAAAAGGTTGGAGGAACTAAGAAAGAAAGATCTAAATGTTCCTCAAAAGCCTGACTATCCTGAAGCAGAGGTTTCAAAAAGACCAACAAAGCTGCAAATTAGGAGAGCCACTGCCCCAACTGGTGCTGCCATCTATAAAAGAAGGACACACAAACAGTTGGGAGGTGAAACCATCCAAGAGTTGATAAAAGGAGATGACCTTGTAAAAGAAGGCATAAAGAAAATGATCATAGAAACTCTTGGTTTGGATCAAACTACAAGTACTGCTCAGCCAGTTATGAATAGGCCAGCCTCACCAAATACCTCTGCAAATAAAGATCTCCCAAGAAACCCACCAGGCTCAAAAGTACTAAAGTGGGCAACTGACAAACAGACCCATGTATTGACTCTGTTAAGGTCTGGTGGAGAAGAGAAGAAAATAACAAGGGAATAAGCACTTGGCCTAAGTATTGAAGATATGCAGGATCTCCTTGTTCTTCCTCTTGAAAGGGATGAAGATGATACAGATGCCCTAGACTTTGAGCTACAATTGAAAGGTCAGATAAGGGAGCTGTTAATGAGGCAATAAAGTTCCACAATAATGAAGTGTTTTGGCATTATCTGTTCCAGGGGGAGATTGTTGGGATTGAACCCTATCAGAGGAACAGATAATGAAAGCCAAAACTGGTTCAGCGCAGTGGTTCCAGAATAAGCAGATGATATGATCAAGTCTCTCCCCTTGAAAGTGAACTTCAACATCTGCTGACGTCCTATCTACTGATCTTGCAAAGTGCTGCCTTATATCTACTGCCCAAAGTTAAAAGACTGATGGAAGACCAAAGCTCTGCTGATTCAATCTACTGCCTTGAGTCAAGTACTGCTGATCCGGACAAGTACTGCTGGGTTCACAGCAGTGGAAGGTTGCAGCAGTAGTATAGTTGTCTTTATGCAATGCAAAGAAATATCAGTAGTTTGTATAGCAGTGTCTGTATAGATCAGAGGTTAGAGTTTGTTAGGAGGTTAGATGTCACTTTCATGGTGACGTCACCTAAGATGCTCAGTGGTTTGCAAGTGCCTATAAATAGCTCAGTACTTGGTACTGTTCTATTAGCTCTTTGGCATCATCGTCTTCTTTGCACGAACAAACAACTGAGCTCTGGCTGAGGGGGAGTTTGCATTCATTCATCAATCATTGTAATCGTTATTGAAATAAATTCAATCTTCCGATTCATTGAGTAAAGATGTTTGATCAAAGTACTACTCTCGTTTGATTGTATGCAAAGTTTGTTTTCATTATAATTCCGCTGCACACTCAACCATTTTCATTTTAATTACAAACACAAAATACAATCAGAAACAAACTCAGATCCAACACATCGCCACGTAATCAGCTCCAAATCATCAAACCTGTGCCACGTCGGACAGAAAACAAACACAGTTAGTGGATATTTAACTGGGAGGTGCCAGCGCAAACAAAAAGTCAAGTTGGGGGTGCCGGGTGTCAAAGTGTTAATTGCGGGTGGCAACGGCCAAAGGCCGATAGTTGGGGGTGATAAAATCCAATAACCCTTAAATTTAATGGGTTATGATTAAATACAAATTCTTCTGTCAATAATCTCTATATCAACCGGTGAAACACTTGTATTTCTCTTGAGAGATGCAAGTTCAACTCTCACTTGATGCAGAGTGAGGCATTGGTGGGCAATGATAGGAGACCCAGGGAAACATGGGTTCGATTCTTGAGCCAAACGGATTTTGCCACCCTTATTTAGTGTTTGCCACCTCCATGGACACCTGCAATCATCTTGTATCAACCCATTACACCTAGAACAATCCTATGCAATTCCTTCAACTATAAATAGGACCTTCGTTCCACACTCATTCCTTGCACCTTTCTTTATCACTTCCTCTCTTCTCATAACTGGAGCTTGCCTCTTCCAAGAGGCCTCCACTGAGTTCAAATCGTTCTCTTGGACCACTTGAAGTGCTCCATCCTTGTTCTTTCAGTTTATAGACTTTTATTAGCCGAAAGTCAAGCAAATTGACTTTTGCTTTGACTTTCGGTTTAGACCATTAATGTCCAGCCATTGTTCGAATCGAACATGGCTACGTGGTCATAATAAGGTAGGTGTTAATCACTCAAAATGGCACCTCCTGGAAATCACGTTAAGTTGGTCAAATGGCGGGTCAAAGTTAAGTTAAATAAAACGACAAAGGGCAGATTTTCAGAAACTTTATAAAATCAACTTGTAATTGTTTTAACTCATGTTTTTAACACTAAATTAGTGGGTAGCTAATATTAGAACATGTATGAACATGTTTAGCCCGTCATTTCCAGTTTATGTGTGGGTTCGCAACCGAAAGTCGAGCAGTTTGACTTCTGCTTTGACTTTCGATTCTGACCCGATTTAGCAACTTTAGCTACTGATTATTAGTTGCATTATGATCATATTAGAGTGTAGAATAACCCTCTGTGGTTATACTACTTGATCATAATCAGATTCTGAGTTTTTACACAAGTTCTTATAATATGCCTATTATTGACCAAAATGTCATTTTTGTGCAAAACATGGTTTTAATTAATGATAAACATATGAAACGAATTACCTACTGATATGCTAATACAATTAACATGTTTTGGCAGAATGAACTTTGTTATAACATAAGTTTTTATACAAGTTCATGAATTAAGCCACATTATGACTAAAGTGCCCTTATGGTGCATAGTTTGATTTTAAAACCATAATGGTCATATAAGTTGATAACTTACTGATGTTACAACTTAATTAAAATATTTTGGCATGTGGAACTTGTTTATAGCTCATCCGATCACCTGATACCGCCTATGCGCGTACGGTTAAGCTTATGTAACTAGTTTACGTAAGTTTAACAAAACGGGTCAAATCTTTTCAAATTCATTTCAAATTCCAGAATGTATACAATTTTCCCATATTATACAAGTCTTAGTACTTGCGGGGATTAAACTACATACTATCCGGTCATCGCTTAATCAAGCATATCGTACCGTTGTCATTATTTTAAGTTAACCGGTCCAAGTCTATAATTTGAATAAGACCCGTTAACATTCTAATTGGTTATAATACCATTCATTCCATACTAAGGCATTCCAGTAGATCGCAACCAAGCTTAGTTAATTGATAACGACTGTGCTTTTTATATTTTCTTGCCAGGTAAATACTCTTAACCTATTTTCCCTATACGGGCTTGGAATACGGTAAATTATTACAGCTTGGTCGGGTATGTGATCATATGTCGGATTGTGACTAGAAAATACGCATAACGCGTTTTAATCTGTTTTGCTTGATAACTTAAACATTGGGGGTTAACGCGACCGTGTCCTGGATATCTTCGGCTCATTAAATTGCAAATGGCCACGACTTAAGCATGGGGTGTAGGCATATACCTAACAGATGCTAATGCTAATATAAAATATTTTTCTACCCATATTGGGGATACCCTTTATGGGTTAAAAGTGGCGTGTCAGTTAATCATGTTATCGGTTTCCGTATCGAGCTCCATATGTATTTACATGCGTGTAAAACTGTATACAAGATAATTATTATTGTCCCAAGTTATTTATAAAAATTACATGTGCCTTGTGCACTTAAAAAACAAATTTTGAAATATTTTCAAAATGTGTCAGTTATTTGTATTTACCAGTGTAAACTGACTTATCTTCAAAAGACTAAGTGACATATTGCAAGGTTACGAAATAGGCTGGAAGTGTCGGTAACGCTTAAGAGGAATTTGCAACTCCTTTGCATAAAAAGCCTATTAGTCTGTTATCTCATTTTGTAAATTTAAGATCTGCTTGTGGATCTTTGATACATTATCCGTCTGTATATTATTTTGAACACTCGGGCATTTATATTGTAATAATTTAAATCCAAGACTTCCGATGTGTTATTTGTATATTTGATATCAATTTCGTCAGGTATACCCCATCTGGGCCCACCGGGTGTTGTTGAAATATCAGGGTGTGACAAGTTGGTATCAGAGACAACGTTTGAGTGGATTAAACACTAGCCTTTTGTTTTTAATCTCAAACAACACAATAGCATAATCCTTAGACTTTCTGAGTCTAGGCATTGAGCTAGGATTTACTCTTATCCTTATTAAGTTATATATATTGTTTTTGATTTTGACAGGGATTTAATCATGCCACCAAGATTTAGAGGCAAAGGCAAGGAACTGATGCGAGGAGGTCCATCGGGACATGCACCCTCGCTACCTCATAGCTCGGAACACCGACAATACTCGGATGATTCCTACTCGTCTCAGTTTGCGAGACATTCTTTTTCCCATAACTCATCACCATCACATCATTCCCACCATTCCTATCATTCTCACCAATCACATCACTCCCACCAATCCCATCATTCACATTCACATTCCTTTCATGGGTCATTTGAACCAAACCAGTATATATACACCCCACCAGCTGCCCAAAACTAATTGGACCAACCAAACCAGCCGGACGAAGACTCGAATCCGGAAATGCCACCATCTGGGTCGCATATGAACCCAATCGAGATTTCCAGTGGTGCTACATCTTATGTAGGATCACCATATCAGGGTCCTAACGAATGGGACCAATATTTTAATCAGTTTACATTCGTTCACACACCTCCATATCAACCACTGACACCGCCTCCGTTGCCTCCATCAGAGGACGTGCAAATGGAGCTTGTGGAGCAACCACAGCCGCCACCAGAACCAAGGAGGAAACGTGGATCGCGCATGTCTGTGCGTATAGGACCGCACTCATGCCCGCTACCACCATTGCCCCAAACATACCCACCTATCCCTGAGGACCCACAAATGGGTGGACCCTCAAATGCAACACCAGTGGTTGACCCAACACCACAAACTTTTGTTCAACCACTACCATCAGGTTTTGATAACCCAATTTCGACGTATCCAAATACGACTGGAGACGACCCCTTGAACCCTACTATGCCGATAGATTATAACTATCAGGCACCATCGTACGACCCTTATATGCAGGCAGTCGTAAAAAATTCTTTATACCCATCTCCTTTCCCTCCCGCATATCCAGCTACTAGATATCCTAATTATGGATACCAGTACCGCCACAATTAGAGTCCATAAATCAGGCCTTGGAAAGAGTAGAACAAATTCAGTGTCAGGCTGAAAAGACTGAGAGGAAGACAAACAAGTTCTTCAAGAAGCTCTCCAAGCTAGTCAGGGGGAAGAAGGACGAGTAGAATAATATTATCTTTTATTTGTTGTATTTTAAATTCCAAAAGTCCCTGCTTGGACATGTATTTCTTTTTAGTCCCTACGTGGACATGTATTTCTTTTAGTCCCTGCGTGGATAAGTATTTCATTTTATTTCAAAAATCCTGTTTACGGTAAAGGTGAAGGATTTATATATCCAAATGTTAAAGCCTATATGGTTTAATAATAACATGGCTCATGAAATTTTCTAGTTATCAGATTCGATGACCAATTATTTAATGCAACTGAGCAATTATTTATTTTGGATTTTAGACCAAACTTAGATATGGTGAATCCAAATGCGGATGGACCTAACAGCAGGAATAATGACAATTTAAATAATACACACAACGGTGAAGGAGCAAACCTCCAAGCTATGACAGAAGTCGGCAAGGCTATGAATAATTTCATAGCTAACTTTAAGGCATCGACCTCTGCTCATTCCAAGTCCCATTCTATTCCACATTCATCTGCCCGCAAGGAAAGCTCACATTATTCTTCGACTGCGAAGAGTGAGCTAAAGCAGAATTTTAAGGGAAAGTCATGTTCTCCTCAGGACAGGTGCACATATAAATACTTCGTCTCATGCAAGCCTCGTGATTTCAATTGAGAGAAAGGGGCTATAGATGCCATGAAGTGGCTAGACGAGATGGAGAATGTGGTGGATATCAGCGGTTGTGCTGATAAGGATGTTGTGAAGTACATCTCCCAGACGTTCAAGGGCGATGCCCTGACCTGGTGGAAGACCAGGATACAATCAACAAGGAAGATACCCCTATATAATCTGAAATGGTCTAAGTTTGTGGACCTCATAAAGGAGACGTACTGTCCACCACATGAGATGGAAAAGGTGGAGTCAGATTTTCTAACTCTCACTATGAAGAACTTAGATTGTCAGAAGTATGTGTCCGACTTCAACTCATTGTCCAAGCTAGTTCCTTATCTGATCACGCCTGAGTCTAAGCGCATTACGCGGTTTATCGGTGGGCTGGTGCCGGATATCAAAGGTATGGTGAAGGCATCAAAGCCTGCCACATATAGCTCTGCTGTGGACCTGTCCCTTTCACTCACTCAAGACGAAGTGAGGCGAAAGTCAATCAAAAATGAGACAGATGGGAAATGGAAACGAGAGGATGATAACTCCCAGAGGTCGAAGAAAGGGAAGTTCAGGTTCAATACGAACCAACAAAGGTCTGACGAGAGGCCTGTGTGCAAGACCTGCAATAAACGGTATTGGGGACAGTGTCGTTCAGACCAGCAGGCAAAGCCTTGTGGTATATGCAATAAGTCGGGGCATAGGTCCTTGGATTGTAAGGACTTAAAGAATGTCGTGTGTTATGGCTGCGGCGACAAAGGCCACATTAAGACTAACTGCCCCAAAGCTGCCAAAGAGGGTACTGCAAAGCCCGGAGAGGCGAATAAGGGGAATGCCCAAGCCTTTCAACTGACTGCGAGGGAGGCAGTTAATGACACAAATTTCATAACGGGTATGTTCCTCATTAATGATATCTTTGCTAGAGTTCTTTTTGATTCTGGAGCTGATAAGTCATTTGTAGACGATAAGTCTAGTAAACTACTAAACCTACCTACAAGAACTCTATATATAGCTTATGAAGTAGAACTAGCTGATGGTACCTTAGAAACTGCTTCTTCTATTCTTGATGGATACTCTATATCCATTAAGAATCATTCTATACCTATCTATCTTTTTCCAATGAATTTGGCGGGGTTCGATGTAGTCTTAGGCATGGATTGGTTATCACATAACCAAGCCCGAATTACCTGCGATAAGAAACTCATCGAAATTAAAACTCCATCTGGTGAAATGCTCACCATCCATGGAGATTTACACTATGGATTGCCTGAGAAGGTGTCTATACTCAAGGCATCCAAGTGTCTGAAGAGCGGATGCGTTATATACATGGCACAGGCGATGATAGATGAGCCGAAGCCCAAGATAGAAGACATCTCAGTCATTTCCGAATATCCTAAAGTATTCCTTGAAGATCTACCCAGTCTACCCCCGAAAAGACAAGTGGAGTTTAGGATTGACATTCTACCTGGAGATGCTCCTGCTGCAAGGGCTCCATATCGGCTACCACCAATGGAAATGAAGGAGTTAAAAACCCAACTAGATGAGCTTTTGGAGAAAGGCTTCATTCAGCCTAGTTCTTCACCTTGGGGAGCGCCTATCTTGTTCATCAAGAAGAAGGACGGGTCAATGCGTATGTGCATTGACTACCGCTAGCTAAACAAGATAACGATCAAGAATCGTTATCCTTTACCCAGGATAGATGATTTGTTTGATCAGCTTCAAGGGGCTAGCTACTTTTCCAAGATCGACTTGAGATCGGGATACCATCAGCTAAAGGTTAGGGGTGAAGACGTTCCAATGACTGCCTTCAGGACAAGATACAGCCACTACGAGTTTCTACTGATTCCTTTTGGGCTCACTAATGCCCCTGCAACATTCATGGACCTCATGAATATAGTCTGCAAGCCGTTTCCAGATAAGTTTGTAATTGTCTTCATAGACGACATACTTATCTATTCTCGTAATCAAGTTGATCACGAGAAAAATCTTCGGTGTATCCTAGAGTTGCTAAAGCAGGAAAAGCTTTATGCAAAGTTCTCCAAATGTGAATTCTGGCTTATAGAAGTCCAATTCCTTGGACACATGATTAGTGAGCGTGGTATTTAGGTGGATCCCGCCAAAATAGAAGCCATCATGAATTGGGAAGCACCGAAGACACCATCAGAAATACGTAGCTTTTTAGGATTCGCTAGATATTATAAAAGATTCATTGAGAACTTCTCAAGAATAGCCACTCCTTTGACTACGCTGACCCGCAAGAATGTCAAGTTTGACTAGGGTCCCAAGCAGCAAGAATCCTTTGAGATTCTAAAACATAAAGTGAGCAATACTCCAGTTCTAACTCTACCTGAGGGTATTGAGGATTTTGTTGTGTATTGTGATGCATTGCATACAGGCATGGGCTGTGTGCTTATGCAGAGAGGAAAGGTGATTGCCTATGAATCACGATAACTAAAAGTGCATGAAAGGAATTACACCACCCATGACTTGGAGTTGGGTGCCGTTGTATTTGCACTGAAGTTGTGGAGACATTACTTATATGGCACAAAGTGTATTATATACACTGACCATAAAAATCTCCAACATCCGTTTAACCAAAAAGATTTAAATATGTGACAACGCCGCTGGATGGAGACTCTAAATGATTATGATTGCGAGATTCGCTATCATCCCGACAAGGCAAATGTAGTTGCTAATGCACTAAGTCACAAGGAAAGGGTTAAGCCGATTCAGATTAACGCCAAGAGTATCGAACTCAAGGTTAGCTTAAATGAGAAGCTATTGGATGCTCAAAAGCTAGCCTTGTTAGAGGCAAATATTTCAAGTAAAGGATTGGGTGGAACTATTAATTAGTTATCACCTAGAAAAGACGGAATCCTTAGATTGAATGATCGAATCTGGGTTCCAATCTTCGGAGGGATTAGAGATCTAATCCTCCAGGAAGCGCATAATTCTAAATATTTTGTTCACCCTAGAGGTGACAAAATGTATCAAGATCTGAGAAAGAACTATTGGTGGATGGGTATGAAGAAATCCATAGCCACCTACGTAGCTAAATGTCTGACATGTTCACAAGTTAACGATGAGCACCAAAAGCCGTCGGGACTTCTATAACAGCTTGAGATTCCTACTTGGAAGTGGGAAATGGTAACTATGGATTTGATTACCAAGTTGCCTAAAACTAAACATGGCAATGACACGATTTGGGTCATGTTTGATAGGCTGGCGAAGTCAGACCACTTTTTGCCAATCAAGGAGGCATATAGCTTTGATAAATTGGCCAAATTATATGTGGACGAGATAGTGTCCGTGCATGGTATACCAATATCTATAGTATCGGATAGAGATACTAGATATACATCTCACTTCTGGAAGAGTTTCTAGCAATCATTAGGCATGAGATTAAACTTTAGTACGACTTACCATCCTCAAACTGATGGACAGAGTGAGCGTACTATCCAAACTTTGGAAGACATGCTTAGGGCATGTGTGATTGACTTAGGTGGTAGTTCGGATGACCATCTCCCCCAATAGAATTCTCCTACAACAACAGTTATCATACAAGTATCAAGGCCGCTCCTTTTGAATCCTTGTATGGGAGAAAATGTTGAACGCCTGTTTGTTGGGCTGAAGTTGGGGAAGCCCAACTATCTAGACGAGAGATTGTCCTAGAGGCCACGGATAAGATTGTGGAAATACGTGATCATCTCAAAGATGCCCGAGATAGGCAGAAAAGTTATGCAGATAAGAGGCGTAAACCTCTTAAGTTCCAAGTAGGGGACAAAGTCTTACTGAAGGTATCACCCTGGAAGGGTGTGATGCAATTTGGTAAGAAGGGCAAGTTGAGCCCGAGATATATCAGACCATTTGAGATAATCAAATGTGTAGGATCAGTAGCTTACAAGCTCAAACTACCTAAGGAGCTTAGTGGAATTCATGATGTGTTCCACATCTATAACTTAAAGAAATGTCTAGCCGATGAGTCGCTAGCAATGTCATATCACGATATGCAAATTGATGAAAACATGAGGTTTGTTGAGAAACTGATTTCGATCGAGGATCCACATGTTAAGAAGCTCCGAAGGAAGTTAATACCTATTGTAAAGGTTAAATGGGATGCCCGTTGTGGCCCCGGGTATACCTAGGAGGTCGAGTCCACCATGCGACAAAATTACCCCTATCTTTTTGAATAAAATCTCGAGGTCGAGATTTCTTTTAAGGGGGGTGAGGATGTAACACCTCATAAATTCGTGACGAGTTATTTAAAGACACGTGTCCACTCTCAAATGTGCCTAAATTGGACGAGAGGGACTAATTTTGTCAAATTATGAAAGTTTGAATGCGGAGGGACTAAAGGTGTCAACATGCCAATTTAAGGCCTCTGAGTGACCCTTTACGGACCGTAAGCCTTAGTGTTTACAGACCGCAAGCATGGTTTATTTTGGTTTTTGAATAGCGGATACGGACCGCAAAGCCTTATGGCTTACGGTCCGTAAGCCTGTTGAAAACTGTGTGCACATAAGGTTCTTACGGACCGCAAGGAATTGTCCCTTATCCCTTACGGTCCGTAAGGGACTGCCAGTGGCCGATTTTTGTTTGGAAGCCAAGCAAGTCTGCCATGTTGCCACCCTTCTTCAGTGTTTGCCACCTCCATGGACACCTGCAATCATCTTATATCAACCCATTACACCTAGAAGAATCCTATGCAATTCCTTCAACTATAAATAGGACCTTCATTCCACACTCATTCCTTGCACCTTTCTTTACCACTTCCTCTCTTCTCATAACTGTTGCTTGTCTCTTTCAAGAGGCCTCCCCTGAGTTCAAGTCGTTCTCTTGGACCACTTGTAAGTGCTCTATCTTTGTTCTTTCAGTTTATAGGCTTTTATTAGTCGAAAGTCAAGCAAATTCCCTTTTGCTTTGACTTTCAGTTTAGACCATTATGGTCCAGCCATTGTTCGAATCGAACATGGCTACATGGTCATAATAAGCTAGGTGTTAATCCCTCAAAAGGGCACCTCCTGAAAATCATGTTAAGTTGGTCAAATGACGGGTCAAAATTAAGTTAAATAAAAAGTCAAAGGGTAGATTTTTGGAAACTTTATAAAATGAACTTGTAATTGTTTTAACTCATGTTTTTGACACTAAATCATTTGGTAACTAATATTAGAACATGTATGAACATGTTCAGCCCGTCATTTCTAGTTTATGTGTGGGTTCGCAACCGAAAGTCGAGCAGTTTGACTTCTGCTTTGACTTTCGATTCTGGCCCGATTTAGCAACGTTAGTTACTGATTATTAGTTGCATTATGATCATATTAGAGTGTAGAATAACCCTCTATGGTTACACTACTTGATCATAATCATATTCTGAGTTTTTACACAAGTTCTTATAATATGCCTATTATTGACTAAAATGCCCTTTTTGTGCAAAACATGGTTTTAATTAATGATAAACATATGAAACGAATTACCTACTGATATGGTAATACAATTAACATGTTTTGGTAGAATGAACTTGTTTATAACATAAGTTTTTATATAAGTTCATGAATTAAGCTACTTTATGACTAAAATGCCCTTATAGTGCATAGTTTGATTTTAAAACCATAATGGTCATATAAGTTGATAACCTACTGATGTTACAACTTGTTTATAGCTCATCCGATCACTCGATACCACCTATGCGCGTGCGGTTAAGCTTATGTAACTGGTTTAGGTAAGTTTACCGAAACGGGTCAAATATTTTCAAATTCATTACAAATTCAAGAATGTATATAGTTTTCCCATATTATACAAGTCTTAGTACTTGTGGGGATTAAACTACATACTATCCGGTCATCGCTTAATCAAGCGCATCATACCGTTTTCCTTATTTTAAGTTAACCGGTCTAAGTCTATGACTTGAATAAGTCCCGTTAACAGTGTAATTGGTAATAATACCATTCATTCCAGACTAAGGCATTCCGGTAGATCGCAACCAAGCTTAGTTAATTGATAACGACTGTGCTTATTATATTTTCTTACATAGTAAGACTTGTTTAAGCCAGGTAAATACTCTTAACCTATTTTCCCTATACGGGCTTGGGATACGATAATTTATTACCGCTTGATCGGGTATGGGATCATATGTCGGATTGTGACTAGAAAATCCGCATAACGAGTTTTAATCTGTTTTGCTTGATAACTTAAACATTGGGGGTTAACGAGACAGTGTCCTGGATATCCTCGGCTCATTAAATTGCAAATGGCCATGACTTAAGCACGGGGTGTAGGCATACACCTGACAGATGCTAATGGTAATATAAAATATTTTTCTACCCATATTGGGGATACCCTTTATGGGTTAAAAGTGGCGTGTCGGTTAATCATGTTATCGGTTTCTGTACGGGCCTTATATGTATTGGCATGTATGTAAAACTGTATACAAGATTAATATTATTATCCCAAGTTATTTATAAAAATTACATGTGCCTTGCGCACTTAAAAAACAAATTCTGAAATATTTTCAAAATGTGTCAGTTATTTATATTTACTAGTGTAAACTGACGTATCTTCAAAAGACTAAGTGACAGGTTGCAAGGTTATGAAATAGGCTGGAAGTGTCGGTAATGCTTAAGAGGAATTTGCAACTCCTTTGCATAAGAAGCCTATTAGTATGTTATCTCATTTTGTAAATTTACGATCCGCCTGTGGATCTTTGATACATTATCTGTCTGTATAATATTTTGAACACTCGAACATTTATATTGTAATAAATTAAATCCAAGACTTCCGTTGTGCTATTTGTGTATGTGATATCAATCTCGTCACGTATACCCCATTCAGGCCCACCAGGTGTTGTTGAAATATCGAGGTGTGACAACAATGTAGTGTGTTAACTGTGGAACTCCGTTCCAAGAACCTGATTTACCTGAGATGCACTACATTAGTGTGTGGCGGAGAAATTTTAGAGTAGGACCAGAGTCTTTCTTCTCATATGTGGCATAGTTGGTATTCCCATAGTAGCCTTGTTCATTGAACTCTAAGTCCATCTATTTTTTTGAAAATTTCTCAATCCCTTCAGAATCTTTGAGTTGAAGTCGATGTGATAAGATCTCTAGGGGGATAACTATGGTGATGTTTCCAATCTTTGCAGTATGGGCTGCACTTTGCCTTTGTCATCTTGATTTAGCTTGGTTGTATCACAGAAATCATGCAAAGTGGTTTTGTAGTGATGGGGTTCATGGTTAGTGCATGATGAAAATGAGATTTTTCAATGAGGTCGATCAAATGACGGTACTGAGGATGACCCTTCTCCTTAGTTAAATAAGGAAGAAGGCTGTGAGTTGGTCAGAGAGGATGGTTTGCCATGATTAAGATTGTTTGGGATAGTATTTCTATAGTCTGGATCCTAAATCATGTGGGTCTGCAGTAAGATCTTGGTATGGTTAGTACATGCCAGGATCCTAGGTCCAGGATCCCGATGGGACCTAGGATCCTGAATGATATTATTACTAATCAATTGTTTCTGTATTTGAGGAATATTATGCAGGAGTATTCCTAGGTTAAGGTATAATGGATGGCTTGTCCCTGAATTATCGCAAAGTAGTTAAAGAAAACATGTGGAAACAAGGCTGAAGGCTTCCAACAGTTGATTACTTATTCTTTCTAGGATCTTGAAATAATCGGAGGTTTAGTTAGGATTCATTTTATGACTTGTACTATAAATAGACTAGATGAGATTGACTTAGGGACACTTACAAACTCTCGAATACACTGAAAACACTATACACTCACTCGCAATCACTGCAATCATTATTATAACACTTAGATCGATCCATCAAGTTCTACCTTTGTAATTTCTTCACATTAATATTAGTGGAGTTGTGTAGTTTCTAGCTCCCAGGTTTTTTTTGTCTCGGAGATCATCTTCAACAAGAGGATCAATGGCTTTTTCCCTGTGTCAAATCATTTGTGTTCATTGCATTTAGCTATTTAGCATTTACATATCGTTAGCAAACTATTCTTATAAGTCAAGATCCTGATCAATAACTCAGGATCCTCCACATAATTTTTTTTTGTTACCAAGCACTACAACTCACTTTCATAATTTGGTTGTAAAACTCAGTTCATTAATTTTTAACCAAAACAAAGATGATTAGATTTTGATTATGGAAAGTGAAATTGAGACTTAGGGTTGGAAGTTGATCACAAGAATGCTTGAAGGTGGTTAAAAAATCTTGGATTTATCTGGCGGCTTATTTATAGGGAATGTATAACGGTCATGTAAAACGGATGTATTTTTGGCAAACTGCTAGTTCAATCCAGCAGTTTTGTGCAATATGTACAAAAGTGTGTAAAAGCGGTAGTTTTTTTTTACTTTCTATTTTTTGATTGAAAACACTTCAATGATGATATTTTGGAACCCATACCATATGACTTGCAAGCCTAGTTCCATCACAACTTGATTGGTCACTTTGACCACTATTTTGACCCATTGCTAGCTTTTGTACCATCCTAATCAGCTCCTTTTGGTTCTCTGCCGGTGCTTTTATGTCAGCACTTTGATAAGACCTCCTTAGCTTGTAGATTAGGGGTAGAATGGGAATTCTTCTGTTTTACCCAGTTGTTTGAAGGGGGTGCATCAGTAACTTCTACTGGTCTGGTGAACGTTCTGTGACTTAGTGTCATTGTAATAGGAGTTTCAACAGTTTTAAAAAACTCAAATGAGCTTGTGGATTCAAAGTAGCTAGAATCACTACATGGATAGAATATTGGCTTTTCATGAAAGTTTTATAGATTCTGAACCTTACTTTTCTCATAAGCTAGGACCATGTAACAATCGTAAGTATTGTGATTGGTTTTCTCACAAACAATGCAAAATAATGTGCCTCTAGTGTTCTTAGACCTTTTTGAGCCAGGTTTTGATTTGGTTTTGAAATTTTGACTAGGGCCAACAGTTTTGGATGAAACTATTGGAGGGTTAGCAAATGCTGCTATTTTCCCATTAGAAGTTACAAAGTTCATTGGTTTGAAATTCTTGTCAATACATGTGTCATCAGACCATTTAGTGTTGTGTTGATTGAGAAATTTGTGATAGAAATCACAACTAGTGTTTACAGTCTCCTTTCCAATTGATGAATTAAATTCAATGTCATGGACTTGGGTTTTAGGAGTGTGATCACTTGGTCCTCATGTGTGTGTGTATACCCTAGACCAAATTTCACATTGCTTTTAGATTGCTGATTTAGCAAAATTTCAAAACCCTTGTATGACTTAACCCATTTTTGGTAATTAACTTGTGTTGATTCAAGTTGATCTTGATAAGATAGATATTTGGAAAGAAGTGATTTTAGTTGTGCAGAATGATTTGAAACTTAATGTTCTAATTCAGAAGTGACTTTATCTTTTTCTTTTTCTTTCTAAACTTGTTTGTGAATCTTGATGGTTTGTGACAATAGTTTTTCAGAGTCTTCAGATTTCTCAAGTAGTATGATATTCACTGCTTTGATATTCCCAAATGCTTGTATGCACTTTTCAGAACAAAGTTCTGATAGTATTATGGGGATATATCAATATGCTGAGATGGTCTAGCAATTGTTGATCCAACAGTTGGAATAATGCACAGATCAGTAGTTTCACTAGTGCTATAATCTAATGTGTCACTTAATGCTTCTAAGGCAACTAGTGTAAGATTATGGTGGCTCTGATTTTGTGCAAGTATACTAAAGTGTTCATCATTCAAATCCTCAGGCAGATTACTCCAATCGATAAAGCTTTGAGTGAAAAAAAAGCTTTATGAAGTAGTTTCTGGTGCAGGGGAACCAGTAGTTTGAGAAACTACTAATAATTGATCCTGTGATTGAGTTTCTGCTTGTGAGGGTGTTTGAACTTGGGCTTGTGACATGTTAACCTGTGGTGTGTGATATTGAGAATGAATATTCACATGAGGATGTGAATTTTGAATGGGTGGATGTGCAAAATGTGATGTAGATTATGTGTTATGAGAAGGGGTATTTTGAGAAAAACTTTGATATGTATTTTGAAATCCTGGATATTGACCAGCAGTTTGTTAATTCGTTTGATTAGGATAAGACACAATTGGTATAGAGTTTTGTGCAAGATTCCTACACTCTCGTGCAAAGTGAACAAACCTATGATATCTAAGTCATTCAACCCTGGATTTATCCTTCTCAATTTACCCCTACCCTCTACACCGAGAAATTTCCTATGAGTTTTGTTATAAAATTGATTAGACTTAATACTCAGTAAAGTAAGCTGGTCAAGGAGGTCAAACTCTTCTTGATCAACAGGGTCCATTGGTCTATGATCATACATCATTAAAGCATAATTTTCATTTCCCACATGTGATGTGTCATTTTGAGAACTAAAACCAATAGTTATATCAACAAAATGATCATAACTCTATTTATTTACTCTGTAAGATGATGATGACTCATCTTGACTAATCAGGGATGTGTTACCAAATGTGTAATCATCAGCAGTTTTGCTTGATGACATAAGCTTTTGTTTTTGGTCAAGCTCTCTCTCATAAGTGAGGAGTTTGCCATGAAGCTGTGTCAGAGTCATCTCCTTATAACCAACAAAGTTTCTCAACACATAATTAGTTGTATCCCAGTTATCAGGATGAGATCTTATGAACCTATGACTCACCGAATGTTTCGTTCAAAGCATCGCATAACTCTTTAGCATTCTCATAATGGAGTAATCTAGCATAGATTTCATTGGGTAAGGCCATGGCCAGTATTCCGAATCCCTTAGCATCAAGCTCTAACTTTTGGAAATCCTGCTCGGAGTAATCAGCGGGTTTCCTAGGAATATTAACATTCGGTTGTTCGGTACTTGGAATAGAGGGAACATGTGGGCCATATACCACTGATCTCCAGCAACTAGTGTTCTGCTGTGACAAGTCGTGACCCATGCTTCATTTCCATGTATTGAATTCATGACAAACGAGCATCAATGGTTTGTTTGCCAATCCGGTATTGTGAGGATCATGAGTGATCGACATCTCTCTAATTTCTATCGAAATTTAGTTTAGAAAACAGTTTTTATTAATCTGATTGGTCTAGTTCTTCTCAATGTCCTTGATCACTCAATCAGTTATCAATTTGAGCTAGATTATCTTCTGAATCAACGGTGAAGTTAATTCAGTGAACATTTCTCTGATTCCAATAGTTGGATCCGAGTGTGTGTTTTTCTTCTAAAATAGTTAATCAAAATGTTAATTCAATCAAACAATAATAAATAAACACATCAAACTATCACAGTTGGATTTGGGAATCATTTGATTCCTATTGAATTCAAATGATGTAATACAATAACAAAGGTACAATAGTACTCCCCCTCACCAGGTGAACACACTCTCACTTAGTTTTTATGCTCTACGCTTTAAGTGTTAACCTATTATAGAGAACAAACAAACTATATATAGGAGGTGTGAACTGCTAGTCACGTCATCTTGAAAACGACCTTTAACAACTTCAATAAATGATGTAACTACCAGTAGTTGTGAAACTGCTAGATTGTTACATTGTTACATTGAACTGCTGCTCTTTCATAAGTTTAAAGAGAAACCTGGATATCACAGAACTACTGTTTGGAAGCTAACACTTCTTGAAATCCTAAACTTCTGTCTTTGACTTGTTGACTTGGTCTTCTAGTCTTAAGTCTTTGACTTTGCTTGATTTTTTACTGTTGACTTGTTGGCCAACACTTTGACCATCATCACTTGTTCTTCTAAACTTACTTCTTTGAGGGCAGTAGTTTGATGCATCGGTAGTTGGGGTGGCTGTTTTGAGAAGCTTTCAAGACGAGAGAAATTGTTGGACTAGTAGATTGTATTTTAACTTATTCAGGCAAGGATGATAGATCCTTTGGGTTTTGGGTTCATCATCAGCAGATCTTATATAACCCAACACCTCTAGAAAACATTATGGAGATAACCTACCCCTGTGTAACCGTTGTAGCCTACACCACTTACGCAACCTGTTTTGTCATAAGTGCATCAATTGTGGGCAACTTGGTCATTTAGCTAATATTTGCCTCTTTACCCCTGCCCCAAACAAAAACAAGTTACTGCTCCTGCCCCACCTGTTACCCCTACTTTGCCTGTTCGCTTTCGAAAGGAATGCCCTAGGCTCGCTAATGAAAATCTAGCTCGTGGGCATGCATATAATATCAATGCAATCAAAGCCCAAGCAGATAACGATGAAGAGAACATACAATAACTGTTAGCATATTTCAATTATGTTTTACCCTTCAGTTTATCTTTTCCTTGTATTCGTACTTTTATTTAATAAATCATTCGAGGATTTTCTTCATTGGAGTTACATTTATTTATTACATATACAAATGAAAACACATCCATTTATATTATATATAGGGTGGGGTTCGGCTACAAAGTAGAAATTTCCTAAAAAGTGTAAAAAGTCAGAAAACACTATAATTTTAGCCATAAAACACACCTAAACCCCACAAATAACAAATTGAAGATTACTAAAACACCATAGTCAAACCATGATAGTCCATAAAAATCTTCAAACACACAACTATAGAACTACGAATATAAAATACAACATGCTAATCAACATAAAACCAAATAATGTTTCTCATTCGATAATCACAACCTTATCATCCAAAACACAATCCACATATATGATGTTTTAGTAATCTTCATTTTATTAGTTTGTGGGTTTTTGGTGTGTTTTATGGTTGAAATTTTGGTGTTTTATGACTTTTTACACTTTTTAGGAAATTTGGATTTTGTAGCCAACTCTTAGCCTATGTCTATATATATGGTGAAGATCATTTAGGAACCACCATTTATCGCGAGAACCAGTATGAACACAACCAAAACTACTTAAAAAAGCTTAAAAACACACTTTTTTTTATTTTTCCATTAAAAATCGCAACATCAGTGGGGTAGAGTTCTTTTAGGGGTGGGGTGGGGTGGGGGTTTTAGGTTTTTTTTTTTTTTGGGGGGGGGGGGGGGGGTTATAGTTTTTTTAGGTGGGGTGGTGGGGGTGGGTGTTTAGGTTTTTGGGTGCGGGTGGGGGTTCATTGTTTGTTTTTGGTTTATTTTGGTTGCATTCACACTGATTGTCGTGGTTCTCGCGATAAAGGGTGGTTCTCGCATGAACCCTATATATATACATATATACATATATATATATATATATATATATACACATAGGGAGAGGATCATGAGAAAACAAGAAAACTAACTAAAAAAACCTAAAAAAAACATACCAATTTTTTTTTTTACAATTTTAAATAAAAAAAATCGCTAGTTTTTATATATAAAAAAAATTTCAAAATTTTTTTTTGTTGTACTGCACATGTGCATTATATGTGTACTACACATGTGCACTATATCCGTAATAGTGCACATGTGCAATACAACAACAAAAAAAATTTTTTTTTTTTGGAAATCTTTTTCCATGCATAAAAACCTGCGATTTTTTTTATAAAAATTAAAAAAAAAATTGATATGTTTTTTTGGTTTTTTTTAGTTAGTTTTTTGGTTTTCTCATTTAAACTAGTTTTCTCATGATCCATCCCCTGTATATATATATATATATATATATATATATAGGAGAAGAATCCATTAGGAACAACCTTTTATTGCAAGAACCGCGAGAACCGATATGAACACAACAAAAAATATCTAAAAATTTTAAAAACACACAAAAATAATTTTTTTTTTATAAAAAAATGCTACATTTCGTCACAAAAAAATGAACTGTACCGCTGCACATGTGATATAGCGGTACCACACGTGCAGCGGTACTGTTGTTCTTTTTTTTTGTGATGAAATTTAGCATTTTTTTATAAAAAAAGTGAACAAGAAGTAGCGTTGCACTTGTGCGTCGGTGCTTTTGTTCAATTTTTTAGTGTCGAAACTTTTTTAGCAATTAGTTATAGGGTTTAGCTTTATGTTTTAGTTTTTAGCACTTAGCTTGGGTGGTAGTGGAGGTTACGTTTTTATTTTGGTTTTTGGTGGGTGGGAGGTGGGGGAGGGGGGAGAGGTTTGTTTTATTTTTTTTAGGTTTTTTTTTTTTTGGTGTGGGGGGGGGGGGGGGTAGGGGGAATAGGTTTTCTTTGGGGTTTTTTGGTGAGGTATAGTTTTCTTTTTCTTTTTTTTTTTAAGCAGGGGGTGGGGGTGTTTAGGTTTTTGGGTTGTGGTGGAGTATTGGCTTAGGTTTTGGATGGTAGTGAGTGAGTTTATTTTGTTGTGTTCACATTGGTTTGTCGTGGTTCTCACAATAAGAGTGGTTTTCAAATGAACCCTACCATATATATATATATATATAGGGAAAGGTTCAAATGAAAACCACTATTATTGTGAAAACTCGAAAACTAATTAAAAAAGCCAAAAAAACATACCAAATTTTTTTTGCATACTAATTTTCGCCATTTTTTATATATAAAAAAATTTCAAAATTTTTTTTTTTTTTTTGTAGTGCACATGTGTATGTGTACTAAACATGTGTATTATTACACATGTGTACTACAAATTTTTTTTTTCTAAAAAAAAGTTTTTTTATATAAAAAAACCTGTGATTTTTATAAAAAAATTGAAAAAAAAAATTTGTGTCTTTTTTAGCCTTTTTTTAGTTAGTTTTTGAGTTTTCACAAAAAAAGTGGTTTTCATTTGAACCATCCCCTATATATATATATATATATATATATATATATATATATATACACGCATATATATAGGAACAGGATCAGGAGAGAACGCCTCAAAGTTTGAGAACGGTGAAAACGATTCTCAGCCACAAGATCTTAGTGGTTTGTGGCTGAGATTGATGCGGTGGCATTTTTGTAAATAATAGGGGCCTTGGAACTATCAGGAATGGTAAAATAGGAAGATCCAAACAAAGGTGCACATGCTAATCACATGCCATTTTCCCCATCATATTTAAAAGACAATAACTTTTTTATACGTGATTATTTTTTGAAAAAAATTACACCATAAAACTCCGCCATTTTTTTTCTTTCCAACGAGTATATTTTTGTTATACTTTTCGAAAAAAAATTAACTGCGTTTTATGGAGTTTTTTTGAACTGGGTGTTTTATGGCGTTTTAGACTATGTATTTTCATGTCGTTTTTCTGAACTAGGTGTTTTTATGGCGTTTTAACTAGGTATTTTCATGGCGTTTTTCTGAACTGAGTGTTTTATGGCGTTTTCAACTGAGTTTTTTCATGGTGTTTTTCTGAACTAGGTGTTTTTATGGCGCTTTTAACTAGGTATTTTCATGGCGTTTTTCTAAATTGGGTGTTTTTATGGCGTTTTATTTGAACACCCAGTTCATGTGAGTGAGTTTTTTGACAATATTACCCCTTAGTGTAATTTAGCATCAATGCCACATGTCACCACCAAAATCGTTCTCACCGTTCTCACATTTTTCACCGTTCTCTCTAAATCCTGACCCCATATATATATATATATATATATATAGAAAAATTGTAAAATACATTACGGCTTAACGTACATTACGTACGACAACGTGCGTGATTATAGGTATAACATGCGTGATTAATGTTTTCAACACGCGTGATTAATGTTTTTCAATATGCATGATTTGGGGTTTTTAGTTTGTAACGTGCGTGATTTTGAAATGAACGTGTGTAATTACCTGTCGTACTGGTCGTACGTTAAGCCGTAATGTACGTTAACTGGCCTATATATATATATGTGTGTGTGTGTGTGTGTGTGAGTGCATATCTCTATCGCTTCCGTCAATCACGTATCGTAGCCAAATGAATGATCAAGACAGGGTCTTAAAGTGTAAAATATAAACATACATGTTACATGGATCCGCATGGATGGGGAATCCAGGTTCGCACGAACCTGGCACAGTATTAGGGTTTGGTTATCATGCGCATCCGCACGAAAAGGCGCAGGTCCATCCGCGCTTAAGAGTTGATCCGCACAAGTCCTAGATCAGTGCATATGTTGTTCATTCGTAGTTACTGTTCATGCGGACCTAGTGTGCCTATATATAGGTGCTTAGGGTGTCTTGTTTATAACAACTCTCCCAAAATCTCTATAACATCCCTATTTGTCCTAAAATACACCCCGTATATGAAAGTGGGCCCGAAATATCCTTAATTTACAAAAAATAAATAAAAGCAAAGTTTCTTGCTCGCTCGCAGGGCGCGACGAAGACAGCAAGCGCTGTCGCGGGCCGCAACCCACTAACACCAGGCGGCACCCCAGTCTGCCAAGTGTCCCTGCCTCGTGTCGACCCTACCTTTGACTCAACCAAGATATAAACGACACGCTTTAGCTCGCGGGCCATGAAGGCCGTACCCAAATCTCTAGCGGGGCGCGAGAGAGTGTTCGTCAGGCCTATAAATGGGGGCTTCCACCCTCAGTTTCAACCGTTCAAAATCAAAATCTCTCTCTAAATTCTCTAAAGCTAAAGTAATACTCGGGAATAATACCCACTAAAATAGCAAAACTCTGCCTCAATGTAAGTATTATAACCCCCGATTACGTATTAGTTACGCTGCCTGATTGATCTAGTGCTCCGTAACGCATGTCAAGGCTCTGCCTGACTCAGTCATTGGAGTTCTGTCTCGGGGAGGGTATAGCTAATGTAAAGTTTTGGTTATTATACTAACGCGTGTGCGTTGTTTAAATTAATAGATTATAACCAGGAAGTCACAAGGAAATACCTAAATTAGCAATGTGGGTAATCCTTCTTTTTGTAAACTGTTTTTACAAAACCTTAATTGTTTTAAATTATATTTAACAGTGATTGAGTATTTGTAATTCTACAATTATCATCGGCATGTTGGGGTTTTGTATACAAAATTTGTTACTACACTGTGAGTAGTAACATTACCACCAGTCAGGATTGACAGTACCGTGGGTGGTAATTAAAGTAGATATAAACAAATATAATTGCTGGATTGCCCTCAATGCTGTAAAATGATAAAACTTGTTTTGATTAAACTGAGATTCACTCACCAGTATTTTCCACTGACAAAAATGTTTTAAACGCGTGTCAGGTAACAAAATGTGAAAGCCAAAATAGAAGCAAGCTGGAGAGCACTGAAGGATTGGAAAAGTGGCTATAAAAGTTACCTAAATAAAGAAGAAGTTTTATTTGGATAAAATAGGGTTTATCCCTATAAAAATATTATGAATGGAAACTTGGGTTTTACCCATTTGTTTATTATTTATAAAAATGAGGTGTTTTACTCTGATAAAATATTTCCTAACTACGGTCCTGACGTAAATTCCGCTGCCAAAATTAAATAAACACCGATACCATCGAATGTGCGAGCTCGCGGCCGCCCGCTTCCTAGGGCAAGGGGTCCGGGGTTGCGACAGGAGGTGGTATCAGAGCTACAGCCACTGATTTCAGCCACACAAGTGTTCTGCTGACATCAAAATTTGTCAATTATGTTAGGAAATAATCTATGTGATTACGTGCGTATGTGTATATTATTGTTTTGTGTTATTTGACAATCAGTTAGTTTACAGTATGAGTGATCAAGGACCATCTGACGCCAATCGTCACCTCTCTAATTCTCCTAGAGATGATGGAACTTTCTCCCAACCTACTCTTTCGGGGTATTCAGCTGACACCGAAGAGGGGATATTCATCTTTAAAGCGCAATCCGCAGAACCATTCCCTACGAAAAAGAGAGGACGGTTCAGTCGGGGAGCACATGAGCGTAGGAAAAGAATGAGAAAATTACAGCAACAAAGGGCTTTTGCAGCAGTAAATAGGGAGATGAACGCCCATACCCAAGACATAATCAATAGGCGATTGGCCAACTTTCACATATTAGCTACCACTGCCGCAGACCCAAACCTAGAACAAATCATTGCACCACAACCACTACCACTATTCCCAACTCAACCCATGGAAATAGAACCCAACCGAGAAGAACCAGTTCCCATACCAGCTTTTAATCCTGATGAGATACCTAGAGTCCCAGCACCCAATCCCTTAGCATATGATCCGTGGAATGACGACCATAGGGATTATCGAGAACTCTACCCACAAGAGGAACCCTTACCAAACCCATTAGCACCATACCCCAATCTTGACCCTCTAGATCCATATTGGAATGATGACCAGTATGTTCGGGAAATACTAGAAAACCCATACCCATATGGAGACCCTTTACCACCGTACCCTGACCCAGTACCCGCACCACCACCACCCATCAGTACCGAAAACGTGCAGGAACTCTGCACATTTGGTGAGGAGCTAGTAGATGAAGGAGAGAGAATAAGGCAAATAGGGGAAAAGATCGTTTGGAAGTACGACGAGCGAAATATGCAATACTAGATGAACCCCTAGAAACAATATATATATATAAATACGAGTAGTTTGAAAAAAATAGATAATCTAATACCAATGATGCATATATATAAAATAGAGTAAATGTCGCAATGCTCGACGATTTTGACCAATGTGTTTGTTTGTGTAATTGTTGGCATTAGATCTTATTCTGTGATATTAATACTTGATAATTGTTTGCAAATCCAGATGGACAACGAAGAAAATCAGGAAAACCAGAATAATGATAACCAAATAAATAAAAGTGCCATTCAACACATAGTAACCCAAGGAATTAGAGATGCTATGCCATATATCATCCAAAATGTTAAAGAAGCGGAAAATAATAAAAAGTAATAGTGGAAGTAAACGATCACCTACTGAACCCAGTCACAGCGTAAACAATGGACCCTTTACTTCAATTGCCTATTCCAAAAAGAAGAAGAACCATGTCATATGTTTGTTCTTACAAAGAATTTTGGTCTTGCAAACCATAGAATTCTCTGGCAATGAAGGGGCCATTGCAGCGAGCTGGATAGAAAAGACAGAGGTCGTCTTAAAAATAAGCAAGTGCGCAGAGGAAGACAAAATCATGTTTGCTTCCAATCTTTTTAAGGATGCAGCCTTAGAATGGTGGAATACTATTCTCCAGTCTAGGGGAAGTGACAGAGTTTATAGTATGGAATGGACTGAGTTTAAAAACATGGTCGAAAGAAAATTCTATCCTCCCAATGAAAAAGAACAAATTGCTAATAAGTTCTTAAACCTTAGAATGACTGGAGTAGACTGTAAGGGTTACACTACTGTATTCTTCAAATATGCAAGAATAGTGCCAACCCTAGCCTCACCAGAACTAGTATTAATCTCCCGTTACATCTGGGGATTAATCAGTGAGATTAGACATGTAGTCAAGGCAGCTAGACCACAAACCATAGAAGAAGCTGTAGAACTAGCAAATACCTTGACTGATGAATTGGTACGTACGCAAGAAGAAAACTAGAGTAATAACCTAGTCCAGAAGCTTACCCAAGAATTTCGCTACGATAATTCCAACCATGGAAAGAACATAGGTTCTACTTCTGCACCTTACTGTAGGTCTTGCAAGAAGAAGCATTTAGGAAGATGTTCTACCTACTGCAACTTCTGCAAAATACCAGTGCATAAGGAAGAAGATTGCAGGAAGAAACCCAGTAATGGAGTGTGCTTCAATTATGGAGAAAAGGGACATATCAAACCAAACTGTCCGAAACTAGCTCCAGCAATGAACAACAAGACTACTAAGAATGCTAGAGCTTTTGTTCTTACAGCAGAAGAAGCCAAAATGATTCCTGATGTGATTGCCGGTACGTTTTTAGTTAATGATGGTTTTGCTAAAGTATTATTTGACTCTGGTGCAAACCAAAGTTTTATTAATACTTCTTTTTGCAAAATTCTTAATCAACCATTAACTAAACTTCAACAAGAATGTCTAGTAGAGACGGCAAATGGAGAATCCATTAAGATCACTAAAATCTTGCATGGAGCAAGAATAGAAATTCTAAATCATAATTTTATTGCTAATCTTTACCCAATGAACCTAGCCGGATTTGATATCGTATTAGGAATGGATTGGTTAGTAGCCAATAAAGCCAGTATTTTATGTGATCAAAAGACAATACAAGTAAATTCATCAAAAGGTGAAAAGATCACAATTAAAGGAGATAAGCAAACTAGATCTACAAAATTCATCTCTGTGATGAAAACCGCAAGTTATGCAAAAAAAAGATCATTAGTGTATATGATTTCCATAATCATTAACACTAAAGGAAAAGAATTGAAAGATATTCCCGTAGTATCTCAATTCTCAGATGTTTTCCCAGAAGAGCTACCCGGACTACCGCCAGATCGGGAAGTTGAATTCAGAATTCACCTACTACAAGGGACAGCACCGATTGCCAAGGCACCTTACCGTTTGGCGCCAGCAGAGATGCAAGAATTGAAGAAACAGTTGGACAAACTATCGGAGAAAGGTTTCATACAACCAAGTTCATCACCATGGGGAGCACCAATCTTGTTCGTCAAGAAGAAAGAAGGATCAATGCATATGTGCATTGATTAACGAGAACTAAATAAAGTCACGATTAAAAATTTGTACCCTTACCAAGAATCGATGATATGTTTGATCAACTGCAAGGAGCTCGATTCTTTTCTAATATTGATTTACGCTTAGGATATCATCAACTAAAAGTACAGGAAGAGGACATTCCTAAAACTGCCTTCAGAACAAGGTATAGCCATTATGAATTTACAGTCATGCCATTTGGTTTAACCAATGCCCCAGCCGCATTTATGGACACGATGAACAGAATATGTAAACAATATCTGGATAAATTTATAATTGTCTTTATAGATGATATTCTCATTTACTCTAAGAATAAAGAGGAACATGCAGCGCATCTGCATGCACTTCTTACGTTATTGAAGTGTGCAAAATACAACATATAAATTACATCAAATGTGGCATAAAACTAACCCTTTTTTAGTCCTAATGTTGGAAAAAATGTGTTTTTGTCTTCCTTTTGTATTTTCAGGATTAAATGAGCTCAAATGAACAAAAGAAGCAAAAATGCAGCCAAATCTAACAATAATACAAGAAAAGGAATAAACGTGGCATGCCCAGCCCCTCGACAGCATCTCCCCAAGCAAAAATAAGAGAACAGAAGGCTGAACATGCCCCGTGCTCAGTGAGCACGTGAGCATGCCCAAGTGTCTGCAGAAAAGACAAAGTTGTACAAGCTTCTATCACCCACCACGGGGGTGTGCCCAGCGGACACGGGGCCGTGGTCAACACAAAGATTCACAGAATCTAGGCAAATCTTGATAGTACAGATACGCTTCTGCACACGGGGTTGTGCCCAGCGGACACGGGGGCGTGGTCAACTAATGCAGACCAACTGCATTTAGTGAAGAAAGAGAAGATGGGTGGACACGGGGCCGTGCCCAATGGACACGGGGCCGTGTCCGGGCTTCTGTGCAGTCTATAAATAGGGGTGCTTAGATCACTTGCAAACCATCCCTTGGCAAACCACCTCTCTCACACTTCACCCACCCACCACCACCATCACAACCCGCATCCACCACCATCATCCATCATCCATCATATAGTGTGTGAGTAGTCTCGGGATCCAAGATTGATCGTAAGAGTTCTTGACAATCAAAGGCCATGTTTGCCTAAGTCTCTTACATCACTTGGTGAAGACAAGCATTTAGTGTAATACTTTTTATTTTTAATCTTTTCGCACTTTTTATTTGGTTATGTATTAATGACTTTAATAACTAGTTTCTTATGTTGAAGGTGAATCTTCCTTATCGTTTGTCCGTGGTGTCTTGGCATTATTTTACTGTCTATATGAAATAAAAGAATTTCACCATTCATATTTCCACGGTCTATATGGAGATATGTTGGCTACCTGGTCGGGGGTTAAGGGAACGGTTTGGTAAGAGTCTTGCCTTGTTCAGTGTATAGAACCTTCAAGGACCTGGGTCAAGTTTAGTAGGACCTCCTTCAATACCCACTGGTATTGGATGGCGGGGGTCCGAACTCCTTGATCCCCTCATATGTAAACTACTATTAAAACTTTAACCTGGCTATTTAGGATTGTATCCCTGCTGACTCAAACTACTTAGCCGAGGGTAACGTCACCTTCAAAAGAGGGGCCTACCACATTATGCATTAATAAATTAATTAATTATCTTTCAATAATCTAACCCTTTAGGATTGTATCCTTGCTGACTCAAACTACTGGGTTGAGGGTAACGTCACCTTCAAAAGAGGGGCCTACTACTATAACTAAGATAATCTCTTAAAAAGTGCAAAAGGGCGGAAAAAATCAAAGGTTACACTAAATACGAGTCGGATCCAAGTGATTCATCTTGTCTATCTGTTTTATTTTTATTTTTATTTTTCAGCATTTTTAGTTTTTTATTTTCTAGTATAAAGTCTTTTTCTAAAATTTTGATTTGATTAGACGTTGAGGATAAACCGGTACTAAAAGCTCTTGTGTCCTTGGACGACCTCGGTATCTTGCCAACACTATACTACGCTCACGATGGGTGCACTTGCCCATATGTGTGTTTGGTGTTAGTAAAATATCGTGTTTTATAAATTTAAAACTTGACTAAAATGTAAAAAGGGCATAAAATTATATAACGCTATACACACATCAATTATTGAGAAAGGAAAAGCTTTATGATAAATTTTCAAAATATGAATTTTGGTTACAAGAAGTATAATTTCTTGGACATTTAGTTAATCATGAAGGAATTCATGTGGTTCCCACGAAGATCAAGGCAATTACTAAGTGGAAAGTCCCTGAATCACCAACGGAGGTGAGAAGTTTTCTTGGACTGGCAGGTTATTATAGAAGGTTTATTCGAGATTTCTCTAGAATAGCCATTCCTTTAACAAAACAGAACTGTAAATCCGTTAAGTTTAAAAAGGAACCAAAACAGGAAGAAGCCTTTAGAATCCTTAAGCAAAGGTTAACCAACGCACCCATACTAGCGTTACCAGAAGGAACTGAAGACTTTGTAGTCTATTGTGACGCTTCTAAATTAGGTTATGGATGTGTGTTGATGCAACGCCAAAAGGTTATAGCCTATGCCTCTAGACAACTTAAGAATCATGAAGAGAATTATACAACCCATGATCTAGAGTTAGGAGCTATCCAGGTATGGACCCTTTAGATCCCTATTACCATGATGAATATATTAGGGAGATTTTAGAAGTTCCTTACCGATTTCAGGCACTTTCACCCCCATATCAGGAACCCGCACCCCAGATTCCAAACCCAGTCCGAGAACCTGCACCCCCAATGAGTGCAGAAAACATCCAAGAACTTAGGACTTTTGGGGAGGAAATTTTAGAAAGCTGTGAGAGAATGCATCAGGTGGGAGAGCATCTCGTATGGAAATACGATGAGCGCAATATGGATTTTTGGATAAATCCATATCCATGAATGTGAGAATAGAGGAAACGGTAGTAGTAATAATAACAAAATATAATAAAAATAAAATAAAATATGTGTGTACGGATGCATATTATTATTAGTGTGATTCTATTTCTGTTGGTATTGTAATTTTTATTTCAGTACTAGTGTGTAATAGACGCATAGTATATGGAAATAGAGTACAAGTAGCAATGATCTACGTTTTTGGTTAGATTATGTGTCATGTGAGTAACTAACTATATTAAATATTATCTTATGATATTAATATGGGGTAAATGTTTAAAATTCAGATGGCTGACCAAGGAAATCAAGTAAATCTGGATAATCACCCGGAAAATCAGAATGATAATATTCAGAATGATGATAATCTGAATAATGAGAATCCAAGCATCAATAACAATGGAAATCAAGTTGATAATAGTGCTATCCAACACATAGTGGCACAAGGAATTATAGATGCTATGCCATTTATACTTCAAACTGTTAAGGATGCTGATAATAAGAGTAAACATAGCAGTAAGCGAACAATTGAACCAGAACACAACGTGAACAATGGACCAGTATTTCAAATGCCCATTCCCAAAAGAAGAAGAACCATGCCTTACGGTTGTTCTTACAAAGAATTCTGGTCTTGTAAACCAATAGAATTCTTGGGCAATGAAGAACCCATTGCAGCTCTACGCTAGATAGAAAAGACTGAGGCTGTTCTGAAAATAAGTAAATGTGCGGAAGAGGACAAGATAATGTTTGCTTCCAATCTATTTAAGAATTCAGCGTTAGAATGGTGGAACACTATCCTTCAGTCCAGAGGAAGTGATAGAGTTTATATTATGGATTGGGAAGAATTTAGGAATATGGTAGAAAGGAAATTCTGCCCTCCTAATGAAAAGGAACAGATAGCAAACAAATTCCTAAACCTTAGAATGACTGGTGTGGATAGTAAGGGATACACTAAAATATTCTTTGAATATGCCAGAATAGTGCCAACTCTTGCTTCACCAGAACCGGTGTTAATCTCCCGTTATATCTGGGGATTAATTGGAGAGATTAGACATGTATTCAAGGCAGCTAGACCTCAAACTATAGAAGAAACTGTAGAACTAGCCAATACCTTGACAGATGAATTAGTCCGTACTAGAGAAGAAGACCAGAGGAGGAACCTAACCCAAAGGCTTACTCAAGAATTCCGTTCTGGAAATTACAATCGTAGGAATATGGGTTCTACCTCTGCACCATACTGCAAGGTCTGCAAGAAAAAGCATTCGGGATAATGCTCCACTCTCTGCAATTATTGCAAGATGCCAGGACACAAGGAAGAAAATTGCAGGAAGAAATCCAGTATTGGATTATGCTTCAACTGTGGAGAAAAAGGTCATATCAGGCCAAACTGTCCGAAATTAGCTCCATCTACAAACAACAAGAATACTAAAAATGCTAGAGCATTTGTTCTGACTGCAGATGAAGCCAAGATGATTCCAGATGTCATAGCTGGTACGTTTTTAGTTAATGATATTTTTGATAAAGTATTATTTGACTCTGGTGCAAACCAAAGTTTTATTAATACATCGTTTTGCAAAATTTTAAATCAGTCATTAACTAAACTACCACTAGAATGCTTAGTAGAGACAGCCAATGGAGAAACCGTTAGGATTTCTGAAATCTTGCAGGGAGCAAGCATAGAAATTTTAAATCAGAAATTTATTGCAAACCTTTATCCTATGAATCTGGCAGGATTCGATGTTGTTTTAGGAATGGATTGGTTAATAGCCAATAAAGCCAGTATTTTATGTGATCAAAAGTCAATCCAATTAAATTCACCAAAAGGTAAAACGATCACAATTAAAGGAGATAAACCCTCTAGGTCCACTAAGTTTATCTCTGTGATGAAAACTGCAAGTTCTATAAGAAAAGGTTCTATAGTGTATTTGATTTCCATAATCACTAACACTAAAGGAAAGGATTTAAAAGATATTCCAGTAGTATCTCAGTTTTCAGATGTATTTCCAGAAGAATTACCAGGACAACCTCCAGATAGAGAAGTTGAATTCAGAATCTATTTAATACCAGGAACAGCACCGATTGCTAAAGCACCTTACCGTTTGGCACCTGCAGAAATGCAAGAATTAAAGAAACAATTAGATGAATTGTTGGAGAAAGGATTCATACAACCAAGTTCGTCGCCATGGGGAGCGCCGATATTGTTTGTTAAAAAGAAGGACGGATCAATGCGTATGTGCATTGACTACCGTGAATTAAACAAGGTCACGATTAAGAATAGGTATCCATTACCAAGAATCGATGATCTGTTTGATCAGCTACAAGGAGCTCGATTTTTCTCTAAAATCGATTTAAAGTCAGGATATCATCAATTAAAGGTACATGAAGAGGACATTCCTAAGACCGCATTTAGAACAAGGTATGGTCATTATGAATTTACTGTCATGCCATTTGGTTTAACCAATGCCCCAGCTGCATTTATGGACATGATGAACCGAATATGTAAGCCATATTTGGATAAATTCATAATTGTCTTTATAGATGATATTCTAATTTACTTTAAGAGTAAAGAGGATCATGCAAAGCATTTGCACGCACTTTTAAGTCTATTAAGAAAGGAAAAGCTTTATGCTAAGTTCTCTAAGTGCGAATTTTGGTTAGAACAGGTACAATTCCTTGGACACCTAGTCAATCATGAAGGAATTCATGTAGATCCAACAAAGATTGAGGCAATTACTAAATGGAAAACCCCTGAATCACCAACCGAGGTTAGAAGTGTCTTAGGATTGGCCGGTTATTATAGAAGGTTTATTCAAGATTTCTCTAGAATAGCCATTCCCTTAACTAAGCTAACCTGTAAATTTGTTAAGTTTGAATGGAGAATAAAACAAGAAGAAGCTTTTAGTTCTTAAGCAAAGATTAACCCATACACCCATACTAGCATTACCAGAAGGAACTGAAGACTTTGTAGTCTATTGTGATGCTTCTAAATTAGGCTATAGATGTGTATTGATGCAACATCAAAAGGTTATAGCTTACGCATCTAGACAACTTAAGAATCATGAAGAGAATTATTCAAACCATGATCTAGAATTAGGAGCTATAATTTTTGCTCTTACAATTTGGAGACATTATCTTTATGGTAGTAAGTTTACCATATTCACTAATCATAAGAGTTTAAGGTATATCTTCAAGCAAAAAGAGTTGAATATGAGACAAAGACGCTGGATGGAGATGCTTAGTGATTATGATTGTGATATCCAGTATCATGAAGGAAAAGCAAATATAGTGGCAGATGCTCTAAGCCGAAAATATTATGAAAAGCCAAAAAGGGTATGTTCTCTTAAATTAAATCTGCAAGTAGATTTAAATGATCAGATAAGAGAAGCACAAGAATCAGTAATCAAGAATGATTCTGAAAAATTAAAAGGTATGCTAAAAGAATTGGAACAAGGAATAGATGGAATTTGGAGATTCCATAAAAAGAGAATGTGGATACCTAAATTAGGAAACCTGCGTAATCGTATATTAGAAGAAGCCCATAAGTCTAAGTATACGATGCATCCATGTTGGATCTGAGTTTGTTCTTGATTGTATTTTCGTTTGAAATTAAGATGGAAATGAAAAGAGTTGTGCAGCGGAATTAATATGAAAACAAACTTTGCATACAATCAAAATGAGAGTATTGCTTTGATCAAGACATTTTCAACTAGGAATCGAATGATTGAATTAACTTTCAACAACGATTACAAGTAATGCTTGAATACAAACTCCCCCTCAGCCAGAGCTCAGCGTTTGTTCGTGCAAAGAAGACGGTATTGCAAGAGCTCATAGAACAGTACAAAGTACTGAACTATTTATAGGCACTTACAAACCACTGAGCATCTTTAGCTGACGTCACCATGAAAGTGACATCTAACCTCCTAACAAACTCTAACCTCTGATCTATACAAACACTGATGTACTAACTACTGCTATTACAATTTACATAAAAGACACTTAAACAGCTGCTGCATCATTCCACTGCTGTGAACCCAGCAGTGCTTGTCCGGATCAGCAGTACTTGACTCAAGGCAGTAGATTGAATCAGCAGAGCTTTGGTCTTCCATCAGTCTTTAACATTGGGCAGAAGATGCAAGGCAGCAGTTGCAGGTCAGCACTTAGTAAGATCAGCAGATAGGAGGTCAGTAGATATGAAACCACTTTCAAGGGGAGAGATTTGTATGAAACAACTGTAATCGTCTGCTTATTCTGGATCCACTGCTCTGATCCAGTTTTGGCTTTAATTATCTGTTCCTCTGATAGGGTTCAATCCCAACAATCTCCCCCTGGAACAGATAATGCCAAAACTCTTCATTATTTGTGGAATTCTTTATTGCCTCATCAACAGCTCCCTTATCTGACCTTTAAATTGTAATTCAAAGTCTAGGGCATCTGTATCTTCATCATCCCTGCTAAGTGGAAGATCAAGGAGATCCTACAAATCCTCAAGACTTAGGCCAAGAGCTTGTTCCCTTGATATTTTCTCCACTTCTCCACCAGACCTGAGCAAAGTCAATACGCAGGTTTGTTTGTCAGTTTCCCACTTTTGTATTTTTGAGCCTGGTGGGTTTCTTGGGAGATGTTTATTTGCAGAAGTATTTGGTGAGGCTGGCCTATTCATGACTGGCTGAACAGCACTTGCAGATTGTTCCAATTCAAGATCTTCTTTTATCATTACTTTCGTGCCTTCTTTTACAATGGCATCTCCAGCTAATAGATCTTGAATTTTTTCCATACTAAACTGGTTTTTGCTCCTTCTTTTGTAGATGGCAGCACCAGCTGGAGCAGTGGTTCTTTTGACTTGCAGCTTTGGTGGTTTTTTAGAAACCTCTGCTTTAGAATAGTCAGGCTTTTTAGGAACTGAGGGATCTTTCTTTCTTAATTGTTCCAACTTTTTGTAAGTAGCCCTGACCACATCTTCTTTCCATCTAGCAACTTGTCTTTTGTTTCCATAATCAGCTGCTACCAGTTCCTCTTTCATTCTCCTCAGCTCTTCCTATTTGTCAGGTACATTCTTTCTAAACTTTGCCCAGTTAGGAGGAGTGTGAGTGACTTTCCTTTTTATCATGTCTGGAATTCTTGCTGCTTCATTTTCAAGTTCAGGAATAGTCCACTCTTTGTACATGTATCTCTCTCCTTTGTACTTCTTGTGAGCCATGATGCTTTCAATGTAGTCTTTCTTCAGAGTTTCAGCTGCTCTTTCAGAAATTTGTTGACTAACATTTTTTGCAAATTGCTCTAGGGATCTGACTTGTGTAAGCAAATATTGACTCCTCTGTGCAATTTCTTTATCAGATTTCCCTTGTGTGTTTTTCTTTGAGATATCCTCTGCTTGCTTGGCCTTGATTTCCAAATATTCATCAACATTTTTAGGCCAGGGATATCCTTTTATTGATGGCAAACTCCGTTTGGCAGGGTCATCCTCAAAGTAAAAAGACTTTATTTCTTCTCTAACAGCTGCTAATTCAAGAGGAAATTGAACACCTGCAGGAGGTAAGGGCTTGTACATTTTAACTGAAGAGAGAGGAACAGGTTTTGGAATTGTGACAAGTGCTAAAGATTTTGAAGATGTTTGTGGTGGTGAATTGTCATCATCTTTGAGAATTAGTCTTCTCCTTTTTGTAGGAGGGACTGATGATGTTTTGGATGGAACAGTGATGGTAGATGTAGTGGCAGTGGATTGTGATTGACTAACAGCTGTTGAAACAACTGGTGTTTCAACCACTGTTGTCATTACAGCAGATGTTATAACATCTGCTGTCTTCTGCTGTATGTCAGCAGGTGTTGTTTTTGGTGGTGATGATGGTAAAGCAGTGGATGTTGTGTGTGTTGAAGTGGTGTGTGTTGATGGAACAACTGTTTGGCAAGCAGTAGTTTTTGTAACTCCTGTTGCATCAGCTGTTTTGTATGGTGGTTTTTGAGCAGACTTTGAATGTCTGGTTGGAATGGATTTGGGTTGCCTCACTTTTCTAGTAGGCTTCTTCTTTTCCTCAACAGGATTTTCATGATCCTTTGACCCAGAAGTACCCTGATCTGGATGATCCATTCTGTCCACCCTGGCTTTCCTTTTGGCCTCTCTATCCCTTTTTACACTTGCAACTGCTTCTGCTAGTGCATTTGTTGTCACATCAATTTTCTTGCTGCCATCTGGCAAAGGGATCTTTTTGGTCATGTTTGAATTTTCTGGTTCAAGATAGAGACCATCCTCTGTACCCTTCCTTTTCCACTCCTTAATTTTCTCCCCCTTTTTGGCATTATCTTCGGGGATTTGATAAATGTAGCGGACTTTTGGAGGAGCATTGCCAGTGGTGTGCAAGATCTGAGTTTTGAGAGCCTTTAAATCAGCCTGAGTGTTCTTGAACCTTGACTCCATTGCATTTCTCAGCTGTTGTACATGTTTTTCATGTTGCTGATCTGCTAATTATGCTTGTTGTTGGAGAAAAGATTGAAATAGATTCCAGAGCTCATTTGTAGCAGGTGCCCTTTGTGGAGCAGGTGCTTGAGGTGGAACAGCAGTTGATTGTACCTTCTGAACTTGTAACACCTGTTGTAGCATATCTTTGAGTTCTGCAACAGAGTTATCAAGCTTTGCAATATGATCCGTCAATTTCTGGTACTTTAAACCATCACCCAAGTTAATGGGATCATCTGATTTCCCACTAGCAGTGGTTTTATCAGTAGTTGATGTAGGGAGTATGCGCCAAACATTAACCACTGATGCCCCTTTGTCTTGGTACTGGGGTCTTCTTCCTTCAACACTTGACAACCTTTTGAAGTTGCCAGTAGGATAAATAAATCCACTGGTGGTTGGCAGAGGTGCTATAAAAGGAATTGCCTCCAAGGAAGTCTTATGAATGTAACCACTGTCCAAATGTAACCCAGTGGGTGTAACAGTTGTAGTGGCTGCTTCACTTGGATTACCACCAAGAGTTACTTGTAACTCAAGGGGTCTAACCTCCTCAGGTTGTGTTGGTGGGTTAGCAAAGATTGATATATCAGACCCAGTCAGTTGTTGAGGCATATTCTCATTGATAGGTGATTGAGAAGGACTGGTTAATGCCTGGTTCAAATCAATTGCATCCAACAACAGTTTAGTTGGTGTGGGAATTGTGGATGTGAAGGGTGGCGTAGAAAGTGGAATTGCCCCGGGTATTGAGCTGTGGATGATAGAAACGAGTGTTTCCAGAGCATCATGATGTGGAGACCCTATTTGTACAACCTGTTCTTTTTGTGAAGAAGCAGGAGGAGTTTTGGTTATGGGTTGAGATATTTGTACCAACTGCTGTGAGGAAGTAGCAGCAGTGGTTTCTTGTGACTTTTGTGTTGTCACTGGCAGAAGCTCTGGTATCTCATCCTCCAGAGATGCCTTTTTGATGGTTTGGGGGTTTTTTTGTGTTTTTCTTTTTGTTGGCTTTTTGGTGATTTTAGGTGTGGGTTTCAAAACAGTTGTGCTGCTGCTTTGATCACCTTGAGCAGTGGGCTCAGCAGCAGATACCTGAGGAGCAGTTGTAACTGCTAAAATCTGCTCAGGCACCTCTGCTTGTGTTTTACAAGGTGCTAACATTCTTGAAAAAGTTTCAGTTGTTAGACTGTTTATTTGAATAGAATCACCTTGGTTTATTGTAACTAAATCATCCTTACTGAATTTCTTTGTAAAATAGTAACTTAAAAACCTTGGAAACAGTAAGAATGATTTTGTTTCAACATTTTTAACCAAATCTTTAAAAATTTCCTGAGAGTAGTTAAAATTTTCTCCTTGAAGAATTGCATATCCCAGGTTTTGAATCTTTAAAGGGATTTCATTGAAAGAAGTGGTTTTGTTTGAAACACATAGTAGGAGGGTATGAAATAAAAATCTGGTTGCAGACGGAAAATAGCCTTTTTCTAAGGTAATTTTCTTCATCATGGTGGCTTCATACCCTCTCTCAATGAAGTCAGTTTGTAACTCGTTTTTAGTGAAAGAAATTTTACCTTCCTGATCACCGAGTTGAAAGACTTCTGAAATGGATTGTGGCGTGATTTGGACAGCTTTACCCTTTATAGAAGAGTTTATGGTGGTTGCAGTGTCTCCTTGTTTTTCAAGGGTTGCATTTTTCCAGAACTCCCTTTGGGTCGCCAAATAGATTGGTGCATCGGCAGTGAACAAAGTTTTGTACTTTGATTTTGCCATGAGATCAATGATGGAATCGAAAACTTTGGTGGTTCCTGGTTTTGTGAGAAGACCCAGGAGATTGTGAGATGGTTTATGTGGAATTTCAGTGGAGATTGCCTTTTGAGAGGCTGTTTTCGAAGATGATTTGGATGAGGGTTTTGAAGATGACTTCGATTTTGTCATTTTGAAGATGAATGATCGAAGAAATTTGTGAGAGATGAGAAGAAAAACTGCTTTGAGAAGAGAATTTTTAAGAATTCAATTCGACAGTAAAACCCTGTTTTGGTGGTGAGTGGGGGATTTTATAGGGAAGAAAGTGAATGCTGAGGTGGCAGCCGTTACAAAAGGTCTGACCAATATGTACTGCCCACGTGACAACCCCTGTTGAAAGTGAAGGACAGTACTTGTGTGATAGGGACAAATGAAGGCAGTGGTATGAAAGCAGTGGATGATTTTCACTATCAGTGGATAGCATATCAGTGGATAAGACACTGCTTTTGAACAACAGAGTTTATCAAAGGAATGAGAGAGCAGGGGTTGACTTTCAGCAGTGGACAGACTTTTGAAGTAGAGCAGACTTTTGAACAATCAGTGGTTAATGGCAGATTTTTAAGGATTTTAATGAAAAATTTTCATTTTTAGCTATTTTTAAGGATGGAGTTTTGATTTTCTGAAAACATTTTGTTGCTTTTATTCATAGAAAAACAAGGTGTTGCTTGTTATTCCATGTTCAGCATCCCAATTCTAGAGACCAAGCTTTCAAAAGTGGCTGTATCAAGTGCTTTTGTGAGCACATCAGCCAGCTGGTCTTTAGTTGGGACATGATGCAGAGAAATCAAACCTTTTTCATAGCAATCCCTCACAAAGTGATGTCTGATGTCGATGTGTTTGGTGGTTGAATGGGAAACTGGATTTTTGATGATATTTTCTGCTGCCTGGCTATCCAACATGAGTGGTGTCTTTAAGGCAGTGATACCAAAATCCAGTAACTGATTTTGAAGCCACAGGAGTTGGGCTGTACAGCTTGCAGCAGCAATGTATTCAGCTTCAGCAGTGGATGTTGAAACAGCTGCTTGCTTTTTGCTTTGCCATGAGACTAAGCAATCACCTAGAAACTGGCACCCTCCTGATGTGGACTTCCTTGTGGTGTGACATCCAACAAAGTCACTGTCTGAGAAACCTGAAAGCTTGATGTTCCCATTACCTGGATACCAGATACCAAGTGTGGGAGCACCTTTTATGTATCTGAAGATCCTTTTTACAGCAATGAGATTTGATTTTCTGGGAGCTGATTGACTTCTTGCACAGACACATGTTGCAAACATGATGTCTGGTCTAGATGCAGTTAGGTACAATAAAGACCCAATCATGCTTCTATAAAGTGTTTGGTCAATCAGCTCATCATTTTCATCAGACATGACCAGCTTATTTGTTGCCATGGGTGTGCTGCATGGTTTACAATCATTCATATCAAATTTGGTTAAAAGTTCTTTAGCATATTTGCTTTGATGAATGAAAGTTCCATTTTGCAATTGCTGTACTTGGAGACCAAGAAAGCATTGCAGCTCACCCATTGCACTCATTTCAAACTCAGCTGTCATGAGTTCTCTAAACTCTTCACACATTGAGTTACATGTGCTTCCAAAAATAATGTCATCCACATAAATCTGGACAATCATTAAATCCTTCCCTCTCCATTTTAAAAACAGTGTTTTATCAATGGTACCTCTTTTGAAACCATTGGAGTTTAGGAAGTTGGAAAGAGTTTCATACCAGGCCCTTGGTGCTTGTTTCAAGCCATACAAGGCTTTGTTTAGCTTGTAGACATGATCTGGATAAAATGGATCCTCAAAACCTGGAGGTTGACAAACATACACCTCTTCTTGAATTGTACCATAGAGGAAAGCACTTTTGATATCCATTTGAAACACCTTTATATTGTGGTTGACAGCAAAGGCCAGGAACAGTCTAATTGCTTCTAATCTTGCAACAGGGGCAAATGTTTCATCATAATCAATCCCCTCTTCCTGTCTGTAACCTTGAACCACAAGCCTGGCTTTATTCTTGACAACAATACCCCTTTCATCAGTTTTGTTCTTGAAGACCCACTTTGTGCCAATGGGACTAACCTCTTCTGGCAGTGGTACAAGCTCCCATACTTGTTGTCTTTTAAACTGTTGGAGCTCCTCTTGCATGGCTTCTACCCAGCTGTTGTCTTTCAGTGCCTCTTGATACTTGACTGGCTGATGGAGTGATAGAAAACCAGCAAAAAGACAAATGTTTTGGGTTTGGCTTCTTGTGAGTACCCCTTCATTTATGTTGCCAATAATTTGATCAGGTGGATGAGATCGCAAGAAGATTAAATCTCCTTGGTATGGTATGATGGCATTGGTTGGTGAAGGCTGCAGATGTGTATCATCTGAGCTAACCACTGCTGGGGACTTTGATGATCCAGCAGTGGCTTCGAAAGGTGGTGGTATAGGAGGTAATGAAGTGGACAACTGCTGACTTTTATCCACTGTTTGAGGACTTTTGTTAGCAGTGTTTGAGGATGTGGAAGCAGTGGTTGATGGGCTACTTTGGTCAACAACTGTTGAGGTAGCAGTGGTTGAGCTTTGACAACTGTTTTGAACAGCTGGTGCTTTTCCCTTTGTGGCAGACCTTTGAGGGATGATGATTTCATACCCATAGTCTGGTGTTGTATCCTCTGATGGACCTGCACTGTTAGTCTTGACCGCAATATTTTCAAAAGTGAATTTTTCAAGATCAAACAGATCTGCAGGGTTTGCTGGGATTTTCATTGATGAGAGTTCATTGAACTTAACATTCAAAGTCTCCTCCACTGCCTTGGTCCGTGTATTGAACACTTTGTAGGCCTTGGCAGTGGTTGAGTATCCCAGATGATAACCACAATCAATTTTGGCTGCAAATTTTGAAATGGAATCTTTTAAGTTCAAAATAAAGCATGGGCAGCCAAACACTTTGAAATATGAGATCAGTGGTTTAATTTTATACAGAATTTCATAGGCAGTCTTTTTGTGCCTGGTGTTTATTAAAACTCTGTTTTGAACATAGCAAGCAGTGTTTACTGCCTCTGCCCAGAAAGTTAATGGCAAACCTGAATCTGCAAGCATGGTTCTGGCAGCCTCAATCAGATTTCTGTTCTTCCTTTCCACTACCCCATTCTGCTCTGGTGTTCTTGGGATGCTGTACTGCCTTACAATCCCTTTCTTCACACAGAAGGCATCCAACTCCCTATTTTTGAATTCTGTGCCATTGTCACTCCTGAAGCTTTTCACTGGAAGGTCAAATTGCTTTTCAACCTGTATTACAAAGTCTTGCAAAATGCCTGCAGTTTCAACTTTTGAGTGCAAAAAGAAAGTCCATGTGAACCTAGAAAAGTCATCAACAATAACCAAACAATATCTTTTCTTTTTGAGGCTCATGACTTGAACTGGGCCAAACAAATCCATGTGTAGCATTTGCAAACACTGGGTTGTTTTGGACTCTTCAATGGACTTGTAAGAACTTTTATGCTGTTTTCCTTTTAAACAGGAAATGCAATGTTCAGGACATGAAAACAATTTTTGTGGTAGGCCTCTCACCAAACCATTTTTTGAAATTTCTGTGATTGTCTTAAGATTTGTGTGTCCCAGCCTTCTGTGCCAAAGCTCTGTCTCTTTGTTAGAGGCAGCTGAGAACAGACAGGCATCAGCTCTGGGACACTCTTTTGATATGTCAACAACATAAACATTGCCACTTCTTTGAGCAACAAGTTTAGTTTGACCAGAGTTGATTATTGCTTCAATCTTTTTGACCATTTCTGGTCCAACAATCCTACAACAGTCTTTTGTGAAGAATGACCCAAATCCCTTGTCACTCATTTGGGACACACTCAGAAGGTTGAATTTTAGATTGTCTATTAGATTGACATTTTCAAATTTTACTTTTCCAGACTCCACTGTACCCGACCCCAGAACTTTTCCTTTACTATTATTCCCAAAGGATATATCACCCCCTCCATGGATTTTGAAGTCTTTGAGGAGGGCTTTACATCCTGTCATGTGCCTGGAGCCTCCACTATCTACATACCAAAGACTATCAAAGCATGCAGAAGCTCCCTGCACATGAAGTAAAAGGATTAGTTCATTAAGGTCTCCAAAGCCAACAAGGCTTTGGATGGGGTCTCAACAGTGTCTGGGATGGATGCAGAATGATGGACAGTGGTTAGGTCAGGAGTTTGAACTGTTTTAGGACAGTGTTTCTCTAACCACTGTTGTGGGTCCTGACCAATCATCTGCTGGTAACCAAAAGGATGCTTGTTCACTTTGGGTTTAGAGGGCCTTTTGTAGGCCTCATAAACGTGAGGAATCCTTTGGTAAGACTGTTTTTCTTTGCCTTTTCTGAACTGATTGGCAGGGGGTGCATCAGTAACCTGAACATCTCTTTTGACAGATGTTTGGTTCAGTTGTTTTGTAACAGCTGTTTGAACTGGCACAAACAGTGGTTGTTTCTTGGTGAATTTGACAGATGTTGATGATGATGATGGACTCAAGGATGTTTTAGCCATGTACTCATTCTTTTTCACATCAAAGTTTTTGAGATACACACATGCTTGAGTTTTGTGGTTAGTTTTTCCACAAACAATGCAGCTTTCTGCTGAAACAATGACGCTTGTTCTGTTTAAATCATAAGCTTTTAAGTGGAAACAGTCTTTTGTTAGATGATTCCTTTTCTCACAGAATTCACAAAACAAGTTGTCAATTTTTTCTTTCTTCTTTCTCTTTTCAGACTCCTTTGCAGCAGAGGTTTTAACCACTGCTGGGATGTCCTTGAGAGGTATGACTTTAGCTTTTGGAGCTTTAACACCATCAGTTGATGTAAAGTCCATTGGCTTGAAATTTTCAAGAATATCACACTCATCAGACCATCTTGGTTTGAACTGATGATCTTCAAGCTCCTTGAAAGTGGAGGATTCCATTGGTCTGTCAAGTGTGATTTTGTTACCAAGTTTGTCAGTGATTTTCACTTCTTGGCCATTCTTGTTTGTGGGGATGAACTCAGTGGTTACATCAGTGGTTTGAACAGAGTTTTCAAAAGCAGTGTTTTCATCATCATGTTTTCTATAGCCAACCCCAAATTTCACATTGCTTTTTCTCTGTTTTTCAAGCATAACCTCATATCCTTTGCAGGATTCCACCCATCTTTCACAAGTAATCTGGGTGGACTCCAACTCCTTTTTGCAAACTTGGTATTTTTCTACCATAATTTGAAGTTGGGTTTTGGTTATACTTTGCTCTTCTTTTAGACAGCTGTTCTCTTTTTCAGTCAATTTGTTTTTAAGTTCTTTTAAAGACCTTTCAAATTTGACCTCATCAGACAAGATTTTATCCCGAAGGTTTTCATTCACCTCTTTAATGTTAGCAAAAGCAATTATGCAATTGTCAGAACACAGTTTTTCAAGAACTTGAGGAGATACCTTGGCAGCTGCCATCATTGCACAATCACATTGATGATCTTCCTCATCATCAGCTTTCACCTTCTTTTCACCAGCCTTTTCTTCCTTCTCTTCTTGTTTGTCCTCTTCGGACCATGGATCTGTCAGTGGTTCAATCAGGGAACCTGAACTTTCTCCCAACAGTAGTTCACCAGCCACAGCAGTAATCACTGCTTCAGTCACCTCTTCCACTGTTTCAAAGCTCTGCTGTTCCTCCTCAGTTTCAATCCCCTCCTGTATTGACTCTAATGCCATCAAACAAAACTCATCATGAGAAGAATCATTAGAAGCATAGAGTGCAAAATTTTCATCATTAACGTCTTCAGGCATACTGCTCCAGTCAACAAACCCTTGAGTGAAAAAACTTTGTTGATCTGGTTGTGCTGCTGCTGGAGCAGTGGTTTGAGGTGCAACAGGTTGCACTTGTACCTGTGGAGCAGGGGTTTGAACATATTGGATTTGTGGAACAGTAGTTTGGACATAATGTACTGGCACAGGGGCAGCAGCATAGTGAGCAGTGTTCACTTGAGCTGCTGGGGCATATTGGGCATAGTGCACAGTGTTTTGGTTTTGAGGTCTAGGATTTGAGCTAGGATGAGTAATTATGGGACCAGTAGTTTGACTCCTACATTCCCTAGCGAAATGTCCCAACCTATTACACTTGTAGCACTTGATTTTCGATTTATCCAACCCAACCCTTAGATTCCCATGCAAACCTGGGAATTTTTGCCCTGTTCTTTTGTAGAACTTGCTAGTTCTAACACTTAGCAAAGCCAGTTGGTGCAGGATGTCCATTTCCTCTAAATCAGTGGGATCAAAATGTTGCAAATCATTTAGTTCAAAACTCAAATTGTCTGACATCTGGTTTTCATTTGCAGTGAATGCATAATTAGCAGAGTGAGGATTAGGGTTGTTAAAATTTGCACCAGCAGTTATGTCAATGAAGTGATCATAACCCTGATCCTTACCACTGCTCCCAGATTCTTCTTGACCCAGAAGAGCAGTATTACCGAAAGTGTAATCATCGGTAACTTTTCCTGACTCTTGTAACCTCCTTTTCTGGTTCAACTCCCTTTCGTAGGTCAGGAGTCGACCGTGGAGTTGGGTCAAGGTCAGATCCTTGAATTCAGGTGAGTTTCGGGTGACAAAAGCTATGGTGTCCCATTTTTCTGGCAGTGACCTGAGGAACCTGCTATTTTGAGTTGAGTTTGTAAAAGTAGTGTTAACAAGCCTCAGTTCACTGATGAGACAACTGAAACGCTCAAATTGTTGCGTTAGTGATTCACCTTTAACGTAGCAAAATGTTTCATACTGTTGGTTCAGGATTTCCCTGTTGTTTTCTATGACTTCTTCAGTCCCCCCAAACTGTTCCTTAAGTGCGTCCCATAATTCTTTGGCACTGTTACAGTGTAACAGTCCAGCATATATCTCATTGGGCAGCACTGATGCTATGATGCTAAAAGCTTTAGCATCTAGTTCGATCTTTTGAAAGTCGGTTTCGGTATAATTTTCAACTGGTTTTGGAACGAACTTTTTAGCATCTTCAGCGCTTGGCACTGAAGGAACATGGGGACCATAAATGACAGACCTCCAACAACCTGTGCTTTGTTGAGCAAGGATGTGACCCATCCTTCTCTGCCAGATGTTGTACTCATTTCTTTTTAGCATAGGTGGCTTAAAAAGTGAGCCGATGTTGTTTTTATCATCCTGAGATTGTGACGTCATTCTTGTTGTTTTACAGACACTGAGAAATCAACTTTAATGGTGATTAATCCTTGCCCTGTTTTTCAACGGACGAACAAACGATCAGTATCAACTGTTGTGAGCTGAACTATTTATGTCAAAATGATTGTTAAATCAAATTTGACTGTCCAAGCTCTGATACCAATTGTTGGATCTGAGTTTGTTCTTGATTGTATTTTCGTTTGAAATTAAGATGGAAATGAAAAGAGTTGTGCAGCGGAATTAATATGAAAACAAACTTTGCATACAATCAAAATGAGAGTATTGCTTTGATCAAGACATTTTCAACTAGGAATCGAATGATTGAATTAACTTTCAACAACGATTACAAGTAATGCTTGAATACAAACTCCCCCTCAGCCAGAGCTCAGCGTTTGTTCGTGCAAAGAAGACGGTATTGCAAGAGCTCATAGAACAGTACAAAGTACAGAACTATTTATAGGCACTTACAAACCACTGAGCATCTTTAGCTGACGTCACCATGAAAGTGACATCTAACCTCCTAACAAACTCTAACCTCTGATCTATACAAACACTGATGTACTAACTACTGCTATTACAATTTACATAAAAGACACTTAAACAGCTGCTGCATCATTCCACTGCTGTGAACCCAGCAGTGCTTGTCCGGATCAGCAGTACTTGACTCAAGGCAGTAGATTGAATCAGCAGAGCTTTGGTCTTCCATCAGTCTTTAACATTGGGCAGAAGATGCAAGGCAGCAGTTGCAGGTCAGCACTTAGTAAGATCAGCAGATAGGAGGTCAGTAGATATGAAACCACTTTCAAGGGGAGAGATTTGTATGAAACAACTGTAATCGTCTGCTTATTCTGGATCCACTGCTCTGATCCAGTTTTGGCTTTAATTATCTGTTCCTCTGATAGGGTTCAATCCCAACAATCCAGGAAGTGATAAAATGTACCAGGATTTAAGGAAAAATTTCTGATGGATAGGAATGAAAAATGACATAGCAGCCTATGTTCCTAAATGTTTAACTTGTTCATAAGTCAAAGCTGGACACCAGAAACCCTCAGGTTTGTTACAACAATTAGAAATGCCGGTGTGGAAATGGGAATTGATAACAATGGATTTTGTTACTAAATTACCCAAAACAAAGAAAGGTAATGATACAATCTGGGTGATTGTAGATAGGTTAACCAAGTCAGCTCATTTCCTACCAATGAAGGAAACAATTAGTATGGAACAATTAGCTAAATTATATGTAAATGAAATTGTTTCTTTACAAGGTATTCCTTTATCAATTTTTTCTGATAGAGATAGCCGATTTACCTCTCATTTTTGGTCAAGTTTCCAAAAAGCAATGGGAACCAAGTTAAAATTAAGCACAACTTATCATCCTTAAACAGACGGACAGAGCGAAAGGACAATTCAGACAATGGAGGATATGCTTAGAGCTTGTGTAATTGATTTTGGAGGTAATTGGGACGATCACTTACCTTTAATAGAATTTTCTTATAATAATAGTTATGACACAAGTATCAATGCTGCACCATTCGAAGCACTTTTGGGCAGAAATTGGGGAAAAGCAACTATCTGAACCTGAGATAGTGCAGGAAACAACTGATAAGATTATTCAAGTCAAGGAACGACTGAAAGCAGCACGTGATCGACAGAAAAGCTATGCTGATAACCGACGCAAGCCATTGGAATTTCAAGTAGGAGATAAAGTATTGTTGAATGTCTCTCCTTGGAAAGGAGTGGTAAGATTAATAAAAAGGGGAAAGCTAAGTCCCAGGTATGTTGGACCTTTTGAGATTATTAAAAGAATAGGACCTGTAGCCTATCAGCTACAACTGCCAGAGGAAATGGCAGGAATACATGATGTGTTTCATGTATCTAATCTCAAAAAGTGTTTAACTGACGAATCACTGATAGTACCTTTTAAGGATATAAAGGTAAATGAACAACTCAAGTTTGTAGAAAAGCCTCTACAAATTGAAGACATGAAAGTCAAAAATCTCAAGCATAAGAGACTAGTTCTGGTCAAAGTGAAGTGGGACTCCAAAAGAGGACCTGAGTGTACATGGGAACTCGAGTTAGAAATGAAAAGGAAATATCCACATTTGTTCTAGTAGATCTCGAGGACGAGTTCTAAAACAAGGTGGGGAGGATGTAACAACCCTCGGTAAAACCAACACCCTCATAATATGTCTAACACTCCAATATATTTTAGAATGTCTCAATATGTCTTATATTACACCCCGTATGTAAAAACCGAGCCCGAAACGTGTTATAACATATAAAATAAATTAAAAACAAGAAATTATAAGTTGAGGCGGGCCGCGTAGACCCACCCCAACTAGTCACGCAGGCGGTATCAGGGTGGAAACCTGATATCGTTGATTTCTTTAGTTCAAACGGGCCGCGTAAGACCTTGTTTAAGTTAACGCGGGCCGCGAGAGACCTACAACGCGGAGACACCTTGAGCTGACACGTGTCGACATCGTGGCGGGTCTAGATCATGACCGGGCTAAGCTATATGTTGACTGGAGTTTGACGCGAGCCGCGTAGACTCTTGTCTAACCTTACGCGGGCCGCATGAGGATCAGATTTCAGCCCTATATATGCAGGCCATCGGGTTTCACTTTCCGTCGCTCACATCTTTCTTTCTAAACGAATTTCTGAAGTTATAAGCATTATAGTTGGGTATTATACCCCTAATTAGCGAGGTTCTGCTCCGTTGTAAGTATTATAACCCCAGTTTCGTAACAGTTACACTGCCCGATTGATTTAGGGTTCCGTAACAACTGTCATGGTTCTGCCCGACGTAGTTGTTGGAATGCCGTCTCGGGGAGGGTATCATTTATATTTTCAAAGGGTTATGATACTAACCAATGTACATTTGTATAAATTATAGATTATATCCAGGAAACCCTTACGCAAAGCCTAAGATAGCAATGTGAGTTTATCCTCTTTTTTTAACCTTTTTGGAATGTTTTACAAAACCTTAATTGTTTTACAATATAATTAAGCGGTGATTGAGTCTTTGTAGTTCTTCAATTACTGCCGGTATGTTGGGGTTTTGTATACAAAATGTACTACACTGTGAGTAGTAAGTCGGGATGACAATACGTTACCATTGGACAATGAGTTAGCCAATGTGTAATATGACCCACAAGTCAGGATTGACAGTACTAAATGGAGTAATTGTGTAGAAATAAACAATGTGATCGCTCTCAATACTGTTTTAATTGATAAAATATTTCTTGATTAAACTGGGATTCACTCACCAGTATTTCCGACTGACAAATGTTTTTAAAACGCGTTTCAGGTAACAAAATGTGACAGCCAGTTAGTAAAAAGCCAGCTGGAGAGCACTGAAGGCTTGGGAAAATGTGGCTATAAAAGTTACCTAATAAACGATGTTTTAAATTCAATAAAATAGGGTTTGTCCCTATAAATGTATTGTAATAAGAAACTTGGGTTTTGCCCATGTTATTATTAATATCAAATATGGTGGTTTTACTCTGATAAACATTTCCTAACTACGGTCCTGATGTAATTTCCGCTGCAAGATTAAATAACTGATACCACCAAAAATATGAGCTCGCGTCCGCCCGTTCCCGGGACAGATAAGGGATCGGGGGTTGCGACAGAATGATTAAGGAATTAGAACAAGGAACAGATGGAATTTGGAGATTCCATAAGAAAAGAATTTGGATACCTAAACAAGGAAACCTACGCCACCGAATTTTAGAAGAAGCCCATAAGTCTAAGTATACGATACATCCCGGTAGTGATAAAATGTATCAAGACTTAAGAAAGAATTTCTGGTGGATAGGAATGAAAAAGGATATAGCAGCTTATGTTGCCAAGTGTCTAACCTATTCACAAGTTAAAGCTGAACATCAGAAACCCTCGGGTTTATTGCAGCAATTGGAAATGCCTGTATGGAAATGCGAATTGATAACAATAGATTTTGTTACCAAATTACCTAAGACAAGAAAAGGTAATGGTACAATTTGGGTGATTGTAGACAGATTAACCAAGTCTGCTCATTTCTTACCGATGAAGGAAAATTTAAGTATGGAAAAATTAGCCAAGTTATATGTAAATGAAATAGTTTCATTACATGGAATTCCTTTATCTATTGTGTCTGATAGAGATAACCGTTTTACTTCTCATTTTTGGACAAGTTTCCAAAAAGCAATGGGAACCAAGTTAAATCTAAGCACAGCTTATCATCCTCAAACGGATGGACAAAGTGAAATAACAATTCAGACAATGGAAGATATGCTTAGAGCTTGTGTAATTGATTTCGGAAGAAATTGGGATGATCATTACCATTAATAGAATTTTCCTATAATAACAGCTATCATACCAGTATCAATGCTGCACCTTTTGAAGAACTTTATGCTGCACCATTTGAAGCACTTTATCTGGACCAGAAATAGTGCAAGAAACAACAGACAAGATTATTCAAGTCAAGGAAAGACTAAAAGCAGCACGTGATCGACAAAAGAGTTATGCTGATAACAGGCAAAAACCGTTGGAATTTCAAGTAGGAGACAAAGTATTATTAAAAGTTTCTCCATGGAAAGGGATAGTTAGATTCATCAAAAGAAGAAAATTAAGCCCCAGGTATATTAGACCCTTTGAGATTTTTAGAAGGATAGGACCCGTAGCTTAGCAGCTACAACTGCCAGAAGAAATGGCAGGAATACATGATGTATTCCATGTATGTAATCTCAAGAAATGCTCAGCAGATGAATCATTAGTGATACCTCTTATTTGTAGAGAAACCACTACAAATTGAAGACAGAAAGATCAAGAATCTCAAACACAAGAGATTAGTTTTAGTCAAAGTAAAATGGGATTAAAAGAGGACCACAGTACACTTGGGAGCTTGAATCCGAGATGCAGAGGAAATATCCACACCTGTTCCAGTAGACCTCGAGGACGAGTTCTAAAACAAGGTGGGGGAGGATATAACAACTCTCCCAAATCTCTATAACATCCCTATATGTCCTAAAATACACCCCGTATACGAAAAGTAGGCCTGAAATATCCTTAATTTACAAAAAGTAAATAAAAACAAAGTTTCTTGCTCGCTCACGGGGCGCGATGAAGAAAGCAAGAGATGTTGCGGGTCGCGACCCGCTGACACCAGGTGGCACCCCAGTCTGCCACGTATCCCTGCCTCGTGTCGACTCTACCTTTGACTCAACCAAGATATAAACGACACGCATTAGCTCACAGGCCGCGAAGGCCGCAACTATATCTCTCACGGGGCACAAAAGAGTGTTCGTCAGGCCTATAAATGGGGGCTTCCACCCTCTGGTTCGACCATTCAAAATCAAAATCTCTCTCTAAATTCTCTAAAGCTAAAGTAATACTCGGGCATAATACCCACTAAAATAGCAAAGCTCTGCCTCAATGTAAGTATTATAACCCCGGGTTACGTATTAGTTACGCTGACCGATTGATCTAGTGCTCCGTAACATATGTCAAGGCTCTGCCTGACTCAGTCGTTGGAGTTCTGTCTCGGGGAGGGTATAGCTAATGTAAAATTTGGGTTATTATACTAACGCTTGTGCATTGTTTAAATTAATAGATTATAACCAGGAAGTCACAAGGAAATACCTAAATTAGCAATGTGAGTAATCCTTCTTTTTGTAAACTGTTTTTACAAAACCTCAATTGTTTTAAAATATATTTAACAGTGATTGAGTATTTGTAATTCTACAATTATCGTCGGTATGTTGGGGTTTTGTATAGAAATTTTGTTACTATACTGTGAGTAGTAACATTACCACCAGTCAGGATTGACAGTACCGTGGGTGGTAATTAAAGTAGATGTAAACAAATGTAATTGCTGGATTGCCCTCAATGTTGTAAAATGATAAAACTTGTTTTGATTAAACTGGGATTCACTCACTAGTATTTTCCATTGACAAAAATGTTTTAAACGCGTTTCAGGTAACAAAATGTGAAAGCCAAAATAGAAGCCAGCTGGAGAGCACCGAAGGGTTGGAAAAGTGGCTATAAAAGTTACCTAAATAAAGAAGAAGTTTTATTTGGATAAAATAGGGTTTATCCCTATAAAAATATTATGAATGAAAACTTGGGTTTTACCCATGTGTTTATTATTTATAAAAATGAGGTGTTTTACTCTGATAAAATATTTCCTAACTATGGTCCTGATGTAAATTCCGCTGCCAAAATTAAATAAACACCGATACCACCGAATGTGCGAGCTCGCGGCCGCCCGCCTCCCGGGGCAAGGAGTCGGGGGTTGCAACATTGTTCATTTGTAACTTTGAGAGACAGAGAGGCAAAGCTCTGCTCGTTTGTTTTCGTGGTATTGTACTGAAGATTAATCAATAGAAAACAACATTAATTAGCCTATTCTTGTCTGATCCACTCTCGTATTTAGATTCCACACAAGATACAAGATGTACGCAGTCAACGGTGTATCAGAATCGATCCTAACACGAACTCTCAGGTGGTATCAGAGCAGGAGATTGTTTGCAAGGATTGAAGAATCAAGAATCAAGCTGAATTCATCCAAATCAGAGCAAAATTTCATCAATTTCTACTAATTCTTTTTCTAATCATCTTCTACATTTCTTTTTGAACTTTAAATCTCAGATTCACGTTGATTTCACGGTTAAAAAAGGCTGATTTTGCAACATTTTGTGTGAAAGCATGTTTTAATCAATCCTTCAAATTTACAGACCTAGATTTAAACAAATTCATAAATTTTTTTTGTAAATCATGAAATTGTTGCTGAAAGTTTGCGCAGATATGATCATGGGTTAGAACGGATCTCTATTAGATCCATCCACGCGAATCTAGTTTGAATTTTGATCAAGGTTTAAGTAAATCAGTACGCACGGATCTAGGTGTATTGAGTTCATTCGTGCGAATCAAGAAAGCACATCCGCATGATTCAAGAATTTCTTAATCTGCACAGACCAAGATAATACATCCGCGTGAATCAGCTTCTCTGTGTTGTTTGTGCTTCAAAAATTGTTTAAGCGTTTGATTGATTGTTTGCAGGTTATAATCAAGAATCCTAGATCATGGAAGAGGAGTTCCACAATGAGTTTTACAACGCATTCACGTCCAAAACAACACCCACAACAAAGAGCGTCTCAAATGTTATTCCGAAAGCTTAAACTATGATAACGTGTACAAAAATCATCAGAAACCACCAAGACTAATGAATATTGAGGATTATAACTGGTGGAAAGACAGATTTGAGGGTTGGGTAAAAGCGTATGCTTATGATAGTTGAGTTTTGTTAAAATTGGGATATGTAAAACCAACAAAAGAAAATGGAGAACTAATATCACTCAATGAATATGTTGAAAGAGATAAAAAAACAAGCCTCTGATGAACAGAAAATGATTGCACTATTACAACAATTTGTTCGAGATGATATTCTGTTTCTGCTGCAACATGATAAAACTTCAAAGTCGTTGTGGGAAGCACTAGAAGTTAAAGCAGCCACTGGGAAGGAAATTAAGAAGAACAAGATATCTTTGCTGAAGAAAAAGTTTGATCTGTTTAGTTGTTTAAAGGGAGAAATGTCCGATAAATGATCGAAAGATTCTGTCACCTGAAAATTGAATTAGAAAGATTCGGAATCAAAAAGGACAGAAATGAGATCATCGACAAACTGGTTGAGGCATAACCTAATATAGATGATTGGAAAACGTTTGTCATGATTCTGAAAAAATGATGCAAAATTTAACGAGATGTCATTGGATACACTGATTGAAAAGCTTGAAGGTCATGAGCTAGAATTGCAAAAGCACAACAAAATGGCCGGTTCAAATTATCAATGAAATGTTGATCTGTACTATCGTAGACGCATGTTGATGAACAATCAAGCACCAAACATTAGTACTACTTTTAGTGCTGATAGTTCAAAAGATTTACCAAAAGGCAGTTCGTCAAGTTATGATTCTGGTTATCATTTATCATCTGCATCAAATAAGTCTAATCCCAACATGGTTCAATGTAACATTTCCATAGATCTGAAAAACTCTCAAAGCTTAAATGCAGATGCTGCCAAGCAACAGATGGTCTTCCTAGCATCTATTCTGGAATCGTATGATAGTCTGGTGGCGGGTAAAATTGGAAACCCGAATATGAAAAAGGAAGATTAAGATCAGATAGATCCAGAAAAGATGGAGCTTAATGATATCAGATGGTGCATGGCCAACGTTATCATGAGGTCTCAAAGGTTTATGGAGATTACAGGCAGATCATGTCTTGAAGGTCAACAACAAAATTGGGATTTGATAAATCCAAGGTCACATGTTTCAAGTGTAAGCAGAAAGGACATTTCAAGAGAGAATGTTCAAACAGGGAGGTGAATGAAAACGTCAATCCGTTTCATGATGATTACTATCAGAGAGCCATCTACCATCGCAACAATGAAGAACCACCAAAGATGAAGCAGATTAGTGAAGGTTCGTCAAAAGAAAGAAAACAAGCTTTGGCGGTAATCCAAGACGACTAAGGATTCAATTGGAATAAATATATTCCAAAGGAGAAAAGTGCGTTGGTTGCTAATATAAGATGGACCAGACAGGAATAGATTGCACGTGAGAGAATAAATGAGTTATATGATCCCTTTAATGAAGCAAAGAAAGCAAATAGATGGGATGAAGAGAGAGAATGCTTCTTAGATCCTCAAGGAAAGCCTGTGGTAGATCCCAAGAAAGTGGATTTTGATGCTTTGGTAGCAGTTATTCCAACCGCGGGAGAGTTCTATACGAGGAGGAAAACTGAGAAATATTATGAAGAAAATCTGGAGAAGTGTATAAAAGAGGTGATGTACGCAAGTCTTAAGAAGGTGATAGAGATGAAGAAGAAGAAAGAAGAAACCATTGATGAGAAGGTTGAAAAGGTAACAGAGATGATGATGAAGCTGAAGGTGACGGCAGAAGAAGATGTGAGGTCAGGAAAAACTGAGGTAATTACTCAAACTGAGTCTTCTGAGTCGCTAAACAAAGATGAATCAATGGGTAATAATGATAAAATTGGTAAAAATCTGAAGATAAAAATCATGTGTAGTGCAGGAAATGCATGGAAACATGCAGAGTCTGTGCTGAGAAGGATGAAAACTAAAAATCAAGAGATATTGAGTTTACTAAAATTGAAGCTGTTTTCAAAACAAAATTTAAAGAAATGTTTGAAAATGAAGAAGTTTTGAAACAAAAAGTAGAAAACCTGACACTGAAATGTCAAGATTTTTAAAAAGAAAATGAGATTTTAAAACAAAAGTGTTCAGTAAATTGCAACGAGTGTTCACAAAAAGATAATATCATTGAAGAGTTGCAAAAAGAATATGATGGAATGAAAATTTCACATCATAATGTAAAAGATGCTTATGAAACTTTGAAGAGTCAAGTTAAAAGTATGGATGGAAGACTTTCAAATGTTTAGAAGCAACAGAACTTGTTGAAGCTAAGTATGAAGGAAAACAACGGGTTTTAAATCAATATATTGATAAAGTTGATGAACCTAAATGAGAATTGGCTGAAAAAGAAAAGATTGTTAATAAACTTCAAAGTTATCATGCTTCTTCGTACATTCTCGAACGTATTTTCAATATCACACCAGATGATAAAAATTCTGAAAAGATCATTAAGGGAATTAGGTCAGAATATCATTAGGTGCCACCACCGTTAGAGGATAATTATACATTCTATGATGATGAAAAGGTGGCAAAAGCAATGAACATGCTTGACCAATTACTTGATAATATTGATGTGACTTACTCCAAATCTGATGATGTTGATGATTCAGAGGTGGTAGGTAAGGTCGTTGAAAGCGTTTTGAAAGAGGATTCTACCAAAAATGATAAATCCGAATCACAGGATGAAGATGAGGAAAGTTTCCATAAAAGTTATCTGAAAAATTCAAAATTTGAGACAAATGCAAATGATGATCTGATAATTTTGGCGTATTATATGGTTGGATCGGACAAAAGTATTCTCAGATATTGAAATTCCGATTCAAAAAGTGATTGCGGAAAAGATCGACAAAGTTTTCAAACTGGTAGAAATCGAAAAATCTGAAATTGATAAATTTGCCGGTAAAGCGAGCAAGAAAACTTTTTATAACAAACCTGGTTACAAAAAGAAAAACAAAAAACTGGGTTAGGTTATAAAAAGAATCAAAATTAAAAGAAACGTGCTGAGAAGACAAATCTTTAGAAAAAAGATGAACTTTGTTCACGGAACAAGTTCTAAAGAAGAGAAAGAATCCCGATTTAGTCGACAAACTAATGAATAATTCTATGCTAAAAAAAACAGCAACAACAGGCCAAAGATGTTTCAAAGAAAACATGTTTTAAATGTCAACAAATTGGACATGTTGGTCGCAGTGTCCAAATCTGAACCCTGTTGATGTTGAGAAAAATAAAAAGAAATCTAAGGTTGAGAAACAGAAGTCAACCAAATTTGAGTAAAAAAAAAACCTGGAAACCAAAAACACCCAAATTTGAGCCAAAACAGATTTGGAAACCAAAGATTGATATTTCAAAGCCAAAACCAACTTGAAAATAAAAAACATCCAAGTTTGAACCAAAATAAATCTGGAAACCAAAAATTGATTTGTCAAAACGAAACATTCAAAGTGATTCAAGATTTTATCAATGGAATGTTTCAAAAGGACAAGTTTGTTAAAAACGACAAAGATTTTCCAAAATTGAACGATTCGTATTGTGTCACAATATCCAAGGACAAACAGGCCTGGGTTGCATTATTCAAGTAATTGAGTTGTTTGAATGTGCAGGTGTTCCAGATGACGCTAGAAAGTCAACAAGAGTAGAGGAGCAACCTAGCACGGAAGGAAGCAGACTCCTGTGGATAAAACAGGAAGTTTGGTTTGTTAATAATAATAATAATAAATAAAACATAAACCAAAAACAAAAAAAATTAGAAAAACATAAAACATAAAAAAATATTTGTTTTTAAATTGTTAAAATCAAAAATTTTGAAAAAATATGTTAAGTGAATACGCCAAAACCCTCACGGCTGAACAAACATTATAAAACAAAATTGAAAAAACGGTTTTCAAACAGTTAAATATCAATGTGTTGTAAATCATGGGGGTATGTTTTGCTAAACGGAGACTGTAAAGCAGAAAATGGATGGCGAGATAAAGCTATCTACATCAGGTTGTCAAATTTTCTTAAATGTTTTGGATTTTAGGGGGAGTAAAAATTTTGAAAATACAAAAACATTTGAAAATTTGAAAAAGTACAAAAACATGAAAAAATGAAAAACAGTCTTGTGTAAAAAGAGGAAATGATAATAAATCAGTAAGACAATCACGACACGCTAAAGAAATGGAATGTCAAAATGTGATAAACTGTCTCACTGATGATATGCCAGTAGATTTTTACACATTTAGTATAGTGATTTCGAGATATGAACCTAAATCGATAACTTTCTTATCTCGTGGGGAACATCTCTCGGATATATGGACTTAGTACTCCAAAATTTCCTTTGAGAGATTGCCTGATTCTGAGATATTAGGTCTTTATACTTATTGATATCTAGGGTATTATACTTGGTCTTCTGATTTTGCATCAACAATGGCCTAGACCTCGTATAATGCTTTTGCGCTTAAAGTTTTCCCTCTGCATAAAAATTGAAAAATATCAAAAGATATATATATCAAGTGTAGTTGTAAAGAACGAAAGTTGTAACCTGAGCTCTCATGTGACATTTGTGCCTCTACGACCATCATACAAATACTAGTCCAATGAAATCATGTATTTCATTCTCAGGATTTGTACAATTACACATGATAAGAACACATATCAAATTTCGTATGATTCTGAACTCTCAAGAAGCTTTTCTGGAAGTTTTACGTAAACTATTACGCAAACGTAATCAGTTTAACGCAATGTATACTGCGGAATAGTGACATAAGCTTAACATACCTTAAATAACCTTTACATTACTTAGAAATAAGTTTTGAAGGGGTTGGTATGGTAAAAACAAGTTTATTCAATCATAGGGACTATTTGCGACAAACTGCAAAAAATCTGCCAATTCGTATAGCAACATACACTCCGGAACAATATCATAAGCTAAACATACCCTAAATACCCTTAACATAGCTTAGAAATAAGTTTTGAGGGGTTCGGTATGCGAAAATACGCTTATTTGATCACATGGACTAAAAGCGTCAAAACTGCGAAAGTATGCATATCCGTGCATATCTTGCGTTCTGACCATATCCGGACAACAAAAAATTTTTGTAATCATTAAAATATTGTATTTTAGTGATGGGAATGCAAAAATACCATTCGTTTCGCAATTTGAGTCGTTTTCGCGTTTGTTACGATTCCGTCGTAATTAACCGAAAAAAGCAACCGTACAGCCAAACGAACTGACACCCGTCAGATTTTTGAGCATAATTCAAGTTAAATATACTTTAACTTCATCATGGAGCTTGAAAATGGGATTGAAGGGTGTTAGAAGTGCCGAAACGCGACAAAACAAGTTCAGGGACCAAAGCTGTCGATTTTCAAACTTTGGCCCCTGATGACACCCATACGGACCATATGCATGAACCCTTATGGTCCGTAAGCAGGTCCCAACATAGCAGAAACTAGTTTTCTTGAAATTCAGCTAAATTCAATGGTTTTTGTTTCTTGTTTTCTTGTTTGGGGACCAAGTAAAGCCTTTTAATCAATCTCTAACAAGTGTATGGATGTGATTATTCCTTGATCACCATACAATACACTTGTAATGATCCTAAAGGTTCATGTATTCCTATAAATAGCAAGCTTGTTCAATCTCACAACTTGCTCAATTCTTTTCTATCTCTCAAACATGCTCTAAGTGGAGGCTACCACATTGTTGGAGGCTTCCTACCTGAGCATTCTTAGTCTTTTTCGAAGCTTAGGACACTTGTAAGTGTTCTTTGATGCTTTGTATATTTATTTCAAGCAAGAAAGTCAAACAGTGTTTGACTTTCAGCTTTGACCATAATCTGGTCAAGAAAAAGTTCATTCGAACTTAGCAACATGAGCATAATCACGATGGTTATAGTCCCTTGCGACTATACCTACTGATTACCACGTTGACTAGTCGAAGTGAAGAGTCAAAGTTTCGGTCAAAATGCACGACTATGTGTATTTTGCGACGAAACTATTTTCGGGTATCAAAACACTTTGTTTTGATATCAAATCAGTTTTCTAACTTAATTAAACATGTTTTAACATGTTTAACTCGTCACTTTTAGTTTAGTGCTTCTTTAGGGTCGTAAGTCAAGCGGTCTCGACAACCGCTTAGACTTTCGAACCTGACCAGTTTGGTCGATCATTAGGATCTGACCAAACATATTTTGTGACCATAATTGTATAGGGAATAACCTTCCGAGGTTATACCATATGGTTACTTAGCTTAATTAGTTGTATGATAGGTAGTTTATATGTCTTAGGAAAATGACCAAAATGCCCTTTTGTGCATAATTTGAATTTAAGCATATGTAACCAAGTTTTTGACCCCTAAACTAATTATGCAACATAATTAAACATGTTTAGGCATATAATACTTATCATAGGACTAGTTAGGCCATCCGAACGTTCATTCGCGTTAAAGTAGCATAAACTATCTTAACGAGTCATAACGGGTCAAAAGCATTTAGGATAGGTTTCAAATCAGAATTCAGGCTTTGTTAATCCATATCATATGAGTTCCAACATTCATTTGGTTTACAAGACCTCATTCTATTCGATCTCCCGATTTAGGCCTCGATTATTAACATAGTGATCCGATACTAGGTGCCACTTGATTCCTTGACTTCCCGAGCTTTGTTAGGACACTTAATCAAGGATACTTGCAATCTCATGTGAGTACATAGCTCCCCTCTTTTATGCTTTCAATTGTTTTGGGGTGACTCATATGTGCTAAATGCTTTTCGAGTTTTCATAAACAAATGCTATGGTTTATATAAAACATGATGATTTCAATAATGTGAACGAACTCGTTGGGGCGTTAGTCGAAAGACATTCGAATGGCATTCATTAACTATGATCAAGCCGACCAGTAGTATGTTATGGTACCATAGGATCTGACAAATCCCGTTACTAGGCTATTCACTGGATTTGGTGGGTAGTTTGGGGAACGACAGAAACTGTTATCTGATTAACAAATCATGTGTTGGTTTGTTAATCTTGTTAAAGAGGTCTTTCAGGGCCTATTAAAGATACCCCATGGGTGGTATATCGAGTCACACAGGTTTGAATGTATTATTTAAAGAACGACCAAAAGTGTATTTCACAATTAAAACCCGGACGATTGGACGATGGTTTATAACACGGGCGATTTCGGACGATATGAAGGATTTGAACGATTGAACAATTGAAACTATTTGAACGATTTTGGATGAATGTTTTCAAGCGATAACACGCAACGAGGTTTACTTAAAGATATAAACCATACAATGTTTACTTTTAAAGACGATTTACTACTTGGTTTTACAAAGACAAATGTTTTCAGTCAAGATTCATGGTTACAATGGTTTTGCTTTTACTTATATCAACTTGTAAAGTTGATAAAACATATTGAACTATCAAACACTTTTAATTTCAAGATACATACGCGAAAACTCTTGTAGTAGGACGAGGTATTGCAATATGGATTTAAAGCTATGAATTTGACATACAAAACCTATGTACTCGCCGGCATTTTTATGCTGACTGTTTTCACATATGTTTCAGGTTCTACTATGTGATGATCGTCGATTGCTTGCTACATATAGGATGGACGCGGGCTTTAGTGACTTAAAAACTTGAAAGACAATTGTTGTAATTATTTCGTTTGTATCAAAACAATAAGACAATTAATGAAATAAAACAAAACTTCAATTAGCATGTGTTGTGAAACAATTATTCTGTTACAACACTCCCCGATGTTTCTGCTGCGGTTTGTTGTATTACGCGGTCTGGGTGTGACAAAAGAGTTAGTATCAGAGCTCATGGTTATAGGGAATTAGGTTATTAGTAATGCTCTTGACCTAGTCTATAACCTTCCTAGGACCCTAACGCGAGTTCACTTGCGTTTAGATTCTTAATACAATACCAATCACCTATCCTTAGGTGATTAACAAAAACAAAACAAAACACAATTCATTCTCTCGAGTCAAAATTTTTCAAAACATCACAAGAAATCATCTATCCTTAGATGATTTGTTTTAGGCTTTTAAGCCTTTGGTGATTTCAAAATCTCGTCAAAGTTTGGGTCTTTATAATGTGAACACATGCAATCCGGAAGGGTGGGTGTTTGTATCTCGAGTTTTCTGTCTAAGGCTAGAGTGTTCATACAAATCCACAGTATTGAACCAGTCACTCTTACCTGGGAACTCTTGGGGTGAGTTTCCACTTATAGGCTAAAGCATGTCTTCGCGATACATCATTATGACCCATTTACTTTGATTAGTCACTATGTGTTGTTTGTTTTTTTGAAGTAATAAACGAATGATCACAATCCTTATGCTTCATCGATATTTTTAATGTTCACTTTTGAATATCCAATAACATCTCACTGGTTTTCCCTCATGTCTTCCACTATCTTTAGAATGCCTCCCCATCGCAGCGATACTCAAAAGTCTGAACTGGCTGCTACTATCGCCCAACAACTAAGCATAGTACTCTGTGGGACCATTGAGTTAGCTGTCGCCATGTCTCATCTCAATCATGAAACTACTCAAGAGGCACCTAAGAAGGCAAACGCCAAGCCTTCAAGAAAATCAAAGAAGCGTAAAGCTTCAAGGAACCTTACAGCGATTGCTCCAGTTCCGCTTAACCAAGTAGGACCTAGTCAGGTGGCATCACCACCAGCTAGGAAGCCTTACAGAGGAAAAGCTCCTCTATGCAATCGATGTAACCGTCATCACTATGCCAGTGCCCAATGCCGAAAATGCCCAACTGTAGGCTTTTTGGTCCCACAACAAATGTCTGTCGTTTTGCCGTTACGCCAAACGAAGCTATGGCAGTTCCTACTCAATTTATTGCGACTCCTCATGCGATACATGTGTGTCCCAATTATCCACATGGAACCTGCTACAATTGTGGTTATCATAATCACTTCAATTGACTTGGCTGGAAAATGACGACTCAACGAATGGGCACAAGATTTACACTGGCAATGTCAAGGCTTGTGCTAGTATCTGAATAAACACTTAAACTTTTGTGTTTTCTGTTTACTTTCCAAGGATCTTGAAACACTTTGGTTGTTCTATAAATAAATTTGGTCGTTTCCATTTTATTTACAAGTCAATGTGAACATGTGTATGTATGACATACCCCTACGATACCGACACCAAGGAACCATATTCCTTGCAAGACAAACTACTCTTGTAGTTCTTCCATTTTTAATATCGCTCGCGATCTCCACACAAATCCTAAGTACTCGTTTCTTCTAAAGCAACAAAGTACAAGGTACAAGTTACAAACTCTGGACGAATACTCATAGTACCACTTTAAATCCTTGCTTGGATATCTAAGGGTACTTTTCATAAGTACTTAATTGGTCTTATGCGATATGTCTATGAACATATCATTAAATTATGGTTTTCGTAACAATATACATAGTATATGATTTCAAAACATCATTCATGATTTCAAAGACATTTCATATGGTTTAAAAACATTTTAACATAGTATATTTACCTAATATACCAAGTGCATAATTTCAAAAACATTATCCATGTTTTCAAAACCTCATACATGATCTCAAAATCATCTCACATGGTTTTAGAACATTTTATAAACCTGATTACCTCGTATACCTAGTACATGATTTCAAAAACATTACATAAGGTTTTTAAAACATTAAACATATTTTCAAAGATCTCATGCATAGTTTTCAAGGACATTCTACTCGTATGTTGACTTAACATACGTAGTACATGATTTTCAAGAACACTCTGCTCGTATGTTGACTGAGCATACGTAGTACACGATTTTCAAGGACATTCTGCTTCGTATGTTGATTTAGCATGCCTAGCACATTGATTTCAAGGATCCTATTTGCTTCATATGTTGACTTAGCATATCGAGCACCTTGATTTCATAAACACTATACTTCGTATGTTGACTTAGCATACCTAATACAAGGTTTCAAAACAATTTCTCGCTACACGAATTCCAAAATCCTTATAGGAGCTTCCTATCCTCATAGTTAGATCCTTGTGGAGGTTTAAAGCGCAAAATCAAAGTCCTTAATTGGATTCTTTTTGTGCTTTAATTCGTATGTTACGATTCAATGAGGACATAACCGAATCCTTATAAGATCTTCCTATTTTCATAGTTAGATTCTTGAGGATATTTAAAGTACTAATTGAAGTCCATTGATTGGATTCCTGGTGTACTTTAAATGCAAGTGTACAAATCAATAACAAATTGATAACAAGTTAATGACCAAGTTGACAATTATGTGATTATGTGTTTATGTGTTATGTGTGATCCGAATGCTCGCTATCCAAATCCTTGTAGATTCTTCCATATCTTCATATGATGGATTCTTTGAAGGATATCCAAAAGTACTATCTTAAATCCTTAATGGGATTCTATGCAATAGTTAAGACCCTTGGATTTGTAAAGTACTATTCCAAAATTAAAGACATCATTCGTTGATGTAGTTAAAGAGACCCTTTGGTGGTCTAGTTAAAGAGATCATGTGTTGATCTAGTTAAAGACATCAATCGTTGATGTAGTTAAAGAGACCCTTTGGTGGTCTAGTTAAAGAGATCATGTGTTGATCTAGTTAAAGACATCATTCTTTGATGTAGTTAAGGAGACCCTTTGGTGGTCTAGTTAAAGAGATCATGTGTTGATCTAGTTAAAGACATCATTCGTTGATGTAGTTAAAGAGATCATGTGTTGATCTAGTTAAAGACATCATTCGTTGATGTAGTTAAAGACTGGACCTTGACCAATGTTGTTCTATGATATACTCTCCGACTCCAAATTTCGAGCACACACAAGTTTCCTATAATAGTCTTCATAGGAAACATTCTCTCTATCCATTGATTGAAACTCGAACTTCTTGTCGAATTCACACGCTCTCCGTATCTTACTAAAACAAGGATATCATTTTGACATTACATGTCACTCTTGAGGTTCGGTACAATCATATACAAACCTATTGGAATGGAGTTTAAATCTTCAGATCTAAACTCTTCCCTATAAACAACAAACGAGTACAAATAACAGAGTTTGCTGGAAATCCAGACGTGGCCCAGAGTTTTACTTAGGGAACAGAGGATTTATTTGAAAGCGAATCATCGACATCTGTTTACACAAGTTTCCTTTGAATTAAATTTCGGGACGAAATTTCCTAAAGTAGGGGAGACTGTGACATTTGCGCCTCTACGACTATCATACAAATACAAGTCCAATGAGATCTTGTATTTCATTCTTGGGATTTGTACAATTACATATGACAAGAACACATATCAAATTTCGTATGATTCCGAACTCTCGAGAAGCTTTTCTGGAAGTTTTACGTGAACTATTACGCAAACGTAATCAATTTAACGCAACGTACACCCCGGAATAGTGACATAAGCTTAACATAACTTAAATAACCTTTACATAACTTAGAAATAAGTTTTGAAGGGTTTGGTACTATGACAACTCGTATTTTTCCCGCATCAATGACCGCGTGACGGTTGTTTTAACGGTTGTTGTGCGTTGTATCTATGAACTTATTGTGTGAACTAAATGAAATAATTCTAACTAATCATGACTTGTTTGGTTACTAGTAAATGATTTGTTTTAAAAGAACACTTGGGTCGCATACCCTACCCGATCGCACACCCCTTTTCTTTGGGTTAGCATACCTTCGGCCCAAACTCCATTTTTTATGTAATTGGATTCATGACCCAAACGAAGCCCAAAGGGGGCCTGGATAGTCCCTTTGCACATATACACGAGAACGGGAACATGATACTGATGGTTTGCCACAACACAAAACACAATCAAACCCTAGTTTCCCATCTCTCTCTCACCCCCCCCCCCCGACGGCAGTATACGGATCGTAGCACCGCCGTTTCCTTTTGGTCAAATCTCCGTCAATACACAATCCCTCGGTTAGTACTCTGTTCAAATCTTTAATGTTTCAACTGTGTGTATTTGAATGAGGAGTTAGTATGTTTAATATTAAAGATTCATGTTAATAAACATATAATAGCAAACTGTTGATTGTGAATGGAATGATACAGATGGAAATTGAAGTTGTTTGTATGCATGCTATTAACTGTTTGAATTTATGTATGAGATTAGGAGTACAACGAGGATTGTATGGATATAAATATAGGTGAAGACTAGGCTTATGATGTAAATAATTTAGGGTGCATGATGAAGTGGATGATTGGTCAATAAAACAGTTTGTTATACTATAAGAACATGTTGTTAATTCCATTTAAACCATGAGGATTCACGTGATGATTTGAGTATGTGCAAGATTATGACGAATATTATTGCTAAATGATTATGCTCGTGATTGTGAATTATGGAAGTTAATATGTTTGAATTTGGTATTGAACTGCCGATGAACATAGTTAATAATTCTTCAAATTGTTTGCTGAATTGATCGATGATTTAGTTACATGTTATTCTAGAAACCGTTATGAAATCTGGAAGTGACTGACGGAAACTTCGTAACCGATTGACCATGAATTACGGTAGACTGTAACTGAAACCGCACACTGAAAAAAAGGTACATCGTACAACCCCTTGAAACACAGTGCAGGTCACACATTAGCTCAGTTTCGCACACTTCTTATATGTCGCACAGTCCTTTATGAATCGCACACTTGAATTGGACAACTTCAGTATTGGGCCGAACATGTTGATGGGATGCACGCAAGTCAGTGGGCCACAAACGGAAAGTGAACCGCATAGTGTAGGCGGGTCACACGCTTGAGTGTAGATCGTACACTCTCTAATGGGCTCGTGTTAATGGGCCGCACACTGTGACACCTGTGTCACTCCAACCATCAAACAAATGCCAAACCAATGAAATATTGTATTTCATACATGGGATTTGTAAAAATATGTGTATCGTTTGCACATATCAACTCTTGTTCGATTTCAAGCTCTAAATCGCTTTCTGGAAGGTTATACGCGCGTCGATGCGTAAATATAACCAGTTTAATGCAACGAACACTCCGGAATAGTGAAATAGGCTTAACATACCTTAAATAACCTTTACATAACTTAGATATAAGTTTTGGAAGGTTTGGTGTGGTGAAATCAAAGTTAATTCGCTTACAGGGACTAAACTTGACAAACTGCGAAAGTATGCCAATTTGAACTGTAACGAACATTCCGGAACATGACCATAAGTTAAACACACCTTAAATATCCTTTATATAGCTTAGAAATAGGCTTTGAGGGGTTCGGTGTGCTAAAATAAACTTTTGGGTCATTCAGGGACTAAAAGTGTCAAAAAGTGCACAAGTTTGCATTTTCGCGCATAACTTACGTTCTGAATACATCCGGACATCCAAAAATTTATGTAAGCATGACTATATTATGCTTTAGTGTTTGGCTTAAGAAAAATCCATTCGTCGCGTCATTTGGATCGTTTTTCGTGCTTATGCGCATTCCGTCGTAATTAAGCGAACATCGCGTTCGTACGACCAAACGAACCAACATCCGGCATATTTTTGAGCATGTTTCATGTCCACAATGTTTAGGCATCATTTTAGGGCCTTAAAGTTGGCTTTACGGGCCTTAGAAGTGTCGGAAATGGCCTTAAACACGTGCAGGGACTGAAACTGTCATTTATCAAACTTGTTTCTGATCTGTGCAGGCCAGGCGGCCCGCGTGAGATCCTTGTGTCCTTTACGCGGCCCGCGTCCACCTTCCTGACCAGATTAAGTGTTTCTAACAGCAGGTTCCAGCTGTTTTAACCACACCCACACATTCTCAATTGCTTAGTCAGATGATAAGGATCATTTTTAGTCACCATAAGGTTCCGACACTTGTACGGATGCGATTAAAGCACGGTTTCCATGAAACGATCTTAACGGTGGACCGAAAACTATATATACCCATCCACCCCCATTGCTAAAATTACAAGAATTCTGATTTGAGAAGCTCTAAGTTGAAACCATTGTTTCATACCTAAGCTACTTGGATCGGGATTAGCATTCGGGGACCCTTCATAAGTATTCTTTCGTTCTTTTCCTTATTTTATTGCTTTTCGAGTCAGAAAGTCAAACTTTGTTTGACTTTCAGCGTTGACCAGCTTATGGTCAATGCGAAGTTCGTTTAAACTTCGCAACGTGATTGTAATCACGATGGTTATAGTCCCTTGGGACTATGCCTACTGATTACCACATTGTCTAGGGTCGTAGGGTAAGCGATCTAATAAATCGCTTATACCTTCGAACCCGACCCAGTTTGGTCGATCATTAGGATCCGACCAAATACATTAGGTGACCCTAGTATAGGGCATAACCTTCCGAGGTTATTCCTTATGGTCACATCGTTTAAGTAGTTGTATGATAGGTAGTTTATATGCCTTAGGTAAATTACCAGAATACCCTTTTCATGTATAATTGGTAATTAAGCATATGTAACCTAAACTTTTGTCACATAACTGATAATGTAACATGTTTAGGCATATAATACTTGTCATAGGACTAGTTAGGCGGTCCGAACGCGTTTCACGCGAACGACACGTTAAAGTAGCATAAGCTACCTAAACGGGTCGTAATGGGTCGTAAGCTATTAGGTTAGGTTTCATTTAGTATGTAGGCTTTGTTAAACCATATGACACGAGTCTCTATACTCGTTTGGTTTACGAACCCTCATTCTATCCAATCATCCGATTTAGGTCCGGTTATTAACATAGTTACCTATATTAGGTCACATGCTACGTATGTCTATTGTTGTATACATAGTACAGGTCACATGCTACGTATGTCTATTGTTGTATACGTAGTACAGGTCACATGCTACGTATGTCTATTGTTGTATACGTAGTACAGGTCACATGTTAAGTATGTCTATTGTTGCATACTTAGTACAGGTCACATGCTACGTATGTCTATTGTTGCATACTTAGTACATTTGTTATTCATCACATGCTTACATTTTGGATACATATTACATGATTTACATCAGACATGAATATTTTACTTTGGTAGTTTTGTTTGAATAAGTGATTAAGTAACGAGGCGTGTGTAATATGATACAAGCATGGTGGATACGCCGCTGGTACTTCCTATATATAAGTGTTTGTATGGTATTACATGTCGTAGCGTTATTTGAATCATTTCAGTTTGAGACATAGAACATTTTATACAAATAACATACTTTTCACAAGACATTGATTTATAAACAACTTATTTTATACAAACACATTTTACATGGTTATTCATTTAACCTTACATTTATTTATACATATCATCTGATCTTATCGTTTTTCAAATGATTTACAAGACAAAGCAAATTACAAGGTTCATGACTAAACATTTTCTCAAACATAAGTCATGAAACCTATTTTCACAAAACCTATGTATCTCACAGGCATTTTTATGCTGACGTACCTATTTTCACATGTGTTTTCAGGTGATGATGCGTAGGACTTATCAAGATACACTTAGGCGAATTGGGGCCTTAGTGACAATAAAAGATGCAAGACTAGTTAATTTATGTTATGTACTCTTTGGTTCTTATTTAAAACAATGTAAACTCTCATGTTTGTTTAATAAAACGAAACTTTAATTGCCATGGATTTGAAACATTAATTCTGTTACAACACTCCCCGACATTTCCGCCACGTTTTGTATGTTCTACGTGGTCGGGGTGTGACAGAAAAGATGGTATCTGTTGGTGCACTACGTCTGTCAACTACGTCTTATGTCGAGTCTCGGGTTCGTTGCGAAGATTGGGTTCGTTGCAGAGATGTTAAAGCATGATGTCATGATGACATCATCAAGATGACATCATCAATGACATCATGACATATGAGACAAAGTTAGACTATGACAAAATCAGGAAACATGTGCACATGAGAAATTATGTTAATTCTGATTCCGCCCATGTGTCAAAGTTTAGATCTGATTTCGCTCATTAGTCAACACATGATTCCGCCCATGTGTCAATGATGATTCCGCTCATATGTCAGTTATGATTCCGCTTTTGTGTCACAACCGTATAAGCGGAATCACATCATATATAAATAGGGTCATAAGAGCGAAATCAGTAAGAGTGTTAGAGGTGTGTTCTTCCGGTAAGCCACGAAGTGCTGCCGAAGTGTTGTCTGAACGTGTACTCGTATTATTGATCAATACAACAACAGTTTAAATTGAATTCTCGCTGAATTGTACTCGGTTTGTCTGTTTCCGCCGTTCAAACTGAGATAAACTCTTCTAAACGACTCGTTTAGGTCCGAATCCGATCCTACAATTGGTATCAGAGCTAGTGAAGAAGAGTTTTACACAATTCAGCCGATAATTCTGTTTCTACACCATTCTTTTTCGAAAATAAAAAATTTTTTCGGTCAGAATCGGTTCAATTTCACACACGGCACTCGTAATCACGTAATAATAAATCCTCGAAAGTTTCAAAGCTAAAATTGATCAAAAACTCATTATTTTTGAGGTCTCGCTTTTATGGACTCGTGCATTTGATGATGTCAGCAGCGATCTTGTCTTGATTTCGCTCTTTTGAACAATCAGATTCCGTTTTTGTGACAAGTAGATTTCGCTCTTGTGTCACTTGAGGTATCGCTTTTGTGACAATCTTGGGATTTCGCTTATAGTGACAACAATGGTTTCAATTTAGTGACACTTAGGAATTCACGTGATTGTTCATCGAGTATTGTGACACTTAGAAGTTTCACTTTTATGTACATCGAGTTGCGTGAACCGTTTGAAAAGTTTAATTCTGCTCTAAAAGAAAGTTATCAGTTTGCATGTGTGTTGGACAGTTTGCATGTGATAACAATTAATTCAGTATATCAGGTGATCACGTGAATGTTTGGTTCAAGAATAGTATGAGAATATATAAAATTGTCGATTAAGTGTTGTGCATGTGAGTTTGTGTCAGCAAGAGTTAATGAGTATATCATGTGATTGTCATCAAGTAGTGAGAAGGTCAAATTAAAATTTTTGCATGTAACTTTGATTTCATCAAGATAAAGTGTCAGCTAGTATAGTTGAGGTCCTATTAGATTATTTTGAATTTGATGTTGTCAGTTTATGATGATAGCACATGTGATGTTGTTGGCACAAGTTACATTTCATAAATCCATGTGATTTCAAACTGCCAGCTCAATCGGAAAGTGAAGGATTTCAGCAGCCCACGTGATTCTTATTTTCGGTTCAATCAGTATTATTGAAAAATTAGAAAATGTCGACGATATATCATTTGAAGTGTGGATTTGTGTGAAGCCCAAGATACAAATAATTTGATCATCAAAGTTGTTGGCAAAAATTGTTTGATTTTGAAAGGCCCATATGTCTTAATTCGGCCCAATCAACATTTTCTTGCAGTGGGTCAGATTGTTGAATTTTAATTGTTGAAGTTGTTCGGCTCAATCACAGTCAAGTGCAGTTCACTTTATACTCGGAACAAGTGAAAGTGTGTTTTTGTGAGAAATTTTGTCGGGATTATTAGAAAAATGGCAATGATCTTTGATGAACAAGAAAACAATGATCTTAAAAGGATAAATGACTGGTATCGAGGATATTTCAGTAGTTCTTATCAGAATTTGTCCAAGAATGTTTGGGTTAACCGGTTCGAATGTTTTCTGTGTAAGAAAGATGAGAAATTAGATGATTTGGAGAAGAGATTTGATTGTTTGATTGACCATTTGAAAGAAAACAAGATAATGATATCAGAAGCTGAAATAGTATCAAAGTTCGCTAATGGATTACCAACTGAATGGAATGATTTTTTGGAAAATCTAAGAAAGAATTCTAGTTTTTCAAAATTATCTTTAAGTAAATTCATTAGTAAACTTACAACACATAGATATGATAATGAAGAGAAAAAGAAAGAGTTGTTGAATAGGATAGAAAATAATTTGGAAAAATTAAGTTTGGATGTGGTTGTAGAACTGAACAAAAGAGTCTGTGTATGTCTTAGTGCAAAAGATGTTATGAAATACGATATGAAGAGGGGTTGTTATATTGATGAGAATATGAATCCTCTTGACTTCGTTAAAATTCTTTGTGCAGGAACATACAAGATGGAGACAGAGCAAGTTAAAAAGAATGAAGAATCTGTGAAGATTGAATCCTCAAGTTCTGAATCAGTGTGTTCTAAATGTGATAAACTTGAAGCTGACAATGGCAAACTCGTGAAAGATGCAGAAAGTTTGGCATTGGAGATCAAGAAGTTGAACAATGAAAAGCAAGCTGATGATAAGCAGATTCTTATTTTGAAAGAAAATTGTGGGAAGTTGAAAACTGAAAATGATAAACTGCTGGGTAATTTGAACAGTTTGACATCAGAAAATAAAGTTTTGAAAGAAAAAGAAAAGGAGTTTGAAAGCAAACAGAAATCTTCAGATTTCTGGATAAAGCTTGAGAACAAGAATTTGAAAGCAAATGAAACAAAATTTCAAGAACAGATAAAAGTTTTGGAAAATGAAAAATCTGTTCTTGAAAACATGAAGAATGAAAATGAAAAATCTATCAAGTCTCATCTTGAAAAAATATCTCAGCTTGAAAATGAAGCTGAGAATTCAAGGAACCAAATTGATGAGCTTAAAAAGAAATTGAAAGGTTTTGTGACTTCAACTGAGTTCCCCTGTCCAAAACCGATCAATTCTGTTCCAATAAGTGACAATGTCACAAACTTTGACAAAGTCAAAGTTGAAGATTGTGATGAGAAATCTGATGATGAAAATAAAAAATTCGAAAAACAAAAATTGTTTTTGAAATTAAAAGAAAAGTTTCAAGAAACTGTTCCACAATCAACTGAAAAGGGAGAATGCTCTAAGCAAAAACCTTTGAAGAAGAAAGTGGAACAAAAAAAAAAAGAGAAAATTTTGAAAAATGTTCAAAAAGATAATAAAAGCTCATCAGATCGATCATACAATCGCAATGAAAAATTACAAAAATCGAAAAATGAAAACTCTAAAATTGTTGGTAATAAGTGGTGCAGGTCGGACCACAGTGCTCAAAAGTCAAATCCAGCAAACAAGAGGAGCAAGGATTATCACCAAGCCAAACAGTGCTATGATCTGAATGTTTGGACTGAAAATGGTGATTGGTACGATAACAGAGTGTGTTACCGATGTGGTTATCAAGGACACATTGCTGTTAACTGCCAAAGTTGGAGTTATGAGACGAGGAGATGCTTTAATTGCAACATCATAGGTCACATTGCCAGAGATTGCCCAAGGAGATCAAATGAAAGATTGAGGGTTAATTCTCAGAAGATGGCAAAGAAACCAGTCAAAGTCGAAGCAAAGTCCAAAGAACAAAAGGTTCAAGAACCTAAAGTTCAAGAAAAGAAAGTGAAGCTTTCACAGGGGCAAAAAGACAGACTGAGGAAGAAGAGGAAGAAAGCGAGAGAGTATCTAGAAAAGATCTTGTCCTCGGGTTCATCTGTTGGTAAAAATAAGAGTTCTGATGAATCGACTTCCTCGATTGCAAAGTCAAGAAAGACGAATTCATCAGATACAAATCTGAGGACGAAAGAAGAAAAGAAGAAGAAGAAAATGGTCGGCGATGAATCTGATGTATCAAAGTCAGACAAGCCACCATCAGGCGATGAATCTGACATGTCGAAGTCAGACAAGCCATGTGCAGGCAATGATTCTGGTTCGTCAAAGCCAGAGGAGCCATTGGTTGAGGTAAAAATTGAGAATTCTGGCTTAACAATGGATGATGCAAATTTTCCACCATTGTTGAACAAGAATTCAAAAGCACCCAAGGACCGTCAGGCTTGGGTGAATCTGTTTAAATGAAAAACCTGACTTTCCGGAGTTCCCAGGTTGGTAAGCGTGGAACAGGAATCGGCACATTTCTTGAGAAATTCACGAATGTGATATTTCGACTTACAAGTGGTAAATCGGGGACATTAAGTTGTACTTGATTTTCTACATGTGATTGTGTTGTTAAAATTGATAAATGTTAAATCTTACAAGTGATTGAAGAAAACAAAGTGATGAAAGATCCCTGAATTTGTGAAAAGACACACAAAACTTATTTTCCGGAAAAACCATTTTGATTAAAACAAACTTAAGTGTTTTGAAATCATTTTGGGAAAATAGTTTGTTGTGAGGGGGAGTTCTGATTGTTCAAGCCAAGTGAATGGAGAATTGAAGTGATTCTCATCATGTTGTCAGTTTATTTTGTACAGTTGTTTTTCAAATTTTCCCAGAAAATCAAAATTGAAACATATTTTGATTTTAGGGGGAGTAAAATTTTAAAAAAATTAGAAAATTTGAAAATGTTAAAAACATTGAAAAATTTAAAAATGAGTTTTGCTGAAACAAGAGGAAATGATAGTAAATCAGTGGACTGTCACAGCATGCTAAAGAAATGGAAAGTTAAAATGTGATAAACGGTCTCACTAACGATGTGACGATAGGCTCAGCTAGACTAGTAGATTTGCGAAAACGATACAAACCTAAAGCAAAAAGCCTAGTTCTAGTGGGAAACATGGTCGAAAGCATAGTACTTGGTTTTGTCCTTCTTGATTGTGTGCCTACTCAGTAATCGCTGATTGTCGAAAGACATAAAACTGGTTAAGTTTGTGAACTTTCACAACTTTACTAAAAAGTCGCTGTGATTGTGCATTTTATTTTGCAAAGACTTAAACTTGTTTTATTTCTTTATTTTGTTTAAGCATCGGACATCCTCTGCGTATACGTGAGTATCGACCTGGATGTTGTTGCCTAAACGTTATGCTTTATTTTCTTTGGTGTTTCGTTTAAGCTTTGGACCTCCTCTGCGTATACGGAAGTATCGACCTGGTGGTTAAAGCCTAAACAACTTCAACTTGTTTTATTTTCTTATTTTGTTTAAACATTGGACTTTCTCTGCGTATACGGAAGTATCGACCTGATTGTTAATGTTTAAACATTCTGCTTTGTTTTCGCACAATTCACAGTTGATAAAGTTTAAAGGCATTCCTTGAGTTAGTGTATTGCATGATGAGGAGATATGCTGAGATCGTGGGGTCCATAAGAATTTAGTGCTATATTAATATACCTTAAAGTATCGGTAAGCATTTCGAAATTTTTTAGATTGAGCTTAAGTGGACAAAAATATCGTCAATCTACGTGAATCGTTTAGAACTTAATATGTTTAAAGCTTAACGGTGCTAGTGATTGGTCACATAAACTGATATGATCCTCTTACACAAGCTCACAAAAAATATGTTTTGTATATATTTTATTTCTGCATTTAATTTCTGTTATTGCATTCATGTTTCATTATTTTGAAAAGTCCAAAAAGATTTTCGACAACTGATGAATGAAAAGTTGATATTCAAAATCTCAAAGGCTAAACAAGATGAACAGTTGGGTTGGATAATTTGTTTGAAATGATTAAGATGATTCATTAAGTTGAATCAGAATTTGGAATGTTTAAAATTTTAAATCAATTTTAAGTGAAAATGATTCTCAAAGTTTTAGTTGATTCATTAAGTTGAATCACAATATTGTTTGTTATAATTGTGTGTTTGAGATGTGTAGGTTTCTGATCCTGTTGCTACGAAAGCCAGGAGATACATCAGAACCTGAGGAGAGCTTAAAATGTAAAAGCCAGGGTTTGATCTCAAGGTGATAGCTAATTCCAGACAGCGATCCCATCATGATGAGAGGGGGAGTCTGACGAGGTTAGAGCCAAAGAGAAGATCCTGGTATATGCTAAGAAAGAAAAGAGACTGATAAAGACTGAAGATGCGAAGACTCGACACTGAAGACTCCGTCAACATCCGAGGGGGAGTCTGTTGGTGCACTACGTCTGTCAACTACGTCTTATGTCGAGTCTCGGGTTCGTTGCGAAGATTGGGTTCGTTGCGGAGATGTTAAAGCATGATGTCATGATGACATCATCAATGACATCATGACATATGAGACAAAGTTAGACTATGACAAAATCAGGAAACAAGTGCACATGAGAAATTATGTTAATTCTGATTCCGCCCATGTGTCAAAGTTTAGATCTGATTTCGCTCATTAGTCAACACATGATTCCGCCCATGTGTCAATGATGATTCCGCTCATATGTCAGTTATGATTCCGCTTTTGTGTCACGACCGTATAAGCGGAATCACATCATATATAAATAGGGTCATAAGAGCGAAATCAGTAAGAGTGTTAGAGGTGTGTTCTTCCGGTAAGCCACGAAGTGCTGCCGAAGTGTTGTCTGAACGTGTACTCGTATTATTGATCAATACAACAACAGTTTAAATTGAATTCTCGCTGAATTGTACTCGGTTTGTCTGTTTCCGCCGTTCAAACTGAGATAAACTCTTCTAAACCCAATCTTCGCAACGAACCCGAGACTCGACATAAGACGTAGTTGACAGACGTAGTGCACCAACAGTATCAGAGCTAATGGTTATAGGGAATTAGGTTATTAGTAATGCTTTGACCTAGTCTATAACCTTCTTAGGACCCTAACGCGAGTTTACTTGCGTTTAGTCATAAAACAATATCGTTACCTATCCTTAGGCGACTACCACAACAAGAACATAAATTTCAAAACCACTTTGAAAACTAATCATCTGTTCTAGGATGATTGATTACTAGGTTTTGAACCCTCTGTTATATGGTTTTGAACCCCTTTGAGTTTTCAAAATCTCGTCAAGGTTTTGGGTTTTAAATAATGTGAACACGTGCAAACTGGAAGGGTGAATGCCTGTATTCTGGGTTTTCTGTCTAGGCAAGCACTTCGTATACATCTCATCAGACGCGAGACCAGTTGTGCTTACCTGGGAATTCTTGGGATGAGTGTTCACTTATAGGCGAGCATGTCTTCGCGATACATTATTTTTGACCTATTTACTTTGATTAATCACCGAGGTCGTTTGTTGCTTTGTAGTAACAAACAAATGACCACTATTCTTGCTTTCATCAGATTTGTTCATCTCATTCTTTTCGTCTAATTCTCTCACTCGTTTCCTTTCATGTTTCCTCTTTTAGAATGCCTCCACGACGTGAAAATCCGATACCTATTAATGAGCTGGCAGCTGTCATTACACAGCAAATGACTGCTGCAATCCCGAACGTCGTTGCTCAATGTTACCAAGCTATCAACAACAATAATGCCCTCTGCAGCTTCAAGACGTTCAACTCGGCCAAGCCATCAAAGTTTTCTGGGTCTCAAGGAGCGAATGCACTTCTGCAATGGTTCGAGAGTCTAGAAAGCACCTTCAGGCATGTTCAATGTCCAAACGAGCGAAAGGTAGATTTTGCATCTAGTGTCTTTGAGAAACGAACTTTGACGTGGTGGAACGGTGTGGTGAGAGATAGGGGTGCCGAAGTGGCACTGGCTCAAACTTGGGAAGAACTTCGAGCACTGATGATGAAGGAATTCTGTCCTCGTCATGAGATCAGGGCATTGGAAAGGGAATTCGACGATCTTAAGCAAGACAGCGGTGAACATCGAGCATACACTGATCGATATGAGGAGCTGAGCCTGTTGTGTCCTACCATGGTTACGCCTTTGGATAAGGCGATCGAAAAATACATTGATGGCCTCCCTGACACAGTTCAAGACATTGTTACTGGTAGTAACCCCACTACGGTTAGGCAGGCCATTGAGCTAGCTGCAACCTTGACTGAATCTCATATCAGGAAACGTAAGCTTTTCCGAAAAGGTGACAAGAAACCGGTCGAGGAATCGAAGCCAATTGAGGAATCAAAGACCATGGATGAACAGTCTGGATCCCTTGAGCGGTCAAAGAAGCGAAAGGCTTCTCAGAACTTCGCCATGGTTACTCACAATGATCAAGCCGTCCCCAAACAACCAGCTCAACCCCGTGCTAGGAAGCCATACAATGGAACTTCACCTTTGTGCAACCGATGTAACCTTTATCATCATGTTATGGTGAAGTGCCGCGAATGCCAAATTTGTGGACGTAAAGGTCATACAGCAAAAGTTTGCGTAGCAGCAGTTGCACCAAATCAAGCTAACAACAAACCTGCTCGAGCTCGCTTTCCACCAGGTTCTTGCTACAAGTGTGGCGAGATGGGACATTTCCGAAGAAATTGCCCAAAGCTTGCTAATGCTAATCCAGCACAGAGATGAGCATCTGACCGACTAGAAGACAACACCGTTTAGAAATAATCATGTCTTATGTATTATTTTCTTTTGTTGTCAAGGTCCATGAAACAGTTGTTATCATTGTTAATAAATAAATCTTTTTATTTACATTGCAATGTATTTATGTGATTGTATGTATAAACAACATATCCCCTACAATACCGACAATCAAGGAATCGTATTCCTTGAAAAGCAAACTACCCCCAAAATTTCTTTCATTTTACAATCTCTTGCGTTTTACACAAAGATCCTAAGTACACGTATCTTGTAAAGAGACGAAGTACAAGGTGCAAGTTATAATTCTGTACGAATACCCCAAGTACCACTATAAATTCTTAATAGGGTACCCAAGGGTATTTCCGTATGTCCTAAGTTATTGTGTACTTTAATTCGAATATTGCGTTTTCCTGAAAACAAAAATCGAATTATTGGTAGATCATCCTATTTTCATGAATGGAATCTTGAAATGATTAAAGTGCCAAATGAAATCCACAAATTGGATTCCTGGTGTACTTTAAGTATCCACGTCCAAAGATAACAAATCAATAACCAAGTTAAACAACTATGTGATTATGTGCTTATGTGTTTCCTTTTATGTTTTTTGTGTAATCCAAGTTTTGTTATCCAAATCCTCGTAGAATCTTCCATATCTTCATATAAGGGATTCATAGTAGGATATCCAAAGGTACTATATTAAATCCTCAATGGGCTTGTACGTAATAGTAAAGACCCTTGGATTATATTGTACCATTCCATAATTAGACCCCTGAGTGGTCTAGGTAAACAGATTGATCCAAAAATCTGGTTAGGAATATCATGTGATGATATAGCTGAAAGGACTCCTTGGTGGCCTAATTAAAAGGATCATTTGTCGATCTAATTAAAAGGACCCTATGGTAGTCTAGTCACACTCATCACAGGTTTGATTTTCCTCCCCTTCACATTACAAGCAAATTGTGCGGACTATGCAAGGAATTGCGTAATTATGGATGCATACATAATTATGGAATTCAGTGCATGGAAACCACAGCTAGTTTGATCGTGTGCCTGGAAAATGACTCTTTTCGTTCATTTTCGGTTCTGAAGAAATAGTGGAAAATGACTCTTTTCGTTCATTTTCGGTTCTGAAGAAATGGTGGAAAATGACTCTTTTCGTTCATTTTCAGTTCTGAAGAAATGGTGGAAAATGACTTTTTTCGTTCATTTTCGGTTCTGAAGAAATGGTGGAAAATGACTCTTTTCGTTCATTTTCGGTTCTGAAGAAGTGGTGGAAAATGACTCTTTTCGTTCATTTTCGGTTCTGAAGAAGTGGTGGAAAATGACTCTTTTCGTTCATTTTCGGTTCTGAAGAAATGGTGGAAAATGACTCTTTTCGTTCATTTTCGGTTCTGAAGAGGTTGTGGAAAATGACTCATTTCGTTCATTTTCGGTTCTGAAGACGTTGTGGAAAATGACTCATTTCGTTCATTTTCGGTTCTGAAGAAGTTGTGGAAAATGACTCATTTCGTTCATTTTCGGTTCTGAAGAAGTTGTGGAAAATGACTCATTTCGTTCATTTTCGGTTCTGAAGAAGTTGTGGAAAATGACTCTTTTCGTTCATTTTCGGTTCTGAAGAAGTTGTGGAAAATGACTCTTTTCGTTCATTTTCGGTTCTGAAGAAATGGTGGAAAATGACTCTTTTCGTTCATTTTCGGTTCTGAAGAGGTTGTGGAAAATGACTCATTTCGTTCATTTTCGGTTCTGAAGAAGTTGTGGAAAATGACTCATTTCGTTCATTTTCGGTTCTGAAGAAGTTGTGGAAAATGACTCATTTCGTTCATTTTCGGTTCTGAAGAAGTTGTGGAAAATGACTCATTTCGTTCATTTTCGGTTCTGAAGAAGTTGTGGAAAATGACTCATTTCGTTCATTTTCGGTTCTGAAGAAGTTGTGAAAAATGACTCATTTCGTTCATTTTCGGTTCTGAAGAAGTTGTGGAAAATCACTCATTTCGTTCATTTTCGGTTCTGAAGAAGTTGTGGAAAATGACTCATTTCGTTCATTTTTGTTTCTGAAGAAGTTGTGGAAAATGACTCATTTCGTTCATTTTCGGTTCTGAAGAATGTCCGTTAAGGAAATGTCAGGATTATGCCTTTCATATCTTTGGTGGTTATTTGACACAAAGCCACAGATAGACTTCTACGAATGAATTTCGGGACGAAATTTCCTAAAGTAAGGGAGACTGTGACACCTGTGTCACTCCAACCATCAAACAAATGCCAAACCAATGAAATATTGTATTTCATACATGGGATTTGTAAAAATATGTGTATCGTTTGCACATATCAACTCTTGTTCGATTTCAAGCTCTAAATCGCTTTCTGGAAGGTTATACGCGCGCCGATGCGTAAATATAACCAGTTTAATGCAACGAACACTCCGGAATAGTGAAATAGGCTCAACATACCTTAAATAACCTTTACATAACTTAGATATAAGTTTTGGAAGGTTTGGTGTGGTGAAATCAAAGTTAATTCGCTTACAGGGACTAAACTTGACAAACTGTGAAAGTATGCCAATTTGAACTGTAACGAACATTCCGGAACATGACCATAAGTTAAACACACCTTAAATATCCTTTATATAGCTTAGAAATAGGCTTTGAGGGGTTCGGTGTGCTAAAATAAACTTTTGGGTCATTCAGGGACTAAAAGTGTCAAAAAGTGCACAAGTTTGCATTTTCGCGCATAACTTACGTTCTGAATACATCCGGACATCCAAAAATTTATGTAAGCATGACTATATTATGCTTTAGTGTTTGGCTTAAGAAAAATCCATTCGTCGCGTCATTTGGATCGTTTTTCGTGCTTATGCGCATTCCGTCGTAATTAAGCGAACATCGCGTTCGTACGACCAAACGAACCAACATCCGGCATATTTTTGAGCATGTTTCATGTCCACAATGTTTAGGCATCATTTTAGGGCCTTAAAGTTGGCTTTACGGGCCTTAGAAGTGTCGGAAATGGCCTTAAACACGTGCAGGGACTGAAACTGTCATTTATCAAACTTGTTTCTGATCTGTGCAGGCCAGGCGGCCCGCGTGAGATCCTTGTGTCCTTTACGCGGCCCGCGTCCGCCTTCCTGACCAGATTAAGTGTTTCTAACAGCAGGTTCCAGCTGTTTTAACCACACCCACACATTCTCAATTGCTTAGTCAGATGATAAGGATCATTTTTAGTCACCATAAGGTTCCGACACTTGTACGGATGCGATTAAAGCACGGTTTCCATGAAACGATCTTAACGGTGGACCGAAAACTATATATACCCATCCACCCCCATTGCTAAAATTACAAGAATTCTGATTTGAGAAGCTCTAAGTTGAAACCATTGTTTCATACCTGAGCTACTTGGATCGGGATTAGCATTCGGGGACCCTTCGTAAGTATTCTTTCGTTCTTTTCCTTATTTTATTGCTTTTCGAGTCAGAAAGTCAAACTTTGTTTGACTTTCAGCGTTGACCAGCATATGGTCAATGCGAAGTTCGTTTGAACTTCGCAACGTGATTGTAATCACGATGGTTATAGTCCCTTGGGACTATGCCTACTGATTACCACATTGTCTAGGGTCGTAGGGTAAGCGATCTAATAAATCGCTTATACCTTCGAACCCGACCCAGTTTGGTCGATCATTAGGATCCGACCAAATACATTAGGTGACCCTAGTATAGGGCATAACCTTCCGAGGTTATACCTTATGGTCACATCGTTTAAGTAGTTGTATGATAGGTAGTTTATATGCCTTAGGTAAATTACCAGAATACCGTTTTCATGTATAATTGGTAATTAAGCATATGTAACCTAAACTTTTGTCACATAACTGATAATGTAACATGTTTAGGCATATAATACTTGTCATAGGACTAGTTAGGCGGTCCGAACGCGTTTCACGCGAACGACGCGTTAAAGTAGCATAAGCTACCTAAACGGGTCGTAATGGGTCGTAAGCTATTAGGTTAGGTTTCATTTAGTATGTAGGCTTTGTTAAACCATATGACACGAGTCTCTATACTCGTTTGGTTTACGAACCCTCATTCTATCCAATCATCCGATTTAGGTCCGGTTATTAACATAGTTACCTATATTAGGTCACATGCTACGTATGTCTATTGTTGTATACGTAGTACAGGTCACATGCTACGTATGTCTATTGTTGTATACGTAGTACAGGTCACATGCTACGTATGTCTATTGTTGTATACGTAGTACAGGTCACATGTTAAGTATGTCTATTGTTGCATACTTAGTACAGGTCACATGCTACGTATGTCTATTGTTGCATACTTAGTACATTTGTTATTCATCACATGCTTACATTTTGGATACATATTACATGATTTACATCAGACATGAACATTTTACTTTGGTAGTTTTGTTTGAATAAGTGATTAAGTAACGAGGCGTGTGTAATATGATACAAGCATGGTGGATACGCCGCTGGTACTTCCTATATATAAGTGTTTGTATGGTATTACATGTCGTAGCATTATTTGAATCATTTCAGTTTGAGACATAGAACATTTTATACAAATAACATACTTTTCACAAGACATTGATTTATAAACAACTTATTTTATACAAACACATTTTACATGGTTATTCATTTAACCTTACATTTATTTATACATATCATCTGATCTTATCGTTTTTCAAATGATTTACAAGACAAAGCAAATTACAAGGTTCATGACTAAACATTTTCTCAAACATAAGTCATGAAACCTATTTTCACAAAACCTATGTATCTCACAGGCATTTTTATGCTGACGTACCTATTTTCACATGTGTTTTCAGGTGATGATGCGTAGGACTTATCAAGATACACTTAGGCGAATTGGGGCCTTAGTGACAATAAAAGATGCAAGACTAGTTAATTTATGTTATGTACTCTTTGGTTCTTATTTAAAACAATGTAAACTCTCATGTTTGTTTAATAAAACGAAACTTTAATTGCCATGGATTTGAAACATTAATTCTGTTACAACACTCCCTGACATTTCTGCCACGTTTTGTATGTTCTACGTGGTCGGGGTGTGACACACACCTCTGAATGAATTATGTATTATTGGGTCACACAGTAGGGTGTGCGACTAAAATGAAATATTAATTGTTATGCATCTTGTAAAACATGAACTTGTGATGTGAATTCGCATAGGACCTGTATACTTGTTATAGAAGGCTATGGATTGTTGTGTTGCATGATTTCCTGTTACGATTTGCATAATGATGTATGTCTTGCTTGTATGCAACCTGTGTAATGTGTACGAAGAATACATGATTTATGTGTTTACGAAACTGACTGTCTTCGGTAACCATGGTAGGGTTTGGTTGACCAACTTGGAACGGGTAACATAACATACCGAGCAATCTAAGGTGAGTTCACTTCTCTTGAGCATGCATCCCGGTGGGTGGGACAATCAAACGGGTATTCCTGAGAGGAATAAGCCTTTTCTGGGTAAAAAAAACTTGGATGTTGGATAATACACTCATTTCCTATCACCTTAAGTCCCATCTTCTATCGAATAGTTACCTAAGAGGTAACGGGGTATTAGTTGATAGTGCTATTAGGCTTGGTAACTTCACACTGTACCTGAGAGGACGGGCGTGAACTAATGACCTTAAATCATAACCAATGCTTTGATAGGGGTATTGGGGACGGGCAAACAAACTGACGCCATCTTGTACGGTATCGAGTTATTATCAACATTGCTTTTGAATTGAATTAAACACTTGGCAACTAAACGTTTTTACAAAAACTGTGAACTCGCCAGCTTTGTGCTGATACACTTGTCTGCATGCTCGCAGGTTATTAGGCATATGGCTATGGAACTTGCTGTCTGGGATGCTGGAGTGGTCATGGGTCGTAATGCATGGAAACATGAAACGAGACTGCTTGTTTATGAACACTTGGGTTTAAGTTGATTAAACATCGACTTATGCTTCTGCTGAACACGTTGAGTTTATAATTAATGTTTTGTGATACTTTATTTATTATGAATGGAAACCTTTATTCAAAAACTTGTTATTAGTTCAATGTGATTAGTGGCTGGATCCTGGTACATCACACGCCTCATGGGGGGTTTCCGCATGTGGTATTTTGGGGGTGTGACAGTTTGGTATCAGAGCCACTGGTTATAGTGAACTTGTTTCTAAAACATTTTTATAAAACCAGACTATAACCGAACCATTTTGAAACCGACCATGACACTCAGCTCTAGATTGCAAGGTTCATCTCTCGTTTACCTATTGCACAGCGTAACTAGTGAACACTTACGTATGATATTGCATGTGATTGCACACTTAGCACTACAGTAGGAATTCATGTGTTATTTTCATACGGCGTGTGATTGATAGTGTGACAGTGTGTTATTTCCTTTAGACTTTCATGATCCATGTTTTGTGTTGTCTTTTGTCTTGCTACTCGAATCTGAGGAACCATTTGACACGAGTTTGGAGGAACTGAGATGAGCATGCAAATCATATTATTATTGTGGGTGCACACATAATAATAGTGTGGGGTGCATGTGAGTCCCAGTGAGCCTTAACAAGCGTGAAAGGGGTTCTGTTCCATTATCTGACCTAAGGAGAAACACAACAATCTATAGGAGACATAACGATGATTGCTTCCTACTCGAACGTGGTCCTTTCGCTTCCATCTGAATCTTTATGATCTCGATGCTATTGAGTGATACCTGAACCCATATCTGAACGTCTAACGAACCGTGTAGGAATGTTAGGTGCTAGTGCAAACGTCTTTGAGTTAGTTGCTGAAGCGTCGAATGTTTGGTCTGTACTTTCCTCACTTTTCTTGTTCCCTTGAACTCAACGAATTGATGCCAAAGATCCCGAAGTAAGATCACCTCTGTAATTCTCTGACAACTTATTGTGCATTACTCAATTGACTCACAAGACCGATGGACAAGACGTTGAACGTGATACATTACCGACCATAGATTATGACGGCCCTGATTTGTGACGCCTGGCTTTTCAGGCCATACCGTACAATTTAACACGTGTTGTGAATAGGTAACAGGGCTGTATTTGACTGGTTATGATGTTTATATGTGAAGTCTAATGAGTTGGTAAATGTAAACTTTAGTAAAAATTATGTTGGCAACAATAAGATAGACGCTTATCGCGTAACGGTTAAAATGCGAAACGAACGTCGGTGACCACCCGATCAGTGTTAAAATCCTAAAAATAGTATGTTATGATTATAATAATAGTTTTAATCTTATTCGTGAGGAAAAATAAATTAAAACGCTAAGAAACTCTATTTTTCGAGTTTAAGCGTGTACCGCGCGATGCAGTGCGTATACCGACAAAATACTGTCAACACAGCCTCTCAAGCCAACTGATAATCATTTTAATAATAATTTGATGAGTTTATTACTATAGAATGATAAAAATAAATAAAAACGCTTAAATCCCTATTTTTGCGATTTTAAACGCATACCGCACAGCACAGCGCGCATACTGCCAAATGCCGGCAATGTCGCCAGTCCAGGCAAACAAAATATTGTTCAATATTATTTTGGTGAGTTTATTTTTATATAGTGTTAAAAATAATTTAAAATGCACTAAAACGGGATTAAAACGCTAGATAAAATACCCGGTATCCAGTAAAATACCTGTTTTTTCACTATATTACATATATGTATATAAATATGTGAGTGTGTGCGCGAGGGGGGTGTGTGTGTGCGTGAGGGGTGTGTGTGTGTGTAGAGATAAATGGCAGCCATGCCCTACACTCTCTCTCCTCTCTCATGTTTCTATTGGCTGTGGTGGGTGGTGCCATGTGACTATGTCCTTCAAATCTTCTCAAAGCTTGCAAAAATCCAAGAATTCAAAATTCACAACACCATTCTCATTCTCTCTCTACAATTCAGCCAAAAACCTCTTTGAACCCTCCATAATTTCGAAAATTTCCAAGTTCTTGTAAGAATCAACTTAAATCCAAGGTGTTTGTAAGTTATTTTGAAGATCCAAATGTGTTTTCAAGGTGAAACAAGATCCATAACATCAAAAATCATGTCAAAACCCACTTGAATCTTGAGGGTATAAAACTATTCTTTTCAAAAGTGTTCTTGATTCTTAGTGTTGAAAATAATAGTGAAAGGTTTCTCTTGAATATTAGAATATTTCACAAACTTGAATTCTTAAACAAATGGGTTTTCAAAGAAAATAAAATGGATGAACTAGTATGTATATGTGTGGCCGTATGTGTGTATATATATATGTGTATGGAGTTTGAGTTTTAATTTTCTTGATGTTCTTGATTGATAAAAATCAAAAAGATGAATGCATGCATGTTTAAAAGGTGTCATATGAAAGCTTTTTAATTTGAAATGAGTTTATATGAAAAGTGAAGATTTGATAATGATCATAGGAAGATTAGAATGTTCTTAAATATTTGAATATGAGTTAAATGCATGATGAATATAAATTAGATCATAAGTAATGATGTTAATGTTGTATGAGTGCATTAGATGCACATACATGAACATGCATAATGATATGAAAGCATGAAATGATGATTTGAACATGATTTGATAAAAATGATATTTGATCAGATTATAAACATTAAAATATGATTATTTTGAAGTATTTAATGATACAAAACTTTGTCATAAGGTTTACTAGCTTTGCATGTTATACACGAGGCTTAGAAACTTGTGAAATAGGTGAAATAATGTGTTTTGTGTATGATTTAGTAAAAATCAGTTTTGAGCAGATTATAAAGACCAAAATAAAGTTATTTTAAAGTGTTTAGTGACATATAACTTTGTCCTAATATTTGCTAGCTTTGCATGTTGTACTTGATGCATTAAAAGTTGTAAAATAAGTGAAATCGCATGATTTATGTGACTTACACAAAAACTGCACTAATCTGATTATAATAACTATTTTAATCAGTAAATAACATGTCTTGTGTTAAAATATCAAGTCATTTCGAGTTGGGATGATTATAGTAACGTTTAACGCGAAACTATGCGTTAAAACGGTCAAAAATTGACTTTTCGAGTGATTTTTATAAAACTGATTTATATAAGTAAGTAAACTGATATTTTTTTAGTTTATAAATAAGTATTTTAACTAATTTTAAGTTTAGTTGGTGTTTGGTTGGTCATACGTGACTCCCGACGCCCGAAAACGTTACCGAATCGCTAAAATACGCATTTTTCAATATACACTAGTATGGGTAAAATTTTGGGTAAACCTTATGTGTTAAAATGTGTTATGTGATTTAAAACATGAGAATGTGAAAATATGTTAGGTTTTAACATGATTTTAAAGATTTGGATTATGCATGTATATTTGTGCGTTTTGTGCGGTAGAAATGGTAAAAATCGCGTTAAGTGTGTAACTTGTTTATCGAACATGAAATTTGATACATATGAGATATTTTATGTATATTTGCTTTAAAAATGACAAAATAGATAAGTTAACAAGATTTCGTGTGTTTCGATGATAATTAATGTAAACGTTTATGTATATATATTACGACGCTCAAATCGTAGATATATTGCGTATAAACGGGAGTGTTAACGGATTTACACAATAATGGTCACCAATAAAATTGTTCAAATCGCAAAATCATATATATATATATATATATGGACTCATATATATATATTAACGTGCCAACATAATAAAAAATGATAACTTTTTGAGAAAATCTCAAAGTTATGTGACAATTCTAAGAAACAGAGAAACTTAGGATTTTTGTGATGTTTACATTGATTTAAAATTGTTCCTACATATATAATAGGACGTGTAGAAATCAATCTCTGGGATTGCGTTATTTAAAATACGCACCCAAAGGTGAGTGTCACTAAACCCCTCTTTTTACTGCTTTGTATATATTTTGGGGGTAGAACACGTCAATAAAAGGGTTTAGTAATGTTTTTGAAATAAAACATACCTTTTAATATAAAATATATATTTTCGATGAAAATATATGAAATTTGATAAATCATACGTTTCGAAGTAAAAACGTTTTTTGATGAATAAATGTTGGACATTGGGATGATACGGTATTTCCTAGGCGAAACATGACCGTATAGTTGGGACGGATGCCGGCCTGGGTCTCAAATGATGAAGATTCAGGGGATTCGTACAACATCGGGTATTAAATTGTCATATTAGTAGGATATATATATATATTGTACGTGAGGCAGACATCATATTGTCCTTCAAGAGGACCCTGCGCCCATGATGTCGTTTAATCATTTAAGTATTGCACGTGAGGAATTGTTGGTAGATCTATCGGGTTGACAACCCCGTCGTGACCGGTCGCCCCGTGTCAAGTCAAACGACGAATTGATATTCTGTTTATTGTCTAGCTTTGATTATCCCTGCATGGTTAATATATAGTTCGTATCGTCTAGCTAACATATGAGTCTGAAAATTGACGCAATAATTTAATATACAAAACCTGGGCAATATTACTGTTGTCGGATTGATGAACCGATGGAAGTGTCACACCCCGACCGCGTAAAACAACAAATCGCGGCGGAAACATCGGGGCGTGTTGCAACAGAATTAATGTTTCATAACCATGGATACCAAAAGTGTTTCGTTTTATTAAACATTGAATAATTACATCGTCTGGAAATCTAAATACACTATTTAAACATAGTCTATCATTGTTATTGAATCACTAAGGCCTTGTCCAGTCCTATGTGAGCATGCATCTTATCAATCGATATCATCCAACAATACCTGAAACATATGTGAAAACGAGGTCAGCAAAAAAAATGCTGGCGAGTACATAGGTTTTGTGAAAATAAGATTCATGACTTCTGTTTAAGAAAATGTTTAGTCATGAACCTTGTAATTTGCTTTGTCTTTGTAAATCATTTGAAAAATAATAAGTTCGGATGATAAGTATAAATAAGAGAATAATGCATGATTAAATGAATAACCATGTAAATGAGTTTGCATAAGATAAGTTGTTTATAAATCAATGTCTTGTGAAAAGTATGTTATTTGTATAAAATGTTCTATGTCTCAAACTGAAATGATTCAAGTAACGCTATGATATGTAATACCATACAAACACTTATATATAGGAAGTACCAGCGGCGTATCCACCATGCTTGTATCATATTACACACGCATCGTTACTTAATCACTTAATCAAACCAAACCAAACAATGTAAAATGTCTATGTCAAATATCCATGTCAAATGTCTATGTCAAATATCCATGTCAAATGTCTATGTCAAATATCCATGTCAAATGTCTATGTCAAATATCCATGTCAAATGTCTATGTCAAATATCCATGTATGGCAAGTGAAATGTCTCAACTAAACCATATGCACAAAAACAAAGTATTGAAGTAAAACTTGGTTTAAATCAAAGTTATGTTTTTGTGGGAAATACATGATCAAATGTCAATCATGTACAAATGTTTACCCAATCGTTAAACCATCTTGTTTTAATCGTTCAAATCGTTCTTGTTTTAACAAACCCTTACCAAAGGGTAAGTTAATATTTTAATTGTGAAACTACTTTATGGTCGATTCTCTAATAACATTCAAACCTTCTTGACGCGTTCCTCGCTCCATCTCGCTCTCGTTCTCGTTCTTAACAAACCCTTACCAAAGGATAAGTTAATGATTACAGATTCAGTCGCTACCCACAACCCCCACACATAACAATGGGTGCAGTAAATAACGGGATTTGTCAGATCCTATGGTACCATAACCTAATACTGGTCGGCTTGATCATTGCTAATGAATGTCATCGGTCATGTAAACTACAACCAACAAGTTTGTTCACTTTTTGAAATTGTTATTAGTTTTTGAAATCATTGTATTCGTTCTTGAAATCATTGTCAGCGTTCTTGAAATAATTGTTATTGTTCTTGAAACCACATTGTAATTGTTCTTGAAACCATTGATAAAACATTTAGCACATATGAGTCACCCCAAAACAGTTGAAAACAGTAAAAGAGGGGAATAATGTACTCGCCTGAGAGTGCTTAGGAGTCTTGAACAACTACCAAGTAAGCTAGAGGAGTCCCGGAAATCAAACGGTACCTAATATAGGTAACTACATAAATAACCCGGACCTAAATCGGAAGATTGGATAGGATGAGGCTTGGTAAACCAAATGAGTATTGGAACTCATATGATATGGTTTAACAAGGCCTACATAATACAATGAAACCAAACCTAAGTGCTTTCGACCCATCGCGACCCATTAAGGTAGCTTATGCTACTTTAACGCGTCGTGCGCGTGAAACGCGTTCGGACCGCCTAACTAGTTCTACGACAAGTGTTATATGCCTAAACATGTTACATAATCAGTTATGTGACAAAAGTTTAGGTTACATATGCTTAATTACCAATTATACATGAAAAGGGTATTCTGGTAATTTACCTAAGGCATATAAACTACCTATCATACAACTACTTAAACGATGTGACCATAGGGTATAACCTCGGAAGGTTATGCCCTATACTAGGGTCACCTAATGTATTTGGTCGGATCCTAATGATCGACCAAACTGGGTCGGGTTCGAAGGTATAGGCGATTTATCAGATCGCCTACCCTACGACCCTATACAACGTGGTAATCAGTGGGCATAGTCCCAAGGGACTATAACCAACGTGATTACACTCACGTTGCGAAGTTCAAACGAACTTCGCATTGACCATTACTGGTCAACGCTGAAAGTCAAACAAAGTTTGACTTTCTGACTAGAAAAGCAGTAAAATAAGGAAAAGAACGAAAGAATACTTACCCAGGGTCCCCGAATGCTAATCCCGATCCAAGAATCTCAGGTATGAAACAATGGTTTCAACTTAGAGTTTCTAAAATCAGAATTCTTGTAAGTTATGCAATGGGGTGTTGGGGTATATATAGTTTTCGGTGAACCGTTGAGATCGTTTCATGGAAAACGTGCCATGATCCAATCCGTACACTTGTTGCAAGGTTATGGAAGCTTAATTCCATCCTTATCAGCTGACTAAGCAACTTAAAACATGTGGTGGTGGATCAAACATGTGCAACTTGTGTTTAGAAACATTGAATCTGATCAGATAGGCAGTCGCATAGCGCGACGGGTAAGCCCTATGGGCTCGCGCTACGCTAGCACCTCACCTGAATCAGAAAAGTTTCAGAATTGGCAGAAATGGTCCCTGCACGTGTTTAAGGCCTTTTTCGATGCGTTTGAACCCCGTTAACCTCATTTCAAGGCTCTAAAATGAAGTTAAAGTATAGGGAACTCGAAACATGCTCAAAAATATGCCGGAGGTTGGTTCGTTTGGCCGTACGAACGCGATGTTCGCTTAATTACGACGGAATGCGCACAAGCGCGAAAAACGATCCAAATGACGCGACGAATGGATTTTTCTTAAGGCGAACAATAAAATATAATGTAGTCATGCTTACATAAATTTTTGGATGTCCGGATGTATTCAGAACGTAAGTTATGCGCGAAAATGCAAACTTGTGCACTTTTTGACACTATTAGTCCCTGAATGTCCCAAAAGTTTATTTTAGCACACCAAACCCCTCAAAGCCTATTTCTAAGCTATGTAAAGGATATTTAAGGTGTGTTTAACTTATGGTCATGTTCCGGAATGTTCGTTACAGTTCAAATTGACATACTTTCGCAGTTTGTCATATTTAGTCCCTGTAAGCGATTAAACTTTGATTTCACCACACCAAACCTTCCAAAACTTATATCTAAGTTATGTAAAGGTTATTTAAGGTATGTTCAGCCTATGTCACTATTCCGGAGCGTTTGTTGCATTAAACTGGTTATATTTACGCATCGGTGCGCGTATAACCTTCCAGAAAGCGATTTAGAGTTTGAAATCGAACAAGAGTTGATATGTGTAAATGATACACATATTTTTACCAATCCCAAGTATGAAATATAATATTTCATTGGTTTGGTATTTGTTTGATGGCCGTGGAGGCACAGGTGTTACAGGAAGGCCCATGGATTTTATTAAGGAAGTAAAATGAACTTTCTAAAACTTATATGGATGTTTTCAAATAAACACCTAATCAGAAAGTTTTCCTTTGGAATAAATTGTTTATACGTGAATAAGTGAACTCACCTTCCTTTGTGTTGACACTTGATTTTAACGTGTTCTACATGTACTTGAGTTCGGCTTCGGGAATTATGGCGTGTCTTGTGTTTGTTGATGCATGTTTGGTTTGATAATCTTTTGGACAAACTTTTAAAAACTATTTGGCACCAATGTAATAAGATCCATAAGGATCAAAATAATTTAACTACGGTGTGATTGTGAAGGACTTTAAGACTATGTGTTTTAAAATCTATGTTTAAATTAAGCTAAAATGTCCAACATTACGATGCATCGTTCAGCAAGATACAAATAGGCACCAGCTTCCATCACCACAACGTTTTATATTCTGCTGCGATGTTTTTGGGGTGTGACATGATTACCGACAACGAACACCAGTAGATTGACTTCAACCGAGTCTCTAATCCTAGTCAGCAACCTCAGAGAGTCAACAATTATGAATCAAATCGGGGCATAACCACTGACAATCGATCGGAGTTTGGAAGGAGTAATTACTAATGCCATGGGCAATACCCTAGGATGTGTCAAGAAATGTGAAAAGGTGGACCCTTTTTGGTGAAAGATCACAGGACCCTGTCTTCAAAGCAACAACATCAGAGGCAACAGCCACGAAAACAACCAAATACTCGTAATCATAGTCTTCAGTATGAAATGAAGGTGACTTCGACAAGGGTTGGCCACTGTTAAGCCAAGACGCTAATAACCACGGGAACAATAGCAGTGCTGGGAATCTTTGTAGCAATAAAAACGACGGTGGAAACAGTGCTCGTGGAAGAGCATTTACGATTGGCGCGGGTGATGCCAGGAATGATAACAACATGGTAATCTGTGCGCTTTTGTGATTAATCTCTTCGCTCCTGCTCTCTTCAACCCCGACACCTCTTGAGACCAAACACGTTGTAGAATTGGCTGATGGCAAGTCAATTGGAGTCTCACATGTTCACTTAGGGTGCGAACTCGATCTTTAAGGTCAACTGTTTGACACTGACCTCCTTTTTGTTACTGTTGGAAACTTCGATGTAGTCGTTGGCCTGGACTAGTTGTCCAAGACTCAAGCAAGGATTCCTTTGTAAAGAGAAAATCACATCTATACCTCTCCCTGGTAGAGATTCACTGATAGTCAGTATCACTTCGCGACAGAAGCCCAGAAGTGTTTCAGCTATCCTGCTAATCTATCACCGGTTACCGGTACTCTGTCCGAAGAAGAGAAGAGTTAAGACTTACCAGTTACTCGTAATTTCATCTTTCCACACCGGCAGGTGGAATCCCAGTTTGATCTCAGGACAGGGACAGTGCCCTGATTTCTAGTACTCCTTATTGTCTTGCACCAGGAAAGTTGCCAGAACTACGAATCAACTTAATTGACTGTTGGATAAGGGTTTTATCCGACACAGTTCTTCGTTTTGGGGAGCCTCAGCCCTATTCGAGAAGAAGAAAGATTGGTCTCTTCGCATGTGTATCGATTATCGAGGACTCAACAAGGTAACAGTTAAGAACCGTTAGCCTTGACCACACATTGACAATCTGTTGACCAGTTGTAAGGGTCAAGCTCCTGTATGAAAGTTGACTTAAGATCGGGCTATCATCAGAGGAGAGTCTGAGTGGAGGATGTACCAAAAACGGCTTTTCAAATGCGGTATGGCCATTACGACCTTCTGGTCATGTAATCCGAGTTGACCAAAGCACCAGCAGTTTTATGGACCTTATGAACCTTATACGTAAACTATGTCTCGATGATTTTGACATCGCGCTTAATGATGACATTCTGATCTACTCTAAGGGCAAGGGGGACCACGAGCGGCACTTACACCTTATCTTGGAGCTTCTGAGGAGGGAGCAACCTTACACGATATTCTCAAGGTGTGACTTCTAGATTTGGGAAGTACGCTTTCTTGGTCACATAGTCAACGAATTGGGAATTCACGTGGATCCCGCTAAAATCGATTCTATCAGAAGCTGGTCGGCACCGAAGAATCCTTCAGAGATGCGGCAAATTTCTTGGTCTCGCAGGGTATTATTGCAGGTCCATCGAGGGATTTTCAAAGATCGCTCAGCTTTTACCGCTTTAACACAACATGGTGGTGTGTATTCGTGGATGACAAAACAGGAGAACGCCTTTTCAGCTTTGAAACCAAACTCTACAATGCACTGAGTATTGTCCTTACCCGATGGTACAGGTGATTTTGTGGTGTACCGTGTTGTTTCGGGTTGCGTGCTGATGCAACACAAGAAAGTGATAGCTTACGTTCTCAACAGTTGTAGATTTACGAGAAGAATTACACGACTCACAACTTGGGGTGGAAGCTATAGTCTTGGGATTTAAAGTGTGGATGTATTACTTGTACGGTACCAAATGCACTATTTATACCGATCACAAGGGCCTTCAGCATATTTGTGAATCGGAAAAAGTTGAACATGTGACGGCGTCGCTGGATGGAACTCTTGAACGATTACGACTGTGAAACCTAAACATGTACGAGCTTTGCAGCTCACCATCGACTCTAGTCTACCTGATTAGATTCATTCTGCCAAAACCGAAGCATTGAAGGAAGAGAATCTTCAAGCTGAATCCATGCGAGGCATGGAAAAGTAACTTGTAGCAAAATCGGACGGTATTCGCTACTTCATTGAGCGAATATGGGTCCTACTATATGGCAACCTTAGGGAACTTGTGTTGGACGAAGCACATAAGTCTCGATATTCTATTCATCTGGGTTTTGATAGGATGTATTAGGATCTAAAGATCTTGTACTGGTGGCCGGGCATGAAGGCCCATATAGCAATGTACGTGAACGATGTTTGACTTGTGCGAAAGTCAAGGTGGAATATCAGAAACCATCTGGTTTGTTTCAGCAACCAAAAACACCCATATGGAAATGGGAACAGACTGCCATGGATTTTACCTAAAACTCGAAACGGAAATGACACCATTTTGGCAATCGTTGATTGTCTCACGAAATCCGCACACTTTCTTGCGATCTAGGAAACTAGCAAGTCTTCACAGCTTACGGACATTTACTGGAAAGGGGTGTTTTTTTAGGCACGGGGTGCCAACTTCTATCAAGGCACGAACTTTTATCATCTCTGCTCATGATTCATGTCTTTATTCGACTTGTGGCAGGAAACGTACAAATCTTTTGACTCACATCTAGACATGGGCACTTGTTATTATCCTCAGACGGAATGGCGACAGTGAGCGAACCATCTAAACGCTTGAAGACATGTTGCAAACATGTGTAATCGACTTTGGTGAAGGTGGGGAAAAATACTTGCCTTTAATAGAGTTTTATTACAATAACCATTACCAATCCGGTATTCGGTCAGCTCCGTTAGAGGCATTGTACGGGCGAAAATGCCGGCCTCCTCTTGGTTTAGGCTGTGGTGGGTGACAGCCAAATCACAGGCCCAGAACTTGTACCTAAAACTTCTGAGAGGATTGTTCAGATCAGAAATCATATGACGATAGCGCGTGATCACCAGAAAAGCTACGCCGACAAGCGTAGGAAGCCCTTAGAGTTCACGGTAGGCAATCGTTTTATGATGAAAGTTTCACCATGGAAGGGTGTGGTGCGCTTTGGGAAGAGCTGCAAACTTAATCCACAATACATTGGACCATTCAAAAATTTTGGAACGAAACGGAAAGGTGGCGTACAAACGTGAAGTGCCTGATGAATTGGGTAATGTTCACGATGATTTTCACATCTCCAATCTGGAGAAGTGTTTGTCCAACGAAAACACTTGTGGTACCCTTACAAGAGCCTAAGGTTAACGACAAGTTGCAGTTTGTTGAGGAACCCATTGAAATCATGGATCGGGAAGTTAAGGTTCGCAAACATAGTCGAATTCCGATCATAAGAGTTCGTTGGAGCTCAAGACGTGGACCGGAGTTCACGTGGGAACGCGAGGATCAGATGAGGCTCAAGTATCTTCAATCGTTCAAAACTGCGGAATGAAATCCTGATGCGACTAGTGAATTTCGGGACGAAATTCCCTTTCAAGTTGGGGATGATTTGGCACCCGAGGAAATCCACAGTCATCCTAGTCTGTCACTTCACTTTTATGAGACTGCTTATCAAATTTCGGGACCAAATTTCTTTCAAGTTGGGGATGATGTGACAACTCGTATTTTTCCCGGATCATTGAACGCGTGGCGGTTGTTTTAACGTTTGTTGTGCGTTGTATCTATGAACTTATTGTGTGAACTAAATGAAATAATTCTAACTAATTATGACTTGTTTGGTTACTAGTAAATGATTTGTTTAAAAGAACACTTGGGTCGCATACCCCTACCCGATCGCACACCCCTTTTCTTTGGGTTAGCATACCTTCGGCCCAAACTCCATTTTTTTATGTAATTGGATTCATGACCCAAACGAAGCCCAAAGGGGGCCCTGGATAGTCCCTTTGCACATATACACGAGAACGGGAACATGATACTGATGGTTTGCCACAACACAAAACACAATCGAACCCTAGTTTCCCATCTCTCTCTCTCACCCCCCACCCCGACGGCAGCATACGGATCGTAGCATCGCCGTTCCTTTCGGTCAAATCTCCATCAATTCATAATCCCTCAGTTAGTACTCTGTTCAAATCTTTAATGTTTGAACTGTGTGTATTTAAATGAGGAGTTAGTATGTTTAATATTAAAGATTCATGTTAATAAACATATAATAGCAAACTATTGATTGTGAATGGAATGATATAGATGGAAATTGAAGTTGTTTGTATGCATTAACTGTTTGAAGTTATGTATGGGATTAGGAGTACAACGAGGATTGTATGGATATAAATATAGGTGAAGACTAGGCTTATGATGTAAATAATTTAGGGTGCACGATGAAGTGGATGATTGGTCAATAAAATAGTTTGTTATACTATAAGAACATGTTGTTAATTCGATTTAAACCATGAGGATCACGTGATGATTTGAGTATGTGCAAGATTATGACGAATATTATTGCTAAATGATTATGCTCATGATTGTGAATTATGGAAGTGAATATGTTTGAATTTGGTATTGAACTGTGACACCCGGCTTTTCAGGCCGTACCGTACAATTGTAACATGTGTTGTGAATAGGTAAAAGGCTGTATCTGAATGGTTATGATGTTTATATATGGTATTTACTGAGTTGACAAATTTAAACCTTGGCAAAAATTATGTTGGCAACGATAAAATTAACGCTTATCACGTAACGGTTAAAATGCGAAACGAACGTCGGTGACCACCTGATCAGTGTTAAAATCCTAAAAATAGTCTGTTATGATTAGAATAATTATTCTAATCATATCCATGAGGAAAAATAATTTAAAACGTTAAGAAACTCAATTTTTCGAGTTTAAGCGCGTATCGCGCGATGCAGCGCGTGTACCGACAAAATACTGTCAACACAGCCTGTCAAGGCAACTGATAATCATTTTCGTAATAATTTGATGATTTTATTACTATAGTATGATAAAAATAAATAAAAATGCTTAAATTCCTATTTTTGCGATTATAAGCGTGTACCGCGCAGCACAGCGCGCATACTGCCAAATACAAGCAACGTAGCCAGTCCAGGCAAAAAAAATATTGTTCAGTAATATTTTGGTGAGTTTATTTTTATAGAGTGTTAAAAATAATTTAAAACGCACTAAAACGGGATTAAAACGCTAGATAAAATACTCGGTATCCAGTAAAATACCAGTTTTGGTCCATATTATATATATATACATGTATATATACGAGTATTTGTGTGTGGAGAATGCAACATGGCAGCCATGCAAGGTGTCTACCCTTTCTCTCTTCCATGTGTTGGTTAGGGAAAATGTAAATGATGATTATGTCTAATGTAACTCTTTTCAAGATCCATCAAATCCAAAGAATATCACAAACCATTTCAAAACCTCAATCACCCTTTCTCTCTCTAAAAGCTACGGCCGAACACCCTTGAACAACATCCAATTTCATTTTCCAATTTTAATCTTGAGTATTCAAACCCATTTCAAGGAGGTATCAAGTCCATTTGAAGGTTTAAAGGTGTTTTTCAAGAAGATTCAAGCTAGAAAAAGATTCATATCATCATTTTTGTCAAAAACTCACTAGAACCTTAAAGGTATAAAAACCATTTCTCTAAGTTTTGTTCTTGGTTCATAGTGATGTTGATGGTCTTGAAAAGTTTCTCTTGATTCTTGAGATATTTCACAAAACATAAAACTAAAACAAATGGGTTATTAAAGGAAACAAGAAAGGATGAATATGTATGTGTGTGTAGCCGTAGGTATATGTGTGTGCATGTGTGATTGTGTTTTGATTTTTGATTGGGTGATTCTTGAAAAATATGATTCTTGAATGATAGAATACATGCATAAATCAAAAATGTCATAAAAGAATGATCTAAAAGTGTTTCATGATTTGAAAGAGATTTGATGAAAAAGTGACCTTTCGGAGGTTTATGTAGGTGTATATATTTCGTGTATATGTATGTATATGAGTTTTTGAGCATGATTAGAACATAAAAGATGACGATGATGTTGTATGAGTGCATTAGATGCATTTACTTGAACAAGCATGATGGTTTGTGGTCATGAAATGATGATTTAGATATGATTTGATAAAAATCAATTTTGATCAGAATATAAACACTAAAATAAAATAATTTTGAAGTGTTTAGTGACATAAAACTTTGTCATAAAGTTTACTAGTCTTGCATGTTGTACTTGGTGCATTAGGAGTTGTAAAATACGTGAAATCGCATGATTTATGTGACTTGCACGAAAACTTCACTAATCTGATTATAACCACTATTTTAATCAGTAAAGAACATATATTGTGTTAAAATATCAAGTCGTTTCGGGTTGGGATGATTATAGTAACGTTTATCGCAAAACCATGTGTTAAAACGGTCAAAAATCGGCTTTTCGAGTGATTTTTTATAAAACTGAATTAGATTAGTAAGTAAACTGATATTTTTTAGTTTAAAAATGATTATTTTAACTAATTTTAAGTTTACTTTGTGTTTGGTTGGTCATACGTGACTTCCGACTCCCGAAAACGTTACCGAATCGCTAAAATACGCATTTTTCTAAGTACACTAGTATGGGTAAAATTTTGGGTAAACCTTATGTGTTAAAATGTGTTATGTGATTTAAACATGAGAATGTGAAAATATGTTAAGTTTTAACATGATTTTTAAGATTGGATTATGCATGTATATATTTGTACGTTTTGTGCGGTAGAAACGGTAAAAATTGCGTTAAACGTGAAACTTGTTGTTAAGCATGAAATTTAATACATATAAGATATTTTATGTATATTTTCTTTAAAATGACAAAATAGATAAGTTAACAAGATTTTGCGTGTATTGGTGTTAAATTATGTGGACGTTTGTGTATATATATTACGACGCGCAAATCGAAGATATATTGCGTATAAACGGGAGAGTTAACGGATTTACACAATAATGGTCACCAATAAAATCGTTTAAGTCGCAAAATCATAAAAATATATAAATGGACTCATATATATATATATATATATTAATGTGCCAACATAATCAAAAATGATAACTTTTCGAGAAAATCTCAAAGTTATGTGACAATTCTAAGAAACAGAGAAACTTAGGATTTTTGTGATGTTATATTAAAATCATTCCTATATATATAATAGGACGTGTAGAAATCAATCTCTAGGATTGCGCTATTTAAAATACGCACCCAAAGGTGAGTGTCACTAAACCCCTCTTTTTACTGCTTTGTATATGTTTTGGGCGTAGAACACGCCAATAAAAGGTTTAATAATGTTTTTGGTTAAAACGTACCTTTTAATATAAATTATATATTTTCGTTGAAAATATATGGAGTTGATAAATTATACGTTTCGAGATAAAATGTTTTTTGATGTATATATGTTTGGGGTCAAACAACTGTATAGCTGGTACGATTATTGCTTGGTCTCAAGAGAGTAAGTAACAACATAGGCTTACATTTCGGTGGGGATTTCAGGGGATTCGTACGATTACGTGTATTAAATTGTCATATTAGTAGGATATATATATTGTACGTGAGGCAGACATCATAGTGTTCTCAAAGAGGACCCTGCGCCCATGATGTCGTTTAATCATTTAAGTATTGAACGCGATGAATTGTTGGTAGATCTATCGGGTTGACAACCCCGTAGTGACCGGTCGCCCCGTGTCAAGTCAAACAACGAATTTAAATTCTGTTTATTCTCTAGCTTTGATTACCCCTGCATGGTTAATATATAGTTCGTATTGTCTAGCTAACATACGAGTCTGAAAATTGGCGCAATAATTTAAGATACAAAACCTGGGCAAGAGTGCTGTTGTCGGATCGATGAACCAACGGAAGGCCCATGGATTTTATTAAGGAAGTAAAATGGTTTTTCTAAAATTATATGGATGTTTTCAAATAAACACCAAATCAGAAAGTTTTCCTTTGGATTAAAATTGTTTCTATGTGAATATGTGAACTCACATTCCTTTGTGTTGACACTTAATTTTTAACGTGCTCTACAGGTACTTGAGTTCGGCTTCGGGAATTATGGCGCATCTTGTGTTTGTTGATGCATGTTTTGTCATTTAAAATGTTGGACTGATTTTTAAACTTTCTGGGACAAATGTAATAAGATCCGCAAGGATCAAAGACAATTTAACTATGTCGTGATCGTGTCATGTTTTGGTACGTTGTGTTTAAAAACTTATGTTTTAATTAAGTTAATATGTCCAACAATTAAATGCATCAAACATCAAGATAGAAATGGGCACCAACTTCCGTCTCCACTACGTTTTATATTCCACTGCGACGTTTTTTGGGGTGTGACAGAAGTTGGTATCAGAGCCATTGGTTGTTAGTGAACTAGATGATTTCGGAGGAAAACACTAGACTTCAACCGAAGAATTTTGAGATTTAAATTCCAAAATTCTCGAAGCCAAGATTTTTAAATAAATGTGGAAATTTTATCATGTATAAAAACCCTTATGTGTTTATGTGCATACATGATTTTCTGTTTATTTAAGCCTTATGTGTTACTATTCACGTTCATCACACACTTACTTTGTACGGTTATGATGTGTCACGTCTCGGCCTATAGAGCCATTAGTAGTCCTGCTCACAGACACTGTCGAGCCTACACTTGAGATTCTTTCGCCCGTCGTTAGAGAATCGTTTGTTCTACTATTCGTGTCACGTGTTTTGCTACACCTCTTTTAAGTCTACACTCGCCGTAGGAAGATGACTTGACCTGTTGGAGAGATCGCATTCTACTTCGAGAGCTGAGACAGCATCCGCTTTGAAGAAGCAGAAAGGGATTTGGGTCAATCGCTCTCACTACAATCATTAGTTTGCCATGTTATGCGGAGACTTGGAGACGACGAAGGGCAAAATGAGGGACTTAGAGGGACAGATGGACTGGTATGATGAGCTAGAAGAGCTTGTTAGGAAGATGTTGGACTTCCAAGGATTGAAGCGTTAGTTGTTGGTTGTTTCTGTTGTTTGTTTTGTATGTCTCATTTGATGAACCCTATTTAGGGCTTGCATGCCAAATTTTCAGATATTTAGGAGGAAATTTCATATAGACTTGTTGCGGGTGTTGATGTAGACACGCCGAATTTTGATTAGTCTTAGTACTAAAAGCAAGCTCTGAAAATTTCTGATATAAATATCGAATAGGTTCCTTTTGGTTTAAAAATTGTTCTCATTAATACATGGATATTATACATGTGCAATGTTTGGTCCACTAGTATTTAATGATTGAATTATTTTTTGGATATCGTCTTATGTTGATATTATGTTGTAATGATAGAAAAGACGAAATGCCGCCAAAAGCGAGACAGGGATCTGGACTACCTATTCCCCCAGAGGAGTTGGCACAACTCATAGCCCAACACGTTAATACTGCCATGGAACAGTGCGACGCTAACCAAAATAATGGCCAGGAACGTGGACGTGATGCTCATGGGCTTGGTTTTGGTGGGACACAGATCGGAAACCCTTCAGGTGATATAATGATCGGAAAGTTTTAGTAGTTCCTGTGTTATGATATAACGGAGCGTAATTCTGATTTTTCATTAACTTTGGGAACAGTACATAGATGTACACATAAAACAAACCAGGGTTGTAACCCAAGATCATTTATTGGTACCCTATGCAATGACGTGGCAACGATATGCGTGATGTCTGGCCATCACAGCGGATCGACCATTTAAATAATTCCGCATTCCGAGCCTAGATCTAGGGATTCGCGAAAGCGAAAGTCTGAGAGTTTTAGAAAAGATACCGATGAGAAGTGTGATGAGAAACACAGTTCGGGGAAAGCGTATGTGGTTAACTCTAGTGGTTTGGGAAAGGATAATGCCAGGAATGGCAAGAGTAGTTCTGAGAGGAAGACTCACGAGGATGAGCGGAGAAAGTGCGCCAGATGTGGTCAAACTAGACATATGACTCGCGAGTGCTATGCTAAGAGTACATCGGAGGGAGGTACACTCGAGGGATGCTACGAGTGTGGTGAGCAAGGACATTTCGAGAGAGATTGTCTGAAAATGAAGGGTCAGGATGCCAGGAGTAGAGCATCCAAGCTAAACGCTGGGAAGGCACGAGACGATCTTGCTGTTGTTACCGGTATGTTTCGAATCAAAAACCAATTTATGTTCGTACTTTTAATACCGAAACTGACTTGAGTTTTGTCTCGAAAAACTTTGAACCATTTTTTAGTTCTCTAACAAGTAAGCTAAGTATAAAGTACTCGATAGAACTAGTAATTGGTAAGCTGATAGAGACTAGCGAAGTCGTTCGCTGCTGTAGTATTTAGTTAGGTGATCATAATTCTAGTGTCGATTTATTTCCAGTGGAGCTGGGGAGCCTTGACGCGGATGTGAGAATGGATTGATTATCCAAGAGCGAAGTGGGGACTATCGCTTGAAGAAGCTGGCTAGGATACCTCGTCCTGATGATAGTGGAGAGGCGGAAGTTGTTCACAAAGACCGAACGAGTGTCGAGTGTTGATGGTTGAGAGTCGTCAGCGTTTTGAGGATGCTCGAGCTGTTACGAAAAGGCTATCATGCGTTCTTTGTTGACGTGGTGGATATGAAGGCCAAATATAGGAGTATCAGAGAGATTCCTATTGTTCGCAATTATCCAGAAGTTTTCCTAAAAAGACTTACCTGGATTGCCCCCTGCGAGACAGATTGAATTTCGAATCGATCTGGCACCCGGTGTTGCATCCAATTGCAAAATCTCCTTATAGATTAAGCACCGTCTGAGAGGATAGAAATGTCGAATCAGCTTCAAGAGCTGCTAGACAAGGGTTTCATTCGATCAAGCTTTTCGCTTTAAGGTGTATCTGTTTTGTTGTGAGAAAGAAGGATGGATCCTTCAGGATGTGTGATGATTTCAGAGAACCGAACAAGTTGACTATCAAGAATCGGTACCCTTTACCGAGGATTGACGATTTGTTCGATCAAGCTACAGGGATCCAACTACTACACGAATATCGACCTACGATCAGGATATCATCAGTTGAAGGTTGCTGACGAAGTTGTTCCGGGGACTGCTTTTCAAACGTGATATGGCCATTACGAGCTATTAGTCATGCCTTTTGACTAAATTAATGCGCCATTTATAATTATGAATCTCATGAACAGGGTATGGGAACCCTAATCGGATAAATTCGTGATAATACTCATCGACGACATACTTGCCTATGTGCGAACCAAGGAGAATCATGAGTAACGTTTGAAGTTAACTATGGAGTTGGTGAATGATGAGGAGTGCCAAAGACCCCGTCGAGAGTATGATGATCCATATGACTAGCTAGGTGCTACCGGAGATTTATTAAGAATTTCTCTAAATTAGTGCAGTCTTCGACACTAATAACCCCAAAAGGAAAAAGGAAATTGATTGGACAACAAGATAGTAGGAAGCTTTTCGGACCCTTGAAATAAAAGTTTGGAGCGTGTATGATGGACTCCGAAGGAAGTTAAGATACTCACATGCCCTTGGCAGAGTTATCTTAAAATAATAATTAACATGCTAGTATTTAGGTTGCTCGGTTTGAAGCCTTGTATGGACGGAAGTGTTGATCTCCGTTTTGTCGAGCTGACGTGACAAAGGACAATTAACCAGACCCGAGTTATCTAGGAAACCAGCGACAAGATTTCCTGGATCGAGGGAAGGTTAAAAGTCGCCAATTGATCAACAGAAGGATTACACAGACAATTGAAGATTTGGTTCTGTTAAAGGAGTTATCTTGCAGAGATGCTATTAGGTTTAGCAGAGAAAAGAAGAGCTGAGCCACAACGATTAGGTCCTTTCAAGAGCCCATCTTAAGTTAGATCAGTCGCTTGTAGGCTCAAGCTACCATAAGGATGGAGTAGTGTACATGATGTATTCTTTAGGTTCAGTTGAGAAAGTGTATAATGGATAATACACTGATTTTGTTCTTTATAGAGATTTGTTTGGAAGATAAACAGAAGTTTATCGAAGCACCGTAGAAGCAGTACGTATAGCTAGAAGAGTTATGCTAATAACCGGATAGGCGATTACAGCATTCTAGTCATGTATGCGATTTATAGATTTGGCGATTTATGGATATCTGAAATGAATGTGGGAAGGAAGGAAGACGAGTTTATGAGATTTGATTCTTTCGAGAGCCCAACTCGAGTTGGGTCAATCGGGTGTAAACTCACACTATCTTAGATACTGGGTAATGTATATGTAAATATACGTATGTAGAACCCGAATTGGTGGAACTTTGACTTAATCTTCTTGATTAAGTGCTTGTAAATGTTGAACCATGGAAAGCGTGGAGAGCGTTGAGATGTGAGATTAGGAACTGAGGATGTGTGCAATATAGGTCTACGGAGATTCTTCGTAAGAATCAAAGTTTCTCGCAGAAACTACAAGACTATATTCATTAAACCTGTCTTTGCTGTTTCCACCTAGTGCGAAAACAAAACTTGTAGAGTAAAATTTCGGGGACGAAATTTCCTAAACAGGGAGAGACTATGACACCCGGCTTTTCAGGCCGTACCGTACAATTGTAACATGTGTTGTGAATAGGTAAAAGGTTGTATCTGACTGGTTATGATGTTTTTATATGGTATTTAATGAGTTGTCAAATTTAAACCTTGGTAAAAATTATGTTGGCAACGATAAAATTAACGCTTATCGCGTAACGGTTAAAATGCGAAACGAACGTCGGTGACCACCCGATCAGTGTTAAAATCCTAAAAATAGTCTGTTATGATTAGAATAATTATTCTAATAATAACCATGAGGAAAAATAATTTAAAACATTAAGAAACTCAATTTTTTGAGTTTAAGCGCGTACCGCACGATGCAGCGCGTGTACCGACAAAATACTGTCAACACAGCCTGTCAAGGAAACTGATAATCATTTTCGTAATAATTTGATGAGTTTATTACTATAGTATGATAAAAAAAATAAATAAAAATGCTTAAATTCCTATTTTTGCAATTATAAGCGTGTACCGCGCAGCACAGCGCGCATACTGCCAAATACAAGCAACGTAGCCAGTCTAGGCAAACAAAATATTGTTCAGTAATATTTTGGTGAGTTTTTTTTATAGAGTGTTAAAAATAATTTAAAACGCACTAAAACGGGATTAAAACGCTAGATAAAATACCCGGTATCCAGTAAAATACCAGTTTTGGTCCATATTATATATATATATACATGTATATATACGAGTATTTGTGTGTGGAGAATGCAACATGGCAGCCATGAAAGGTGTCTACCCTCTCTCTCTTCCATGTGTTGGTTAGGGAAAATGTAAATGATGATTATGTCTAATGTAACTCTTTTCAAGATCCATCAAATCCAAGGAATATCACAAACCATTTCAAAAACTCAATCACCCTTTCTCTCTCTAAAAGCTACGGCTGAACACCCTTGAACAACATCCAATTTCATTTTCCAATTTTAATCTTGAGTATTCAAACCCATTTCAAGGAGGTATCAAGTCCATTTGAAGGTTTAAAGGTGTTTTTCAAGAAGATTCAAGCTAGAACAAGATTCATATCATCATTTTTGTCAAAAACTCACTGGAACCTTAAAGGTATAAAAACCATTTCTCTAAGTTTTGTTCTTGGTTCATAGTGATGTTGATGGTCTTGAAAAGTTTCTCTTGATTCTTGAGATATTTCACAAAACATAAAACTAAAACAAATGGGATATTAAAGGAAACAAGAATGGATGAATATGTATGTGTGTGTAGTCGTAGGTATATGTGTGTGCATGTGTGATTGTGTTTTGATTTTTGATTGGGTGATTCTTGAAAAATATGATTCTTGAATGATAGAATACATGCATAAATAAATGTCATAAAAGAATGATCTAAAAGTGTTTCATGGTTTGAAAGAGATTTGATGAAAAAGTGATCTTTTGGAGGTTTATTTAGGTGTATATATTACGTGTATATGTATGTATATGAGTTTTTGAGCATGATTAGAACATAAAAGATGACGATGATGTTGTATGAGTGCATTAGATGCATTTACTTGAACATGCATGATGGTTTGTGGTCATGAAATGATGATTTAGATATGATTTGATAAAAATCAATTTTGATTAGAATATAAACACAAAAATATAATTATTTTGAAGTGTTTAGTGATATAAAAATTTGTCATAAAGTTTACTAATCTTGCATGTTGTACTTGGTGCATTAGGAGTTGTAAAATACGTGAAATCGCATGATTTATGTGACTTACACGAAAACTGCACTAATCTGATTATAACCACTATTTTAATCAGTAAAAAACATATATTGTGTTAAAATATCAAGTCGTTTCGAGTTGGGATGATTATAGTAACGTTTAACGCTAAGCTATGCGTTAAAACGGTCAAAAATCGGCTTTTCGAGTGATTTTTATAAAACTAAATTAGATCAGTAAGTAAACTGATATTTTTTAGTTTAAAAATGATTATTTTAACTAATTTTAAGTTTACTTGGTGTTTGTTTGGTCATACGTGACTTCCGACGCCCGAAAACGTTACCGAATCGCTAAAATACGCATTTTTCTAAGTACACCAGTATGGGTAAAATTTTGGGTAAACCTTATGTGTTAAAATGTGTTATGTGATTTAAACATGAGGATGTGAAAATATGTTAAGTTTTAACATGATTTTAAAGATTGGATTATGCATGTATATATTTGTACGTTTTGTGCTGTAGAAACGGTAAAAATTGCGTTAAACGTGAAACTTGTTTGTCAAGCATGAAATTTGATACATATAAGATATTTTATGTATATTTGCTTTAAAAATGACAAAATAGATAAGTTAACAAGATTTTGCGTGTTTCGGTGTTAAATTATGTGAACGTTTATGTATGTATATTACGACGCGCAAACCGTAGATATATTGCGTATAAACAGGAGAGTTAACGGATTTACACAATAATGGTCACCAATAAAATCGTTCAAGTCACAAAATCATAAAAATATATATATATGGACTCATATATATATTAATGGGCCAACATAATAAAAAATGATAACTTTTCGAGAAAATCTCAAAGTTATGTGACAATTCTAAGAAACAGAGAAACTTAGGATTTTTGTGATGTTATATTAAAATCGTTCCTATATATATAATTGGTAGTGTAGAAATCAATCTCTGGGATTGCGCTATTTAAAATACGCACCCAAAGGTGAGTGTCACGAAACCCCTATTTTTACTGCTTTGTATATGTTCTGGAAGTAGAACACGCTAATAAAAGGTTTAATAATGTTTTTGGATTAAAACGTACCTTTTAATATAAATTATATATTTTCGTTGAAAATATATGGAGTTGATAAATTATACGTTTCGAGATAAAATGTTTTTGATGAATATATGTTTGGGGGCAAACAACTGTATAGCTGGTACGAATATTGCTTGGTCTCAAGAGAGTAAGTAACAGCATAGGCTTACATTTCAGTGGGGATTTCAGGGGATTCGTACGATTACATGTATTAAATTGTCATATTAGTAGGATATATATATTGTACGTGAGGCAGACATCATCTTGTTCTCAAAGAGGACCCTGCGCCCATGATGTCGTTTAATTATTTAAGTATTGCACGTGATGAATTGTTGGTAGATCTATCGGGTTGACAACCCCGTCGTGATCAGTCATCCTGTGTCAAGTCAAACGACGAATTTAAATTATGTTTATTGTCTAGCTTTGATTATCCCTGCATGGTTAATATACAGTTTGTATTGTCTAGCTAACATACAAGTCTGAAAATTGACGCAATAATTTAAAATACAAAACCTGGGCAAGAGTGCTGTTGTCAGATTGATGAACCGACAGAAGGCCCATGGATTTTATTAAGGAAGTAAAATGGTCTTTCTAAAATTATATGGATGTTTTCAAATAAACACCAAATCAGAAAGTTTTCCTTTGGGATAATATTGTTTCTATGTGAATATGTGAACTCACCCTCCTTTGTGTTAACACTTAATTTTTAACGTGTTCTACAGGTGCTGGAGTTCGGCTTCGGGAATTATGGTGCATCTAGTGTTTGTTGATGCATGTTTTGTCACTTAAAATGTTTGACAGATTTTTAAACTTTCTGGGATAAATGTAATAAGATCCGCAAGGATCAAAGACAATTTAACTATGTCGTGATCGTGTCATGTTTTGGGACGTTGTGTTTAAAAACTTATGTTTTAATTAAGTTAATATGTCCAACAATTAAATGCATCAAACATCAAGATAGAAATGGGCACCAACTTCCGTCTCTACTACGTTTTAGATTCCGCTGCGACGTTTTTGGGGCGTGACATGAACTGCCGATGAACATGGTTAATAATTCTTGAAATTGTTTGTTGAATTGATCGATGATTTAGTTACACGTTATTCTAGAAACCGTTATGAAATCTGGAAGTGACTGATGGAAACTTCGTAACCGATTGACCATGAATTACGGTAGAATGTAACTGAAACCGCACACTTAAAAAAATGCACATCATACAACCCTTTGAAACACAGTGCAGGTCACACATTAGCTCAGTTTCGCACACTTCTTATATGTCGCACAGTCCTTTATGAATCACACACTTGAATTGGACAACTTCAGTATTGGAACGAACATGTTGATGGGCTGCACGCAAGTCAATGGGCCACAAACGGAAAGTGAACCGCACAATGTAGGCGGGTCACACACTTGAGTGTGGACCGCACACTCTCTAATGGGCTCGTGTTAATGGGCCGCACACCTCTGAATGAATTATGTATTATTGGGTCGCACAGTAGGGTGTGCGACTAAAATGAAATATTAATTGTTATGCGTATTGTGAAATGTGAACTTGTGATGTGTATTCGCATAGGACCTGTATACTTATTATAGAATGCTATGGATTGTTGTGTTGCATGATTTCCTGTTACGATTTGCATAATGATGTATGTCTTGCTTGTATGCAACCTGTGTAATGTGTATGAAGAATACATGATTTATGTGTTTACAAAACTGACTGTCTTCGGTAACCACGGTAGGGTTTGGTTGACCAACTTGGAATGGGTAACATAACATACCGAGCAATCTAAGGTGAGTTCACTTCTCTTGAGCATGCGTCCCGATGGGTGGGACAATCAAACGGGTATTCCTGAGAGGAATAAGTCTTTTCTAGGTAAAAAAAAACTTGGATGTTGGATAATACACTCATTTCCTATCACCTTAAGTCTCATCTTCTACCGAATAGTTACCTGAGAGGTAACGGGGTATTAGTTGATAACGCTATTAGGCTTGGCAACCTCACACCGTACCTGAGAGGACGGACGTGAACTAATGACCTTAAATCATGACCAATGCTTTGATAGGGGCATTGGGGATGTGCAAACAAACTGACGCCATCTTGTACAGTATCGAGTTATTATCAACATTGCTTTTGAATTGAATTAAACACTTGGCAACTAAATGTTTTTACAAAAACTGTGAACTCGCCAGCTTTATGCTGATACACTTGTCTGCATGCTCGCAGGTTATTAGGCATATGGCTATGGAACTTGCTGTCTGGGATGCTGGATTGGTCATGGGTCGTAATGCATGGAAACACGAAATGAGACTGCTTGTTTATGAACACTTGGGTTTAAATTGATTAAACATCGACTTATGCTTCCACTGAACACGTTGAGTTTATAATTAATGTTTTGTGATACTTTATTTATTATGAATGGAAACCTTTATTCGAAAACTAGTTATTAGTTCAATGTGATTAGTGGTTGGATCCTGGTACGTCACACGCCTCGCGGGGGTTTCCGCATGTGGTATTTTGGGGGTGTGACAGGTATGGTAAAAACAAGTTTATTCAATCACAGGGACTATTTGTGACAAACTGCAAAAGTCTGCTAATTCGTATAGCAACATACACTCTAGAACAAGATCATAAGCTAAACATACCCTCAATACCCTTAACATAGCTTAGAAATAAGTTTTGAGGGGTTCGGTATTCGGAAATACGCTTATTTGATCACAGGGACTAAAAGCGTCAAAACTGCGAAAGTATGCATATATGTGCATATTTTGCGTTCAGACCATATCCGGACATCCAAAAATTTTTGTGATCATTAAAATATTGTATTTTAGTGATAGGAATGCAAAAATACCATTTGTTTCGCAATTAGGGTCGTTTTCACGTTCGTTACGATTCCGTCGTAATTAACCGAAAAATGCAACCGTACAGCTAAACGAACCGACATCCGTCACATTTTTTAGCATAATTCAAGTTAAATATACTTTAACTTCATCATGGAGCTTGAAAATGGAATTGACGGGTGTTAGAAGTGCCGAAATGCGACAAAACAAGTTCAGGGACCAAAGCTGTTGTAGGATCGGATTCCGACACAAACGAGTCGTTCGGAAGAGTTCTAGTCCGTTTCAGAGGCGGAAACTAAGAAACGGATGTGTAAACAGCTTGATTCACACTTTAATCTCCTTATATATTGATTTGACACAGTTTACAATCGAAAGGAAAACCGGCAGCACCTCGGTATCGCTTCTGGCAAACGTTACAAATGACAAGTATGACAACCTATATATAGAACATATGATTTCGCTTGAACCTCCTTCAAGCGAGACCTTTGAAGCGAGACCTTTGAAGCGAGACCTTTGAAATGTTGACTTTGAAATTTATCTTGAAGCGAAATCTTCAATAACGTGCAATCTGATTTCAAATTCATGTATTCACTTTTGTCCTTTTGTGTTATGATGCAATGATGATGTCATTAATGTGATGTCATCATCAAGAATGATGACATCATGCTTGATTAGATCCGCACCGAACCCGAGACTCGATACAAGACGAAGACGACAGATGAATGCACCAACAGACTCCCCCTCAGATGTTGACGAGTCTTAAGTGTCGAGTCTCCTCAATCTTCAGTCTTTATCAGTCTTTGTGCTTCACTCTTTCAATCAGTATCAACAGACTCCCCCTTGCAATGTGCTGGCATTCTTTTAGTTCTTCAGCGTCATCTGCTTCAGGATCGTTGTCTGACTTTCACAACTTTGGCTTTTCAGAATCATCACTTCTCAAACCTTAAACCTGCATAAACTCTACCTCACAATAAATTTTACAATTTACACATTTCAAACATATAAACTTTCACTAACTCAGACTCTTCTTTAAAAACCTAATCAAAATGATCTTTCAATCTGATGAATCAATTGAAGTTTTGACAAAAATAATCAGTTTTAAACACAAACTCTCAAATCATACTCATCATGTTTAGCACTCGGAACTTTGAAAATCAGCTTTTCAATACCAGTTGTCGAAAATCTTTTTGTATTTTTCAAAATTTTATGCTAAAACACACTAAAAATCTTTTTGAAATTTTGGAAATACCAGAAATGAAATGCAGAAATGAAATATTTACAGACAATATTTTTGTGAGTTCGTGCAAGAGGATCATATCAGTTTCTGAGACAAATCACCAACACCGTTAAGCTTTAAACATTTTAAGTTCTAAACAATTCACTTAGATTGTCAGTATACTGGTCCACTTAAATTTTCACACAAAGTTCAATTGATCCGAGATACGATATTAATGTTTTAAGCACTTGAACTTATCCGTGTGTCCCACTACTTGAATATACTCCCGTATCCAGATCCCAATATTCAGTCTTACAGGTGAGTATACCACAGATGATATCTGTCAGGGGAATAAATTATAGTACGAGGGCCGTGAGAGCTCAGGTCGATCTTTCGATACGCAGAGAGATGACGGCTTCGACTTTTGGTGTGTCCCCTTTAGAGGATCTTTTGCATTACAACAGCAGCGACTATCAATTTTATTGTTTCATCAGCTTGCTGAGGGCGATGCTATGTTTCAAGCATTTGCAGAAAGCATTATCCGGGGACTAGGTCAGAAATTTCTTTCAGCAGAAGTCCCGGGATAATACCCCAGATATCACTGAGCATAAAGACCTAGTATCTCAGAATAAGGGACCTTTCAAACAAGATTTCAGGGGTTACCTATATATCCAAGTTTGTGTTAACCCACAGAACAAGCAAGTTTGAATTTAGATTTATATCTCGTCACAATCTACTAAATGTGCAAAAACCTACTGACATATCCGCAGTAAGATTGTTTATCACATTTTAACTTTACATTTCTTTAGCATGCTGTGACAGTCCACTGATGTACTATCATTTCCTCTTATATGCATCAAAAACTCATTTTTCATTTTATCATGTTTTTGGCTTTTTCAAATTTTCAAATGTTTTTGGATTTTCTAAAAATTCTTACTCCCCCTAAAATGCAAAAACATTTTAGGAAATTTGAAAACAAACTGTACAATAAAATGACAACTGATATCAAATTGCTTCAATTCGCCATCCACTAGGCATAAACAATCAGAACTCCCCCTCACAACAAACCATTTTCTCATTAAGATTTCAAAACACTTAAGTTTGTTTTAATCAAAATGATTTTTCCGGAAAATAAGTTTGTTGACTGATTTTAACCAATTATGGGTTAGGGGATAAACTCATCATTTTGTCTTTAACCACTTGTAGAAAATCAAGTACAAATTAATGTCCCTGATTTACCACTTGTACGAAAAACACAATCAAATACACAGAATGATGCCGATTCCTGATCCACGATTACCAACTTGGGATCTCCGGCAAGTCCACAGATTCATTGTTCATAGTATGAACCATCCCAGTCACGAACTAGGGATGGTTCAACTTTCTCCTTCATCGTCTTCTTCTCGTAAAACTCCTTCACTCCTTTGACCTTCCTGTCAATCATTTTTCCAAACATGTTATGGATTTTGGAGTTAAAAACCTTTTCGACATCAAATTCCTTTTTGTCATCATAAAATTGGTTTGAAATCTCAACTTTACCAATTTTCTTTTTATAATTTTCAGCCCGAAGTAATGGAAAATTATCATCATTCACACTCGGTATTGAGTTATCACCTTTTACCTCAACCTGTGGCTCAACTAACTTTATGGAATCAGTTTCATCGCCAGAAGATAGCTCCTCTGATTTTGACCCATCAGAATCATCGCTAGAACTATCAACAGACTTCTTAACAACCCATTTCTGGTTGTCAAGATTTCCTCTTTTCTTGTAAAACCTGTTTGAACTTTCCCAATTTCAAAAGTCGAATTTTTGAACAATTTAGTTCTGTCAATTGGTGGTTCAAACACAACTTCTTTTTCTTTCTGTTTACGAGAAACTCCCTGTTTTAATGGTATTGCCTTAAAACAATCTCTGGCAATATGTCCAACAGTGTTGCATTGGAAACAGGTTCTCGTATCTTTCCTTTGTCCAGCAAACTTCATCTCTTCTTGCTTCGTTGCAAGAAACTCACTATTTGACTGCCTCCAAAACTTTTTCTTTTCTTCCTCATCTCTTGATGTACCTGAAACAAATGTCATCTTTGCTTTAAAATCACGAACATATGTTTCATTTTTCTGTTTTTCTGTTGGAGTAAAACCAAGACCTTTCTTTTTGAAATTACGGTTAGGGTTTGGTTTCTTATGAAATCCAGAACCAGAACTGTAACCTTTTTTCTTGTTTAGTCTTTGTTGTACTCTTGAGGTGTATTTTTTAGGTTTATCAATAAGATTTACATCTTTTAATTCCGAAATATTGATTTCTGTTAGTTTGAAAACCTTTTTGATCATCTCAGTTTTTACACCTCTTAGTGGAAATTCCTCATCAGAATATAATTTGTCGGAATCATTCAATGTATATGCAACTTTGAATGTTTCGTCACTCAAATTAGATTTTGATAACAGGAATTCTTTGTTGTAAACCCTTTTAACTGAAGAATTTTGACTGTTGACCGTCGAACTCGAACTTTCAGAACCAGACTTTGACTCTGACTCTGACTTTGACTCCTCAGTTTCATCTTTATCCAACACCTGATCGACGACTTTCTTAATTAACTCGGACTCATGATCAGTGTCAGATGATGTAAACACGACATCAATATTTTCTGGCAAATTGACTGACGACTCCGACTCCCATTGTAAATTTGTTGCTTTTTCGACTCTTTCCTGATTTGGATTCCTGGGCAAATATCCATTTTCTAGCGGGGGTGGACATTTGTTATAACTGACTTCTTGTTTCTTACCAGAATCCTTCTTGTCAGTCTTTTTATTTGTATCATTCTTCTTCTTGTTTTTCTTTTCTGGAGTCTTTTCTTCAGTGTCTTTTCCATCATCCTTCTTTTCTTCAGTTACTTCATCCTCTTCAAATGCCTTCATGCCTTCAACAGTTGGATAAATCCTGTCAATGACATAAGAAGTACATGAGTAACTTTTCAACAAACGATTAACTCTTTCAGTCTCAATTCTTTGCAATTCCAACTTTTGTTCTAGCACAGCACACTTCTCAATGTAGTTGTTCACCACTTTTTGCTTCGTCATAAAAGCACCCTGAAGTGTCTTCATTGCTGTAGCTTGTTCTTCACTTGTTTGGTTGTACTGATTCATCGCTTTGTTCAACACATCGTAAGATTCCTTCAAACTATTCAAGTTATATATCAGTGTACTGTTTTGCTTCTTCACAGCTTCACAGTTTTCACACTTCACTGGAATCTTCTTTGCATCAACTTCATCTTCAACTTTGAACTTTGCAACTTCAACTTTTACTTGCCTTTTGATCACTGGAATTTCTTCGTCATCACTACTCACTGGAGTCTTGACCTTTTTCTTCTTCTTTTTAATCTTTTCATCATCACTGCTGACTGGTGTTTTGATCTTTTTCTTTTTCTTTTTAACTTTATCATCATCACTATCACTTTCAGCAAGCAGTTTCATATCAGCATCGAATTTTCTCGCCCAATACTCAGTATCATCATCACTATCATCTTGTTTTGTAACCTTCTTCTTTTTCGCAGCTTGTTTTTCTTTGATTCTCTCTGTTTTAACCATTTCATCTGATGAGTGATCAAAGATTGGAGCTTTTTCTGAAGCCTTTTCTTTTGAAACTGATTCTTCTTCGTTCTTTTTCGGAATGAATTGCTGAGATTCGTAATAATAATATGCTATTTCCTCTTCAAAATCCATGTTTCGAATTCTTTAAACCGAACTGAAAACTCACGCAACCTGAGTACACACTGTGCAACTTGACTGACAAACGTACTGATCGAACTGTGCTAATCGACTAAACTCCAAACCTTACAAAATTACCAAGATACAAACCACTTGACCTTTACAAACAACAAGTAAATGATTCTATTTGAACAATTAGCAAATCGAATAACATACACACATCATTTTGATCTAAACAATTACTAGAGGGCCAATGTAAAAATTTGGGCTTAGACCACGCTATAAACCAAAATGGGCCGTAACTTTTAATAATGAGTCGGTAACTGTCTTGGGCTAATCACATATACTGACACATATACTATCATATGAATTCTGCACTCAATATCCAACAATTAAGATAAAGTAAAAACTACACAAGTTCCGATGACCTCAATGATAACTCCTCATGCAAAGCAAATGGTGGCTGACAACAATTTTACACATGAATTAATGCACTTTATGAAATGATGTCAGACAAATTTTACTATCACAACTGATTTATATAAACCAAACACTATGATTGGACCAATGAATCCACTAAGGCGATACACTACTCATGTAAGCTATTTTTGATAGAATCAACATACTTTGATTAATCGAAATATTCACATGATATCGACAATCTCAAAACACAAGAACCGACATAGTCACATGCGCACAAGAACCGAAATGTTCACAAGTTCACATACAATCTTCAGTTTCAAAGCAAAACATAGCAACCAACAACAATCACATGTATTCTGACACACACTTTCTTGATTCAATAATCACATGCAACCGACACATTCAATGTACTTTAAATCAACAAACAATACAAGTTTTCAATCAACAGCAGGTTTCGATGAACAGCAGGTTTCGATGAACAGCAGGTTTCAAACAGATATCAACGTATTTTCAAGCGAAATGCAAACAGATCAGTTTCGCTTCAACTATTCAAGCGAAATCAAATAATGTTCTCAACTTGAAGCGAAATCAACAGATTATCATCAACTTGAAGCGAAATCATGTACAAAATGTTGCTGATGTCATCATATGTTTGAACACTTGAAGCGAAATCTCACAAAATTACAAGTTTTAGGCTGATTTTAATGCTGAAACTTTCCAGGAACTGTTAAAACATGATTATGCGTGATATAAGTGAATTTTAGCCGATTTTATCCGTAAAAAGTTTGAAATTTTCGAAAAGAATGGTGTAGAAACAGAAATCGTGGGGAAACCAGCTGTTTTTGGCAAGAACTCCTCGTCCTGAGCTCTGATACCAATTGTAGGATCGGATTCCGACACAAACGAGTCGTTCGGAAGAGTTCTAGTCCGTTTCAGAGGCGGAAACTAAGAAACGGATGTGTAAACAGCTTGATTCACACTTTAATCTCCTTATATATTGATTTGACACAGTTTACAATCGAAAGGAAAACCGGCAGCACCTCGGTATCGCTTTTGGCAAACGTTACAAATGACAAGTATGACAACCTATATATAGAACATATGATTTCGCTTGAACCTCCTTCAAGCGAGACCTTTGAAGCGAGACCTTTGAAAGGTTGACTTTGAAATTTATCTTGAAGCGAAATCTTCAATAACGTGCAATCTGATTTCAAATTCATGTATTCACTTTTGTCCTTTTGTGTTATGATGCAATGATGATGTCATTAATGTGATGTCATCATCAAGAATGATGACATCATGCTTGATTAGATCCGCACCGAACCCGAGACTCGATACAAGACGAAGACGACAGATGAATGCACCAACAGCTGTCAATTTTCAAACTTTGGCCCCTGATGACACCCATACGGACCGTATGCCTGGACCCTTATGGTCTGTAAGCTGATCCCAACACAGCAGAAACCAGATTTCTTGAAATTCAGCTGAATTCAATGGTTTTTGTTACTTGTTTTCTTGTTTGGGGACAAAGTAAAGCCTTTTAATCAATCTCTAACAAGTGTATGGATGGGATTATTCCTTGATCACCACACAATACACTTGTAATGATCCTAAAGGTTCATGTATTCCTATAAATAGCAAGCTTGTTCAATCTCACAACTTGCTCAATTCTTTTCTATCTCTCAAACCTGCTCTAAGTGGAGGCTACCACATTGTTGGAGGCTACCTACCTGAGCATTCTTAGTCTTTTTCCGAGCTTAGGACACTTGTAAGTGTACTTTCATGCTTTGTTTATTTATTTCAAGCAAGAAAGTCAAACAGTGTTTGACTTTCAGCTTTGACCATAATCTGGTCAAGACAAATTTCGTTCGAACTTTGCAACGTGAGTGAAATCACGATGGTTATAGTCCCTTGCGACTATACCTACTGATTACCACGTTGACTAGTCGAAGTGACGAGTCAAAGTTTCGGTCAAAATGCACGATTATGTGCATTTTGCGACGAAACTATTTTCGGGCATCGAAACACTTTGTTTTGATATCAAATCAGTTTTCTAACTTAATTAAACATGTTTTAAAATGTTTAACTCGTCACTTTAGTTTAGTGCTTGTTTAGGGTCGTAAGTCAAGCGGCCTCGACAACCGCTTAGACTTTCGAACCCGACCGGTTTGATCGATCATTAGGATCCGACCAAACATATTTTGTGACCATAATTGTATAGGGAATAACCTTCCGAGGTTATTCCATATGGTCACTTAGCTTAATTAGTTGTATGATAGGTAGTTTATATGCCTTAGGAAAATGACCAAAATGCCCTTTTTGTGCATAATTTGAATTCAAGTATATGTAACCAAGTTTTTGACACCTAAACTGATTATTCAACATAATTAAACATGTGAAGGCATATAATACTTATCATAGGACTAGTTAGGCCATCCGAACGCGCATTCGCGCAAATGACACTTTAAAGTAGCATAAACTACCTTAACGGGTCATAACGGGTCAAAAGCACTTAGGATAGGTTTCAAATCAGAATGCAAGCTTTGTTAAACCATATCATATGAGTTCCAACACTCATTTGGTTTACAAGACCTCATTCTATCCGATCTCCCGATTTAGGCCTCGATTATTAACATAGTGATCCGATACTAGGTGCCACTTGATTCCTTGACTTCCCGAGCTTTATTAGGACACTTAATCAAGGATACTTGCAATCTCAAGTGAGTACATAGCTCCCCTCTTTTATTCTTTCAATTGTTTTGGGGTGACTCATATGTGATAAATGCTTTTCGAGTTTTCATAAACAAATGCTATGGTTTATATAAAACATGATGATTTCAATAATGTGAACGAACTTGTTGGGGCGTTAGTGGAAAGACATTCGAATGACATTCATTAACTATGATCAAGCCAACTAGTAGTATGTTATTGTACCATAGGATCTGACAAATCCCGTTACTAGGCTATTCACTGGATTTGGTGGGTAGTTTGGGGAACGACAGAAACTGTTATCTGATTAACAAATCATGTGTTGGTTTGTTAATCTTGTTAAAGAGGTCTTTCAGGGCCTATTAAAGATACCCCATGGGTGGTATATCGAGTCACACATGTTGGAACGTATTCTTTAAAGAACGCGAAAAGTTATATTTCACCATTAAAACACGGACGATTGAACGATGGTTTATAACACGGACGATTTCGAACGATATGAACGATTTGAATGATTGAAACTATTTGATCGATTTTGGACGAACGTTTTCAAACGATAACACCCAACAAGGTTTATCTAAAGATATGTTTCAGGTTCTACTATGTGATGATTGTTGATTGCTTGCTACACATAGGATGGACGCGGGCTTTAGTGACTTAAAAACTTGAAATACAATTGTTGTAATTATTTAGTTTGTATCAAAACAATGAGACAATTAATGAAATAAAAAAAAACTTCAATTACCATGTGTAGTGAAAAAATGATTCTATTACGACACTCCCCGACATTTCCGCCTCGGTTTGTTGTATAACGCGGTCGGGGTGTGACATCTCAAGGCCTCGCACTAACGCAGAGTACAGATATCATTTAGGTATATTCACCTGTAAGACTGAATCTAGGGAATCTTGATATGGGAGTATATTCTGAGGTGGGACACACGAATAAGATAAGTTCTTAAAACACTAATCTCGTATCTTGAATCAATTGAAGTTTGTGTGAAAATTTAAGTGGATCAGTATACTGACAATCTAAGTGAATCGTTTAGAACTTAAAGTTTATATAGATCAACGGTGCTAGTGGTTTGTCATAAACTGATATGATCCTCTGATACAAACTCAACAAAAACATGTTTGTAAATATTTCTTTATTGCATTTCATTTAAAAACAAAATACAAAAAGATTTTCGGAGAGTTTTAGCATAAACTTTGTAAAATACAAAAAGATTTTGTTTTGAAAACTGATGTCTGAAAGCTGAGTTTCAAAATCTAAGTATGTTGAACATGTCTCAGAAAATAAACAAGTTCATTAATTTGAAACTTGAGGTTTTAAAATGAAAAATCTAAAAACAATTTGTGAAAGTCTCCAAGGTCATTAATTTGGACTTGGTAGATAATCAGATAAATCAAGGTCATTTAGCTGAACTTGATTATCTGAGATGGTTTGTAAAGTTAGATGCTTTGAATGTCAGATATATAGTCATTTGATAGGGGGAGAGTGTCAGGTAATTTGTTCCTGGGTTTACAGATGTTTAATCCTACATTAGAGCCAGTTTACAAATCCTGGGTGACCTAAAAGGCTTTAATTGTCAAAATATTTGTGTTAAGAGTCAACTTACCAATCCTAGAAATCTCAAAAGTTTTTATTGTCAAATTAATCTTGTTGAGAGCCATGTTCTTGATTCTAAAGTGATTAGAAATTCTCTCAAGTGTTTTGAATTGTCATATTTATAGAGAGCCAGGTTTCGATCCTGAAAGCTTGAAGCAAGGGGGAGCTTGGAGAGAGAGTTTATCAAAAGGGGGAGCTGATGACTCAGGACGCAAATTCAAGGGGAGTTTGTTAAAGCAAAGGGGAGTCTATGGTGCTGATTTTGTTAAAAGTTTCGTAAAGACTCAGAAAGAGTAAAGATGCTACGAGATTGACTGCAGCAATATCCAAGGGGGAGTCTGTGACTGCATATGTCTATCGCTTTCGTTAATCACATATCTTATCCAAATGAATGATCAAGACAGGGTATTAAAGTGTAAAATATAAACATACATGTTACATGGATCCGCAAGGATGGGGAATCCAGGTTCGCACGGACCGGGCGCAGTATTAGGGTTTGGTTATCATGCGCATCCGCATGAACAGGCGCAGGTCCATCCGCATTTAAGAGTTGATCCGCACAAGTCCTAGATCCGCGCATATGTTGTTCATTCGTAGTTACTGTTCATGCGGACCTAGTGTGCCTATATATAGGTGCTTAGGGTCTTGTTCATTTGTAACTTTGAGAGATAGAGAGGCGAAGCTTTGCTCGTTTGTTTTCGTGGTATTGTACTGAAGATTAATCAATAGAAAACAACATTAATTAGCTTCTTCTTTTCTGATCCACTCTCGTACTTGGATTCTGCACAGAATACGAGATCTACGCAGTCAACGGTGTATCGGACTCGATCCTAACACGAACTCTCTCTCTCTTTCTCTCTCTCTCTCTCTCTCTCTTTCTATATATATATATATAGGAAAAGTGTAAAATACAATACGGCTTAACGTACATCACGTACGACAACGTGCGTGATTATGTGTATAACGTGCGTGATAAATGTTTTCATCATACGTGATTAATGTTTTCCAACATGCGTGATTTGGGTTTTTTAGTTTATAACGTGCGTGACTTTCAAATGAACGTGCGTAATTATCTGTCGTACGTGATGTACATTAAGCCGTATTGTGTGTTCACTGGCATATATATATATATGGTGGGGTTCTAGAGTGAACACCAGTGAATTTGCGAACTGAGTGAACAAATCATGAACATTGATTTACACACATGTATGGCTAGGATTTCATCATCAAATCGTAAAATACACTAGTGTATTTCAACATCAAATCCTGGCCATTGATCTGCACACGTGTATGGCTAGGATTAGTTCACTCAGTTCGCAAGTTACACTAGTGTTCACTCTTGAACCTAATCCTATATATATATATATATCAGTGTCCAACTCGAATTTTCCAACTAACTTCACTAACTCATTCTATTCGTAACAATCTTTTGTAGATTAAATAGGAAATTATTGAAGTTTTGGAAATTGTCATAAAACGCGTGTTATGTCAAAAACCATTATGTCACTATTTTGGTGCTAATAGGAGTTTGTCTCTCTCAATTAAAATCCTATCATCAGTGATTTCGTCTTGGTGTGGCCCCATTGTCCTCAACGACCACACTTCCTCTATCGATTCTTTATCCTATAAACTTTGCCTATCTATGAAACTTTTGTTTGCTTACCAATGACTTTTGACTTGCTTACTTATTGATAAAACTTGAATTAATATGAGTTGGTTACCTATGAAAAATTAATTGCTATGAACATATTGATCCATGAAAACTTGATTTCTATGAATATGATTATCCATTAAACTTGTATACTAAGTAACTTGATTAGCTATAACCCTGTCTGCCTATGAACTTAGTTATCAATGCAGTTTGATTATTTATGAAATTGCTTAACTATAAACTTTGCTACCAACGAGCATGGTTACCTAATAGAAGCATATACCTATAGGGAACCACATCTACGACCTACAAGTGTAGTGACCCTTTGACCCGCGCACAACAGGATGAACTATGTGGATTATGCGATGAATCTAGTAATTACGGGTACACGCGTAATTATAAATTTCGGTGCTTGGAAATCATAGTAAGTTATGTTGTGCGTTATAGAAAAGAACCTATAGTGATTTAGAATAACGAGACAAATGTGATATGATAGGGGATGGTGGATACGCCGCTGGTAGTTCCTCTATATAAGTGTTCATGTTATATTAACAATCATAGCATCATTCAAGTCATTTGAAATTCTGTGATATTTTGACCTTGACTAATGTTAATAGAAACTGTTATGCAGTGATATCCATATGACATGGTAAACTCCATACTAATCAAATCCTATACAACAAGTTGTCACCATCCCAACTTCAATTGATGCATCCCATCCTTGGGAATTCAATCTGTACATTAATATCTTCCCAGCTTTCCAACAATTCAATCATTTATTCTTCATCCTCAACTTTGGACACACATAAATTCCAAGTGCAAGTGCTCATCACGTGATATCTAAAACCTTGTTGAAGCAATCCATTTTGTTCTCAAATCCTTTATACCTCTCTAAACTTGACAATATAAACCCAACCCTCTACAATTCAACTCTACCAAATATTCACAACCTTACCCAACAGTCTGCTTTAAAAACAATTTTGGGACAAAATTCTCAAAAGTAGGGGTGACTTAACATCCATGACTTTCCGACCGTGTGATTATTTCCCCCGGTTTCAATTTTATATGTGACAATTTAAATCTAAAGGGCATGTGTCGTTTATATATATATATATATATATATATATATATATATATATATATATATATATAGGGTGGGAGTTGGCTACAAAGTCCATTTTTCCTACAAAGTGTAAAAAGTCTTAAAACACCACAATTTAAGACATAAAACACACCCAAAACCCACAAATAACAAAGTGAAGATTACTAGAACACCATATTTATGGGTTTTGTGTTGTGTTTTGGATGAAAAGGCTTTGATTATCGAATGACTAATATTAGTGTGTTTTATTTGATTCTCATGTTGTGTTTTATATTCATAGTTCTACGATGGTGTGTTTGAAGTTTTTATTGGCTGTTAAGGTTTGGATATTGTGTTTTAGTGATATTCACTCGGTTATTTGTGGGTTTTGAGTGTGTTTTATAGCTGAAATTGTGGTGTTTTATGACTTTGTACACTTTGTAGGAAAAATGGACTTTGTAGCCGAACCCCACCCTATATATATATATATATATATATAGGATTCAATTCAATTAAGAACCATCACAAGTTGTGAGAACCATGAGAACTCCTACTTCCCGCTTGAGTTGGGCCACCATTTTTTGGACAAACGTAGATGAAAATGTTATAAACACATCTGTAAAAACAAAAAAGCCAAAAAAAAAAATTGCCAAGTCAGTAGTTACGTCCAATGTAAGTTTTATTTGTTAAACCATATCATATGAGTTCCAACACTCATTTGGTTTACAAGACCTCATTCTATCCGATCTCCCGATTTAGGCCTCGATTATTAACATAGTGATCTGATACTAGGTGCCACTTGATTCCTTGACTTCCCGAGCTTTATTAGGATACTTAATCAAGGACACTTGCAATCTCAAGTGAGTACATAGCTCCCCTCTTTTATTCTTTCAATTGTTTTGGGGTGACTCATATGTGATAAATGCTTTTCGAGTTTTCATAAACAAATGCTACGGTTTATATAAAACATGATGATTTCAATAATGTGAACGAACTTGTTGGGGAATTAGTGGAAAGACATTCGAATGACATTATTTAACTATGATCAAGCCGACTAGTAGTATGTTATTGTACCATAGGATCTGACAAATCCCTTTACTAGGCTATTCACTGGATTTGGTGGGTAGTTTGGGGAACGACAGAAACTGTTATCTGATTAACAAATCATGTGTTGGTTTGTTAATCTTGTTAAAGAGGTCTTTCAGGGCCTATTAAAGATACCCCATGGGTGGTATATCGAGTCACATAGGTTTGAATGTATTCTTTAAAGAACGTGAAAAGTTATATTTCACCATTAAAACATGGACGATTGAACGATGGTTTATAACACAGACGATTTCGAACGATATGAACGATTTGAACGATTGAAACTATTTGATCGATTTTGGACGAACGTTTTCAAACGATAACACCCAACAAGGTTTACCTAAAGATATGTTTCAGGTTCTACCATGTGATGATTGTTGATTGCTTGCTACACATAGGATGGACGCGGGCTTTAGTGACTTAAAAACTTGAAATACAATTGTTGTAATTATTTGGTTTGTATAAAAACAATGAGACAATTAATGAAATAAAACAAAACTTCAATTACCATGTGTTGTGAAACAATGATTCTGTTACGACACTCCCCGACATTTCCGCCTCGGTTTGTTGTATAACGCGGTCGGGGTGTGACATCTCAAGGCCTCGCACTAACGCAGAGTACAGATATCATTTAGGTATATTCACCTATAAGACTGAATCTAGGGAATCTTGATATGGGAGTATATTCTGAGGTGGGACACACAAATAAGATAAGTTCTTAAAACACTAATCTCGTATCTTGAATCAATTGAAGTTTGTGTGAAAATTTAAGTGGATCAGTATACTGACAATCTAAGTGAATCGTTTAGAACTTAAAGTTTATATAGATCAACGGTGCTAGTGGTTTGTCATAAACTGATATGATCCTCTGATACAAACTCAACAAAAACATGTTTGTAAATATTTCTTTATTGCATTTCATTTAAAAACAAAATACAAAAATATTTTCGGAGAGTTTTAGCATAAACTTTGTAAAATACAAAAAGATTTTGTTTCGACAACTGATGTCTGAAAGCTGAGTTTCAAAATCTAAGTATGTTGAACATGTCTCAGAAAATAAACAAGTTCATTAATTTGAAACTTGAGGTTTTAAAATGAAAAATCTAAAAACAATTTGTGAAAGTCTCCAAGGTCATTAATTTGGACTTGGTAGATAATCAGATAAATCAAGGTCATTTAGCTGAACTTGATTATCTGAGATGGTTTGTAAAGTTAGATGCTTTGAATGTCAGATATATAGTCATTTGATAGGGGGAGAGTGTCAGGTAATTTGTTCCTGGGTTTACAGATGTTTAATCCTACATTAGAGCCAGTTTACAAATCCTGGGTGACCTAAAAGGCTTTAATTGTCAAAATATTTGTGTTAAGAGTCAACTTACCAATCCTAGAAATCTCAAAAGTTTTTATTGTCAAATTAATCTTGTTGAGAGCCATGTTCTTGATTCTAAAGTGATTAGAAATTCTCTCAAGTGTTTTGAATTGTCATATTTATAGAGAGCCAGGTTTCGATCCTGAAAGCTTGAAGCAAGGGGGAGCTTGGAGAGAGAGTTTATCAAAAGGGGGAGCTGATGACTCAGGACGCAAATTCAAGGGGAGTTTGTTAAAGCAAAGGGGAGTCTATGGTGCTGATTTTGTTAAAAGTTTCGTAAAGACTCAGAAAGAGTAAAGATGCTACGAGATTGACTGCAGCAATATCCAAGGGGGAGTCTGTGACTGCATATGTCTATCGCTTTCGTTAATCACATATCTTATCCAAATGAATGATCAAGACAGGGTATTAAAGTGTAAAATATAAACATACATGTTACATGGATCCGCAAGGATGGGGAATCCAGGTTCGCACGGACCGGGCGCAGTATTAGGGTTTGGTTATCATGCGCATCCGCATGAACAGGCGCAGGTCCATCCGCATTTAAGAGTTGATCCGCACAAGTCCTAGATCCGCGCATATGTTGTTCATTCGTAGTTACTGTTCATGCGGACCAAGTGTGCCTATATATAGGTGCTTAGGGTCTTGTTCATTTGTAACTTTGAGAGATAGAGAGGCGAAGCTTTGCTCGTTTGTTTTCGTGGTATTGTACTGAAGATTAATCAATAGAAAACAACATTAATTAGCTTCTTTTTTTCTGATCCACTCTCGTACTTGAATTCTGCACAGAATAAGAGATCTACGCAGTCAACGGTGTATCGGACTCGATCCTAACACGAACTCTCTCTCTCTTTCTCTCTCTCTCTCTCTCTCTCTCTCTTTCTATATATATATATATAGGAAAAGTGTAAAATACAATACGGCTTAACGTACATCACGTACGACAACGTGCGTGATTATGTGTATAACGTGCGTGATAAATGTTTTCATCATACGTGATTAATGTTTTCCAACATGCGTGATTTGGGTTTTTTAGTTTATAACGTGCGTGACTTTCAAATGAACGTGCGTAATTATCTGTCGTACGTGATGTACATTAAGCCGTATTGTGTGTTCACTGGCATATATATATATGGTGGGGTTCTAGAGTGAACACCAGTGTATTTGCGAACTGAGTGAACAAATCATGAACATTGATTTACACACATGTATGGCTAGGATTTCATCATCAAATCGTAAAATACACTAGTGTATTTCAACATCAAATCCTGGCCATTGATCTGCACACGTGTATGGCTAGGATTAGTTCACTCAGTTCGCAAGTTACACAAGTGTTCACTCTTGAACCTAATCCTATATATATATATATATATATATATATATATATCAGTGTCCAACTCGAATTTTCCAACTAACTTCACTAACTCATTCTATTCGTAACAATCTTTTGTAGATTAAATAGGAAATTATTGAAGTTTTGGAAATTGTCATAAAACGCGTGTTATGTCAAAAACCATTATGTCACTATTTTGGTGCTAATAGGAGTTTGTCTCTCTCAATTAAAATCCTATCATCAGTGATTTCGTCTTGGTGTGGCCCCATTGTCCTCAACGACCACACTTCCTCTATCGATTCTTTATCCTATAAACTTTGCCTATCTATGAAACTTTTGTTTGCTTACCAATGACTTTTGACTTGCTTACTTATTGATAAAACTTGAATTAATATGAGTTGGTTACCTATGAAAAATTAATTGCTATGAACATATTGATCCATGAAAACTTGATTTCTATGAATATGATTATCCATTAAACTTGTATACTAAGTAACTTGATTAGCTATAACCCTGTCTGCCTATGAACTTAGTTATCAATGCTGTTTGATTATTTATGAAATTGCTTAACTATAAACTTTGCTACCAACGAGCATGGTTACCTAATAGAAGCATATACCTATAGGGAACCACATCTACGACCTACAAGTGTAGTGACCCTTTGACCCGCGCACAACAGGATGAACTATGTGGTTATGCGATGAATCTAGTAATTACGGGTACACGCGTAATTATAAATTTCGGTGCTTGGAAATCATAGTAAGTTATGTTGTGCGTTATAGAAAAGAACCTATAGTGATTTAGAATAACGAGACAAATGTGATATGATAGGGGCATGGTGGATACGCCGCTGGTAGTTCCTCTATATAAGTGTTCATGTTATATTAACAATCATAGCATCATTCAAGTCATTTGAAATTCTGTGATATTTTGACCTTGACTAATGTTAATAGAAACTGTTATGCAGTGATATCCATATGACATGGTAAACTCCATACTAATCAAATCCTATACAACAAGTTGTCACCATCCCAACTTCAATTGATGCATCCCATCCTTGGGAATTCAATCTGTACATTAATATCTTCCCAGCTTTCCAACAATTCAATCATTTATTCTTCATCCTCAACTTTGGACACACATAAATTCCAAGTGCAAGTGCTCATCACGTGATATCTAAAACCTTGTTGAAGCAATCCATTTTGTTCTCAAATCCTTTATACCTCTCTAAACTTGACAATATAAACCCAACCCTCTACAATTCAACTCTACCAAATATTCACAACCTTACCCAACAGTCTGCTTTAAAAACAATTTTGGGACAAAATTCTGAAAAGTAGGGGTGACTTAACATCCATGACTTTCCGACCGTGTGATTATTTCCCCCGGTTTCAATTTTATATGTGACAATTTAAATCTAAAGGGCATGTGTCGTTTATATATATATATATATATAGGGTGGGAGTTGGCTACAAAGTCCATTTTTCCTACAAAGTGTAAAAAGTCTTAAAACACCACAATTTAAGCCATAAAACACACCCAAAACCCACAAATAACAAAGTGAAGATTACTAGAACACCATATTTATGGGTTTTGTGTTGTGTTTTGGATGAAAAGGCTTTGATTATCGAATGACTAATATTAGTGTGTTTTATTTGATTATCATGTTGTGTTTTATATTCATAGTTCTACGATGGTGTGTTTGAAGTTTTTATTAGCTGTTAAGGTTTGGATATTGTGTTTTAGTGATATTCACTCTGTTATTTGTGGGTTTTGAGTGTGTTTTATAGCTGAAATTGTGGTGTTTTATGACTTTGTACACTTTGTAGGAAAAATGGACTTTGTAGCCGAACCCCACCCTATATGTATATATATATATATATATATATAGGATTCAGTTCAATTAAGAACCATCACAAGTTGTGAGAACCATGAGAACTCCTACTTCCCGCTTGAGTTGGGCCACCATTTTTTTGACAAACGTAGATGAAAATGTTATAAACACATCTGTAAAAACAAAAAAGCCAAAAAAAAAATTGCCAAGTCAGTAGTTACGTCCAATGTAAGTTTTATTTGTTAAACCATATCATATGAGTTCCAACACTCATTTGGTTTACAAGACCTCATTCTATCCGATCTCCCGATTTAGGCCTCGATTATTAACATAGTGATCCGATACTAGGTGCCACTTGATTCCTTGACTTCCCGAGCTTTATTAGGACACTTAATCAAGGACACTTGCAATCTCAAGTGAGTACATAGCTCCCCTCTTTTATTCTTTCAATTGTTTTGGGGTGACTCATATGTGATAAATGCTTTTCGAGTTTTCATAAACAAATGCTATGGTTTATATAAAACATGATGATTTCAATAATGTGAACGAACTTGTTGGGGAATTAGTGGAAAGACATTCGAATGACATTATTTAACTATGATCAAGCCGACTAGTAGTATGTTATTGTACCATAGGATCTGACAAATCCCTTTACTAGGCTATTCACTGGATTTGGTGGGTAGTTTGGGGAACGACAGAAACTGTTATCTGATTAACAAATGATGTGTTGGTTTGTTAATCTTGTTAAAGAGGTCTTTCAGGGCCTATTAAAGATACCCCATGGGTGGTATATCGAGTCACACAGGTTTGAATGTATTCTTTAAAGAACGCGAAAAGTTATATTTCACCATTAAAACATGGACGATTGAACGATGGTTTATAACACAGACGATTTCGAACGATATGAACGATTTGAACGATTGAAACTATTTGATCGATTTTGGACGAACGTTTTCAAACGATAACACCCAACAAGGTTTACCTAAAGATATGTTTCAGGTTCTACTATGTGATGATTGTTGATTGCTTGCTACACATAGGATGGACGCGGGCTTTAGTGACTTAAAAACTTGAAATACAATTGTTGTAATTATTTGGTTTGTATAAAAACAATGAGACAATTAATGAAATAAAACAAAACTTCAATTACCATGTGTTGTGAAACAATGATTCTGTTACGACACTCCCCGAAATTTCCGCCTCGGTTTGTTGTATAACGCGGTCGGGGTGTGACATCTCAAGGCCTCGCACTAACGCAGAGTACAGATATCATTTAGGTATATTCACCTATAAGACTGAATCTAGGGAATCTTGATATGGGAGTATATTCTGAGGTGGGACACACGAATAAGATAAGTTCTTAAAACACTAATCTCGTATCTTGAATCAATTGAAGTTTGTGTGAAAATTTAAGTGGATCAGTATACTGACAATCTAAGTGAATCGTTTAGAACTTAAAGTTTATATAGATCAACGGTGCTAGTGGTTTGTCATAAACTGATATGATCCTCTGATACAAACTCAACAAAAACATGTTTGTAAATATTTCTTTATTGCATTTCATTTAAAAACAAAATACAAAAAGATTTTCGGAGAGTTTTAGCATAAACTTTGTAAAATACAAAAAGATTTTGTTTCGACAACTGATGTCTGAAAGCTGAGTTTCAAAATCTAAGTATGTTGAACATGTCTCAGAAAATAAACAAGTTCATTAATTTGAAACTTGAGGTTTTAAAATGAAAAATCTAAAAACAATTTGTGAAAGTCTCCAAGGTCATTAATTTGGACTTGGTAGATAATCAGATAAATCAAGGTCATTTAGCTGAACTTGATTATCTGAGATGGTTTGTAAAGTTAGATGCTTTGAATGTCAGATATATAGTCATTTGATAGGGGGAGAGTGTCAGGTAATTTGTTCCTGGGTTTACAGATGTTTAATCCTACATTAGAGCCAGTTTACAAATCCTGAGTGACCTAAAAGGCTTTAATTGTCAAAATATTTGTGTTAAGAGTCAACATACCAATCCTAGAAATCTCAAAAGTTTTTATTGTCAAATTAATCTTGTTGAGAGCCATGTTCTTGATTCTAAAGTGATTAGAAATTCTCTCAAGAGTTTTGAATTGTCATATTTATAGAGAGCCAGGTTTCGATCCTGAAAGCTTGAAGCAAGGGGGAGCTTGGAGAGAGAGTTTATCAAAAGGGGGAGCTGATGACTCAGGATGCAAATTCAAGGGGAGTTTGTTAAAGCAATGGGGAGTCTATGGTGCTGATTTTGTTAAAAGTTTCGTAAAGACTCAGAAAGAGTAAAGATGCTACGAGATTGACTGCAGCAATATCCAAGGGGGAGTCTGTGACTGCACATGTCTATCGCTTTCGTTAATCACATATCTTATCCAAATGAATGATCAAGACAGGGTATTAAAGTGTAAAATATAAACATACACGTTACATGGATCCGCAAGGATGGGGAATCCAGGTTCGCACGAACCGGGCGCAGTATTAGGGTTTGGTAATCATGCGCATCCGCATGAACAGGCGCAGGTCCATCCGCGCTTAAGAGTTGATCCGTACAAGTCCTAGATCCGCGCATATATTATTCATTCGTAGTTACTGTTCATGCGGACCTAGTGTGCCTATATATAGGTGCTTAGGGTCTTGTTCATTTGTAACTTTGAGAGATAGAGAGGCGAAGCTTTGCTCGTTTGTTTTCGTGGTATTGTACTGAAGATTAATCAATAGAAAACAACATTAATTAGCTTGTTCTTTTCTGATCCACTCTCGTACTTGGATTCTGCACAGAATACGAGATCTACGCAGTCAACGGTGTATCGGAATAGATCCTAACACGAACTCTCTCTCTCTCTCTCTCTCTTTCTATATATATATATATATAGGAAAAGTGTAAAATACAATACGACTTAACGTACATCACGTACGACAACGTGCGTGATTATGTGTATAACGTGCGTGATAAATGTTTTCATCATGCGTGATTAATGTTTTCCAGCATGCGTGATTTGGGTTTTTTAGTTTATAACGTGCGTGATTTTCAAATGAACGTGCGTAATTATCTGTCGTACGTGATGTACGTTAAGCCGTATTGTATGTTCACTGGCATATATATATATATATGTATAGGGTGGGGTTCTAGAGTGAACACCAGTGTATTTGCGAACTGAGTGAACAAATCATGACCATTGATTTACACACACGTATGGCTAGGATTTCATCATCAAATCGTAAAATACACTAGTGTATTTCAACATCAAATCCTGGCCATTGATCTGCACACGTGTATGGCTAGGATTAGTTCACTCAGTTCGCAAGTTACACTAGTGTTCACTCTTGAACCTAATCCTATATATATATATACATCAGTGTCCAACTCGAATTGTCCAACTAACTTCACTAACTCATTCTATTCGTAACAATCTTTTGTAGATTAAATAGGAAATTATTGAAGTTTTGGAAATTGTCATAAAACGCGTGTTATGTCAAAACCATTATGTCACTATTTTGGTGCTAATAGGAGTTTGTCTCTCTCAATTAAAATCCTATCATCAGTGATTTCATCTTGGTGTGGCCCCATTGTCCTCAACGACCACACTTCCTCTATCGATTCTTTATCCTATAAACTTTGCCTATCTATGAAACTTTTGTTTGCTTACCAATGACTTTTGACTTGCTTACTTATTGATAAAATTTGAATTACTATGAGTTGGTTACCTATGAAAAATTAATTGCTATGAACATGTTGATCCATGAAACTTGATTTCTATGAATATGATTATCCATTAAACTTGTATACTAAGTAACTTGATTAGCTATAACCCTGCCTGCCTATGAACTTAGTACACTTTGTAGGAAAAATGGACTTTGTAGCTGAAATTGTGGTGTTTTATGACTTTGTACACTTTGTAGGAAAAATGGACTTTGTAGCCGAACCCCACCCTATATATATAGGATTCGGTTCAATTAAGAACCATCACAAGTTGTGAGAACCATGAGAACTCCTACTTCCCGCTTGAGTTGGGCCACCATTTTTTGGACAAACGTAGATGAAAATGTTATAAACACATCTGTAAAAACAAAAAAAGCAAAAAAAAATTTGCCAAGTCAGTAGTTACGTCCAATGTAAGTTTTATTTACGGCTGATGCAAATTTTCTTTATGGCCAAGTAAATTTTTTTTACATCTGATGTAAATTTTTGCATGCAGGATTTTTTTATTTTTTATATTTTTGCTGGAACAAGTGATTTTTTTAGATTTTTTAAGGAATTTTTTTTTAAAAAACTTTTGAAAGGCCTAGTTCTCATGGTTCTCACAATTCAAGGTGGTTCTCATTTTACCATATATATATATATACTAGCTGGGTGCCCACACGATGCAGCGGGGGTGACAATTTACATTGTGGTACTTGTTTCTAGTAGTTTTTTATTCGTATAATATTTATTGTAGCATCATTGTGGTGGATATATGTTATAAATGAAGTTATCAATTAGTCCATTTCATTGTGGTATGCATGGTTCGGTCAGTTCGGCTATTATCCTCAACCGAAGTTGAATTCGAAGTCATCAGTTAATCTATTTAATTAACCAATCGATTTTGTTTAATGAGTTTGGTTTATTCAATTGGATTGGCGGTTTTTTGTTCGGTTCTTTTAATTTCAGTTAATAGCCAAAACAACATTTGGGTTAATACTTTTGCTTAAAATATGAAATACATTTGGGTGATAATTTACATTGTGGTACTTGTTTCTAGTAGTTTTTTTATTCGTATAATATTTATTGTAGCATCATTGTGGTGGATATATGTTATATATGAAATACTTTTGTTTAATGAGTTTGGTTTATTACATGAAATGGGTGTATAAATACATGAAATGAAGGTATAATATATGAAATACATGAACTAGAGGTATAAAAGCTAGAATTATATGAAAATGTGGGAGGTTTAATTCGGTTAGTTTTGGTTAAACGAGGGTACAAAAAAAATCTTATAACCAATTTTCGGTTAATCGGTTTCCAACTAATTCAGTTTATGGTTAATTTTGGTTCGGTTTCATCTATTTTCGGTTCGGTTTCGTCTATTTTTTATTTGGAAATTAAAAATCGAACAGGTGGTGATGAATGTGTGACAAAGTAAATATGAAAGATCTTGAAATATAAATTAAGTCTGTACATGTCGTGAGAATAAATGTAACATGATGCTTAATTGATAAGGAAAAAAATTTTGAGAAGCAAAAATGAGGTTTGAAATTTCATAATTGTTACAGGGTGTTACATTATACTTCTACTTATATGCTTTTAGGTTTAGTGTAGGAAATTAATAATGTCAGAGAAACACATGTAGTAGTTATTTCAAAAACTAGTGTTTGCCAACCCCGTAAGTTGTGAACCATGTGGAGAGATTTATATAATTTTATAATTTTAACTTACATGTTGTTTAGGTATATAATTGTAGGATCTAAGATGCTCTTTGATGAATAAGTATGAATTAATTTTATATAAACAATGGAAATTGTGGAATTAAATGAGCATATAAGAGTGAAAAGTTATATCCAAATACAAAAAGGTTATACTACCTCACCCTCAGCATGATCACTCAACTTTGTTGTTTGTGTAAAAAGAATGTAAGTGATGTAATAAAAATAGATCTCTAACAGGTGAGATCTATTTATACAAGTACTAAAGCTCTGTTGGCAATTAGTCGGCGTCACCTTGATAGTGACATCTAACATCTGATCTATTACATACAAACTCTATACTAGGCTAAAAATTGTTACATTAAATAAACCCCTATTTCTTTGCTTCAAACATGGCCAAAACAGATTTTTTGTCTTCATGATCAGTGCTTTGCTTGAACAGGGTATTGGCCAATGATCAGCGGTTTCTTCTTCTTCTTCTTCTTCTTCTTCTTCTTCATCACCTTTATACCATAAAATAACCAACAATACAGTGCAGGGACTAAAAATGAAAATCCACCTTCCCAACCACCTTCATTAACTCCCAAATCCTAATACCCACTTATAAATACAAGCCTCTATCACCTCCTAAACGCTTTCCACACACTAATCTACTCCCAAACTCTCTAATCCTCTTAATAATTCCAAGCAAGAAGAATACTTACAAGTGTTCTAAGTGAGTTCTCACTCACTTTTCTTTACCTTTCATCTTCTAATATTCTTTCAAACTACTTGGGTAACCTCTAGGAAGGTTTCCACAAGTTTGCCATGGAACACTAAGGTGGAACCTCACCATATTTAAGATCCAAAGTAGCATAAAATTCTGCTCTAATTTATCTTTTTATTTCTTATGAATCTTGCTTAAAACATGATGGAAACTCACACCAACCTTGCTCCTAACTAAACTAATAGTTATAGGTTTGTGTTTTAGTTGATTTCCAAAAGAAATGAGGCTTAAAACCTCCACAAAATTCTACCCAAAATGTCCCAAGTGACTACAAAAGTTTTGGAACCATCCAAGCTTTCAACCTTCAATGTTGAAAGACTTGTGTTTTGGTGAAGGTCTGAACCATGGAAGCCTTGGCTCTCCAACTTGTTCCACTACCTCACTTGTCAAAACTTTTAGTTAGATTCATACATTAAATTTTAAAACAATTTCCAACAAAGGACAAGGCTGCATCACGTCCCCAAACACTTTCCATGTCTGGGATGAACACATCTAGGTTGCTCATTTGTTTGTTTTAAGATTTAGTAGTTTATTTTTTTTTTCAAATTTAATCTATATTCATGACCAACTGAAACTAAGTTGATGATTTTGTGCTTTGGTGAATCATATAATGAGGTTAAATGGATGGAAATTCCTCCTACCTCCTTGCATGACCATTTTCATGGTACTTTAATTTACATTCCTAATATGTTAACTTTTAAATTCCGAATCCAATCCGTTGAACAAAAAACTGCAACTGACACACCTTCTTTTCCCTTTAGGGTAACTTTGGTGTTCCGAACTCATTCAACTCATTTTTGTGGAATCGCTACGCAAACCGCTACCGTGGGTATACATGACCCCCTTTTTGATTTTACACTGTTGGGTGCAATATATATACCATATAAAAAAACTCACATAAACACACATATGAAAATGCTTTATTCATACAAGCGAATATGTTATACATGCTTTATACGTTTATGCTTTAGGAATACATGGATGATAGAAGCCATTCTTACACTATAATTTGTCATTAACTTCTTATGAGCCTACCTTAACATGTATAACACTATAGGAGTAGCACACCGCCCTTGTTGGGTGATGTTAAGTAATCATAAAAACAGTCTTGTCATTGCGACGACAAGATTATGCTAGTGGAATCTTTAGGTTAAAACGTATGTGATGCATGCTAGTTCATGTCATGTTTAGTCCTTAGAATACGTTTTTGCCATGTGGATGACGTTAAATTCTTTTATACATATGCTAGTACACTAAATTTGTATGCTCACCATTACTTTTGTGTTGACATGTTATTTTAATATATATATATTGCAGGAGCTTGATGTTGATGCGCTGAAAAGACATATAGTAGGATGAACTAGAAACCCACTTAGTTTAAATTCATGTTTTTTTGTTTAATTTTTTATGTTCTAAATGTTGTATTTTCCTTTGAACGATGTATTACCGTTAGAATGAAATGAACAATCGTTATTTTAATTACTTGTCACACTTAGTCATTATGAAGTCTCTTGCAATCTTGTTTTTATCTCACTCCAATATTTCCGCCATCGGTTGGGGTGTGACATTCACCTTGCGTCGCCGACGGGCAATGCCCCCGTCGCCGACGCCACCTAGAAAATCAGCTAATGCTTATTTGTTGATTTGACTGAATATTCATGCAATTGATAAGTAACAGGTTTTTGTAAATTCATGAAACTTCATTGAAGTCAGAAAAATCTATTAAAAATCCAAAGAAAGTCATAGGTTTGTGGGAACATCCCATGAGTTCATGAAAATGAAAAGAAATAATCGAAACAAATGGATTAGTTGTCGACTTCTCCAACATCCATACCTCCTGGTTCCTCATCTGGGACTTCTTCGGGGTCTTCATTGGGATCTTTGTCTGGGTGTTACTCTGGCTCCACTGGTGCCTCAATTACAATTATATGGTTTTCTGCCGTCTCCACCCTCTTGGTGAGATCCACGATTTCTTCAGTTTGTACTCTAACCATGTCCATCAGACCGTTCTCTCTTGCAGTCTTCTATTTTAGCTCCGCCTGAACAAGCTCCCTATCAAGCTTCAAGTCGCTTACCTGCTCTATCAGTTCTGTGATTGCGCCTGCTGCCTCATGCATATGCTTGAATTCCCTATTAGTAGCTGCTACAAAACCAGCAAAAGCTTCCTCTAGAGGGTGCTCTATGGGGGTAGACTCCTGGTGATGTCAGGAAAGCCTTCTACATGTGAGGGTGGAACTTCCTGCTTCACAATGTATTTTCAAATTATGTAGGGGTACCAACTCCAGTCCCTATTTCCTCCTGAGTTGCTAATGATGAAAGGATCGTAGCAGGTTCTTTAACGTATTTCAGCTGCCCATAGCCATCCTGGGTGAATAGGTGATGATGGTGGCGATTTGGAACCTTCGGATTCTTTATCAGTTCTAGGGGATCCTGATGATGATGACATGCCTATTAAGTAGAAAGATTCATGTGAGTGTCAAATAGTTGTGTTCGTGTTGGTTTCATACCAGTGTTATGTCTGTGGCTATAGTCTAGGTCTACTACTAATGCAAACCTAAATCTCTATAAGCAGTGGCTCTGATACCAATATGTCACACCCTCAATTTCCACCTGCGGAGTTTTACCGCGAGGCGTGTGACAAACTAGGATCTAAGACACCAACCATATAGATTGTGACACCTGGGTCACTGCAACCATCAAACAAATACCAAACCAATGAAATATTGTATTTCATACTTGGGATTTGTACAAATATGTGTATCATTTGCACATATCAATTCTTGTTCGATTTCGGGCTCTAAATCGCTTTCTGGAATGTTATACGCGCACTGATGCGTAAATATAACCAGTTTAATGCGACGAACACTCTGGAATAGTGAAATAGGATTCACATACCTTAAATAACCTTTACATAACTTAGAAATAAGATTTGAAGGCTTTTGTATGACAAAATCAAGTTTAATCGCTTACAGGGACTAAATTCGACAAACTGCGAAAGTATGCCGATTTGAACTGTAAAAGACATTCCGGAACATGACCATAAGTTAAACATACCATAAATATCCTTTACATAGCTTAGAAATAGGCTTTGAGGGGTTCGGTGTGCTAAAATAAACTTTTGGGTCATTCAGGGACTAAAAGCGTCAAAAAGTGCACAAGTTTGCACTTTCGCGCATAACTTACGTTCTGAATACATCCGGACATCCAAAAATTTATGTAAGCACTAAAATATTTTATTTTAGTTTTTGGCATAAGAAAAATCCATTCGTCACGCCATTTGGATCGTTTTTCGCGCTTATGCGCATTCCGTCGTAATTAACCGAACATCGCGACCGTACGGCCAAACGAACCGACATCCGAGATGTTTTCAAGCATATTTCATGTTCCCTATGTCTTAACATCATTGTGGAGCTTGAAATTGGGTTTGACGGGTGTTAGAAGTGCCGTTACGCAACGAAACAAGGTGCAGGGACCAAATCTGCATAGTTGTTGGCTTACGGACCGTAAGCCATGACCCTTACGGTCCGTAAGGGGTCCCCAGCACATCAGAAACTTCCAGCCAGCTGTTTACAGCTGTTACCCACTCCCAATCTCAATTCCACATGTTGATCTCTGATGGTGGGGGGCCAATTTGGGTTCCATAACATTCCAACAAGTGTACGGGTGAGATCAAAGCACGGTATTCGAGAAACGATCCTAACGGCGGTCCAAATCCTATAAATACCCAACCCATCATAACTCAAAACCCACTTAATTTCTGAAAACTTCTCTAAGTTGAGGTGTAAGAACGCTTCATACCTGAGAAATATTTGGAAATCAAACCTTTCTGGGACCCTTTGTAAGTGTTCCTTCGTTCTTTTATTCTTTTAGCTTTAAAAGTCAAACTTTGTTTGACTTTCTGCATTGACCAGTTTATGGTCAATGCGAAGTTCGTTTGAACTTCATAACATGAGCGTAATCACGATGGTTATAGTCCCTAGTGACTATACCTACTGATTACCACGTTATCAAGGCTCAGTGACGAGTCGTAGTTTCGGCCAGAATGCGTATTCTTGCGTATTTTGTAACCAAACTACTCTTAGGTATCAAAACCGTTTGTTTTGATACCAAACCTGTTTTCTAAACTTAGTTAAGCATGTTTTAACATGCTTAGCTCGTCACTTTTAGTTTAGTGCTTATATAGGGTCGTAAGGTAAGCGATCTAAACAATCGCTTATACTTTCGAACCCGACCCGGTTGGTTGATCATTAGGATCCGACCAAACACATTAGGTGACCATAGTTGTATAGGGAATAACCTTCTGAGGTTATACCTTATGGTCGCTTCGTTTAAGTAGTTGTATGATAGGTAGTTTATATGCCTTAGGTAAATTACCAAAATGCCCTTTTTACGCCAAAATTCATTTTAAGCATATGTAACATAACTTTTGACATCTAAACTGATTTGGCAACAATATTAGACATGTTAAGGCATATTTTACTTATCATAGGACTAGTTAGGCATTCCGAACGCGTTTTACGCAAACGACACGTTAAAGTAGCATAAGCTACCTAAACGGGTCGTAATGGGTCGTAAGCACTTAGGTTAGGTTTCATTTTAGTATGTAGGCTTTGTTAAACCATATTACATGATTCTCCATACTCGTTTGGTTTACGAACCCTCATTATATCCAATCCTCCGATTTAGGTCCGGTATATTAACATAGTTACCTATATTAGGTGCCGTTTGATATCCGTGATCTCTAGCATTGTTTGGTTGTTACTCAAGGACTACTAAGCAATCTCAAGTGAGTACATAGACCCCTCTTTTACCGTTTTCAAACTGTTTTGGGGTGAAACACATGTGCCTACTTGTTACTTTCATGCTTTCCTGTTTTCACATCATATACTTGCTATGTTCATTAGTACATTTATAGTACATGATTTCATTGTGTTTTTGCTATGTATGTCCTTTGTTGCATACTTAGTACATCGTTTTACATTACATTTTATGCTATGTATGTCCATTGTGTGCATACTTAGTACATTGTTTTTACATTACATTTTATGCTATGTATGTCCATTGTGCGCATACTTAGTACATTGTTTTACATTACATTTTATGCGATGTATGTCCATTGTGTGCATACTTAGTACATTTTTTATTCATCACATGCTTACATTTTGGTATGACATTTGGTTTGTTTAAATGGGATAATATACATTCATTAACACCGATCATGCCGCTCGGTAGTAGGTAGTGGTACCATAGGACTTGACAACTCCCATTCCTGAACCCTAGGTTTGTTTGGGTGGAAGGAATGACCGAATTCGATAAACATAACACAGATAGACCTTTAAATTTGTTTAGGGGTTTATCACCAAAGTCACAAGGCTTGGATGTATGCATTATAACAATACCGCATAGATGTTTGTATCAGTATAGCATGCATTTGTTCCACAAAACAAAACTTTGATTTAAACCATGTTTTGCTTCAATACCTTGTTTTTGTGCATTTTACATATGGTTTAGTTGATATATTTCACTTACCATACATGATATTTTGGATACACATTATATGATTTACATTAAACATAAACATTTTGACATTGATATACACAATTCATGGTTTACATTAGACATAAACATTTTGACAATTGATTATACATAAACATTTTACTTTGGTGGTTTGGTTTGGGTAAGTGATTTAAGTAACGAGGCGTGTGTAATACGATACAAATATGGTGAATACGCCGCTGGTACTTCCTATATATAAGTGCTTGTATGGTATTACATATCGTAGCGTTATTTGAATCATTTCAATTTAGACATATAACATTTTATACAAATAACATACTTTTCACAATACATTGTTTTACAAACAACTTATCTAATACAAACTCATTTTACTTGGTTATTTACTTAACCATGTATTATTCTTTTATACATATATATCATTTGGTTTATTTGTCACTTTTCAAATGATTTACAAGACAAAGCAAATTACAAGGTTCATGACTAAACATTTTCTTAAACATAAGTCATGAATTCTATTTTCACAAAACCTATGTATCTCACAGGCATTTTTATGCTGACGTACCTATTTTCACATGTGTTTCAGGATATGATGCATAGGATTTATCAAGTTACACTTAGGCGGACTTGGGCCTTAGCGACAATAAAAGATGCAAGACTAGTTATTTATGTTATGTATTTCTTTGATTGTCAAGACATTGTAACTCTTTTAATCAATAAAACAATATTTCAATTTCCATGTGTTATGAAACAATGATTCTGTTACAACACTCCCCGACGTTTCCGCCACGATTTGATGTTCTACGTGGTCGGGGTGTGACAGAAAAGTTGGTATCAGAGCTCATGGTTATAGGGAATTAGGTTATTAGTAATGCTTTGACCTAGTCTATAACCTTCCTAGGACCCTAACGAGAGTTTACTTGCGTTTAGACATAAAACAATACCGTCACCTATCCTTAAGTGACAACCGCAACAAGAACATAAATTTCAAAACCGCTTTGAAAACTAATCATATGTTCTAGGATGATTGATTACTAGGTTTTGAACCCTCTGTTATATGGTTTTGAACCCCTTTGAATTTCAAAACCTCGTCAAAGTTTGGGTCTTATAGTGTGAACACGTGCAATCTGGAAAAGTGGATGCCTGTACTCTGAGTTTTCTGTCTAAGGCTAGAGTGTTCGTACAAATCCACATAATTGGACCAGTCACTCTTACCTGGGAACTCTTGGGGTGAGTGTCCACTTATAGGGTAAAGCATGTCTTCACGATACATTAATATGACCCGCTTACTTTGATTAGTCACCGTCTCATTTGTTTGCCTTAGGTAACAAACAAATGATCGCAATTTCTATGCGTTGTCATTTTGTTTTATTTACCGATAACACTTCATTTGTTTCCTCCTATATCTTTCTTTTCCTCCAGAATGTCTCTTCATCGCAACGATGCACAGATATCCGAGTAGACTGCCAAATTTGCCCAGCGAATAGGCGAAGTAATCCTGAAGACTGTTGAATTAGGCATTGCCATGTCTCGTCTTAACAATGAAGCCACTCAAGAGCCACCAAAGGAAGCAGAAGTCAAGCCAGCACCACCAGCCATGAAACCAATCAAGGAATCAAAGACCATGGATGAACAGACTGGATCCCCTAGGAGGTCAAAGAAGCGAAAGGCTTCTTAGAACTTCACCGTGGTCGCTCACAATGGTCAAGCCATCCCCAACCAACCAGCTTAACCCCCTGCTAGGAAGCCATACAACGGAACTGCACCCTTGTGCAACCAATGTAGCCTTCATCATCACGCTAGTGTGAAGTGCCGCAAATGCCAAATTTGTGGACTTAAAGGTCATACAGCAAGAGTTTACCGAGCTGCAGTTGCTCCAAAGCAAGCTGGCGACCATCCTACTCAAGCTCGTTTCTCACCAGGGTCCTGCTACAACTGTGGCGAGATGGGCCATTTCCTAAGGGATTGCCCAAAGCTTGCTAATGCAAATCCAACCCACGGATGAGCAGCTGGCTGACTAGAAGATGTTGCTGTCTTATGCTTTTATTCTTCTGTTTTCTTGTAATGTGAAACAATCTGTTTTGTTTATAAATAAATCGTTGTTCACAATTCTGATATACGAGTGTAGTATATGTGTGTATGACTTTTTCCTATGATACCTACATCAAGGAACTATATTCCTTACAAACTACTCTTGCGAATTTTCCCATTCTTGCGTTTGCTCATGATTCCCTTGGAAAAATTCTAAGTACTCGTTTCACTCTAAGAAACAAAGTACAGAAAATAAAGTGACATTATGAGTAAATGTGCTTGTGCACATCTGTGCCTTTGAATCCTTGGTTAGATAACCAAGGATATTTTCAAATCTCATACCCATTACGTTCTGATTTTCTTCAACATGCATAACATAAGTTTTCAAAACAACCTACATGATTTCAAAACATTCTATATATAGTTCGAAAACATTTTTTTAATATAGTGTATTTACTTAACATAACAAATGCACAAAGCTTTGTCTGTATTTTCAAAAACAACCTTCATGATTTCAAAATGTCTCATATATCCTGCAAACAATATTAATACAATATATTTTCTTATCAAGTGCATGATTTCAAAAGCATCATTCATGTTTTCCAAAAACCTTATACATAATTTCAAAATTCATCTCGCATGATTTTAAAACATTTTTATAAATATACTTACCTAGTACACCTACTTTATGATTTCAAAAGTATTATGCATAAGGTTTCAAAAACATTGAACACATTTTTTTTAAGAACCCCATGCATAGTTTTCAAAAATATTTTCCTCATACATTGACTTAACTTTCAAATTCTGCTTCATATGTCGCCTTGACATATCTAGCATCTCAACTTCATAAGCATTTTTACTTCATGTTTTGACTTAAGCACATCCAGAGCAAGGTTTCAAAACATCTTCAACTTCTAAAATCCATATGGGATCGTTTTATCTCCACAATTAGACCCTTGTGGATGATTATCATACAAATCAGAGTCCTTAATTGGATTCCTTGTTTAACTTAATTCGAACATTTCGGTTCTTTATAATCGAAATGTATTTTCTCTTTAAAAGATCTTTCTATCTTTATAGTTAGATTCTTACAAATATTTAAAGCACCAATCAAAATCCACTGATTGGATACCTGGTGTGCTTTGAATACATGTGCACAGTTAGCAGAACAAATTAACAAAATGATAACAAATCAAGTTAAACAATTTTGTGGTTATGTGACTATGTGTTTATGCATTTTGTGTTTTCTTTTATGCATTTTTCTGTGTTTTTGTATACTCTGGATATTCGTTATCCAAATCCTCGTAGAACCTTTCGTATCTTCATATGAGGGATTCGTAGAAGGATATTCAAAAAGGTACTACCTTAAATCCTTAATGGGCTTCTATGTAATAGTTAAGACCCTTGGATTATATAGTACTATTCCATGATTCATAAGAGACCCTTTTAGTGGTCTAGTCAAAAAGATTGATTCAAAAATCTGGTTAAGAATGACATGTGATGATATAAGCTGAAAAGACTCCTTGGTTGTCTATTAAAATCATTTATTGATTTAATAAAAGGGACCCTATGGTGGTCTAGTCACATTCATCACAGGGTTTGTTCATTTGGTTTTCCCCTACACATTATAAAATAGACTGTGTGGACTATGCAAGGAATTATGTAATTATGAATGCGTACGTAATTATAAAATTCAGTGCACAGAAACCCAGTAAAACTTATTATGTGTAAGAACCGATAGTGACCACAATAACAAAATGTGAACGATGTAATGGAGGTACGGTGGACGCACCAATAACATTTTATATACTTGTATATAAGTGTCCCTCTCACATTGCAAGCATGATGTTATTTAAAGTTACTAGAAGTTCAGGACTCTAACCAGTGTTGTTTGATCTTTTCAACTTCATGTTTCAAGCTCTCACAAGTTTCCTCTGAATAAATTTCGGGACGAAATTTCCTAAAGTAGGGGAGACTGTGACACCTGGGTCACTGCGACCATCAAACAAATACCAAACCAATGAAATATTGTATTTCATACTTGGGATTTGTAAAAATATGTGTATCATTTGCACATATCAATTCTTGTTCGATTTCGGGCTCTAAATCGCTTTCTGGAAGGTTATACGCGCACTGATGCGTAAATATAACCAGTTTAATCGCTTACAGAGACTAAATTTGACAAACTGCGAAAGTATGCCGATTTGAACTGTAACAGACATTCCAGAACATGAACATAAGTTAAACATACCATAAATATCCTTTACATAGCTTAGAAATAGGCTTTGAGGGGTTCGGCGTGCTAAAATAAACTTTTGGGTCATTCAGGGACTAAAAGCGTCAAAAAGTGCACAAGTTTGCACTTTCGCGAATAACTTACGTTCTGAATACATCCGGACATCCAAAAATTTATGTAAGCACTAAAATATTTTATTTTAGTGTTTGGCATAAGAAAAATCCATTCGTCACGCCATTTGGATCGTTTTTTCGCGCTTATGCGCATTCCGTCGTAATTAACCGAACATCACGACCGTACGGCCAAAAGAACCGACATCCGAGATGTTTTCAAGCATATTTCATATTCCCTATGTCTTAACATCATTGTGGAGCTTGAAATTGGGTTTGACGGGTGTTAGAAGTGCCGTTACGCAACGAAACAAGGTGCAGGGACCAAATCTGCCAAATATGCATAGTTGTTGACTTACGGACCGTAAGCCATGTCCCTTACGGTCCGTAAGGGGTCCCCAGCACATCAGAAACTTCCAGCCAGCTGTTTACAGTTGTTACCCACTCCCAATCTCAATTCCACATGTTGATCTCTTATGGTGGGGGGCCTATTTGGGTTCCATAACATTCCAACAAGTGTACGGGTGAGATCAAAGCACGGTATTCGAGAAACATTTTGACAATTGATTATACATACACATTTTAACATTGATATACACAATTCATGGTTTACATTAGACATAAACATTTTGACAATTGATTATACATAAACATTTTACTTTGGTGGTTTGGTTTGGGTAAGTGATTTAAGTAACGAGGCGTGTGTAATACGATACAAGTATGGTGGATACGCCGCTGGTACTTCCTATATATAAGTGCTTGTATGGTATTACATATCGTAGCATTATTTGAATCATTTCAATTTAGACATATAACATTTTATACAAATAACATACTTTTCACAATACATTGTTTTACAAACAACTTATCTAATACAAACTCATTTTACTTGGTTATTTACTTAACCATGTATTATTCTTTTATACATATATATCATTTGGTTTATTTATCACTTTTCAAATGATTTACAAGACAAAGCAAATTACAAGGTTCATGACTAAACATTTTCTTAAACATAAGTCATGAATTCTATTTTCACAAAACCTATGTATCTCACAGGCATTTTTATGCTGACGTACCTATTTTCACATGTGTTTCAGGATATGATGCATAGGATTTATCAAGTTACACTTAGGCGGACTTGGGCCTTAGCGACAATAAAAGATGCAAGACTAGTTATTTATGTTATGTATTTCTTTGATTGTCAAGACATTGCAACTCTTTTAATCAATAAAACAATATTTCAATTTCCATGTGTTATGAAACAATGATTCTGTTACAACACTCCCCGACGTTTCCGCCACGATTTGATGTTCTACGTGGTCGGGGTGTGACATAGATTGACCTCTATATGAATTAAATACATTTACAAAACCTCAAATAAAATGCGGAAGCGTAAAGTAAATGTAAAGTAAAACTGTGCACAAAACCCAAATAAACTAACAAGTTTATGAAATGAAACCATGCCAATAAATAAAATTGTTTTTGACATCCATGCGTGTAACCTAGCCATGAGAGATACCTTAGCGACCTGAGAAACACATGCAAGAAGAAGTGTCAAAAATGGTGAGTGAGTTCACAGGTTTATCAAATAATGATTGTTTCACTGTTTGCGTTTAATAGTAGTTATAAGCAGTTTGTTGTTATATCTATAGGTAGCTAGCCTAAGTATTATGTCACTAAGTGTTCGACACTGAAGCTGACTATGTTATGCGTTGTTTACCTTGTTACCATGTCTACCACTGAAAATGGTGGAAGGTAAGGCAAATTTACACCCGTTCGACCTTGATCGGCCGGGTTAACGCAACAAACCCGGGTGGGGCTTGTCAAACCCGATAGTACTACTCAAAACTTCCTCGTTATCCAATACTAACTGTCCGAGAACATAAGGACTTAACTTGTGATACTGTTTCAGTCTAGTGACCATAATGATATAACAAAAACTCTAATTAAACTGTACATTACTTTACCGTAATGTTGCGCATGTTTTTCACCCCCTGTGTTTAAATAATTTTAAAAGAGAGTAGGGACCATGAACTCACCTTAGTTTTTCTCGGTTAGAATTATATGACTACGAAGTGTTGTGGTTAACCACGTCCTGATATTTTTACATATTGTTATTTGTTAAATGATTTGGAGTTTGGACATCACATAGTGATTTCACGTATACTATCATACAAACATTCTACAACAAGGATCATGGCAAGTTCATGCATACACGTACCACGTAGACACACATACATGCTAAACGGCATTTAGACACCCGAAGAACACTTTGTGTAACAAATTAGATGCACTCACAAATGATAATACAAAGTTCAGCAATTTTCTGCATAACATCAATTTTTAGCTTGTTTGTGAATTTTATAAAGAATAGAAAACAGGTCAGAAATATTACAAATAATTTATGAGACATCTCAACTAGTCTACATTAACTTGTATAGTTTTCTCAAGGCTTAAACGTGCACAGAAAATTCACCAAAAACCACGTAACACGTAAAGGTCAAAATTGTCATTTTCTGATGACAGTTTAAGTTTAATTTATAGAAAAATTCTTGTTAATACGATTGGCAAAATTCTAGTTGGATCATCTCTTAAACTCTTAGGGTTAGCCATAGTAAAAATTTCAAGTCCTAACTCTAAGTATTGGTTGAGTTATAAGCCTCGTCATAAGCCCTATTTTCGGATCGAAATTACAGCCTTGACCTTTGATTTCCTTTTGACCTTTTGACTAACCAAAACTCATCTGAAAAATATGAAACCAATGGGATTTGAAAGCTATTTCTTTGAATAACTCTAGACTCAAGAACCACTCAGTTTCATCATATTATGGCCAAGATACAACCTTTACAAGTCGACATGAAAATCTGGACAGAAGCTGTAATCTTTTAGCTCTTATGAAAAACGTGTGCAAGATCTTTTTAACATGTTTTCGGGTATCCTAATCAAGCAAATAAAATCATGGATTAGTTTTAACACACGTTCTTATCAAGATCAACCTTACATGTATAAACCGTAATCAGGTTTACACAAAATCCTACAAGTTTCTATAATCCAATTTCACCACAAACCCTAGTCATGTTTTCTCAATCTCTAATGTCCACTACAACATCTTATATATACATACATGTATCGATTATCCTCAAGAACAAGAATTAAGATAGCTCATGATATATCACATGAGTATACATATACTTTCGAATAACATAGGATAGATGTTTACCTAGAGAGAGAGCACGAGAGAGAGAGAGAGAGAGAGAGAGAGAATGTGTGAGAGAGATAGGCGATAGATGGAAAGACGAGGGATGTGATCGTCGAGAGGGAGGGGGTTGCTGTCTTTGTCGACGTGAGGGAGAGGAGAGGGAATGATTATGTGTGTGAGTTTGTCAATAGTAGATGGGTTAGGGTTTAAGTAATTATATTTTTTTAATAAATTAATATTTACACAACAAGTACCTCATGTTTCAAGTTCTTTAAACTCGTATAAGAAGTCAACCAAACTAACTTTAGTGTATGTGTAGAACTAGTCCCTCTAGTTTCAAGACCTTGAAACTTGTATCGAAAGTTAATCATTTAGTTTTAGATGTATACACATGTTGTTTCTATGTGTTATAATGTACGTATACGATATGAATGCATGTGCGAGTGTTTCATAAATCACAAAGATTAACTGAGAGAGATTTAACGACGTTAACCTGAAAGTACGGGATGTCACACTTTTAATATCATATGCTTTTAACCTAAAACAATTTTTAACTCATTTGATTTTCCATGTCACAAAACAAATTTATGTAGTCTTATCTTTCTTATCACTCTTTTCTCCCTCTTTGTTAACATAGGTTTAACCATCTGTTTGAAAGTGAATGATATGAGTTATTTTTACATTTGGTGCTTTGGCACCAACATGTGATGTGAAATCCATGGGTTTGAAATTTTCAAGCACATCACGTTTATCAGACCATGTTGGTTTAAATTCATATTTTTTCTATTTCAGTTTGTGATAAACTTTGTGGTTTTTCATTTTACCACTTGGTTCTGTAAACTTGATTTCTTCCCCATTTGCGTTGGCTGGTTTCACTTCAACCATTTGATAGTCAATGTGAGTATTATTTTTGGAAGATTGGTCATCATCATTCTTTTTTAATCCAATTCCAAACTTCAGATTGCTCTTGATTTGTTTATTAAGAAACATCTCAAAACCAGCACATGATTCTACCCAACTTTCACAAGTGATTGGGTAAATTCAAGCTCCTTTTTGCAACTTTGATATTTTTCTATCATAGTTTGAAGCTAGTCTTTTGTAATGGTTGTTTCATGTTTGAGACTGCAGATTTCTTGGTCCTTTTCAGTTAGTTTAATTTTGAAATCTTTTGCTAATTTTTTCAATTTGTATTTCACTAACTAGAACCTTCTCCATAGGGTTTTCATTCACCTCTTTGATTTTAGCAAATGCAGTTATGTAATTGTTTGAACATAATTCTTTCAGAATTCGAGGTGATACCTTCGCAGCAGCAGTTTACACACAATCATTGATGTAATCAGTGGAACTTTTTGGATGATCTTCTTCCATTATTTCTACATGGCCTTCTCCACAAACAGTTGTTTGCTCTAGGCTTCCTGCATTTTCACCAATAATTGTTTCCTTCTCTTGATCACCTTCTTCTGAAATACGTTGAAGTGCCATAAAATAGAAACTCACAGATTCATTATTTGCTTTTTCCATAAGAGCAACATTATCATCAGTTAAGTTCTCTGGTAAGCTACTCTAGTCAACTGGAGGTGCTTAAACTTGTGAAACATGCACTTGAACATATTAGACCCGAGGAACTGTTGTTGTTCGAACATATTGCATAGGCACAAGGTTCATGCTTTGTGCAAAATGGGTAGTATTTTGTACACTTAGTCCTGGGGTATTTTGATAAAATTGTTGTTGGATTTTGATTGAGGTATTTGGTTTGGATATGTTATCATTGGTGAAGAGTTATTTGTTTGAATCCTACACTCTCTGGCAAAATGACCTAACATGTTACATTAAAGCACTTTATCTTTGATTTATCCAACCCTACCCTTGACCTGCCATTCAACCCTAGATATTTCCTACCAGTCCTTTTATAGAAGTTGTTTTCTCTAAGACTAAGTAGTGCCACTTGTGCAAAATATCCATTTCCTCAAGGTCAGTGGGATCAATATGCTTCAGCTCATCAAGAACAAAAGAAAGATTATCATAACTATGACTATCATCATTTGCTGTAAAAGCACATTTTGAGGAATATTTATCAGAGTTGATCCCAATTGATATGATCGTTTGATATTCCTGATGATGATTCTTCTTGACTCAGAAGTGTTGTGTTGCCGAAGACTTAGTCATGAGACATTCTTCCAGTTTCTCAGGGCTTCTTTTTCTAGACAAGCTCTTTTTCAAATGTCTAAAGCTTTCCATGAAGCTAAGCTAAGGTCATATCCTTAAAATCTAGGGTTGTTCTCATCACAATTGCTATTGTATCCCATTTTTACAGAAGTGATCTCAAAAGTTTATTACTTAAAGTTGATTTTGAAAATTCTTTGTTTACCAAATTAAGTTCACTTATCTAACAGGAAAATCTTTCAAGCTATTGAGTAAGGGTTTCTCCCTTAATATGTGTGAAGGTCTCATATTGATGGTTAAGAATTTCTCAAGTGTTCTCGATCACATCCTCTGTTCCACCAAATTGTTCCTTTATTGCATCCCACAACTCTTTAGCACTATTACAATGTAACAAGCCGGCGTAGATTTCGTTTGGCAGAGCCATGGCCAGAATGTTGAAGACCTTTGCATCTACTAGATGCCATCTAGCTCAAACTTTTGGAAAACTTACTCTGTAATTTTTCAGTTTCTTTGGCTCCTAAACATTCAGATTTTCAGTGTTATTGGAACGTGTGGTCCGAATATAATGGACTTCAAACAACTCTTTAGCACATATTCCATCTGACGTTGCCAGATATTGTATTATGATCTGACAAGCATCGGAGGCTTGTTGCTGAAACTGATGTTATGGGGATCATGATTGTTTTGTGCCATTCCTTTTGATCTTTTGTGAAAACAGAGTATGTATAAAAACATTTTGAATTTTATACTTTAAACTCTGATTGCAAATACAATGAACAATTTGGATACCTTTGTGAGTTGATCTTTGTATATTAAACTGATTGTGAGATTAAGTCTAATGTGACCAAGCTCTGATACCAATTGTTAGGATCTGAGAAGCTCTTAGTATGCTTTGATGAATAAGAATGAATGAATTTTATATAAACAAGGGAAATTGCGGAATTAAATGAGCATACAAGAGCAGAAAGTTATATCAAATTGTTTTCCATTGATAATCAAAATGATCACAAATACAAAAATATTATACTAACTCCCCTTCAGTCTGATCACTCAACTTTGTTGTTCGTACAAAAGGAATGTAAGTGATGTGATAAAAATAGATCTCTATCATGTGAGATCTATTTATACAAGTGCTAAAGCTCTGTTGGCAATCAGCTTACGTCACCTTGATAGTGACATCTAACATTCCTAACAAAAAAAGATTCCACAGATGTTAGCAAACATTTGCGGCAATCTAACATCTGATCTATTACATACAAACTCTGTTCTAGGTTGAATACTGTTACATTGAATAAACTTTATTGCTTTGTTTCAAACATGGCCAAAACATATGTTCGGTCTTCATGATCATTGCCTTGCTTCAACAGGGTTTTGGCCAATGATCAGTGGTTTCTTCTTCTTCAACAGCGGTTCCAAGGCTCTGAATAGATCTTTGAATGTCTTCAATAGATGTTCTGATTAGTGTTCAAAATTCATTATCTTTGGGGGGGATTAAGTTAAATCTACTGTTTATTTCTTTATCTAATTGGCATGTTTTAGCTTTCAGAAATCATTTGTTATTTTGTAGTTCCAACAATAATATTATATTACACAGATCTACTACACATTTATGTTTACTATATATGTAGTTATATTCTAGCTAAACTAAATAGTTTTGAAAATTAATATGTGTACCAAAACTAAAATACATAGGAAATTTGAAGAAAAACATGGATGTTTTTAACATTAAAATGAAAAAAAAAATGTGTAGGAAATTAACATGTGTGCCTAGGAGTGTGCAAAAGTTAACTGATGGTTGGTTAATTGAAAAATCCTAACCACAATTATAAAAGATGGTCGGTTAACGGTTGGTTATGGATCGGTTTCGGTTAATTATTCGATGCATTTTTTTTATTTTTTTTCTTGTTGTGTTATAACTAAAAAGACTTAGGTTACGGTGTTCCAAGCTTGATTTTGGTTAATTAATTTGGAATTATGCATCATGAGCCCTGATGGTAAACGTGAATTAATTGATGAAGATATTATGCCCTTGTGATAACATTAAATACTATCTATTGTATATAAGTTTGGGTTCAATGGAGAACAATAAAAAGTGGGAAACCGAATCAAACTATCTCTTATTGGACTCATTCCAGCAGCATTGAAACTGGCTTGTCGAACCCTAACTAGAAACTCTAAACCCTAAAGTGAAACCATAAGACAAAAACCTAAAAAAAGCTATATCGTAAAATATAAACTATAAACTCGACAAAAACCTAAGCTAAATCGTAAAATCTAAACTATAAACTCTAAAAGCTAAAACCTAAAGTTAATATGTAAACCCTAAAGTTAAGCCATAAATACTAATGATAAACCCAAAAACTAAACCCTAAAAGCCAAATCCTAAATCCTAAAAGTTAAATCCTAACCATAAAAGCTAAACCCTAAATTTATATTTCAGGATTCGACGAGTCGGTTCCAATAACGCTAGAATGAGTACACCTAAGAGAATTGACTACCTTTTTAAGGGAGCCACATTGTCTTTTACACTAATTTTTGCGAATCGAAGGGAGCCACATTGTCTTTTAAAAAAATTGACTACTTTAATCATCTTTTATACGTACATGTCGATTATGTGATTAAAGACAAATAAAATAACTTAATAATATTCTATAAATTAGTTTAACTACAACTTCAATTTTGGAGTTATTACAATTAATAATGAAATTACTTTAAATATTTAATTATATAAACAATCAATTTCCTGTTTAGCTAAATTCTCAAAATCGTTTATGATTTCAAATTTACTTTATTTTATAAACCTTCAAATTTATATGTACTTCACCAATTAATTGTTCAAGCGCTTTACCAATGTCTGTGTTAGAGTGTTCATTTCCCCTCTAGCGTGTGTGTGATCACGATCATTTTAAAAATTTAAAGAATTTAAGAACGTTGAGAAGTTCTAACAACCATCATTTTATTTAGTTACATAATATAATTAATAAAATTTAAGGGTAGTTTTATCATTTTTTATATGTTATTTTGTTATTACATATACGTAATGACAAATGTAATCACAAAATTACAAATAAAAAAAACCTAACCCCCCACCCCCACCCAAGCTAAAATGCTAAAAACTAAACCCCCAAAAAATCTAAAAAAATATAAAAAACACACAATTTTTTTTAATATTTTTTATGTAAAAATCGCTACTTTTAGTAGCCAAAAAATTAATAATGAAATATAGCGATTTTAATTTAAAAAATATTAAAAAAAAAACGTTTTTGTGTGTTTTTTAGCTATTTTTAAGTATTTTTGTTTGTGTTTACATTGGTTCTCGCAATAAAGGGTGGTTTCTAACGGATTCTTCTCCTATAAATATATATATATATATATATATATAGGATTAGGTTTAAGAGTCAACACTAGTGTAGCTTGCGAACTAAGTGAACTAATCCTGGCCATACACGTGTGTAAGTCAATGGCCACGATTTGATGTTGAAATACACTTGTGTATTTTATGATTTGATGATGAGATCCTGGCCATACACGTGTGTAGATCAATGGCCAAGATTTGTTCATTCAGTTCGCAAATACACTAGTGTTCACTCTAGAACCCCACCCTATATATATCTATATATATGTATGTATATATAAGTGACCGCTAAAATGAGAACCACCTCGAGTTGTAAGAACCGTGAGAACTTTTTGATCCGGGGCGAGGTGGACCAAATTTTTTTTTTTATAAACGTAGATGCGTGTATTATAAACACATTTGTAAAAAAAAAAATTCAAAAAAAAAATGTCGTGTGTGTAGTTTTGAGCACCACAAGTTTGTGTTTACGGGTACCGTAAATTTAACACGGTACCCGTAAACACAAACTTGTGGTGCTCAAAACTACACACACGACATTTTTTTTTTGAAATTTTTTTTTACAAATGTGTTTATAATACACGCATCTACGTTTATGAAAAAAAATTTTGGTCCACCTCGCCCCGTACTGTGTAGTTCTCACGGTTCTTACAACTCGAGGTGGTTCTCATTTTAGCGGTCCCCTACATATATATATATATATATAGGGAGAAGATCATGCGAGAACCACCTCTTATGGTGAGAACCGCGAGAACCAATGTGAACACACCAAAAATGCCTAAAAATAGCTAAAAATCACTCAAAAATTTTTTTTTTTGATTTTTTTAATATTTTTTAGGTTAAAATCGCTACTTTTCGAAGCAAAAAAAAAAAAAAAAAATTTTTTTTTAAAAAAAAAAAACATTTTTTTTTTGCTTCGAAAAGTAGCGATTTTAACCTAAAAAATATTAAAAAAATCAAAAAAAAAATTTTAGATTTTTTTTTGATTTTTTTAGATTTTTTTTAGATTTTTTTAGGTTTTTTGGGGGTTTAGTTTTTAGCATTTTAGCTTGGGGGGTGGGGGGGCCCCTTAGGTTTTTGGGGGGTGGGGGAGGGGGGTTTAGGTTTTTTGGGGGGGGGGGGGGGGGGTTAGGTTTTTTTTAGCTTGGGGGGGGGGGGGTATAGGTTTTTGGGGGGTGGGGGTTAGGTTTTTTTAGCTATTTTAGGTTGTGTTCACATTGGTTCTCAAGGTTCTCACAATAAGGGTGGTTCTCGCATGAGCCCCTCCCTATATATATATATATATATATATATATATATAGGGAGAAGATCATGCGAGAACCACCTCTTATTGCGAGAACCGCGAGAACCAATGTGAACACACCAAAAATGCCTAAAAATAGCTAAAAATCACACAAAAAAATTTTTTTTGATTTTTTTAATATTTTTTAGGTTAAAATCGCTACTTTTCGAACCAAAAAAAAAAAAAAAAAATTTTTTTTTTAAATTTTTTTTTTTTTTTTAAAAAAAATTTTTTTTTTTTTTTTGGATTCGAAAAGTAACGATTTTAACCTAAAAGATATTAAAAAAATCAAAAAAAAAATTTTGGATTTTTTTTTGATTTTTTTTAGATTTTTTTAGGTTTTTTGGGGGTTTAGTTTTTACCATTTTAGCTTGGGGGGGGGTGGGGGAGGGGGGTTTAGGCTTTTTTTTTTGGGGGGGGGGGTGTGGTTAGGTTTTTTTTAGGTTTTTTTAGGTTTTTTTTAGCTTGGGGGGGGGGGGGGGGGTTTAGGTTTTTGGGGGTGGGGGGGGGGGGTGGGGGGTTTAGGTTTTTGGGTGGGGGGGGGGTGGGGGTTAGGTTTTTTTAGGGTTTTTTTTAGGTTTTTTAGCTATTTTAGGTTGTGTTCACATTAGTTCTCATGGTTCTCACAATAAGAGTGGTTCTCGCATGAGCCCCTCCCTATATATATATATATATATATATATATATAGGGAGAAGATCATGCGAGAACCACCTCTTATTGCGAGAACCGCGAGAACCAATGTGAACACACCAAAAATGCCTAAAAATAGCTAAAAATCACAAAAAAAAATTTTTTTTGATTTTTTTAATATTTTTTAGGTTAAAATCGCTACTTTTCGAACCAAAAAAAAAAAAAAAATTTTTTTTTTTTAAATTTTTTTTTTTTTAAAAAAATTTTTTTTTTTTTTTATTCGAAAAGTAGCGATTTTAACCTAAAAATATTAAAAAAATCAAAAAAAAATTTTTGGATTTTTTTTTGATTTTTTTTAGATTTTTTTAGGTTTTTTGGGGGTTTAGTTTTTAGCATTTTAGCTTGGGGGGGGGGGGGTTTAGGTTTTTGGGGGGTGGGGGAGGGGGGTTTAGGCTTTTTTTTTGGGGGGGGGGGGGTGGGGTTAGGTTTTTTTTAGGTTTTTTTTAGCTTGGGGGGGGGGGGGGTTTAGGTTTTTGGGGGGGGGGGGGGGTGGGGGGTTTAGGTTTTTGGGTGGGGGGGGGGGGGTGGGGCTTAGGTTTTTTTAGGGTTTTTTTTAGGTTTTTTAGCTATTTTAGGTTGTGTTCACATTGGTTCTCATGGTTCTCACAATAAGAGTGGTTCTCGCATGAGCCCCTCCCTATATATATATATATATATATTGTAAGAAGAAAAAAAAAGAAGAAATTTCAAACAATAGAAATGTTTCATTTGACTTCATTTAATATTTGCATTTAATGTTATTACAATGGTCTATTGGTAAACGTACTTATATCATTAATTTGTTGTCTTCTTCTTTAATAATTAAGTATATTAAATTTGTAACTTATTTTTAAAATATATATTTTCTCAAAAATAAAAATAAAATTTCATTTATACTGTAGGATAAATTACGGGATATGTATGATAAATTACGAGTCGTGTAGGATAAATTTCGAAATGTGTAGGATAACTTTTGATGTGTGTAGGCAAAAAAATTTAATTAGTCAAACATAAAAATAAATGAGACGAGAGAAAAACTATTTAATGTCTTACAATTATACCCTTTGTTCTTTTTTTTCTCAATTAAATTTTCTTCTCAAATAACATCCCCTATATGTATATGTATATGTATATGTATATGTGTGTAGGTATATATATATATATATAATGTAAGTATCTATAGAAAACCCACTTTAATTTAGAAAACCCGGGAAACTCTAACCTCCCGAATTTAAAAAAATATATATATATATATATACACATGTTATATACATGTTTTTAAGGTATTTGGGCAAAAAAAATCAAAAAAGCGCCGAGTAGATATTTTTAAAAAAATAAACAAGTTTTGGTGTAACACGTGTTACAAATATGTCAGATGAATGTAACACGTGTTACACCAAAACTTGTTTATTTTTTTTTTAAATATCTACTCGGCTCTTTTTTGATTTTTTTTTGCCCAAATACCTTAAAAACATGTATATAACATGTGTATATTTTTTTTTAAAAAAAACATCGGGAGCTTTGAGTTTCCCGGGTTTTCTAAATTAAAGTGGGTTTTCTATACATCCTTCCCCTATATATATATATATATATATAAAGTGGTCCAATGTAAAAGTAAAATTGTAATAAGTGGTAATAATTGTTATTAACAAATGTAGACTTTAATCATATGAAATGATAGATATATGCATATGTTACTTGACATGATGAACTTAACTAACAATGTTACATGTTGGTTTTTTTATATTAATCAGACTTAAAGAAATGGAAATTAAATTCGTGTAAGTTTTGCAAAAAAAATATATATATATATATATATTTTATTATTCTTTATCAAGAATAGAACTTTTACAACTGTTTTAACTTTTTTGTAATATCTCATGCTACTATGCTAGCTTGTTAGGATTTTGCTGAAATGTAAGAACACAAATTATCATTTCACTCCCTATCTGAAATAAAATCTCTTTCTTTCATTACACACACACACACACATATATATATATATATATATATATAATCTATATTAATTATCATTGTTTCTCCCCCTCACCAAACTACTGTTCAATTTTGTACAAACTTTTGATGCACCATCTAATACTTTGTACTGCCATTTATTGCATATGGTGGTTTACCCATGCTATGTCTACATTTCATTCACACACTGCCTTCCAAATTTCGTCACTCATTCACTCACCACTAAATTCGAAATACTGTATAAATCTTTCATCAAATGAATCACAGAAAACCAACTGATCATGGGATTCCAACACCACGAGTTGTTGGTCTCAGCGGCGATGAGTGTAGTGTATTTTCTTGGCGGTGATGAATGCAACCGTGGATTTTGATTTTGGTGTTTGCAGTTGGGACGAAGACCGGTGGTAGGAAGAAGTCGATACTAAGTGGTTGTTCTGTGGTGGCGATCATGGTGTTGTGTTTTCTACCGAAAAGAGGCGACGACTAAGATGAAGAGAAGGGAAAATAAATTTGGTAATAACCTGTGTGAGATTAGAATTTATGGAAGGTGGGGTTCTAAGTGAATTTAGAGATTAGAAGTGAGTGTTATTTGTTCAAGATGATGACGATGAATCGATGATGGATACACTGAGTTGTCTAGCGAGTGGAACAGAGTACAAGTATGATGTTCTCTTCAAAAGGTGAGAGTTGTACAAGTATGTTAAACTAGCAAATTTGTCCCGCTTAGAAATGAAAATTTCTCCCAGTACTATTTAATTAGTACTTTAATTTTAATTTAATATTACTGTATTAAATTTCTATCGTATTCTTATTATTGTATTTACAAATTACAAGACTGCATCCTACTCATAAATATTAACATTCAAGATTGATATTATAACTATAAGTCTATAAGTATTTGTTTACAAACTATAAATATATCAAACGAGTACCAACATTGTTATTCGTTTTATCTCTTTTTACTGCTCTTCTGATTACATGTATCGTGACGGTATTGTAACAAACCAAACTGATACTGACTGAAAGTTCACCGCTTTAAATATATAAACGTTTTGATTTTGTTTTATAAAGTTTTTTGTACATTGATTATTCTAATGGTTTAGCGCACTTTAGCGCACAACAACGTGCGTGGGTCTATAAAACTAGTTTATATTAGGAACCATTCACGTATTAAATAAATAAAACAATCTTATTACGATTACAATATAAAATTAGAAGAAAGCAGTAAAGATACACATACTATTACAACTGAAATAAACGAAATACAAGAAATAAAAGATGAACATAATGGAAAACATGACCGAGGATTATGTTTGACCCGTAAAACAAATTTTGAGTCTCCCAAGAGAACTCGTTTTGTTTCACAATGTACAACAGCCGAAGCAGTGTGTACTGTCGTGATTGGCCCAAGGACCCAAATAGTTCCTTGATGCAAGTAGGAAAAAGATCAGAAAGCTGCAGAGGGAATATTGCATTAGCTGTTGGTAATCTTGTATGTTTTGCAAAATGTTTCCCCTCGTATGTATAATGCACTCGTGTTGAAACAACAAAAATGAATTAAAGGAGATAATTAAACTGCATTAAACGTCTTAAATGCATTTTAAGTCGTCATTTAACTCTTACTCAATGCTTTTGACTCGTATGTTTCAATTACAGATTCGAAATTGCCCTGTTGCTAAAGTCTAGAAGCTGCTGTGAGACACACACCAGCCAGAACTGGTACGTTGGTGTGAGCGCATTGTTTGTGCTCGCATGCGCAAAGCCTATAGGCCTGCACCACTTGGGTGCGCACGCGCCGCGTCATCCGTGAGTCTATATGAACAAGACACATAGTCGTTTCATACGCCACATGCCCGCCACCTAGGTACTCTCTGATAGTAGCGCGCGCAGACCACGTCACTGCTTGGCCACGCGCCATGTACACGTGCATACCATGTCAGCCAGGCTGGCCATACTCCACCTGGTCCCTGCAACCTCTGTACTAAACCACGCGCTAGCGGTCAAATATACAAAGGCGACTCTCAAGCGGCTCGTGGAGTTGTGAGCGTGCGCCATCAAAGTACCATATTGCGCCCATCGCCCTCGCCACGCGCACGCACGCGCGTGTGTGAATGTGATCGCGAGTTAGGGTACCTCGCACCCTTCACGAGTTTAATGGTGTGTGCATCCATGGAACAATAAGGAAGGAGAGTTCCCACTTGTATACCACCTAAAGTTTTATCTCTCCTCCTATGTGGAATAAGATGTCACTTTCCCATTCCACTTCAATATTTCAGCATTGTATGTTTCAAACACACAACTTTGAGCATCGATATCTAATTCATCTTAGCTCTGTTGTGGACGCAGTTTGGCTCATTGTGAAGTTCTCCCAGCATAGAATAAAAACCCACAAAGTGTGAGTACATATGTCTATCGCTTCCGTCAGTCACGTATCGTAGCTAATTAAATGATACAAGATGAGGTTTCACAGTGTGAAAATATAACATACATATGAAAAGCGAAATCCGCACGGATGGACTCAAGTCCATCCGCATGAACCAAGTGTCATACGCCAAATTAGGGTTTCAGCTTATGTATGCATTCGTTTAATCATGTGCATCCACGCATGCAGGTTCGCACAAGGATAAGTCCATCCGTGCTTATACCTTGGTCCGCATATGTTCATCCGTGAATGTATGTAGATCCGCACCAGGTTATCATCAGGCTATCTGAGGATGGACATGCCCTATAAATAGATGTTTGGTCTTGTTCATTTATATCCTTGAGCATTAGAGAGGCGAAGCTCTGGTCGTTTGTTTTCGTGGTATTGTAACTTTCAATCAGTAATAGAAAACACCATTTAATTAGCTTGTTCTTGTCTGATACACTCTCGTACTTGGATTCCGCACAAGATACGAGATCTACGCAGTCAATGGTGTAACGAATCCGATCCTAATACGAACTCCCAAGTGGTATTAGAGCGGGAGTTTGATTGCAAGGATTGAAGACACAAGATTCAAGCAATTTCAAGCAAATCAGAGCTGATTTCATCTGAATTTCATCACATTCTACTCATTCTTTTTCTACTCATCTTCTACATTTTAAAGTTTAAAACACGAATTCACGTTGAATTCAAGGTTCAAATTGGCTAATTTTTAACTATTTTGTGCGAAAATATGTTTTAATCAACCCTTCAAAGTTTCAGATCTAAATTCAAAACAAATCATCCTCAAATCTTTGAAAAACTTGAAAATATGGGTGTTTGTTCGCTGAAAATATACGCACGGATCCAGGTTGATTCGCACGGATTCATGTATTAGTCCATCCACGTGAATCCAAGTTGCATATTGATTACTTGTGATATTCACGGATCTAGGTTTGAGTTTAGGTTCGCACGGATTTGATATTGTGTGGATTCACACGAATCAAGATAACCTCATCCGCGTGAATCAAGGACCTTGTAGAGTTTGGTTTTTCAAAATTTGTCTAAGTGTGTGTTGAATGTTTGCAGGTTATTTGCAAGGTTCAAGATCATGGAAGAGTAGTTTTATAATGAGTTTTCAACACTTTTACATCTGAAACAACATCTGAAACCACATCCACACCAAAAAACAAAACTAAGGCTATTTTGGAAAGTTTAAAACATGATAATTTGTATAGAAGTAATACAAAACCACCAAAACTTACGAATATAGAAGACTATAACTGGCGAAAGGATAGATTTATTAATTTGGTGAAAGCATATGCTCATGAGTGTTGGTTCAAGTTGGAATTCAGATATAAACGACCTTTAGATGATAAATAACAAGAAATTCCACTTGCAAATTTAGATAAGGATGATAGAAAAACATTTTCTGATGAACAAAGAATGATTGCCTTGATACAACAGTCAATTAGGGATGATATCTTTTCATTGCTCCAACATAATGAATCATCAAAATCCATTTGGGAAGCAACAAGAGTGAAAGCTGAAGGTGGAAAGCAAATCAAGAAAAACAAAGTATCATTTCTGAAGAAAGAATTCAATTTATTCGACTGTCTGAAGGGTGAGAATGTCCGAAAAATGATTGAAAGATTATGTCATTTGAAAATTGAACTTGAAAGATTCGGCATTACAAAGACCAGAGAAGAAATCATCGACAAACTGATCGAGGAATTACCGCGTGTAGATGATTGACAAATATTTGTCATGATTCTGAAAAATGATGCTAAGTTTGATGAAATCACCTTGGACACGTTGATAGAGAAGCTTGAGGGACATGAGCTAGAGCTTCAAAAGCAGAATAAAATGAGTAGCTCGAATAATCAGCAAAATGTCAATCTTTACTATCGTGGAAGCATGCTGAACAATCAAGAACCAAAGATTGGCACCGCCTTTAGCGCAAAGAACTCTGATGAAGCATCGAAAGGCGGATCTTCGAATTATGATCCTAGTAATCATGCATCTTCTGCATCAAATAATGCAAATCCATATGTGATTCAATGTAACATCGCCTAGAATCTGAAAAATTCTCCAAGAATGAATGCTGATACAGCCAAGCAGCATATGAGTTTCCTAGCATCAATTCTGGAATCGTATGAAAGTTTGGTGGCGAGTAGAATTGGAAATCTGGAAATGACCAAGGAAGACTACGACCAGATCGACAAAATTCATCTCTGTGATGAAAGCTGCAAGTTATGAAAGGAAAGGAGGAGTAGTATATATGATTTCCATAATCATTAATACTAAAGGAAAAGAACTAAATGATATTCCTATAATATCTAAATTCTCAGACATCTTTCCAGAAGAGTTTCCTGGATTACTGCCTAATAGAGAGGTTGAATTTAGGATTCACCTAATACCAGGAATGGCACCAATTGCCAAAGCACCATATCGATTAGCACCAACGGAGATGCATGAGCTGAAGAAACACCTGGACGAACTTCTTGACAAAGGATTTATACAGCCAAGTTCATCACCGTGGGGAGCACCGGTGTTGTTTGTTAAGAAGAAAGACGGATCGATGCGTATGTGCATTGATTACCGAGATTTAATCAAGGTTACGATTAAGAATATGTACCCACTACCGAGAATCGATGATCTGTTCGATCAACTTCAAGGAGCTTGATTCTTTTCTAAGATCGACTTACACTCAGGATATTATCAACTGAAAGTACAGGAAGAGGACATTCCTAGAACTGCTTTCAAAACTAGGTACGGTCGTTATGAATTTACCATCATGCCATTTGGTTTAACCAATGCCCCAGCCGCATTTATGGACATGATGAACAGGATATGTAAACCATACCTGGATAAATTCATAATTGTCTTTATAGATGATATTCTAATTTACTCTAAGAGTAAAGAGGAACATGCAGCGCACCTGCATACACTTCTGACATTGTTGAGAAAAGAGAAGCTTTATGCTAAATTCTCAAAATGTGAATTTTTGTTACAAGAAGTGCAATTCCTTGGACATCTGGTTAATCATGAAGGAATTCATGTGGATCCCACAAAAATCGAGGCGATTACTAAGTGGAAAGTCCCTGAGTCGCCAACGGAAGTACGAAGTTTTCTTGGACTGGCAGGATACTATAGACGGTTTATCCGAGATTTCTCTAGAATAGCCATTCCATTGACCAAACTGACCTGCAAATCAGTTAAGTTTAAATGGGGACCGAAACAGGAAGAAACTTTTAAGATTCTTAAGCAAAGGTTAACCAACGCACCCATACTCGCATTACCAGAAGGAACTGAAGAATTTATAGTCTATTGTGATGCGTCTAAGTTAGGATATGGATGTGTGTTGATGCAACATTAAAAGGTTATAGCTTATGCTTCTAGACAACTTAAGAAACATGAAGAGAATTATACAACCCATGATCTAGAGTTAGGAGCCAAAATTTTTGCCCTTAAGATTTGGAGACACTATTTATATGGAATTAAATTTGTTGTCTTCATGGATCATAAGAGTTTAAGGTATATTTTTGGTCAAAAAGAATTAAATAAAAGACAGAGACGCTGGATGGAAATTCTTAGTGATTACGATTGTGATATCCAGTATCATGCAGGAAAAACTAATGTAGTAGCTGATGCTTTAAGTCGAAAGTATCATGAAAAACCAAAACGAGTACGTTCTCTCAGATTAAATCTGCAGATAGATTTAAATGAGCAAATTAGAGAAATACAGGAAACAACAATCAAGGACAATGCTAAAAGTTTAAAAGGAACGATTAGGGAGTTAGAACAAAAAAACAGATGGAATTTGGAAGTTCCATAAGAAAAGGATGTGGATACCTAAACAAGGAAACCTACGCCACAGAATTCTAGAGGAAGCTCATAAGTCTAAGTATACGATACATCCCGGAAGTGATAAGATGTATCAAGATTTAAGAAAGAATTTATGGTGGATAGGAATGAAAAATGATATAGCTAACTATGTTGCTAAATGTCTAACTTGTTCACAAGTTAAAGCTGAACATCAAAAACCCTCAGGATTATTGCAATAGTTAGAGATGCCAATATGGAAATGGGAATTGATAACAATGGACTTTGTTACCAAATTACCCAAGACAAGAAAAGGAAATGATACAATCTGGGTGATTGTAGACAGATTGACCAAATCTGCTCATTTCTTACCAATGAAGGAAACTTTCAGTATGGAACAGTTATCCAAGTTATATGTAAATGAAATAGTTTCAATACATGGAATTCCTTTATCTATCGTATCTGATAGAGATAGCCGTTTTACTTCTCATTTTTGGACAAGTTTCCAAAAAGCAATGGGAACCAGGATAAATCTAAGCACAGCTTATCATCCACAAACGGACGAACAAAGCGACAGGACAATACAAACAATGGAAGATATGCTTAGAGCCTGTGTAATTGATTTCAGAGGAAATTGGGACGATCATTTACCATTAATAGAATTTTCCTACAATAACAGTTATTATACGAGCATTAATGCTGCACCATTTGAAGCACTTTATGGACGAAAGTGCAGAACTCCAGTCTGTTGGGCAGAGATTGGAGAAAAGAAATTATCTGGACTAGAGATAGTGCAAGAAACAACAGATAAGATAATTCAAGTCAAGGAAAGACTAAAAGCAGCACGAAATCGCCAAAAGAGTTGCGCAGATAACAGACGGAAACCTTTAGAATTTCAAGTAGGAGATAAAGTATTATTGAAAGTTTCTCCATGGAAAGGAGTAGTCAGATTCGTTAAAAGAGGAAAGTTAAGCCCTTTTATGTTGGATCTTTTGAGATTATTAGAAGAATAGGACCCGTAGCCTATCAGCTACAACTGCCAGAGGAAATGGCAGGAATACATGATGTGTTTCATGTATGTAATCTCAAAAAGTGCTTAGCAGACGAATCATTAATGATACCTCTTAAGGAGATAGAGGTAAATGAGAAACTTAAGTTTATCGAGAAACCTATTCAGATTGAAGATAGAAAAATCAAGAATCTCAAACACAAGAGACTAGTTCTGGTCAAAGTGAAATGGGATTCCTAGAGAGGACCAGAATACACTTGGGAACTTGAATCAGAGATGCAAAGGAAATACCCACACCTGTTCCAGTAGACCTCGAGGATGAGATCTAAAACAAGGTGGGGAGGATATTCCTAGAACCCTTAACGAGACCCTAAAAGTCCTAAAATATACCTTGTACGCGAGAAACGGACCCGAAATTCCCCTGTAATTAAAAAAATCAAGAAAAACCAAATTTAGCAGTTGCTCTCGGGGTGTGACCAAGACCACCTTGGTCTGTCGTGGGCCGCGACTGCCTTGGTGTGTAGGACAAGGCATTGCGCCACATGTCCGGTGAGTCACCCAAGCTAGACCAATGACTAGCCAAGCCTACCGCCACCTTTTTGATCCTCGCGGGCCGCGAAGGCCTTAGCTATATCGTTCGCGGGGCGCGACAGACCCCTCGTCAGGCCTATAAATGGAGGGGTTCGGCTCATTTGATCAAACGTTCAAAATCGAAAACTCTCTCTCTATTTTTGAATAGTAAAAGTAATCCCCGGGCATAATACCCACTATAAAGTGAAGCTTTGCCTCGTTGTAAGTACTATAACCCTGCTATTACCCTACACGATCGATTTAGGATTCCGTAACGCATGTCGGCTCTGCCCGACTCAGTCGTTGGAGTTCTGTCTCGTGTGTACCCCCGATTGATCTAGGATACCGTATGCATGTCAAGGCTCTGCCTTACTTAGTCATTGGAATTCTGTCTCGAGTTGTACGGTTAATGTTATTTGGGTTATTTTACTAACACGTGTGCATTGTTTAATTTTAATAGATAATACATAGGAGAATCACCAGGAAGCTTTAGTATCACCTAGTTAACAATGTAAGTATATTCACTTTTTCTCACTATTTGAGAGTACATTTTTGTGAGTCCAAATATTTTACCAAAACCTCAAATGTTTTCGAATACAATTACGGTGATTAAGTCTTTGTAATTCTACAATTGCTGCCAGTATTATGGGGTTCGTATACAGTACTTGATAACCTTCACAATTGGGCACGAGTATCCACTGTGTGATATGACCATAGTCACAGATCCGTCTAGTGACACGTACTGACCGAGTAATTGTGTAGATATAAACATTGTAATCGCCCTTAATACTGTAATGTGTAAACAACTGATGCTTTACCAAAATGGAATGTACTTGCTAGTACTTCTTGCTGATAAAGTGTTTTTAAAACGCGTTTCAGGTAACACAATGTGAAAGTCAAATAGAAGCCAGCTTGAGAGCACTGAAGGCTTGGAAAAGTGGCTATAAAAGTTACCTAAATAAAAAGGAGTTTTTGTTTTCAATAATTAAGGTTTATCCCTACAAATGTAATGTCAAATGAACTTGGGTTTTATCCCAAAGATTTGTTATAAAAGTTTGGTGTTTTACTCTGATAAAAACATTTCCTAACTACGTTCCTGATGTCTCATTTCCGCTGCCAAATTAATAAACACCGATACCACCCATCTGGATCTCGCGGCGCCCGCTCCCGGGGTAGGGGTCGGTGTGACAACCCGAACTTCCAAGGTCAACGTCGCCTAATCTGGTGTCCATTGGTTTGGTCTTATCTTCTTTCACGTTTCAGTCTCTGTTATAATTGGATACAACATACATTAAACTGATTAAATATGCTTGACTATTCTTGTTGCGGTGGAATATTCGTATGAACGTTATAGTGAATGTATGTGATGTTGGACTATTGGTTTTGGTCTATAAGCCTAGTCGCACAACACACCCCAAGTCGCACACTTAGGGTAAGGGCCAAACACCCTTCCTCCTATGTTTATTTGTCCTCGGCCCGTTTCTCTAGCCCAAGCGAGGCCCGGTTCCTTATATGGAACACATACACAAAACGGGTTGTGTATGTGGCTCTCAATTACTTGAAAACACAATACAATAACAAACCCTAGCATCCTTTTCCTTCCCTTGGATCGACGGTAACCCCTCTCTGGCCGAAGCCTTCTCCTCTGTTAAAGCACACTATCTCTCGCTTGCACACCCTCTACAATCTCTCGGTTAGTTCATGTATACTCGTAGTGATTACCGTTAGTTGTTCTTGGCTGTATGTGACGATATGAATGTTGATTGTGTCAACGATCAGGAGTTCTATGTGACAATATGAATGATGTAAATGGTTAGGGATGCATGGTAGTGCAGTTTTTATGAACATGTTATGATAATTAACTGATTAGAATGAATGGCTAGTGTACTTGATGCTAACAATTGTTAATCAGTAAGTTAGGGTTGCATAATGTTAATAATCGGTGGTGTCCTGGACTTCGAATTCCCAACAGATTAAATCGGATTTGGATGGGTTTATGGGGTTAATTTCTTGATAAAGGAAACTGATGACTAGTGTTCTTAGAAATCGATGATTAATGATGATTAGGGTGATGTGAATAGATGAAACTGTTATGATTCTTGTGGTTTAGTTGTTTGACGACAAGTAGGGTTTTGTATGAATATGTTTGATAACTGCTAAATGATGTTGTTTGATCTGATTTTGGGATATGACAATGTGTTTGCTGATTTTGCAGGATGGGGGTTAATAAGGAATTAACCAGTTACGCGGATAAGGGGTTGCGGGTCGCGATATCGGGGTTTCGACTCAGAACCAGACTACACAAAACAACAAGACTCGAAACCATACGGTTGCAAGTCGAGACCAACTCGTTCCAACTTGGGACCTGACTCGAGACCAGCACGTTCCTACTCGAGACCAAGAGGTTTCGACAAGTAAAGTTATCACTCGAGATCTTAGGTTGCGACTCGAGACCTTAGAGGTTGCGAGTCGAGAGCTTGTGGTCTCGATTGAGGCCCAACTTGCAACTGAATAGGGCCGCACACTCTATTGGACCTCGGTACTATTTTGGGCCACGTATTTCAGGATTGGGCTGGGTAAACTAACTGGTCACACAACAATAAGAATGATGTACTGGGCTATTTGTGTTGGGCCGTGCAACGAGCATGAATTGCATACTCTTTTGAATGATGAATTAACTGATGTGTTTTGTGAAACATGAACTGGTAACGCGAGTTTTGCATATGACCCGAATACTTGTTGAATAATGTTACGGATTGCTGTGTTGCATGATTTCTTGTTATGACTTGCATGTTTACTTGAATGGGAACCGAACCACTTGACATATGCTATGGTGTGATATGAACTTGTGTTGTGAACGTAACTATGACCCGAACTCATGCTATGACTTGTGTAATGATAAGTGCTTTGCTTTTTTGTCACTTGAGTTATGTGTACGAAGAATACGTCATTTATGAACATATGAAACTGACTGTCTTTGGTAACCACGGCAGGGTTTGGTTGACCCACCTTGAACGGGTAACATAACATACCGAGCAATCTAAGGTGAGTTCACTTCTCTTGAGCATGCGTCCCGGTGGGTGGGACAATCAAACAGGTGTTCCTGAGAGGAATACGTCTTTTCTGGGTTAAAACTGGGATGTTAGATAATACACTCACTCCTATCACCTTAAGTCCCATCTTATACCGAATTAGTTACCTGAGAGGTAACAGGGTATTAGTTGATAGCGCTATTAGGCTTGGCAACCTCACACCGTACCTGATAGGACGGGCGTGAACTAATGACCTTAAATCATGACCAATGTTTTGATAGGGGCATTGGGGATGGGCAAATAAACTGACGCCATCTTGCGGTACTTGAGTTATTATCAACATTTCTTTTGAATTAAACTAAACACTTGGCAACTAAACGTTTTTACAAAAACTGTGAACTCGCCAGCTTTGTGCTGATACACTTGTTTGCATGCTCACAGGTTATTAGATATGTGGATGTGGAACTTGCTGTCTAGGATGCTGGAGTGGTCATGGGTCGAGATACATGGAACCACAAAACGAGACTATCTGGTTACATATACATGGGCTTGAATTGATTAAACATTTAGCATTGCTTCCACTGAACACGTTGATTTATAACTAATGTTTTGTAGTACTTTATCCTTAATGAACGAAAACTTTTATTTGAAATCCTGTTATGAGTTCAATGCGATTGGTGGCTAGATCCTGGTATGTCACACGCCTCGCGGGGGTTTCCGCTTATGGTATATTTGGGGGTGTGACAGTCGGGGGCTGCGACAGACGTTGTGCTTCTATTGCAGTTTCGTAATAAGTCATGAACTCCACAAGAGTAGATTTTGCTTTGCACACTTGACCAAAAAATGGTTCTCACTCTCCGACCTCGATGTCATACACATAAGGCCCGACAGTTCCTCCATTCTATAGTATGCAGGGATCCAAGAATCCCTAAGTGTAAAAATATTTGAAAGCCAATCATTATCATCTAAATTGAAGTCTTCAATAACCTCTTCCCATCCTGATTCAAACTCTTCGGGTGTAAGAATATTTGTCCACACAACACCACAAATACATTCTTTGAAATTAGTGGAATTGCATAGCCTAACACCAACCTATATAAAACATGAAAACACCATGGAATAAATATATTAGAAACAAAAAACTAACATGAAAAACAGTTATGAATGGCAAACCGCCATATATCTAAAAACGCCAAACACATGAAAATAAGAAAATCAACCTTTAGAGAAAGTTTATGCATCACGTGCCACATGCATAACCGATGCCTCGTTTCAACAAATACAACAGAAGTAGCCTTCTTCATTGCTGGATCTTGGTCAGTGACAACAACTTTTGGTTGAGCACTGACAACTTTTAGAGAAACTCTCAACACTATATATATGTATTAAAAGTTTCTGACGCCAATAATGTAGCACCAAATGTAACATTGGAGTAGTGATTGTCTACACCAGTGAACAGTACAAACACCATAGAGTATCTGCATATGAAAACACCATTGAAAAAATGAAACAAGAACAAAACGCCAATGCATCTAAACAGTGAAAACGTCAAAAACACAGAAAAAATAGATTTGTAAATATTACTTGTTGGCATGATACGTGGCGTTAAACGAAATTACATCACCAAACACGTGGTAATTACATTTGCATTAATCATCACACCAAATAAGTCCCTTCAAACGATTGTCATTGTCTGTGAAGTAATCATACGAGAAATTAGGTTAGGACTGTTTTTTTTCATGAAAATTTCTCACAACCATCTTAGCGTCATATTCCCCTATAAACAAGTTAATTTACCTCTTGTAGTTCTTAAAATCAACTTTACTTGCACCCATGTCTTCAAAACCGCCAAAACAAGACTTCATAACATTAAACGCCTTAACCAGTCCCAAATTCAACTTAGACATGCTATGTATAACACGCTTCTAAAGCTGACAGTCGCTTTCCATACGAACCTGATGAGCTGATCGGGGGCGATTCCGTCTTGTCCATACAAAGGCGACTTTTATCTTTGAAGCCCTTTCCTAGTGCCGAAGAAATAGACTTCGCCCGTACGCAAGCGGAATACCTCTTCGAGGTCAAGGTTCAAATCATTCAGCGAATGCAAGTTCTTGATCCTACCTGGGATTGGATGCGGCAGGGGGCTCGCGCTCTCGACTCCCCCAATAGCACTACAGGGGAGTCGTCCTTGAAAAGGCTCTATAGCTTTTTAGATGAGCTCGATCGGGACGAGAAGAGCTCTAGAGCTTTTTTCATTGAGCGAAAAAGTCGCCCTGCGAAAAGATAATCTTGGTGCGGGGTCTTCTGCATAACTTGGGGATGAAGCGGTTCGGTTATTATATGGGAATAACATTATTCATTTTAAGCCCGGCTTTCTTAGGGAAACCTACTACGAGATTCTGATAAATAGCATTGATAGTTTGAGATTCCAGGAGCTACTGTATTTGCTGGATGAGTTCAGATTCTGATAAATAGCATTGATAGTTTGAGATTCCAGGAGCTTCTGCATTTGCTGGATGAGTTCAGATTCTGATAAATAGCATTGATAGTTTGAGATTCCAGGAGCTACTGTATTTGCTGGATGAGTTCAGCAAGGTAGCGTCGTAGTTTAGTAGCTGCTTAACTAACGAAAGAAAAATGGAACCAGATACATTCTTAAAGGAATGCGCTTTGCCTTACACAATATAAAAAAGAAAAAGAGAATAAAAATAGAAAGATGAAGGAACAAAGTTGACACAATCCCTTTCTTTCCGTTGGTCAACAACCAACAAAACAAAATCGTTTAGTTCTTCACTACTCGTACAGGAAGGCCTCTCTTTCTGTATGGGGGGAATCCTTTATTCTCGATCAAGATGCCTCAACTGGATAAATTCACTTATTTCACATAATTCTTCTGGTCATGCCTTTTCCTCTTTACTTTCTATATTGCCATATGCAATGATGGAGATGGACTACTTGGGATCAGCAGAATTCTAAAACTACGTAACCAACTGCTTTCACACCGTACGAACAACATCCGGAGCAAGGACCCCAACAGTTTGGAAGATATCTTGAGAAAAGGTTTTAGCACCGGTCTATCCTATATGTACTCCAGTTTATTCGAAGTCTCCCAATGGTGTAAGGTCGTCGACTTATTGGGAAAAAGGAGGAAGATCACTTTGATCTCTTGTTTCGGAGAAATCAGTGACTCACGAGGTCATGGAATGTCTCATTTTTTGGTAAAAATCTCCGCAATCTTCCTTTTGATAGCTCTTGTTTCCTATACAGGAAGCGAGAGTTACGTTTTTATGGATGAATTGGCAGAAGCCGTTTCACAGTTTCTTCCCGTTCCCAGATAAGGCCTTTTAGGTCACCCCGGAAGTCCTACCCCCCACCTGGAAATTCAGGTGTGGAATTCCTTCCGGGTTCTCTCCCACAAAATGTAGAGACTGGGCACCAAGAAAGAAGGAGCCTTTTAACTTTATTAAAGAAACATCTGCAAAGATACTACGCTGACCAAAAGGTCGCACAGAAATTTTGTGACCTCCAATTTCAGGAAATTGATATCTTTGCGGAACGCTTAGCCATCGAGGAATTGGAAATAAATGGAAAGCCCGTTGTGGAAGTCGCAGAGCTTACCTGGTATCTCAAACCGTTTCAACGATCAAAATCGTTTTTTAATTCCTTTTTCAATCGATTTTTTGATCAAAGTTGACGGATAAGTCAGAATCAGAATAGGTCCCCAGGGGACAAATCAATAGGAAATGTAATTTGCTTCGTAAGAATCAGAATTCACTTCTATGAAAGACTTTCACGGGAATTGTCTTGATCGTCAGATATCATTGAGAAAGAAATAGGAAGAAGTGTTATCGCCTGCAATTCTTCCCAGCATTAGAATGAGCAGTGGGACTAGGGGAAGGATACATATATTGAATTAACAGAAAGACTCGTTGATACCTCCTTTTAGGATGTAGTCGGAATAACTGTGGGGAATCGATATAGATGAGGCATTACAGATCTTAGCACTTTCCTGCATTCCTGCTGCAAATTCATATGTTGTTCTCAGATGTGGCACTTTCAGAACCGGTACAGAAATGGGTGCTTTTGGGTGTGGGAAAGCTGGCGGGGCCCCAGTAGTTTGAGTAACTAGCCTCTAAGGTTAGCGAGGTTCCTGCTATGGTGAAAGATCTTTCACTATAGTGGGAAGAAGATAGGTGGGAACGAGCAGACCAAGAGCAAAGCAAGTTCTAGTGGTGGGTTATCTTCCTGGTCCTATTTCAATCTTTTTCATGGTATGGAATTCACTTCATACCTGCAACAGAGGAAAAGCTGCGGTAATGCTTACTCTCCTGGTCAATAGGGCTATTCAAACCAATCCCCCCTATGCTGTTACTGCAAGAGCTGCAGATCTGATCCTAGAATAGAAGCTCAACCAGTTGCTGGTACTCTTTCATCAGGTTGCTTTTAAAATCATAGTTGTGCTCCTCAACAAAATAGACCTTCCATGATCCAGCCTCGGACATTACACATAATTGTACTCCACAACCAGTCCTCTTTGAAAAGTTGGATTGCACAATCCTTTCCTTTTGATTCGGGTCCAACGTATCAACCTTCTTGTCCTTATATACCCCAGATCTCGTACACATGTAATACTTAATATGTGTTTATCCTTTGGCGTTTTTCTTTTCAGTTCCTTTCCTGACAGAAAAACCACAAGCCGTCGCATACCTAACATAAAATGAATAACGATCATCGTGGCTTAGGATTATCATGTCTATTTTTGGCTTTATCTCTTCACTTACATCTGGAATGATCAATGGAAAACCAGGTTTTAGGCAAACCCTTTCATTTGAAGAAACACCCTCGTCTGAAAAAACACAGTGAGAACGGATTAAGGAAAACGCCATTGGCTAAATATTTAACATAGAAAGTGTCTCCTTAAAACATTATCGATGAAAACACCATTAATTGAATAATAAACAATAGGAATAACTGGTTTTACTTTCTTAATAAAACATATTAATGAAAACGCCATACTGAAAACACCATTAGTTGAATAATAAACAATATGAAGAACTGATGTTACCGTCATCCTAAAATATGTTAATGAAAACACCATAAGTTGAATAATTAACAAATAGTAAGAACTGATGTTTACAAATTAACGCCAATATTCACAACTAATCAGATATACCAGGTGTAAAACGCCATTGATCGTAAACAATAAGCATATATTAGATCCCAAACGACAATTAACATTAATAATGAAAACGCCAAATAATGAATATAGGAAGAATGCCATTGAAAAATAAACGCCATTTTCAAATATTACTTTGAAAAAAAAAACGCTATTGAAACAGGCATAAAGAACAAAACGCCATATTTGTTGCATGATTTGCTGGAACACATATGAAAACGCTATCAAATATTACTTTGTAGAAAGGAATCCACGTAGACGCCATAGATCTCGGAAGCTTGGTGAGGAGGTAACTACAAATACGAATTTTTTGGAATTTTGTTTGAAACGGAATTATAACGACATTTATTAAGGGGAAAGTAGACAATGACAATCGTGCCCCTGCATATCATTTAGCACCCCTACCACATATTCGACCACGATCCGTTTTCACACTTCCAACCGTTTTCTCCTGATTATATATATATATATATATATATATATATATTCATGTAATCTTGTCGTGTACGAACGAGCCTAGCCCTTTATATGTCTTTATGCCTTGCCCAAGTGTAAACGGGCCTAGCCCTTATGCGTTTTCGTGCCTCATACAAGTGTTTCGTTGTTATGAATTATATATATTCTTCTAATATATATTCGTGGGTGGTGAACCTTTGTTCACTTGTATATGTATTGTTTGTTCCTTTGTGTAAATATTTTCTCTCTCATATATATATATATATATCTTAACTCGATATATTTGTAAAAAACGTATTTTTAACGTCAAACATGTGTAGGTGTACATGTGTAAAGTTCTCTTATATGTGTACTCCTCATATAGTGTACTTGTGTATTTATACGTATACCATGTATGTATACTTCACTTGTATACTTTTTTATATAGGTATTTGTGTTGTATTTTTACGTATATGTGTATACATGTACATTAATTGCAATCCTTGTATTTTACTAAGTGTTTTGGTGAACGTATTTTATAAGTATAAGTATGTTTATATACTAGTATTATTACACTTAGATGTTTTTATATAACTTTTCGGATTTAAGATGGGTGAAATGTATATATATATTAGTTGAGTGTCTAAAAATAATATATTTTTAGAACTTGTCTGTAAGTTTGTTTATAAATATTTCCCGTCGATGGAATGTGTATACTTTGTGTCAGTAAAATATATATTTTAGTTGTTAAAATATATATGTTTCTTGTCGGTAAACTATATATATTTGTTGTCGAATTTAAGTATATTTTACCTTGTTGGTTTAGTGTGTGTATATATATATATATCCAAGTATGGATATGTGTATATATATGTAAACATATATATTTATACTTTGTCATGCTTTCAAGTATATGGTGCTTTGTATTTTTGGTGTTAGTATTTAGATTTGCAAGTATCCTACTTATTCTAAATACGTACACTTAGCACACAAGTATATATACACACATGTAAGTGATCTAAATATATATTTTTCATCCTAAAATATATATATAAGTCTCTTTTAGTTTAAGAGAATACTAGTAAGTTTTAACTTAAACTTTCCCACCAAAAGTTCGACTAATCATGATTACTGTTGCTAATCAAATTTTAGCCATGTAAACCCCTTGTTAATTACACCTTAATTATGATTAGATTTTTGGAAAAATTCGCCATAGTTTCCCATATACTATGGGTATTTCCACATTTTCAAAACGTATTTTAAATAAATTGTCCCACTTAACATAATCATCCAAAACTCAACAAGTCATCAAAGATCATAAATCATGAAATTTCATCTATTAACAACACCAAGTATCATGAACTTTATATATATATATATATAGTGTGAGGTTCATTGGGGAACACAAAAAAAGTGGGGAACAGTGGGGAACTGACTCAAACGAACTCCGATTGGACTCATTCTAGCGGCGTTGGAACCGGCTCGTCGAACCCTAACTAGGATCTCTTAACCCTAAACCCTAAATCAGAACCCCTAAACCCTAAATATATTAGGGTTTGGCTTTTAGGGTTTGGCTTTAGGGTTTAGCTTTAGTGTTTAGTTTTAGGGTTTAGGGTTTAGCTTTAGGGTTTAGCTTTAGGTTTAGCATTTAGGGTTTAGCTTTTAGGGTTTATAGTTTTGATTTTACGGTTTAGCTTATGTTTTAGCCTTATTTTTTTAGCTTTAGGGTTTAGAGTTTAGGAGTTAGGATTTAGGGTTTAGGGTTAAGCGATCTTAGTTAGGGTTCGACGAGCCGGTTCCAACGCCGCTGGAATGAGTCCAATCGGAGTTCGTTTGGGTCGGTTCCCCGCTGTTCCCCAGTTTTTTAGTGTTCCCCAATGAACCTTCCCCTATATATATATATATATATATAGTTAAGATCTTCAAAAATAACCATTTCTGTTAAGTTCATCTTTTAGTCTACCAAATTCATACAAACTTCTTTATATAATTTTTCCAAGATCAAACCATGCACATGCATTTTTAGTATTTACATAAACTTCATGCTTTTCTAGAAATCATTTTAACCATAATAAAGTTCATGACACTTCATGTTTGTAGATCTTGCTAGATCTAAACATATACATGTTTAGATCTTACTTTTAACCATAAACTTGCAAGATCTTCTAGTCTAACATAATCTACAACTTATGTAAATATCAAAAATCACCAAAATAACACATAAAGATATTAGTTTATCTTGTTTTTAGTAGGTTTTCATATATTTTATATGTAAGCTTCAAGATGATTAACATGTACATCTGGTAACCACATACATTAAGAAGCTTAAAAACAAGGTTAAAAGCTTTCTACTAGCTCTAAGGCTAGGGATGAACTTAGATGATGATGATGAAGATGACAAGAAGATGAGAAAGTCTCCACACATGTGCAAATGCTCCTAGAAACCTTCCAAGACTTGAAACTTCCTTAGATCATCTTCTAGTACATGAAGGATTCTTGTATTAAGTGTTTTAGGGTTGAAAAGTGAAGAGGTGAGAGAAAGAGAGTGTGGTCGTGAGTGTATGAGGGAGAGAAGAGAGTATTTTTGTGTTGTGAGTTTTTGAATGTGAGTAAAATAAGTTAAAGTATGAGGTTAAAAGATTTGATCATACTCTTCCATCCATTTAGTCAACAACAAGTCTAAGAGACCATGTTTCTCCATCATCATTGTAAAGGGCTTGTGAGCCCCTTTATGGCAGAAAATATGGGGGTGTAGGTTAGGGTGATTATAATTTAAAAATCAATCTAACATGTGCTTGAATCTTATATGAAGATATTTAGTTGTTTAGGAGAATCCTGGATAATTAGGTGCTAATGGTTGTTTAGGGTGCTAAATAAGCTTAACTGGTTCACTAGACTAGTTATTTTGATGTTTAGATGTTAAAATTGGCACTAGTTTCGTTACTCGATCGCTAACCGATAATTTATGTAACTTGCATGGTAATTTATATATGTGCATCCTTAATATATCTTTAATACCTTTGATGTTGTTTATGATAATTAACATTGTTAGTGGGTCTTATTATTATCATAGAATGTTGAATTTTGCTGCGTAATTTAGGTGTTTAAGTATTTTTCCTGAAAGTATATAATATTACAAGTAGTTTACCATGCTAGGGTTTTGTATAAGTGTTTCCTTGGATATGCTTTCATATCATGTTTTAGTTGTTTCAGGGAGTACCGGAACTCTCCTGGCATGAATAGTGTGTTCGCATTGTTGCCAACGTAATTGGACATAGTTTGTTTCGTTTCATGACATGGCGAATATGATGCCATGATATGTAATGTAAATGTATGTCCTTGGATTGCTAGACTTTATGAGAATCAATCATTTAAATTAAGTCTAATGTACATAATTAAATATGTAAATAGTGATTAAGTTATACGAAAATACCAGTTATTTTGTCATTTGTCACAAGAGAAACGCATCTCATTTGAGAAACTTAAGAATCATTAAGGATCACACATTTTCCTCAAGCTAAAATTTCTTTACTTCTAATCGCACATTTTTAAGAGGTTTTTTTTGCATATATACTTACATATATATCGTTAGTTTAGAACTATACACATATGTATATAGTCAATTTTTAAACTATACATATGTGTATATTGGAGTTAAATGTCTGGTTGGTCATGTGGTTTACAAAAATTGCAGAGTTAGTCCCGATGTTTCGATAATTATAGAGGTGATCCCAGTGGTTGTAATTTTTGCACTTCTATAGTCCTTATCACTAACCTTTATTAAGTTTTCCAGTTAAGTATGTATTAAACGACCAAACTACCCTTACTTATTGTTGTAAAAAAAAGTGAAAATAGTTTAATTAAAACAATATATCTTTGTGGGTCCCACCCCACTTCTTCTTCTACCCCAAACCGCTACCACTGTCACTACCACCCACCTACTACCTAACCCCACCGTCACATACCATCACCTATTGTATCACCCCAAAAACGGACTTGAAATTAGATAATAAAACCCCAAACTTGAGGGGCCAAAAGGGAAAAGTTGAAAACTTGGGTTAATAAAGGGAATATAAAACACAACACACATGCCAAGTGTGTGTGTGTGTGTGTATGTCGATCATTAGGAGGATTGTTCATAAGTGATGGAAGTCAAACAGGTCAAACAAAGTATAAAGTTTGATTGTTCATAAGTGATGGATTTCACACGAATAAGTCAAACGGGTCAAATAAAGTATAAAGTTTGATTGTTCATAAGTGATGGATTCCACACTAACAAGTCAAATGGGTTAAATAAAGTATAAAGTTTGATTGTTCATAAGTGATGGATTTCACACGAACAAGTCAAACGGGTCAAATGAAGTACAATGCTTGATATAGACGAAAACGCAAACCGGGTAATGGGAGCGTTAAAGATTTAGAATAACCAGCCCGGGTAATGGGACATGAATGGATATAAACGAAAACGCAAACTGGGTAACGGGGGCGTTAAAGCAGTAGAATAAAGGACTTGGGTAATGTATTGTAATGAAATGCAAGCGCAAACCGGGTAACGGGAAGCATGAAACAAACAGGCGCATAAATGACGTACGAAGTCAAAGAAGAAGAATAGTTACCCGAACGGAAAACGATCTAGTCATAGACTACGATCGCGCGGGCGCGCACGGATACCATCAGACGATGTCTCATCTTTATATGAGAATGGGTGTTTTAGGCAGCATACACAGAATGCGGTGGTTGCTACTAAAGATGGTAGTTGTGACTCGGTGGTGACAAATGATCAATGCCAATTGACCCTTGCGCTAGGCTTAGGCGCAAGTGATCATCACCTAGTTTGTTAGTATCATCTAAATCCACATCTTCTGCAGCTATCGTGTTACTACATTTATTTTCTGTCACACATTTCCATGCTACAGTCCCGCGCGGGCGCGCGGTAATTAATAAATAAATATAATAGGGATGAAACGACTAGAAGATCCAGGAAGTAAATACGACACATAGATGACTCACGGGGTCATAGAAGCAGAGATATTGCCAATACGGATCAAACATGGTCATGGGCCATAGTTGGAATAGAAATAAATTAGCCTTAATGGTCGAAAGGGCCATGATTGGTGGATAAAAGAAAAGAACGAGGTAAATGATTTTTCTAGTTACTCATAAAATGGGTGTGTTAGCACCAAACACACTTAAAGAATGACTCGAGTAAGGGGTGGTCTACGGGATCATAATTACCATTGGGCCATAAATAAAGAATAAAGGTCTACAAAACCTATGTGACATTCGGGTCACGAATAAAGAGGAACATCTATGAATTAGCCTACAGGTAAAGTTAAAAATAAGGGGGCATATTGTTCAATTGAGTTAAGACGAGGAAACCGGTTACGGTTCCCCGCACAAAATAAAATATGAGAAGAGAAAGAAAATGTTGAACTAAAACATGGTTTTAGTCAATATGACGATTTGACGATCGTAACGGATCAATGAATAATTGGAAAATGATTTTTGATTAAATGGAAAAAGTTTTGGCATTAACAGGTGCAAACCGATGTTTTAGAAAAGTAAATTCTGAAAATGAAATGTTGATATAAATCTAAGCATGATATGAGGTAATCATTGTTAAGAAAATAACATAGCATATGATTACTTTGTAGCACAAGCTGCGGGACTGGGGTCATGAATGCTTGTAAGACTTGGGAAGCCAATGTTGGTATACCTGAACGATGGGGTATAAGGTGACCAGTGATTGATAAGTCTAACCAGCAAGACTGGTCAAGGTCAAAATTACATTTAAAACTTGTTTGATTGCGCTTGTCATTAAAGGATTAGCATGGAGTAAGCATGTTGACGGACTCATATAACCGAGTGGTCAAATGGCGACTCTATTAAGTAAACGATAAAGACGAGGAATACAAGATGAAAATCACGGCCCATGAGGCCTTACACATGAAAGGGGCATGTGGCGAGGCCTATGAAAATCCTTGACCGACAAGAACTACCTTACATTACAGGCAAGAACGGTTGAAGTTTGAATGATAATCGGTGGAGAACCGAAACTAAAATTTGGGGCTGACTCGAAGAACTATCTAAAAAGGGTTTCAGTGATGAAACCCCTTTAAGGGGGTAGACTTGTAACACCCCAAATAACAGACTTAAAATTAGATAATAAAACCCCCAAACTTGAGGAGCCAAAAAAGGAAAGTTGAAAACTTGGGTTAATAAAGGGAAAATAAAACACAACACACAACAAGTGTGTGAGTGTGTGTGTGTGTGTCAATCATTAGGAGGAGCAAACAAGGGCAAACCCTTGTTCATTTAAGATCATCAAATTGAAGGAGAAATTTGGCCTCAAATCCGTGCATGAACATGAATTATCGATCACCTAGACTAGGGAATCATATGGTATGTTTGTGGGACATTTGTGATCTGTAAACGATGTACGATGTAAAACAATATCAATTATCAATGAAACGATGTGTTTTGGTTTTAATATTTTTGTATTTATGTTTGACGATTTTACGTTTTGATTCTAGTTCGATTCCAAGCTTTAAATTGCTTTCTGGAAAGTTATACGCAAACTGATGGGTAAACGTAATCAGTTTAACGCGACAAACACTTTGGAACAGTGATATAGGCTAAACATACCTTAAATAACCTTTACATAACTTAGAAATAAGTTTTGGAGGGTTTGGTGTGTCGAAAACAAGTTTATTCGGTCGCAGGGACTAATTTCGACAAACTTCGAAAGTATGCCGATTCGTATAGTAACGAACATTCCGTGTCACACCCCCAAAATACCACTTGTGGAAACACCGCGGGGCGTGTGACGTACCAGGATCTTAGCCACCAATCACATTGAACTCATAAATATATGTAAATAAAACTTTCATTCATTGTCATAAAGTGATACAAAACGTTACATATAATTCAATGTATACAGCGGAAGCATAACTCATTTGTTAATTGTTTCATAAACCACGCGTAAGTAAACCATTAGACTTGTGTTGCGATTCCATGTATCTCGACCCATGACCACTCCAGCCTTCCAGACAGCAAGTTCCAATGATATAACCCTATAGACCTGCAAGCATGCAGACAAGTGTGTCAGACGACGCTGGTGAGTTCAAAGTTTTGTTAACGCGTTTAGTTACCAGTTACCAGATTAAAACGTTTCACGGATTCATTGTTGTTAATCACACGCTTACCGCCGATGGTTCCAGATTATTTGCCCTAAACCCCAATGCCTCTATCAAAGCATTGGTCAAGATGGGGGTCATTAGTTCACTCCCGACCTCCTCGGTGCGGTGTGAGGGTGCCAAACCTAAATAGCGCTATTAACTAATACCCCGTTGCCCTACAAGCAACAATCGGTAGGAGGGACTTGAGTGATAGATATACGTGTATTAACCAACATTCCAGTCAAACCCAATACCCGACATTCCTCCCCGGAACGTTTACCAGATGTCCCACCTCGGGACACATGCTTGGAAAAAGAGCAGTGAACTCACCTTGGTTTTGCTCGGAAAGACTAGTTACGTGTTCAAGTTGCTCAAATCAATCCTAACATGGTTACCATTAACCATCAGACTCATGCACAAAAATACACTTATTCTAACAACTTGTAAACACAGATTGATCATCTCGTAGCACGTATGGCATAACAGTTCACACAAGTTCACGTCACAAGTTCAACCACATACAGTTTATATGTGCAGCCCAATTCATGTGTGCGTGGCCAGTTAATTATTTATATGTGAGGCCCAATTAAACTAATGTAACCCAAACAGTTTCGGAAGCCTACTACCAATTTCCAACACACAATCCTTTCCAATATTCACTTAACTAGACCAAATATCACTATTAACAACATCCTATATCATGAATGCTAATTATCAACACTATCAGTTTATATCCATACTTGTGAATAATCGACCATGAAACTTCCAATATGCATGCTTTAACAAAAGTTTTTAGTTCTCATGGTTCACATAAACCCTTCTTAACATTTAATTTGTTCACTAATAACTAACATAAGATCCTTTCAATCGGGTCGATCATATCAAACGCATAACCAAATTGTTACATGTGACATCTTTACTAATCACTTAAATCAGATTCATGAATATTCATTCAACACAACATCAAGTTCCTCATGTTGTACACATAGCAAGATCAAACAAACAGTTAAGAATTAACATAATGCAAATCTATTAGCCAAGTACCATCTCTACGAATTATCGCCTGTGATGAAACATTAGTCTTTCGTCGAGACAAATAGTGGCGAAACAACTAGTCTTTTGTCAAGGCTATCAGTGGTGAAACACCTAGTCTTTCATCGACATGAGGGTGGCGAAACACCTGAGTGTTTCGTCATCATTCTGTTTCGTCACTTACCAGTTCATCTTGCACACAGAAACCCTAGTTATCAAACAACACTAACTGTGATTTAACATAACCTATTCACATCGATCAACATCAATTGACATCGTATTATCACATACACTTTGTTATCAGATCAAATCAGTTTGTTAATCTTGAACATTTACCCAAACCCTATCATACTAGTTGTCTTTATCCATAAGATTTAACCACCAATCCTAGTTCATGCGTAATTTCAAGAATACTCATTCAGGTTAACATCAAGCTTGCACTCAACCAACGAAATCAACAAGAATTAGAATTAGTAGTTCATCACTAACCGAGAGATTGAAGAGAGTATGCTGGAACGACGAAGATGATGTTTCGAGAAGGAGGGCTTGCCAAAAGAAACTGTCGAATGTCTTGGGGCAACTAGGGTTTGCAATAGTGAAAAAGGGAATCGTATGCTCCCTCTCCTAATAACGTATATACAAGATCACAGGGGCTGGGTTGGGCTCCTATCGATTTGCGCCTGATGGCGAGTGGGAGTATGTGGGCCGAGAAGTACACGGACGAAATAGAAGTATGCGACCCGAGGCTTTGTGCGGCTAAGTGTTCAATACATAATTATAAAATAACTCCATCCATTAAATAAAACCGACCTAATGTATTCAATCATGATATCCATTTAATAACACATGCACGTAATTACAACATACAACGAATCGTGAAAGGAACTAGACCATATAAAAGGCATCTGAAAACACGAGTTGTCACATCATCCCCAACTTGAAAGAAATTTCGTCCCGAAATTTGATAAGTAAATTCAAAACGGCAAGATGTTAACTCAGGATGACTGTGGATTTTCCGCGGGTACCACGTCATCCCCAACTTGAAAGGGAATTTCGTTCCGAAATTCGCCAATGATAGCAAAAGTTGGTTCAACCACCTGAACAATCGAGGATAACGAAGCTTCACCTGATCTTTGCGTTCACACGGGAACTTCGGTCCACGTCTTGAGTTCCAACAAACTCTCACGATTGGAATTCGACTAGGTTAACGAACCTTAACTTCTTGGTTCATGATTTCCGTAGTTTCCTCGGCTACCGCAACTTGTCGTTAACCTTAAGCGCTAGTAAGGATATCACTAGTTTTCTGTCGGACAACAGTTCCTTAAATTTGAGGTATAAATGTCATTGCGGACGTTACCCCATTCATCAGGTAATTCGAGTTTGTGAGCCATGTCACCGATTCGTTCCGGAAATCTAATATCCCAACATATCGTAAACTAAGCCTGCCACGTTTTCCCATAGCGTGCCGCACCCTCCCAGGGTGAGACTTTCGATTATGACACGTTCGCCTACAGCGAACTTCCAGTGTTTCCTAAGCTTATGAGCTTCCTGAAGGTCACTCGTTGCCGCCAAATGATTTCCGATCTAAGCAATCTTCAAGAGTTTCGACTACAAGTCCTGGACCTGTGATTAGGTTGTCGCCCACCTTAGTCTAACAAGAAGATTGGCATTATCATCCATGCAATGCCCCAAACAGAGCTGTCTGAATACTAGAGTGGAAACTGCCGCAGTAGAACTCAACCAAAGGTAAATATCCCGTAAATTTTATTAATGTCCATCACACACGGGCTCGCAGCATGTCTTTGAGTGTCAGGATGTTTCGTTTACTCTGACCATTTGTTCTATGGTGATAAGTAATGCCCATGTCTAGACGTGAGCCAAGGGTATCGTGTATTACCTGTCATAAATCAGGTGTAGCTCAAAATCAGAAGTAACGGGGGTTGGCACCTTGTGCCTAAAACCGCCTCTCTCGGAGGATCATTCACAAGCTGTGAAAACTAGTTAGTTTCCTTGATTGCAAGAAAGTGTGCTGGTTACGCGAAACAATCAACGATCGCCCAGGTGATATTGTCTCCGTTTCAGGTTGTAAGTAGACTAGTGACAAAGTCCATGGTGGCCTGTTTTCATTTCCATATGAGCGTATCTGGTTGCTGATACAAGTCAAACATTATTCACATGCATAGCTAGGTGGGCCTTCATGCCCGATTACCAGTGCAAGATGTATATCTCTCATCAAAACCCAAACGAGCAGAATATTGAGGCCGGTGTGCTTTGTTCACACAAGTTCCCTATGATTGCCATGTAGTAGAATCCATAGTCGTTTCATGAAGTAGCGAGTACCGTTCCCCTTGCCAAAAGTTGCTCCTCCATGCCCCACATGGACCCAACTTGAAAATTCTCTTTCTTCAGCGCTTCAGTTTGAACAGGGAGAATCTGATTGGGTAGGCTAGAGTCAATGGTGAGCCACACGCTTATACGTGTTTAAGGTCCATAGTCGTAATCGCTCGAGAGTTCCATCCAGCGATGCCATCACGTGTTTTAGCTCCTTCGGACAAAGGTTCATGGGAGGCCCTTGTGATCGGTCTAAGTAGGGCGTTTGGTACCGCCCAAGAAATGCCTCCAATTTAAATCCAAAGACCACGGTTTCCATCGCAGGTTGTGACTGGTGCAATTTCCCCTTTGTAAATCTGCTATGTAGGTCATCACCTTCTCGTGTCGCATCGGCGTGTAACTGGGTCTCTGATTCGAGTCATCATGATATACCACTAATTCACCCATACCCTCGGGTAAAGACGATGCTCAGCGCATTGAAGAGTTGGGTTTCAAAAGCTGGAAAAAAATCGTCTATCTGTTTTGTCCCCCACGAATACACAACACCCTGTTGTGCTAAGAGATGAAAGTTGTGCGACCTTCGAAATTTCTGCGATGAATCTGCGATAGTATCCAACGAAACCAAGGGATTGATGTATCCCCGAAGGGATCTTTGGTGTCGATCCGTTTCTAACCAAATGGATCCTAGCGAGATCCACGTGTATTCTCACTTCGTTGTTTATATGACCCCAAATGTACCTCTCAAATCTAGAAGTTACCCTTAACAAAACTTCGTGCGGAGTGGCTCCTCCCTCAGTAGCTCTAAAATAAGATACAGGTGCCGTCTAGGGTGTTCCTTTTTCCTGGAAATGATTCAAAAAGTCTTCAATAAACACGGTCGATTCATGTGATCCATAAAGCTACCAGTGTGTTGGTAATCCCCAAAGGTCATGGAATACAAAGTTGCAATGACCGCATTGCGTTTGATATGCCGTTTTAGGAACACCCTCCCCTAGGACTTCCATCTGATGGTAGTTCGTTCGTTAGTCAACCCTCAAGTAGTAGCTTGACCCTCGCAGCTGGTCTACAGGTTGTCAATACATGGTCGAGGCAAACAGTCCTTGACTGTCACCTTGTTAAGTTCTCGATAATTACAACACATACGAAAAGGCTTATCTTCATGGGTATAACTGGGGCTCCCCAAAGAAAAAAAGCTAGGTCCGACAAAGCTCAAGCTCAACAGTTCCTGTAGTTGATTAGATAGTTCTTGCAACCCTCCTGGGGCAAGACAGTATGAAGTACAAGTCATCAGGGCTGCCTCTGGCATGAGATCAAACTGAGAGTCTATCTAACAGTTGTGGAGGTAAACCTGAAAGTTCCTCGAGTAGCACACCGAAAGGAATCATGAACAATTACTGGATCCTCGATCCTCTCTTTCTCATTCAGTAACGGTTGTTAACGTAGTGGGGTAATCCTCCCGTAGACACTTCTGGGCCTTCTTTGTTGATATGGTGCTAACCTTTACACCACTCTGACACTTTAAGGTATAAAGTGACGCAAAAATTTCCTCCTCACAGTGTATATCTACGCGATATCTAGATAACCAATCTGCACCGCTATTGCATCGAACCCATCAAGGATTGCAGAAGGAAGGTCGATGTCGAACACCTGTCCCACAAGGTCGAGTTGTATCCATCGAACGTATGAGGTTTCAGTTGACTTGCCATCAGCCGGTTCCACAACAGGTTTTGTTTCAAGAAGCATCAGGGTTAAACAGAACAGAGATGAAGCGATTCGCTACACATTCAAGCTACCATGTTGCTATTATCCTGACGTCGCCCATGTACGTCCTAAGTTCCCTTCCACGAGCATTGTTCCTAATGTTGTTGTTGTCGTCGTTCCCTTGGTTGTTGTCGCCTTGATTTAGCCACAGCTAATCCATGTCGTAGGCACCTTTATTTCCATACTGTAGGCCATGGTTACAAATACCTTGATGTCGCCGTGACTGTCGGAGCCCTACGATCTTTCACCAACCAACTCCATCTTTTCACATTTTGCGCCAAGTCCTATCGCGCTACTCACTGTGTTGGTAGTCACTCATTCCACACTATAATCTGTTGTCATCGTTTATATCCCGATTAATTCGTAAGAGTTGACTCCCATAAGCTGCTGACTAGGATTAAGGATTCGATTGAAGTCAGTCTGCTGGAGTTTGTTGCCAGTAACCAGGGTCGTTCTAATTCTGAGGTCGGTAATGCACTACGATCATCCACTTGTCCATCGTTCTTGCTGTTTGATAGTGTAATACACAGTATGTTGCTAGAGTGTTGCAGAAGTGGTCGCGCTTCGGGGTCTAAGACGTCAGTACATTGAGTTTCAGAAAACAAAGAGGAGTGTGAGAGGTATAGACCAATCATTGATGTTGCAACATCCAACTCAGGGACGTTCGTACAAGCACCTAATATTCTACACAGTTCGCTAGGCGTTCAGATGGGTGTTCAGGTAATACTCGATAGCATCGAGATTCGAAAGGTTTCAGAGGGAAATGAAAAGATCACATTCGAGTAGGAGACAATCACCACTATGACTCCTATAAACTTGTTATGTTTCACATGGATCAAATAACGGGACGGAACCCCCCCTTTTTCACTTGTTAAGCCTCACTGGGACTCGCATGCACCCCACATTATTATTATGTGTGCACCCACAATAATATTGTGATTTGCATGCTCATCTCAGCTCCTCCTAACTCATGTCAAATGGTTCCTAAAACTCGAGTAGCAAACAAAGAGCATCACTAAACGTGAGTCATGAATGTTTAGGGAAATACCACCCTATCAGTCACATAACACATGCAAGTAATACATGAATTCATACTGTTGTGCTAAACATGCAATCACAAGCAATATCATATGTAAGTGTTCACTAGTTATGCAGTACAATGAGTATACGAGAGGCGAACCTTGCAGTCTGGAGCTGAGTGTCATGGTCGTATTCAGAACTTGTTCGGTTATAGTCTGGTTTTATAAAAAAAGTTTCTAAAACCAAGTTCACTATAACCAGTGGCTCTGATACCAAACTGTCACACCCCCAAAATACCACTTGCGGAAACACCGCGGGGCGTGTGACGTACCAGGATCTTAGCCACCAATCACATTGAACTCATAAATATATTTAAATAAAACTTTCATTCATTATCATAAAGTGATACAAAACGTTACATATAATTCAATGTATACTGCAGAAGCATAACTCATTTGTTAATTGTTTCATAAACCACGCGTAAGTAAACCATTAGACTTATGTTGCGATTCCATGTATCTCGACCCATCACCACTCCATCCTTCCAGACAGCAAGTTCCAATGATATAACCCTATAGACCTACAAGCATGCAGACAAGTGTGTCAGACGACGCTGGTGAGTTCAAAGTTTTGTTAACGCGTTTAGTTGCCAGTTACCATATTAAAACGTTTCACAGATTCCTTGTTGTTAATCACACGCTTACCGCCGATGGCTCCAGATTATTTGCCCTAAACCCCAATGCCTCTATCAAAGCATTGGTCAAGATGGGGGTCATTAGATCACTCCCGACCTCCTCGGTGCGGTGTGAGGGTGCTAAACCTAAATAGCGCTATTAACTAATACCCTGTTGCCCTACAAGCAACAATCGGTAGGAGGGACTTGAGTGATAGATATACGTGTATTAACCAACAACCTAGGTTTAACATTCCAGTCAAACCCAATACCCGACATTCCTCCCCGGAACGTTTACCAGATGTCCCACCTCGGGATGCATGCTTGGAAAAAGAGCAGTGAACTCACCTTGGTTTTGCTCGGAAAGACTAGTTACGTGTTCAAGTTGCTCAAATAAATCCTAACATGGTTACCATTAACCATCAGACTCATGCACAAAAATACACTTATTCTAACAAGTTGTAAACACAGATTGATCATCTCGTAGCACGTATGGCATAACAGTTCACACAAGTTCACGTCACAGGTTCAACCACATACAGTTTATGTGTGCAGCCCAATTCATGTGTACGTGGCCGAGTTAACCCAAACATTTTCGAAAGCCTACTACCAATTTCCAACACACAATCCTTTCCAATATTCACTTAACTAGACCAAATATCACTATTAATAACATCCTATATCATGAATGCTAATTGTCAACACTATCAGTTTATATCCATACTTGTGAATAATCGACCATGAAACTTCCAATATGCATGCTTTAACAAAAGGGTTTTAGTTCTCATGGTTCACATAAACCCTTCTTAACATTTAATTTGTTCACTAATAACTAACATAAGATCCTTTCAATCGGGTCGATCATATCAAACACATAACCAAACAGTTACATTTGACATCTTTACTAATCACTTAAATCAGATTCATGAATATTCATTCAACACAACATCAAGTTCCTCACATTGTACACATAGCAAGATCAAGCAAACAGTTAAGAATTAACATAATGCAAATCTACTAGCGATACCATCTCTACGAATTATCTCCTGTGATGAAACATTAGTCTTTCATCGAGACAAATAGTGGCGAAACATCTAATCTTTCATCAAGGCTATCAGTGGTGAAACACCTAGTCTTTCGTCGACATGAGGGTGGCGAAACACCTGAGTGTTTCGTCATCATGCAGTTTCGTCACTTACCAGTTCATCTTGCACACAGAAACCCTAGTTATCAAACAACACTAACTATGATTTAACATAACCTATTCACACCGATCAACATCAATTGACATCGTATTATCACATACAATTTGTTATCAGATCAAATCAGTTTGTTAATCTTGAACATTTACCCAAACCCAATCATACTAGTTCTCTTTATCCATAAGATTTAACCACCAATCCTAGTTCATGCGTAATTTCAAGACTACTCATACAAGTTAACATCAAGCTTGCACTCAACCAACGAAATCAACAAGAATTAGAATTAATAGTTCATCACTAACCGAGAGATTGAAGAGAGCATGTTGGAACAACAAAGATGATGTTTCGAGAAATAGGGCTTGCCAAAAGAAACTGTCGAAGGTCTTGGGGCAACTAGGGTTTGCAATAGTGAAGAAGGGAATCGTATGCTCCCTCTCCTAATAACGTATATAAAAGATCACAGGGGATGGGTTGGGCTCCTATCAATTTGGGCCTGATGGTGAGTGGGAGTATGTGGGCCGAGAAGTACACGTACGAAATAGAAGTATGCAACCCGAGGCTTTGTGCGGCTAAGTGTTCAATACATAATTATCAAATAACTCCATCCATTAAATAAAACCGACCTAATGTATTCAATCATGATATCCATTTCATAACACATGCATGCAATTACAACATACAACGAATCGTGAAAGGAACTAGACCATATAAAAGGCATCTGAAAACACGAGTTGTCACATCATCCCCAACTTGAAAGAAATTTCGTCCCGAAATTTGATAAGTAAATCCCAAACGGCAAGATGTTAACTCAGGATGACTGAGGATTTTCCGCGGGTACCACATTCCAGAACATGACCATAAGTTAAACATACCCTAAATATCCTTTACATAGCTTAGAAATAGGCTTTGCGGGGTTTGGTATGCGAAAATAAACTTATTGATCAATAGGGACTAAAAGCGTCAAAAAGTGCATAAGTTTGCATTTACGCGCATATCTTACGTTCTGAACATATCCGGACATCCAAAAATTTTTGTAATCATTAAAATATTTTATTTTAGTGATTGGAATGCAAAAATACCATTCGTCACGTAATTTGGATCGTTTTAGCGTCCGTTTGAGTTTTTGTCGTAATTAACCGAATAACGTAACCGTACGACCAAACGAACCGACACCCGAGATGTTTTCAAGCATATTTCATGTTCCCTATGCTTTAACTTCATTGTAGAGCCTTGAAATGGGGTTAACGGGGCTTAAAGACATCAAAATCAAAGTTCTAAGCTTGCAGGGACTAAAATTGACATTCTTTCAAACTTACCTCGCGGGCCGCGTAAGCCAAGGGTCAAGCTTACGCGGGGCGCGACAGACTTGCAGATCAGAAACATTGAACGTGGCTTCAGCAGCTGATTTCAATGATTTTTACCATGGTTTTGGGATACCATTAGCTTGTTTTTGTGCTCCCATTGTATTAGAAACAATGTGCCACAAGTGTATGGCCAAGATTGAGTTTCAAAAACACTTGTAATGATCTAATTCATTCAAGAAATCTATAAATAGCTTGGGTTTTTGCCAAGTTCCTTGCTCATTCATTTAAAATCTGCTCTAAGTGAAGCTACCCCTCTGGTTGAAGGCTTCACTCTTTAGTTTTCTTGTTCTAATCTTCAAGCTTGGACCTTTTGTAAGCTTCTTTCATGCTTATTTATGAATTTAAGCATGAAAGTCAAACAGTGTTTGACTTTCTGCTTTGAGCATGATTTGGTCAAGTCAAAGTTCAATCGAACTTTGCAACGTGAGCGTAATCACGATGGTTATAGTCCCTTGTGACTATATCTACTGATTACCACGTCGATTAGTCGAAGTGACGAGTCAAAGTTTCGGTCAAAATGCCGATTATGCGCATTTTGCGATGAAACTATTTCCGGGTATCAAAACACTTTGTTTTGATATCAAACCTGTTTTCTAACTTAGTTAAACATGTTTTAACATGTTTAACTCGTCACTTTTAGTCTAGTGCTTGTATAGGGTCGTAAGTTAAGCGGTCTAAACCACCGCTTAGACCTTCGAACCCAACCCATTTGGTCGATTGTTAGGATCCGACCAAACATATATTGTGACCATAGTTGTATAGGGAATAATCTTCCGAGGTTATACCTTATGGTCACTTAGTTTAATTAGTTGTACGATAGGTAGTTTATATGCCTTAGGAAAATGACCAAAATGCCCTTTTCATGCATAATTTGATTTTAAGCATATGTAACTTAATTTTTGTCACTTAAACTAATTATGCAACATATTTAAACATGTTAGGGCATATAATACTTGTCATATGACAAGTTAGGCATCTCGAACGAGCATTCGCGTGAACGACGCGTTAAAGTAGCATAGACTACCTTAACGGGTCGTAACGGGTCGTAAGCACTTAGGATAGGTTCCGATTTTGAATGTAGGCTTTGTTAAACCATATCACATGAGTTCCAATACTCATTTGGTTTACAAGACCTCATTCTATCCGATCTCCCAATTTAGGTGTTGATTTATTAATATAGCGATCCGATTACTAGGTACCACTTGATTTCCTTGGTTTGCCCGAGCTTTGTTCAGTTCATTAGATCGAGGATACTTTGCAATTCAATGTGAGTACATAGTTCCCCTATTTTACTGTTTTCAATTGTTTTGGGGTGATTCATATGTGTTAAACGATTTCGACGATTTCAAAAACGAATACTATGGTTTATATTAAACACAAACGATTTTGATAATGTGAACGAACTTGTTGGGACGTATTTACATAACGAATAACATTCATTAACAATGATCAAGCCAACCAGTAGTATGTTATGGTACCATAGGATCTGACAAATCCCGTTATCGGACTGCCGCCATAGTTATGTATGGGGGTTATGTGGGTAACGACTGAACCTAATGATTGTTAACTTAGCCTTTGGTGGTTTGTTAATACGAATTGAACGACGGACAAGTTACGAAGGTTTGAATGTATTCACGAGACGACCAAAAGTTAGTTTTCACAATTAAAACATGAACGATTGAACGATTTGAACGATTGAAACAATTTAAACGATTGAATGATATGAATGATTGAACGATTGAAACGATAGAACGATTTAAACGATTTGAACAAGTTAAACAAATTGAATGAACGATTGGTTTTTGGTATGTGTTTAGATAACGGGACGGGTGTAATGTGATAAAAGCATGGTAGATACACCGCTGGTACTTCTTATATATAAGTGCTTTTATCATCTTATTTTCCATGGCATTATTTAGTTCACTTGGACGAACGATTTTAAACGATGACACGCAACGATGTTTTCTATACGATATAACCATACGAGTTTTATTACAAGAACGATTTATAATTTGGTTTACATAAAAAATGTTTTGGGTTAAGATTCATGGCATCAAGGTTTTATAAACTAAAACCAACTTGTTTTGAGTGGGTTATTCAAATTACAATACAAACATTTTACAAAACAAGGTTTTCTAATATCAACTCATGTAGTTGTACGAGTTATTGCAACATGTATACGAGCCATGAATCTGACACTCTCACAAAACGTATGTGCTCGCCGGCATTTCTTTGCTGACTTTATTTTCACATATGTTTCAGGTGGTGTTGATTGATGATGTTGATTGCTACTAGGATGCATGCTCACTTAGGATCTGACGAGGCCTTAGTGACTTAATAACAATAATAGACGATGTGGTTGTGTTTTATCTTTAATTTCAAGACAATTTAAATGTTTAATAACTAAATAAAATGAAACTTTTTGATCCATGGTTGTGAAACAATAATTATGTCACTCCACTCACCGACATTTCCGCCGTGGTTTGTTGTTTTACGCAGTCGGGGTGTGACAGTTTGTGAAAGTCATAACTTGAGACAAGCAGAACACTTGCAATTAGATTGTTGGATTATGATTCAAAGATGAAATTGAGTGTATATATATGCTTAATTTCGTTAGACATAATGAAATTATGAAATATTTGATGTATGATTACTTGTAAGTGATTAACAAGTAGATGATGAAGTGGGGTTTGATAATATGATTAAGTTGATGATATACTTATGTTTATAATCATCATGAATGGTTGTAATAAGAAGATACTTGAACAATTTTTGAGTTTGAGTACAGGTTCATACTTGCCATGAAGTGGGTTTTGTATGATATGATGAAGTTGATGTTATATTCATGTTAATAGATGCTTGAAATCATCATGTGTATATTAATGTTTAAAGTCTTTGGCTAAGTTTGATGTTTGGGTAAATTTCATACATATGATGCAATGGGTTAGTTCTTGTATAATGATTGATAGATTAGCATACAATGATTGAAACTATGTTACCTTGATGTTAACAATTGCATGAACTTAGTTGAGGGATGTAGTTAAAATGGTGGCCTAAAAATGACGCCTACCGGGTATTTGATGAAATGCCTAAATGAGTTTGTTGAACTTATTTACGCATTTGCATATGTTAATTGGCAGTTGACTTTTAAAAGTCAAACTAACCTATAATAGGATCAAATAGTAATTTTTATATAAAGTCCGTAAGGTGGGATAGTCGTGATAAATGATGACTAATCTAACCATCTTGCGAATGATAATAGTATTTTGACGCTTGACAAGCTAGGTGGAAGCTAGGGAAGAAGCGGGTCAAACGGATCAAATACGCGGGAAAAGCATAATCGGATGCAAGGTAAGTAAATCTTACATCTTTTATATAGAACATCTACTTATGTATTTGATTAAGAACAAGGTGACCTAGTATTTGGAATGAGTCTTTGAGATATGACATTCCGACGCGAATCGATACGGGTCGGAACAAGTAAAAAAATGGTAGGAAACCATATTTGATGGTAAAAAGGGTAAAATGGTAATTTCATCACGTGTTGACGAATAAACAATGAGTTTTGAAAAGTTACCTTATGGTGTAAGCCATAATGGGTAAAAAGAGTAAAATGGTAATTTGGTCACATGTTGATGGATAAATAATGAGTTTTGAAAAGACACCCTATGGTGTAAGCCATAATGGGTCAAACGGGTAAAGAAACGACTTTTAAGAAATATGACCACATGGTGTAAACCGTAACGGGCCAAATGGGTGAGATGGCAAATAAATACCTTCTCACAATACATAATGTTTGGTCGTCCTAACGCAATAAGGGCAAGTCAAGAGGTGCGTAAAATGTTCATTTAGGCCGAACGGGTCAAATGGTGATGTTATCACCATTTGAAAATTATGACTAATGGTTGCTTGTCGAATCTTGTGCTCACAGGGAAGAATAGCAAACGACTTGCATTGCTTTTAATTAGCAACTAATAATGTAAGGTATTGAAACGGGTTAATGCTTTGACCTGAGTTTGTAGGATCGTGAAACGACCTAACGAGTCGATCAGAAGAGGTCTCAGACAGAATCAGAGGCGAAATTCATTGATTCTGGCTTTGTTTAGCTTGTATTCACTATTAACTGTCTCGTTTATTGATCTAGAAGCAATTTATAGCACGTAGACACTTCGACAGCACTTCGGCGTCGAAAACAAGAAGACTACAAATGATTTCGCATGAGGAGTATTTATAGTAAGGGTAATTTCGTTTGAAGGTGTTATGTGCCCCTTCAAACGAAATTAACTATGTTAATTTCGTTTGAAATGTCACATGACACTTTCAAGCGAAATTAGCATAAACACTCATAAATCCTACCCTATTTCTCATACAACGTGCCCTGATCTAACAATTGTAGTACAAGACTCGATACAAGACGAAGTCGACAGACGTATGCACTAACAGACTCCCCCTCGGATGTTGACGAGTCTGAAGTATCGAGTCTTAGCATCTTCAGTCTTTATCAATCTCTGGGCTTCCAAAACTTCTCCTGGCTTTCCATAGCATCAGGATCTGTAACCTGTTTCTTGTCTTCAGACTCCCCCTCTCACTCAGCTGGGATCGCAGTCTGGAATTCTTTATCAATAACAAAGTATCAAAACCTGGAATTTGATCATCAGGAATTGAAACATCGCTTTTTATCATTTCCTGCACAAATATTCTCATCAAAACATAAGTTTTTACTTAAATGAATAAGAAAAACTTACTGATTGAAACCATTCAATCATAATAGTTACATCATGTGACAACTGTGTTCTGTAATCGATGTACGATGTAAAACAATGATGATTATTAATAAAACAATGTTCTTTGGTGTTATTATATGTGTTTTGGTGTTTCTATGTGTGTATTTGTGTTTGGTGATTTTTTTATTTCGATTCGATTCCGATTGCAAGCTTTAAATCACGTTCTGGAAGGTTATACGCAAACTGGTGCGTAAACGCAGTCAGTATAACACGACAAACACTCTGGAATAGTGACATAGGCTTAACATACCTTAAATAACCTCCACATAACTTAGAAATAAGTTTTGAATGGTTTGGTGTGTCGAAATCCACTTTGTTCGATCGCAGGGACTATATGTGTCAAACTGCTAAACTATGCCGATTTGTATAGTAACGAACATTCCGGAACATGACCATAAGTTAAACATACCCTAAATATCCTTTACATAGCTTAGAAATAGGCTTTGAGGGGTTCAGTGTGCTAAAATAAACTTTATGCTCATTCAGGGACTAAAAGCGTCATAAAGTGCATAAGTTTGCATTTTCGCGCAAAACTTACGTTCTGAATACATCCGGACATCCAAAATTTTATGTAAGCATTAAAATATTTTATTTTAGTGTTTGGCATGATAAAATTCCATTCGTCGCTTAAATTGGATCGTTTTTGCGTTCGTTACGACTTCCGTCGTAATTAAACGAATAACGCAACCGTACGACCAAACAAACCGGCATCCGAGATGTTTTTGGGCATATTTTAAGTGCCCTATACTTTAACTTTATTTTAGAGCCTTGAAATAGGGTTAACGGGGCTTAAAAGTGCCAAAAATCAAGTTTTACAGGTGCAGAGACCATTTTTTAAAATTTCTGGCAGATTCAATGAACCTAGTCCATTTTGAAGTATTGGTGGTTTTAACCCATGGTTTTGCAAAACCATGGGCTGGTATTCAATGAACATAGTCCATATTAGGGGCTCCCATTGTGACACCTGGGTCACTGCGACCATCAAACAAATACCAAACCAATGAAATATTGTATTTCATACTTGGGATTTGTACAAATATGTGTATCATTTGCACATATCAATTCTTGTTCGATTTTGGGCTCTAAATCGCTTTCTGGAAGGTTATACGCGCACCGATGCGTAAATATAACCATTTTAATGCAACAAACACTCTGGAATAGTGACATAAGCTTAACATACCTTAAATAACCTTTACATAACTTATAAATAAGTTTTGGAAGGTTTGGTATGCCGAAATCAAGTTAATTCGCTTACAGGGACTAAACTTGACAAACTACGAAAGTATGCCAATTTGAACTGTAACGAACATTCCGGAACATGACCATAAGTTAAACACACCCTAAATATCCTTTACATAGCTTAGAAATAGGCTTTTAGGGGTTCGGTGTGCTAAAATAAACTTTTGGGTCATTCAGGGACTAAAAGCGTCAAAAAGTGCATAAGTTTGCATTTTCGCGCATAACTTACGTTCTGAATACATCCGGACATCCAAAAATTTATGTAAGCAATAAAATATTTTATTTTAGTGTTTGGCATAAGAAAAATCCATTCGTCGCGCATTTTGGATCGTTTTTCGCGCTTATGCGCATTCCATCGTAATTAACCAAACAACGCAATCGTACGGCCAAACGAACCGACATCCGAGATATTTTTGAGCACATTTTAAGTTCCCTATACTTTAACTTCATTTTAGAGCTTTGAAATGGGGTTAACGAGGCTTAAACGTGTCAAAAACGCATCGAAAACCAAGTTTTGAGGCTGCAGGGACTGAAACTGTAAATCTGCCAAAGTAGGTCCTTACGGACCTCAACATTGGGAGTGTTGAGGTCCGTAAGCAGGGGTCAGATATGCGGAAACTTGTTTTCTCAGCTGTTCCCAGCCTTTAACCCCTCCAAAGGCCAAGGCCAAGTGTCAAACTCTTATGGTGGATGGCAAAATCAGTTACCACAACATTCCGACAAGTGTACAGGCTAGATCATTCCCTCTTTTCCAAGAAACGATCCTAACGGTCAACCGAAAACTATAAATACCCAACCCCATTCTTTGCTAAACCCACAAGAATCTGATCTAAAAGACTCTAAGTTGGAACCATTGTTTCATACCTGAGTTATTTGGATCAAGATTAGCATTCGGGGACCCTTCGTAAGTATTCCTTCGTTCTTTTATTGCTTTTCGAGTCCGAAAGTCAAACTTTGTTTGACTTTCTTTGTTGACCAGTTTATGGTCAATGCGAAGTTCGTTTGAACTTCGCAACGTGATTGTAATCACAATGGTTATAGTCCCTTGTAACTATGCCTACTGATTACCACGTTGTCTAGGGTCGTAAGGGTAAGCGATCTAATAAATCGCTTATACCTTCGACCCCGACCCATTTGGTCGATCATTAGGATCCGACCAAACACATTAGGTGACCATAGTGTATAGGGAATAACCTTCCGAGGTTATACCTTATGGTTGCTTCGTTTAAGTAGTTGTATGATAGGTAGTTTATATGCCTTAGGTAAATTACCAAAATACCCCTTTGATGCCAAAATTCGTTTTAAACATATGTAACATAACTTTTGACATCTAAACTGATTTGACAATAATATTAAACATGTTAAGGCATATTCTACTTGTCATAGGACTAGTTAGGCGGTCCGAACGCGTTTCACGCGAACGACGCGTTAAAGTAGCATAAGCTACCTAAACGGGTCGTAATGGGTCGTGAGCACTTAGGTTAGGTTTCATTTAGTATGTAGGCTTTGTTAAACCATATTACACGAGTCTTCATACTCGTTTGGTTTACAAACCCTCATTCTATCAAATCCTCCGATCTAGGTCCGGTTTATTAACATAGTTACCTATTTTAGGTGCCGTTTGATATCCGCGATCTCTAGCATTGCTTGGTTGTTACTCAAGGACTACTGAACAATCTCAAGTGAGTACATAGACCCCTCTTTTACTGTTTTCCAAACATTTTGGGGTGGAACACATGTGCCTACTTATTATTTTCCTGCTTTCCATGTTTTCACATCATATACATGCTATGTTCATTAGTACACTATTAGTACATGATTTCATTACATTTTATGCTATGTATGTTCATTGTTGCATACTTAGTACATTGTTTTACATTTACATTTTATGCTATGTATGTCCATTTGTTACATACTTAGTACAGTTGTTTTCATCACATGCTTACATTTTGGTATGACATTTGGTTTGTTTACAATGGAACAATACATTCATTAACATTAGCTACGCCGTTCGTTAGTAGGTAGTGGTACCATAGGAATTGACAACTCCCGTTCCGGACATCCTGGGTAGGTGTGGATGAAAGGAATGACCGAATTCGATACACATAACTTAGATAAACCTTTAAATTGTTTAAGGGTTTATCGCCACAGTCTCAAGGCTTGGATGTATGCATTTTCACAACACCGCATAAATGTCTGTATCAGTATAGCATGCATTTCCACAAAACATAGCTTTGATTTAAACCATGTTTTACTTCAATACTTTGTTTTTGTGCATATGGTTTAGTTGATATATTTCACTAGCCATACATATCATTTTGGTTACACATTACATAATTTACATTTAACACATAAACATTATTAACATTGGTTATACATTACATGACTTACATCGTGACATAAACATTTTAACATATTATTCAATACGTTTGGCAATTGGTTTGAACATAGACATCTTACATTGTTGGTTTGGTTTGAGTAAGTGATTTAAGTAACGAGGCATGTGTAATATGATACAAGCATGGTGGATACGCCGCTGGTACTTCCTATATATAAGTGATTGTATGGTATTACATATCGTAGCGTTATTTGAATCATTTAAATTTGGACATATAACATTTTATACAAATAACATACTTTTCACAATACATTGTTTTACAAACAACTTAATTTATACAAACTCATTTCACATGGTTATCCACTTAACCATGTGTTATTCTTTTATACATATATATCATTTGGTTTATTTATCACCTTTCAAATGATTTACAAGACAAAGCAAATTAAAAGGTTCATGACTAAACATTTTCTTAAACATAAGTCATGAATTCTATTTTCACAAAACCTATGTATCTCACAGGCATTTTTATGCTGACGTACCTATTTTCACATGTGTTTCAGGATATGATGCATAGGATTTATCAAGATACACTTAGGCGGACTTGGGCCTTAGCGACAATAAAAGATGCAAGACTAGTTATTTATGTTATGTTTCTTTGATTGTCAAGACATTGTAACTCTTTTAATTAATAAAACAATATTTCAATTTCCATGTGTTATGAAACAATGATTCTGTTACAACACTCCCCGACGTTTTCCGCCACGTTTTGTTGTTCTACGTGGTCGGGGTGTGACAGAAAAGTTGGTATCAGAGCACATGGTTATAGGGAATTAGGTTATTAGTAATGCTTTGACCTAGTCTATAACCTTCCTAGGACCCTAACACGAGTTTACTTGCGTTTAGTCATGAAACAATACCGTCACCTATCCTTAGGCGACGACCACAACAAGAACACAAATTTCAAAACCGCTTTGAAAAGCAATCATCTATTCTAGGATGATTGATTACTAGGTTTTGAACCCTCAGTTATAAGGTGTTGAACCCTCAGTTATAAGGTTTTGAACCCTCTGTTATAAGGTTTTGAACCCCTTTGAATTTTCAAAATCTCGTCAAAGTTTGGGTCTTATAATGTGAACACGTGCAAACTGGAAGTGTGAATGCCTGTATCCTGAGTTTTCTGTCTAAGGCTAGAGTGTTTGTACAAATCCGCAGTATCGGACCAGTCACTCTTACCTGGGAACTCTTGGGGTGAGTGTTCACTTATAGGCGAGCATGTCTTCAGTGATACATTAATATGATCCGCTTACTTTGATTTGTCACCGTCACATTTGTTTGTCTTAGGTAACAAACAAATGATCGCAATTTTCATGCGTTACCATTCTGTTTTGATTATCCAATAACCTTTCACCTGTTTCTTCCTATGTCTTTCTTTTTCTTCTAGAATGTCTCTTCCTCTTAGCAACGGTCAAATGTCCGAGCAAACAGCCAAATTTGCCCAACAAATAGGCGAAGTGATTCTGAAGTCTGTGGATTTAGGCATTGCCATGTCTCGCCTCAACAATGAAACCTCTCGTCTCAACAATGAAGCCACTCAAGAGTCACCAAAGGAAGCAGAAGTCAAGCCTGCACCAAAATCAAGGAAGCGTAAGGCTTCAAGGAAACCCGCAGCAGTTGCACCTAATCAAGCGGGACCTAGCCAAGTGACAGCACTACCAGCCAGGAAGCCATACGGCGGAACTGCACCCTTGTGCAACCAATGTAGCCTTCATCATCATGCTAGTGTGAAGTGCCGCAAATGCCAGATTTGTGGACTTAAAGGTCATGCAACAAAAGTTTGTCGAGCAGCAGTACCAAATCAAATAGGACCCATTCGGGTGGCAACACCACCTGTTAAGAAGCAATACAAGGGAACAGCCCCAATATGCGACAAATGTAATGCACACCACTTAGCTCACCTACAGTGTCGTTTGTGTGCATCATGTGGGCGACTCGGTCACCTGGCAAATGCTTGTCGATTTACCCCAAACCAAAGTGGTCCAAAACAACCACAAGTCAACCCTACTCAAGCTCGTTTTCCGTCTGGAACTTGCTACAACTGTGGCGAGACGAGCCATTACAGGAACAACTGCCCGAAGATTGTCAGTGCAAATCCAACCCGTGGATGAGCAATTGGCTGAACAAAGGATGTTGCTGTCTTATGCCTTTGTTTCTTTTGTTTTCTTGTAATGTGAAACTATCTGTTTTGTTCATAAATAAATTATTGTTCACAAATTCTGATGTACAATTGTAGTTACATATGTGTATGTCATTACCTATAATACCTACATTAAGGAACTATGTTCCTTACAAACTACTTTTGTGAATTTCCTATTTTCGTGTTTACTCATGATTCCCTCGAAAAAATTTTAAGTACTCGTTTCATTCCAGGAGACGAAGTACAAGAAATAAAGGGAAATTATGAGTAATCGTGCTTTTTGCACATCTATGCCATTAAATCCTTGGTTAGGTAACTAAGGATATTTTCAATCTCATATTCATTATGTTCTGATTTTTTTTCAACATGCATAACATAAGTTTTCCAAAACAACCTCCATGATTTCAAAAACATCGTCTACGTTTCAAAAAAAACCTTCATGACTTCAAAATGTTATTAATACAGTATATATATCAAATGCATGACTTCAAAAGCATCATTCATGTTTTCAAAAACCTTATACATAATTTCAAAATTTATCTCGCATGATTTTAAAACATTTTTGTAAATATATCTACCTAATACACCTACTTCATGATTTCAAAAGTATTATATATAAGGTTTCAAAAACGTTAAACACATTTTTTCTTAAAAGAACCCCATGCATAGTTTTCAAAAATATTTTCCTCATACATTGACTTAACCTTCAAATTCTGCTTCATATGTCGCCTTGACATATCTAGCATCTCAACTTCATAAGCATTTTTACTTCATGTTTTGACTTAAGCACATCTAGTGCAAGGTTTCAAACATCTTCAACTTCAAAAAAATCCATATGGGATCTTTTATCTTCACATTTAGATCCTTGTGGATGATTATCATTCAAATCAGAATCCTTAATTGGATTCCTTTTGTACCTAAATTCGAACATTTCAGTTCCTTATAATCGAAATCGAATTTTTCTTTTAAAAATCTTTCTATCTTTATAGTTAGATTCTTGATAATGTTTAAAGTACCAAATGAAATCCATGAAATGGATTCCTAGTGTGCTTTAAATACATGTGCTCTGTTAGTAGAACAAACTTCTAGTTAAACAATTTTGTGGTTATGTGACTATGTGTTTATATATTTTGTGTTTTCTTTTATGCATTTTTGTGTTTTTGTATACTCTGGATATTCGTTATCCAAATCCTCGCAGGATCTTTCATATCTCAATATGAGGGATTCGTAGTAGGATATTCAAAAAGGTACTACCTTAAATCCTAAATGGGCTTCTATGTAATAGTTAAGACCCTTGGATTATATAGTACTACTCCATGATTCATAAGAGACCCTTTTAGTGGTCTAGTCAAAAAGATTGATTCACAATTTGGTTAAAGAACGACATCTAGTGATGTAGCTGAACAGACTCCTTGATAGTCTATTTAGATCATTTATTGATTCAATTAAAAGGACTCTATGGTGGTCTAGTCACACTCATCACAGGATTGTTCATTTGGTTTTCCCCTACACATTATAAAATAGACTGTGTGAACTATGCAAGAAATTGTCTAATTATGGACGCGTACATAATTATGAAATTTAGTGCACAGAAACCCAGTAAGATTTATTATGTGTAAGAACCGATAGTGACAACAATAACAAAATGAGAACGATGTAATGGAGGTACGGTGGACGCACCAATGATGCTTCATATACTTGTATATAAGTATCCCTCTTACATTGCAAGCATGATGTTATTAAAGTTACTAGAAGTTCAGAACCCTAACCAATGTTGTTCGATCTTTACAACTTCATGTTTTCAAGCTCTCACAAGTTTCCTCTGATTAAATTTCGGGACGAAATTTCCTAAAGTAGGGGAGACTGTGACACCTGGGTCACTGCGACCATCAAACAAATACCAAACCAATGAAATATTGTATTTCATACTTGGGATTTGTACAAATATGTGTATCATTTGCACATATCAATTCTTGTTCGATTTTGGGCTCTAAATCGCTTTCTAGAAGGTTATACGCGCACCGATGCGTAAATATAACCAGTTTAATGCAACAAACACTCTGGAATAGTGACATAAGCTTAACATACGTTAAATAACCTTTACATAACTTATAAATAAGTTTTGGAAGGTTTGGTATGCCGAAATCAAGTTAATTCGCTTACAGGGACTAAACTTGACAAACTGCGAAAGTATGCCAATTTGAACTGTAACGAACATTCCGGAACATGACCATAAGTTAACCACACCCTAAATATCCTTTACATAGCTTAGAAATAGGCTTTGAGGGGTTCGGTCTGCTAAAATAAACTTTTGGGTCATTCAGGGACTAAAAGCGTCAAAAAGTGCATAAGTTTGCATTTTCGTGCATAACTTACGTTCTGAAAACATCCGGACATCCAAAAATTTATGTAAGCAATAAAATATTTTATTTTAGTGTTTGGCATAAGAAAAATCCATTCGTCACGCATTTTGATCGTTTTTCGCGCTTATGCGCATTCCATCGTAATTAACCGAACAACGCAATCGTACGGCCAAACGAACCGACATCCGAGATATTTTTGAGCACATTTTAAGTTCCCTATACTTTAACTTCATTTTAGAGCTTTGAAATGGGGTTAACGGGGCTTAAACGTGTCAAAAACGCATCGAAAAAAAAGTTTTGAGGATGCAGGGACTGAAACTGTAAATCTGCCAAAGTAGGTCCTTACGGACCTCAACATTGGGAGTGTTGAGGTCTGTAAGCAGGGGTCAGATATGCAGAAACTTGTTTTCTCAGCTGTTCCCAGCCTTTAACCCCTCCAAAGGCCAAGGCCAAGTGTCAAACTCTTATGGTGGATGGCAATATCAGTTACCACAACATTCCGACAAGTGTACGGGCTAGATCATTCCCTCTTTTCCAAGAAACGATCCTAACGGTGAACCGAAAACTATAAATACCCAACCCCATTCTTTGCTAAACCCACAAGAATCTAATCTAAAAGACTCTAAGTTGGAACCATTGTTTCATACCTGAGTTATTTGGATCAAGATTAGCATTCGGGGACCCTTCGTAAGTATTCCTTCGTTCTTTTATTGCATTTCGAGTCCGAAAGTCAAACTTTGTTTGACTTTCTTTGTTGACCAGTTTATGGTCAATGCAAAGTTCGTTTGAACTTCGCAACGTGATTATAATCACGATGGTTATAGTCCCTTGTGACTATGCCTACTGATTACCACGTTGTCTAGGGTCGTAAGGGTAAGCGATCTAATAAATCGCTTATACCTTCGAACCCGACCCATTTGGTCGATCATTAGGATCCGACCAAACACATTAGGTGACCATAGTGTATAGGGAATAACCTTCCGAGGTTATACCTTATGGTCGCTTCGTTTAAGTAGTTGTATGATAGGTAGTTTATATGCCTTAGGTAAATTACCAAAATACCCCTTTGATGCCAAAATTCGTTTTAAACATATGTAACATAACTTTTGACATCTAAACTGATTTGACAATAATATTAAACATGTTAAGGCATATTCTACTTGTCATAGGACTAGTTAGGCGGTCCGAACGCGTTTCACGCGAACGACGCGTTAAAGTAGCATAAGCTACCTAAACGGGTCGTAATGGGTCGTGAGCACTTAGGTTAGGTTTCATTTAGTATGTAGGCTTTTTTAAACCATATTACACGAGTCTCCATACTCGTTTGGTTTACAAACCCTCATTCTATCAAATCCTCCGATCTAGGTCCGGTTTATTAACATAGTTACCTATTTTAGGTGCCGTTTGATATCCTCGATCTCTAGCATTGCTTGGTTGTTACTCAAGGACTACTGAACAATCTCAAGTGAGTACATAGACCCCTCTTTTACTGTTTTCCAAACATTTTGGGGGTGGAACACATGTGCCTACTTGTTATTTTCCTGCTTTCCATGTTTTCACATCATATACATGCTATGTTCATTAGTACACTATTAGTACATGATTTCATTACATTTTATGCTATGTATGTTCATTGTTTCATACTTAGTACATTGTTTTACATTTACATTTTATGCTATGTATGTCCATTTGTTACATACTTAGTACAGTTGTTTTCATCACATGCTTACATTTTGGTATGACATTTGGTTTGTTTACAATGGAACAATACATTCATTAACATTAGCTACGCCGTTCGTTAGTAGGTAGTGGTACCATAGGAATTGACAACTCCCGTTCCGGACATCCTGGGTAGGTGTGGATGAAAGGAATGACCGAATTCGATACACATAACTTAGATAAACCTTTAAATTGTTTAAGGGTTTATCGCCACAGTCTCAAGGCTTGGATGTATGCATTTTCACAACACCGCATAAATGTCTGTATCAGTATAGCATGCATTTCCACAAAACATAGCTTTGATTTAAACCATGTTTTACTTCAATACTTTGTTTTTGTGCATATGGTTTAGTTGATATATTTCACTAGCCATACATATCATTTTGGTTACACATTACATAATTTACATTTGACACATAAACATTATTAACATTGGTTATACATTACATGACTTACATCGTGACATAAACATTTTAATATATTATTCAATACGTTTGGCAATTGGTTTAAACATAGACATCTTACATTGTTGGTTTGGTTTGATTAAGTGATTTAAGTAACGAGGCGTGTGTAATATGATACAAGCATGGTGGATACGCCGCTGGTACTTCCTATATATAAGTGATTGTATGGTATTACATATCGTAGCGTTATTTGAATCATTTAAATTTAGACATATAACATTTTATACAAATAACATACTTTTCACAATACATTGTTTTACAAACAACTTAATTTACACAAACTCATTTCACATGGTTATCCACTTAACCATGTGTTATTCTTTTATACATATATATCATTTGGTTTATTTATCACTTTTCAAATGATTTACAAGACAAAGCAAATTAAAAGGTTCATGACTAAACATTTTCTTAAACATAAGTCATGAATTCTATTTTCACAAAACCTGTGTATCTCACAGGCATTTTTATGCTGACGTACCTATTTTCACATGTGTTTCAGGATATGATGCATAGGATTTATCAAGATACACTTAGGCGGACTTGGGCCTTAGCGACAATAAAAGATGCAAGACTAGTTATTTATGTTATGTTTCTTTGATTGTCAAGACATTGTATCTCTTTTAATCAATAAAACAATATTTCAATTTCCATGTGTTATGAAACAATGATTCTGTTACAACACTCCTCGACGTTTTCCGCCACGTTTTGTTGTTCTACGTGGTCGGGGTGTGACACCCATGGTTTTAGAAAACCATGGGCACACATGTAAGGTCCAGATCAAAGCTCAGTTTTCGAGGAACGATCTTAACGGTTCAAGGAAATCTATAAATACCCCATGATCTCAACCCCAAAAACCCTCCCCTTTGAAATCTGAATTTGTTCTCTAAGTTGATGTGTTCAACACTTCATACCTGAGAATATTCGGATTCAAAACTTCCATTCTTGGACCCGTTGTAAGTGTTCTTTCGTTCTTTTCATTCGTTTTATCGTTAAAGTCAAACTGCGTTTGACTTTCTGCATTGACCAGTTTATGGTCAATGTGAAGTTCGTTTGAACTTCATAAAATGAGCGTAATCACGATGGTTATAGTCCCTTGTGACTATACCTACTGATTACCACGTTATCTAGGCTCAGTGACGAGTCGTAGTTTCGGCCAAAATACGTATTCTTGCGTATTTTGTAACCAAACTACTTGTGGGTATCAAAACCGTTTGTTTTGATACCAAACCTGTTTTCAAACCTTGTTAAACATGTTCTAACATGTTTAGCTCGTCACTTTTAGTTTTGTGCTTGTCTAGGGTCGTAAAGGTAAGCGATCTAAACAATCGTTTATACTTTCGAACCCGACCCGTTTGGGCGATCATTAGGATCCGACCAAACATATTAGGTGACCATAGTGTATAGGGAATAACCTTCCAAGGTTATACCTTATGGTCGCTTCGTTTAAGTAGTTTTATGATAGGTAGTTTATATGCCTTAGGTAAATTACCAAAAATGCCCTTTTACGCCAAAATTCATTTTAAGCATATGTAACATAACCTTTGGTATCTAAATTGATCAGACAACAATATTAAACATGTTGAGGTATATTTTACTTATCATAGGACTAGTTAGACGTTCCGAACGTGTTTCACACGAACGACGCGTTAAAGTAGCCTAAGCTACCTTAATGGGTTGCGATAGGTCGAAAGCACTTAGGTTAGGTTTCATTTAGGATGTAGGCTTGTTAAACCATATCACATGAGTTCCAACACTCATTTGGTTTACAAGACCTCATTCTGTCCGATCTTCCGATTTAGGCATCTATTGTTTGACTAGTGATTCGATTACTAGGTGCTGCTTGACTTCTCTGATTTACTCGAGTTTGTTGAAGTACTATTGATTGAGGATACCTTGCACTACATATGAGCACATAGTTCCCCTATTTTACTGTTTTCAAATGTTTTGGGGTGATTCATCTGTACAAAATGTTTTCAAGGTTTAAACGATGATTTCAAAAACGAATATAACGATTTATACTAAACTATTAACGATTTCGATAATGTGAACGAACTTGTTGGTTGTAGTTACATAACGAACGACATTCATTAGCATTGATCAAGCCGACCAGTATTAGGTTATGGTACCATAGGATATGACAAATCCCGTTATTGCACTATAGCCATGGTTATGTGTGGGTGTTGTGGGTAACGACTGAATCTGATGATTGTTAACTTACCCTTTGGAGGTTTGTTAATGCAAGAACGAGTTGAACAATGAACGAGTCACAAAGGTTTGAATGTTATTAATGAGACGACCATATATAAGTTTTCACAATTAAAACGAGGGCGATTTAAACGAGTAAACGATTTGGGAACGATTTGGAAACGATGTTAAACGATTTGGGTAAACGATTGGTTTATGGCTAGTGTTTAGATAACGGGACGGGTGTAATGTGGTGAAAACATGGTAGATACGCCGCTGGTACTTCTTATATATAAGTGTTTTCAACATATTACATATCGTGGTGTTATTTAGTTCACTTGGGTAAACGATACTGAAACGATGTCACTCAACGATGTTTTCGAAATAATGTACGAGTTTTATTAACGAGTTTATACGAGATGTTTTACAAGATGGTTTTCTAAAAACAAAAAGCTTTTGGGTTAATAATCAGGGCTACGGAATTTTATAAATTTTAATCATCTCGATTTGAGTTGATTAATCATGTTGCAATATTATACACATTTTAAAAACAAGGTTTTCGAGGTATTGCAATTTAAGAATACAAGCCATGATTCCGATACTCTTGTAAAACCTATGTACTCGCCAGCATTTCTTTGCTGACTTTGTTTTTACATATGTTTCAGGTGTTGTTACTTGATTGATGTTCTAGGATGCATGCGTCACATAGGATCTGGACGAGGCCTTAGTAACATAATATCTATGATAGACGATATAAAACTTGTTGTTCTATGTTAAAACAATGTTAATGTTTAATATTATCAATAAAACGAAACACTTTTTGTATCCATGGTTATGAAACGATAATTCTGTTACAACACCCCCCGACGTTTCCGCCACGCTTTGTTGTTTTACGTGGTCGGGATGTGACTGAAGAGTTGGTATCAGAGCCAATGGTTATAGAGAATTAGGTTATTAGTAATGCTTTGACCTAGACTATAACTTCTAGGACCCCAACGCAAGTTTATTTGCGTTTAGATTTTTTAAAACAAAATCGTCACCTATCCTTAGGTGATAACCACAACGAGAACACAATTTTCGAACCCGTTTTGAAAACTAATCATTTGTTCTAGGATGATTGATTACTAGGTTTTGAACCCTCTATTGTAAGGTTTTGAACCCTCTAAGTTTTCAAAATCTCGTCAAAGTTTGGTTCTAAATAATGTGAACACGTGCAAACTGAAAGAGTGAATGCCTGTACCCTGAGTTTTCTGTCTAAGGCTAGAGTGTTCGTACAAATCCACATAATCGGACCAGTCACTCTTACCTGGGAACCCTTGGGGTGAGTGTTCACTTATAGGCGAGCATGTCTTCGCGATACGTTATTTGGATCCATTTACTTTGATTAGTCACTGCGTGTCGTTTGTTTGTTCGAGGTAACAAACAAATGATCGCCTCTCTTGTGTTTTGCCGATACCTCTTTTGCTTTTCCTAATTATCAACCTCACTCGTCTCTCATATTTCCTTGTTAGACAATGCCTCCTCGACGTGAAGCACAATCTTTCACTATTGAAGAAATCGCAGCCCTGGTCTCTCAGCAAGTGGCTGCTGTGCTTCCCGGTGTTGTGACCCAAGTCCACGAGATATACAACAACAACAATAATAACAACAACAATAATGCACCGTGTAATTTCAAGAATTTCAATACTGCGAAGCCGCTTAAGTTTTCTGGGTCGCAAGAAGCAACTGCGCTCCTGCAGTGGTTTGAGAGTATCGAGAGCACATTCAGACATGTGCAGTGTCCGAATGCGCGTAAGGTTGAATTTGCTTCGAGCGTGTATGAGAAGCGAGCGCTTACCTGGTGGAATGGTATTATGCGCGAAAGGGGTGCCGAAGTGGCGTTGGCACAAAGTTACCGCGTACGTCTTGCTTGTACAACCAGAGATACCGGTTTGGAAGTGGGAGAACATTGCGATGGATCTCATCACTAAGTTACCGCGTACGTCTAAAGGTCATGATGCTATTTGGGTTGTTATCGATCGATTAACGAAATCAGTTCATTTCATTCCTATTCGCGAGGATCTATCTGCTGATAAACTTGCAAAGATTTATGTTGATGAGATTGTGACACGACATGGTGTGCCCTTGGATATCATCTCTGATCGTGATGCTCGATTTTCATCTCATTTCTGGAAGGCCATGCAATCTGCTTTGGGAACCCAACTAAATCTAAGCACTGCTTATCATCCCCAAACAGATGGCCAATCTGAGAGAACGATTCAAACTTTGGAGGATATGCTTAGAGCATGCGTGATAGACTTTGGTGGTAATTGGGATTCTCATCTGCCATTGATCGAGTTCTCTTACAACAATAGTTATCATACTAGCATCAAAATGGCACCATTCGAAGCTCTCTATGGTCGAAAATGTCGTTCACCTATCTATTGGAACGAGACCGGTGAAGCTCAGCTTACTGGACCTGAGCTCGTTCTGGAAACAACAGAAAAAATCAAGAAAATCCGCGATAATCTTGTGACAGCTCGAAACCGTCAAAAGAGTTATGCGGATCTGGGACGCAAGCCCTTAGAATTTCAAGTCGAAGATCGTGTCCTACTCAAGGTTTCACCTTGGAAAGGAGTCGTGAGATTTGGAAAGAAAGGAAAACTTGCACCTCGATATGTGGGACCATTTAAGATTGTGGAAAGAATTGGAAAGGTTGCCTATCGACTAGAGCTACCTCCAGAGCTTGGAAATATTCACCCGACTTTTCACGTGTCCAATCTGCGAAAATGTTTAGCTGACGCTGATCTACACATTCCTCTCGATGAGATTCGAATCGATGAAACAATGCACTTTGTCGAGAAACCCGTGGAGATCGTGGACCGTGCTTTCAAACAGTTGAAGAACAAACGAATTCATTTGGTCAAGATTCACTGGGAATCCAAATGTGGCCCAGAGTTTACTTGGGAGCGTGAGGACCAGATGAAGACGAAATATCCGCACTTGTTTTCACAAGCTTCCTCTAGTTAAAATTTCGGGACGAAATTTCCTGAAGTAGGGGAGACTATGACAACTGTGTTCTGTAATCGATGTACGATGTAAAACAATGATGATTATTAATAAAACAATGTTCTTTGGTGTTATTATATGTGTTTTGGTGTTTCTATGTGTGTATTTGTGTTTGGTGATTTTTTTTATTTCGATTCGATTCCGATTGCAAGCTTTAAATCGCGTTCTGGAAGGTTATACGCAAACTGGTGCGTAAACGCAGTCAGTATAACACGACAAACACTCTGGAATAGTGACATAGGCTTAACATACCTTAAATAACCTCCACATAACTTAGAAATAAGTTTTGAATGGTTTGGTGTGTCGAAATCCACTTTGTTCGATCGCAGGGACTATATGTGTCAAACTGTGAAACTATGCCGATTTGTATAGTAACGAACATTCCAGAACATGACCATAAGTTAAACATACCCTAAATATCCTTTACATAGATTAGAAATAGGCTTTGAAGGGTTCGGTGTGCTAAAATAAACTTTATGCTCATTCAGGGACTAAAAGCGTCATAAAGTGCATAAGTTTGCATTTCCGCGCATAACTTACGTTCCGAATACATCCGGACATCCAAAAATTTATGTAAGCATTAAAATATTTTATTTTAGTGTTTGGCATGATAAAATTCCATTCGTCACTTAAATTGGATCGTTTTTGCGTTCGTTACGACTTCCGTCGTAATTAAGCGAATAACGCAACCGTACGACCAAACGAACCGACATCCGAGATGTTTTTGAGCGTACTTTAAGTTCCCTGTTCTTTAAATTTATTTTAGATCCTTGAAATGGAGTTAACAGGGCTAAAAAGTGCCAAAAATCAAGTTTTACAAGTGCAGAGACCATTTTTTAAAATTTCTGGCAGATTCAATGAACCTAGTGCATTTTGAAGTATTGGTGGTTTTAACCCATGGTTTTGCAAAACCATGGGCTGGTATTCAATGAACATAGTCCATATTAGGGGCTCCCATGGTTTTAGAAAACCATGGGCACACATGTAAGGTCCAGATCAAAGCTCAGTTTTCGAGGAACGATCCTAACGGTTCAAGGAAATCTATAAATACCCCATGATCTCAACCCCAAAAACCCACCCCTTTGAAACCTGAATTTGTTCTCTAAGTTGATGTGTTCAAAACTTCATACCTGAGAATATTCGGATTCAAAACTTCCATTCTTGGACGCGTTGTAAGTGTTCTTTCGTTCTTTTCATTCGTTTTAGCGTTAAAGTCAAACTGCGTTTGACTTTCTGCATTGACCAGTTTATGGTCAATGTGAAGTTCATTTGAACTTCATAACATGAGTGTAATCACGATGGTTATAGTCCCTTGTGACTATACCTACTGATTACCACGTTATCTAGGATTAGTGACGAGTCGTAGTTTCGGCCAAAATACGTATTCTTGCGTATTTTGTAACCAAACTACTTGTGGGTATCAAAACCGTTTCTTTTGATGCCAAACCTGTTTTCAAACCTTGTTAAACATGTTCTAACATGTTTAGCTCGTCACTTTTAGTTTTGTGCTTGTCTAGGGTCGTAAAGGTAAGCGATCTAAACAATCGCTTATACTTTCGAACCCGACCCGTTTGGGCGATCATTAGGATCCGACCAAACACATTAGGTGACCATAGTGTATAGGGAATAACCTTCCGAGGTTATACCTTATGGTCGCTTCGTTTAAGTAGTTTTATGATAGGTAGTTTATATGCCTTAGGTAAATTACCAAAAATGCCCTTTTACGTCAAAATTCATTTTAAGCATATGTAACATAACCTTTGGTATCTAAATTGATTAGACAACAATATTAAACATGTTGAGGCATATTTTACTTATCATAGGACTAGTTAGACGTTCCGAACGCGTTTCACGTGAACGACGCGTTAACGTAGCATAAGCTACCTTAACGGGTCGCGACAGGTCGAAAGCACTTAGGTTAGGTTTCATTTAGGATGTAGGCCTTGTTAAACCATATCACATGAGTTCCAACACTCATTTGGTTTACAAGACTTTATTCTGTCCGATCTTCCTATTTAGGCGTCTATTGTTTGACTAGTGATTCGATTACTAGGTGCTGCTTGACTTCACTGGTTTACTCGAGTTTGTTGAAGTACTATTGATTGAGGATACCTTGCACTACATGTGAGTACATAGTTCCCCTATTTTACTGTTTTCAAATGTTTTGGGGTGATTCATATGTACAAAATGTTTTCAAGGTTTAAACGATGATTTCAAACACTAATAGAACGATTTATACTAAACTATTAACGATTTCGATAATGCGAACGAACTTGTTGGTTGTAGTTACATAACGAACAACATTCATTAGCATTGATCAAGCCGACCAGTATTAGGTTATGGTACCATAGGATATGACAAATCCCGTTATTGCACTATACCCATGGTTATGTGTGGGTGTTGTGGGTAACGACTGAATCTGATGATTGTTAACTTACCCTTTGGAGGTTTGTTAATGCAAGAACGAGTTGAACAATGAACGAGTCACAAAGGTTTGAATGTTATTAACGAGACGACCATATATAAGTTTTCACAATTAAAACGAGGACGATTTAAACGAGTAAACGATTTGGGAACGATTTGGAAACGATGTTAAACGCTTTGGGTAAACGATTGGTTTATGGCTAGTGTTTAGATAACGGGACGGGTGTAATGTGGTGAAAACATGGTAGATACGCCGCTGGTACTTCTTATATATAAGTGTTTTCAACATATTACATACCGTGGCGTTATTTAGTTCACTTGGGTAAGCGATACTGAAACGATGTCACTCAACGATGTTTTCGAAATAATGTACGAGTTTTATTAACGAGTTTATACGAGATGTTTTACAAGATGGTTTTCTAAAAACAAAAAGCTTTTGAGTTAAGAATCATGGCTACGAAATTTTATAAATTTTAATCATCTCGATTTGAGTTGGTTAATCATGTTGCAATATTATACACATTTTAAAAACAAGGTTTTCGAGGTATTGCAATATAAGAATACAAGCCATGATTCCGATACTCTTATAAAACCTATGTACTCGCCAGCATTTCTTTGCTGACTTTGTTTTTACATATGTTTCAGGTGTTGTTGCTTGATTGATGTTCTAGGATGCATGCGTCACATAGGATCTGGACGAGTCCTTAGTGACATAATATCTATGATAGACGATATAAAACTTGTTGTTCTATGTTAAAACAATGTTAATGTTTAATATTATAAATAAAATGAAACACTTTTTGTATCCATGGTTATGAAACGATAATTCTGTTACAACACCCCCCGACGTTTCCGCCACGCTTTGTTGTTTTACGTGGTCGGGGTGTGACATATCAAGTTCAAATTAATGACCTTTATTAACTAAACTAACTTTCTTTCTCAAAACAAATTTCTTCTTTTAAGCACACACTCCCAACCCTGTTCATCCTGTTTAGCACTTTGAATTTTGAATATCAGCTCTTCAACTTCAGTTGTCGAAAATCTTTTTGTATTTTTCAAAATTTTATGCTAAAACACACTAAAATCTTTTTCGATTTTTGTTTAATGAAAAGCAGAAATAAAATGCAATAAAGAAATATATACAAACAATATTTTTGTGAGTTTGTGTAAGAGGATTATATCAGTTTCTGTGACCAACCACAAGCACCGTTAAGCTTAAAACATTTTCAGTTCTAAACGATTCACATAGATTGACGATATAGTTGTCCACTTAAACTCAATCTAAAAACTTTCGAAATGCTTACCGATACGTTAAGATATATTAATTTTGCACTAAGTTCGTATGGACCCCACGATCTCAGCATATCCCCTCATCATGCAATACACTGACCCAAGTAATGCCTTTAAACTTTTATCAACTGTGATTTGAGCAAAAATAAAGCAGAATGTTTAAACATTAACAATCAGGTCGATCTTTCGATACGCAGAGAAAGTCCAATGTTTAAACAAAATAAGAAAAATAAAACAAGTTGAAATTGTTTAGGCTTTAACCACCAGTTCGATACTCACGTATACGCAGAGGTGATTCAAAGCTTAAACGAAACACCAAAGAAAATAACGCAGAACGTTTAGGCACTAACATCTAGTTCGATACTCACGTATACGCAGAGGATGTCCAATGCTTAAACAAAATAAAGAAATAAAACAAGTTTAAATCTTTGCAAAATAAAATGCACAATCACAGCGACTTTTTAGCAAAGTTGTGAAAGTTCACAAACTTAACCAGTTTTATGTCTTTCGACAATCAGCGATTACCGAGTAGGCACACAATCAAGAAGGATAAAACTAAGTACTATGCTTTCAATCATGTTTCCCACTAGAACTAGGCTTTTTCATTTAGGTTTGTATCGTTATCGTAAATCTACTAGTCTAGCTGAGTCTACCGTCACATCTTTAGAGAAACCGTTTATCACATTATATCTTTCCATTTCTTTAGCATGCTGTGACAGTCCAACTGATCTACTATCATTTCCTCTTTTTCACAACAAAACTCATTCTTGTTGGACCGTTCCTTGACCCGAAAACGTCAATCCGAGTAACTCATCATTACATATAAAGGCGGAAACAGAATATGTAATGTAACAGCAGCTTATCCTTTCAATTCTATCATTTTATTGCTTTTCAGATGAAAATTTGACAGAGGTTCAGCTCCTAAGCACACACATACAACTCTGAGACTCTGATCCGCTCAAATGAACAACTCACCTATATATAATGTTTCTGGTCCGCTCGAATGACATACCACATGAGCGATCCAGAACTTTGACACATGAGCGAACCAGACTTAAGACATATAAGCGAACTAGAACTAAACAATGACATAAAAGCGATCCAGACATTACCCTATGAGCGGACCAGACCTATAAAATACATATTATGACAATTTTGACCCTCTGTTGACCAATCTTGACTTGTGACTTCTTATAGACGCAGTCAACAGACATTCCATGCATCAACAATTTTTGCATTTTTCAATGTTTTTGGAATTTTCAAATTTTTTTAAAAATTTTTACTCCCCCTAAAATCAAAATATGTTTCAATTTTGATTTTCTGGGAAAATTTGAAAATAAACTGTACAAGGAAAATGACAACATGATGGGAATTACTTCAATTCTCCATTCACTTGGCTTGAACAATCAGAACTCCCCCTGACAACAAAACATTTTCCCATGATGATCTCAAAACACTTAAGTTTGTTTTAATAAAAATGGTTTTTCCGGAAAATAAGTTTTGTGAATCACTTCTCAAGCATGGGGATCATTCATCACCTTGTTTTCTTCAACCACTTGTAAAAAACTAACATTTTTAAGTTTAAACATCAAAAATCACTTGTAGAAAATCAAGTACAACTTAATGTCCCTGATTTACCACTTTTAAGTCGAAATCACTTTCGTGAATTTCTCAAGAAATGTGCCGATACCTGCTCCACACTTACCAACCTGGAAGCTCCGGCAAGTCAGGCTTTTCTATTTGAAAAGATTCACCCAAGCCTGACTGTCCTTGGGTGATTTTGAATTCTTGTTCAACAATGGTGGAAAATTTGCATCATCCATTGTTAGACAAGAATTCTCAACTTTTACCTCAACACACGGCTCTTCTGGCTTTACCACACCAGATTCATTGCCTGAACTTGGCTTGTCTGACTTTGATGAGTCAGATTCATTGCCCACACATGATTCCTTTGTTTCCAAAGAAACAAATTCATCATCACCAACTTTCTCTTTCTTTACTCTCTCCTCTGTCCTCAGATTTGTATCTGATGAATGCATTTTGCTTGATTTGTTATTCTTTGGCGAGCAAGATGATTTATCAGAACTATTATATGTTTTACCAGTTGTATCCGAGGACAAAATCCTTTCAAGATACTCTCGTGCTTTCTTCCACTTTTTCCTCAGTCTGTCTTTCTGCCCCTGTGAAAGCTTTACTTGTTTTTTTTTTCAACTTTCAGTTCTTTGGGCTTGACATTGACTGGTTTCTTTGCCAATTTCTGAGAATCAGCCCTCGATCTTTTCTTTAATCTCATTGGACAGTCTCTGGCAATGTGACCTTTGATATGGCATTCAAAGCATCTTCTTGTCTCAAACTTCCAACTTTGGCAGTTAACAGCAATGTGTCCTCTCACACCACAAGTGTAACACACTCTGTTATCGTACCAATCACCACTTTCAGTCCAAACATTCAGATCATAGCACTGTTTGGCTTGGTGATAATCATTTCTCCTCTTGTTTGCTGGATTTGGCTTTTGAGCACTGTGGTCAAACCTGCACCACTTATTACCAACAGTTTTTGAGTTTTGATTTTCTAATTTTTGTGATTTTTTATCTCGATTGGATGATTGAACTGATGAGCTTTTATTTTCTTTTTTAATATTTTTCGGCTTTTTATCCTTTTGTTTTTGTTCCACATTCTTCTTTACAGGTTTTTGCGTTGAGCATTCACCTTTCTCAGTAGAATGTAGAACAGTTTCTTGAAACATTTCATTTAATTTCAAAAATATTTTTCTTTTTTCAACTTCATCATCAGTTTTCTCATCACAATCTTCAATTTTGACTTTGTCAAAATTTGTGACATTGTCACTTATTGGAATAGAATTAATCGGTTTTGGACAGATATAATCTGGTTTCTCAAAACCTTTCAATTTCTTTTCAAGCTCATCAATTTTATTTCGAGCAATTTCAGCTTCATTTTCAAGCCGAATGATTTTCTGAAGATGAGAATTGATTTCAATCTGTTTTTCAAGATTATTTTTAAAAATAACAGATTTTTCATCTTCTAAAACCGTCATTTGACTTTGAAAATCTTTTTCAATTTTTAATTTTTCATTTTCAAAATCTTTTTCCTTTTCTTTCAAAACTTTGTTTTCCAATGTCAAACTCTCTACATTCTTCAAGAGTTTAGCATTGTCTGATTCAGATTTTTCACAATTTACGCGCATCTCAAGAATCTGTTTTTCATCAGATTTCTTTTCATCCTTCAAATTTTTTATCTCCAATGTCAAACTTTCCAAATCCTTCAAGAGTTTGATATTGTCAACTTCAAATTGAACACATTTAGAGCACACAGATTCAGAATTTGAAGATCCAAGCTTTTCTGATTCTTCATTCTTTGGACTTTTCTCTGTCTCTTTCCAGAATGTTCCTGCACAAAAAATTTTAATGAAATCAAGAGGATTCGCATTCTTATCAATATAACAACCCCTCTTGTTATCATATTTCATAACATTTCTTGCTGCAAGACATACACATACTTTTTTATCCATTTCAACAATTACATCCAAACTCATTCTCTCAAAATTTCCTTTTATTTTATCTATCAATTCTCTCTTTTTCTTGTAATTTTCATATTCATGAGTTTTAAGTTTGCTGATGAATTCTTTTAGATGTAGTTTTGAAAAACCAGAATCCTGTTTTATCCTTTTCAGAATATCATCCCATTCAGCAGATAATGCATCAGCAAACTTTGCTATCTTTTCAGCATCTGTCAAATATATCTCATGACTTTTTAAATGCTCAAGTAAAACCACATATCGATTTTCCAGATCATCCAAATTTTCATTTTTCAAACATACAAAGTATTTAAACCTTTTCACCCAACCATCCTTTTTCACATCTCTATAACTATCGTCCAAATACCCTCGATACCAATCATTTAACCTTTCAAGATAATCATTTTCTTGTTCATCAAACATTTTCGTCATATTTCAAAAACAACCTGTTCAAACGAAATACCAAGTTCAAACTAGATCCCCTTTCAAACGGAATACCTTTCTCAAACGAAATCACAACCTTCAAATAATATACCTAATTTCGTTTGAAACACCTAATCTCTCAAACGAAATTGCTGAATATGTATGACCTTTCAAACAAAATTATGATTTCAAACGAGATTGCTACTTTCAAACGAAATCTTCAAACGAAATTACTGTTTCAAATGAGATTATCCAAATCTCTCAAACGGAATTCCGAATTCAAACGAAATCACCCAGTAACTTCAAACAAAATCAGTCTCAATGTGCACTCTCAAACGAAATCAGCAAGCTTGTTCAAACGAAATAAGGATGAATGTGTGATTTCAAACGAAATCAGTAGGTTAACTCAAACGAAATTATCATGACATCATCATTTCAATCCAGATTTTGTCCAATTGATCAAGTTTTAATCCGATTTTAGTTTTGAAACTTTTTAGGGTTTGTTAAAACAACATCACGCACATGATATGTGAAAATCAGCCGTTTTTAACCGTGAAAACTTGATTAATTTTGAAAAGAAGGTGTAGAAATCAGAATTTTCCAGCGAAAACGAGCTAAACGGTAAGAACTCTTCCTCCTGAGCTCTGATACCACATGTAGGATCGTGAAACGACCTAACGAGTCGATCAGAAGAGGTCTCAGACAGAATCAGAGGCGGAATTCATTGATTCTGTCTTTGTTTAGCTTGTATTCACTATTAATTGTCTCGTTTATTGATCTAGAAGCAATTTACAGCACGTAGACACTTCGACAGCACTTCGACGTCGGAAACAAGAAGATTACAAATGATTTCGCATGAGGAGTATTTATAGTGAGGGTAATTTCGTTTGAAGGTGTTATGTGCCTCTTTAAACGAAATTAACTATGTTAATTTCGTTTGAAATGTCACATGACATTTTCAAGCGAAATTAGCATAAACACACATAAATCCTACCCTATTTCTCGTACAACGTGCCATGATCTAACAATTGTAGTACAAGACTCGATACAAGACGAAGTCGACAGACGTATGCACTAACAGAGTCATGTATGTGTAACGGGTCAAACTCTCAATGAAGACTTAAGGCCTGAGGAGAGTTAACTGAGTCATGGTGGACATTGGATTACCTAAAGTGAGGTATATCTAGTAATTTGAATTTGAGATATTACGTTCTTGGGAACACAATGAATTTAAATGGAATATGGGTTAAAAGTACTCAATTGGCCAAAACAAGCTTTTAAATGTCCTTCGTAGTTAAAAGGACTAAAATTGACCAAAACGTCCCCGAATGGTGAACCAAACAAACAACCCTTAAGGGTAGTTTAAAATGAGTTTTATATTCGGGTAGACTCTTTCGGTGGTATAAAAGTGAAAGGTGTAAGCCTTTTTGGCTTAATGCCTCCTAACAAGTCATTTCATAAATTGTCGATCCGGAGGGTAAAATCGGCACATAATGTTTTTGCTAATATAATCCACCACAAATATAGTTGTGGTGGAAGATAAATGGAAGTCATAGTGTGGAAGTAGGAGGTATGGAAAGAATAAGCGACTTTAAGCTGCTCAAATCTTGAAACGGGTCAATTAATTATATGTGTGAATCAGGTAATGAATGCGTAATTCATAAGAGTTAAAAATTCGGGTTAAGGATTTTAGGTTAATTACGTAGGTAAATGTTTTACAGTCATTTAGAAACAAGTTTGAACAGAATCGGATGAATATCCGAGAAGTTACGGAATTTTACATAAAAAGGACAAAACCGGAAAAGTTGCAGCACCCCTGTGCCGTCACCTACGGCTGGCAGCCGTAGGCTATGGCAGAAGCCTACAGTTGTCTTGTTATGCCTGTCGTAAGCTATGGCAGGAGGCTGCTGTGACTTGTTTGTTATTGAGGGTCGTAAGCTACGGCAGCCCAGCCGTAGCTTACGGCGGGTTCTTTTGATAAAATTTTCAATTGTTGATTTTTGGAAATTGGGTCCATTAAATACTCATAAACTCCATATTACTAACGTAGTTGATGATTTATGAAATCTAGGTAACGATTTTGAAGTCACGGATGGCGATCAAGCATAGCGAAAAACCGAACACCGTCAAAGATCAAGCTTCTGCATTTTGCTTTGTTGTTTACGAAACTAAACAACGATAACATGTTGAAATGATCTAATACTTATGAAGTTTTATGAAACTGGAAATTACGCATGAACATGTATTTGAATTTGCATTTATATAAATGCAAATTCCTTTATTAAACTGTGTTTATTAAGTATGGGTCTTACACCTATCAAACTCCACCCATAAAACAAGCCACCACTAGGTCTCTCTAGCTATCTACTTCCACATTGTATCAGTCAATGTGACACCCATGACGAAACCAGGTACACCCTAAACGGTCCAAAACTGTAAAGCACGCTTAACACTTTAATTGCGTGAAAACCCTAAAAACATGTGTGACTTATATGCTTGATTAAATGATATATGATATGTCTCGGAGGAATCCGAGAACACGTTATGAATGACATGACACTAATAAGGACCCATGATGTGAAATTGGTATCCTTAGACTTTAAACACGTGTTAAACCGGAGCTTTCCGTTTAACAGCGCACTAAACCTTTGACACTGATTATTAGGTTATCGGTAGCATTAATTAAGATTTCGAGTTCCAGGAACAACTTAGTTTTGTGCCTTAGACTGTGACATAAGGTTTGAAGCCAATCAGAGATCGGGCATGCAAAACGAAGCAGCTTCCCGGTTAGGGAAACGTTTTCGTTTCAGGAATAACATACGGCAATCAAAAGTGCAAGGAACGATCGATCAAGCTTAAAAACACTTAAACCACTCTAATACGAGTCTTTTATGAATAAAACGTAACTGGGTTCGGATTTCAAGACGGTTAAGCATGATTTTTAAAACCGAGTCTTTTGACACTAATTACGCGTGAAACGGAGTCCTTCACGCAAATCGCGAACGTGCCCGGGACCCGTAAACGAACCTAAATACTCACCGGAAGATAAACATCATCTTTTAGCGCGTTTTACGAAGCACGAGGTGCCCCTAGGAGGGCCCACCCCAAACCGCCACCACCCCCCTAAATATATATATTCACATTTTTTCTTTCATTTTAACACAATTTCAAAAATCTGGTTTCTCTCAAGAACCATCAGCTGAATTCACCAGAAACTTCAACAAATCAAAGGTATTAACTCAAATCCATAAGGTTTTAAGCATGGTTTCTTGACTAAACATGGTTTAGGCCAAGAAAACCCTTTTTAACCCATGATTTTTGGAAGTTTAAAGATGTTTATGGGCTGAATATGAACACCATATGGATTCCCTGGTGTTATATGGAATCCATGGTTATAAATCTTTGGGTTTTGATACCCTAATCAACACCTATTCGACAGAAATCGCCTAACTATTCGATTAACCGAAAAACAATGAATCAAAGCTTGATTGATCTAAGTTCTAGCATATTTGGATTGTAATTGATGTGTAGGTACTGAATATAGCCCACACATACTTCTGGACTCACAAGGAATGCTCGGAATCGAAGGAATCGCTAGGTATATGACCCGAAACTTGAATCTAGATTAGGCAGAATATTGTTCGGATTATAACTTGGTCTGTGATACTTGGATTGAGCTGAAATTTGTTGTGGTGATGAAGGGTAGTGTCAGGAAGGTCCACATAAAATTTTAGAATTTTTGGAAGTTTCTACGATTTTTGGTAAATTTTTTACTGTTTTACAAAAAGAATTCTGGAAGAAATACCAAAAGGATTCAATAAATCATCAAATTTTACAGAGACACTAAGAAACATATGAGGAATGTTCTAGAAAAATTAAGAGTCCATTGGTTGAGTTTTGATTTAGGTTAAAAATCAGTGTTTTTTTGAATTCTCGGTATCCTTAAATGCACCGAAACCAAATCATAAAAATCTTAAAATTTTTGGAGATGTGTATGAAAACATAAGGGATGTCCAGGAATGTTTTGGGAATTTTTGGATCAAGGATAGTAATTAATGTTAATTATGAGGTTAAATGTGGTTTTATAAATAATTTATTTAGACAAGTAAAATGCCAAAATAAATTCCCAAAACTTTTTCCCATATTCTAAAGATTTTTAATGAGTTATATAAAATTTTCAAAATTTTATTCAAATTATAGATAAAATGGGAATTTTTGAGATTAAAAATGGGTTATTTTAAATCAATTTCGGCAGTTTACCGTGTAACGAACCTGCCGAAACTGTGAACTGGCCCAACCCGAAAAATACTATAATTGAAACACGGGGAGTATTCCGGGAGATTCCAGGGCGGATTGGACACTTGAGGTGTGTCCAATACCAGTTCAGGAAATCCCCGATGATGGAAACGGAAACTCAAAATTGGGCAACCTGGACTCCCCAAACACCCAAGCTCCCTTAATGAAAAGTTAATCATTCTTAAATAACAACATGTTGGCACTATTGGTATTCCCGTACCATTGTCCGAACATGTTAAACTACTGACATTGACTGGCACGCGAACCGGTGCCCGGAAGCCAAACTAAAAACTAATACTACCCTGACCTCCATCACCATACCCGTGTCCTATAGACTCAATCCGGGGTGAAAACTCCTGACCAAATCCAAGTTATAACCATTACCGACTTAGATACTGATTTGAGTCCTTACTTGCATGTGTGCTATTAAAGCTGATTTCGTTGATTAAACACTCTTTAGCCGAGACTACTATTTGCACTGTGAGTTTCACTCCCCCACTTTAATCTGTTTTATTGTTTTCTGGGGTGATTTGCATGTTACAAACTGTGTTAATTACACCAACTTGCTATGATGTGAATTATCTAACACACGATATTAGCCCCGATACAAGTGATTAACGTAAGCCGTAGGCCGTGGATAGCACTATTGGTCTGACAAACCCAGTTGCCGCCGGACAGGTGCGGCCGGCAGCCAGGCAACTGCACGCGTCCTAACCAGGTTATGCTGTTAGACATAACTACCCGAGGGCATTAAACTGCATGTGATACAGGAGGTGCGAGTATGTGTCTGTGTGACACGGTACGATTAAAACAGTCTATGTTTCACTTGTGACACTCGTGTAATTCCATCTATGAACCGTGATATGTGCAATTAAACATGTTGATACATTTTGAAACGAAACAACCAAACTAGTGGAACTCACCGGCATCGCTGACCTTTTTAAAAACTAACATGCATTTCAGGTAAAACGAAATAGGAGTAAGCATGTGCGTATGGAAGGATCTAGTTGGCGGACGTAGCATAATAAAAGCTATAATGGCTTGTAGTACTGCTTTTAAAATATGGTTTGTAATGTGATAGTTTGAAGACGTTGTAACCGATGCTCCTGTTTTATGTAATGTTATGTTTTTAAATTATGAGGAGTGCCATGTGTCTGCCGCACCCCGCGCTTGTCTTCCGCTGCGAGTCGGGGTGTGACAGTCAACCTCTCTTTAACCAAGAAATTGAACAGAATAGTACAAGCAGGTTAATGTGGTGTTAAACCATGAACCCTCATATGCTCAAAGACTTGAATTGCGTCATGGGTCATCTTCAAATTTGCATAGAATATCACTAACCAGCTCAAAACATGAGAATTCACATCTTGTCCATCAAAGTTAGTCTCCAGTGCATTCAAAACCGTGGGTGAAGATAAAAAGTCTCTCTAAGCAATTTTGTCGAGCAGTTGGCATGCCCTTTTGAAATGTTTTTGTTTTGTTAGAATATGAATCATGGTCCAAGATGATTGTAATTGTCGAATCCCCAAATCCCTGAAGTCGTTCAAAGGGCTTAGCGGTACTAACCTTAGATTCGATGAGCTCCGGTTCTGGTTCGTCCTCTCGCCGTCACGGTGGCAGTTCCTCTTGTGGAGTGTCGGGTCTCGGGCTGCATCCACATGTAAATCTAGTTAGAGGGCCCAAGGGGATTTACCCCGAGGGCACTCCGACGCTCAAGTCAGTATCTTGTATGGAGAAGATAATTATAAGTGCAAGTAAAGGGTGTAGTTTAGAGAGAGGGAGAGAAAGCATGAATAATATGAGAACATGGGAGGAAGAAGAAACCTCAAGTGGTGTGAGATATTGTCTGCCTTCTTAGGATATGGAACTTTCCCTTTTATAACAAAACACTTGGGCCATAACCCTAATGGGCTGGCCCAAGAATGGGCTTATCAAGACATGGCCCACTCGAACCAATCTAGACATGCCGAGAAAGACCCAAGTGGGCTCGAGCCCAGTCATCAATCTAGGGCGATGAGCCCAGACGAGGAGCCCAAGCGGGGATCCTCGTCGTCAAGTCATCCCTAGTCCAAGTCTATTCACTCATGAATGGGCGCAGGACTTGTTCCAGTCCCTGAAAATCTAGGCGGTGTAGGTCCCCTACTCGTATGGATCTTCACAGAATTGTCAATCTAATCAAGAGTGCGGAATCCTGTTGATCAGAATATCACAGAAACAAGTAGACACAGCAATTCACAATTAAACCAGGTTTCTATTAAGAATTACAATCAATCAAAACCCTAACCACTCAAATTCGTCCAAGCTCTAAACACTCTCACGAATTCTCTCTCAAAACTGTTTTGGCTGATTAACCTAAACCCTAAAGCAAAGCCTTGTTTATATAACACAAGGTTGCTACTTGGGCTAGGGATTCCTACATGGGCAAGCCCAATTCGTCCCCCTATGACCCAACTGGGTTTTGTTTAGCCCAAACTCTATTATTCCACTAATACAAAGCTAAACCCGCTAACTGTTTATCGTTTAACTAATTACAAGATATCCAAAGACCAAATCTCAGTTGTTGTCACAAATATGCACCAACAAACTCCCCCTTGACAATAGCTTCATAAAATAACTTTGTCTTCAGTCATCTTGCAATCTTCATGTAGCCTTCAATGTCTTTGGTCTTTGGATAGCTTCAGCTTTAATAGCTTCTGTCAGCAACACAACAGACTCCCCCTAAGCTGATGCATCCAATCACCAAATCTTCAAAACGTTAGCACTTGAGTAAACTCCAGTTTAGCATTTGCAAAGCAATATTCAAACTCTTCAACTTTGTCTGCAATGTAGAAAGGAGGTTCTACCATGCATCCAATCAAACTCTCATCTTCACATCAACTCATCACTTTAACTTCTCAGCAACACTCTGCTTCAACCTGTATACTACAAAACAAACATCTCGAGAAACCATAAGAATTTTTCAACACAGTTGAATAAATTGTTATTATTCAAGAGATTATATCACAGATTAAGCATTTTCAATTTATCACCAACACGCAACAAATTTTTCATCACACACCCTATAACCCGCATGGTTTAAAATTTTGAACTCACTTTCTAACACCGTCTCCCCCTATCGGTAACAATTCCTCCAAGAATAACAGTTTTCCGTACGTTAAGAATTTTAAACAGAAAAAAAACACTATTTTTGGATTTTTTATATTTTTGAAAGCAAGTAAATAACAAAAGCAATAAACACTCTATTTTTGTGAGAATCGCTGGTAAGAAGATCATATCAGCAAAATCAAACTGTTTTCACACAATTAGTTAATTTTTTATTTTTTTTTTCGTGAAAAGCAGTCCAAGATGATTACCAGTATGTTTGTCCACATAAACAAAATGCATGAACATTCAAGTACCATTACCGTATGATACGTTAAGGTAATTTTATTTCTGATATATTAGTGTGTCCCACTTCAGGATATACCCCCGCGATCAAGGTATGCACAATGATTCATCGTAGTAGGTGAGTATACTGAATTCATCCGTTTTGTTTTTCAACGTTTAGATAATTGGTGATCAGGTCAGTACTTCCGTACAGCAAAGAGACCAAAATATCTAACGAGGGCTATGACAAATACCATTTTTGGTACGATTTTATGCTTTTTGCACATTTGAATGACTCTCTAGGAGAGCTTCTTCATTTATGGGTTTTGGAATTTTTAGCTCTTTTAAGATATCTTGGTTGTGCCTAGGTCAGCATGTATCTGGATGCAGCAGAAGGACAACCCTGATATCCCCAGATGAAATAACAGTATAAAGACCCAAAACTTCAGATTTTGGCAATCTATCAACGCAAGATTTAAGGTCATTAAACCATACACCACTGATGTGTTCCCCACTCATACACAGTTCATTTAGGTTTATATCACATTGGTAAGTTGATTATTTCATGCTTTTTGCCTACTGGTACATCATATGATGAAGCTGCTATCACACTTAAGCAATTTAATTTCAGTTTCAAGGTGACAGTCTAACTTGCTGATGTACTATCATTTCATCTTTTTCACACAGTGATAACTCATTTTTTATTTTCTATTTTTTTATGTTTTTCGTTTTTTTAATGTTTTTGGATTTTGTGGTTTTCTATTTTTTTTATTTTTGATTTTTAAGAAAACAATAAAATATTTACAAAATTCTTATGAAAAACTAGTTATTCAGGATTCCTCATCCCGTTGAGTTCGACTAAATGTTCAAAGCGAGCCCTGTCAAAAGCTTTAGTATAAAGATCTGGTAGGTTATCTAGTGTGTCGACTCGATGTAATTCAATTAGTCTCTTTTCAGCACAATCCCGTATAAAGTGATGACGAATGGCAATATGTTTTGTGCGACTGTGTTTCACAGGATTATTTGTTATAGAAATTGTGGCATTATTGTCTATCATAATAGGAGTACGAGTGAAATCCAAACCATAATCGCGCATTTGCTGTTGTGTCCAGAGAACCTGAGAGCAGCAGCTACCCACAGTAATATATTCAGCTTCACACGTAGATGTAGACACACAAGATTGCTTCTTGCATTGCCAAGACACAATCCTGCCTCCTAAGAACTGGTAGACTTTCTGTTCGACTTGCATCCTCCAAAATCTGAGTCAGTGTAAGCAACAAAATTCATATCACTATCAGCTGGATACCACAACCCAAGTTTAGGTTTCCCCTTCAAGTAACGAAGAATACGCTTCCCACTTTCATGTGTGACTCCTTAGGATTAGCCTGATATCTGGCACACAAGCATACTGCAAACATGATGTCAGGTCTTGAAGCAGTCAAATACATTAGAGAACCAATCATTGCCCTGTATTGAGTTGGATCAACGTCTTCAGTACTTTCATGATCTGGGCCAAGATTATGATTTTCGCAAATGGGTGTGTTGAAAGTAGAGCAATCATTCATTTTGAACTGAGACAAAATGTCATACACATACTTTGTTTGATGTATAAACATCCCATCCTCCTTCTGTTCAACTTATAATCCCATAGCGCTCATTTCAAACTTGCTCTTCATCACCTTCTCAAACTCTTTACACATGTTTTCATCTGATGACCCAAAGATGATGTCATCCACGTATACCTGTACCAGCAAAAATTCTTCCTTCTTTCTCTTGATGAACAGTGTACTGTCAATCTGACCTCTTTCAAAACCATTCTTGATCAGATGTGTAGACAGTGTCTCGTACCAAGCCCTGGGAGCTTGATGTAATCCATACAAAGCCTTATCTAGTTTGTACACCTGATCTGGATAATCTAGATCAACAAACCCATCTGGTTGTGAGACATACACCACTTCTTGGACTTTCCCGTAAAGAAATGCACTCTTCACGTCTAGTTGGTAAACTTTGAAGCCCTTGAAAGAAGCGAAAGCCAGAAACAACCGAATTGCCTTCAACCTTGCCACTGGTGCAAACACCTTATTATAATCAATCCCTTCTTGCTGATTGAAACCTTTGACCACCAATCGAGCCTTGTTGCGCGTTACTATCCCTCTTTCATCCTTATTGCACCTAAATACCCATTTAGTGCCTATCTCTCTTTCACCCTTAGGAAGGTCAACTAACTCCCAAACCTTCAACTTTGCAAACTGGGCCAATTCCTCTTGCATAGCTTCAACCCATGAATTGTCTTTTAGAGCCATATGAATGTTCTTCCGCTCCTCTTGGGGAATAAAGCAACTATACAAGCATTCATTCACAATCCCGGTCTTCTCAATCAAAACAAATAACCCAGAATTCGCTGCTATGCTTCTTCTTATCTGAACACCTGCAGTAGGATCCCCAAGTATCATGTCAACTGGATGATCACTATTTGCTCGTGTAGTAGCAACAGCATCGACTTCTAGATTGTCACCCAGGTTTGATCCAACCTCCCCTTGAATGTTCTGATCTGCAAATGGATTAATGAAATCCTCCCCCTGAATGGGTTCAAGTTCAACATCGCTTGAATCAGGATCTGCAGCACCTTGGGAAGTTTCCGGAGCATCTGTCATATCAACATTTGATCTAGGCATGAACTTGCCTTCATCGTCTTCACCAATCACTGTTTGAATCAACTGAGAATCATCTGCATTTGGAAACTCAGGAATATTAAATGATTTAAAAACACTATCATAATCATATAATATAGCTGGACCACTCGTTGATTGTTGAGGTTTGTATGTAGTAATTTCAACATTGTAAACAACCTCAATTTTACCAATTTTTAGATTAAAAACCCTTTTATTTGGTGTGCCAGGCACGTAACCTAGAAAGTAGCCATCGTCAGCCACCTCTACAAATTTTTGTTTATCTTTCTCAATTTTACCAATTTTTAGATTAAAAACCCTTTTATTCGGTGTGCCAGGCACGTAACCTAGAAAGTAGCCATCGTCAGCCACCTCTCCAAATTTTTGTTTATCTTTATTTCGCACAATGGTGCAGGGTAATCCAAATGGTTCAAAGCCTTCCAAGTTTGGTTTCTTGTTAAACATCAATTCATGACAAGTTTTATTAAAACGTTTAACAATCAAAACTTTGTTTAGGACGTAGCAAGCTGTATTCACAGCTTCTCCCCAGAAAAGAACCGGTAGCTTTGAATCTGAAAGCATAGTCCTAGCAGCTTCAATCAACGTCCTGTTTTTCCTCTCAGCGACTCCATTTTGTTGAGGTGTATAAGGAGCAGAATATTGATGTTCAATTCCCTTTCGAAGATAGTAGAGATCCAGAATTCGATTCTTGAACTCCGTGCCATTATCACTCCTTATCCTCTTGATCCTTGCATCATGGACGTTTTCTAATTTTGTAAAAAGATCTATCAGCATCTCTGCCATCTTGTTTTTGTACCTAAAAAGAAAACCCATGAATATCGTGAGTAATCATCAGTGACAACAAGACAATAGTACTTTCCACCTATGCTCCTCACGTTCACTGGACCAAATAAATCCATGTGAAGTAATTCATAAGGGGCATCTATGGAATTTACTGTTTTTGATTTGTGAGGTTTCTTATGTTGTTTTCCCTTTTGACATGGAAGACATTTATCTTCCACTTGAAACCTCTGCATTGGAACCCCTTTCACTAGCTCATTTTTAACAAGGTAATTCATTTTTCGATAGTGAATATGGGCCATGCGTCTGTGCCACAACATCGATTCAGCTTCAGATGCTTTTGATAGTAAACATGCCACCACAGCAGTTGGATCCTTAGTACCCATGTCCATGACATAAGTGTCATTTCTCCTTGGCGCTCTCATTACTATCCAATCGTCCGGAATCACCAAACCTAGTTTCAACACTAATGCTTCATTCTTGGTAAAATGGACCGATTGACCCTTGTCGCAGACTTGTGACATGCTCATCAGATTGTGTTTAAGCTGCTCAACATAGTTCACTTTGTCCAGTGTGATCTTCCAATTGGTCACTTTTCCTCATCCTGTAATTCTACCACCTTTAGCACCCGCAAAGTTCACCTTTCCACCATCATAATCTTCAAACTCAGTTAACAATCTCGCATCCCCCGTCATGTGCCTAGAGCAGCCACTATCAACATACCATAAGTTGATAATCCTCCTTAGCAGCTCCTGCACACACCAACCAAGAAATTAGTTAGATTGGGGGACCCAAGCCTTAATGGTCTTGGGTCGTCCAAATTCACCAACTACTGGAACATCCATCCAATATCCATTACTCCTAACTGGAGTCTTGGATCTCAGACCTGTTGATGGAATTTGATTTTGATTTCCATTAGGTCTTTGGTCCTGAGGGTTCCTATACGTGTTTGGACTATTTGACCTTTGAAATTTTTGATTTTGGTACGTTGAATTTTGATTCCAAGAAGCATGATTGTTATAATTCCTAAAGCCATTGTTATAAAAAGTTCGACCACCATTACTCTGGTATCCATTTTGATATTGATATTGACCTTGACTTCTGAAATTATTTGAATTATAATTGTTCATTCTTGGTGAACTGCTTCTAGGTCTTTCATATCTACCTGATGTAGATTCAGGCTGAAATCTTGGTTGATTTCTTTGAAAACGAGGAACTTGTGGAGTTCCTTTTTCAGCCTTATCTACAGCAACATTCTCTGGTTGCTTAGGCGCTGACTTCTTTGGAGAGTTGGACTCTCTCTCATTTTTATCACCACTCTTCTCTGGTGACTTCTCTCTCTTTTTCTCACTCACTTGTGCTTTATTCATTTTATTAGGACAGCAGCTAGCTACATGTCCCTTTGTGTAACACTTGAAGCACGATCTCTTTTTTGAAGACTTCTTATCTGAAGCCTTTGAACTAGATTCAGGTTTTGATGATGATGCCTTAGAAGGATTTGGTTTAGTTTGCTTAGTTTCAGAATTTTCTTTGTTCTTGTTTTTAGCAAACTCTACATTAGATTCGTTTTCAATAACTGCTGTTTCGTTTTTCATGTCACTTCCTTGAACAAAATTAACCCTTTTAACAAAAGTTGGATTTTTATTCTTAGGATGTGAAGTTTTCTTTTTCAAAACAAGTTTGCTGTTATTATCCTTCTTAGCATCATCACTCTCAGACGCATCACCTTGACTTGATGTGGAACTACTTGGTGATGTTGACACAAAGTCTATGAGCTCATCTTCATCAGGCAAAAAAGAATAGTCATGACTAATAGGAGGTGGAACTTCATTGAAACCATGGAATCCCACACTGGTTCTGTCATTACTTTTCTTCAAGCCACCCATCATGTGTTTCATAACAAAAGTAGAGTCCTTGAATTGACCTAATTTCTTTTCAAGTTCAACAATTTTGAGTTGTGCATCTGATAACTCTTTGCATTTTTCAGAAATCTCTTTTGTTTTCTCAGCCATCATTTCATGAGCTAAGTCTATAACTTGAAGTTTTTCATTTAGTTTGCAGGTTAAAGCTTCAATTTCACTTTCATAACCTTTTATCTTCTTCAAGTATAAAGATTCGTTTCTTTTAGCAAAAAAAAATTGATTCTTTAATGTTAGACATCTCGCTTACCAGACTTTGGTTTTGTGTGGACAACCTGTCTACCTCACCCTGTAGTTCACGACAATTCTAAACACACAGAATTAGACTGTACCTCTCCTGTTTGTTTGTCAAGATTGGCCATTAGCGCTGCAAGTTGAGCTTCCATTTTTTTGTATTTAGCTTCCTTTTCTTCAGCTTCCTTTTCATGGTCAGACTTTTGCTTTTCTTTTTCGGCATCTGTTGGCTGATCAGCCTTATCTACTTCAACTTCGCTTTTCTTCTCAACTTTAGCATCATCTACTGTAGCTTCACTTTTCTTCTCAACTTCAGCATCATCTACTGTAGCTTCACCATCATAAACTAGTACAATTTCTGCCATGAATGCCTGAGTGACATTGTCATCATTTTCCAAGTGAACACTCCAGTCATATGAACCTTCTCTAGCTGTAGAGATCAGTGCTCTCTAGTTAGAGTTGTTTGATGCATTCCTATTGTTTGAACTCTGACTCGAAGTCTCCTGCTTTTGTTTTTGACATTCCCTAGCGAAATGCCCATAACTTTGACAGTTGAAGCATCTCACTTTGGTCTTATCGAAACCAACAGTCTTTCCTACAAACTTCCTTCCTGTTCGGTTCATAAATCTCTTCACTCGTCTAGTAATCATGGCCATTTTCCATTGCAAATCCATATCTTCAAGATCATCAGGGTCAATCTGATCGTAATCTTCATCGAAAGTGGCAGGATCGGATATCTTCCCTTGAATGTAGTTCTCATAAGAAGCAACAAATGAAGCAAGTAGAGCAAGATGCTCTTCTGCAGACTTAACACTCATAGGCATCGACTTAGCACCACTACTCTGCTTAGAAGCTGATGTTCTCTTGGCACCTGTTGATCCTCCTGAAGCGGCTATAAAACACACATCACCATCCTCATTTACTGTGACCTGCTCATTCTCACACGATAGAAACGCAGTAGAAGAGTCGCTAGAAGCATTGTGAGATGAAGAAGAAGTAAGCACATTGTAAATCCCTGGATCTTGAACCTGATCATATCCAGTGTCTTTCTTCTTCATACTGAGCTCATAAGCTCTCAGCTTTCCTACCACTTCTTCAAGCTCTTTTGTCTCATAATCTGCTTCTCCCTTGATCATGAGAGTGTATATATCCCATTTAGTAGGTAAGGCATCGAGCAGCTTGTCATTCTTTTCTACGTCAGTATAGCACTCTATCTCATAATTTTCCATTTCTGACATCAGATGGTAGTATCGAGTGATGATGTCCTCAAGCGACTCATGTTTCATGTACTTGAAAACAACGAAGTGCTTCTTCAGTAGATCAATTTTGTTTTTCTTGACATCTGCATTTCCCGCATATCGCTTTTCTAATGCATCCCACATATCCTTTGAATTAGTGTACTTCTTGAAGGTATGCTTGATGCTATCAGGTAAGGACATTTTTATTGCTACCAAGGCTCTCTTTTCAGCCTCATACATCTTTTTATTAGCCTCTTGCATGTTCACGTAGGCTGTTCTACGTGGTCTGCCCTCAAAGTCGTGAGTTGGGTTTGTGTACCCATCTTCAATACATATTTACATACGTGTGTCCTGATATTCAACGAAGGATTGAAAACGATCCTTCCATGTCAAATAATTTTCCACCTTCACCATCTTAGGCGGTTTGTTGGTAGTGCCAACTTCATGCTCCATTTTCAAAAGCTCATTCAAAGTAGACATGTTTGACATTTTAAACGTTGCAGACTGATAAAACAGTACAAAATATCTCCGAAAACAGTGGTTACCAAATTACACCGTTAGAATCGTCTCGAAAAGACGAATCCAATGATATCTAATGTCGAAAACCGAATTCGGAATTTTCTAGAGTTTTTTTTTTTGTCCTATAAATGCAGGGAATTCAACGGTGCAGACGGTTTACTCAGATGAGCTACGTATCACTTTCTATTTTCGAAAACATGAATTTTTAATTACGCTTGCCAAAAAATATTCCACCCCTCTAATTATGCTATTAATTTCGCTGGGTTAATTTTGCTGGTCAATTTAACTTAATCTCGCTAGTCAGTTCAAGTTAATTTCGCCGGTCTAGTTCGCTGAAGAGGTCAATTTCTCTGCTAAATTCGCTGGTTATTTTCGCTATTACGACGACCAGCAAAGTCGACGAACACCGTGATAATTTCGCTGAGGAAAATTATACGGTTACCAAAGTCGCCTTTGGATTTAATTTCGCCGATAAAATCGCTGGTCGGTTAGTTTCGCAGGTCTGTCAAATTCGCTGGTCCAGTAAAATCGGAAACTTAATCTGATCGAAATTTTGAATATTTTTAGATTCTCCTAACACCTTCCTGCAGAATCGAAACAGCAAAATATCAGTAATTTACAAAAAATAGCAAAGAACAGAATGAAAAACGTGAAGAACACGAAGAAAATCTTCGAATCTTCAAGCCTTTCCAGCCAAAATTCTTCAACCAATCAACCAGAATTGAATCCTAAAACCTGCAAAATAGCAAACAAACCATGCAGAAGATCAAACAGCCAAAAAAAGTTCAAAAAATTTATCAAACACACAAAAAATTCAAAACCCTAATTTTTCAGGTTTCAAAATTTTTGAAAAACTTCCTGTTTCTGCCAAGCACAATTCTGAACCGAGCCTTCAAGAGCCTAATGCTCTGATACCAATTGTAGGTCCCCTACTCGTAAGGATCTTCACAGAATTGTCAATCTAATCAAGAGTGTGGAATCCTCTTGATCAGAATATCACAGAAACAAGTAGACACAGCAATTCACAATCAAACCGAGTTTCTATTGATTATCAATCACAAGAATTACAATCAATCAAAACCCTAACCACTCAAATTCGTCCAAGCTCTAAACACTCTCACGAATTCTCTCTCAAAACTTTTTTCGCTGATTAACCTAAACCCTAAAGTAAAGCCTTGTTTATATAACACAAGGTTGCTACTTGGGCTAGGGATTCCTACATGGGCAAGCCCAATTCATCTCCCTATGACCCAACTGGGTTTTGTTTAGCCCAAACTCTATTATTCCACTAATACAAAGCTAAACCCGCTAACTGTTTATCGTTTAACTAATTACAAGATATCCAAAGACCAAATCTAAGTTGTTGTCACAAATATGCACCAACAGGCGGGTCGTTATCCGCCCTTCAGCCGTTCCCCCTATCCGTCGGGTAAATATAATCTAAGGCACGTCATGCCAAACCAATCTACTTTGTTGTCCTTGGGGTGACCTGGCGTTCAGCATTCAAAACAGAAAGACGTCACCACAAGTAGGGTAGCTTGGTACCGTACTTCAATCTATGCCTCCTTGAAGGCACTTTACCCAATGTACGCGTTCGAGAATACTTTTTTGAGAGTGTTTATGCTATTTAGACCATCTTTGTATGTATCTTTTAAATGCATTTCAATCAAGGTACTTGTTCAAGAGTAATTTTTCTAAGGGCATCGACTGGGATGCCTTATTTACTGTGTCATACTCTTTGTATGGTGTTCCTCTAATGAGGGTTCTTGTCTTGCTTGAACTGTCAAAACTTTCTCATGAATTTTCTTTGTACCCTGTTTAAGACGTTAAGGCTTTCTATGGGTCGCTTTGTAACTTTTTAAGTTGTTAAAGCTTTGTATAGACCCGTTTGTGACTCGTTTGAGTTGTTAAAACTTTCTATAAGTTTGCTTCGTAACTTGCTTGAGCTATTAAATCTTTCTTATAAGTTTGCCTCGTAACGTGTTTGGGTTGTTAAGGCTTCCTATAGTTTGCTTCGTAACTTGCTTGAGTTGTTAAAGCTTTCTTATAAGTTTGCCTCGTAACGTGTTTGGGTTGTTAAAGCTTTCTATAGTTTGCTTCGTAACTTGCTTGAGTTGTTAAAGCTTTCTTATAAGTTTGCCTCGTAACGTGTTTGGGTTGTTAAAGCTTTCTATAGTTTGCTTTGTAACTTGCTTGAGTTGTTAAAGCTTTCTATAGTTTGCTTCGTAACTTGCTTGAGTTGTTAAAGCTTTCTTATAAGTTTGCCTCGTAATGTGTTTGGGTTGTTAAAGCTTCCTATAGTTTGCTTCGTAACTTGCTTGGGTTGTTAAAGCTTTCTATAGTTTGCTTCGTAACTTGCTTGAGTTGTTAAAGCTTTCTTATAAGTTTGCCTTGTAACGTGTTTGGGTTGTTAAAGCTTCCTATAGTTTGCTTCGTAACTCGTTTAAGCTGTCAAGGCTTTGTAAAGGCCCGCTTCATAACTCTTCCGAGTTGTTAAAGCTTCTATTGGGCCTATTGTCCAATGGCGTTTGGGCCACTTGGATTTTCATATGCCTGCTTCGGCGTTTTTTGGATGTAGTCGACTTAGTCCTAGCCCCACGGCCGGGCTTTGCCTTGTTTTGACTAAGGCGGCTTGTCTGTATGCCTATGTACATGTTCATTTTATTGTAAGATCGTCCGGTACGTCTACCTAGATGATCCTGTTTGACCCGTTAGCAAGGTCCTCAAACCGTTCAGGTTTTTGTTCTTCGAGAAGGGGTGGCATCTTCTCCTTTTGGAGAGGTTTTATGAGCCCTTTAAAAACACTTGTTATGTAGAAGGAACCTTCCTATGTGAGTCCTTATTAAGGGCTCTTTCCTCCCCTGGAGGAATGTTGCAATTCTCTAAAACGGGTGCCCATGGAATGTGCAACCCTCTCCTCTTGGAGAGACTTCTTCAAACGTATGCGACCCCAAGATGGAGCTCCTCTTCTTTGGAGAGATATTCTCTAAAACACAGACCTGTGGCGGAGATCTTTTCTTTTCAAGGAAAGGATTCTTCAGATTCGAAGTTGTCACACACCGACCACGATAAAACAACAAATCGTGGCGGAAACGTCGGGGAGTGTTGTAACAGAATCATTGTTTCATAACACATGGATTGAAGTTCTGTTTTATTAAATTAAATGTATTACATTACATTGAAATTAGAAACAAAACATGAATAAATAGACTTTCATTGTTATTAAGTCACTAAGGCCTCGTCCATTCCTATGTGAGCATGCATCAATATTATCATCAAACATCATCAACTATGGTACCTGAAACACATGTGAAAATACGTCAGCATAAAAAAAATGCCGGTGAGTACATAGGTCTTATGTGAGTGTCAGATTCATGGCTCGTTTTACCTTTTTAAATAACTCAAACAACTTTGTTATTCGATATTAGAAAAACTAGTTTTGTAAAATGTTTAGATTGTGAATTGAAATAACCAAGTTAAAACAGATTTGTTATAATTTATAAAACCTCGATACCATGAATCTTACTCAAAACATTTGTTTAAGTAAACCCAAATTGTAAATCGTTTTTGAAATAAAACTCGAATGTTTTATATTGTTAGAAAAACCTTGTAATATAACTTTATTTTGATAACCTTGCCAAAGTGAACTAGATAACGCAACGATATATAATGTGTTAAAAGCACTTATATATAGAAAGTACCAGCGGCGTATCCACCATGCTTTTAACACATTACACTTGCCCCGTTACCTAATCACTTCCCAAACCCAACTGTTCAAACAGTTTCAAACGGTTCACACAATCAATCAGATTCAAACGGTTCACATAATCAATCAGATTCAAACGGTTCACATAATCAATCAGATTCAAATGGTTCACATAGACCAACAATTTCAACGGTTCAAAACAATTCAAAATGTAAAACAATGTGTCCATATGTTGGATGAACATATGCAACAAAATGTAACATGAAAATCAATGTGCTAGCAAGCTAAGAGAACATACATAGCAAAACATAATGAAATCATGTACTATATACGTACTAATGAACATAGCAAGTATATAATATAAAAGCATGAAAAGCACGAAAGTAACAAGTAGGCACATGTGTATCACCCCAAAACAGTTGAAAACAGTAAAAGAGGGGACTATGTACTCACTTAAGGATGCTTAGAAGTCTTGACTAACAACCAAGCAAAGCTAGAGGGATCAAGGAAATCAAACGGCACCTAATATAGGTAACTACGTTAATAAACGGACCTAAATCGGGAGAATCGGATAAAATGAGGTTTCGTAAACCAAATGAGTGTAGGGACTCATGTAATATGGTTTAACAAAGCCTACATTCTAAAACGAAACCTAACCTAAGTGCTTACGACCCATTATGACTCGTTAAGGTAACTTACGCCACTTTAACGCGTCGTCACGTAAAACGCGTTCGGACCGCCTAACTAGTCCTATGACAAGTATTATATGCCTTAACATGTCTAATAATGTTGCCTAATCAGTTTAGATGCCAAAATTTATGTTTCATATGCATAAAATGAATTTATTCGTAAAAAGGGCATTTTGGTCATATTCCTAAGGCACATAATTACCTATCATACAACTAACTAAACGAAGTGACCATAAGGTATAACCTTGGAAGGTTATTCCCTATACAACTATGGTCACAAAAAATGCTTGGTCGAATCCTAATGATCGACCAAACGGGTCGGGTTCGAAAGTCTAAGCGGTTGTTTAGATCGCTTATCTTACGACCCTATATAAGCACTAAACCTAAAGTGACGAGCTAAACATGTTAAAACATGTTTAACGAAGTTAGAAAACAATTTTGATATCAAGACAAAGGGTCTTGATACCCAAGAATAGTTTGGTTGCAAAATACGCAAGAATACGCATTTTGACCGAAACTATGACTCGTCACAACACCTAAATAACATGGTAATCAGTAGGTATAGTCACAAGAGACTATAACCATCGTGATTACACTCACGTTACGAAGTTCAAACGAACTTCGTGTTGACCATAGACTGGTCAAAGCAGAAAGTCAAACACTGTTTGACTTTTACGCTTAAAAAGCATAAAAGCATGAAAGAAACTTACAAAGGGTCCAAGCTAGGAAGAACTTGATCTAAATACTCAGGTATGAAGCATAAAGCTTCAACTTAAAGCATAAAATTAGATCAAGGTGTGAGGAAAATGGAATGAGAGCTTGGGTATTTATAGATTTCGGAGAACCGTTAGGATCGTTTCTCGCATTTCGTGCCTTGATCTTGACTCTCCGTGTGGGCACATGGTTTTCAAAACCATGGGAATACTTAAAACCATCAAATTCCAGCCCATAGAGTGCAAAACCTTGGGTTAAAACCATCAAAACCTCAAAGACGGAACAAGTTTAATGTATCTGCCAGAAATTTCTAAAATGGTCCCAGTACTTGTAAAACTTGCTTTTTGGCTCTTTTAAGCCCCGTTAACCCCATTTCAAGGCTCTAAAATAAAGTTAAAGTATAGAGAACATGAAATGTGCTAAAAAATATCTCGGATGTCGGTTCGTTTGGTCGTACAGTTGCGTTGTTCGGTTAATTACGACGGAAATCGTAACGAAAGCAAAAACGATCCAAATTACCCGACGAGTGGAATTTTATCATTCCAATCACTAAAATAAAATATTTTAATGATTACATAAATTTTTGGATGTCCGGATATATTCAGAACGTAAGATATGCGCGAAAATGCAAGCTGATGCACTTTTTGACGCTTTTAGTCCCCATTGGTCAATAAAGTTTATTTTTGCGCACCAAAACACCTCAAAGCCTATTTCTAAGCTATGTAAAGTATATTTAGGGCATGTTTAACTTATGATCATATTCTGGAAGGTTCGTTACAGTACGAATCGGCATACTTTCGCAGTTTGTCGAAATTATTCCCTGTTAGCGAATAAACTTGATTTCGACACACCAAACCTTCCAAAACTTATTTCTAAGTTATGTAAAGGTCATTTAAGGTATGTTAAGCCTATGTCAATGTTCCGGAGTGTTTGTCGCATTAAACTGATTACGTTTACGCATCAGTTTGCGTATAACTTTCCAGAAAGCGATTTAGAGCTCGAAATCGAACGAGAATTGATACGTGTAAATGATACATATATTTATACAAATCCCAAGTATGAAACACAATATTTCATTGGTTTGGTATTTGTTCGATGGTCGCAGAGGCACAGGTGTCACAGTCTCCCCTACTTTAGGAAATTTCGTCCCGAAATTTATTCGTAGGAGCCTGTCTGTGACTTTGTGTTAAATAACCATCAAAGATAAGGCATAATCCTATCATTTCCTTCAACGAACATTCTTCAGAAGCGAAAATGAATAGACGGAGTCATTTTCCTCAACGGGCATTCTTCAGAAATGGAAATGAAGGTATAACCAAAAGGATATTCATTTCCCTCAACGGCCATTCTTCATAAATGAAAATGAAAATGAACGGATAATCATTTTCTTTGACGGGTATTCTTCAGAAATGGAAATGAAGAAATAATCAAACGGATATTCATTTCCTCAACGGACATTCTTCAGAAACGAAAATGAAAATGAACGGATAATCATTTTCTTCGATGGGTATTCTTCAGAAATGGAAATGAAGGAATAATCAAACGAATATTCATTTCCTCAACGGACATTCTTCAGAAACGAAAATGAAAATGAATGGATAATCATTTTCTTCGAAGGGTATTCTTCAGAAATGGAAATGAAGGAATAATCAAACGGATATTCATTTCCTCAAAGGACATTCTTCTGAAACGAAAATGAAAATGAACGGATAATCATTTTCTTCGACAGGTATTCTTCAGAAATGGAAATGAAAGAATAAACAAAAGGTCATTCATTTCTTTCAACGGACATTCTTCATAAACGAAAATGAACGGACGGAGTCATTTTCGACGTGTGCTTCATCAGAAATGGAAATGAATAGAATTAACTCAAAAGGATATTCATTTCCCTCAACGGACATTCTTCAGAAACGAAAATGAACGGACGGAGTCATTTTCAATGGGTGCTTCGTCAGAAATGGAAATGAATAGAATTAACTCTAGACACATGACAAAACTTGTTGTGGTTTCTGTGCACTAAATTCCATAATTATGTATGCATCCATAACTACGTAATTTCTTGCACAGTTCGCATAGTTTGTTTTATAATGTGAAAGGGATAGAATTTGAACAAGCTTGAGACAACTTTGATTAGATCAACACATATACACATAAGCACATAATTGTTTTCTTGGTTATTAATTTGTTATTAATGTGACATTGATTTGAACATGGGTATTCAAGGTATACCAGGAACCCAGTCGATGGACTTCAACGTCCTCAAGAATTTATCTGAAAAGATAGGATGATCTTCCAAAAATTCGATTTTTTATTACAAGGAATCATAACATTCGAATTAAGATACACAACAATTAAGGACTTACGGAAATACCCTTAGGTACCCTATTAAGGATTTATAGAGGCACCTTGGGTATTTCTCCAGAGTTGTAACTTGCGCCTTGTACTTCGTTTCCTTGGAAGAAACGGGTACTTAGGATTTTCGTGGAAAACGCAAGAGATCATAAAATGGAAGAATTTGGGAGTAGTCTGCTCTTCAAGGAATACGATTCCTTGATTGTCGGTATTGTAGGGGATATGTTTTTTATACATGCAACCACATAAATACATTGCAATGTAAATAAAAGATTTATTTATAAACAACATCAACAACTGTTTCATAGACCTTGACAACAAAAGAAAATAAGACATAAAGCTTGATTATTTCTAAATAGCGTTGTCTTCCAATCGGTCAGATGCTCATCCCTGCGCTGGATTTGCATTAGCAAGCTTTGGGCAATTCCTTCGAAAATGGCCCATCTCGCCACAGTTGAAGCAAGAACCTGGTGGAAAATGTGTCACACCCTGGCTTTGCGGAAGCGTGGTTATTTTGGTGTGACTTCTTAATACCATAGCTTAACCATAACAAAGCTATATGAAATAAAACCATGCAAGATCATCCATAGATTAAGTTTTAAAAACCAAACATAACGACATTGTCTTAACGGAAAACAAATCCTAATGACATTGTTCAACCATCATAAACATCAACATGACATAAACACAGTTTAAGGACTGTGACTTGTCCAGGAAAGAGCCACATTCCCCAAACCCGGATGACCTCGTAACCCATATGCAGCGGGAAAACATAACATACCGCGCCAGATCTTTAGTTTCCTGAAATACATGTAAGTTGAAAAATCAACAATAATGTTGAGCGAGTTCATGTGTAAGTGAGTATGTAAAACACTTGTAAGTATAAAAATCCTGGTATGTAGCAAATAAGGAAAAGAGATCACCAATGGTTTGCAAGGCCATTGATATGTGTGAAGTGCAAGTAGGAAGACTCAAACCTAGCAGATTTAGCGTTGGGTACAAAGTCACTCCAAGGTCCGTTCTGTTGGGCCTCCCTGAGGTCCGTTCTGTTGGGCCTAGAGTTGGGCTCGCTACACCCAGATAGATCTACCGCTTACGTCCCTCGGTCCTACAATGAGGATTAATGGCCTCCAGTTTCTGCCTACCCACTCACATGATCTAAGTAGTAAACCTCCTTACGCTAACCATACCATGTATAAAGTACTTGTAATCAAAGTAACATGTATTTCACCCCCGTAGTTAGAAAACTGAAAACAGTTAAGAGAAAAGGGGGACATGAACTCACAGTGGTGCGTCTCTACCAAGTATGCCTCCAAATCAATCAGCTGTATGACGACCTACACGTGCTAACTCTATTAGACGGACGGCCGTGCCTTAGCTTTATGGTTTAAGTTTTTTTTTTTGGGAAATAGTTAGGCAACTATTTCGTGGTTACGTTCTGTATATACTTGGTAGTTATTCTCCTTCCCAAGGATGGGGGATTTAGTACATGTGTGTTCGTAACATTCAGATTTCACTATTAAGTCTCACTTAATATATTTTATTTCCAATCTTCAAAATATAAATATTCTTCCCAAAAATATTATATTTTAATACATGTGATTTTCCCAAAATAATACTTAGTAATATTATTTTTACTCTAAAAATAATATTTACGTAGTTCACAAAATAATCATAAACACTTATACAAGTGATGTTGTGAAAAATATATACTAAATACATTTATGTATCACGTTTTATTTTGTGAAATCCCACCTCCGATGTTTTGTAAATATAGTCGTGGCGAAACTTATATTTTGAAAACAAGTCAAAATGTGTTTCTAACACTTATAGTGAAAATATTTCTAAGTGTTAGGTTTTTGGAAAAATTTCGCCAGAGTTTCCTCTGTAACTGGAGGTGGCCACGCTTTTAAGCGTATCATTTTCTTTTACAAATCAACCAACAATTTTCTCATTCAACCAAAACAATGTTCAAATCACAAACTAGTCAAAATATGTATACAAATCGCATAAATTTCATGAACTTGTGATTTATCCAAACTGTGAAGTAAATCTCATTACTTTTAGTGGATCTTTATATAAAATAATCCGATTGTGTAAAAACCTCATTTTTATGGAAGTTCCATTTTTACAACTTCTCGTCATCTTTTCAAAAATAGTTATTTTGTCGAAACTTTGTGTTACACAAGTGTTTACACACTTGTGTGTTCTAAAAACCATTCTTGTTAGGGTAAGATCCATTTTTAGAAAGCATGATTTCTTTAACGCGTGGTCCTTTGAAAATACCACCCGTAGATCCGTAGATCTACTAGTTTTAAACACTATTGTACAAACTAAAACACTTTTACACAAGTTCATGATTCTTGTGTGGTAGAGTTTCATCTTCTAACCCTTGTTATACTTAAACAAGCTTTATGTCATAATCCAAGATCATGACTAAACCGGGTTAAATGATGATCCGAGCTACCACAACATAGATCGTGTCTAAATAATCACAAATTTCAATTACTACAACATTTACACAACTAGTGAGCTTTTAACCATCATCTTTCATGTTTTTAGTAGACTTTAATACACCATTTTGTAAGATTTCGGGTTTTAATCATTACACCACATATTAACCACTTTAGATTAGTTCAAGATAGGGATTTAAACATCATACCACTAGCTCGAGGCTAGGGAAGAATCTACACGCAAATGAGGTGGATAAAAGCTAGAGAGAGAGGTCCTTCAAACTCCGAGTGCACCAAGCCTCCTAATACGTGATCCCTGAAGCTTGTATGATGTTGGAACTTGCAAGATCAACTCGAAAATGGATGGGTGTGTGGGTGTGGGTTCGGCCGAGAGCCAAAGAGAAAGAGAGAGAGAGTGTGGAGTGTGTTGTGTGGTGATAATGTTCATGTGTGTTTAAGCTTAATCTTATAGACAATTTTCAAGAGTATTAACCAATGGTCACCATGTCTTCTTGATACTAAGCATAGGAGATTAAACAAATCAAGTTAGTACAAGGTGTGTCCCCCTCTAGTTGGGGACGGTTAGAGGGGGGGGGGTCTTGGTCCGATTCCAACTAGTTAGTTAGGTATTAGTTAGGTTAAACCAAGTTAGTTAAGTAGTTAACTTGGTTAGTTGTGTGTCGTGTGTTATGACGGGTGTTAGGGTATTCAGGGACCCTAACTGGCTCAGAAAAAGATAAATAATGAAAATAACAATATTTTCATGTTTCGGGTATAGTCCGGTTGTTCGGTTGGATAGTAATCCGTTAAAGTGCTTAACAAAGCTTTAAGTGTCGTTAATACCCTTTTTAGTGACACAACTTATTCCTGACACTTTGGAAAGTGTCTAGTAATATTTTTCTCATGTTTTGGCACTTTATTAGTTAGCTAAAAGCTGAATTGTTATGTAAAGTGCTGAGTTTTGTACTTAGAGTACGTTTTAGGCACATCCAGTCATTGTGACTTATTCCTAGAGACGCAGTTCTACAACCCTTATATCCCTACACTCACCACTAGTGTAGCAAAATATTTCTGGCTCATACAGGCCTTAGAGGCAGTGTTTGCCTGATGCTGGCTTTATCAGCATGTTCAATAGGTTATCCGTTATAGTGCTACTGTGCTTTTTGTGCATCATGTTTGTCACTAAGGTTCAGTCATGTAAATAATGTAGTGACAGCAAGTAAAGTATGATGCAGGTAAGTACATGTATCAGTATTCAAGTAGCGGTTTATTCACAAGTTCAAGTAAGCACAGTAATTAAGCAATAATTAATTATTAATCAAGTTGTACGGATACCTGGTTTAGTGAGGGTTGTCACATTCTCCCCCCGTTAAATAAATTTCGTCCCGAAATTTAAGTTCTGCTTGTAGATGCAGGGTTCTTAGGAAAAAGGTGGGGGTATTTCTCTTTCATCCGGTCCTCACGCTCCCAGGTGTACTCAGGACCGTGTCTGGCATTCCAACGAACTTTGACGAGCTTGACACTGCTCCGGCGGGTCTTGTTTACTTTCCAATCCGTAACCTCCACCGGTTCTTCAACGAAATGGAGCGTGTCGTCAACATGGATCTCGTCGATGGGAATGGCAATGTCATCTTGAGTTGGACTTTTCTTCAGGTTGGATACATGAAATGTATCGTGGACTGAATGGAGTTCAGCAGGTAGGTCCAACTTGTATGCTACTAGTCCTATTCTTTCCAAAACTCTGAAAGGACCAATGTAGCGCGGATTTAACTTCCCACGCTTTCCGAAGCGTGCCACACCCTTCCAGGGTGAAACTTTCAATAAAACCATTTCTCCAACTTGGAATTCCACATGTTTCCGGTTTGGATCCGCATAGGCCTTCTGTCTGTGGCGAGCTGCTTCGATACGTTTAAGAATCTGTGCAATCTTGTCTGTCGTCTCTTGGACGATTTCGGGACCAGCAAGCTGCCTATCACCTGCGTCAGCCCAACATAAGGGTGATCGGCACTTGCGTCCGTAAAGGGCTTCAAATGGCGCGACACCAATACTGGTGTGGTAGCTGTCGTTGTATGAAAGTTCGACCAAAGGCAAATGTTTGTCCCAGCTACCGCCCAAATCCATAACACATGCTCTCAGCATGTCTTCCAAAGTTTGTATCGTTCGCTCGCTCTGACTGTCAGTTTGCGGATGAAACGCAGTGCTCAGATTCAATTGTGAGCCAAAGGCTTCTTGGAAGGATTGCCATATCCTTGACACAAACCTTCCGTCTCTATCAGAGATGATTGAGAGAGGTACTCCATGGCGCGCGACGATCCCTCTCATGTAAATTTCAGCCAATTTGCTCGTATTATCCTTCTCTCTGATAGGTAAGAAGTGTGCTGACTTCGTTAATCGATCCACTATTACCCAAATAGTGTCATGGCCTCTCGGCGTTCTTGGCAATTTCGTAATAAAATCCATGGAGATTTGTTCCCATTTCCACTTAGGGATCTCGGGTTGTTGCAGAAGTCCTGAAGGCTTCTGGTATTCGGCCTTAACCTTGGCGCATGTTACACATTTGCTCACATACACAGCAACATCGCCTTTCATCCTAGGCCACCAATAATAATCTTTGAGATCTTGGTACATCTTATCCGCTCCCAGATGGATAGAGTACCGTGACTTGTGAGCTTCATCGAAAATAACCTTCCTTAAATCTCCAAACAAAGGAAACCAAATCCTTTTCTCAAAGCATAACGTTCCTTCCTCGTTTGGTACCAGTAGCTTCTCCATCCCACGGAGATATTCTTCTCCAAGGTTTCCTTCCTTGAGAGCTTCTTTCTGCGCGGCACGAATGCGCAAGGAAAGATCGGTCTGGATAATCATTTCTAAAGCCCTAACCCTTATGGGCTTGATCCTCTCTTTTCGACTTAGGGCATCGGCGACCACATTCGCCTTCCCTGGATGATACTTTATCTCGCAGTCGTAATCGTTTAGCAACTCAACCCATCGTCTTTGCCTCATATTCAACTCCTTCTGGTTGAATATGTGATGTAGGCTCTTGTGATCTGTAAAAATTGTACACTTCGTACCATAAAGGTAGTGTCTCCAGATCTTTAATGCAAATACCACTGCGCCAAGTTCCAAATCATGTGTGGTATAGTTTTTCTCGTGCACTTTCAGTTGACGCGATGCGTAAGCAATAACCTTTTGGCGTTGCATCAACACACAACCCAATCCTTGACGCGAAGCATCACAGTATACCACAAAATCATCTGTACCTTCCGGTAGTGCTAAGATTGGCGCATTGCAGAGCTTATCCTTCAATATCTAGAACGCTTCTTCTTGTTTGATTCCCCAATCAAACTTCTTATCTTTTTGCGTGAGGAGCGTCAATGGTTGAGCGATCTTCGAAAAATCCTCAATGAACCTTCGATAGTAGCCAGCCAAACCCAAGAATTGTCGAATCTCGGTTGGCGTCTTTGGCGTTTCCCAGTTCTTAATCGCTTCGATCTTTGTGGGATCAACATGGATTCCATTTCCATTAACCACATGTCCAAGAAATTGGACTTCACATAGCCAAAACTCGCACTTAGAGAACTTGGCATACAACTGTTCTTTCTTCAGCAGCTCCAAAATAGCTCTTAAATGCTGTTCGTGTTCAGCCTTTGTTCTTGAATAAATCAAGATGTCGTCGATAAACACAATCACGAACTTGTCCAAGTACGGCTTGCAAACTCTATTCATCAAGTCCATAAAGACTGCAGGTGCGTTTGTTAAACCAAACGGCATAACGAGGAACTCGTAGTGTCCATAACGAGTTCTGAAGGCTGTCTTTGGGATACTCTCCTCTTGTATCCTTAACTGATGGTATCCAGATCGAAGATCGATCTTTGAATAAAAGCTTGAGCCTTGCAGTTGGTCGAACAGATCATCAATTCTTGGCAGAGGGTATCTATTCTTGATCGTCAGCTTGTTCAGCTCCCGGTAGTCGATACACATTCGAAAACTACCGTCCTTCTTCTTAACAAACAGGACCGGAGCTCCCCAAGGCGAGAAGCTTGGTCGGATAAATCCCTTGTCTAACAACTCTTGAAGTTGTGTCGACAGTTCCTGCATCTCAGACGGAGTAAGTCTATAAGGTGCCTTAGCCATAGGCGCGGTGCCTGGAACTAAATCGATGTGAAACTCTACTTGTCTCTGAGGTGGCAGTCCAGGTAAGTCCTCTGGGAAGACTTCTGGGTATTCCCTCACGACAGGGATGTCTTTGATTCTTGGCTCAGCAGCCTTCTTATCCACAATGTGTGCCAGGAAGGCAACACATCCCTTCTGCAAACACTTTCGCGCTTTCAGGCAGCTGATAATTCGTAACGGCGTATCTCGCTTCTCTCCGTGAACCACAATTGTTTCGCCATCCTCGGTTGGGATACGAACAACCTTTTCGTGACAAACTATCTCAGCCTTGTTGCCTGATAACCAATCCATTCCTACCACCACGTCGAAGCTTCCCAACTGGACTGGTAGTAAATCCAAAGCAAACTCACGCTCTCCTAATTCGATCACACAGCCTCTGATAACTTCATTGGCTTCTACTAACTTCCCATTGGCCAATTCGATTGAGTAGGGAATATCTAACTTATTAGCGGCTAAACCAAGCATATTCTTAAACTCTAACGACACGAAGCTATAATCGGCACCAGTATCAAATAAAACGGATGCATAGCGTTGATTTACAGGGAACGTACCAGTAACGACATTGGGGTCCTGGCGCGCTTCCCTTGCTTCGATTTGGAACACCCTTCCACGGGCTTGGTTCAACTCTGGGCAGTTCTTCTTAAAATGCCCAATATCACCGCAGTTAAAGCATCCAAGTCTTTGCCCGTTTCCACCAGCTTGATCATTCCTCTGATTGCGATTCACGGCGCCCGCTTGGTTAGCATTGTTTCCTTGTGGGCGATTTCCATTCCCACCCCGGTTGTTATTTCTGTTTCCGAATCCTCCCTGGCCTCCCTGGCCAGCAGTGGCCCAACAAGTGTCCTTCAAGTGGCCACGTTTCCCACATGTTTCGCATACTTTTGGCCCGCATCAGCCAGAATGGTGGAGTTGGCAGTTGTTGCACTTAGGTTGGGTACCCATGTATCCCTTTCCTTTCTTCCCACTACCAGCTGTAACCTGAGCTGGCGCATTTGATCCTCCTTTCTTAACCGCCACACTGGTGCCCTGCTTGAAGTTTGAGAACTTCCGTTTGTTTCCTCCTGATGACTCGACGTGAGTCTCTTTCTTCTTTGGCTCAGCATCGTCAAACTTGTTCAGGCGAATAGCCTCCTCTGTGAGAGCCACGCTCAAATCGATCGCCTCAGTAATGGTCGCAGGCTTGGATGAGGTCACCATGCTTATGATTTGAGGAGCTAATCCCCAAATGAAACGTTAAATCCGCTTGAACTCCGGAGTGACCATGTAGGGTACCACATGCGATAAGTCATGGAACCTTTGAACGTATTCTGCGATCTTTGGACCGTCCATTTTCAAGTGCCAGAACTCAGTTTCCAATCTTTGGATTTCAGCGCGAGAGAAGTACTTTTTGCGCATAAGTTCCTTCAGTTCGGTCCAGGTTAGCGCGTAGGCAGCAGCTTCACCAAGTGTCTGTACTTGCAAATTCCACCAAGAGAGGGCTCCATCCAAGAATAGCCCTGAGATATAGGTGACTTGTTGATCTAGCGCGCATTTGCTCATGCGAAGAATAGATTCAGTTTTCTCGGCCCAACGAACAAAGGCGACAGCACCTCCTGTGCCATCAAAGTTGACCGGTTTGCAGTCTAGAAACTGCTTGTAGGTGCATCCATGAGGTGGATTATTGTTGTTGCCAGTGTTGCCAGAGTTGCTTCCACTAGTCCCTCCTTGAGAGGCGGCGTATTGTGCGATGGCAGCAGCGATAATTTGCTGGAGTTCTGCCTCATTGGTAGGCAATGGCGTTTGACGTCTTGGCGGCATCTTCTAAAAGATGTGTTTACGTCGGTCAGGCCATAGTTATAATACATAAATCAGGTCATCATATAGCGTATGTATATAACGATAGTAATAGTACATAACATCTCATGTTATAATCATATCACACAACATCCCATGTCCTAAAATACAAATAACCAAATCATGCATCAAGTATGGTGAGAATACTGCGATTGCCATATATCGAGACCACATAGTAAGCGTACAAGTACAGCACAGTGTCATACAATCATCCTCGACTAAGGGTTACATCACCCTAGTCCAAAAACCATATCAAATCAGTGTCGATACATCAAATACATCAACAAAAGTCAGAATCATAATGTAGTCTCCAAAAATGCTGTGCAGTCAAAAGCATTCGCCGTCTTCTCACCAATGTCTACCTATACGGTACTGAAGAGCTCTACACGGATGGCGGTGGAGGAGGGGGAAAGTGAGTGTAAAACAAGCGGCGCAAATGGAGCCAGTCCTCCTCCATGGCTCTCTGGGTGCGTAAGAATGAAGCAACCTGCTGCTCCAGGGCAAAAAGGCGTGCAACATAGTCTGGTGGAACAGGTCGAGAGGGCTGCAACGGAGAGTGGGTCTGACCCTGGCACTGACACGGCGGCGTCTGAGCTCTCTCAAGCTCCTGTATGCGCTGTGTGTGTGCCTCGTGCTGGGCGACAAAAGACATCAAAACGTCCTCAATAGTATACCCCTTATGGAAAGAATGGTAGGGGTCAGTCGGTGGCATAGCAGAGTGTGGTGCCCAAAGGAACGGCTCACTGGTGGGATCAAAAGGTGCCACATGAAATGGTGAAACAGTGGGAAAAGTAGCAGACGGTGGTATAGATACCGGTACATGTCCAAAAGGGTGAGCCGAAGAACCTTCTCCAGCTCGTGCTGGAGGTGTAAACCGAGGAAATGAAAAGGAAGTATCAATGTGACGGGTATCAGGGATCTGAGGGGGAATAGGTGGAACCTCATCATCAGCAGGAATCCACCCACACTGGGCGTGCTCATCTCGGGGGTCGATCCGTGCCTCAAAAAGCGCACGATCAAACTGAACTGGTATAGGATCATGGTGAGGTACAACAAAAGGGTCAACTGGTGCATCAGCAATAAGTGGGGGATCAACATGATCAGCAGCAAAGACATGATCGCCCTCCAACAATGGAGCATCTATAAGGTGATCATCAATAGGTGGGTCAGCAATGACAGGCTCAATAATAGGTGCGTCAGCATGAACTGGGTCATGCTCAAATACTGGGTCAGGAGCAGGGTCTAGTGGCTGCTCGGGATCAACGAAGGCCATCTCAAAATCAAACTCAGGGTCGATGGGATCAACTGGGTCAAATGGGTCGACTGGATCCTCCATAGGCTGATCCATGGGTATAAACTCTATATCCTCATCAGAGTCGAATCCTGGGGGAAAGACAGGATCGGAATCCTCCAAATCCTCGTGGTCAAAAGCAAAACTAGGAATAGGGGCAACAGAGGATGCCTGGTCGGGATCTGATCCATGAGAAAAGTGCTGCGCACTCTGAGTATGTGAAGGTGCGGAGGCCACAGACTCGAAAGAGTCTGGGACCGGTGAGTGAGCAGGTGACTCCTCGGCGGGAGCATCTGCGATCATCAAAAGATCACCAGCAGCAAGAAGGGCCTCGCCCTGAACCTCATCCTCTAACGGCTCGTCATCAATCAGATCGACGTCGTCATCATCGTCAGCGTCGAGAAGCAAATCGTAAGCAGGATATGAAGCCAACGGTATGGGAGCAGGGATCACTACAAGTGGTAGGTCCCCGGCCAAAGGGCCATCAGCGAGCTCATCAGCACCATCAGGTAAAGCGAAGGGCTGGAAATCATCCTCGTCCTTGCTCGTAACGTCGGATGTGTGAACCTCGCGCTCAGAAGACTCTAGGTCGTCCGATACTATAGGTCTAGGTCCTGTGGTGTCTGAATCACCAGTGCCAGAGGTGTCCATAGTGTCTGTAACATAAACACAAACATGCACAAACAGTCAATCATGCAATCAGATAATCACATAAGTTACCAAGTAAGCATTCAAATCATTCTCCTAGTCCCACTAGCCTCCCAGCCTCTCAGACTGCTCTATCATCTACCTCGACCTCTTAGATCGAGCCTCGGTCTCCAATACCGAGCCTCAGCCTCCAAGACTGAGCCTACTCTTCCTAGTCCAACTAGCCAACTACCTCGATCTCTCAGACCGAGCCTCGGTCTCCAATACCGAGCCTCAGCCCTTCTAGACTGAGCCTATAAATAATAAAATGTGCTCAACATTTGTTTGTAAAAAGTTTTGGATCTGGACTTAAGTGGTATGCAGTAAAAATGTTTTCGTGAGAGCCCTAGTGATCATAGTCTAGACTCGAGAAAGAATCCTAGTTCGCTATGATTAGAGCTCTGATACCAAGCTGTCACACCCTGGCTTTGCGGAAGCGTGGTTATTTTGGTGTGACTTCTTAATACCATAGCTTAACCATAACAAAGCTATATGAAATAAAACCATGCAAGATCATCCATAGATTAAGTTTTAAAAACCAAACATAACGACATTGTCTTAACGGAAAACAAATCCTAATGACATTGTTCAACCATCATAAACATCAACATGACATAAACACAGTTTAAGGACTGTGACTTGTCCAGGAAAGAGCCATATTCCCCAAACCCGGATGACCTCGTAACCCATATGCAGCGGGAAAACATAACATACCGCGCCAGATCTTTAGTTTCCTGAAATACATGTAAGTTGAAAACTCAACAATAATGTTGAGCGAGTTCATGTGTAAGTGAGCATGTAAAACACTTGTAAGTATAAAAATCCTGGTATGTAGCAAATAAGGAAAAGAGATCACCAATGGTTTGCAAGGCCATTGATATGTGTGAAGTGCAAGTAGGAAGACTCAAACCTAGCAGATTTAGCGTTGGGTACAAAGTCACTCCAAGGTCCGTTCTGTTGGGCCTCCCTGAGGTCCGTTCTGTTGGGCCTAGAGTTGGGCTCGCTACACCCAGATAGATCTACCGCTTACGTCCCTCGGTCCTACAATGAGGATTAATGGCCTCCAGTTTCTGCCTACCCACTCACATGATCTAAGTAGTAAACCTCCTTACGCTAACCATACCATGTATAAAGTACTTGTAATCAAAGTAACATGTATTTCACCCCCGTAGTTAGAAAACTGAAAACAGTTAAGAGAAAAGGGGGACATGAACTCACAGTGGTGCGTCTCTACCAAGTATGCCTCCAAATCAATCAGCTGTATGAGGACCTACACGTGCTAACTCTATTAGACGGACGGCCGTGCCTTAGCTTTATGGTTTAAGTTTTTTTTTTTTGGGAAATAGTTAGGCAACTATTTCGTGGTTACGTTCTGTATATACTTGGTAGTTATTCTCCTTCCCAAGGATGGGGGATTTAGTACATGTGTGTTCGTAACATTCAGATTTCACTATTAAGTCTCACTTAATATATTTTATTTCCAATCTTCAAAATATAAATATTCTTCCCAAAAATATTATATTTTAATACATGTGATTTTCCCAAAATAATACTTAGTAATATTATTTTTACTCTAAAAATAATATTTACGTAGTTCACAAAATAATCATAAACACTTATACAAGTGATGTTGTGAAAAATATATACTAAATACATTTATGTATCACGTTTTATTTTGTGAAATCCCACCTCCGATGTTTTGTAAATATAGTCGTGGCGAAACTTATATTTTGAAAACAAGTCAAAATGTGTTTCTAACACTTATAGTGAAAATATTTCTAAGTGTTAGGTTTTTGGAAAAATTTCGCCAGAGTTTCCTCTGTAACTGGAGGTGGCCACGCTTTTAAGCGTATCATTTTCTTTTACAAATCAACCAACAATTTTCTCATTCAACCAAAACAATGTTCAAATCACAAACTAGTCAAAATATGTATACAAATCGCATAAATTTCATGAACTTGTGATTTATCCAAACTGTGAAGTAAATCTCATTACTTTTAGTGGATCTTTATATAAAATAATCCGATTGTGTAAAACCCTCGTTTTTATGGAAGTTCCGTTTTTGCCACTTCTCGTCATCTTTTCAAAAATAGTTATTTTGTCGAAACTTTGTGTTACACAAGTGTTTACACACTTGTGTGTTCTAAAAACCATTCTTGTTAGGGTAAGATCCATTTTTAGAAAGCATGATTTCTTTAACGCGTGGTCCTTTGAAAATACCACCCGTAGATCCGTAGATCTACTAGTTTTAAACACTATTGTACAAACTAAAACACTTTTACACAAGTTCATGATTCTTGTGTGGTAGAGTTTCATCTTCTAACCCTTGTTATACTTAAACAAGCTTTATGTCATAATCCAAGATCATGACTAAACCGGGTTAAATGATGATCCGAGCTACCACAACATAGATCGGGTCTAAATAATCACAAATTTCAATTACTACAACATTTACACAACTAGTGAGCTTTTAACCATCATCTTTCATGTTTTTAGTAGACTTTAATGCACCATTTTGTAAGATTTCGGGTTTTAATCATTACACCACATATTAACCGCTTTAGATTAGTTCAAGATAGGGATTTAAACATCATACCACTAGCTCGAGGCTAGGGAAGAATCTACGCGCAAATGAGGTGGATAAAAGCTAGAGATAGAGGTCCTTCAAACTCCGAGTGCACCAAGCCTCCTAATACATGATCCTTGAAGCTTGTATGATGTTGGAACTTGCAAGATCAACTCGAAAATGGATGGGTGTGTGGGTGTGGGTTCGGCCGAGAGCCAAAGAGAAAGAGAGAGAGAGTGTGGAGTGTGTTGTGTGGTGATAATGTTCATGTGTGTTTAAGCTTAATCTTATAGACAATTTTCAAGAGTATTAACCAATGGTCACCATGTCTTCTTGATACTAAGCATAGGAGATTAAACAAATCAAGTTAGTACAAGGTGTGTCCCCCTCTAGTTGGGGACGGTTAGAGAGGGGGGGGTCTTGGTCCGATTCCAACTAGTTAGTTAGGTATTAGTTAGGTTAAACCAAGTTAGTTAAGTAGTTAACTTGGTTAGTTGTGTGTCGTGTGTTATGACGGGTGTTAGGGTATTCAGGGACCCTAACTGGCTCAGAAAAAGATAAATAATGAAAATAACAATATTTTCATGTTTCGGGTATAGTCCGGTTGTTCGGTTGGATAGTAATCCGTTAAAGTGCTTAACAAAGCTTTAAGTGTCGTTAATACCCTTTTTAGTGACACAACTTATTCCTGACACTTTGGAAAGTGTCTAGTAATATTTTTCTCATGTTTTGGCACTTTATTAGTTAGCTAAAAGCTGAATTGTTATGTAAAGTGCTGAGTTTTGTACTTAGAGTACGTTTTAGGCACATCCAGTAATATAGGTAACCACGTTAATAAACGAACCTAAATTGGGAAAATCGGATAAAATGAGGTTTCGTAAACCAAATGAGTGTAGGGACTCATGTAGTATGGTTTAACAAAGCCTACATTCTAAAACGAAACCTAACCTAAGTGCTTACGACCCATTACGACTCGTTAAGATAGCTTACGCCACTTTAACGCGTCGTTCGCGTAAAACGCGTTCGGACCGCCTAACTAGTCCTATGACAAGTATTATACGCCTTAACATGTCTAATAATGTTGCCTAGTCAGTTTAGATGCCAAAATTTATGTTTCATATGCTTAAAATGAATTTATGCGTAAAAAGGGCATTTTGGTCATTTTCCTAAGGCATATAAATTACCTATCATACAACTAACTAAACGAAGTGACCATAAGGTATAACCTTGGAAGGTTATTCCCTATACAACTATGGTCACAATAAATGCTTGGTCAAATCCTAATGATCGACCAAACGGGTCGGGTTCGAAAGTCTAAGCGGTTGTTTAGACATCTTATCTTACGACCCTATATAAGCACTAAACCTAAAGTGATGAGCTAAACATGTTAAAACATGTTTAACGAAGTTAGAAAACAAGTTTTATATCAACACAAAGGGTCTTGATACCCAAGAATACTTTGGTTGCAAAATACGCAAGAATACGCATTTTGACCGAAACTATGACTCATCACTACACCTAAATAACGTGGTAATCAGTAGGTATAGTATCAAGAGACTATAACCATTGTGATTACGCTCATGTTACGAAGTTCAAATGAACTTCGTGTTGACCATAGACTGGTCAAAGCAGGAAGTCAAACAATGTTTGACTTTTACTCTTAAAACGCATAAAAGCATGAAAGAAACTTACAAAGGGTCCAAGCTAGAAAGAACTTGATCTAAATACTCAGGTATGAAGCATAAAGCTTCAACTTAGAACATAAAATTAGATTAAGGTGTGAGGAAAATGGAATGAGAGCTTGGGTATTTATAGATTTCGGAGAACCTTTAGGATCGTTTCTCGCATTTCGTGCCTTGATCTTGACCCTCCATGTGGGCACATGGTTTTCAAAACTATGGGAATACTTAAAACCATTAAATTTCAGCCCATAGAGTGCAAAACCTTGGGTTAAAACCATCAAAACCTCAAAGATGGACCAAGTTCAATGTATCTGCCAGAAATTTCAAAAATGGTCCCTGTACTTGTAAAACTAGATTTTTTGGCACTTTTAAGCCCCGTTAACCCCATTTCAAGGCTCTAAAATAAAGTTAAAGTATAGGGAACTTGAAATGTGCTAAAAATATCTCGGATGTCGGTTTGTTTGGTCGTACGGTTGCGTTGTTCGGTTAATTACGACGGAAATCGTAACGAACGCAAAAACGATCCAAATTACGCGACGAGTGGAATTTTATCATTCCAATCACTAAAATAAAATATTTTAATGATTACATAAATTTATGGATGTCTGGATATATTCAGAACGTAAGAAATGCGCCAAAATGCAAGCTTATGCATTTTTTGACGCTTTTAGTCCCTATTGATCAATAAAGTTTATTTTTGCGCACCAAAACACCTCAAAGCCTATTTCTAAGCTATGTAAAGTATATTTAGGGAATTTTTAACTTATGATCATATTCCGGAAGGTTTGTTACAGTACGAATCGGCATAATTTCATAGTTTGTCGAAATTAGTCCCTGTAAGCGAATAAACTTGATTTCGACACACCAAACCCTCCAAAACTTATTTCTAAGTTATGTAAAGTTCATTTAAGGTATGTTAAGCCTATGTCAATGTTCCGGAGTGTTTTTCGCGTTAAACTTATTATGTTTACGCATCAGTTCTCGTATAACTTTCCAGAAAGCGATTTAGAGCTCGAAATCGAACGAGAATTGATATGTGCAAATGATACACATATTTATACAAATCCCAAGTATGAAACACAATATTTCATTGGTTTGGTATTTATTTGATGGTCGTGGAGGCACAGGTGTCATAGAAGTTCCTTGTCAAGGGGGATCTCCCCCCCCCCCTATTTTTTTTTAAATAAGTTGTTCGGGTGCGAAATCTCAAGGAAGAGTTTTCTTAGATATCAAATCCCAGGGACGGGGTATTTTCCCGTCCTTAAAAGGAACTTCACCAATACTTGATTCTGTAGCAGGGTGCACTTCAGTTCGCTAAAGAGACTTCTGAAATACTTAATCCCACGGGAGGGGATACCCTCCTTTTCTTGGGAGAACCTTGTTCCTGTTCGTGGAAGGAAATTTTTGTAATACTTAGTCTCATAGAAAGAGTTATCTCCCTATTCCTGGAAGGAAGTTTTTTGAGTCTTAATTCAATGGCGGGGACACGTTCATGTTTGTTGAAGAAACTTCTGAGACACCTAATCGCATAGGATGGGATACCCTCATTTTTTTTTTATTTGGAAGCGACTCCTCCAAGACTTAATCCCTAGGGATATTAATCCCCATCGTGAAACTCCCACTTCAGTTACCCCACACATTTAAGTTTTGAATAATGCCACATTGGACCTCCCACGTATTTACTTCACATTCCTCTTGTATTTTCATTCAATTCAACTTTTGATTACATAGGATGGGACATCCTCATTCCCCTTTAAGATTGGATCCCAAGGGAGGGATATGTTCCTTCCAATCCTTGGAAGGAGTTTCTTCAAGACTGAATCCCGGGGGAGGGATACGTTCCTTCCTATTCTTGGAAGGGGTTTCTTCAAGACTGGATCCCGAGGGAGGGAGTATGTTCCTGTTTATGGAAGTGACTTCTAAAATACTTGATCTCAGAGAATGGGATATTCTTCGTATTCTTGGAAGGAATTTTTCCTGGACTTAATTCCATGGAAAGTACACGTTCCTGTTCTTGGAGGCGACTGCTAAGGTACCTTATCCACAAGAGAAGGGATTTTCTTGTTGATGCAAGGGACTTCAAAAATGCTTTAGCCTTTAGGAGAGGATATCATTTTGTTCAAGGAGACCAGGGTTTCTTGAGCACGACAGACCGTAGGAGGATTTCACTTTCCCTTAAAGCGAAGATGCACTTATCAAGGTTTCCCTCTCTTTCTCTTTCATTGTAGAATCTTTATGGATGGGAGCTTATGGAAGGAGCTCATTTCCATCTAAAGTACAGAATATAAGTGTTGGGAACTTATCTCGTGGATTGTCATGCTCAGGTTCTTTTCTTCTTCAAGAGAGGGACTAATAATGCAACTTAAGGATTCTTCCTCTTTCAAGGAAGGACCGTCCAGGGTTTCCTTAAGGACTAACAGCGTAGTCCAAGGAGTCTTCTGTCTTCAAGGAGAGAGCGTCTGGATTTTCCTTAAGGACTAATAACGTAGTCCGATGATTCTTTCGTCTTTAGGAGGGGAGCCAACTACGTAGCCCAGACTCCTCATTTCTTCAAGTGAAGGATTGATAACGCAGTCCTATGATTCTTTTTTCTTCAGGGAATGACCCAAATACACCGCCCAGGTTTTTTCTTTCTTCAAGGGAGAAATTAGTAAGGCAGTCCATGCCCTCTTCCCCCTCCTTCCCCTCTTTTTTTGTAGTGATCTTCGAACATGAGAACTTATGGACGTGGCTTAATCCTTTCTGAAGGAGGCGATCCAAAAATAAAGATCACTTCTAGAAGTCTTCAATGTGTAACCCAATGGTGTTATACCGTGCTAACTTCCCAGTTCAGTATTGTCAGACGTAGTTGGTAATACTTAACTTATAAAATAAATTATGGGAACTTCCTTATTCATTCCTCGATCATCCAAATGTCCTTTAGCCCAACAGTCTACACCATCGGTTGTGAATAAAGAATATAGTTACTTTTGATGAGTATCGAAAGTCTTCTAAATCATAATCACTTCTAATGAGTGAATGTCTTTATCCGACACATGATAGCACACAAAGATATAGCTGACAGATGTATCTGGCAGATTAGCATATGATCCTTTGTTGAATGAGAGTAACCTGAGGTTAGCAAAAACTCTATCCCACAATATCCCCTAGATATATTAGTCCCTCAGTTCAATGTTGCACAAAGGTATTTCTTGCTTTCACTAATGTTGTGTCACTTTCCTCCTATCCGAAGCTATATCCTTGTTTAAGGATGTTTAAGGTGATCACTATTCTTCAATGCCTTTCTAAAGATCATGCCTTGTTTCTTTGGTGCACATCATCTAATCCAATATTAGCCTTTGTCGACCCATCCAGTAGGTTGTGACTAATAGCTTTTTCTGTTGTTCATGTTCATGATTTGATACTTGCCACAAAAACACTTTCAAACGGTAAATTATACCAAGGATTAATTTCTTTATGCGTTAAACATGTTATCATGTGTGTACAAGCACCTGCGCCTCATGTTTTATTTTGTGAAGACGTGTGACCATCATATCATTAATAGGGGTAGCCTACGTACCCTAATAGCGTTGTAATGGGAACAATAAATTAGTGTCTAGAAGTGGCGCACGACTTAAGGCTTCGAAGGAGGGCCATGCATGAGTGTTTTGTGTTAGGGTCTAGAAATGGACCTGGCGGAAGGGCCTAAGAAAGGGACCCTGTGAAAACACCTGAGGAAGGACCTGGGGAAGGACCTTGGTAGAAGGGCCTGAGGAAGGACCCTATGAAAGGACCTGACGATGGACCTGAGGAAGGACCTAAGGAAGGACCTGGGGAAGGAACTTGGCTGAAGGGCCTGAGGAAGGACCCTGCAAAAGGACCTGAGGAAGGTCCTAGGGAGGGACCTTGTCTGAAGGGCCTGAGGAAGGACCTGGGGAAGGAACTTGGCTGAAGGGCCAGAGGAAGGACCCTGCGAAAGGACCTGAGAAAGGTCCTAGGGAAGGACCTTGGCTGAAGGGCCTGAGGAAGGACCTGGGGAAGGACCTGGTACTAGTAAAATATCATTATTTTCATAAGAAAGTCAAAGTAGCTTTCCTCTAATAAGAAAACTTTATCACATTGGTAAGAGTAAAAAGTCATTTTGAAAAAGTAAGATCACATCACCTTGGAAAGATAAATGATTGACTTTTTTCCTTCCCCACATACTATGCATGTGCATACATGTATAATATACATTTATCATATTTAATTATATACTAAAAAAGTTGTCATGAAGTTGTACCTTAGGCATAGACATGAGTAACTTTCAGATCAAGTATAGTTCTTTTTATTTAAAGTATTTTCACACAATAGACAAATATCTAGGATGTGTTTTCCAAGACAAGTCTAAAAGTAAAAGTCATCATATTTTTCACTGACACTGTCACGTGCTCTTCTTTTCATATATCTTCCCTCCCAACCTTTTTCTTCTATATATATATATATATATGTGTGTGTGTGTGTGTGTGTGAAGTACATATTCAAATTTATCATTCATATGATAAACATAAATTGTTCGTATGCTTCAAAGGAAAAGAAAGTATAACCAATAGAGGTCGTACCTTGTGCAATATAGTGTGTACCCCTTGTACCTTTTTTCCTTTTCTAAATAAAATGTATATGTACTTGTACACTTAGGATGTAACTAGTCATATCCCTGTTTAAGTTATGTTTGAACCATACTCCCGTCCTTTTAACTTCTTTTTTCTCAATAGCTTTTTATGAAATGTCACATGGCTATGACAAAAGGCTATGTCAGAGAAAGTCTTTTTTTATTTTTTACATTGGTCAAAACATATTATTACCCCAAAAACAAATCGAAATCTCAGTTTCAATTTCTTCGGGTAATATTTCATGAGCAAAACCTTCAACATAATTTTGGAATTTTCTATTTTTTTTACGAGCAAAACCAGACCTCACAGATCCATGAAAATGGGGTGTAAAAACTCATGGAGCTTCCTCCAAAAACAAAGATGTATAATTTTTACCTCTGGGTCTGGGTCTGTGTATACACTTTTTAGTGGATAATAGGTACTTGTGTTTCATGCATAGTTGTTTACAACTTCAATTTTCAAAAAAGAGACATGCTGTAGGGCTTCGTTTCTACTCTTTTTTTTTTGTGTTTACGGTTTAGCAAGCAGGTAACATGCTTGCTTGATATGTGGATGAGCCAATTTCATTCATTTTCAAGAGGACGAGATTAGAACCTGTTAACCGGAGTCAAGATGCAGATCTGAACGTCGCAGAGATACAGATCTAGCCGTTTGTATAAAGGGATCGAGACATGCTTGCACTTGGTCCCACGGATGGCGCCAATGTCGAATCCCCAAATCCCTGAAGTCGTTCAAAGGGCTTAGCAGTACTAACCTTAGATTCGGTGAGCTCCGGTTCAAGTTCATCCTCTCGCCGTCACGGTGGCAGTTCCTCTTGTGGAGTGTCGGGTCTCAGGCTGCATCCACATGTAAATCTAGATAGAGTGCCCGAGGGGATTTACCCCGAGGGCACTCCGACGCTTAAGTCAGTATCTTGTATGGAGAAGATAATTATAAGTGCAAGTAAAGGGTGTAGTTTAGAGAGAGTGAGAGCAGGAGTAATATGAGAACAGGGGAGGAAGAAGTAACCTCAAGTGGTGGGAGATATTGTCTGCCTTCTTAGGAGATGGAACTCTCCCTTTTATAACAAAACACTTGGGCCATAACCCTAATGGGTTGGCCCAAGAATGGGCTTATCAAGACATGGCCCACTCGAACCAATCTAGACATGCCGAGAAAGACCCAAGTGGGCTCGAGCCCAGTCATCAATCTAGGGCGATGAGCCCAGACGAGACGGGGATCCTCTTCGTCAGTAATGATTGCTTGTAATCATGATTTAACTCCACCCATTTGAAGAAATTCCAAGAGATCAAAGACGAAGATTATGTTTGTGACTGAAAGTCGTTAAGGTAATGATAGACCCGATTTAGGGGTTTCAAGAGAGTGTCCCAAGAACAACCTTTTAGTGCAATTGCAAATAATGATTTTACTAAATGGTGAACACATGTAGCAATTCTTAAATTTGCCATGAACGAGTGATCAGATGTTTCATCATTATGCACAACTCTAGTAAAAAACTTGACTCTAAGAGGATTTGGAACCGGATAACGGTGTCGGACGGGAGAATTAAACATGGAGTTTTCCGATGGTAAAATTAACATATCATAAGACATTCAAACATGATCTCAAATCTTAACTCGTTCCTAATCATATTATTCACACTCGATTTGACTCAATTTCAAAGCTCACTAGATTCAACAAACGGTCTTCAAATCAAGCACAAAGTTAATTATAACTAGTTACTAATTTGAAGTACGAAATTGTTTAACTTGACTGAAGTATTGAAAAAGGAGGTGACGGAGAATATCTGTGGCTGGAGAGCCGTGAGAGAGAGAGAGGGGTTGGGTGGTGAAGAAGATGAGAGATGGGCCCATGTGTTTTATTTATTTATTTTATTGTTTTATTTATTTTTTTAAATGTTAAGGGGTAATCTAATCATTTTACACAAACTAAACTAAGAACTTTAACACAGGTTAGTGATAAGGACCATATGAGTGCACAAATTACAACAACTGGGATCAACTATGTAATTATTAAAGTCTCGGGACCAACTCTTTAACCAGGCATTTAACTCTGTATATTATGGAAAATATATCCTTAATCTAAGAAATGTAGGAAACCGGGTCAAACGAACTCAAATTGAGTTCATTCCAACACCATTGGAACCAACTCGTCGAACACTAACAAAAAACTCTAAACCCTAAAGCTAACTCTAATGCTAAACCCTAATTACTAATGCTAAACACTAAAACTAAACTCTAAAGCTAAACCCTAAATATTAATGCGAAATACTAATGCTAAATACTAAAACTACCTTAAATACTAAACCATAAATCCTAAAGCTAAAACTAAATCTTCCCCTCAAACATTGATGTACAATATTTATTTTTCAATTTTAAACACGTATATACATATATTTATAGTTAAAAGATTGACAATGTACACATGTGTATATATCCAACAAAAAATTGTTTTTTTGTATTTTTGCTTAGGGAAAATGTGTGGTTGTATATTTCTGAAATTTCTCAATTAACCTAGTGCTTCTCACACGATCCTAACCCTATATATATATGTTGGTGCATATGTCTGTCGACTTCGTCTTGTATCGAGTCGTGTGTCTAGATTGGATAGAATGGAGCTCGGTAGCCTAGAAAATAGGTTTTTAGGGTTGATGGACCAGTTCACACGAACTGACAGATCCAGTTCGTACGAAGTGCTAGTTCGTGCGAAGTGGTGAAGTCCAGTTCATGCGATGTGGTGTTGCCTATATATAGGTGAGCTTGGTCTTTCATTTGTAATTTTGAGATTCCACAGCTGAGGTGCTGCCGAAGTGTCGAGTGATCTGTAAAAGCTTTCAAATCAATACTAACGACATTTAAAGTGATTCCTAGTGTTAAACAAGCTGCAATCATGTCCGAATCATTGAAATCCGCCTTTGATTTGGATTAGAACTCTTTTGATTGACTCATTAGATCGATTCAACGATCCTACAAGTGGTATCAGAGCTCAGGAGGAGGAGTTCTTACCAATTTCGGCTTGTTTTCACCAGAAATTTTGATTTCTACTCACTTCTACTCAATTTCTTCACATTTTCTCAAAATTAACTGAGTTTTTACGGATAATATGGCCTGCTTTTTACATATAACACGCGAAATACTGTTTTAATCAATCCTTGAACAAATCAGACCCTAATTCAGCCTAAAACTTGATCAATTTGTCAAAAATCACATCAGATCGTTCGAAACGATCCTACAAGTGGTATCAGAGCTCAGGAGGAGGAGTTCTTACCAATTTCGGCTTGTTTTCACCAGAAATTTTGATTTCTACTCACTTCTACTCAATTTCTTCACATTTTCTCAAAATTAACTGAGTTTTTACGGATAATATGGCCTGCTTTTTACATATAACACGCGAAATACTGTTTTAATCAATCCTTGAACAAATCAGACCCTAATTCAGCCTAAAACTTGATCAATTTGTCAAAAATCACATCAGATCGTTCGAAACTCTTCAGTCCGCACGACTTGTTCTACCAGTTCGCACGGGGTGGAACTCAGTTCGCACGGGGTGGAACTCAGTTCGCACGGTTTGATTGATTTGAAGGATCTTCAGTTCGCATTAGACCTCCACTTTGCACTAAGTTAACTCAGTTCGCATGAAACAGATCAGTTCGCACGAAATATAACCAAGTCACACGAAGTGACATATTCAATTCGCAAGAAGTGGCAGTTTGCATGAGAAATTCCAGTTCGCACGGTTTGGTGACTCTCAGTTCGCATGAGCTCAAAGTCTGATCCAGTTCGCATGAAATCAAAATCTCAGTTCGTATAACTTGACAATAATTCAGTTCGCATGGTCTGAAAGTATCAGTTCGCACGAAGTGAATGATGTCCAGTTCGTTTGGAATTTGAATCAGTTCGCACGAGTAGGTTATATTCCAGATTGTTTGAAAATCCACCTTGCACGGGTTGAGTGGAATCTCCAGGTCTCTTGAAAGTGAATTCAGGGTGTTTGATTAATAACCAGATAATTCGAGAACTCAGATCGTTTGAAAATTGTGTTTTTGTGAACTTCCGAAACCGAAACATGGAAGACGAATTTTACAATGCGTTTGCTACTACTCCGAATGCTCCAGTTACAGTTGCCGAAACTGTTGAAATGGAAAATGAAACGAGAACTTTCCAAAAGCCTCCGAAACTTATGTACATTGAGGATTTTAAAGGATGGCAGAATCGTTTTGAAAACTGGGTGCAAGGAAATAAGTTTGATGCATGGGTTTCGATAGAGAAAGATTATGTTAGACCGAAAGATAATATTGGAAATGAAAAACCATTAAGTGAATTTACACCGAATGAAAAATTAAGATACACCAGTGAAAAGATGATGATTAGCATTCTCCAACAAGCGATAAAAGAAGATATTTTCGTTTTACTTCAACATGAGGGAACTGCTAGATCAATTTGGTTGGCGTTGATTAAAAGGTTTAAGGGAAGTGCTGATATGATTAAAAATAAACGTGCATTACTAAAAAAATCTTTTGATATGTTTACAGCTTTTGAAGGTGAAACAACAAGAACAATCATTGAGAGATATTGTCATCTTGTCCAGGAGATGAAAAGATTGGACATCAAAAAAGAAGATGATGAATGGGTTGATAGGCTAGCCGATGCGCTACCACAGAATAAATGGGGAACATATCTGTTGATTCTAAAGCATAACCGACAACATGAAGATATGAATTTGTGTAAGTTCATTCAGAAGCTATATGAATTGGATGTTCAGAAAACTGCTATCATGAAGAATCCGAGTGCTCAACAAGATGTTAGTTTATACTATAGAGGAAGCAAATTTGAGATTACTCCGAGTCCGAAGATTCAGACTGCTTTCAGTGCTGATGGTACTTCCGGAACAAATGTTAGGACTACAACTCAAAGTGGTGGATATTCTTCGTCTTATTCAAGTTTTGACCCAAATTTCTCAACACCAAGTCCTCAACAACCGAGTTCAACAAATTTGCAATGCAATGTGACATTAAACATTCAAAATGGTAGAAATTTTTCTCCAGAAACTGCAAAGCAACACATGGCAGCTCTTGTTACTGTGTTAGAGTCGTATGAAAGTTTGGTTGCTGGATGAATTGGCAATCCGATGCTTACCAAAGAAGATTATGACCAGATTGATTCTGAAGAAGTTGAGTTGATGGACATCAAGTGGTGTTTAGCTAGTGTTTTGAGAAGAGTAGAAAAGTTTAAACAAATTACTGGTAGAGATGATCTTCGTGATGCTGCTACATCTCAGCTAGGTTTTGACAAATCGAAGGTTACTTGTTTTCGTTGCCGAGAAAAGGGACATTTTAAACGAGAGTGTACAAACAGAGAAGCAACCGAAAGATAAGATCCGTTTGGAAACAACGATTATCATCGAAAAGCAATTTATCATCAAGTTGCTCAACAACCATATCAACAACAATCTTCAACCTCAAATACTATTAAAATTGAAGATGGAAAGAAGAGAGCTTGTTATGGTCTGATAGACCAAGAAGATGAAAAAAGTCCAAAAGGTGGTCTCATATACCAAGATGATGAAAGGCTTCCAAAAGGATTCAGTTGGGATAAGTATGATCCTAACAGAACTTGGGAAAAACAACATTTGTTGCTCAAATCTTTGAAGACTCAACATCAGGAGAAGAATCAATCAAGTCTAAGAACCATCCTAGAAGACAACCGATTTTTAAGTATTCAGGAAGTGATCAAGATACTGATGATGAGGAAGAGTATATCAATACAGCTAGAATACATTTGGATCCTTACAGTTTTAATTTGTTTTTTGCAGATAAAATCGAGAGGTTGAAAGTGAAAAAGTTTGCTAGACTAAAGAGAGAAATGGAAGCAAAAAGGGTGGTTGAAGAAGAACTTGAAGCAAGAAAAATTGCTGAAGAAAAGGCAAAAACTGAAAAAACCGACAGAGAAGGTCGAGATTGAAAAGAATGAAGTAAAGATAAAAGTTGAGACAGAACAGAATGTGATTGAGAAGGTGGTGGAGAAAATAGTTGAAGTGGAGAAAATAGTCAAAGTTGAAAAAATAATTGAAGTGGAGAAAATAGTTGAAGTGGAGAAAAAAGTCGAAGTTGAAAAAATAATTGAAGTCGAGAAAATAGTTGAAGTGGAGAAAATAGTCGAAGTTGAAAAAATAAATGAAGTGGAGAAAATAGTTGAAGTGGAGAAAAAAGTCGAAGTTGAAAAAATAATTGAAGTCGAGAAAATAGTTGAAGTTGAAAAGATAGTAGAGGTTAAAAAATCTTGTCTGAAATGTTTGGAATCATGCAAACATTGTGAAGAGAAAGATAAGAAGTATATTGAGCTAGACAAGATGAAAGAAAAATTGTTGTTTGATGTTAAGTACGTGAAAGAATCTTATGATGTGCTGAACAGAACAGTTAACCAATTGGAAAAGACAAACTTAGAAAGAGAAGATGCTTTGACAATGATGAATTCAACGGTGATGACTAAACAGAAAGCCATCAATCATTATATTGAAGAGTGTGCAAAGTTGAAGCAGGAATTGGAGACTGAAAAGATTGAAAACGAAAGAATCAGACGATTGTTGCAGAGTTATTCAAGTTTTGATTACTTGATTGATAGAATTTATCCAACTGTTGCAGGTTTTGAAGCTTTTCAAGATAAGAAGTCGGAAGATACGGATACTGGTAAGAAACAAAGTACAAATTATAAAAGGTGTGCGCCTCCGATCTGGGAAGGTTATTCTCCCAGAAAGCCTATTTTGGATGAAGTAAAAAAGGCAGTTAATATAAAGTTAAAGTCTGAAACAAACAACTGATGAGCTACCAGACAACATTAACGTTACATTCACATCGTTTGACACTGATCATGAGTCTGAGTTATTAAAGAAAGTGGTCGATCAGGTGTTGGATAAGGATGAGGAGTCAGAGTCAAAGTCTGAATCTGAGAGTTCAAGTTCATCAGTTGACAGTTCGAATTCACCGGTCAAAAGGGTTTACAATAAAAATTTTCTGATGTCACAAAATAATTTGAATGATGAAACATTCAAAGTAGCATATACTTTGAATGATTCTGACAAATTATTTTCTGATGAGGAATTTCCAATAAGAAGTGTTAAAACTGAACAGATTAACAAGGTTTTCAAATTAACAGAAATTAATATTTCTGAAATAAAAGATGTAAATCTTACTGAAAAACCTAAAAAATACACTTCAAGAGTTCAACAAAGATTGAACAAGAAAAAGGGTTACAGTTCTGGTTAAGGTTATCGAAAGAAACCAAACCATAATAGTAATTTCAAAAAGAAAGGTTTAGGTTTTATTCCACCAGAAAATTATAAAAATGAGAAAACTTATAAATCAAAAACTAAATTTGTTTCAGGAGCAAGTTCAGAAGAAGAGAAGGAGAAACCATTCTGGAAACAGTCAAATAAAGAGTTTCTCGCTGAAAGGAAAAAGAATTTGTTGAAGGAATCTGAACAAAGAGTTTAACGAAGAACCTGTTTCAAATGTCAAGAGGTTGGACACATTGCTTGGAATTGCCCAAAGTCCACCAACACAAAACAGGAAGTTTCTTCTAACTCTAAAATGAAAGAAAAATGTGTTGATAAAAAAGAACAACCAACAGAAAAATTTTAAGTGTTCAAAAATTCGACTTTCGAAATTGGTGAAAGTTCGAAACATTTTTACAAAAGAAGAGAAAATTTAAACAAACAAAAATGGGTTGTTAAAAATTCAGATGATAGTTCTGGCGATGAATCTGACTCGTCAAAGGAGCCACCGGTTGTGTTGAAAGATGAAAATTTCGTTCCAACAATGGATGATGAAAATTTTCCACCATTGTCAAATGGAAATTTAAAATCAAAAGTTGGTAAGATTGAGATTTCAAATCAATTCTTTCCTGATAAGAAAGAATTTGATGTTGAAAAAGCTTTTAATGGTAAAGTGTTACATATTTTTGAAAAGATGGCAGATGGGAAGGTAAAGGGAGTGAAAGAATTTTATGAATCAAAAATTGTTAAATCGAATGAAGATGGTTCACCCATGATTCCACAGGAATGGGTGAGATTCTTTAAAAAGTAAAATCCGGACTTGCCGGAGCTTCCTAGTTGGTAATCGTGGAGCAGGAATCGGCATCATTCTTGAAAAATGTTTTTGTGAAAAAAAAAAACCTACAAGTGTTAAATTTTACAAGTGGTGAAAGAAAAGGAAAAGTTAACCTACAAGTGGTAATGAGAAAAAAATGTGATGAAACCCCACAAACTAATTTTCTGGAAAAACCATTTTGATTAAAACAAATTTAAGTGTTTTGAAATCATAATGGGAAAATAGTTTGTTGTCAGGGGGAGTTCTGATTGTTTAAGCCAAGTGGATGGCGAATTGAAGCACTTCACATCAGTTTGTCATTTTACTTCGTACAGTTTATTGCTGTTACTTTCAAATTTTCTAGTAAAATCGAAAATTGAAACATATTTTTGATTTTAGGGGAGTAGAAAATTTTAGAAATTTTGAAATTTGAAAAGTCCAAAAACATGATAAAATCTAAAAACCAAAAACATCGAAAAAAACAAAAATGAGTTTTTGTTGTGAAAAAGAGGAAATGATAGTACATCAGTAGACTATCACAGTAAGCTAAAGAATTGGAAAGTTAAAATGTGATAAACGGTTTCACTGATGATATGCCAGTAGGTTTTTACACGCTTAGTAGATTGTTTTCGAGATATAAACCTAAATTTCATATACTTACTTATTTCGTGGGGAACATCTCTCGGATATATGGGTAACCCCCGGAATCTTGTTTGAAAGGCTTTCTATTTCTGACATACTAGGTCTTTGTGCGTGATGATATCTGGGGTATTATACCTGGACTTCTGATTTTGCGGGAGCAATAGCCTAGTCCTCGTATAATGCTCTGTACTGCTTTAATCTTAAAGCCCACCCTCAGCATAAAAAATGATGAAACATTGAAAAATGCTAATCATGTGCTGTTGTAAAAAAGATCCCCAAGGGGGACACACCTAAAGACGAGCCATCATCTCTCTAATTTTGCGGAAGCAATAGCCTGAGCTCTCATGGCCTCACATTTACCCCTTACAGATATCATTAGTGTACATTCACCTGTAAGACTGAATATAGGAGTCTGGATACGGGAGTATATTCTGAGGTGGGACACGCGAATAAGTTTAAGTCTTTTAAAACACTAATCTCGTATCTCGAAACAATTGAATTTTGTGTGAAAATTTAAGTGGATCAGTATACTGACAATCTAAGTGAATCGTTTAGAACTTAAAGTGTTTAAAGCTCAACGGTGCTAGTGATTTGTCAAAAACTGATATGATCCTCTTACACAAACTCACAAAAATATTGTCTGTATATATTTCTTTACTGCTTTTCTTTAAAAATTCAAAAAGATTTTAAGTGTGTTTTAGCATAAATTTTGAAAAATCAAAAAGATTTTATTTCATCTTATTTTCGACAACTGATGTTGAAAAGCTGATTTTCAAAATTCCAAGGGCTAAACATGATGAACAACAATGGGTAGGGAAAGTGTGTTTGATATGAAAAATGAAGTTAAAGTTTGATATAATTTGAATTGTTAGTTAATCAAGGTCATTAATTTGAACTTGATATAACAATAGATGTTGATTGAAAGATATCTACCAAGTGGTTTCTAAATTTGTTAAATTTTAAAAATTGAGAAATTTACTTTTGGGTAGAGGTTTGTGCAGATCCCCATATTGCTACGAACAGCCAGGAAATCGGTCCTGAATCTGTGAAAGCTATGTCAGATTGCGATCCCGGAACAACTTAAGGGGGGGTCTGTCAGCAAAGGGGAGTCTGAAGAGTGAAAGATAAAGTTTGAAGGATGCTTACAATGTCAGATATTTGGAAAGAGTGTGAAGACTGATTAAGACTGAAGACTCGACACACTGAAGACTTCGTCAACATCCAAGGGGGAGTCTGTTGGTGCATATGTCTGTCGACTTCGTCTTGTATCGAGTCGTGTGTCTAGATTGGATAGAATGGAGCTCGGTAGCCTAGAAAATAGGTTTTTAGGGTTGATGGACCAGTTCACACGAACTGACAGATCCAGTTCGTACGAAGTGCCAGTTCGTGCGAAGTGGTGAAGTCCAGTTCATGCGATGTGGTGTTGCCTATATATAGGTGAGCTTGGTCTTTCATTTGTAATTTTGAGATTCCGGAGCTGAGGTGCTGCCGAAGTGTCGAGTGATCTGTAAAAGCTTTCAAATCAATACTAACGACATTTTAAGTGATTCCTAGTGTTAAACAAGCTGCAATCATGTCCGAATCATTGAATTCCGCCTTTGATTTGGAACTCTTCTGATCGACTCATTAGATCGTGAGCATTCGACTTCCAAAGATTTTTTTTCAAAAAAAAAAATTCACCAATTTTTTTTTTAAACAAGCTTACCTTTCCAGTAAAAAAAATTATTCCTAAGGCACTTTGTTACAATGGCAGTTTCACTCAACACGTTGTCGCTCCAGTGATTTACGCCATCGTAAATGATCCTTACAAGACAAAAAAACGGCTCGTAATTTTTTTCCGGTTTTTTTTACACATGTCTTAGTTAGATATTACTTACTCTACCTTTCTTCAATGTTTCATTAAAAAACTCTCACAAGAAGTAGGAGTTCTCACAGTTCTCTAAATTTTGGTGTGATTTTAATTTGAAAGTATAAAATTCAAAATTACTTAAAAAGGAACCTTAAGGAAACCATTGTACACTAGAAAAAGTAAAAGTTCAATACTAATTTATCCACTTGTATACGTTTTGTTAGAGGTGTGTACGGTTTGGTTCAGTTTGGTTATTAGCATTATCTGTAACCATAACCGAAGTTATCGGTTATCGGTGCAGTCAATTCGGTTAATTTATCGGTTTTCGGTTCGGTTAATTACTAACTCAAACAAGGGCTAAAATTTTTGCATAAAAATACATGTAATAGAGGTATAAATACATGAAATAAATGTATAAATATATGAAATGGAGGTATAAATACATGAAATTGAGGTTTAAATACATGAAATAAAAGTATAAAATATGATATGGAGGTATAAAAGCTATAAATATATGAAAATACAAATGGCTCGGTTCGGTTAACCGATTGTAAGAAAATAACCGATAACCGACGTTCGGTTAATTCGATGTCAGTTAATTTCAGTTCGCTTTCGTCGATTTTCGGTTTGGTTTGGGTTAACGATTCGATTATTGTACACCCTAGGTTTTGTAACATTTACATACTATTAATTTGTAACATTTGTATGTATGTATGATTGTAAATTATGCTTAAGTGGTTGTACCCTAATCAAATATTGTTTCATTATCTTACCAAATTCAATCGGTTTGATCTAGGGATGAGCATTTGGTACAGGGTACCGGGTACCAGTACCGAAACATACCGCGTACCGGTACCGAAATGTATCGGGTATATTCGGTACCGGTACCCACTTCCCCCTTTTTCCGGTATCGGTACCGTACCAATCTTACCAAATTCAATCGGTTTGATCTAGGGATGAGCATTTTCTACCAGGTACCGGTATCGAATTGTACCGGGTATATTCGGTACCGGTACCCACTTTCCCCTTTTTTCGATATCGGTATCGTACCAATCTTACCAACTTCAATCGGTTTAATCTAGGGATGAGCATTTTGTACCGGGTACCGGTATCGAATCGTGTACCGGGTGTATTCGGTACTGGTACCCACTTTCCCCTTTTTTTCGGTACCGGTACGGTACCGGTATTTATGGGTAAAACACCGGTACCGTACCGGTACCGAACCGGTGTATTCGGTACTGGTACCCACTTTTCCCATTTTTCGGTATCGAACAGGTACCGTGCGCATCCTTGGTTTGATCCGTTCAAGTAGCTAGTTATAATCAAAATATAAAAAATTCGTAGATATTTTCTAAAATAACAATTTAAAATTAATTCTAGAAATCATATAATCAAAAGAGTTGTTCAGTGTTTCACTTTTTATTGTTGGTCCTTTTTAATCTGTTTATATGATTACAGGTAGGTAGGTAGGTGGTCCTTAGGAGGCAAACACAAGGGAATTACATTGAAATAAAACTAGTGGGGAAACTGTGCGTTGTTGCGGTAGCGACAATTTGCTTATTTTTTAGTTGAAATGATAGACAATTCCATTACTTACTACCACTGTGGGACTTACATAAAACTAATAAGAAGTAAAAAAAAATCATGAAAACTTTCAAAAAGATCAATCTATTCTAACAAATTTGTTGTTGTGACATACGTGACGACATGATCTCAATTGATGCATCATCTATGGCAGAGACATATGATTACTGAGCTCTTCAACTATATTCTTCTAACTATTATGTTTTTTTCTTCATAAAACTCCAACAATTCAATATCTTTCTAGCTTTTACCCCTTCAAACAAAACAAATGGAATTAAAAGGGTGTGTAATTCAGATCCTTACCTTTTAGGATTTGTCCAATTTTCTTTTTCAAGACAAGAAACGACAAATTGATTTTACAGTTTGAAAGTCTTAAAAGTCAAACCCCAAAGTGATTTTTAGTTTGTTGTTTGCTTTTTGAGCAAATTCTGATCTAGTTCATGTAAACTAAAGAATTAGAACTGTACATTTTTACCTAAACCCAACCCAACCCAACCCGAATCCAAAGCCACCCGAACCCAACCAACCCGAACCTTATATGGGTCGGTTTTGGGTCACTTTTCCCAGCCAAAACCCCCAAACAACCTGCCCCTAATAACCCAAAACACGAAAAAAAAAAACAACCCAAACTTCTATTTTTTTATAGATGTGAATTACCAATGATTTGATTATACCATTCGATAGTAGATGAGATTCATTAAGACAACCCAAAACCATCTCCTTCTGCTCCAACCCATTAAAAAGGTTCCCAACATTCAATGTTTAAAGTACTTGGAATGCACAATCCATATTATGACAGGAAAAATTGCAAAGCCAGATTCCACATATCTACAAAAGCAACAAGATAAGTTACTACAAGAAACAAATTTCTAAAACACTTAGGTCTACCGATGGCGTTTCAGAGTTGCATTGCATGACATTTGCTTGCAAAAACCTTCAATTATTCTTCATAGTTTTTATCCAAAACTCATTTTTATATGTAATTAATTCCTCAAGAAATTCATAATGTTTATTTGTATTTAATCTAGCTATTTTACTTTTCAATGACTTCAAAAATAATGGTATCGCAAGAGCAACTAAAAAACAAATAATTAACTCAATTTAATTACAGATTGAAGAGAATGACAATTTATTTAATTACCGTTGTTAATTTCACAATGTATTTAACTAATTTTTCTTCTTCAGTTTAATTATCATATAGAAAGACCACTTTACCCTCAACTAACCTCATTTATTATTAGTACTATAAGCATAAAAATTTGTAATTTTGCAATCATCCTTGTGAAATGTATTATAGTGAAATATATTATAATATAGTCCATATAAATCTATTTATTATATTTATACATACTATTAAATCATGAAAATCTCAAAGGTTGCATGTCTAACCTTTAATTTAATCAATTAATTCCTTTAATTTAATCAATTAGTGTATTCAATTGAATGCATTATTTACAAGAACTTAAGAGTTCCTTATAATTAATTTATGAAGATAATTAGTGTCATTCTTAAAACTTTTATTTAATTCCTTAACTTAATTCAATTAATGGAAGACATAAGTGAGCATGGATTCCAAGGATCAAATGTCTAAATTGCCCTCAAAGTATCTTAAAACTTTGGACAATGTCCAAGTTTCCCCCCTCTAAAATGGCTTGTTTTATTTGTACATGGTGCTTAAGATTTGTACCTGTGGAAAAATTACGGAAATGATAGAAAACTCAGTTCTCTTAATAAGGTATTATAGATATGCTCGTATTGGCAATTTAGTTTATCATAAGTTATTGAACACCTAGAACAAAATAAATTGTTTATTTTTCTAATATCAACAAATAAAAAATAAATGGTATGAATCTAATGTTTATTATTTCTTTCACTCTAAAATTAGAGTAAATTGCCATTTTAGTCTCTGAGATTTGGTACAAATTGTCATTTTAGTTCAAATAGTTTTTTTTTCTCCTTTGGGTCCCTGATTTTTCCATTTTCTTGCCATTTTGATCACATTTCCTAACTCAGTCTAAAAATCTGGTTATAACCAAGGGTATTTTTGGCATAACTGTTGTGTAGTGATAACCAAGGTAGTTTACAACATAATTTATAAACCTTATAATAATTTAATGCCAAAAATACCCCTGATTATAACCTGGTTTTTAGACTAAGTTAGGCAATGTGATCAAAATGGCAAGAAAAATGAAAAGTCAGAGTCCAGATGATAAAAAAAAACTATTTGAACTAAAATGACAATTTGGACAAAAACTCAAGGACTAAAATGGCAATTTACTCCTAAAATTAAAATGATGTATATAAACAAACTGGTTTGACTTTTCATGTATGTATAAAACATAAATATGTATGTAGACTTTATAAAATTAAATAGAACGTATGTAAAAACTCTTTTTACCATTTTGTATTTCTTGTATGTAAACTATACATGTGTATATAAAAATACAATAATCTCAAAAATTCTGGATGACTGATAAACATTGAATGATTGAAGTTTTTTTTCATGATAAATTATTATTATGTAATAATATTCACTAGCAAGATTTCCCGCGCGATGCGGCAGGAATGTGCCGATATTAGTCGGGTTTGTGACGGTATCTGTATGGTACCGACACTTGATTGAAAGTCATGATATGCGTAAAAAATATGTTTTACAATGAACACCATAAAAATTAATACCGATGCTGGTTTCTGTTGATAACAATATTGTTACTGACATTGATGGAAAACCATAAACGATTATTGGTATTAGTTTCGATAATAACCATATCGTTATCAATGTCGGTATAGGTTCGGTTTACCACAGTACTATTTTAAATGGAACTCTTTTCCCAACAAAATTTATACATGAATGCCGAGAAAAAAAACACAATCGCCTATTCAAGTTTTAAAAAATAAAAATACACGCGGTTAATGGATGGAGGCAAAATCAAATTAAATGAATTCTAAACAAGTAAAAAGAGTATTTTATTTAAAGTATATGAGGTGAAATTGAAACATAAAAGAATGTAATATTATGATATTAAAAATTTGTTACCATTCATCAGGGTTCTAAGTTGATATATTCCGTACGCGGTGTGGCGGGAAATAAGTCGGTATCGGTTTGATTCAGTTCGTGACAATATCGCCATGGTACTGGAATTTGATATAAAGTCAATGATATGAACAAAAAATGCATTTTACATTGAAAAACATAAAAACGAATACCGATACAGTTCGGTTAAGTTCATCACGGTTCTAAGTTAACATATTCCGCGCGATGTGGCGGGAATTCAAACGTAATTTGTTTTGCTCGTAATGATATCTCTGTAGTACCGACATTCGTTTAAAGTCAATAATATGCATAAAAGAGTGTGTTTAGCATTTAAAACCTTAGAAATGAATATTGATACCGGTTCCGATAATAACAATACCGGCACCGATGTCAATAAATAACCATAAAAACGAATATCGGTACCAATTCTGACAATAACAAAATATGTATCTGTTCGATTCATAGGTTCCATGTTAATATCCAGAGCGCGATGTGGCAGGAATTCAGACGTTATCGGTTTGGTTAACACCGCCATTCGGTTTAAAGTCAATAATATGCACAAAAGTATGTGTTTTACATTAAAACCCATACAACGCATACCAATATGGGTTCCAATAATAACAATACTGGTATCGATGTCGATGTCGATGAAAAACCATAAAAATGAATATTGAACGGGTTCTTAATACAAAACAATATCGTAGAGTTCCATTCATCATTACGCTATTTTGAATAAAACTCTTTTTTCAACAAAGTTTATACAAGAATGTCGATAAATAATTACTAAACACAGTCACGTATTCATATTTAAAAAAGATAATAAATGCGAGTTATAAAAAATTAAGTAAATAATAAGTGAATTGTATAAGAGATCAAATCAAAAATTAAGAAAATTAATTAAATATAATAACACATAAAACTTGGTTTAATATTCATCATAAGTTATAGTTAGAATTCATGTATAATGTATGTATATATATTATAAGACCATGCGTAGTGGTTTGATGAATAATGCTCCCACCCTGGGGCGTTTTCTGCCATGTGGCAGTCCAGTCAGCATGAAGGCATTATTGGGCGTTTTTGCAAAAGTGGCGTAGTGGAATAATGCCCAATAACGCCTCATCCAATCATTACACAATTATTTATTTATTTTTAAATTAAAAACTTAAAATCTTCATTAAATTAAAAAAATACAATACTAGAAATAAAAAAAAAAAAAAACAAAAACCGACTAAACTTACAAAAAAAATGGAAATAAAAAAAAACTGGAAATAAAAGAACAAATAAAAACCATAGGGGCCTAATTTGTCATTTTTAAACTTAAAATAAAACCACAAGGGCCTAGTTTACCACTTTTAAACTTAAAAACCCTATCTAATATTTTGACCTGCTTCTTCTTATTAAAATAAAACCACAGCCGCCTCCCCCTCTTCTTCTTCTTCTTCTGACCTCCTTCTTCTTCTTTGACCTGCAAAAATTCAGGCGAAAACCCAAAAATTCCGGCCAGACTCCAACATTCCGGCAACAAAAGGTTGATAACGAAAGCTAAGTGGCTCCCATTGGTCCATCATTTGCCCCTTCCAGCATTATTCAAAAAACGCTGCATCTGATTTTTCCGAAGAAAACGCCCGAACACGCCCAGAGGGGCGGTGTCTCGGCGTTTTTGGGCGTGTTTTGGCATTATTTTTGTTGAATAACGCCCGATTACGCATGGTCTAAAAATGTTTATGCGACAACAACAATAATAATTAGGGACACCTTTACTTCTCTGATCTCTCTCTCTTCTTATGGAGTTGGTCATTATGTCTATTAAAATCAATCCTTTTTTTTTCTAATTAGTGGTTAGAAAGAATCAAACGACTTTATTTTGACAACTGTGTTTCTTTTTGACAATCGACTATGTAGTGATGTAGGTGCACAATATGACAATCGACCATGTAGGTGCACGATATGACTAAACATATATTACGTATTAATTAATGATATTAAAAAATAATAGTCAAGTGTTACTGTAATATATCTATTGTCTCCCATGAATAATTAAATCTAAAGAATAAAAGGACATAATAGATAATACATATCCACGGTCAAATCGTGAACCGACTGCCAATCATCTGAAGGAAGCTCAACATATCCAAGTGGACAACATGGCCCATGGTCGAACAATTTATCGACCGTATCGTATTTGGAACATTTTTTGCAAAACAACAAATGAAAGAGTCTTAATCAACTACGCATTCAAAAAAAAAAAAAAAAAAAAAAAAAAAAAAAACTAAACTGAAAGAGTCTAAATCAACTACGCATTCACAAAGAAGATATGGGTGTGAAGTCATCTCAAGGGTATAACTTGGTGAACACGGCACTTTGTTTACAAATGATTTTATAAACCAAATAAAATATTATTGCTGCTTGAGCATGGTTTAATGACCTAAGGGCGGAAACATGACGAATGTACGTGATCTAAGAACTAGGGGTGTAGATGAGTCGAACCGCTCTTGAGCTATCCGAAATCCACTTGTTAAAAGCTCAAATCAAGACGAGCTTATATTAGCCAGAGCTAAAATGAAGTTCATTTGGTAAACGAGTTCTAGCTCGAACTATATGTCGAATTTGTGTAGAATCACAAGTGTAAATGAGTGTCATTAATATAAATACTACACTTATTTAATATAATAGATATATCATTTTGTAACAAAAACTGTTAAGAGTAAATTACCTTTTTAGTCCCTGTGTTTTAGTGGTTTTAACCACTTGAGTCCAAAATCAAAAAGTTTAACGCTCCAAGTCCCTAGCCACTCATTTTATAACGTTTTGAGTCCCTGTGTTTTAGTGGTTTTAACCACTTGAGTCCAAAATCAAAAGTACAAGTGTTAAAAATTGGACTTAAAACGTTATAAAATGAGTGTTTAGGGACTCAGAACGTTAAACTTTTTAATTTTGGATTCCAATAGTTAAAATCACTAAAACACAATTACTTAAAAAGTAATTTACTCTATCTATTATATGAATAACTATGATAAAATAACTAAACAATCTATGTTATATGTGAAATTAGGGCAGATTTTATAAAAAGCCAATATACTTTCTCATTTTCTCACAAAAATCTCTTAACAAATTTTTGCATGTAAAAAACAAAAATACTTTATGTTTTATCTCACAAAAGTCCTTCAACAATCTTTTTGAACGTTAAAGTCCCTTCATATGTTAAATTTGAACAAAATTATGACAAAAACTTTTTCAAAACTTGCTACATGAAGTTATGTTCAACCTAAGATGTGTTTGAAAATACATAGGTCAGTACTACAGAACCGAAAACAGTTAAACACGAAAATCGAATAAAAAATGATTAAACCCCAACCGAACAAAATGAATTTGGATTATATGTAGCCCAATAAACCGAGTAATCAAAGCAACCCATACTTTATATTTAGTCGAATAAACCCAATTATATGAATTCGTTGTATTCTGTTAAAATCGAAAATAAAACCAAATTCGAATGTGGTTTGTGATTCAGCTTTGTAGTACTTAAATTCCATTTAGTTTGGTTCAATTTTTGGTTTAACCCAAAAAATTTCAAACCGAATAAAAGGAACCAAATAATTGAATAAACCGAAAAGAACCAATGTACAACACTTATGGTCCACGTTGTTTAAATTATTTTGTCATAATTTTGTTCAAATATAACATGTGAAGGGACTTTAATATTCAAAAAATTATTGAGAGACTTTTGTGAGACAAAATATAAAATATGTTGTTTTTCGTATTCAAAAAATTGTTAAGGGACTTTTATGAAAAAAATAAGAAAATATGTTGATTTTTATGATATTTCTCAGTGAAATTATAGTTATATATAGTTATACATACACATCTATAGATATAAACTATATAATTAAATAAATAAGTCGAACTCCAACATCATAAACTACAAGTCTAGTTAAACTACTCATTGTGGGGTAGCGACCCATGCCACCTCGCCCAAATAATGTATTAAACACTAAAACGTGGGGGTTAAAGAGAAACGACCAAGGGGGGATATTACCCCCCTTAACGCCTGCTAATACAAAGGCAAGGTGGGGTCCACTACCTTCCATCAATCACGTGTACAAACACATTTATTTATTTTCATTTTTCATTTATTTATTTTTTAAGTTAAACCATAAAGCATTTGTTAAAGAAAGGTTAGTTAAAGTCCACTACATACATTACAAGATGTTATTACACTTTTAGTTAAACCACAACATATATGTTCTTAGAGTTTGTTTAAGTTGTTAAGCTAAATGAGCAAAGCTCATTTACACCTTATTGTGAGGTCTTGTGACAATTGAATTTAGATACAACCTCTAGTTTAGTTTAGTTTTGTTTCTACCCAAACTTTATACCAAACTTCAAAGCTAACTTTAAGGTTTCCAACCAACAAAATAATATGTCTAAACAAGATGTACATGTTTAGAGACATGTTTTAAGCATTCAATTCATCAATTATTAATGCTTAAAACAACTACACACCACATTACGTGACTTACGGTGTAATAAATAGACTTTAGTGAGGTCACCGTATGTAGTTTTCCTTATTCCACATTAGACATCAAACTTTAGTGACATAGATATAAATACTCTAAAAATAAGTTCTAAGATATTAGTTTTTGAGTTTTCAAATCTCACATAAGGGTCTCTAAAGTTGGATGGAACAAGATGACAACAGAAATAAATTTGCATGGTTGTAAAATATAATATATAATTGTAGATCGATCTTTAAAATGAAAACAAACTGTTTTTATTGAGATTTTTCCGTCAGTGATTACCGTATATATAACAAAACAAAACAAAAACTTACTTTTAATGTTCGTCGATTAGTTAGAGATCTATCTGAAATAACGTTGGGTTTCTGACAAAGTCGTAGATAAAATAAAAAGTAAAAGAAAATTCATTATTCTAAAGCTTTTCGATATCTTAAGATAAATTTTCAAATAAGGTTTCGTTCAAACTTTTTTGTATTTTTCGAGAAAGGGTTTGGGTATAATTTAACCAAACTTTGTATGCAAACAAAATTTTTATGTGTGTGTGTGTATGAATTTAGTTGTAGTTGAAGCATTGGTAAATTACAAATATCAAAAGTTTAGTTTGCAAACCTATTTTTATAAAATTATTTCTTATCTATAAAAGGTTAAATAGGCCAAATTATTTTCTGGAATTCCCTCGTACCAAACTACTAGATAATAGTGGAAACTTAGCTTTAATAAATCATGGGCCAAGATATCTAGGCCCAAACAATTGACCAGACGTCCTGTTGTTTAATTTAGGATATTTACATGGGCCGAAACGACCCATAGTGGATCACTTATTATCACCCACCAAAGACCTTTTTCCTCTTTAATTTATTTTGCTTTCCATACATAATCACGAAATTAAATACGATCACAAAAATTCTCTAATATTTGTTTTGAACGGCCAACATAATCAATCTCGAGCACTCTCGGGGCACCCACTGGACAAACGGAGTACTTCGAGAGTAACCCGAGTCCACCACCAATTCCAGGGAAAACCCGGTAACCCACCATCCCGTAGGCACGGCGGTGAAATTACCGGTAAAACCCGTTTGGCTCAAGGATCCAACCCTGGTTTTCCTGGGTCTCCTATCATTGCCCACCAGTGCCTCACTCTGCACCAAGTGGGAGTTGAACCTGCATCTCTCAAGAGAAATGCAAGTCTTCCACCACTTGATCTAGAGATCATTGGCAAAAAAATTCTCTAATATTAAACATAATTTCTCCAATCCCTAATCTACTCGTAAGTCCTTAACTCTCCAACTACAAGTGTAATCGTATGCTCCACAATCAAAGCTTCCAAAACACGTTGGTGATTTAAGAGAAAATATTCCTTATGAACAATGGATCTCTCCTGACCATGACTGATGTGGGATTTGTCTAGGCTGTTACACTGGTCCATGTTAATCTTTCCGGTATCATTACAGCAAGTGCTCATCAACGGTAGGAAAATTTGTTTTTTAGAAGGCTTGTTATAAAGTCAAATGTTTATCTATCAATATTATAGACCTTACCTATGAAATATTTTTGCACGTACCTGGTATATGATTAATAGTCTTCGAGACATGTATTTGTTTTATTATATGCGTCTTGCCGACAATGTACTCTACAAAACAGCACACTAATATTTGTTGAGTTACTTATTGGTAGTTAAGAGAGTAAAAAGGTCAAGTTCAAGAGTAATGTTTTTGATGTAAGAATTTCAAGAGTATTGTTAAAGTTAGGGGGAAGGTATGCTATATGTTAGAAATTTTGATACATTAGGGTGCTCGGTGTGGTTTCGGTTGTCACACCCCGACCGCGTAAAACAACAAATCGCGGCGGAAACATCGGGGCGTGTTGCAACAGAATTAATGTTTCATAACCATGGATACCAAAGAGTGTTTCGTTTTATTAAACATTGAATAATTACATCGTCTTGAAATCTAAATACACTATTTAAACATAGTCTATCATTGTTATTGAGTCACTAAGGCCTTGTCCAGTCCTATGTGAGCATGCATCTTATCAATCGATATCATTCAACAATACCTGAAACATATGTGAAAACGAGGTCAGCAAAGAAATGCTGGCGAGTACATAGGTTTTGTGAAAATAAGATTCATGACTTCTGTTTTAAGAAAATGTTTAGTCATGAACCTTGTAATTTGCTTTGTCTTTGTAAATCATTTGAAAAATAATAAGTTCAGGTGATATGTATAAATAAGAGAATAATGCATGATTAAATGAATAACCATGTAAAAAATGAGTTTGTATAAGATAAGTTGTTTGTAAATAAATGTCTTGTGAAAAGTATGTTACTTGTATAAAATGTTCTATGTCTCAAACTGAAATGATTCAAATAACGGTACGATATGTAATACCATACAAACACTTATATATAGGAAGTACCCGCGGCGTATCCACCATGCTTGTATCATATTACACTCGCATCGTTACTTAATCACTTACTCAAACCAAACCAACAATGTAAAATGTTCATGTCTAATGTAAATCATGTAATGTATAACCAAAACCCAATCGTATATCGCTTTGAAGCCAATCGTTTACCCAATCGTTAAAACATCGTGTGAAAACCAATCGTTTACCCAATCGTTAAAACATCGTGTGAAAACCAATCGTTTACCCAATCGTTAAAACATCGTGTGAAAACCAATCGTTTACCCAATCGTTAAATTCGTTTTAGGTCGTGAAACTACTTAAATGGTCGTCTCGCTAATAACATTCAAACCTTCTTGACTCGAATTAATAAACCCTTACCAAAGGATAGATTAACAACTCGCATTAATAAACCCTTACCAAAGGATAGATTAACATCTCGCATTAATAAACCCTTACCAAAGAGTAAATTAACATCTCGCATTAATAAACCCTTACCAAAGAGTAAATTAACATTTACAGATTCAGTCGCTACCCACAACACCCACACATAACTACGGGTGTAGTAACTAACGGGATTTGTCAGATCCTATGGTACCATAACCTAATACTGGTCGGCTTGATCATTGCTAATGAATGTCATTTGTTATGTAACTACAACCAACAAGTTTGTTCACTTTTTGAAATCGTTATTAGTTTTGTATAAATCGTCTTAATTGTTTTTGAAACCATCGTTATAACATCGAAAACATTTAGCACATATGAGTCACCCCAAAACAATTGAAAACAGTAAAAGAGGGGAATAATGTACTCGCCTGATAATGCTTGGAGGTCTTGAACAACAACCAAACAAAGCTAGAGGGAGCACGGAATCAGTCGGCAATCTAAAACTATATAAATAAACCGGACTTAAATCGGGAGATCGGATAGGATGAGGCTTGGTAAACCAAATGAGTGTTGGAACTCATATGATATGGTTTAGAAAGGCCTACATACTACAATGAAACCAAACCTAAGTGCTTTCGACCCATCACGACCCATTAAGGTAGCTTATGCTACTTTAACGCGTCGTGCGCGTGAAACGCGTTCGGACCGTCTAACTAGCCCTATGACAAGTGTTATATGCCTAAACATGTTACATAATCAGTTATGTGACAAAGGTTTAGGTTACATATGCTTAATTACCAATTATACATGAAAAGGGTATTCTGGTAATTTACCTAAGGCATATAAACTACCTATCATACAACTACTCAAACGATGTGACCATAGGGTATAACCTCGGAAGGTTATTCCCTACCTACTATGGTCACCTAATGTATTTGGTCGGATCCTAATGATCGACCAAATGGGTCGGGTTCGAAGGTATAGGCGATTTATTAGATCGCCTACCCTACGACCCTAGACAACGTGGTAATCAGTAGGCATAGTCCCAAGGGACTATGACCATCGTGATTACAATCACGTTGCGAAGTTCTAACGAACTTCGCATTGACCATTACTGGTCAACGCTGAAAGTCAAACAAAGTTTGACTTTCTGACTCGAAAAGCAGTAAAATAAGGAAAAGAACGAAAGAATACTTACGAAGGGTCCCCGAATGCTAAACTCGATTCAAAAATCTCAGGTATGAAACAAATGTTTCAACTTAGAGTTTCTCAAATCAAATTTCTAGTGATTTTGAAGCATGGGGGGTGGGGTATTTATAGTTTTCGGGTAACCGTTAAGATCGTTTGTTGAATATCGTGCCTTAATCCAAGCCGTACAAGTGTCGGAAACTCATGGTGGCTAAAAATGATGTTTATCAACAGATTAGGCAAGTTGCAAGTATGTGGTTGAGGTTAAAACAGCTGGATCGTGCTGACTGTTCGTTCTAATCTGATCAGACAGGCGGACGCGGCCCGCGTGAGAAAGATCAGAAACTGAGGCGGGCCGCCTGACAGTTGCAGATCAGAAATTACATTTTTGGTCCCTGTTGTGTATTCAGCCCATTTCCGGCACTTCTAAGGCCCGTAAAGCCAAATTTAAGGCCCTAAAATGTTGCCTAAACATTGTGTACATGAAATATGTTCAAAAATATGTCTGATGTTGGTTCGTTTGGCCGTACGAACGCGATGTTCGCTTAATTACGACGGAATGCGCATAAGCGCGAAAAACGATCCAAATGACGCGACGAATGGATTTTTCTTATGGCGAACACTAAAATATAATATAGTCATGCTCACATAAATTTTTGGATGTCCGGATGTATTCAGAACGTAAGTTATGCGCGAAAATGCAAACTTGTGCACTTTTTGACACTTTTAGTCCCTGAATGACCCAAAAGTTTATTTTAGCACACCGAACCCCTCAAAGCCTATTTCTAAGCTATGTAAAGGATATTTATGGTATGTTTAACTTATGGTCATGTTCCGGAATGTCTGTTACAGTTCAAATTGGCATACTTTCGCAGTTTGTCAAGTTTAGTCCCTGTAAGCGAATTAGCTTGTTTTTGCCATACCAAAGCCTTCAAAACTTATTTCTAAGTTATGTAAAGGTTATTTAAGGTATGTTAAGCTTATGTCACTATTCCGGAGTGTTTGTTGCATTAAACTGGTTATATTTACGCATCGGTGCGCGTATAACCTTCCAGAAAGCGATTTAGAGTTTGAATTTGAACAAGAATTGATATGTGCAAATGATACACATATTTTTACAAATCCCAAGTATGAAATATGACATTTCATTGGTTTGGTATTTGTTTGATGGCCGTGGAGGCACAGGTGTTACAGTCTCCCCTACTTTAGGAAATTTCGTCCCGAAATTTATTTAGAGGAAACTTGTGAGAGCTTGAAAGCATGAAGTTGAAAAGATCGAACAACATTGGTTAGGGTTCTGAACTTCTAGTAACTTTAATAACATCATGATTGCAATGTAAGAGGGATACTTATATACAAGTATATAAAGCGTCATTGGTGCGTCCACCGTACCTCCATTACATCGTTCTCATTTCGTTATTGTTGTCACTATCGGTTCTTACACATGATAAATCTTACTGGGTTTCTGTGCACTAAATTTCATAATTATGTACGCGTCCATAATTAGACAATTCCTTGCATAGTTCACTCAGTCCATTTTATAATGTGCAGGAGAAAACCAAATGAACAATCCTGTGATGAGTGTGACTGGACCACCATAGGGTCCTTTCAGCTGTATCATCACATGCCATTCTTAACCAGGTCTTGAATCAATCTTTAACTAGACCGCTCAAGGGTCTATCATCGAATCATGGAATGGTACTATATAACCCAAGGGTCTTAACTACCACGTAGAAGCCCATAAGGATTTAAGGTAGTACCTTTTGAATATCCTACTATGAATCCCTCACATGAAGATATAAAAGATTCTATGAGGATTTGAAAATCGTTTACCACACAAAAACATAGAGAAGAACACATAAACACATATCACATAATTGCATAATCGTATACTCGCATAATTGTTTAAATTGACCTTTAAATTTGTTATCTTTGGACACGGGTATTTAATGCATACAAGGAATCAATTCTTAATTGCATCAATTTGGATGGATCCACATGAATACCCTGCTTGTTGACTACATGACCCAAAAACTGAACTCCTTTAAGCCAAAATTTCCTCTTGGAGGATTTAGCGAAAAGTTTGTTCCTTCTTTAAGGGTTCCAATGTCAACGAAGGTGTTGATCGGGATCGGCTCGTGATATGAATAGATCAAGATGTCATTAATAACAATGACGAACTGATCCAAATAAGGCTTGCAGACTCTATTTATTAAGTCTTTGAAGATGACTAGAGCATTTGTCAACCCAAAAGGCATGACTGTAAACTCGTAATGGCCATACTTCATGCAGAAAACCGTTCTGGGAATATCTTCTTCGAGAATACAAAGTTGATGATACCCAAAACGCAAATCGATCTTGGAAAAGCATGAAACGCTAAGCAGTTGATCGGAGAAATCGTTGATTTAAGGTAGGGGGATATCGATTCTTGATGGTAAGCTTACTAGGCTTACGTTAATCGATATATATATATTCGAAAAGATCCATTTTTCTTTTCACAAGGAGAACAGGAGTTTGTCTAAGGTGAAAAGTTCGGACGGATGAATCCTTTATCAGACAACTCTTGAAGCTGTTTTGATAATTCTTGCATCTCGAACGGTGCAAGACGATAAGATACTTTAGATTTAAAAGAAACAAGTGTTTGAGGTTCTTAGGGAGATCACAAGTGATCATAAAAATGACAGAACCACAAGAGTAGTTTTGTCTTTGTGATGACATCATAAGGTTGGATCCAACATTCATACAATTGCATTAGTTAAAAATAAAACCACAAATTTTATTTATATAACAACTGCATTGTCTTTAAATGTTACAAGATAACAACCAGAGGAATTTCAAAATTCTACTTGTTCTTCATCATTGATTGCCTCATTGATGTTATACACTCGTCCACGTGCTGGATTCACATTGACGTTGACGTTCGCATTCGGGTTTGCGTTAGCATTTGCATTCACCAGTCTTGGGCAGTTGTGGCGGAAATGACCAATCTCTCCGCAATTGAAACATGAACCCAATGGGAATCTCGCAGCATTCCCTAGAACCTGAGCTTGAACCTGAGCAGCCTGATTTTGTCCCAGACGACAAATATTGGCCAAATGCCCAAGTCTACCACACGTTGTGCATTTCTTGCAATCTTGTTGTGCAACGTGATGACCGTTGCAACGGGCACAATGTGGTGCGGTACCAGCATATGCCTTCTTTGCAGCTGGCTGTGCCGGTGGGTTCTGCAAGTTCTGAGCAGTCTGTGCTGTAACAGCAAAATTTTGGGCACCCTTCCGCTTCTTTGATTTCTTCGAAGTCTCACCTTCCTTACCCTTCTTGTTTTGACCTTTCTTGCTATCCTCCTTGTCAGACCCCTGCTTCTTACCCTTGTCACCCTTTCTGTGTAACTTATTCTTCCGAATCTGCGACTCAGTCAATGTCGCAGCTACCTCGATCGCCTGACGGAGTGTGGTAGGGCTACTACCAGTAAGGATGTCTTGTACCGTGTCAGGTAGGCCGTCGATGTACCTTTCGATAGCTATGTCAAGTGGGGTAACCATTGTCGGGCAAAGCAGACTCAACTCCTCAAACCTGTCAGTATACGCCCTGTGCTCACCACTATCTTGCTTCAACTCATCAAATTCCTTCTCCAAAGCTCGATGCTCATGACGAGGACAGAATTCCCTCATCATAAGGGCCCTAAGTTCTGCCCACGTCTGTGCTAGAGCAACTTCTGCACCACGATCCCTCATAACCCCGTTCCACCATGTGAGAGCCCTCTTCTGAAACACACTCGAAGAAAACTCGACCCTGCGATTGTCAGGACACTGCACGTGGCGGAAAGTATTCTCAATGCTCTCGAACCATTGAAGAAGCCCAGTCGCTCCTTCAGAACCACTAAACTTGAGTGGTTTAGCCTGGTTAAAATCCTTGTATTTACACTGTGCGTTATTGTTGTTGTTATTATTGCCGTGGTTGTATATCTCGTGGACTTGGGTTACAACCCCGGGGAGCACAGCAGCCACCTGCTGAGAGATCAGAGCTGCGAGTTCTTCAATAGTGAAAGTCCGAGCATCGGTTCGATCATCGCGTCGAGGAGGCATTGTCTAAAAGAGGAAACATGAAAATGAACGAGTGAGAGAATTAGACGAAAAGAATGAGATGAACAAATCTGATGAAAGCAAGGATAGTGGTCATTTGTTTGTTACTCCAAAGCAACAAACGACACACAGAACTAATCAAAGTAAATGGGTAAAAATAATGTATCGCGAAGACATGCTCGCCTATAAGTGAACACTCATCCCAAGAATTCCCAGGTAAGCACAACTGGTCTCGCGTCTGATGAGATGTATACGAAGTGCTTGCCTAGACAGAAAACTCAGAATACAGGCATTCACCCTTCCAGTTTGCATGTGTTCACATTATTTAAAACCCAAAACTTTGCCGAGATTTTGAAAATTCAAAGGGGTTCAAAACCATATAACAGAGGGTTCAAAACATTGTAATCAATCATCCTAGAACAGATGATTAGTTTTCAAAGCGGTTTCGAAAATTGTGTTCTTGTTGTGGCCGTCGCCTAAGGATAGGTGACGGTATTGTTTTATGACTAAACGCAAGTAAACTCGCGTTAGGGTCCTAAGAAGGTTATAGACTAGGTCAAAGCATTACTAATAACCTAATTCCCTATAACCATTGGCTCTGATACCATCTTTTCTGTCACACCCCGACCGCGTAAAACAACAAATCGCGGCGGAAACATCGGGGCGTGTTGCAACAGAATTAATGTTTCATAACCATGGATACCAAAGAGTGTTTCGTTTTATTAAACATTGAATAATTACATCGTCTTGAAATCTAAATACACTATTTAAACATAGTCTATCATTGTTATTGAGTCACTAAGGCCTTGTCCAGTCCTATGTGAGCATGCATCTTATCAATCGATATCATTCAACAATACCTGAAACATATGTGAAAACGAGGTCAGCAAAGAAATGCTGGCGAGTACATAGGTTTTGTGAAAATAAGATTCATGACTTCTGTTTTAAGAAAATGTTTAGTCATGAACCTTGTAATTTGCTTTGTCTTTGTAAATCATTTGAAAAATAATAAGTTCAGGTGATATGTATAAATAAGAGAATAATGCATGATTAAATGAATAACCATGTAAAAAATGAGTTTGTATAAAATAAGTTGTTTGTAAATAAATGTCTTGTGAAAAGTATGTTACTTGTATAAAATGTTCTATGTCTCAAACTGAAATGATTCAAATAACGGTACGATATGTAATACCATACAAACACTTATATATAGGAAGTACCAGCGGCGTATCCACCATGCTTGTATCATATTACACTCGCATCGTTACTTAATCACTTACTCAAACCAAACCAACAATGTAAAATGTTCATGTCTAATGTAAATCATGTAATGTATAACCAAAACCCAATCGTATATCGCTTTGAAGCCAATCGTTTACCCAATCGTTAAAACATCGTGTGAAAACCAATCGTTTACCCAATCGTTAAAACATCGTGTGAAAACCAATCGTTTACCCAATCGTTAAAACATCGTGTGAAAACCAATCGTTTACCCAATCGTTAAATTCGTTTTAGGTCGTGAAACTACTTAAATGGTCGTCTCGCTAATAACATTCAAACCTTCTTGACTCGAATTAATAAACCCTTACCAAAGGATAGATTAACAACTCGCATTAATAAACCCTTACCAAAGGATAGATTAACATCTCGCATTAATAAACCCTTACCAAAGAGTAAATTAACATCTCGCATTAATAAACCCTTACCAAAGAGTAAATTAACATTTACAGATTCAGTCGCTACCCACAACACCCACACATAACTACGGGTGTAGTAACTAACGGGATTTGTCAGATCCTATGGTACCATAACCTAATACTGGTCGGCTTGATCATTGCTAATGAATGTCATTTGTTATGTAACTACAACCAACAAGTTTGTTCACTTTTTGAAATCGTTATTAGTTTTGTATAAATCGTCTTAATTGTTTTTGAAACCATCGTTATAACATCGAAAACATTTAGCACATATGAGTCACCCCAAAACAATTGAAAACAGTAAAAGAGGGGAATAATGTACTCGCCTGATAATGCTTGGAGGTCTTGAACAACAACCAAACAAAGCTAGAGGGAGCACGGAATCAGTCGGCAATCTAAAACTATATAAATAAACCGGACTTAAATCGGGAGATCGGATAGGATGAGGCTTGGTAAACCAAATGAGTGTTGGAACTCATATGATATGGTTTAGCAAGGCCTACATACTACAATGAAACCAAACCTAAGTGCTTTCGACCCATCACGACCCATTAAGGTAGCTTATGCTACTTTAACGCGTCGTGCGCGTGAAACGCGTTCGGACCGTCTAACTAGCCCTATGACAAGTGTTATATGCCTAAACATGTTACATAATCAGTTATGTGACAAAGGTTTAGGTTACATATGCTTAATTACCAATTATACATGAAAAGGGTATTCTGGTAATTTACCTAAGGCATATAAACTACCTATCATACAACTACTCAAACGATGTGACCATAGGGTATAACCTCGGAAGGTTATTCCCTACCTACTATGGTCACCTAATGTATTTGGTCGGATCCTAATGATCGACCAAATGGGTCGGGTTCGAAGGTATAGGCGATTTATTAGATCGCCTACCCTACGACCCTAGACAACGTGGTAATCAGTAGGCATAGTCCCAAGGGACTATGACCATCGTGATTACAATCACGTTGCGAAGTTCTAACGAACTTCGCATTGACCATTACTGGTCAACGCTGAAAGTCAAACAAAGTTTGACTTTCTGACTCGAAAAGCAGTAAAATAAGGAAAAGAACGAAAGAATACTTACGAAGGGTCCCCGAATGCTAAACTCGATTCAAAAATCTCAGGTATGAAACAAATGTTTCAACTTAGAGTTTCTCAAATCAAATTTCTAGTGATTTTGAAGCATGGGGGGTGGGGTATTTATAGTTTTCGGGTAACCGTTAAGATCGTTTGTTGAATATCGTGCCTTAATCCAAGCCGTACAAGTGTCGGAAACTCATGGTGGCTAAAAATGATGTTTATCAACAGATTAGGCAAGTTGCAAGTATGTGGTTGAGGTTAAAACAGCTGGATCGTGCTGACTGTTCGTTCTAATCTGATCAGACAGGCGGACGCGGCCCGCGTGAGAAAGATCAGAAACTGAGGCGGGCCGCCTGACAGTTGCAGATCAGAAATTACATTTTTGGTCCCTGTTGTGTATTCAGCCCATTTCCGGCACTTCTAAGGCCCGTAAAGCCAAATTTAAGGCCCTAAAATGTTGCCTAAACATTGTGTACATGAAATATGTTCAAAAATATGTCTGATGTTGGTTCGTTTGGCCGTACGAACGCGATGTTCGCTTAATTACGACGGAATGCGCATAAGCGCGAAAAACGATCCAAATGACGCGACGAATGGATTTTTCTTATGGCGAACACTAAAATATAATATAGTCATGCTCACATAAATTTTTGGATGTCCGGATGTATTCAGAACGTAAGTTATGCGCGAAAATGCAAACTTGTGCACTTTTTGACACTTTTAGTCCCTGAATGACCCAAAAGTTTATTTTAGCACACCGAACCCCTCAAAGCCTATTTCTAAGCTATGTAAAGGATATTTATGGTATGTTTAACTTATGGTCATGTTCCGGAATGTCTGTTACAGTTCAAATTGGCATACTTTCGCAGTTTGTCAAGTTTAGTCCCTGTAAGCGAATTAGCTTGTTTTTGCCATACCAAAGCCTTCAAAACTTATTTCTAAGTTATGTAAAGGTTATTTAAGGTATGTTAAGCTTATGTCACTATTCCGGAGTGTTTGTTGCATTAAACTGGTTATATTTACGCATCGGTGCGCGTATAACCTTCCAGAAAGCGATTTAGAGTTTGAATTTGAACAAGAATTGATATGTGCAAATGATACACATATTTTTACAAATCCCAAGTATGAAATATGATATTTCATTGGTTTGGTATTTATTTGATGGCCGTGGAGGCACAGGTGTTACATCGGTGAGTGGATGCGGGGAGCAAGTTCCCCAGTGATTGACCACTCCCTCCACCCTTAGAAATGAAAAGTATAATTTTCGAAGCACTAAAAAAATCAAAGAACGTCTCGAATCTACATAACAAGTCATTTCTTGAGTCTAATGTTTCAAACTCTTGTCATGTATTGCGTTTGGATAATTTTTTGCTTTATAAGAATATCAAAATATGTAACACATTAAACAACTATAATAATGTAGAGTCTCAGTTATCTAGTTTTCTTATGCATATTTTCTATTTTGAGGCTTGCTTTTGCAAATCTATACATTGTAGAATGGCTTCACTAACAAAGGTTCGTTGTTTTTATATGATTGAGAATTTAGAACCTATTCATTTACTAAAACAAATTCATCGGTTAGGATATACTGTTGTGGAGGGATGGGAAAAAGTGTTGTCACATAGACACCATGTGTGTAGGGGGTGTTTTCATCTTTCACCTATATACGCTATGGAGAGATGAAATGTGAGAAAATAAAATGTATAAATTTGACTGGCCAATTAAATATGTGAGAGTGAGTGTCCTCACGTCCGCTAGGGGATCCACCTTCCAAAGACTCATAATCCTTTCACCACGTGGCCGTAATGGTGTTCACGCCTCTCGCTGGCCACGTGGTTGGGCTACACTCCATTTTCACCCTTACCACAATACATGCTTTTAAATACAAAAATAAACAATAAATTTAACGAACTTGACCCAACAAAAAGGGTGATGTTAAAAAGATACCACCTCCAAATTTGTATACAGGCCATATAATTACATATGGATTGTATTGTATGATGAAAAACGGTCATACTAGCCATATGACTTTGCTAATGATCACATCACTCATTTACGTGTCATTCAAACGCGTAATACGAGTTATATGATTGGCGAACACAACCTCATGTGACTCATCATACGGCCCATATGATATTTTTCGCTTGTCATACAACACGTATGACCACTCTTGTATGTCATATGGCCCGTATAAGGTAAGGTTATATTAGCCGTATTAAACATCAGTGCTATACAGATATTACGCCAATGGTGTTTCTTTACCCAGCCCAACAAAAAATACCCAACCCGACAGGATCTATTAAATTAATGACAAATGCTATCCGATTCATAATGATTTTTTTATAAAAGATGTAAGAGTTGCGAAGGGGAAAGTAGTGATAGTTAAGGGGGTAGTTTGAAAATAATACATGTGGTCAAGAATTGTGGTCCATGAAGATTAAGAAACTGATGGTTAACAATGGACTGTGAGTCACAGTCATTACCCACCTTTAAAAACTAGTGGCTCTTGTTCACTACACAAGATCCTTGACTTTTCCTACATTTGATTCTTCTTTTGCTAATGATGGTTTTTAAGAAAATATTTTTATTAAAGTGAAAAGTATAAAATCATATGTTTTTATATTTTAGGATAGGTGTTAAGAAATATCAACTCTATATAAATTACAATTTATAAATACTAATTGATATTAATGCTTTTCTGTATTTTTGGTAATCGTTGATATGGTTTTCTGTTTTTTTTTTTTTTTTTTTTCACCAAGTTTTCCTTTGTTTTAGTTAAAAATAATTTGTTTCAGAAATAGTTGTGCTTAATTAGTTTTTTTATATAAACGTGGAAAAGAAATTTAAAACTTAAACGGAAAGTCTTATAATATGTAAATCTCCCTTGCTCGTTGAATACGACCAGCATGAGGATATACGGTTTGTATTCATGACTTCAAAGAGATCAGTGATCACCAGCGAGTAAAAATCGTGTGGAGGGTTTGATCCTGAGAGTCACTCTAGCTCAGTTGGTTGTTGGACCGGGTGTTTCCTTGTGAGACTCCGGTTCGATTCCCGGCAAAGGCAAATGGGTGTGACATGTGCGCTATTATGGTGAAAAACCCAACGAGGAGGGTTTGATCCTGAGCGTCACTCCGGTTTTCATCCGGCTATTACTCCAGCGAGTAAAATCGTGTGGAGGCAGTACGTTTTCCGGGGGAAAGCCTTCGACTCAAGACTGGTTAACCCAGCGCTGACCTTGCTATCTGGGCCCACGTTCTTGGAGAGGGTCCGCAATGTGCGGATGTGACAATGGTCACCATTAGAAGTTCACCTTTAAAAAAAAAACAGAGAGATCGGTGATCATAGACAATTGAAGGTCGTACGGACAAGCACACACCCATATGTTTGGTATGTTGGAGGCGAAGATTCTAGTACAAGGTTGAATATCACCTTTCAACAAGTCAATATGGTTCGTTTAGTGGAATACGATACATATGTTGATCAGCGGGGAAACCATAAAATCAGTTATTTAGACTACTTTTTTACAGCTATTTTTCGAATATTTTTCTACCCTAGGAACACTAGAAGCCTAATGACAATTTTGGGTAAACTTTGGAGCATCATTAAAGACTTTTGGAGAATATTTGAAGATTAACGCTCCAGGGTAACGTTTAAACGTGTTATTCAACCCCTTTTAACATTAGTTTTATGTATTCATTTGATTTCAAGTGATGAACACGACTTAGTTTTGTTTCTTTTCAATTATGAGTAGCTAAATCATTGTAATCATCTAGAGTTAGATAAATCTTGATATAATTTATCTGACTTTTTCTTATGAACTTGTGTGATTTTAGTAAAACTTTGGTTTTTTATCTCTTATGATGTGCATATGTACCTATTTATGTTAATCATAGTTCTTATTCATGTAGTTGTGTTGATTATAAAGTGCAAGCTTATGCTTTGGGATTGATTTAGACTATATCAAGATTATAATCTTCGGTTTATGATCTAGGGCATGAAACCTTAACGAGTAACTGATGAATCCAAAGGTATTATTGGTATAATAGGTGTGCTACCTTAGGATTAGATCTGAATAAAAAAGTAAAAGAATTTGTTAGAGTCTTTCGTATTCATTGATAGGTTGATAGTAGGCATCACTAGTGCGTGATAAGTCTTCTTTATTGTGTTTAGGCTATTCTAAATCATATGTAGGATTGAATTAGAGTTTGCTTCATGTATTTACAATGTCAGCGTGTTTCCATAATGTCTAACTCTCTTTTATCGTGGGGCTATAATCTTTTAGCAGGGATCTAGTATGCTCTAGCACTTCACACATGTAATTCTTTATTGCAGTAGATCTTAGGGATTATAATACAATTGAATGATTATAATTACAAGTATGAATTTCACTCCCCCCTCAGCCTGATCACTACAACTTTCTGTCCGTACAAAAGAAATGTTGAAAAGTGATAAATAGATCTAAATAGAGAAAATCTATTTATAGTAAGTACAAAAGTCTGTTAGACAATCAAGGCTGAAATCACCTTGATAGTGACATCTAGCATTCCTAACAGATAAGATTCTCAAATATTAGGAACATCTTGTGACAACTGTGCTCTGTAAACGATGTACGATGTAAAACAATATCAATTATCAATAAAACGATGTGTTTTGGTGTTAATATATGTGTATTTGTGTTTGATGATTTTATGATTTGAAACGAGTTCTATTTCAAGCTTTAAATCACTTTCTGGAAAGTTATACGCAAACTGATGCGTAAACATAATCAGTTTAACGCGACAAACACTCCGGAATATTGATATAGGCTTAACATACCTTAAATAACCTTTACATAACTTAGAAATAAGTTTTGGATGGTTTGGTGTGTCGAAAACAAGTTTATTCGATCGCAGGGACTATTAGCGACAAACTACAAAACTATGCCGATTTGTATGGTAATGAACATTCCAGAACTTGATCATAAGCTAAACATACCTTAAATATCCTTTACATAGCTTAGAAATAGGCTTTGAGGGGTTCGGTATGCGAAAATAAACTTATTTGATCAACAGGGACTAAAAGCGTCAAAAAGTGCATAAGTTTGCATTTTCGCGCATATCTTACGTTCTGAACATATCCGGACATCCAAAATTTTTTATAATCATTAAAATATTTAATTTTAGTGATTTGAATGCAAAAAAACCATTCGTCGCGTAATTTGGATCGTTTTCGCGTCCGTTCGAGTTTTTGTCGTAATTAACCGAATAACGCAACCGTACGACCAAACGAACCGACATCCGAGATGTTTTCAAGCATATTTTAAGTTCCCTATACTTTAACTTCATTTTAGAGCCTTGAAATGGGGTCAACGGGGCTTAAACGTGCCGAAAATCAAGTTTTAAGCATGCAGGGACCTGTTTTGACAGTTTTTGAAACTTAGAACTGACCTCCCCCGAGCCACGCGCCAGAACCAGGACACCCTGGCGCACCACGCTATAGAGGACCAAAATCAGCAATCCATTTTCAGCATCTTGCTTGATTTCCAGGGTCTTTTGTGTAAAATTCTCAATAACTGGAGCTGGTTTTCGACTTCCATTGTATTGTAATACCATGTGCACAAGTGTAGGGCCAAGATTACACCTTCCTAACACTTGGAATGATCTTGATGATCCAATCTTCCTATAAATAGCAATGGGTTCTTCATTCATTCTTCCCACTTGATCTCAAGTCTGCTCAAAGTTGAAGTATTCATACTTCATACCTGAGTAATTTGAATCAAATCTTCATTGCTTGGACCTTTTGTAAGCTTCTTTCATGCTTTTATGCCTTTTATGCATTTCAAGCATGAAAGTCAAACACTGCTTTGACCATGTGTAGGATCGTTTTGCGACCTAATGAGTCGTTCAGAGTCAACACAAAGCTGTTTGAAAGGCGGAAACAGTCAAACAACCTCAAATCAGTGTAAGAAATGTGTAGAAACAGAGTATGATACTTAAAACAAGCTTCTCATTGATATTTGACTTAATAAACGGTGAAAATTGGACAGCACTTCGTTACACCTCGACTAATTTCGTACCAAATGAGAAGCACCACATGCCTATTTATAGGCAGATGATTTTGCATGAAATTACCAATTGTAATTTCGTGCGAAATTACACAAGCTAATTTCGTGCGAAATAGCAACATGCTATTTCATGCGAAATTACTTCAAACATACATAAATTTACATTTTAACCCCTATACAAGCTACCGACATGACCTAGACTTTAGACGTAGGCTATAGACATTATGCACCAACAAACTCCCCATTGGATATTGCCGGAGTCTTCAGTCAGGTCTTCAGTGCTTTCATCACAACGACTTGAACTTTTCTTCCCTCGGCTTAGGCTTCTTTAACAACAACTTCCTAAGCTTTTCATTATCTTCAACCTTCTTCTTTTCCTCAGCAGCCATTCTTTGTACCATAGTATGTCTCAACATGTTATCTTTATCTTCACGAGCCTTTCTTTCTCTTTCTCTTTCAGCCTTCAACGCTTCCTCTTTCTCAATCTCTCGCCACTTAGACGTCCATTTATTATCAGCATTGATACCTTTTTGGAAGCAGATAGAAACCACTTTCTGAAATTGCATAGCCTGCTCTTTGTCTTCATATTTATAACAAATCTTGTTAACGAACAAACATTCAATGTCTTTGGCTGAACAATTTATAATCCATATCGGATCATACAAATGGATATGTCTAACTTCATTCTCCACCTTGTATGTGATCACAGCTTCTGTTGACAAGCAGCTATACACCCAGCACAAGAAACCTTTGTAAAACTCTTGCTCCATCTTTGGCAAAGGAATATTCTTTATTACTCTTGGCTTCTTGATTTGCAAGATTGTCTCTTCAATACTAGTCACTGGATCAACCCTCTTCACTTTCTTCGGTTGATGTGGCTTCCAATGTTTGAAGTCTCTGAAAGCTTCAAATTTCATCAGACCCCAAATGGGTACATCGTGCTTTCTTACAGGATAATCCAGAGTTCCAACTTTCGACAACTCTTTGACATCCCACCAAGGTAAAGGCATAATGTTTTGAATATACGCAAAGTATTGAACACCATACTCTCGACGGATAGCATACGCATTAACTTGTGGCAGAAAGCCCCAACTGATAATATCCCCCAGTGACACATCCCTGTCTCTTTTATAAAACTTGAGTGGACGTTTGAATTTTCTTTCGGTACTCTTTCTAAACTACTTCTTGCGTTCTTCGCGCTGTGCATCTTTCGTTGTACCATCAAAGTTCTTATCTTTCAGACATTCTGCGACTTTCCTTCTCAACTCCTCTACATTTGCTTGACTGAAAAACTCAACAAGTGTTGGAAAATCAGAAGTATCAACATTCTCACTTTCTTCATCACTGCAATCTTCAATCTCAACTCTATCATAGTTGTCTGCCTTATCAACATACTTGTACTGATAGTCAGGCTGTTGATTCATATCAAATGCATTCAACTCTTCTTCAAAGTCATGGTGTAATATCAGCCATGGTGTAAGTATGCCTGATTTCTCCTTCCTCAACTTCAGGCTCTAGACGTAAAATCAACTTTTCACTTTTATCAACATTCTCATCATCAACGTTCTCCCCCTCACCTGTAGCATCCTCAGGCTCTTCATTCACATCATCGTGAAGATAATCATCGACATTCTCTTCATTCGATGCTTCTGTTACTTTAATTCCTGTATCACCCTGACCATCGTCATGATTATCATCATCACTATGACTACTAGCAGAGAATACATCGTCTGCATCATTTGTCTTATCTTCATCAACATCCTCTTCTTCATCATCTTCTTCAACATCTTCCTCATCATCAATAACATCATCAATTAATACATCCTCTTCAAATATAGCAGAAACTGCAGAGATAGGACGAGGATTCTGAATAGGTGATTCAGAAACAGTAGATACAACAATTGCCCTCTCAGAAACACCTTCAACACCTTTACCCTTATTTTTCATATCAGCATCAATAGCAGCTTGACGATGAGCTCTAACTTCCTCAAGCTGGATTTCGTCAAATTTTTGCTCAACAGACTTTCCAAGCAAATTTTCTAACAGTTTATTCATCATGTATATCTCGTGTTCTTTCATTGCTTTAGCAGCTTCCAGTTCTTTGTTCTTTAACTCAAAATACTTGTTCTGCTCATCTCTACGTGCTTTCTCTTCTTCTAACTCAGCAACTTTCACTTTAAGAATATCAATCTCTGCCTGATCAGCTTCAACTTTCTTTAACAATGAAGAATTTTCAGCTTCCACAGACTTAACACATTTTTCCAATTTCTTCTCTCGATCAACCAATTTTTTATTTTCAACCAATACTTCTTCCATTTTCTTCTCCACCCTCTTTACTTGCTCTTCATTTACAAAGCTGAAATCTCCGATGTCTTCAAGAGTAATATTCTCAGGTACCTTTGGAAAATTTTTAAGACTTGAAGAACCGGGAGTTGATTGTACTTGTGGTTGTGAAGATGGTGGTGTTTGGAAAATGTGTTGTGAAGTAATTTGAATTTGTTGTGGTGGTGATTGTGGTGGTTGTTGTATTGGTGATTGATGTGGAGGTGAAAGACGTGGTGGTGATAGTTGTTGTTCAGTTTGTGGTGGAGGTGATGGTGGTGGTGTAGGTTGTTTTGGTGGTGTAGGAGGTTTTGATTTTGGTGTACGTTTAGGCAACCTAACAATCAACTTTCTCCTTGCTGCTTTTGGAGAAATCACACGCTTTCTTGCACTAACTTTCTTCTTGCCACTAGATGATGGAGGTGTCTGAGATTCTATAACATTTTCTGGAGATGGAATGTACACATCATCATCTTTATCCTCTTTCCTCTTTCTCTTAAGCTGTTTCTCTTTTTCAATCTCAGCTTAATTCTCTTTGCACGTTCTGTTTCATCAATTTCTTCATCAGACGAACTTGATGAACGTTTATCTACATTATCACCTTCTTCATCACCGGCTGTCTTTTCTGGTTCAGCATTAAACTCATTAAGAGCTTTCAAGAACTTAGCAGATTCAGGAGACAAATGAACATCTCCTTTAACATTAACTTCTGCTTCAGTTTCAACTTCATCTTCTTTATCAGATTCATCAACAAGCATAGTCTCAACAACATTCTTTTGACGCTTCTTAGGCTGAGATGATGAACCCTCCTCTACTTGAACTTTCGGAGTAGCTTTCCTGCTCCTCTTTTTCTTCTCTTCTTTTACAAACCACTCGTTTCGACTTTCTTTGAAATCTGCAAGTGTTTTCAACTCATTTGCATAACTTGCTTCTTTCATTTCTTTCTCATTTCTCCAGTTTTGATGATTGATTGGATCTGGATCTTGATAATTCTTATCTTTGATGAAACCAAAAAATTCAGCTTTCGTCTTTGGCTCTGGATGGTTAGGGTGATATCTGGCCAATTGTTTCAAAGACTCATTATCCATATGGAACAATACCAACAGATCATTATTTTCATCTTTTTCCAAATCAGGATAAGCGTGATCTATCATCATCTGAACAAATCGTGGATATACCCAAGTCTTGCTCTTTGAAGTGATATTTTCTACCATGTAATGAAACACAATCTTTGAAAAGTTATACTTTTTGTTTAACACGAGAGCTGTCACCATGTTCATTTGATAGTCCCTCATCACATCGTAACCTCCTTTCCTGTGACTGAGTGCATGCAATACTGAATGTATAACAAACTTGTAAGACTTTGGAAAACACGCTTTCAAGTAATTGGCCTTGTTTAGAGGACCATTGTAACCCATCCGCAACATGCATCCTTTGACCATCCTCTCTGGGAATTTTGTTGGAGAATTCTCATCATCCGGAAAGTTTATCACCTCTCGTACAAGTGCCTCTGAGATGATAATTGGGTTTATTGTTTTGTGTTCTTCGTTATACGTTGCGTTCTCCCAAAAACGTTCAATATGTGATCTGAAAACCAAATGTTGATTTGTTAAAGCTTTCTGAATCGGTAATCTTTCCATGAACTCTAGAATCCCTGTGAATTCAGCCATCTTTGGTATCTCCTTATCGTATACACAACAGATGTTATGCAATGGATTGAACTGCACATTAGAAGCCTGAAAGAACAACATACAAGAAAGTTACACTTAGAATAATTTTCAGCAACAAAACATCATTCACACAAAATGAACATTCATGCGAAATTACACATTCACACTGAATGACATTTTCAAATGGAATCACAGTTCAAACGGAATAACAGTTCAAACGAAATCACATATGACAGTTTGAAACGAAATCACATTTTGAAACGAAATCACAGTTTGAAACGAAATCACATTTTGATGCGAAATGACTTTTTGAAACGAAAATACCATTTGAAGCTGAATAACATGTTTCAAACGAAATACCTCAAAATTTCTAAAAAAATTTTCTGATGATGAAATTAATCATCTGGGTTTGTTCTATATCAAATTCCGAGCACACATGTCTGTTTTATTTTCAATTTTACCCAACAAATTGATCTAGATCTGAGTTCAAACTTTCAGATCTACCGTTTTCAAACAGAATCAAGTCATAAACATCAAATTGAAACCCTAGATCTTATTTACTAACATTCCGAGTTCAATAATATGATTATCGTTCATTTTATTTAACAAACAAACCCTAGATCTAAGATATTTGTCCTGTTCATCGCCGAACAAACGAAGTCAATCAAATCTGTGTTAAACCAACAAGAACTCTCACCTTTCCCATGATTATAGTTGAGTAAACCAACTAAAATCATATTACGAGCAACAAATTGGGTAGAATAACGGCTGGAAATCGATGGTTTTGTGTTTTCGCGTGAAATCACTCTGACAGTGGTTTGGTGCGAAATAATGGAACATATGCCTTCAAACGAAATATCTCTGCTATTTATAGACACCCTTATTTCGTGTGAAATAGGCATTGAGGCCTTTTCAAACGAAATCATGTTCAAGCGAAATTACCAACTCAAACGGAATCAAGTTTTAAAACGAAATCACCAGTTCAAGCGAAAACACCAATTTCAAACGAAATTACTATAAATTTTTCAATTTTTTTAACTTTTTGATATTTTACCGTCACACCCAGTTAACCAAGTCCAAGTTAATGACCCTGGTCAACTGTTTAGCCTGCCAAGTCCAAGTTAATGACCTTGGCTAACCAAATTATGAAGATGCTGACTTTCTGAAACAGATTTAAGTTCAAGTTAATGAACTTTTAAACTTTCAAGCAATTACCAATCATTTTTTCTCAATCTTCTGTTTAACCAACCCTCATGATCCAGACTTGTTCAGCACATAAGACTTTGATCATCAGATCCCCAACGTCCGTTGTCGAAAATAAGATGAAAAACAAATCTTTTTGAATTTCATAAAATGCTAAACAAACAGACAATCTTTTTGGATTTTTGATAAGCAACAAACTGTACAAACAATATTTTTTGGTGAGCGTGTTAGAGGATCATATCAGCTGCTGAAAAACTACAAGCACCGTTAAGCTTTGATTTCATACTCAGCATTAAACAATTCACAGTGATTGCCGATATACTGGTCCACTTAAATTTTCACACAAACTTCAATCTGTTCAGGATACGAATTAGTGTTTTAAGGCTTAACTTTTACACGTGTACCACCTCAGAATATACTCTCGTATCCAGATCCCAATATTCAGTCTTACAGGTGAATATACCTAGATGACATCTGTAAGGGGTTAAATGCGAGGGCCATGAGAGCTCAGACTATTGCTTCCGCAAAATCAGAGAGATGACGGCTTCGACTTAAGGTGTGTCCCCTTTGGGGATCTTCTTTTACAACAGCACATGATTAGCATTTTTCAATGTTTCATCATTTTTTATGCTGAGGGGAGGCTTATATTTCAAGCAGCTTAAAGTATTCTCCGGGGACTAGGCCATTGCTTCCGCAAAATCAGAAGTCCCGGGATAATACCCCAGATATCACTAAGTATAAAGACCTAGTATCTCAGAAAGAGGGATCTTTCAAACAAGATTTCAGGGGTTACCTATATATCCTGGAGATGCTCCCCACGTAAAAGCAAGAAAATTTAGGTTTATATCCCGAACAAACCTACTAAATGTGTAAAAACCTATCGGCACATCATCAGCGAGACTGCTTAAAACATTTTATCTTTACATTTCTTTAGCGTACTGCAACTGTCTAGCTGATGTACTATCATTTCCCCTTTTTACACAAACTCTTTTTCAGTTTTTCAATGTTTTTGGATTTTGACATTTTATCATGTTTTTGGATTTTCTGCAAACTTTCTCCCCCTAAAAACAAAAACATATTTTTGTGTTTTTGGTTTTATCAAATGCAGAAAATAAACTGTACAAAAACTTGACAACATGACGTGGATCACTTCAGATCGCCGTCCACCTCCATTTCACATTCTATTACCCTCCCAAAAAACAAATTTTTCATCCCGTTTAATTTTAAAAGATAGTTAAATCTTGATCTGTCAAACGGTTTGGTGTAAAAATCAGCCCTCTGATCATCGGTGTGAATATATTCAATTCGAATCAATTTCTTCTCGTGACAATCACGGATGAAATGATGCCGAATTTCAATATGTTTTGTTTTAGAATGGTGAACCGGGTTTTTCGTTATGTTAATCACTGCTTCATTGTCCACAAATATAGGCGTGTCCAATAACTGCAAACCAAAGTCTCGCATCTGCTGTTGGATCCAAAGGATCTGAGAACAACAGCTCGAGGCCGAAACGTATTCAGCCTCACACGTAGAGAGCACTACTGAGGTTTGTTTCTTGCACTGCCAAGTGACTAATCGAGTTCCGAAGAACTGACAGCCTGCAGTGGTGGATTTTGCATTTTGCTTGCAGCTACCAAAATCCGAATCAGCATAACCTGTGAGAGAGAAGTCACCCGATTTAGGATACCACAATCCGGTGCTTGGGCAGCCTTTCAAATACCGTAATATTCGTTTCATGATCGTCAAGTGTGACTGGCGTGGGCTGGACTGATATCTGGCGCATAAGCAAGTCGGATACATGATGTCTGGGCGGGAAGCAGTTAGATACATCAAAGATCCAATTATCGACCGATAAAACGTCACATCCACTTTCTCTCCACCTTCATCTGGACAGATTCCGTGATTTTGAGCCAAGGGGGTTGATGTTGGAGTAGATTCAGACATGTTAAACTTCTCCAGAACATCGTTCACATATTTGGTTTGATGAATGAAGATTCCTTCGGGCATTTGCTCCACCTGTAGCCCTAGGAAGAACTTTATCTCCCCCATCGAACTCATTTCAAATTTTCTTTTCATCACTATCTCAAACTCTTTACACAAATCATCATTTGTTGATCCAAAGATGATGTCGTCGACATAAATCTGCACGATCAATAGATGCCCCGCAACCTCTTTGGTAAACAACGTACTATCAACTGTCCCTCTGATGAACCCGTTGGCTAGCAGATATTGGGAAAGCGTCTCGTACCAGGCTCTCGGGGCCTGGTGTAGTCCGTAAAGCGCTTTATCCAGAAGATAGACTTTGTTTTTGTGTGCTGGATCTGTGAACCCCGGCGGTTGTCCAACATACACTTCTTCTTTGATTTTGCCATATAGGAATGCAGATTTCACATCTAGTTGGTAGACTTTGAATCCTTTCCAGGATGCGAATGCCAGGAAGATTCTTATCGCCTCGAGTCTAGCAACAGGTGCATACACTTCCGTGAAGTCTATGCCTTCTTGCAGACTGAATCCCTGTACTACCAATCGTGCTTTATTTCTCACAATCACTCCTCTATCACCCCTTTTACATTTAAAGACCCATTTAGTCTTTATCAGCTTCTGGTTTTCAGGAAGATTCACCAATCTCCATACTCCTAGCTTCTCAAACTGCTGCAGCTCTTCGTGCATAGCGTTTACCCAGCTTTCTTCAGTAAAAGCTTCTTTATATGTTTTTGGTTCAATCTGCGAAATGAAACATTTTAGTGAGAAATCAACTTGTAAAGGAGCAACCGATGTATAAAAACATGTAAGTGCTCTGTTGATCTGATCCCGCGTTTTTACTCCACTCTGAAGATCACCAATAATCTGTTCTGTAGGATGATAAGACAAAGTTCTTGGCATAGCAGTGTCAGGCACGCTCACTTCCGATTGCAAATTCGTAATATCTTGATCACCGGTGTGATCCTCAGCTTCTGTCGTTGCAACATTTGGTTCCTCGTCAAAAATCGGACCGTCTTCCGATTCTGAGTCGTCAGAATTATCAAACATTGGAGCTAGTTCCTCTGGGGGTTCGTGTGTCGTTCCACTTGGACCGGCCTCGTGATCATATGTACCACTTGTAGGGTCGCTTGTACCCACATCGAGCTGAGAAACTACCAACGGTCTTGGCACCTGATCTTGTGACATAGATTGTTGATGTTGGTATAGTAAAACGAGTTCCTCTACACTTGGCTCAGTCGGCAGTTGGAAAGACTCCCAGAGTTTATCGTAATCGAACAGAAATCTTTGTCTGGGAAGTTATGGTGAAGCAGTATGCTTCTGACAATCAACATGCTGAACTTGAATTATCTTCCCCAGGCATGGTACGAACACCCTCTTCAGCGGACTCGCATAACCTACAAAGAAACCCTCATTACTTTTAGCACCAAACTTACTATCTGGATCAATAAAAGTACAAGGCGATCCAAACGGTTCTAAAAACTTCAAATTTGGTTTATAACGATGAAGAAGTTCGAAACAAGTTTTCTTGTATTTCTTCACTGTGAGAACACGATTCAATGTATAGCACGCTGCTGCAACTGCTTCACTCCAGAAAAATATCGGCATCTTGGAATCGGTGAGCATCGTTCGAGCTGTTTCAATTAAGGTGCGATTCTTTCGTTCAGCTACACCATTTTGCTGTGGAGTGTATGGTGCACTGAATTCATGAAGAATTCCTTTCTCATTGCAAAACTCGAGCATCCGATTGTTCTTAAACTCCGTTCCATTATCACTCCGAATTCTTCTGATCGGCACTTTGTACAGCGTTTCCATCTTCTTGAATAGAACCATTAACGACTCAAAATTTTGATCTTTACTTTCCATACACACTACCCACGAAAACCTTGTGAAGTCGTCAGTGACCACAAGACAGTACAAGTCTCCGCTTACGCTTTTTACATTGACTGGCCCAAAGAGATCCATATGGAGTCTCTCGAGCGGTATTCTATTTGAATTCAACAACTTCTGTGGGTGTGTCTTTTTGGTCTGCTTTCCCTTCTTGCACTCTACACAATCATCATTCAAATGAAAAATTTTCAGATTTACACCCTCTACAAGATCATTGTGCACAAGAAAATTCATTTTTCTGACATGAATGTGACCCATCTTTCGATGCCACATTCTGGACTCTTTTTCTGTTGCCTTTGTTTTTGATACAAAACATTGTTTCTGATGATCTGTTGTTGTTGCGACACTCATATCTAGGACATACAAATCGTTTTCCCGTGGAGCGCGCATCAACACCATGTCCTCAGGAATTTTAAAACCAGGTTTTATGATTAAACATTCATTTTTAGTAAAATGTACTGTAAAAGACTTGTCATAGATCTGTGAGATACTCAGTAGATTGTTTTCAAGTTCGATGATGTAGTTCACTTTTTCAAACGACACAACTCCATTTGTTAGAGTTCCTTCACCAACTATCCTGCCACCCTGATTTCCTGCAAATCCAACATATCCTCCGTTGATAGATTTGACATCATAGAGCAAAGCCAACATTCCCGTCATATGCCTTGAAGCTCCGCTGTCCATGATCCACTTTGAGATTATCGACCTCGGAAGCCCCTGCATACATCACAGAAAATTTATTCAAACAATGAAGCCCATGATTTCTTTACCTTTGGAACACTACCAAACACAAGATCACACGACACATCAACTTTCGGAATGTTAAAGATGACGTTTGGAACAACAGGTTTAGATTTTGGTTTTAAATCTCCTTCTTTAATTGGAGGAAATTCCTCAAGCAACTTGTCTAGTTCAAATGCCAGTTTTTCAACATCATTTTCAAAAATTTTTGATTCAGATTTTAACTCATTTTCCATCTTCTTCTCTTCAACTGACTGTTTTGGTTTTGCCACCCATGATTGGTTTTCAAAAATTTTCGTCTTTGGATAAACCTTTGAAGTCTTTTGAGTTTTCAAAGATTCACCAATCCCAAATGTTGATTTCGGTTTATCCTCGGTCTTCAAAGATTCACCTCTTTTCAAAATACGAACAGGGGAAACCATTTGTGTTTTACCCTTAACATCAGTTGGAGTTTTATGTTTAGGTTTTTGCAAAACTGGTTTCTCAAGCTTTTTCACACACTGCTTGGCCATGTGACCAATTTCATTGCAGCGGTAACAAATTCTTTTGTCATATTTGACAAAAGTTGATTTGTAGGTCTCCTGTCTCAACTTCTTAGCTGCATTGAAATCGTCAATGGCTTTTTGACTGAAGATATAATCTTTTTCAGCATCAACACTAGGACCAGCAACAAAAATATCACTCATCTTTTCTTTTGGCTTGACATACTTCTTAGCCATTTTCTTTTCAAACCCAATACCTTTGTTTTTAAAGTTGTTACCATGTCTTTTGTTCTGATCATGATTACCCACCCATTCTTTCTTTCCCGGGTTGGTTGGTTGTTTCACAAAAGACCTCTTTGGTTTTGAAAAGAACTCATTGTTGTTAACCTCTGAAATATCAATCTCAACAAGCTTAAACACCTTCTCAACGTTTTCCAATCTGACATTTTGAATTGGATATTCAAAATCAGAATAAAGTTTGTCAGTTCCGGTCATTGTGTAAACCACACTGATCGAATCATCATTCATAACTGTATCTGATTTTGGTATAAACTTGTCTAAGAAGTTACCATCTTCTTCAGAATCAGAAATGGAATTTTCAAAATGATTTTTCACAGTATCAGACTCTGAGTTATCACTTTCTTCATCTAACACTTGGTCAACAACGGTTTTGATCACCTGTGACTCGTTGTCAGTGTCAGACGGAGAAAATGTAACATCAATATTCTCAGGCATATCATTCTCAATGGTTCTCAACTTGAGATTCAATGCAGATTCCACCCCATCTGGATACTTTTGAGTTTAATGATTCCACATTGGGGGTGGAACACTTTTGAAGACAGGTTTCGCATCAGGTTGTTTCGGAACAATTTGATCAATAACATATGATGAAGCAGTATAACTCATCAGTTTCTTATCAACTCTTTCAGTTTCAATTTTCATTAACTCAAGTTCTTTTTTCAAAGAAGCAATTGTGTCCAGATGGATATTAATCTCCATCTGTTTATCCATGACAGTAGATTTTAGCAATTTTATGGCTTTATCATTTTCAAAACTGTCTTTTTTAATCATTTTGATTGATCGTGCTAAAGTGTCATATGCTTCTTTTATCTCACTGAGATCATATTTTACTTCATCAGTAAATTTCTTCAATTCTTGAACTTGTTTGTCTTTTTCAAGACAATCCATGCAGGGTTTTGAACAGTTTTTGCATGGAATTTCATGAATTGAATCAACCGTTTCAGAAACTTTTTCTTCGTTATCAATTTTAACATCCGTTTTACCAAACCCATCAGACTCTGACTCTGACTCTGACTCTTCTCCTGATTTGATCTCCTCAATTTCTGATTTCTCGTTGAACTCCTTTTTGACTGACTCCATTTTGACAGACACATTTTCAACTGACTCTGTTTCGACCGACCCCGTTTCAACAGATTCTGTTTCTACCTCTTTTAGTTTGCCCATCAACGCTTTGTCAGCAATTTCTTTTAGAGTCTCTTCATTCATTTCTTTTGAAACGTCTATTATCTCTTCCACTGAAGCTGGTTCAACATCATATCTTGGACAAAGACCAGTAGTTGGTTCACTGAAGAAACCTGCAAAAGATTCAAACATATTAGGAGGCATTACTGATTTGAAAGATTTAGTAATAATCTCCTGTTCAGACTGATAGTAGTAAACTTCTGCACCTACTTCTTCCAGCTCAGCTAAACTTTCTTCAGATGTCACTTCACTGACTTCTTCTGTCTCAACAACACATTCCGGTTGTTCCACAATCTCTGCCATCATTTCCCTACCCTCACTACCAGGGATGTACTTATCCCAACTAAAACCTTCAGCAACCTTCTCATCATCTTGATTGACTAAGAGAGCTTTCTCAGGCTTGTTTTCAATTTGAGGTCTTTGGGTGAATGGTTGTTGACTTGTCTTATGATAGATCGCTTGTTTGTAATAATCATTTGAGAACGGGTTTTGATGATTATTGACCTCCCTGTTTGGACACTCACGCTTGAAATGTCCTTTCTCTTTACATTTGAAACATGTGACTTTTGATTTATCAAACCCAAGTTTTTGATCCGGTCCTGAAAGACTGTTCCGACCACTTATCTCCATAAATCTTTGAGCTATTCTCACCAAGCTTGCCATTCCCCATTTGATGTCGATCAACTCCAGCTCCTCTGGATCGATCTGATCATAGTCGTCCTTTGTCATATCGGGGTTCCCAATTTTACATGCAACCAAGCTTTCATACGATTCAAGCACCGAAGCAAGAAGTGCTATGTGCTGCTTCGCTGATGATTCAGTAAAGTCTTGAGCATTCTTTATGTTCACTGCTATGTTGCACAGAATTCCTGGACCTTGACTTTGACTGTTTGATCCTGACGAACTTTGAGTATAAGATTGATCAGGTGAGTTTTGAACCTTTGGATTTGGTTCAAAACTTGCAAATGGTGAGTTATTGTTGCTTGATGTGACAGATGATACTCCGGATGTTGAATCTGCACTAAAGGCTGTCTGCACTTTTGGACTTAGACTCAATGTTGCTGGAGTACTTCCTTTGTAATACAATGAGACATCTTGTTGAACACTTGAAGACTTCATCTTTCTAATCTTTGTCAACTTAAGCTCGTGTGACTCAATCTTTTCAATGAATGTGCTAAGGTTGAATCCCACATACTCCAAATTATTCTTCAATACCAACAGATAAGTGCCCCATTCATCGTATGGCAATGCATCTACCAATTTATCAACCCATTCCTCATCCATTTTGGTTATTCCCAACCTCTTCATCTCAACAACCAGATGGAAATATCTTTCAATCAACTGCTTTGTTGTTTCACCCTTAATACCCGTAAAGATATCAAACTCTTTCCTCATCAAAGCAGTTTTGCTTTTTATCATAGACACGCTTCTAAGAAACTTTACTTTCAAAGAATTCCAAACTTACTGTGAATTACCCTGATGTTGTAGTAAAACTAAGATATCCTCTTTGATGGCTTGTTGTAGAATGCTTATCATTTTCTTTTCTGCTTTGAAATCATCTTGTTCAATTGGAGTCAAACTGCTAATCGTTTTCTCAATTCCCGAACCATTCTTTGGAGGAACATATTTAGACTCGATTTTCATCCAGCATTCAAAATGGTTAGCTTGCACCCAAGTCTTAAACCTTTCCGACCACCCAGCATACTCATCAATGTTCATCAACTTCGGTGGTTTCTGCATAGTACCGAGTTCGTTTTCCATGTTCACATTTTGCACGATACTGGCTGGTGTTTGTGCTGCCGTCATTCCCCCACCGGCAAAGAAGTTGTAAACTCTTGGTTATCCATTTTACGAAAACAGTTTACGGAAAAAAATTTCAAGTTTTGAAATCTGGTCACTTTCAAGCGAAAACAGTTTCTACACGAAATAGACTTTCGTACGAAATCACAAACTAAATGGACTTTCACGCGAAATCAACTTTTATGCGAAAACAACTTTCACACGAAATCAACTTTCAAACGAAATAACACCTTCAAGCGAAATTAAGTGTTATTTCATAAGAAATTAGTCTCAAAACTTAAATTCGTGCGAAATTAGCCAAACTAAATTATTTTTCAAACGAAATCAGTTATTTCGTACGAAATAAACTCAACTTTTCAAACGAAATAAAGGCTCGTTCAAACGAAATCAACTGTTTGGCCCATTTTTTGTCACTTTTAGTCTGAATTTAGGTCTGATTCTTTCAAGGGTTTGTTAAAACTGTATTTTACACGTTATATCAAAAGATCAGTCCATTTTGTCCATGAATTTGTCCAGAAGTCCAAAAAATGAGTAGAAAAAGCACTGATTCAAGTGTATTGACTCATCCTGAGCTCTGATACCACTTGTAGGATCGTTTTGCGACCTAATGAGTCATTCAGAGTCAACACAAAGCTGTTTGAAAGGCGGTCAAACAACCTCAAATCAGTGTAAGAAATGTGTAGAAACAGAGTATGATACTTAAAACAAGCTTCTCATTGATATTTGACTTAATACACGATGAAAATTGGACAGCACTTCGTTACACCTCGACTAATTTCATACCAAATGAGAAGCACCACATGCATATTTATAGGCAGATGATTTCGCATGAAATTACCAATTGTAATTTCATGCGAAATTACACAAGCTAATTTCGTGCGAAATAGCAACATGCTATTTCGTGCGAAATTACTTCAAACATACATAAATTTACATTTTGACCCCTATACAAGCTACCGACATGACCTAGACTTTAGACGTAGGCTATAGACATTATGCACCAACACCATAAGTTGGTCAACACAAAGTTCGTTCGAACTTTGAAACATGAGCGTAATCACGATGATTATAGTCCCTTGTAACTATACCTACTGATTACCACGTCGATTAGTCGAAGTGACGAGTCAAAGTTTCGGTCAAAATACGTGTTTATGCGTATTTTGCATCGAAGGTATTTTCGGGTATCAAAACACTTTGTTTTGATATCAAACTTTTTTTCTAACTTAGTTAAACATGTTTTAACATGTTTAACTCGTCACTTTTAGTCTAGTGCTTGTCTAGGGTCGAAAGATAAGCGGTCTTAACAACAGCTTAGACTTTCGAACCCGACCCGTTTGGTCAATCGTTAGGATCCGACCAAGCATGTTTAGTGACCATAGTTGTATAGGGAATAACCTTCCGAGGTTATACCTTATGGTCACTTAGTTTAATTAGTTGTATGATAGGTAGTTTATATGCCTTAGGTAAATTACCAAAATACCCTTTTCATGCATAATTGGTATTTAAGCATATGTAACCTAAATTTTGTCACTTAAACTGATTATGCGACCTGTATAAACATGCTAGGGCATATAATACTTGTCATATGACTAGTTAGGCGTCTCGAACGCGCTTTTACACGAACGACGCCTTAAAGTAGCGTAAGCTACCTTAATGGGTCGTAACGGGTCGAAAGCACTTAGGATAGGTTCCGATTTAGAATGTAGGATTTGTTAAACCATATCACATGAGTTCCAATACTCATTTGGTTTATGAGACCTCATTCTACCCGATCTTCTGATTTAAGTGTCGATTTATTAACTAGCGACTCGATTACTAGGTGCTACTTGATTTCCTTGGTTTGCCTGAGCTTTGTCGAGTTCTTTAGATCAAGGATACTTTGTACTTCGATGTGAGTACATAGTTCCCCTATTTTACTGTTTTCAATTGTTTTGGGGTGATTCATATGTGTTAAACGATTTCGATGCTTTCAAACGATGATTTCGAAAATGAATACTATGGTTTATGTTAAACAATAACGATTTCGATAATGTGAACGAACTTGTTGGGACGTATTTACATAACAAATGACATTCATTAACAAAGATCAAGCTTACCAGTATTAGGTTATGGTACCATAGGATCTGACAAATCCCGTTATCGGACTAGCACCATGGTTATGTATGGGGGTTATGTGGGTAACGACTGAACCTGATGATTGTTAACTTACCCTTTGGTGGTTTATTAATACGAGTTGAACGATGGAAGAGTTACGAAGGTTTGAGTGTTATAAACGAGACGACCAAAAGTTAGTTTTCACAATTAAAACGAGAACGATTTGAACGATTGAACGATTTTTGGACGATTGAACGATTATGAACAATTGAACGAATATGAATGATTTGGAACGATTTGAACGATTTAAACGAATGAACGATGGTTTATTACATGAACGAGTTAAACGATTTTAAATGATGTTATGCAACGAGGTTTACTAAACAATATAAACCATACGAGTTTTATTACGAGAACGATTTACGATTTGGTTTACGAAAACAAATGTTTTGGGTTAAGATTCATGACATCGAGGTTTTACAAACTATAACCAATCTGTTTTAACTTGGTTATTCATTTTATAATACAAATATTTTACAAAAGAAGGTTTTCTAATATCGATTAACGAAGCTGTACGAGTTGTTTCAACTCGTAAATGAGCCATGAATCTGACACTCACACAAAACCTATGTGCTCGCCGGCATTTCTTTGCTGACTTTATTTTTACATATGTTTCAAGTGATGATTGAATGATGTTGATTGCTAGGATGCATGCTCACTTAGGACTGGACGAGGCCTTAGTGACTTAATAACGATGATAGACTACGTTTAATTTGTTTGTTTTAACTTAATGACAATGTAAATATTTAATAATTCAATAAAACGAAACTTTCGAATCCATGGTTGTGAAACAATAATTCTGCCACTCCACCCCCCGACGTTTCCGCCGTGGTTTTGTTGTTTTAACGCGGTCGGGGTGTGACACATCTGATCATTGAAACAACTCTTCTAAGACTCTCACAATTGTTATACAAATTCTGTTATAGTAATAACATCTGTTCTAGTAAACCTCTGTTTGTTAATACTAAACATCTGTTTAGGCCTAAACAGATGTTTAGTCTTCTCATAAGCGTTTTATTCCTCATCAGAGCTTTGATCTTCAACAGATCTTTATCCTAAATAGATGTTTAGTCTTCTCATAAGCGTTTTATTCCTCATCAGAGCTTTGATCTTCAACAGATCTTTATCCTTTATTAATAGAGCTTTCATTTTTCGATCAAATCTTTGAGTCTTCAAACAGATCTTCTGTTAGTGTTCAAGATTCACTATATTTGGGAGGAGTTGATCTTCATGACTTGTTTTATTCTTGATCATATTTGCATATTTTGGCTTTACAATCATCTGTTTTTTATGGGTTCAACAATCTCCCCTTAGAACAGATGATGCCAAAACTAAACTTTATTTTGATCATTCATTATTCCTCATCATCTTTTCTCTTCTCTGATCTTTGAATTGTTATTCAAACTTCATAGAGTAAAGATCTTTAGGATCCCTTTCAAATTCAAGACCCAATAGGTCTTATAGATCTTCATTTTTTAGGCCAAAAGCACTATTTATGGAGATCTTTTCAACTTCTCCCTTTGCTCTAAGCAAGGTCAATTCATGACTAATCTTGTCTGACTTCCACTTTAGAATTTTGGAGCAAGAAGGATTTGTTGGGGCAAAAGTTATTGGAGATGAGTTGGGAGAAGGTGGTCTACCAAAAATTTGACCAATGAGATCAGTAGGATCTGTATCTGGATTTTCATATATGAGTTGATTTTTTATCCCTTCCTTCCTATAATAATCTTCAAATTCTTTCATTTCTTCAGCAAACATCTCCTTTTAACTTTTCAAGTATCTTCTTACAGCTAAGGAGATGTTCTTGGCAAAGTTCTGTTGGGGCAACCAAGGTCTTAATAGGGAAATCTACTTGATCATATACTGGCTTTCTTGGAATTGAATGGTCTTTTTCTTTAAGTGCTTCTAATTTTTTTGTAGTTTTCTTCAATAGTTGCTTCACTCCATCTTGCCATTGATCTTAAACTTCCAAAGTTGACAGCAACCGTCTCTTCTTTCATTGTCTTTAACTGAAGGACCTTTCTATCATTTGGCCTTTTTATCATTTGGCCTTTTCCTAGCCTTTCAATTTAGAGGTGTAGGTTTTTGCAATGGGTCAAGGAGCTTCTTTTCTATCCTTAGGATTTCATCCAGTAAGGCTTCAGTTGTCCACCCTGAGAATTGTGCTCTGCTTGCTTTGTAAGGTTTGTTCATCATTATGTGATCCATGTAGTCTTCTCTCAGTATCTTTTTAAGTTCAGGGGTCGTGACTAGTGCATGAGAGAGTTTCATACAAACATCTTTTGCATAATCTTCAAGATCATTTACCTTTTTGAGCTCTTGAAACAGAATATATTATGCTTGTTTATCATCCTTCTCTTTACTCTTCTCAATAGCTATCTTTTCAGTCTGTTTCACCTTTAGATCTAAGTATTCTTTGACATTTTTAGGTTTTGGAAAGTTGTGTAGAGATGGAAAGGTTAACTGACTTGAATCATCTGTAATGTAGAAGGACTGTATTTCAGAAGTTACAGAGTATACTTCCAAGGGATGTGTAATGGCAGTTAAGGTTGTGGTAATTGATGGAGTCAATGTGGGATTAGGTTCAGAAGTTCTGGTAGTGATTGGTTTTGTGGTTGGTGGTAGTGATGAAGTGGCAAGGAAGGAAATTATAGTTTCGATTGGTGTAGCAGGTGGAGTTTCTTCATCCTCATCTTGAATGATAAATTTTTGTCTTCTTCCGTTAGTATAAGGAGCAGGGGATTTGGGTGGAGGGGATGGAGTGTGTGTTGGTGGTTTTCTTTTTAGTAAATGAATAGGAGCCCTTTGTGAGATGGGTTTTACTGATTCAAGAAGGGTGATAAGAGCTGTTGTGGTTATAACCTTTGTTTACATATTTTCATTGCCAACATATATTCAATGGTTATAATAGTGCTTTGGCTAGTTTGGATGGGTTGTGTTATTTGAGTGGATTGAGGAGCTGTGGTTTGATGAGCAACAGTAGTAGTGGTTTGGGAAGTGATTTTAACTTGCCTTGCAAGTGCATCTGTTGAAGAACCCAGATTTCCTTGAGCTTTCTGCTTTTCAAGTTTCTCTTGCACTGCTAAGGCATCTTTGGGCATGTTTGGTGTCTTTCCTCTTCTCTTTCTCTATGGCATCCTCATTTTCCTTTTTGTTCGCAGACTGATCAGGTTTATTTTGTGTTTTCTTAACATGAGGAGGTAATTTTTTCATTCCTTATTCATTCTCCCCCTTTTTGGCATCACTAGGATACCTAGGGTGAGGAGCAGAACCTATAGTCTTGAGAAGAAGGTCTTTATGGCCTTTATATCAGCTTGAGTATCTCTGTACCTAGCTTCAACCATATTTCTGATAAGTTCTAAGTGAATGTTGTTTTGTAGACGAAGAAATAGTTGAACATATGTCTATAAGTCTTTGAAAAGATCTGCATTTGATGATGGAGGTTTTGAGTTTTGCACCAAAAATTTCAGCATGTCTTTCATTTCAACTATGGAAGATTCCATCTTGGTAACCTTCTCCATTAATTCCTGATATCTTAATCCATCACCTAAATTAATAGGATCATCTGAATTCCCACCAGAGGTGGTTATACATGGTTTTAGACCAGATACACCTTGTTTTTGGTTCTAGGGACTTCCAACTGTCACTGAGTGTACAATTCTAGACTCTACAGTTGTTGCCTTCAAGGAAGTCTTAAAGATGGAACCATTGTCCAACAGTGGGACTGTTGTCCCTACAGTTGTAGTGGCAGCTTCACTTGAAAAACCAGCAAGGGTCACTTGTGACTCAAGAGGTGTACCCTCCTCTGCTTGTGGGTTAACAATGAGCAATGGACTTGACCTAGTCACTTGCAGGAGCATGCTCTTAGTGATAGGTGATTGAGAGGTACTAGGTTTGTTCAAGTCTGGGGGATCAATTGCATCAAGAAATGGTTTCATGGTTGGAAATATATTGGGGGGGGGGGCATGATGAAAGAGAGAGAGAGAGAGAGCCCTAGGAGATGGACTTGAGAATAGATGTTCAAGTGAATCATCAAACTTAGTGTTTAGTTCCCCTATGCCTACAACACTCTCCTTTTGTGATGAGAAGTGAGGAGTTTGGATGGGTTGTGATGTCTGTATCCGTTGGAGGAAGTATCAAGAAATGTAGTAGAGTGTAATTGTGTTACAGCAGGTTCCTCTGGCATCTCATCCTCTAGAGGAACCCTTAAGGTTCATTTGGCTTTTGGAATAGAAATGGTTGTTATGGAGATTTCTGGTGTAGGTTCCACGGTGGTGGGTTTGAACACTGTGGTCACCAGGAGCAGTGAGCTCTGTAATAGCTGTTGAAACAACATATGTTACCTCAGTTTTTAAAACATTTTCTTCCACGTCGTTTTCTTTACCATTAGTGGTCATCATGTGAGTGAAAGTTCATTTGAAAGACTTTTCATTTTGAAGGGCTTCACCCTGTTGAAAAACATTTTCAGCCAGAATCTTTTGATGATAAAAGCTAAGAAGTTGTGGATACATGAGAAAGGCTTTGGAAAACTTTTCTTTACGGCTTTCACATTTCCAACCAGGTCCATAAACAAAGACTGAGATAGCTTATAGTTAGAATTTGATAAAATAACATATCCCAAGTACTGAGTTTTTAATGGAATTTCATTAAAAGAAGTGGTTTTTGCTGATAAACATATTAAAAGAGTATCGAAGAAAAAAATCATAGCTGGTGGGAAATTTAGTTTGAAAATTCTGTCTCCCACCATTTGTGCATCATACCCTATTTCTATGAATTCGTTTTGAAGACCCGTTTTAGAGAAAGATTCCATACCTGACTCGTCTTTTGGGTAAATGTGGTGGATAGAAATTGAGGGGTTATATGTATGTCAACACCATTGATTTTGGAGATGATGGTGAAAGGCTTTCTATCCCGATTTAGAACATCAGAATTTGCCCAAAAAGCACGAAGGGTATCAATGTAGATAATGTAGATGGGTACATCAGTGGTGAGTATAGTATGGTATTTCGATGATTTGATAGTATCGATAATGGAGTGAAATTCAGGGGTTGTGTCAAGTTTGACGAGATATGGAAGGTAGTTATGTGGTGATTTGAGATTAAGAGCCATGATTGATGATGCAGAATGTAGAAGAGAATTATTTGATTAGATAAGTTGTAAATTTTGAAAGCGGTGAGTTGAAAGTACTGATGAGTGAGGGTTTTATAGGATGAAAAAGTGATGCTGACGTAGCCAAAAGTCTCTTTTTGAGAACTGACATGGCATGCATATGTTGATGTGTTTCAAAGATATGTTTACCAAAGTCTGTCCCACATAGTAAACCTCTATTTGAAGTAGGAAACTTCTCTTAGATGCCAACAGAGGTTAAAGAAGGAAGATAGTGGTTGACATATATATGTTGATTAGTCAATAGATGATGAAATCAGAGGATAGAGCAACAAAGGTTACTTGTATAATGTAGTAGACTTTGGTCAAATAGACTTTAAGATCATGGAAACAGTGATTTTGACCATAATATAAATCTCATGCTATAGAAATTATTATATACAAAAATCAAATACTATAAATTAAAGAATAATTTAGCTACATGAAAGTTTTTGGTTTTCACAATTTCATTACAAAGTGTTTGAGCATGTGTTACAATTGTGTAATGACATTTTATTTTTTTCCTTTTAGTATCATTTTTATATTTACACCGATGCACTTTAATAGACTTATTATTTTAATCTTTTTTTAACCAATTTTACCCTTACACCTGTTAGAAATTAATATCTATTAATATTAATATTAATAGACCAAAGGAAATGAATAGTAATTTAGTGCGTGCTTTCTTTTGATTGCCCTATTTGGGTGGTCATCTCCCTGGTTTCTTCTGATTGCCCTATTTGGGCGGTCATCACCCTGGTTTCTTCTCATCACCTACTATTTAAACTGGTTCTGAGGAGAGAGAAAGGGAAAGGGGCAGCCGCCGGAGGGTCACCACCATCAACAACACCATGACACCACACCGTCGCAATGGTGTTTTTGCCTTTTGGGTTTTTTTTACCCAAGAGAGAGAAAGGGAAAAGGGAGATAGAAGAGGGTGTGGTGGTGGCCGGAGGCTCACCACCGTGGCACGACCGCCATCGCAGCGGTGTTTCTGTTTTGTTGGGGGTGTTAGATCTCCATACCACCGCTTCTTTTTCTCTCTCTACAAACCTCTTTTATCTCTCTCGACGGCTGGGAAGTGAACAATCTTTTTTGTTTTTGGTGTGTTTCGATTGACTTGTTTGGGTGGTCATTCCCTCTAAGACGTGTCTTCCAACTTTATATTTTACACTCATTAAAGAAGAGACAGGGGCGGTGACCGGAGGGTCACCACCGGCGGATTCGATTCATTGTGGCGGCGACGACTTTTAAACCCGACAATGATGTTGGCTTGCTACCTGGTATGGTAACTCCGGTTGCAACCGTAGCGCCACTAAGCGGTTTCAATGACTATGATGATCCTTTCGGATCTGAGTCGATTTGTATAGTTTCGATGCGCTTTTTTAGTATACATATGTACTGTTTCTGCTTCTACAATTTTGAATGATACGGATGTGTATGTTGTTGAATCCATTAGTTTCTACTTCTTTATGAAGATCATTCACAACTACTGTTAACCCCACAGTTTTTTTTGAATGATACGGAGATTCGATTCATTGTGGCGACGACGATTTTTAAACCCGACAATGATGTTGGTTTGCTACCTAGTATGGTAACTCCGGTTGCAACCGTAGCACCACTGAGCTGGTTCAACGACTATGATGATCCTTTCGGATCTGAGTCGATTTGTATAGTTTCGATGCGTTTTTTAGTATACAAGTGTATTATTTCTGCTTCTACAATTTTGAATGATACGAATGTGTATGTGTTGTTGAATCCATTAGTTTCTACTTCTTTATGAAGATCATTCATAACTACTGTCAACCCCACAGTTTTTTTAAATGATACGGATGTATCTAGGTTGTGAATGATCGGAAAAGAAGAATGAGTCAATTTAAAAAAGTTCAACTTTGAATCCATGTTTCTTTTTTCTAAATCCATGAAAGTGCCAAATGTGACAACTGTCAAAAATTCAGGTCTTTGTACAATTAATTAACCATGATTAGTGCTTAATGACTGTGCTGAATTTGCATTTAACTGCTTCCTGATTACTGCCATATACGTACATGTGCATCATACATTGTTTAATGTCATACAAAAATTTCATGGAAGTTATATTGTCTCAAACGATGCATTAAGTACAGTTAGCACAATTATCTGATAATTCAGGAAAATGCTGACAGAACTCAGTACATGGATACACAGTGCATTGAGACACTGCATGAGCCAGAAACTAAGTATTACACTAGTGTAGTGTGTAGGAAAGTAAGGATCACAAAACTGCCTTGCTAGTGATAATTTAAGTGCCGGAAAGTGCCTGGAATTCACCCAAAGTGCTGAATTCAGCAAAATTCAGCAAAAAAAAAATCAGCATTTAAACTATCTGAAATCATGCAGAAAAATGGTAAAATGGTCCTGAATGCTTTCCTAAGTGTCGGGAATCAAAAGTGTCACAAAAAGTAACATAAAGCACACTAAACTGCAAAGTTTAGCACCTTAACGAACCAGTAAACAACCGAACAACCAAGCTAGTTATGGTCCCCGAACATCATAACACCTCCTAAAATATCTAGTAACTAACTTAACTAACTAGATACTTACATTTCAACCTTAATGTAACTAACTTGGTTAAAGCCTAATCTTGACCCCCCCACCTAGTTCACGGCCTAAGTGGCCCCCACCATGTTGATTTCATTTCATTATAAAATTAGATTTGGTTCCCTCATTGATGACATATTACACACAAGATAACATGAGAACTTGGTTTATAAAAGAACTTGTAGGATCATAACCTCATTTCACACACACTAAAACACACACAAATTCTCTCCTCCCTTCCCCCTCTTGTTCACGACCGACCCCAAGCAACACTATCACCACCTTCATTCATCCATTCTCCTACATTCTACATACACACAAAGGTGTTAAAGATCATACAAAGAAGCTAGGAGCTTGTGGAAGTGGAAGGACCTTGTTCATTTGCTTTTATCCACTTGTTTTCTACACTTGAATCATCCCTAGCCTTGAGATAGTGGTAAGAACCTTGTACACTCCATTTTACTTATATTTTTAGTGGTTAAAGAAGAATCATAATAAAAAACTTGAAGAACACTAAAGATCATAAGAATGAAACTTAAACATAAGCATGTTTAATGATGAAACTAAGTTGTTTATGTGTTGATTTACTTGATGATTATTGCTTGTTCATAAATATGATGTAGATCATCCTATGATCTTGCTAGATCATGACTAGAAACATAATCTAGCAAGATGAGAAAGTGGAAATATGGTAGGATCATGAACTTGGAATAACAAAGTTGTTTCTTGAAAAATAATAATCAAAGTGAGTAGTAACACTTGTAGATCTAAAGATTTATGGATGATTTCTAAAGAAACCAAGGAAAAAATATAAGTTTTGTTAAAACTTGGTTCTTACATAAACAAACTCTATTTTTGGGTGAATAAACAAGTGTAGAAGCACTTGTGTATCAAGAAAATTTCATAAAGAAACATTTTTAGAAAATGTGACAAGAAGTTGTAAACATCTAACTTCTTTAAAAATGAAGTTTTTAAAGAACTAATCACATTTTAAAGGGTAACAAGACCTACTAAGAACACTAGTAAGATACTACAAATTTTTACAAATATTCAAGTTCATGAAGTAGTAGTTATTACTTGTTTTTGGCAAAATTGGTAAGTAAAGGTTGTTTATTGTTGATTGTGAATTGATTGTGATGATTTTTACAAAAGAAAATGATATGCTTGAAAGCATGGAAACCTCCATTTTTAAGGGGAACTATGGCAAAATTTTCTAAAAAATATAAACACTTAGAAAAATATTTTTAAACAAATATTTACTAGTGTATTTTAAACCATGAGTTTCCTACAAAGACTTTGCCATAATTGTTGTTACAAAAATTTAATTATTGGATGTTGATTTTCATAAATAAAAGTAACTAAATAGTATTTAGGAAATATATATTTAGAAGACACCATGTGTGTGATTATTTGTATATTTTGTGTATTAGTTATATTATTTTAGGACATGAAATAATATAACACATCAAAATACCAAGAATTACAATCCAAAATATTACCAAAATTCCAACAAATAAATATACACATTTACACCAAATATTGGTGAAACCGAACTATGGAATAAGACTTACAAAATATTCCGGAAAATTTATTCACAAGTGTATTTTGGTAAATAATATTTTGGACACCAAGGAAGTAAAAACGTGATTTTTACAATTACCACAAAAATATATCATATTTTTTACAAGGAAGATATATTATTTTTGGCAAGCATGAAATATATATTTTTCTTGAAATTTTTAGAAGATATATTATTTTTAAGAAATATATGTCTTCTTACACAAACATGAAATACAATATTTTTGGGTGAAATATATATTTTTTCCAATAAATATGAAACATGTCATTTTTTGAAGAAAAATGAGTTTATATATATATTTTCTAAGTGGGACTTGAAAATATATTAATTTATGAACTTATGAGAAAAAACAAATATTTATGCCAAAGAAAAATTATAAATAATTTTTCTAAGTAACATCCCTTAAAATATATATATTTTGGAAATATACATTGAATCTTTGTTAAAGAAAATATTCCGGAATAATTAATATGAAATTAAGTATAAAGGATCTTAATGAATACCGTAAAAATACGTATTCTCGTATGTATAAATACACACCGGAATACGACCCTAATACATGGCAAAAATATACAAGTATAAGAATACGAGTACAAATACCCCCATCCTTGGGAAGGATATACATGTATAAATACCCGAAGTGTATCAAGTAAAAAATGTTATAATATAACAAGAATTAACACAAGATTAGTGCTAAAACTTTAAGAACTTTAGAAGTGTTACAAGAGAAAGAAGAAGAGAATTGTATAACTTATGAAAGTGTATACATGAGGTGCATTTTTCCTTCTACCTTGAGCTAGTATTTATACTACAAAAAGATTAACTATTTGGTAGACAAGGTTAACTATTTGGTAGACAAGATTAACTATTTAGTAGACAAAGCTATCCCTAAGTTTGACAAAGAGTTCATCCACTTGCTTGGTAAATCTAGAGGTAAATCTTGATCTTTATGGTAAATCTTTAATAATATTCATAACACTCCCCCTTGGATGACACTTTGCAAACTTCGGGGTCTTTAAGTACTGCCTCATTAAAAACCTTGCTAAAGAAAAACCCAATGGGAAAAAACCTTAGCTAAGGGAAAAAGAGTGCAGTCTATAACTCCCCCTTAAGTTTGCAATTTGTAAGGAATCACATTCAACGTACATGACGCATACCAATGTCATGAACATGTTTCCTGAAAGTTGTTGTAGGTAGTGCTTTTGTGAAAAGATCGGCTGAATTGTTGCTTGATTGGACATATCTCATCTCGACCTGATTTTCTTTAATAAGGTCCCGAGTATATGCAAAGAATCTTGGTGGTATATGTTTTGTTCTGTCACTTTTGATATACCCTTCTTTCATTTGAGAGACACAGGCGGCATTGTCTTCATGGATAGGAGTTGGACTTCGATCTTTCTCTAGCCCACAAGAAGTCACTATGTGTTGTGACATAGATCTTAGCCATACACATTCTCTTGAAGCTTCATGTAGTGCAATGACTTCAGCATGATTTGAGGATGTTGCGACAAGTGTTTATTTCTGAGAACGCCATGAAATCGCAGTTCCTCCGTTCATAAATACATATCCAGTTTGAGATTTTGCTTTATGAGGATCAGATAAATAACCTGCATCTGCATAACCAACTAACCCTTCTTTTGAATCGTTAGGATAAAACAAGCCTAAATCAACAGTGCCTCGAAGATATCGAAAAATATGTTTAATCCCATTCCAGTGCCTTTTAGTTGGAGCTGAACTAAATCTTGCTAACAAGTTCACTGCAAAAGAAATGTCAGGTCTCGTACAATTCGTAAGATACATAAGTGCTCCAATTGCACTGAGGTGTGGTACTTCTGGACCAAGAACTTCTTCATTGTCCTCACAAGGACGAAATGGATCATTTTCGACATTAAGTGACCTAACGACCATTGGAGTGCTTAAAGGATTTGACTTTTCCATATTGAAACGTTTCAACAGTTTTTCAGTATAATTCGTTTGATGCACAAGTGTTCCATTGCTCATATGTTCAATTTGTAAACCAAGACAATATTTGGTTTTTCCAAGGTCTTTCATTTCAAATTCTTTCTTTAAAAGAATAATTGCTTCATGAATTTCTTTTTGCGTCCCAATTATATTTAGGTCATCAACATATACAGCTATGATCACATATCCTGATGTTGTCTTCTTAATAAAGACACATGGACAGATAAGATTATTTGTATAACCTTTACTTGTCAAATAGTCGCTCAAACGATTGTACCATATGCTTCCAGATTGTTTCAACCCATATAAAGATCTTTGTAATTTGATCGAATACATTTCTTTGGGTTTTGAACTTAACGCTTCAGGAAGTTTAAATCCTTCAGGAACTTTCATATAGATGTCACTATCAAGTGATCCATACAAGTAAGCTGTAACGACATCCATAAGACGCATTTCTAACTTTTTAGAAACTGTTAAGCTGATTAAGTATCTAAAGGTTATTGCATCCATAACGGGAGAATATGTTTCCTGGCCTTTGTGAAAAACCTTGAGCTACAAGTCTCGCTTTATATCTTGTAACCTCATTTTTCTCATTTCGTTTTCGCACAAAAACCCATTTATATCCTACAGGCTTTACAGCCTTAGGTGTAACAATAATAGCCCCAAAAACTTTTCGTTTGTTGAGTGAATCTAATTCAGCTTGCATAGCGCCTTTCCATTTATCCCAATCATGTCTATTTTGACAATCATTGACAGATTTTGGTTCAGGATCATCATCTCCACCCATGATGTCACTTGCTATAGAATAAGAAAATATCTCATCAATATTTTCCATTTCATATTGGTTCCATATGATATGTGTATGACCATAGTTGATTGATATCTCTTTGTTAGTATCATCAACACCTTTCTCATGAGAGGTTTCGGTATTTACTGTTTTATCAAGATCATTCTCTTTGTGGTCAATTTCTTTTACAAGTGCTTTTCTTTTTTGTGGATTCTTATCCTTTGAACCGATTGGCCTTCCATGTTTCAAACGTTTTTGAGATTCATGCGCTATCTTATTATCTATTGCCTTACTTGGGATCTCAACTCGAGCTGGAGCATTAGCAGCTGGTATATGAGATTTTGTAACTCTGTTTGTATCAGTAAAAGCAGCAGGAAATTGATTTGCAATGTCTTGCAAGTGTATTATCTTTTGAACCTCTGTCTCACATTGTTTTGTTCTTGGATCAAGATGAGACAATGAAGGCACACACCATGAGACATCATTTTCTCGTTTTTTTATTTTCTCCCCCTAATGCTGGGAACATTGCCTCATTAAAATGGCAGTCATCAAAACATGCTTTAAATACATCACCTGTTAAAGGTTCAAGATATCGTATGATGGAGGCTGTTTCATATCCAACATATATTCCCAACCTTCTTTGAGGTCCCATTTTTGTGCGTTGTGGTGGTGCAATAGGAACATACACTGCACACCCAAAAATTTTAAGGTGGGAAATGTCTGGCTCATGGCCAGAAACAAGTTGTAGTGGGGAGTGCTTATGATTTGCACTTGGTCTCACACGAATCAGTGATCCAGCATGTAAAATTGCATAACCCCAAATCGACACAGGAAGTTTTGTTCTCATTATTAATGGTCTAGCGATTAGCTGTAAACGTTTGATCAATGATTCAGCTAAGCCATTTTGTGTGTGTACATGAGCAACATGGTGTTCGACAACAATTCCCACAGACATACAATAATCATTAAAAGCATGTGATGTAAATTCACCAGCATTATCAAGTCTCACCCTTTTAACAGTGTAATCAGGGAAATGTGCTCGTAGTTTGATAATTTGAGCAAGAAAATTTTGCAAAGGCAACATTACGAGTTGATAATAAAGAGACATGAGACCATCTGCTGGATGCGTCTATCATGACCATGAAATATCTAAACGGTCCACATGGTGGATGAATTGGTCCACATATATCACCTTGAATTCTTTCAAGAAACATTGGTGATTCCTTGTCAACTTTTAAGGACGAAGGCATTGTAATAAGTTTTCCAAGTGAACAAGAGGTACATAGAGGAATTTTATCTGATTGGGGGATCTTTTGATATTTCAATGGATGTCCATGTGTGTTTTCAATAATTCTTTTCATCATTGTAGATCCTGGATGGCCTAGTCTGTCATGCCATAAGTTAAATGTCTCAGGATCACAAGAACTTTCCTTTACTGCCATATGTGCTTGAGGCACATTAATGCGTGTATAATGCAAACCAGAGTGGAGCATTGGCAGTTTTTCCAATATATGATCTTTGCTCATGATGTGGAAATATTTCTTATTATCAACTGTCCTTGACTGAGTATCATATCCGTTATGATATATGTTTTTGAAACTCAACAAGTTTCTTATTGATTTTGGGGAAAATAAAGCATTCTCTATTAAGAGCTTTGTACCATTTGGTAATATTAAATTAGCTTTTCCCACTCCTTCTATCAAGTTTGTAGGACCTGATATTGTATCAACGGTTCCTTTTGTTGGTTTCAACTCATAAAAATATTTCTTAGATTTAAGTATAGTGTGTGTGGCTCCACTATCCGCTATACATATATCTGCATCATTTGTCTGCTCTTGTGCTCCAGTGGTATTCATTTTAATCTTGAAAATATAAAGAGAAATAATAATAAGTGTATAACAAAGGCATTGTGAATTAGTTTATAATAAGAAGTTTATTTATTAGTTGAAAACGTTACATGAAAAGAAAGACTACTGAAACATAATAAAGACACTTATAATAAAGGAAATTACATAATTGTTGCATATAATTATTATGGTTTAGCAACATTTGTTTCAGAGTTCCATGTTATTGGTAAAATCGGCGACATTCATTTCGACATTGATATCATTAAAATTATCCACATGGTTCATCTCCTTTTCTTTTCTTTTGAGAGAGGCTTGGTAAAGTTCACATAAATGTGAAGGTGTACGACAAGCCTTTGACCAATGGTTTGCACTTCCACATCTGAAACAAGAAGTGCCATTGTTTTCGGACCTACCAGCTTCATTCCTTTTGTTATACTGGTTGGGATTGGTATTTTGTGGAGTGTGGTAATTGGGGGTTCTTTGATTTCGACCACGACCACGACCGCGACCGCGTCCACGACCATGACCATGGGAATTACCTCGGAAATCATTATTTCTTTTGAAGGAATAATTGCGACCATTACCTTTACCAAAATGGCCACGGCCACGGCCTCGTCCCCATTTTCTTCCAGAGTCTTTGGTATCATCATTAATAACAACATTTGCTTCTGGAATGGCTAATGATCCAGTGGGACGAGCTTGATGATTTTTCATTAGTAGCTCATTGTTTTTCTCTGCTACGAGGAGAAATGAATTTAGATCAGAATATCTTTGAAACCTTTGCAACCGATATTGTTGTTGCAAGTTTATATTTGATGCATGAAATGTGGAGAAAGTTTTCTCCAACATATCTTCCTCCATAACAGTTTACCCACATAATTGGAGCGTTGAGCATATCCTGAACAAAGCAGAGGTGTATTCATTCACCTTTTTAAAATCTTGGAACCTGAGATTGTTCCATTCATCTCTAGCAGTGGGAAGTAAAACTTCCCTTTGATTATCAAATCTGCTTTTTAAATCCTCCCACAAAACGTATGGATCCTCAAAATTTGAATATTCAAATTGCAACATCTCATCAATGTGTTTATGGAGGACGACATCAGATTTTGCCTTGTCTTGATCGCTACATTCGTTCCACTCCGTTATCGTTTCCAAAACACCCATTGACTTGAGATGTCGCTTAACACTAAGTCAAGGCACGGCCCGTTCGTCTAATAGACATTAGTACGTTGTAGGTAGTCGTGTTTATCCGAAGAAGCTTGAGTTACGGTGATTGAAGACGCAATCCTGTGAGTTCATGACCCCCTTTTCTCTAACTGTTTTTGGTTTTATAACTTCGGGGGTGAAATACATGTTACAAACTGTTTACAAGCGTTTTTATGCGGTATGGTTAGCTAAGGAAGGGTACTGCTTAATCATGTGAGTGGTGGGTATGACGCTTAAGGCCATCAATCCTCTTTGTAGGACCGAGGGACATGAGTGATAGATCTATTTGGGTATAGCGAGCCCATACCCATGCGGACCAGGGTGGCCCATGTGGTGACTATGTCTTATTCCCGGAGACAAATTTGCTAGGTTTGAGCTTTCCTGCATCACTTCACACATATCAATGGCCTTGCAAACCGTTGGTGATCTGTTTTCCTTGTCGCTTTCATACCAGGAATTTACAACTTACATTCATACTCTCAATGATTACAAAGGTTTATTCGTGCACACAAACACACACATGAACTCGCTCAACTTTTGTTGATGTTTTCAAACTACATGTATTTCAGGAAATTAAGTGTGGATCAGGCGGGCGTTTGGATGTTTCAAGTAAAGCTGAGAATAAAAGGTGTCGTCCTATGTTTGAGGATTTGGATTGTGTGTCTTATTCTAGATAAGACACAACTTACAAAGCCTAGTTGAAATTAATGCCTTTTGTCGAGTCTTTGTGAACTCTAAAACAAGTTGCATGGTTTGTACTCGAATTTGATGTTTGTGTTTTAAACAATGTTGTCATGTTCTAAACTAAGTTAATGGATGATCACCTTCGGTTTTATCATATAGTTGTGTTATGATTGAATGCAATGATATTAAGCAAGTCACACCATAATCACGGTTCCGCAAAACTCAGGGTGTGACACCAAATTGGGTTGTTGATGTTGTTTCTGAATGGAGAACTCAACGGGTTTATTTTGGACTAAACTATGATTATTAGTTGTGTTTTGTTTTGGACTAAACTATTTATGCTTGTGTTTTTGGGTTTTGGAGGCACATATGAAAGGTACTTGAATAGTTGAATTTGTATATTGTTTGCCTTTAGTTTTTTTCTAATATCTAATGGCGATGGGTGTGAACCCTTGGATTTGTGAATACGGACAACATTAACAGCGCTTGTAACTCACTATTGTGCTTTAATTATTCGATGATGATGAACTCGCGTTCATCTGAGTGGCTCCTGACTTTGTTTTCTGGGGTCAATGGTTGGTTGTTGTTGTTGTTGCTTGAGTAAAAAACAAGTCTTTTTCATTGAACTCGTGTGATGTGATGATAGTTGACGTACACTTGATGTTGATGACTTTGGAACATATTCTCGCACAGTAAATCTGTGTAGCTGCATTTAGTTGAAGGTCAAGGATTCGGGGCCCGGGGCGATGATGATACTAAAAGGATTGCTATGTTCGTTGTCTTGGCGTGGCAATCGTGTTGTTTGCAGCCACAACGTGTTAGCATATCTGAGCCTTCAATTGGTTGTTTATTCTGTTATAACTTGAAAGTCATGTTATTTAGAAGTGTTTGTTTATAGCAAAAACGTGAAGGGATTTGCAAAATACTCAGCAAATTTTGTATGAAGATTCTTTCAATGGTTCTTTATAAAGAAGATTGTTGTGTGGAGATTCTTTCAATGGTTATTTATAAAAGAGACAAAGGATAGAAATTGTGAAAGAAACTATGAATTTTTATTTTTTATTTTTTTGAAATGGCTGGCTTTGCAACTCTTAACATGTCACGTTGATCCAATATCAACAACCTTTTGTATCAACTTCATTGGTATAACTACCATGTTCAAAGCGAGAACAATAAGGTTTAGGTGCCGCAACGCGCACGTGGTGTATAAACCTAATTAACAATCAAATTATATATGTACACCTAAACTGTAATAAAATCTCGTAATGTATTAAATAATTTCATGCGATAGAAATTATATATACATAAACGGACATGGTTACAATCAATCATTGGTCGCCCATTTTGTTGTTTGGAATCGGCGGTGAACAAATCGGTGTGAACTAGTCGGATTACAATCACTTGATTGCTGGTTGCAATCGCCAGCTTCGGTAAACAAGTAGGAATCGTCGGCGCCGGTTTCTATGGCTGGAAGAATTGCCGGCTTAGGTTTCGTTTGCTGCTAGAGGATTAAAACTGTTAAGTGGGTAATTTCAAAAGGGGTAATTTAGTAATTTTATAGGAAAGAGGGAAATATGTAATTAATTTTAAAGGTTGAGTAAATATGTAACTAAAGCACTTAACAAGGAGAAATATATAAAAATTCCTTAATGTATTAATTATGAGAAGTGAGGACAAACTAAGAACTACCACATAAAGCACTTGTACCATACGTATTAAAAAGTTATTTTAGACGTCTTACCATGAGGATTAATTACAAGTTTACCTCACACAAATATATTATATAATAGTATAGATGTTTTTGTTCTATTTTATGTGAGGTGTTATGATATCTCTTTTGCTGGCAAAGAAAAATGTAAAACTTCTCTTTATCTATCATATACGGCTGAAGGGTGTAGGGGTTATGGTTAAAACATGATCAGTCACGTAGGAATATGAATATAAGGCTACACCACTTCATTGCCTGATCCACCATAGTTCACATGAATTAAACCATGGTCCTCTTTTCCATTTTCTAAGATTTCTTTTCCTTTAGACAAAAATAAATTAAATAAATATGGGGATAGTGATTTGGGTCATAACCTCACCCTTAGGGTAGTGGTTTTGTATGATTAGAGGTCGATTACATGACGCTGACATGAAGGGTTATGGTGATCATGAGGGTTATGATCACACTCTATAACCTAACAGGGTTAATGATTTCTAAGATTATCTAATTTTGTAACATGTTCATATGATGTCCAAGAGTTTGGTTTATTTGGTGTTGTGGGACCCTAACTACTTATTTTCAATATTTGGAACTTTCTTTTATCAAATACAAGACACCCGCCATTAATGATTCATCGTTCCTTCTACACACGACTAATTTTCACACTTCCTTACAGCCACTAATTTTTGTTTTTATTATTTATTAAATATTTTAATTGCCCATACCAAATAATTCCAAATTTTCATTCCTGCTCAAACTATAAATTGCTAATTGCTTACACACGGTTGAATGAATATATAATGAATAAGTTCGTGATTAAAAAAAAGTTCAAAAAGTTTAGGAACCAAAAATCAAACAGAATTTAACACAACAAGACCAGAAAAGAATTTAATTTTTTAAAAGATGATCAGTTTAGATAAATTAAATTATAATACCACAATGGTCATTTTTATAATGTTCCATAATCCATATCCATAATCTCTTAAAAAGTTAAATTCTGATTTATCAAAATGACAATTCTTGTAAGTCATTCTTTATATAATGAATCCACTAGGTTAAAACCATATGTGTCATACGGGTTACATAAATAATTTAAATACTAAATAATAAAAAATATATATCTTTAAAAACAGATGTTGAACAAAATATAATGTCATACGTTAACATCTTTTAAAAATGAACTTTGATATATTATTTACTTAATATAACATTTTACTTTGTTTTTTTTTATTTATTATTAGGTTAAAAACACATGTATTACATGGGGTTGAATCCCGTTTTTGTGATACAATACCGTAAAATCGAGAATAAATTCTTTTTGAATGGAGTATAGATTTGTTATATTTAAAAATATTGTTCTTTCTAAATGTTGATGCAATGTGCGATAAATGATGAGTTAAACTAATCATGTCAAGATTTGACATTTGAAAGAATTGTGGGACTATAATGGTGAGTTCAAACCATTATAGCGATACGTCTAAAAAGACTTATAACTTAATAGAAGCATATGCCCCGGATCTAGAATAATTATTTAATTATAGTGAAAAAAAGCAATGCAATTATTAAGTATATATCACACGGGAACCTTTGATTCCTAATTATATACTATATAATTTGCAGCATTTTGTTGCATTAAAGCTTGTACATCAAGCTTTGTAGACATTTTGTTGCATTAAAGCTTGTACATCAAGCTTTGTAGATGTATTATGTATCTTATAGTTGTACCCAATGTGGGTTTACAACTTTGAGCCACAGGAAAGTACAAGTGATTATTGCGTAGGGTGCCCCATGATAATGCGTGAGTCTGTAGCAAGCATAAGAACATGTGTAGTGGGGCTTGAACTTCAATCTCCTCCCATGTGGCTCCTAATATAGATATAATTTGTAACACTTGTATGCATTAAACTATTGTACATCATCTTTTACAATTTAACCTCACAACTTTTTTACTTTCAACTTTAGTCCTCTAGACTTTTCATTTTTCGCAAAATTTCCGCTTTATGTTCCGTTCTAAATTTTGCGAGTTAACACAACGCAACGTGCGTGTGTGGTTAAGCACTTTTACGTTGTCTATTTTTTTTTCGTTTGACAGGTTCATCGTAACGCGCCGGTCTTAGATCGACTTAGTTATTCTTTTATATGTTCTACGTTTCGGTTTAATTTCTTCGCATTAACACGCCGCAACTTTAGTGTTGGTGGTCATTGGCAGTAGTGTGGCATTGGTATTCGCCCCCGCCGCAACGCGGAGGTGCTTAATCCTAGTTTACCATAATTTCAATCACCGAATTTCAAAGTATATATATCTACTCATAATACTCAAGATATAATTTTATGATTATATAAAAAAACAAATGTTTATTATTATCTAAATTTTTGTTTAAAATTATTTATTGAAAAACAAATATTTATTCTTATCTAATTTTCTGTTTAAAATTATTATTATTTAATATAAGAGATAATAAGAGATAAATAGGAAAATAAGGTGAGAAAACACCAAAAAGTGACACGTGTCCAAAAGCGATTTTCATTTATTAGTATAAGACCATGTGTAGTGGTTTACCCAAATAATGCCCCCACCATGGGGCGTTTTGCGACACGTGGCAGTCCAGTCAACATGGGGCATTATTGGGGATTATTGCAAAAGTGCCGTAGTGGGAATAATGCCCAATAACGCCCCTTCAATGATTACCCAATTATTTAAAAAAAATAAAAATAAAATAAATAATATTTGTTGGAATGTTTTTATTAGCCAAACAAGAATGGAATTGGTTTACCCTATGCACAATTCAGCGTTATAATTAAAACGCCAAATCACTTTTTTTTAAAAAAAATGCCAAATAACGCCCTATGTAATTGGGGGGGGGGGGGGGGGGGGCGTTTTTGGGCATTATTTTTGAAATTAAAAAAAAAAAAAACGCCCCACTACACGTGGTCTAAGAAGATATGTATAATCTCTTAAAAGTTAAATTCTGATTTATCACAAAGACAATTCTTGTAAATCACTCTTTATATAAGGAAAATTAAGTATTTTTAATAATGATACTGTATTAGTTAAAAAAAACACTTAATTGAAGGAAGTACATTTTAAATTTAACGAATGAATTTTGAGTACGATTTTATATATTATATTAAAACTGAAAAGTTTAAAATTGTCTTACAAGTATATATTTATTTATTAGTATAGGAAGATATGCATAATCTCTTAAAAGTTAAATTCTGATTTATCACAAATATGTGAATACTTACTTGACATTGTGAAGGAAGTGGATGTGGTTTCTTCTAAATCCTTTGCTTTTAACTTGAACGTCCTGATGGTTGAATCCAAAGCGTAGAGTACAACTATTCTTTCTTCAGTGCCCGGTAGCTCAGCAAGAGAAGCGAAATTGTTTACTACATACAAATAAACAAAACATGATCAATTAGCAACAAAAAGATACTTTTCTATGGTCTTAACCTAAGGATTCTATATCCTACCCTTTAAGATCCACTTGTTTGGGAGACTATCCCCTAAAAGAATAGAATCCCTCATCACAAAGAAGAACCGGTTCTTCCATGAGGTGTTGTTTTTGGTGGTCTTAAGGATTGGGATTGGCTGATGAGGCTCGGCTTTGAACAGGAACCGATGGGATCCATGAGACACAAAGGAGTACAGTGAGAGAGTTCAGAAAGATTGAAGTCCAGTCCTTCATCGCTAATGATCTGTTCTAAAGTGTACAATACCCTCCACAAAATGGGCATTGCCTAACTATAGCATAGGCCAATTAGCATGAAGAACCGCTGGGTAAATTCAGGGAATGGATATATGTAACCTATCTGGAAGGGTATGGCAGGAAAGCACACCCAAACAGGTGATACAGAGTCACTTTTGGTTGATGAATCGAAAGGACGGAAAATTGTTCCGAGAGGGAAACAGGTGTACAACCAATCAATCTCTGGATTGGTGAATCTGCATAACTTGGTGGAAGGATTCTTCGGGAGATTTTGGCTCTGTGGTGAACCATTAAGATCCTGACCTTTGTTTGGAGAGGATCGAGTGACCATCTTGGCCATGGATTGATTGACGAAGAAAAGGAAGACAGAAGATAAAGGGATGAAAGAGGAGAGAATACATGATAAAGCTTCGGAATGAGTTTTAAATTGGAAATTCATGATCTTAAATGGTTTTTCAAACTCTATCTAGTCCCTATTTATCACAATGATGGTTGCAGGATATCGCATCAATGACATCATGAGTCTGTAACGGCTAGTTCATGGTGTAACGGCTAGTTCAATTATAACGGAAATATGGCATATAAAATTAGTCTAATATCAGCCATATTTGGGGGCAATTGTTAGGGGTTAATTTTTAATACTATGGATCACATATCCTTAGATATGGTCTGGATCACTGATCCTTAACAGATGGTGTAGGAAGTCTGAGGATCAAGGATCCTTATTATTATTATTATCATTTATATTTACTAACAATTGTATCCTTTTGTTTAAACTTGTATTCGCGGGAGTTTAACGAATTGGACTTGGTCTATGCTGGAATATCCCAGAATATGCTCTCAAATTTACTAACAATTGTATCCTTTTGTTTAAATTTGTATTCGCAGGAGTTTAACGAATTGGACTTGGTCTATGCTGGAATATCGCAGAATATGCTCTCAATCAGCACGTGCTTGGACGAGTGTTGCCGTTATGGAGAACATGGGGATACTTGCACATATTTCGGATTGTTTGTTAACTTATTATTTCTATTTATAAAAGGGGATAATAAGGCTCATTAGGAACAGAACATGACATTCACATACACAATACAACAAGCTTTCATACGAACACACAACACTCACACACACTCTCTCTCGCAAACTGCAAACACTAGTCATTGTTGTTTCCATCACCCGATGTTTATACATTTGGTGATCGGTATTAATTTTTTTATACATTTGGTGATCGGTAGTTTCCATCACCCGATGTTTTTTTGTGTCGGAGATCTATCAAGGATCAAAGGCTTTTTCCTCGTACAAATATCGGTGTTCATTGTCATTTTTACTTTATACTTTGATCACACTATTGTTCATAAACATTAGCACTCTACCTCACAATCAAAATTTGGTTACATTATCCTTAAACTGATTTTTGACCAAAACATATACCATCGTGATTTGCTTATTATTATTATTATTGTTATTATTATTATTATCATTATCATTATCGTTATCATTATCATTTTCATCTACAATTTAATAAAATTTTATTTCAAACATGTCAAACATAGTTGATATTTTTACCATCACAAACCAAATAGATACCAACAAAACAACATCAATGACGTATTCGTTTGTGTGGTTTTCTCGATGTGGTAGTATAAAGTTCGTAGAACACAAAGTTTTATTCGCAATAAAATATTTTTTGTATCGTAGAGTGCCGGTACCATACTAGTATCGTAATGAACCGAATCGATATCGACGACACAATAGTAATACTGTTACATGTATGATTTTTTATGATTTTTATCAATGTAAAACACATGTCGATTGCTATGCCGAGTGCCAGTGTCGTACTAGCACTGTCTTAAACCAAACCGATATCAACCGAAAGCCCGCCACAAAAGGCAATGGAATCCCACTAGTTTTTAGTTATTTTTGGAAACTCTATAATAAATCTAATTAAAATTTTAAGTAAATTACAAGTTTTGTCTTTTATTTTTACACCACTTTGCAGGCGGTGTCATTTAGCGCAAAAGTTTGCAAAAGTTTGCAAATTTTGTACTTTATGTTTCAAAATCTTGCACGTTTTAACCTTTAGGCCAAACCCAGTTAATGTTTTTTAGTTAAATATGGTCATGTGCCTTACACATGAGGGTGTTCTTGTCTTTTAACCTCCCTAGGGACTATTGAGTAAATAACGTGATATTCAAGGGACTAATTGTGTAAGAAATAAAACATATTCTCTCTCCCTTATCTCTCTCTCTCTCTCTCTCTCTCTCTCTCTTCACACACTACCACCACCACCACCTCCACCTCCCACTACCAACACCCACTGTCGCAACCTCCCACCACTACTCTTCTGCCGTCGCCACAACCTCCCACCACCAACCTTCAGCCGCCATATCTCATCTCCCACCACCACCACCACCACCACCGCCTCTATTGCTCAGAGCTGAACCACCATTACCGCCAAAAATTTACAGGCTTATTTTGCAGCCCTCCATAACCATAAACAACAAATGCAAAACATGCATTCAAACAAATCATACACTAGTACCAAAGTATCACTATAAAATTATCAAAATTGAAAACCTAAATACAATCATGAACCGAAATCATAAACAAATATGAACCACTTTCACAAATAGATTCAAAACATCAAATCAAGTATAGAACAAGAACAAATCACCTGAAACCTGCATATATAATAATCATTCCCAAACATCTTTCGCATCGATTCAATCGGCTTCTGAATCGGATTCCTAGGGTTAAACACAACACTCATCTTTCGCATCAATTCAGCGACGGAGGTAGGTGCGTCGGTTCCGCCATATCTGCGGAGGTCCGGAGCAATTGTACAGTAGCCAGCGGTGGAGAGGTGGAGCATCTGGTAGCACCACGTGTACCAGAGCTCCGAGAAACCGTGCAGGAAGAGGATTGGTGGACCGGAGTTTGAGATCTGTACTACGTGCATGTTTATTCCATTCACGCGGTGTTGCGACGGGAGGAGGGGTGACTGGTGGCAGGTTGGTGGTGGTGCTCTGTAGGTTAGAGAGAGTGTGTGTAGGCTGGAGAGAGAGAGAGAAAGAGCGAGAGAGAGAGAGAGAGAGAGAGTACAGGTTTTTTTAATTATATATTTTTTCATTATATTACATAATAGTCCCTAGACATTAAGCACTTACACAATAGTCCACGGAATGGTGAAAAGACAAATATGTCCTCATGTGCAAGGCACATGACCATATTTAACTAAAAAATCTAACTAAGTTTGGTCTAAAGGTTAAAACGTGCAAGATTTTGAAACATAAATCACAAACGTGCAAGATTTTGAAACATAAAGCACAAAAAACTTGCAAACTTTTGCGCTAAAGGATACCGCCTGCAAAGTGGTGTAAACATAAAGGACAAAACTTGTAATTTACTCTAAAAGTTTTAAATCTTCTGGAATCTTTGGTGGTTACATTGTAAGCTTTCTTTTCATGCATGATTGAATAAGAAGGAAAACTAGAAAAGAAATAAAAACTTTTACGCATCAATACATTATAGTAAAGCAAAACAATCTATGCCATTTGATAATCTCTTAAACCACTTATTGGCACATGGCAACCTCTTAATCTATTGTTATTGTGTTTAAGAGAACAAGGGTTGGATCATAATGATGTGTGCAAAATGCAACATATAAATTACATCAATTGTGGCATAAAACTAACCCTTTTTTAGTACTAATGTTGGAAAAAGTGTGCTTTTGTCTTTCTTTTGTATTTTCAGGATTAAATGAGCTCAAATTAACAAAAGAAGCAAAAAGACAGCTAAATCTAACATAAATACAAGAAAAGGAGTAAACGTGACATGCCCGACCCCACGACAGCATCTTCCCAAGCAAAACAAGAAAACAGAAGGCTGAACACGCCCCGTGCTCAGTGAACACGGGGGCGTGCCCAAGTGCCAGCATAAAAGACAAAGCTATAGAAGCTTCTATCGCCCACCACGGGGCCGTGCTCAGCGGACACGGGGCCATGGTCAACTATAAGATTCGCAGAATCCAGGCAAATCTTGATAGTACAGATATGCTTCTGCACACGGGGGCGTGCCCAGCGGACACGGGGCCGTGCCCACTGGACACGGGGCCGTGCCCGAGCTTCTGTTCAGCCTATAAATAGGAGTGCTTGGCTCAAGCTCAAACCATCCCTTGGCACACCACCTCTCTCACACTTCACCCACCACCCACCACCACCATAACACCATCATCCACCACCATCATCCATTGTCCATCATAGAGTGTGTGAGTTGTCTCGGGATCCAAGATTGATCGTAAGAGTTCTTAACAATCAAGGCCATGTTTGCCTAAGTCTCTTACATCACTTGGTGAAGACAAAGTGTCTAGTGTAATACTTTTTATTTTAATCTTTTCACACTTTTTACTTGGTTATGTATTAATGACTTTAGTAACTAGTTTCTTATGTTGAAGGTGATTTTTTCTTATCGTTTGTCCGTGGTGTCTTGGCATTATTTTACTGTCTATATAAAATAAAAGATTTTCACCATTCATATCTCCACGGTCTATATGGAGGTATATTGGCTACCTGGTCGGGGGTTAAGGGAACGGTTTGGTAAAAGTCTTGCCTTGTTCAGTGTATAGATCCTGCAAGGACCTGGGTCAAATTTAGTAGGACCTCCTTCAATACCCACCGGTATTGGATGGCGGGGGTCCAAACTCTTTGATCCCCTCATATGCAAGCTACTATTAATAATTTAACCCGGCTACTTAGGACTGTATCCCTGCTGACTCAGACTACTTAGCCGAGGGTAACGTCACCTTCAAAAGAGGGGCCTACCACAATATGCATTAATAACTTAATTAATTATCTTTCAATAATCCGACCCTTTAGGATTGTATCCTTGCTGACTCAAACTACTGGGTTGAGGGTAACGTCACCTTCAAAAGAGGGGCCTACTACAATAACTAAGATAATCTCTTAAAAAGTGCAAAAGTGCGGAAATAATCAAAGGTTACACTATACACGAGTCGGAGCCAAGTGATTCATCTTGTCTATCTGTTTTTATTTTATTTTTATTTTCAGCATTTTAGTTAGTTTTTATTTTTCTAGTTTAAAACCTTTTTCTAACTTTTTGATTTGATTAGACGTTGAGGATAAACCGGTACTAAAAGCTCTTGTGTCCTTGGACGACCTCGGTATCTTACCAACACTATACTACGCTCACGATGGGTGCACTTGCCCATATGTGTGTTTAGTGTTAGTAAATATCGTGTTTTATAAATTTAAAACTTGGCTAAAGAAAGTGTAAAAGGGCTTAAAATATACTTAAACTTATATACACACTTCACACGCATCACATAACATATAATTCAAAGTTTGCTCATTGAATCTTTTATATATATATTGTATATAGAGGGAGAGAAAGTGTAAAATACGATATTCCTTAACGTGTGACCGGTACACGACAAAAAGATAATATGTGTAATTATTTGATACAACATGCGTGATTAGTGTTCGTCTCAATTAGCCTGGGATTGATCAATTTCGTCCAATTCGTTTCAATTTTCTTTTCGTTTCAGTTCAAATTGGCCATTGTTCGGTCAATTTCATCGAATTTTGTTCAAATTCATCTTTGATTTTGAAAATTTTCATCAAAATGATGACTCGAAATCAGACCGTAGAACAGAGGATGCAGGAACATGACGAAGCTTTGATTCAGACCGTAGAACAGAGGATGTAAGAACATGACCAAGCTTTGATTCGATTGGAGTCAGCGGTCAGTAACAATGGTATCAGACCGTAGAACAGAGGATGCGATTTTGAACTGGGAGTTAGGGCATGCTTGATTTTAGGTTTCTACACGCGTGATTAATGTTTTCAACATGCGTGATTAAGGTTTTTAAGTTTTATAACGTGTGTAATTTACAAATGAATATATATATATATATATATATATATATATATATATATATAGGGGAATTATAGAGAGAAAACTCACTTGAGTTAACAAAACTTATGTAACAAACTTTTTCTTTTAAAAAAATTAGGAAATTTAGGTTACATGTTATTGAACGTTTTGCAACAAAATAAAAACAAAAAAGCTCCGGGTGTTTTTTTATAATTTTTTTTTTGAAAAATCAGTGTTTATATATATATGAGAGGGTTCATTGGGGAACACTAAAAAGTGGGGAACCAGGGAACACTCTTAAAAATTCAACTTAACATGTTAAAAATCATTTTTTTTTCTAATTTTTTTTCGACGCTTTTCCTTATAAATACATGTAGAAACATTTTTAATAAAAAAATCAAAACTAAAAAATATAAAAAATGGTTTAAAAACAGTTAAAAAATATATCTTATAAAATTAACTTAACATGTTAAAAATCATTTTTTTTTTTGTAAATTTTTTCAGCGCTTTTCCTTATAAAAATGGGTAGAAACTATTTCAATAAAAAAACATTTTTGTAAAAATAAAATTAAGCCTTTTTTTAACTGTTTTTTTATATTTTTAGTTTTTGATTTCTTTATTAAAAATGCTTCTACAAGTATTGATAAGTAAAAGCGCCGATTTTTTTTTTAAAATATTATTTTTTAACATGTTAAGTTAAATTTTTAAAAGTGTTACCCGGTTTCCCACTTTTTTAGTATTCTACAATGAACCTCACACTATATATATATATAGGGAGAGGCTCATGCGAGAACCACCCTTATTGTGAGAACCGTGAGAACCAATGTGAACACAACCTAAAATAGCTAAAAAAACCTAAAAAAACCCAACCCCCCCCCCCCCCCCCAAGCTAAATGCTAAAAACTAAAACCCCCAAAAACCTAAAAAAACCTAACCCCCCCCCCCCCCCAAAAAAAAAAAAAACCTAAACCCCCTCCCCCACCCCCCAAAAACCTAAACCCCCCCCCCCCCCCCCAAGCTAAAATGCTAAAAACTAAACCCCCAAAAAACCTAAAAAAATCTAAAAAAAATAAAAAAAAATCTAATTTTTTTTTAATATTTTTTATGCTCAAATCGCTACTTTTAGTGGCAAAAAAAAAATTTAACTTTTTTTTTTTTTTTGCTTCGAAAAGTAGCGCTTTTTATATAAAAAATATTAAAAAAAAATTTGTGTGATTTTTAGCTATTTTTAGGCATTTTTGGTTGTGTTCACATTGGTTCTCGCGGTTCTCGCAATAAGAGGTGGTTCTCGCATGATCTTCTCCCTATATATATATATATATATATGCTAAAAACTGAATTTTTAATTTTTTTTATAAAAATTCCCCTAGGACCTTTTTTGTTCCAAATGTTCGATAACATATAACTTATATTCCCTAATTTTTTAGAAAAAAAAAGTTTGTTACATAAGGTTTTCTTGAGTTTTATTAACTCAAGTTGGTTTTCATTCTATCCCTCCCATGTGTGTGTATATATATACACACATATAGGGTGGAGTTCTAGAGTGAACACTAATGTATTTGCGAACTGAGTGAACAAATCCTGACCATTGATCTACATATGTGTATGGTCAGGATCTCATCATCAAATCGTAAAATACACTAGTGCATTTCAACATCAAATCCTGGCCATTGATCTACATACGTGTATGGTCAGGATTAGTTCACTCAGTTCGCAAGCTACACTAGTATTCACTCTTGAACCTAATCCTATACATATAAATGTATATATATATAGGATAAGAATTGGCTACAGAGTTCAAATTTTATAAAAATGTAAAAAATCATAAAACACCAAAATGTCAACCATGAAACACACTCAAAACCCACAAATAACAAAATGAAGATTACTAAAACATCGTATATGTGGATTGTGTTTTGGATTATAAGGTTCTGATTATCGAATGACAAACATTATTGTGTTTTATATTGATTAACATGTTGTGTTTTATATTCATAGTTATACGATTGTGTCTTTGAATGTTTTATGGACTATTATGGTTTTAATATGGTGTTTTAGTAATCTTCACTCTCTTATTTGTGGGATTTATGTGTGTTTTATGGCTGAAATTATAGTGTTTTATAACTTTTTGCACTTTTTAGAAAATTTGGACTTTGTAGCCGAACCCCATCCTATATATATATATATATATATATATATATATATATAAATCTTTCCTTGATTATGAACTAAAATTTGATGTTAAAAACGTAATAGTCTCATTAACATCAAAAGCAAATATAATAATTTACTTTTTCCTTAATTATCAATTAGATTGAATTTATAAAATTTTAAATAGTAAATGGTTTCGATTCTAATTCAAATTCCGTAATTAATGATTTTCTTATCATAAAATTTGATTTAAAATACGTAAGTGTGCCGTTAAAATAAAAAACATACATAATATTTATATCTTGCATAACTTCCCAAATTATTTTAATTTTTTAATCAAATTGAATATAGTAGGAAATCATTTTTGAGTTTAATTTAAATTTAAATTCAGTAACTAATAATAAATTTAAACCAATTATATTATATTATATTATATAACTATTAATTTGTAACATAGGTAGGCTTAATGTGATTGTACTTCATGCTTGAATGGTGTTTTGTACAATTTAGACAAAAAATATAACTATTAATTTGTAACATACGTAGGCTTAATGTGATTGTACTTCATGCTTTATTAGTGTTTTGTACACTTTAGACAAAAAGGCAAAGTGAAAAAATTATAAATTTATATATACGTCGAAACGTAGAACAACTTGAATTTATATCAAAACGTACATAAAAATGTGGACGTAAAAATGGTTTCTTTAAACGAAAACGTATTATATTTGACATGTCTCGTCTATAAATAAAGTTTACGTCAGAATGTAGAACAAATCATATTTATACCTACCCGTACATAAAATATGTACATAAAAAATAATTTTTAAGTAAAGGAAGTATATGGGTAAACCGAAACAAAATATTAGTAAAAAATTTATAGGTTAAAAACGTTCGTAAAACCGTGTCAAGTTTTACGCCCCCGCCACAACGCGGGGGTACTTAATCCTAGTTTTGATTTAATAAGCATGTTCATCTCATTATATATTATAATTTTGTAACATGTTTGTACATGCTGGATTTGTACTTTATGCTTTAGGTGTGTTTTTTGTTTTCTTTTTGTTGTATAGTTTGTTTTGTTGGTTGTACATTACATATTACATATTATATATTATATAATAGTTTAATTTCCAACATTTTCTTGCATTAAAGCTTCTACAGCAAGTTTTGTAGATGTGTTATGCATCTTAGGGTTGTACCCAATGTGGGTTTACAACTTTGAGCCACAAGAGAGTACACTGGATTATTTTGTAGGGTACCCCATGATAATATGTGAGGCAGTAGCAAGCATATGACCATGTGTAGTGGGACTTGAACTTTAAGCCCTTCTATTGGGCATCATCCGGCATGTGGCTCCTATAATAGATATAATTTGTGACACTTCTATGCATTGAGCTATTGTACATCATGCTTAATTGCTTTTTTGTGCTTAATGGTATTGTACAATGGTGTACAAACACTCCACGCTTTATATTATCATTACCCATTACCCATTACCCAATACTATAATTTGTAATATTTTTAGCCATAAATGTGTGGTACTTTATGCTTTGTGAGTTTAAAAAAAATGATTTTTTTACTTTTAACCCAAAACTATTTGATTCTTACTTTTAACCCAAAACTATTTGTTTTTTTTTTTTTACTTTTAACCCCAACTTTTCATCTTTACTTTTAACATAAAACGATTTGATTTTTTTACTTTTAACCCCAAAACTTTTGGTCTTCTATACTTTTTATTTTTATCAAAATTTTCGTTTTACATTCCGTTCTAAATTTTGCAAGTTAACATGGCGCAACGTGCTTGTGTGGTTAAAGTTTTTGTGTTGTCTATTTTTTTCCGTTTGACAGGCTCATCGTAACGCGCAGGTCCTAGATCGACTTAATTATTCTTTTATATATATTACATTTCGGTTTATTTTCTTCGCATTAACATGCCGCAACTTCAGCGTTGGTGGTCGTTGGCAGTAGTGTGGCATTGGTGTTCGCCCCCCGCCGCAATGCGGGGGTGCTTAATCCTAGTTAACATTAAAAGTAAAATTAGTAAAGGAATGTTTCTTTCATTTAAAAGTTTATGTTAACACTTTTAAATAATATAATTTATTGTGAGACTACCCGTGTAACATACGAATACTTAAACTAGTGAATTATAAATCAGTAAATATGGAACTCACATTTCACTCCCATGTAACAAACATGATAAAATAATAAACCAGTGACCCCAAAGTTCAACAACAGAAACAAAAATGCAATTTATCACGGTTCTTATGTCTTGTTTCTATTCACTAATTTGTTAATGAGTGGGGTAATTCATGTTCGGGCCACTAAAATATTCGATGAACGGAATGTCAATCATTATCTTTGATAGGGCTATTCCGATAAGTATGATCGACCCTTGATGTTTCGGATTTATAGAAGGGATCCAGAAGTGAAGATATGATAATGTTGAACATTTAATATATGTTAGGCATCATAGTTGTGGTTGTGTGTTTGTATATCGGAGGTATTTGCAGTTGTGGTTGTGTGTTTGTATATCGGAGGTATTTGCCTTGGCATTATTTGCCGTACCATAGCAAGGACAAAACAACCACCACACAAAGAATGTGACGGTGAGCGTGAGGGCCCTCTTGTTGTTGCTACCACCCTTCAAAAATCACAACGATATGCGCATTAAGGGTCGTTCAAATCGCTCGCCGTTCGTCGCTCGCTCGCTGCTCGTTCGGAAATTGCTCAGAAAATGCTCGTTCGATTTGACACTCGGTTGTAAACGAGCCGCTCTGCTCGGTTCAGTTTGTAAACGAGCCAAGCATGAGCAAAGGTCCGCTCAGCTCGGTTCGGCTCGAATTATTATTTTTAATTAGTATATATATACATATACATATACACATACATATATAAACATGTATATACACAAATATAAATTATACATATATATACACACACCTATATATACACACATTACACATACATATATGAATATAAATTAAATTTATAGTTTTATATATACAACTCTATTAGATTTTGGTCCGCTATATACAAATTTACATCTATATCTATACATACTAGCCCAACCACGTCAATAAAAAAAATTAATATCAAAAAAAGTTAAAACCTAAACCAATAAACAACAAGCTGCTCATCGCCTTAAGACCATGCGTACTGGGCGTGTTTGCCCAGTTTTTTTTTGCCCAATCCTGCCCAAAACACGCCGGGGAACCACCCCCCTGGGCGTGTTTGGCTGATTTTTTTGTTTTGGCATTTTTCAAATCACGCTTGGAGCAATTTTGAATGGCCAATCACATTTAATCTTTCTTTTTTTAGCCAATAGCTTTTTTGTTGTTTTTTTATTTTTATTTAATTCTCTACACCCTTTTAACATAATGCTCACATCCCCACTACACCCATTTTAGAAAACTCCAATAATGCCCCTTGCTGACTGTACTGCCACATGGCGGAAAACGTCCAAGGGTGGGGGTATTATTCACCCTTACCACTACGTATGGTCTAATGTTTCATGTTGTTACCCTAAGTCGATCGTTTCCTGCTCTCAACGCATTTGTTCTTGCAATATGATCATCGCCTAGTCGACCACAACATTGTAATTCATAAGAAAAATATTATGTCACGAAATGTATATGTTTTTAAAGACATAAAAACTTGAGACCAAACATTGTCACTATCTATCTCAGCAAATTTAAGTTAACAGTATTACGAGCGTCGGACTCAGATGTTCGCTAGTGGTTGTTGATTTGGACCGTTTTAACCTATGGGTCGTTGGGTCAAACGGTGGTACAAGATGCCACTTTGGAGATTTGCGAAGAAGCCCCTACGAAGGTATCATCGTAAACGGATTGTGGGCGGCGGTCATGATGTCCATGTCGCTTGAACCGCTTCTTCTTGTGTGATTATTAACGTAGCTATTGTAAATGGTTTTAATCTTGGTGCGCATTGTGGTCCACTTGCCCGAAAACGAATCAAGCGTACGATATTCACCACGACCAATTGCGGCGAAAAGCTTCTCACATATACGCCTCCAAAAGACGACTATATCTTGGTTGATTGCTATAATTTGAAAAAAAAAATTAGAAGCAACAAAATAAAAAAGAAAATATATTTATAAATAGTTAATGGAGAACAAAAATTACAATCGGATCCACCGACACGTCGAGCCATGCTTGTGACAATGCAAGTTATTCGGTAGGTGTCCACCTCTCGATCGTTTTAGGAGCATGTTCGACATTCTCGCTCTTCTTACGGTGCCTTCTCGATCGTCTACCTTTTGAGGAAGTGGGTTGGGTTTTAAGGTATGTCCGGGTATGTTTTAGGTTTGGGATATGGGTCGTAGGTTTTGGGTTTGTGGAAAAATTGGTAGTTGATTTGGTGCGGAATATTATCCAAAAAACCGGGAAGCGGTGGTGGCGTTGTTGGATGAGGGGAGATTGGGGTAGTAAGTGGCATCGGATAATACCCAATCTCACCTGTTCGCGGGTCTCTTCTGTCACACCCCCAAAATATCACATGCGATAACCCCGCTAGGCGTGTGACGTACCAGGATCCAGCCACCAATCACATTGAACTAATAGTATTTCATCGTCAAGTTTATGTTTATTAAATTAAACATTCATAAATGTCAATCAAGAGTTATCAGATTCAGCGGAAGCAAATGACAAAATATTGTTTAAGGTATTCCAAAATCCAAATGTAATAGTGTTTAAATAACATTCAAGCAATCCTCAGCGACATGACCATGACCTCTTCAGCCATCCAAATAGCAAGTTCCTCATCAATTGCACCTAACGACCTGCGAGCATGCAACAAGTGTGTCAGACAACGCTGGTGAGTTCACCGTTTTACGTAAGCGTTAATTACCAAGTGTTTAATTCAGTTTGTTAACAAATCCGAAAGTAATGTTGATAATATCTCGATACTGAACAAGACGACTCCTGATGTATGTTTTGCCTGTTCCCCAGTGCTCCTATCAAAGCACTGGGCATGACTGGGTCATTAGTTCACACTCGTCTTCTCCGGTACGGGGTGAGGGTGCCAAACCTAAGTAGCGCTACCAACTAATACCCCGTTACCTCTCCGGTAACAAAAGATGGGACTTAAGAGTGGTTGGATGAGCGTATTATCCAACATTCTAGTTTTTACCCAAAAAACTTATCCCTCCCCGGGATACCCACTGACTGTCCCAACCACCAGGATACATGCTCAAGAGTAGTGAACTCACCTTGATTTGCACGGTATGACTAGTTACTCGCACACAATAAATCAGCCAAAGCCTACGGTATTCATGTATGCGTAATCAGTTTCACATTCTCAAGGTTCACGTATAAATAAAAGTCATAGTGTGCATTTTCAAGCAGTGATTTCCAAATAGCACATAGCAGTTATATACACTCATTCAAATCCACAGTTCACATGTCACACGTATGTTTCATAACAGTACACAACAGTGAAGCGTGTTACTCATGACAACCAACTCATGTTTCTTAAGTCAGTATTTCTATACTTAACAAGCAGTAATAGAGTTTCGTCAACAAAATCCCACATTATCGTACAAGTTCCAATCACAGTTCTGTTTATCTTGTACCCGATGAAAAATCCTTCTTGACAAAATACCATCCATCTTTCGTCGAGATAGGTATTTCGCCGGAGGTCCTTCTTCCTCCTGTCCTACTGTTCGCCAAAGTTAACAACAATAACCCAAACCACTTACAGTTCCGGTTTAATCATAGCTATACAGTTCCCTAACTTCTCTTGAATCAATCATAAACAATTTATCATGCATATTGTCATAACTCAATCATATACAATAGCTAACACAATATAAATTCAGCAAATAGGATCATTGAATCACACAGTGAATCATGAATGAAAGCAAACCATCAATTCCTTATCATGTATGTTCTAATCTATTTGATTAACAAGCAAAATATCCAAACCTTAATTAATCACTACATACGATTACGGTTTCTAATAAAACCCTACATTCACTGTAGAACACGATCACCAAGACAATCATCAATCGATATGGAGTGTGGTGGAATACTAACCAATCGATGGGATGATTACGAAAGTTCAAGAAATCTTCGAAGGAATAGATGGGTGCTGCCGACTAGGGTTTCGCTAACTTTTAACTTACGTACAGTTATGCGGATACACGGTTCTTATAACCTAGTCACCTTTGGGCCACACTTGGGCCAAAAGCCCATTCCGGCGAATGACCCCACTGGACGAAAGTCCAGTGTTTCATCGACTGAAAGAGATGACAAAAAACCATGATTCGTCGCATAAGGACTGTGACGAAAATCCTCTTTCGTCGGGTAAGATTGCATGGGTTAAGTCTTTTTAATTTTAAACAGTTCAAAAGTTTCTATTAACAAACCAAATAACAATACAAACAATATAACACATTAATCCTATAATAGACGTGCACAAGCTATGACGCAAACAAGTGTCGAGGGAAGACCTTGAAAACTCGGGTTGGCACATCATCCCCAACTTGAAAGAAATTTCGTCCCCGAAGTTTGATAAGCAATCCAAAATGACAAGGTGTTAGATCAGGATGACTGTGTATTTTCCGCGGGTGCCACATCATCCCCAACTTGAATGGGAATTTCATCCCGAAATTCACTAGTTGCGCTAGACTTTGATTTGCCAGACTTGGATTTGTCATCTGGGAATAAATGTGGGTACTTGAGCTTCATCTGATCCTCGCGTTCCCATGTGAACTCCGGTCCCCGTCTTGAGTTCCAACGAACCCTCATGATCGGAATTCGACTATGCTTACGGACCTTGACCTCCCGGTCCATAATTTCTATTGGTTCTTCGACAAACTACAACATGTCGTCGATTTTCAGCTCTTGAAACGGTACCACAAGTGTTTCATCAGACAAACACTTCTTTAACTGGGAGACATGGAAGACATCATGGACGTTACCCAACTCAGCAGGTAACTCCAACTTGTAGGCCACTTTACCAATTCACTCCAGAATTTTAAATGGCCCAACATAACGAGGGTTAAGCTTGCCGCTTTTTCCAAAACGCACCACACCCTTCCAGGGTGAGACCTTCAACATAACACGATCACCAACTGCGAATTCCAAAGGCTTCCTACGCTTGTCAGCGTAGCTTTTCTGACGGTCGCGCGCTGTTGCCATACGGTTCCTGATCTGAACAATCTTTTCTGAGGTTTCAAATACAAGCTCTGGACCTGTGATCTGGCTGTCGTACCTTAGCCCAACAAAGAGGTGAACGACATTTTCGTCCGTATAATGCTTCGAATGGAGCTTCCTGGATACTGGTATGGTAGCTATTGTTATAAGAAAACTCAATCAAAGGTAAGTGTTTCTCCCAACCCTTGCCAAAATCAATCACGCACGCTCTCAGCATGTCTTCAAGTGTCAGGATGGTTCGCTCACTTTGACCATCCGTCTGTGGGTGATAAGCAGTGCTCATGTCGAGACGCGAGCCTAACGATTTGTGCATCGACTGCCATAAATCCGAAATGAAACGCGGGTCACGATCAGAGATAATAGAGGTCGGCACCCCGTGCCTAGAAATCACCTCTTTAAGATAAACAGCGGTAAGTTGTGAGAACTTATCCGTTTCCCTGATTGCTAGAAAGTGTCCTGACTTCGTGAGACGATCAACGATCACCCAGATGGTATCGTTTCCGTTTTGAGTTCTCGGCAAGCCCGTGACAAAATCCATTGCTATCTGCTCCCATTTCCACATGGGTATTTCTGGTTGCTGAAGTAATCCAGACGGTTTCTGGTATTCCACCTTGACCTTTGAACACGTCAAGCATTTACTAACATACATCGCAATGTGAGCTTTCATTTTCGGCCACCAATACATGACTTTGAGATCCTGATACATCTTATCCGAACCCGGGTGAACAGAGTATCGAGACTTGTGCGCTTCATCCATCACAAGTTCTCTAAGATTTCCAAACAAAGGAATCCATATTTGTTCCATGCAATAGAGAATACCATCCGATCTCTCTATAAGTCGTTTTTCCATGCCCCTCAAGTACTCTACTTCAATGTTTTCTTCCTTCAATGCTTCAATCTGAGCCGAACGAATCTTATCAGGTAGGTTAGAGTGGATAGTAAGTTGTAAGGCTCGCACACGCTTTGGTTTCGTTTCCTTCCGACTAAGAGCATCAGCTACAACATTAGCTTTGCCTGGATGATACTTGATGGCGCAATCGTAGTCGTTTAAGAGTTCCACCCAGCGACGCTATCGCATATTCAATTCCTTCTGGTCAAAGATATGCTAAAGGCTCCTGTGGTTGGTATAAATAGTGCATTTAGTACCGTACTGGTAATGCCTCCAGATTTTAAGCGCAAACACCACGGCTCCTAACTCTAAGTCGTGTGTCGTATAATTCCTCTCGTGGACCTTCAACTGTCGAGAGGAGTAGGCTATCACCTTCTCGCGTTGTATCAGCACGCAACCGAGACCCCGAATCGAAGTGTCACAGTATACCACAAAATCTTCAGTTCCTTCAGGTAAAGACAAAATCGGCGCACTGCAGAGTTTCTGTTTCAGTAACTGGAAAGCATCCTCTTGTTTCGTTCCCCATGAGTATACAACGCCCTTCTGTGTTAACGAGGTAAGAGGTTGGGCGACCTTCGGGAAGTCTTTAATAAATCTCCGATAGTACCCAGCAAGGCCAAGAAATTGTCGCACCTCTGAAGGAGTCTTCGGTGCCGCCCAATTTCTAATAGCGTCAATCTTCACAGGATCCACGTGTATTCCCGATTCATTCACAACGTGGCCAAGGAAGTGCACCTCTCGTATCCAGAAGTCACACTTAGAAAACTTTGTGTAGAGTTGCTCCTTCCTCAGGAGCTCCAAGATAAGACGCAAGTGTCGCTCATGATCTTCCTTGCTCTTTGAATAGATCAGAATGTCGTCGATAAACACGATAACGAAGTCGTCGAGATACGGTTTGCATACGCGGTTCATGAGGTCCATGAAGACCGCTGGTGCGTTCGTCAATCCAAACGTCATAACCAGAAACTCGTAATGGCCATACCGCATTCGAAAAGCTGTTTTCGGAACATCCTCCTCTCGAACCCTCATCTGATGATAACCCGATCTTAAATCGATCTTCGAGTAAAAACTTGACCCTTGCAACTGGTCAAACAAGTCGTCGATGCGTGGTAAAGGGTAGCGGTTCTTGACGGTCACCTTGTTGAGTTCCCGATAATCGATGCACATACGAAAGGACCCGTCTTTCTTCTTTACAAACAAAACTGGGACTCCCCAAGGCGAAGAACTGGGTCGGATAAAACCTCTATCTAACAGTTCCTGAAGTTGGTTTGATAGCTCTTGCAACTCCCCAGGTGCAAGACGATATGGAGCACGAGCAATCGGAGCTGCTCCTGGTGCAAGATCAATCTGAAATTCCACTTGACGGTGTGGAGATAAACTAGGTAGTTCCTCAGGAAATACATCAGGAAATTCACAAACAACTGGCAGGTCTTCGATCTTTCTTTCTTCCGACGGAGGATCAGTAACAAGTGCTAGAATAGCAGGATAGCCCTTTTGTAGACACTTCTGGGCTTTCATGGCTGAGATGATGCCGACCATGCCTCCACTATGATGACCTTGAACCGATAAATATTCCCCACTGGGGAGAGGGATACGCACGATTTTCTCTTTACAGAGAATTTCCGCTTGATGCTTAGACAACCAATCTTTGCCAACGACCACATCAAAACTTCCAATAGTAACGGGGAGTAGGTCAATGTCGAACACTTGACCCATGAGATCAAGTTTACAACCAAAAAGGACATGAGAATCTTCAATCGATTTACCATCAGCTAATTCTACTACATGCTTATTTACAAGAGGTGTGGGAGTCAACCCCAACTGACGACTGAACCCCAAAGACACATAACTCCAATCAGCACCAGAGTCGAATAAAACAGAAGCAAATATGTTGTTTATGGAGAACATACCAGTCACCACGTTGCCATCATTTCTGGCTTCCCCAGCTCCAATAGTGAACACCCTCCCGTGCGCACCATTTCCACCATTGCTCCCATTGTTGTTATTTCCGTTGTTATTGTTCCCATTGTTGTTACCACCAGCATTCTGATTTAGTTGAGGGCAGTCTCGCCTGATGTGACCCTCGGCTCCACATTGAAAGCATCCCTTACGATTTCCACGGTTTTGCTGGGGTTGTTGCCTTTCCTGCTGCTGTGGCTGTTGCTGTTGCGGGGTGTGCTACTGCTGCTGGTTCGGAAGTGAAACCCTACAATCCCTGGCCATATGCCCCACTTTGTTGCACCTATGACATACTCAGGTACACAGCCCCCGATGGTTATAGTTGCACTTATTGCACTTTGGTTGTTTCCCCGCATAAGAACCCTGACTCGAACTGTTGCCCTGGCTTTGATTAACGGAGGACGACTGACTAAAACTGCGATTGCTGCTATTGTCTGGCCGCTTCTGTGACTGATTCGAGTTCGTCACCTTGTCTACATCATTCTATTTCCGCTTGCTATCAGTAACGGGCGTATTAGCTGTGGTTGTAGCAGCAGTGGTGGCAGAAACACGCGGTGGTAGTGAGCCACGCTCCACCTCCTATCTGTGATCTTGTGAGCCAAGTGGATAATCTGAGCTAAGTTGTTGAGGTTCGCTGCAGTAACTAAACCCTTAACCGGCGGGGCTAATCCCTTGATGTACAGCTCGATTCTTCGGTGTGGAGGTCGTGATAAGTTCGGGCACATATTAGCTAACTCATGAGACCTCTTCGTGTATGCCTCGATCTCTGACCCCACCGTCTTCAGATCATAATACTCATTCTCCAGTTTCTGCAGCTCATCGCGAGGACAGTACTCCTCCCTCATAAGCTCCTTAAAATCGTCCCAAGTGGTCGCGTTTTCCATTTCTATACCCAACATCTAAACCTGGGCATTCCACCATGTCAGGGCACCATCCTCGAGTGTGCCTGTAGCATACTTCACTCTGTCTCCAGCAGGACAGTTACACATTGCAAACACCGATTCTGCCTTCTCAAACCAACGCAGAAGTCCCATAGCCCCTTCAGTCCCACTGAAGGTCTGTGGCTTACAATCCATGAACATCTTGAATGTACACGCAGGTGGATTGTTTTGATTCTGATTCGCTTGCTGACCTAAGGATGAAAGAAAATACAACACATGGGTAAGAGTTGTGTACTCGACACAAGAATAAAGGGTAATTGGCACATATCGTACCAGCTTGATAGGCTGCCAAAGCCTCAGCCACATGGGTGTTGATCAGGTCAGTCAATTCTGCCCGAGTCATAGTAATGTGTCCACATCCGTGACCTCGTCCGCTCATGATTCGATATAAGAAGAGGAGGAGGGTTAAGAGTTGAGATAAGGTAGGAGTTTATCCCCATGATGACTTCACAGACTACTAGTTTTCACCAAACAATAGGGCGGAACCCCTCTCACACTCGTTAGATCTCACTGGGACTCACATGCACCCCACATTGCTATTATGTGTGCACCCATAATAGGAATGCAATTTGCATGTTTATCTCAGTTCCTCCCAACTCATGCTAAAAGGTTCCTCAAATTCTCACTACAAGGCAGACCACCACAAACATAAACCATGAAAATCTAACGGGATATCGCACCGTGACTCTATTAATCACATAACTCAGGTAAATACACATGAATTCAGCATGAAATGCTAAGTGTGTGCAATCACATGCAACATTGTACATAAGTGTATGCTAAATATACTATGTAATAAGTAAACGAGAGACGAACCTTGCAATCTGGAGCTGAGTGTCATGGTCGCTTTCTGAACTGTTCGGTTATAGTCTGGTTTTATAAAAACGTTCTAAAACCTAGTTCACTATAACCAGTGGCTCTAATACCAAACTGTCACACCCCTATAAAAACGTTCTAAAACCTAGTTCACTATAACCAGTGGCTCTAATACCAAACTGTCACACCCCCAAAATACCACATGCGATAACCCCGCTAGGCGTGTGACGTACCAGGATCCAGCCACCAATCATATTAAACTAATAGTATTTCATCGTTAAGTTTATGTTTATTAAATTAAACATTCATAAATGTCAATCAAGAGTTATTAGATTCAGCGGAAGCAAATGACAAAATATTGTTTAAGGTATTCCAAAAACCAAATGTAATAGTGTTTAAATAACATTCAAGCAATCCTCAGCGACATGACCATGACCTCTTCAGCCATCCAGATAGCAAGTTCCTCATCAATTACACCTAACGACCTGCAAGCATGCAACAAGTGTGTCAGACAACGCTGGTGAGTTCACAGTTTTATGTAAGCGTTAATTACCAAGTGTTTAATTCAGTTTGTTAACAAATCCTTAAGTAATGTTGATAATATCTCGATACTAAACAAGACGGCTCCTGATGTATGTTTTGCCCGTTCCCCAGTGCTCCTATCAAAGCACTGGGCATGACTAGGTCATTAGTTCACACCCGTCCTCTCTGGTATAGGGTGAGGGTGCCAAACCTAAGTAGCGCTACCAACTAATACCCCGTTACCTCTCCGGTAACAAAAGGTGGGACTTAAGAGTGATAGGATGAGAGTATTATCCAACATTCTAGTTTTTACCCAAAAGACTTATCCCTTCGTGAGATACCCACTGACTATCCCAACCACCGGGACGCATGCTCAAGAGTAGTGAACTCACCTTGATTTGCTCGGTATGACTAGTTACTCGCACACAGTAAATCAGTCAAATCCTACGGTATTCATGTATGCATAACCAGTTTCACATTCTCAAGGTTCACGTATAAATAAAAGTCATAGTGTGCATTTTCAAGCAGTGATTTCCGAATAGCACATAGCGGTTATATACACTTATTCAAATCCACAGTTCACATGTCACACGTATGTTTCATAACAGTACACAACAGTTAAGCGTGTTACCCAACTCATGTTTCTACAGTCAGTATTTCTATACTTAACAAGCAGTAATAGAGTTTCGTCAACAAAATCCCACATTATCGTACAAGTTCCAATCACAGTTCTGTTTGTCTTGTACCCGACGAAAAATCCTTCTTGACGAAAGATCACACTTGACGAAAGATTATCTTTCGTCGGGTCCAAGTTAGCGACGAAATACCATCCATCTTTTGTCGAGATAGGTATATCACCGACTAAATACCATCCATCTTTCGTCGAGATAGGTATTTCGCCGGAGGTCCTTCTTCCTCCTGTCCTACTGTTCGCCAAATTTAACAGCAATAACCCTAACCACTTACAGTTCCAGTTTAATCATAGCTATACAGTTCCCTAACTTCTCTTGAATCAATCATAAACAATTCATCATGCATATTGTCATAACTCAATTATATACAATAGCTAACACAATATAAATTCAGCAAACAGGATCATTGAATCACACAGTGAATCATGAATGAAAGCAAACCATCAATTCCTTATCATGTATGTTCTAATCTATTTGATTAACAAGCAAAATATCCAAACCTTAATTAATCACTACATACGATTACAGTTTCTAATAAAATCCTACATTCACAGTAGATCACGATCACCAAGACAATCATCAATCGATATGGAGTGTGGTGGAATACTAATCGATCGATGGGATGATTACGAAAGTTCAAGAAATCTTCGAAGGAATAGATGGGTGCTGCCGACTAGGGTTTCGCTAACTTTTATCTTACGTATAGTTATGCGGATACATGGTTCTTATAACCTAGTCACCTTTGGGCCACACTTGGGCCAAAAGCCCATTCCGGCGAATGACCCCACTGGACGAAAGTCCAGTGTTTCGTCGACTGAAAGTGATGACAAAAAACCATGATCGTCGCATAAGGATTGTGACGAAAATCCTCTTTCGTCGGGTAAGGTTGCATGGGTTAAGTCTTTTTAATTTTAAAAAGTTCAAAAGTTTCTATTAACAAACCAAATAATAATACAAACAATACAACACATTAATCCTATAATAGACGTGCACAAGCTATGACGCAAACAAGTGTCGAGGGAAGACCTTGAAAACTCTGGTTGTCACATCTTCGGTACTGTTCTTCTTGCTCATTAGATGCACGTGAATCCAAGTTAATGCTAGATAAAAAGGATTTTGGTTATAGTTTTCCATTTGATGGGCCAGGACGCGGTGGTACTTGTGATATTTCGGCTTGGGACACATTTTATTTAGTAGTGAATTGGATATTAAATACCATTGGATGGGTTAAATTTTATTGGCATTGAGACGACTCATGCGGTCTGAAACTAAATGGGGAATTCTATTGGCACACCGACCAATATATCCGCACACTTTGGTTTTTCAATACCGTATAGTCGGTCGTATAGTTCCCAAAAGGCATGACTAAGAATTCATAATGGCCATATCGTATCCTGAAAGCGGTCTTTGGAACATCCTTATAACAACCCTCAAAAATGGCTTAAAACGCTCCGTAATCGAAAAACCGAACCCTCGTATAGTTAATTTAATTGAAAAATAAATAAAATAAATTCTATGTGCCTGTCGCGGCCAGCGACAAACGAAGGAGAACCCTTCGCGAGGCGCGATGGGGTCTAACTTGCCGGACACTCCTTAGGCCACGTGTCATATAAGTCTACTCCGATGAATGGTCAAGCCTAACCCTAGCTAGGGGGTGTGGCGGCCCACGACGGGCGATGCTTATATGCGTCGCGGGGCGCGACGGAGTCTCAGATCACCTATAAGTTGAATGTTTCAGCCACAATACCAAGCCGCTCATTCTCATTCTCTCTCAAATACTTCTGAACGAAAATATTAGTTATAATACTCCTAAAATCACAAAGCTCTGCCCTGTTGTAAGTGTTTTAATCCCTGATCACTGATTCGATACTCTCTCCGATCGATCTTGAACCCAGCAACTGATGCCAAAGCGCTGCCTGATAAAGGCTATGCTTTGTAAACTAAGTTGGGGTTCTGTTTCTTGACGTATTGATAATTTGAATTCGGTTATTATACTAACACGCGTGCATTGCATATTTTTAATAGGAACTCAAGAAAATTATCAGAAAATATTTCCAGGAAGCTTATAGAAAAACCTAAGTTTACAATGTGAGTCATTCTTCTTTTTATCACATTTTTGTGATACATTTATGTTTAAAATGCTTTACAAAACCCTAAATGTTTATCAGTTATACTTACAGTGATTAAGTTTTTGTATTCTGCTTACTATTGGTATGTGGGGTTTTGTATACATTACTTGACACTCGTTAATATTGGACAAAGAGTTAGCCAATATTAGCATGACCACAAGCACGAGGGAATTGTGCCCCAGTAGCAATACTGTTTGAGAAATTGTTAAGATATAAACAAATGTAAAAACTCTTGATGCTGTAAAGTTATAACAACGTGTCTTTTTATAAAATGGAATGAACTCGCCGGTATTTCTTGCTGATAAAATTTTTTTAAAACGCGTTTCAAGTAATCTGATGTGAATCTATTAGAAGCCAGCTATGGAGCACTTAAGGCTTAAATAAATTAGCTATAAATTACCTGAATAAAGGAAGAAGTTATATTTTTAGCAAGTTAGGGTTTATCCCTATAAATACATTATCAATGAAATATGGGTTTTAGCCCATTTGTTTAATATAAAAGTTTGGTGTTTTGCAAACTCTGAATTTATTTCCTAACTATGATCTTGATGTTTTAATTCCGCTGCAAATTTAATAAACACCGATACCACCGGCTCGTGCTCGCGGTGCCCTCTCTCGGGGTGGGGTCGGGGGCTGCGATAGAAGGTGGTATCAGAGCCGTTGGTTTAAGCCATTTAGGTATTCTTTTAATACCTAAGTTTTAACCATTATGTTAGGAAATTATATAACTTCTGTGTAAATAAATCTTAATATGTATATTATGATTTTATGTTATTTTTGACGATTTTTGAGTTCACAGTATGAGTAATCAGAATGCATCTGACGCTTATCGTCACCTGTCACAATCTCCAAAAGATGAAGGACCATATGATCCAGCATATGGATACGTAGCTGATTCCGAGGAACCTTTTGTTTTTAGAGCTAAATCTAAGAAAGTTTTTCCACCTAAGAAAAGAGGATGGTTTAATAAAGGGAAAAGGGAAAGGCGAAAAAGAATACGGAAAATTCAACAACAAGCAACAATAACAATAGCTGAAGGAACTGCCCAAATTCCAGTGACTTTACCTCTGTGGGAGGAACTGGATAGGAGACTAGCCAATCTAGATATGTTCCAAACCACAGAAAATATTCTCGACCATAACCATGTAGCAGCACCAGAACCACAACTATTACCTCTATACCCAGAACAACCCATATCACCCATGCCTATGTACCCAGAACAAAACCAAGAAAATCAGTTACCAATCCCAGCTTTCAACCCTAATGAAATACCCAGGTTATCAACACCAAACCCATTAGAACAATGGTGGACCAATGACTGGGCATTTCAAGATCTGATGAATGACCCATATCCCTATATACCATACGGAGAACCCGAACCAGTTTACAACGAGCCCATACCAGCCCAAATGCCACCCATGAATCAGGAAAATGTAGCAGAACTTGGCCACTATGGTGAAGATTTAATTAAGGAAGGAAATAGGATCCCCCGTATCGAAGAGAATCTCACCTGGAAGTATGACGAGAGAGAGATGCAATATTAGAAAACCACCGTCTAATATACTATATATATGTGTGTGTATTTTCTTTTAATTTGATAAAAAAACAATATATATATATATATATATATATCACATATATATATGTATCGATGCATAATTACTAACCTTTAGAATTTCAGTTGTTTGTACTTGATGCATAGTATATGAAAAAGAGTAAATGTCGCAATGCTCGACGATTTCAGTTCAATATTCTTGAGTATCTGGTTGTTTAATTTATTCTATGATATTAATACCTGATAATGTTTACAATTCAGATGTCAAACGAAGTAAATCAGGAATTCCAGAATAATAATGATAACGGGAACCAAGTGGATAAGAGTGCTATAGAACACATAGTAGCTCAAGGAATCATAGATGCCATGCCATTTATTATCGATACTCTTAATAAAAAGGCAGAAATTAATAATACCCTAACAGGTAGTAAACGTATTCACGACGAACTAAGTCATACTGTGAACGGAGACCACGGACTTCTTATCAAAGCTCCAATCTCAAAAAGAAAGAGAACCGTTTCACATGGTTGTTCTTATAATAAATTCTTATCTTGCAAACCAATAGAATTCTCAGGTAACGAAGGAGCCATTTCAGCTTTACGCTCGATAGAAAAGACTGAAGCAGTCTTAAAAATAAGTAAGTGTGCAGATGAAGATAAGATAATGTATGCTTCTAATATTTTCAAGGATGAATCTTTAGAGTGGTGGAATACCATTCTACAATCAAGAGGAAGTGACAAGGTTTATAATATGGAATGGAAAAACTTTAAGGAAATAGTTGAAAGGAAGTTATGTCCTCCCCATGAAAAGGAACAGATTGCTAATAAATTCCTGAATCATAGAATGATTGGGGTAAATTGCAGGGAATTTACTACCAAATTCTTTGAATATGCTAGAATAGTACTAACATTAGCCTCGCCAGAACCAATATTAATCTCCCGTTATATCTGGGGATTAACCAGTGAGAACAGAGATATAGTCAAGGCATCTAGACCACAAACAATAGAAGAAGTAGTGGAACTTGCTAACACTCTAACAGATGGATTAATACGTACACAAGAAGAAAATCAGAAAATGAATCTAGTTCAAAGGATTACCCAGGAACTGCGTTATGGTAATTCCTATCGCGGGAAAGGAACAGGTTCATATTCTTCCCCATACTGCAAGTCCTGTAAGAAAAAGCATTCGGGAAAATGCGCAAGGTACTTCAACTTCTGTAAGAAATCAGTTCATAAGGAAGAAGAATGTAGAACCAAAGCTAGTACAAGAATATGCTACAACTGCGGAGAAACAGGTCATATCCGACCAAACTGCCCAAAGCTAGCTCCAGCAGCAGATAACAAAGCAAAAGCAATAGAAGGACCCAAGAAGAATGCCAGAGCATTCGTACTGACAGCCGAAGAAGCTAAGATGATTGCCGGTACGTTTTGATGTTTATGCTAAAGTATTATTTGACTCTGGTGCAAACCAAAGTTTTATAAATACTTCTTTCTGCAAACTTCTCAATCAACCATTAACTAAACTTTACCAAGACTGTCTGGTGGAGACGGCAAATGGAAATTCTATCAAATAAGCGAAATCCTTCAGGAAGGAAAGATAGAAATTTTAAGTCATAAATTTACTTCTTACCTGTTACCAATGAATCTAGCCGGATTCGATGTTGTATTAGGAATGGATTGGTTGGTAGCCAATCATGCACGAATTTTGTGTGATCAAAAGTTTGTAGAAGTATGTACGCCAACTGGCAAAATGATCACAATTAAGGGAAACAAGCCGACAAGGTCAACGAAGTTCATCTCTGTGATGAAAGCTGCAAGCTACGCACGAAAAGGAGGAATGGTGTATATGATTTCAGTAATCATTAACACTAAAGGAAAAGAATTAAAAGATATCCCCGTAGTATCTAAATTCTCAGATGTCTTTCCAGAAGAGTTACCTGGACTACCGCCAGATCGCGAGGTTGACTTTAGAATTCACCTGATTCCAGAAACGACACCGATTGCCAAAGTGCCCTATCGTCTAGCACCGACGAAATTCAGGAATTAAAGAAACAACTAGATGAATTATTAGAAAAAGGTTTTATACAACATAGCTCATCCCCATGGGGAGCACCGGTGTTATTTGTCAAGAAGAAAGATGGATCGATGCGTATGTGCATTGATTACAGAGAATTGAATAAGGTTACGATTAAAAATCGGTACCAACTACCGAGAATCGATGATCTATTCGATCAACTTCAAGGAGCCCGATTCTTTTCTAAGATCGACTTAAGCTCAGGATATCATCAATCGAAAGTACAAGAAGAGGACATTCCTAAAAAGGCTTTCAGAACAAGGTACGGTCATTATGAATTTACAGTCATGCCATTCGGTTTAACTAATTCCCCAACCGCATTTATGGACATGATGAACAGGATATGTAAACCACACCTGGATAGATTCATAATTGTATTCATTGATGATATACTAATTTACTCCAGAAGTAAGGGAGAGCATGAGGAACATTTACACATACTGCTGACATTGTTGAGAAAAGAGAATCTTTATGCTAAATTCTCAAAATGTGAATTTTTGTTGCAAGAAGTGCAATTTCTTGGACACTTAGTTAATCATGAAAGAATTCATGTGGACCCTACAAAGATTGAAGCTATTACCAAATGGAAAGTCACTAAATCACCAACAGAAGTAAGAAGTTTTCTTGGATTGGCAGGATATTATAGACCCTTTATTCAAGATTTTTCTAGAATAGCCATTCCATTAACCAAACTAACTTGCAAGTCAGTTAAGTTTGAATAGGGACCAAAACAAGAGGAAGCATTCAAAGTTTTGAAGCAAAGATTAACGAATGCACCAATACTTGCTTTACCAGAAGGAACTGAAGACTTTATAGTCTATTGTAATGCATCTAAGTTAGGATTTGGATGTGTATTGATGCAACGCCAAAAGGTAATTGCTTATGCCTCTAGGCAACTTAAGAAGCATAAAGAAAATTATATAACCCATGATCTAGAGTTAGGAGCAATAATTTTTGCCCTTAAGATTTGGAGACATTATCTCTATGTAGTAAGTTCATTGACTTCACAAATCATAAGAGTTTAAGATATGTTTTCAGGCAAAAAGAATTAAACATGAGGCTGAGACGTTGGATGGAAATCCTTAGTGATTATGATTGTGATATCCAGTGTCATGCAGGAAAAGCTAATGTACTAGTAGATGATGCCTTAAGTCGAAAGTACCATGAGAAGCCAAAAAGGGTACGTGCTCTCAGATTAAACCTACAATTGGATTTAAATGAACAAATTAAAAAGATACAGGAAACAGCAATTGTCACACCCTGACTTTTGTGGAAGCGTATGCGTGTGATTTGATTGGTTCTCATTGCATTTGATTATAATAAACAACTATATGATCAAAATGATGGTCATCCATTCATAAAGTTTAAAATATTACAAACACCAGTCATTTAAGTTTCAAACAAACACAACCTCTGATTAACTTACAAACCAACAAAAGTGGATGACATCTAAACTTGTAGTTTTACTTCTCGAAACAACACCAGCGCCCAAGATCCAACTTGTTTCCTGAAATACATGTAATTCTGAAAACTGCGTTTTGTATGAGTACCAATAAACTTGTAAACATTTGAGAGACTCCTTTGAAAACAGGTATGACAAGCGTCTATGAACAGATCAATTAATGTTTTGCAAGGACATTAATGTATGTGAAGACATAGGGAGTACTCATTCCGAGTAGTTAATTATCAGTGTCGAATCCCCTCGATTATGTCGAATTCCCTCGACTGTGTCAAATTCACCTTGACTGTGTCAAATCCCCTTGATCGTATCAAATCACCTTGACTATGTCAAATCCCCTTGACCGTTGTCGAATCACCTCGACTGGGACACTAAAGCACTCTAAGTGGTCACATAAGGACCATGAGTGGGGCTCGTGTAAGGACCTGCAAAATTGTCCCATAACACTCTGTAAGTAGAAACCCGGACCCCTAAAACCCTAATCCTTGAGAAAAACAAAGAAATTCAAATTTTTGGATCGCTCGCGGGCCGCGTAAGACTCAAGAGAAGCTTACGCGGGGCACGACAACTTGATGGTTCGACCGGATAAGCTTTAGGCCACGTGTCAGCCACATGGCAGACCTACGCGTGACACGCTAGCCCTAGTCGTAGCTAGGGTGGCCCTCGCGGGCCGTGTAAGACTCTCTTAAGGTTTACGCGGGCCGCGAGAGACTCAAAATCTGGCTATAAATTGGTCGTGCATGGGGCTTTCATCTGTGCTCGAAAAACTTTCTCAAAAACGAAACATTCTGCTCATTTTCATAGAATTACGTAGGGAAACGCTGCTACGAGTACAGGGTATTAACTCGATCACTGCTACGATACAATGTCCGATCGATTGAAACCGATCCGATGGATGTTTAAGTGCTGCCCGAATTCGGGTTATACTTTGTCATTCGTCGTGAGGGTTTTGATTTCGTGAGTTTATCGTAAACGTTGTATTAAGTTACTGACCTAGTTTCGTGTGCATTGTTGTTTAACTAGGTTACGAGGCTAAATCAGTAGGCAAAGTTCTATCCAACTAAACTTGTAATGTGAGTCATTCTCTTTTCATCAAAAGTGTTTTTCAATACCTAAATGTTTTCCAGTTATATTTTACAGGGGGTAAGTCTTTGTTATCTTAAATTACTGGCAGTAAGTGGGGTATTGTGCACATTACTATTGTTTTCTCACTTTTAGGTGGACGAACCTAAACAGTGATAATCATCACTATTGGGTGAAAGGACCCAATGGTGGTATGACCATCGTCACCAGGGGGTGACACTGGACCAGATAATTATAAGATAGTGGCAATTGTAATCGCTCTTAGTCCTGTAATTTATAACAATGTGTCATTTTGTGCAAAATGAATGACTCGCCAGTATTTCCCCGCTGATAAAATCTTTTTAAACATGTTTCAGGTGATTTACTGTGAACCAGGGAAAAAGTGCCGCGTAGCACTACAACTTGAAGAATGTGGCTCAGTAAATAAAATAAATAAACATGTTTTTGTATAGCAGGGAATTCCCCCGTGAAATTCCTTTATTGTAAACTACGGGGTTTGTCCCAAAAATGTGAAATAAAATAATCGGACATTTTCAGTTTAAAAGATCCTGTTAATATTTCCACTGCCAAATTAAATAACAATACCACGGGTTTCTGTCCCGCGGCTCCTGAAACGGGTAAAACCGGGACGGGGGCCGTGACAGCTCGGCCGTACCCGTTAGATCTAACCTTTGTCCATGATACTTATGAGAGTTATTGGCATTTCAGTTTCAGCCTATGTTCACATGATCTAATAGTTCATTTCATAGCCAAATCATAGCATTGAAACATATGTAACATGTATTTCACCACCGAGAGTTATAAATCAGAAAACAATTAAGAGAGAAGGGGGACATGAACTCACAAGTTTGCGTCCAGCTGTCTTGTATATTCAAAGGTCCTCCTACGAGTCGTACAACTACCTACACATGTGCCATGTTTTATTAGACGTTTAGGTCGTGTAACGACTCTTTGTATTAGTTGTTCATTAAGACTTGTTTTGGAAATCTTGGTATATTTTGAGTTACATCATTGATGTATATTATTATATTCCAAAGTATATAATTATTAGTTAAAATATTAATATTTTAACTTAAATTATATTCATCCATTTATTTGGAATATTGTCAAAATAATATATATTTTGCCTTAGTTCATTTTGCAATTCTTTTCGTAAATATCTCCCAAGTATAGGTATAATTATCCTTGTGTATTTTGCCAAGTATTTGTGGTGTATTCCGGTGTGTATTTGTACGTATGAGAACACGTATTTATTAACCAATAAAAATCACCAACTTATATTCTTAAAATATGTGTATTTTAAGAAAACTTTTATAGAAAATTATCTATAATTCTTCCTTGACAAAAATAATTATATTTTCGTGTAAATCTCAAAAATAATATATTTTCAAGATTAACTTAGAAAATGTTTATAAATCCACTTTTCTTCCAAAATAATATATATTCCTAATTTGTTTAAGGAAATATTTATTTTCTTCAAAAATAATATATCTTCTAATTGTTTAAGAAAATATATATATTTTTCTCCACTCAAAATAATGTATTTTCCCCTTGACAAAAACATGGTATATTTTTGTAACACTTGTAAAATCATATTTTTCGTTTTCTTGGTTTCCAAAATACCGTTTATCAAAATATACTTATGAATTTAATTCCGGAATATTTTTGTAGTTCATATTCATTGTTCGGTTTGTCCAAAATTTTGGGTATAAATTATATATTTATTTTCTTGGGATTTTGGTAAGTTATGTTATTTCAAGTCCTAAAATAATATAACTAATACACATAATATACAAATAATCACACAAATTGTGACATCTAAATATATATTTTCCTAAATATATACTTAGTCACTTTTATTTATCAAAAACCAACCTCCAATATTTGTAATTTCTATAACAAAAATTATGGCAAATTTTATATGAAAACCATGATTAAAATATACTTGTAAACACTTGTTTAAAAATATTTTTCTAAGTGTTTAAATTCTAGAAAAATTTTGCCATAGTTTTCCCTTAAAAATGGAGGTTTCTATGCTTTCAAAGCATATCATTTTCTTTTAAAATCATCACCAATCAACAACAAATTATTCAACACTTACCATGAGCCAAAATTATGAAATTACACTACATCATGAACTTGAAATTTTTGTAAAAACTTGTAGTAACTTACCATGTTAATTAGTAGACTTAGTTACCCTTAAAAGTGTGGTCATTTGTTCATAAACATCATTCTTGAGAAATTTAGTCTTTCACAACTTATAACATGATTTTTCAAAAACATTTCTTCTTGAATTTTTCTTGTTAACAATGTGTTTCTAGCTTTGATTTATCACTAAAAATGTGATTAGTTTCTCTAAAAATCATGTTTATGTAAATCTTGTAAATAATGTGTTTTTCTTGTATATCCATAAGTAACAGCTAGTTCGAAAATCGTTCAAACATGACTATCTAATTGGATATCAACTAGTCATGTTTGGGGGCAATTGTTAGGGATAGAATTTCATAGCCTATGGATCATGGATCCTCAAGTGAAGCCTGGATCACGGATCCTCAGTTCAGTTTAAATTAAGGATCCTCAGGAGACGCTGCGAGAATAAGGATCCAGGATCCTCACTGTTATTCTGTACTAACAATTGTTTCCATCACCTTTTGGCTTGTTTTGCAGGTATGTTTCGAAGAGGACTTATTCCATCCGAGATTCCAGGGGAATATGCTCTCTATTTTCAACATGCGCATAGGCTGATGACCGTTTGTGGTGATTGTGGGTGAATGGCTGATTTATCGGATAGTTAGTTAGGATATTTTTAGCTAAGATAAGAGGGGTATTGAGCTTATTTTTAGAAACCACTTGCACTTTGGTAAACACACATCATTTCTGCTGCCAACTCTTGAATACACACACACTAGAATTCCTTGTATCAAGCTCAATACTTCCGAAGTTGTAAACTTGTTTATTCAATATACTTGATAGTGATAGTTTTCACTATCCGAGGTCTTTTATGCCGGAGATCATTCATTGATCAAGGGCTTTTTCCTTGTATAAATCCTTGTGTTTATCACTCATTTCATTCATTCATTATTCATATATTTGATCATTTAACCAAGCATCATACCTCACAAAATCAGATTTGGTTGCATTATCCTTGTGTGATTTTTGACCAAAATAGTTTGGCGCCCACCGTGGGGCAATCGGTGCTTCATTCTTGAAAATTTTTGTTCATTTCATTCATTTATGCCCGTTACCTTCAACTACATGGCTTCTCATGCGAAGAATACTTCAAGCTCCATGCAGGCGATCACCTCTTCACAGGGCATTCCACCTTTGCCTCTTGCTCCTTCTGAATCCCAGAAGAATGTTGAGAATGCTGTGAAGAAGCCAACCGCCATTTTCACAAAAGCAACTACTGTTATTTCTTCTAGTCCTACTAACAATGATCTTTATTCTTTGATTTTGCAGATGAAGGATTACATGCAGCAGCAGGACAAAACTAATGACATGATCCTTCGTGAGATTGATGAGATCAAGAAATTGAAGAGATCAGCGGAGGATCACTCTCCATTGATGCTTAGATCACTGAATTTCGATACTCCAGTCATAACTACCCAGCATTCCACAACATCAGGTGTCCAATACTAGGGTGGATCATCGAGTATGCGCTATGGATCATCGGAAATGACACAAGCTCAAGGATCTTACTTTCAGCCTTCAGGATCCTCTCTTCAGCCTCAAGGATCCTCCTTCCAGCATTAAGGATCCTTCTCTAGTTCAGGAGGATACATGGGGATGCAGCCAGTTCAAGGATCCTACTCTCAGTATCCAGGATCCTCATCTCAGGTTCAAGGATCCTCGTCTCAGGTTCAAGGATCCTCATCTCGGGCTCACGGATCCATGGATTATCCTCCAAGACCCCCAGCTTCGGTGTATCAAGGATCCAACATCTTTCAGGATCAAGGATCCTTAAGGAGTGTACAACCCAGAAGTTCAGAGATTCACCTGGGAGACTTCATACCTATGCAAACTATTGCTTCATCTGGTCCCTCAATTATGCCAGAATCGCACCAATATGGATTCACATCAGGAATCCCAATCTTGAATCCATCGGGAGGTAACACTTTGAATACTTCTTATAATGCTAACCATGGCTTTGTGCAGGATACAGGAATCAACCATGGCTAGGGAATTGCAAAAACTCAAGGATATGATATCCAGCCTTCCAGGAGTGGTTAAGCCCATTCCTGAAATTCCAGATGGGAGTCACAGGATATCTCGTTTTGCACCACCTATTTGTGATGCAGAGATACCAAAGAGGTTTCAAACACCGAACATGAAGTTATATGATGGCTAAACTGATCCAGAAGAGCATGTAGCTCAATACAGGGAGAGAATGGAGATCAAGCCCATTCCTGAAAGGTTGAAAGAAGCATGTCTATGCAAGGGTTTCGGATCCACACTAACAGGATCAGCTCTTAAATGGCTGCTAAGTCTTCCCCCTTACTCTATTACTTTATTTGCTAACCTAGTTAATTTGTTTAATAGCCAATTCTCATGCAGTAGGAGATTTGAACGATTGACTAGTGATCTATATAGGGTAATACAAGGTCAAAATGAATCACTTAGAGATTACATAACTAAATTCAGTAGAGTATCCTTAGAGATTCCTAATTTGGATATTGCTACAGCTGTAGAAGCTTTTAAAATGGGTTTACTTAAAGATTCACAATTCTATGATGATCTTTTCATGACCCCTTGTAGGAATCTTGATGAAGTAAGAACCAGTGCCCTTAGATTCATTCGTTTAGAGGATGATAAAAGGATCCAAGAGAGGCTGCCAGGATCCTCAAAGCAGGAAAAGCAAGGATCCTATTTCAGGAACAATAAATCCAAATCATACAACAAGTCTGATAATCAAAACGTGCATGCAGTGGAGCAAGAAGAGGATGATGAAGATTATCCACCCATTTTTGAATATTGTTTTGCTGTTAATAATAATGAACTAATCCGTGCAATGCAGAACTTAGGTGAGAAAGCATGATGGCCCAGAAAGAGTGATAAGCCAACTGCTACAAAAGATAAATCCAAATGGTGTGCCTATCATGAAGATTTTGGTCATCTCACTGATGAATGCATAGCACTCAGGAAAGAGATTGGTTACTTATTAAGCAAAGGACATTTGAAGGAGCTATTTGGAAGAAAAAAGTCAAGGATCCAGGATCCTGAAAAGATTCCAGAAAGAGCTCCTGCTCCTCCAGCTGATGCACACATTATCAACTTCATTTCTGGTGGATCAGACATATGCGGCACTTCCTTTTCAGCAGCCAAGATGCATGCTAAGGAGACAAAGATGGAGAATGGGGATAGGCCTATTCGAACCTCAATCCTTACCCAGGATAAAGTCATATCCTTTGATGAGGACGACCGAGTAGATATTCAGGATCCTCATCATGATGGTCTTGTTATTACATTGTTTATTTCTAACCATTTTGTCGCAGGATTCTCATAGACGGAGGATGCTCAGTGAACATCATTCAGCTTGATGTCCTCAAGAAGATGAATATCCCTGAATCAGAAATCATCCCAAGATCATCGGTTCTTGTAGGATTCAGTGGAGAAACCAAGAACACATTGGGAGACATTAAACTTCCCATTTATATAGACGGAGTTAATTCTTTTCAAAAATTTTGTGTCATAGATTGCTTATCTTGTTGCAATGTTATTCTTGGCAGGCCATGGATACATGACATGAAAGTAGTTCCATCTACATATCATCAGTGTGTGAAACTCCTTACTCCATGGGGTGTGGTAAAGATAGAAAGTGACCAACAAGAAGCCAAAAATTGTTATACTTCATCAATGAAGCCAGCCTCAAGACCTAGGGAGCAATAGCAATTAAAGTATCCTCCAAGAGATGTCCTGGAGGCGAGAGAACAAGATGTGAAAGATATCCTGATGGATCCTCAGGATCCTGAATCCAAAGTTTTTATAGGATCCGGGATCCTCGACAATGTTGAACAGGATCTAGTATCCTTCCTCAAGAGGAGAAGAGCTACCTTTGCCTGGAAGCATGAGGATATGACAGGTATTTCTAAGGATATTATTACTCATAAACTTGGCATTGACAGGTCATTCAAACCCATACATCAAAAGAGGAGAAAGTTTGCACCTGAAAGGAATGCCATCATCCAGGAGGAGGTAGATAAATTGCTCAGAGCAGGTATGATTAGAGAGGTTAAGTATCCAAGGTGGTTAGCCAATGTGGTTGTTGTTCAAAAGAAAAATGGAAAGTGGAGGGTATGTGTCGATTTCACTGATTTAAACAAGGCATGTCCCAAGGATCCTTTCACATTACCCTACATTGACTCCATGGTGGATGCTACCGCGGGTCATGAGTTGTTGACTTTCATGGATGCTTCATCTGGATTTCAACAAATTCAGATGGAACCATCTGATCAAGAGGATACAACCTTTATGACCCCTACTGGTATCTATTGTTATATTGCTATGCCATTTGGACTAAGAAATGCACGTGCTACCTACCAAAGGCTAGTCAATATGATGTTTAAAGAACAAATTGGACACACGATGGAAGTCAATATAGATGACATGGTGGTTAAGTCCAAGAGAGCTGAGGATCACCTTAGAGATTTGGAAGAAGCATTTGATATCCTTGATAAATTCAATATGAAATTGAATCCTTCCTGTTATGGGTGAAATTCTGAGCCCATATCCTGGGTAATATCTTAAGTTATATCTTAGTTTCATGATATATGTTCATGCCCGGGATACTCATTCAGGATATTGGTAACATCCTGGATGATATCCTGAGGATCACTAACGGATTATGTGCAGGAATATGAGTCCAAGCTTGCAACGTTCATGAGGACCTCTTCTCCTGAAGACTCGCTCTAAGTTGTTCAAAGAAGGACGTTGAACCCGCTTTACCTGGTCTCCAACGGCTACTAAAGAATATTCGAAAGCATCTCATACTTATAGGAGATTTTTTTTTCGTTTACTAGCTATAAATAGGTGGATAATCAGATCGAATAGGACACAACAACACTCACTGCTTTCTAACACTTTTCTCTCTCGCAACTTTCACTCTCACAAAAAGCATTGTAACACTTAGCGATCTGATCAATATCCTGCACTGTATCCTGACGTTTAAAACAATAAGAAGAACAAGGCAGCTGCGATTGTCAGCTCCTGAGGTTTTGTGCCGGCGATCCAGATTGATCAAGGGCTTTCCTCGTATATCTCGTGTCACTCCCTTTACTTTTTGCTCATAGTTTGATCGTAGATAAAGCTCAATATCCTGAGCCGTATCCTAGAAACTGTTTTTGCAAACAACTTAATCAGCATATTTTCAACACACTTTCTTAGCACACTACCTCACTTAACTAATTTGATCACTTAATTGCTTCGGTAATTTTTGACCAAAACAATTTGGCGCCCACCGTGGGGCAAGTGGTGCTATCATTACTAAAAACTTTTGCGAAATCGTTACATGGTTTTCTATTCTCAAAACTTTTTGCCACACTATTTACAATGGCCTCAAGATCAAACATGAGCTCCTCCACTGTGTCTGCTACAACCTCTGCTACCATTGGTTCAACGCTTCCACCACCTCCTCCAAGGATGCAAGCTTCTTCACAACCTCAGGATATTATCCCTACTCGGAACACTCAGGGATCTGGTCCTGTTCTGGCTTCTAATGATGAAATTCTAACCTTGTTTGGTAGTGTACAGGAGCAGATGAGGCAACAGCAAGAAACCAACCAAATGCTAATGAGAGAAATACAACTCTTGAAATCTAGCTCAAGCAGGCCCGCTGAGGATAATGTCACTCCTTTACTGCCCAGAGCCTTGAACTTCAGTTCGGCCGTATATACTGAGGATAACAGGGGAAATATTGTGCCTAGCCATCCACAGAATCATACTACTGAAATACCCTCCTCGGTCAGGATGTCAACTGTGAGGAGCTCAGGATATGCTTCAGGATATGACCAGAATCCTCAGACTGGTAACGTGTCAAATAATAATATTCTTACTACTAACAATAGTGGATCTTTGCAGGATGCAGGTATGACGTCAACATTTACTAGGGAGCTTCAGAAATTGAAGGACATGATATCCAGTGTACCTGGAGTGGTCCAGCCAATTCCGGAAGTTTCCCAAGACAGCCACATGATATCTCGCTTTGCATATCCTATCTGTGATGCTGAAATCCCAAAAAGATTTCAAACCCCCAACATGAAGCTCTATGATGGGACTACGGATCCTGAAGAGCATATTGCCCAGTATAGGGAAAGAATGGAGATTAACCCTATCCCTCCGGAACTCAAGGAAGCATGCCTATGCAAGGGTTTTGGTTCTACCTTAACAGGATCGGCCTTGAAATGGCTCTTAAATGTTCCTCCTCATTCGATTACATCATTTGCTCACCTAGTGAATTTATTTAATAGTCAATTTTCTTGTAGTCGAAGTTTTGAAAAACTAACAAGTGATCTCTACAGGATAACTCAAGGACCTCAGGAACCCTTAAGAGATTATGTGAACAAGTTTAGCCGAGAATCCTTAGATATTCCACATCTTGATGTTGCAATAGCTGTGCAGGCTTTCAAGAGGGGGCTGCAAAAAGACTCTCAATTTTACCAAGATCTTGTAATGAACCCATGCAGGAACTTGGATGAAGCTCGAAACAGGGCCCTAAGATATATTCGACTGGAGGATGACAAAAAGATGCAAGAGAGGATGAACTCGTCCACCACTTATGAGTCAACTAATAGGAAGTCAGAATCCTCATTTAAACCATATCGCTCTAAGCCGTATGGCAGAAATGACAACAAGAAAGTGAATGCTGTTGAAGACGAGGATCCTGAAGAATATCCTGAATTATCTGAATATTGCTTTTCTGTTAACATACCTGAATTAATGTATGCTATGCAGGGTTTAGGAGACAAAGCTAGGTGGCCTTGAAAGAATCAACAAAAAGCTGATTGGAAGGATAAGTCCAAATGGTGTGCCTTCCATGAAGATTTCGGACATGTAACTGAGGATTGCATTGCTCTAAGAAAAGAAATAAGTTATCTTCTAAGCAAGGGATATCTGAAGGATCTCCTAGGAAGAAAGAAGAATAAGGGTCAGGATACTGAGAAGGATCCTGAATGAGCAGCATCACTTCCTGCGGATGCCAAGATAATCAACTTTATTTCAGGAGGATCCGACATTTGTGGGACTTCGTATTCTGCGGCCAAGAGACATGCAAAGGAAGCTAAGGCCGAAAGGGGAGATAAACCAGCCAGGATGACTACCCTCGCAACTGATAAAGTGATCACTTTCGACAGTGATGACAGGGATACTGTCCAGGATCCTCACCATGATGCTCTCGTAATAACATTATATGTGGCTAACCATTTTGTACGCAGGATATTGGTGGATAATGGCAGCTCCGTCAACATAATCCAACTAGAAACTTTGAAAAGAATGAATGTATCTCCAATGGATATCACTTCAAAATCCACCGTGCTTGTTGGGTTCAGTGGAGAGGCTAGGAACACAGTGGGAGAGATAAAGTTACCAGTATATGTTGAAGGGGTCAACTCAATACAACATTTCTGTGTGATGGACTCCCTATCCTGCTATAACATCGTACTAGGCAGGCCATGGATCCATGATATGAAGGCTGTGCCATCAACTTATCATCAATGCATCAAGATCCCTACCCCTTGGGGGGTTGTCAAGGTTGATAGTGATCAGCAGGAGGTGAAGGAATATTACTCATCCTCAATGAAATCCTCAACCAAGCCTAATGCAGCATAGCAATTAAAGATACGGGCCCAGGATATCGTCGAGGCTTCAGAGCAGGATATGAAGAAAATTATCCTGGATCAGGATAATCCGGATATCTCGGTGCTCGTAGGAACCAATATCCCTCAGGATATTGAAGAACAGTTAACTAACTTTTTGAAGTGCAGGATGTCGACATTCGCGTGGAAGCACGAGGATATGACAGGCATTTCCAAAGATATTATAACACATAAGCTCGGTATTGATAGATCATTCAAACCTGTCCAACAAAAGAGCAGGAAGTTTGCTCCGAAGCAAAATATGATCATTCAGGAAGAAGTAGAGAGGCTATTGAAATCTAAGATGATCAGAGAAGTCAAGTTTCCAAGATGGCTAGCAAATGTAGTCGTGGTACAGAAAAAAATGGGAAATGGAGAGTCTGTGTAGATTACACAGACTTGAACAAGGCTTATCCCAAAGACCCATTTCCTCTTCCTCATATTGATGCAATGGTGGATGCTACTGCCGGCCATGAGATGTTAACCTTCATGGATGCATCCTCAGGATTTCAGCAGATTCAAATGGAACCTTCGGACCAGGAGGATACTGCCTTCATGACACCAACAGGTATTTATTGTTATACTGCTATGCCTTTTGGTTTGAAAAATGCAGGTGCTACATATCAGAGATTGGTAAACATGATGTTTAAAGACAAGCTGGGGGACACCATGGAGGTATACATCGACGATATGGTGGTAAAATCTAAAAAGGCTGAGGATCACCTCTAGGATATTAAGGGAGCATTTGATATCCTGGATCAGTATAACATGAAACTAAATCCTGCTAAGTGCCATTTCAGAGTAAGGGCAGGAAAGTTTCTAGGGTATATGGTGACCAAAAGAGGAATAGATGCAAGCCCGGAGCAGATTAAAGCTATCTTGGATATCAAATCACCTTCAAATATGAAGGATGTTCAACGGTTAACAGGGCGAGTAGCAGCATTGAACAGATTTATCTCAAGATCCTCCGAGAAATGCAAGGAATTTTACGATATCCTGAAGAAAAACAAGAAGTTCGAATGGGGAGAGAAGCATGAAGCAGCCCTGCAGGATTTGAAGCAGTATCTTTCAACTGCACCTCTATTGATGAAGCCTGAGAATGGTGAACCACTGTCCCTATACCTCGCAGTATCAGGGAATGCTGTAAGTGCCGTCCTTATAAAGGATCATGAAGGTCAGCAATATCCTGTCTATTATGTTAGTAAAAGTTTATTAGATGCTGAAACTAGATATTCTCATTTAGAAAAGTTAATATTGGCTCTAGTTATGGCATCAACAAAGCTTAGACATTACTTTGAGACACATAGAATTCATGTTAAAACCAATTATCCTGTTAAAAATGTGCTTAGGAAACCCGAGATGTCAGGCAGGATGGCTAAGTTGTCAGTGAAATTAAGTGCTTATGACTTAGTATATGAACCTAGAAATACCATAAAATCACAGGCTCTAGCTGACTTTGTGGCTGATTTCAGTAGTGATATTCAGGATGAGGTAGATCTAGAAGTCCAACAATTAGGAGAATCCTCAGGATCCTGGACATTGTACACTGATGGAGCATCTAATGTTAGAGGAGTAGGATTGGGAATACTACTAAAATCGCCACAGGGGGGCATATTACCCCAGGCTATTAGGTGTGAATTTCCTGCTACTAATAACGAAGCAGAATATGAGGCTTTAATTGCAGGATTAGAGTTGGCTAAAAATATGAATATCAAGAATTTGCAAGTATATGTTGACTCCTTGTTAATCACTAATCATTTTAATGGATCCTATGCAGTTAAAGGTGAGAAGTTAATCGAATACCTCGATATTCTCAAAAAATTAGCAGGATATTTTGATGTTTTTACACTTGAACAGGTACCAAGAGAGGATAATGCTGAAGCGGATGCCTTGGAAAACTTAGGATCATCAGTCAGGATACCAGAGGGAACCCATATACCGATACTTCATATCATGTATCCTGCTATGGATCCCTTCAAAGCTCAGGATAAGGAGGTAACAAGCATTCAGGATCCTGGTCATGATCCTGAGAAGGATACTGAATCCTGGATGGCTCCAATCATAACATATCTCAAGGAAGGACGCATCCCTAGAGACGAAAATCCTAAGGCATTTAGGATGAAGGTATCGCGATTCACCATTATAAATAATGTTTTGTACAAGAAATCTCTTGCAGGACCATACCTGAGGTGCTTGGAGGATCATGAAACTAAGGAAGTGCTTCAGGATATACATGAAGGGGATTGTGGTAACCACACTGGGGGCAGGTCATTATTCTCAAAAGTATTAAGAACAGGATACTATTGGCCAACAATGAAGAAAGATGCTACAGAATATGCTCGAAGATGTGATGCATGTCAAAGGCACAGTAACATACTACATCAACCAGCTGAACCACTATATCCTATAGCTTCCCCTTGGCCATTCATGAAATGGGGGATGGACATAGTAGGGAAATTACCAAAAGCTCCAGGAGGAAAAGTCTTTATGCTGGCAATGACTGATTATTTCTCTAAGTGGGTTGAAGCTAAAGCATTTGTTCAAGTTAGAGACCAAGAAGTAGTATCCTTCATAAAGAGGAATATCCTGACCAGATTTGGAGTACCAGCTGAAATCATTTGTGACAATGGATCCCAGTTTATAAGCAAAAGGACTACTGACTTTTGCAAGAGTTGGGGAATCAAAATGATCACGTCTACTCCGGTACATCCTCAAGCAAATGGACAAGCTGAATCCTCAAACAAGATAATTGTCAACAACTTGAAGAAGAGACTAGGAGCTAAGAAAGGAAGATGGGCAGAAGAACTACCCTTTGTTTTGTGGGCTGATAGAACAACAATAAAAAATGCAACTGGCCAAACTCCATTCTCCTTAGTATTTGGGGCAGAAGCAGTGATCCCAACAGAAATGGTGATACCTACGACAAGATCTATCCTCCGGGATCCTGAGCAGAATCCTGAAGCTATGTGCCAAGAATTAAACACTGCGGATGAGAACAGAGATGCAGCAAAGCTAAGGATGGCAGCATATCAACAGAGGATATCCAGAGCATACAACAAGAATATAAGGACTAGGAGGTTTCAAGTTGGGGATTGGGTGTTAAGAAAAGCTTTTCAGAATACTACTAATCCTGCCGATGGAAAATTAGCTCCAAAATGGGAAGGACCCTATGAGATTGAATCAGAAGCAGGAAAAGGAGCATATCGACTCAAGAATATGGAAGGGGATATGCTACCAAGATCCTGGAATGCTATACATCTAAAGCTCTATTTCAAGTGAGTTTAGAATTTAATTTCTAACTCAGGATGGTATGAATTCTATCTCTTTTCAATATATTTGAGTTTATTTATTCTTTCAAACCCAATACTGACTTAAGCATCGGAGGGGTGTTAGCCAAGCTAACACCCACCTTAGTTTAAGGTTGTTTTGCAGGATATACTCCAGGATATACACTCAGAATAACTCGAAAGATTAGAGGATTGGTCCCCTCTCTCACGATTAAGGGATCCTGATCCCTTCACAGGTTTAAAGGTATTAACCTTTCTCTCGAATTGGGTTTAAACACCCCGTCTGGAGCGCAAGTTATCCAGGGATAGTTCAAGATAGCGGGACCAGTTCATGTAAAAGTGGCTGACAATTTCGTTATTGTTGGCTATATCCTGGATCCTCAAGGTATATGAGGATTGATCACCCTCTCTCACGAAAGAGTATTTTCATACTCTCTAAGGTTTAAAGGTTTTCACCTTTCTAAGTCTTGGAGTTTATACACTCCCGCCTGTAGCGCATGAAAATCAGGGTTTATCCCCTGGATATCAGGGTTTATCCCCAGGATATTAAGGGTTTATCCCCAAGATATTAAGGGTTCATCCCAGGATATTAAGGGTTTACCCCAAGATATTCAGGATTTATTCAATAAAGCTAAAGTATGACTATGTTTACATTCCTATGTTGAACACAGGGGACATACATTATACAATTTAAAGGATGGATTCAAACTTATAAGTGTGCACTAGGGACATCCCTGTGATTGAAGATTGGAATTGACTCTCTGGGAATATTTGGTATGGTCCCTCCTTTTTATTTGGATAACTTGAGGCAGTATCCTGAGTAGGATATCTCTCAGGATATTCTTACAATGTGTTCCCAAAATTGTCCAAACTAAACTATTTTCATAAGTAAGATTTATGCACTAAAATAGTAACAACAGAAATGTTAGGGGAGGATTTTTTAATCCTAAGGATCACGGGTCTTCAAGTGCTACCAGGATCATGGATCCTCAATTCTGTTTGAATTAAGGATCCTCAGTAGGTGTTGCAGGATCAGGATTCAGGATCCTTATTATTATCCTTATGCTAACAATTGTCTACCTTATACGTAAGCTTGTTTTGCAGGAGCAAAGGCATGGACCAAGTCTCACCGAAATTCCTGGAGCATATTCCCTTAATATTCCGCACGTGTTTGACCATTATGGACGTTATGGAGATCGTGGGGAACTTGCACAAAATTCGGATAGTTTGTTAACTAGTTATTTCTAATTTAAAATGGGGATAACAAGCTTTAGTAGAACACTTGGCTAATTTTAGCAAAAACACACACTCTCGTAACAACACTCGAACAGCTCTTGGCAATCTACTTGGCGATTTCATACATTTTTGCACATTGCACACTAGTGATCCTTGTAACAAGCTTGTTATCATCCCGAGTTGTAAACTTCTTTTGTTTAATCTTAGTTGGTGATCGGTAGTTTCCATCACCCGAGGTTTTTTGTGCCGGAGATCAACTCTTGATCAAGGGCTTTTTCCTCGTATAAATCTCTATGTCATTTGTTCTTTACATTTCTGAGTGATCCTTAATATTGTTCATTGATTCAAGTATCACACCTCACTACAAAAGATTTGGTTGCATTATCCTTGCTTGATTTTTGACCAAAACAGTTTGGCGCCCACCGTGGGGCAATTGGTGCTTCATTCCTAAGAAATTCTTGTTTTTGTGATCATTTCGGTTCATTACAACCAAGCAGATGGCTTCTTCAGTAAAGAGCACTTCCAGTTCAATGCCGGTAATGAGTTCTTCACAGGGCATTCCTTCTTTGCCTCCACCACCTTCTGGATCCCAGAAGAATGCTGAAAATGCTGCGAAGAGACAAACCCCCATTTTTCCAAAACCACCAACTTCTTCTGTTGTCACTAATCCTACTAATAGTGATCTTTTTACTTTGATTTTGCAGATGAAGGATCGCATACAAGAGTAGGACAAAACCAATGAAAGGATCCTCTGGGAGATTGGTGATATCAAGAAACAGAAGAAATCAGTGGAGGATCACTCTCCTCTGATACCAAGGTCATTGGATTTCGATACTCCAGCTACAACCGCCTTGCAAAATGCAGCTCCAGATATCCAGTATCAGGGTGGACCATTAGGAAGGCATTATGGAACAACAACTATGAGTCAAGCTTTTGGGTCTCACTTCCAGCCTCAGGGATCCTGTTTTCAGCCTTCAGGATCCTCTTTTCAGCATCAGGGATCCTTCATCAGCTCAGGAGGATATTTGGGAATGCACACAGTCCAAGGATCCTCCACGGGTCTAGGATCCTCTCAGGTCCAAGGATCCTCCGTGGGTCCAGGATCCTCTCAGATTCAAGGATCCTCCTTTCAGGTTCAAGGATCCTCTCAGCCCCAGGGATCCTTTTAGGTTCAAGGATCCTCTCAGCATCAAGGATCCAACATCTTTCAGGATCAAGGATTCTTAAGAAGTATGCAGCCTCCAAGTTCGGATGTTCATCATGGAGACTTCATACCAATGCAGACCATTGCTTCCTCTGGTCCTTCAATCATACCAGAATCCCGTCAATATGGATTTACATCTGCAATTCCAAACTTGAATCCCATGGGAGAAGCTTAAGGATATGATATCCAGCGTACCAGGAGTGGTTAAACCCATTCCTGAGATTGCAGATGGTAGCCATAGGATATCTCGTTTTGCACCACCTATTTGTGATGCTGAGATACCCAAAAGGTTCCAGATACCAACTATGAAGCTATATGATGGTTCAACGGATCCAGAGGAGCATGTAGCTCAGTACAGAGAGAGGATGGAGATCAATCCAATTCCTGAGAGGCTAAAGGAAGCATGTCTATGCAAGGGTTTTGGATCCACACTCACAGGATCAGCTCTTAAATGGCTATTAAGTCTTCCCCCTTACTCTATTACTTCATTTGCTAATCTAGTTAACCTGTTTAATAGTCAATTGTCTTGTAGTAGAAAATTTGAACGATTAACTAGTGATTTATATAGGATAACACAAGGTCAAAATGAATCACTTAGAGATTATATCACTAAGTTTAGTAAAGAATCCTTAGACATTCCTAATCTAGATATAGCTACGGCTGTAGAAGCCTTTAAAATGGGATTGCTTAGGGATTCATTATTCTATGATGATCTTGTTATGACCCCATGCAGGAATCTTGATGAGTAAGAACCAGGGCCCTTAGATTCATCCGATTAGAGGATGATAAAAGGATCCAGGAGAGATTGGCAGGATCCTCAAAACAGGAAAAGCAAGGATCCTACTTTAAGAATAACAAGTTCAAGTCCTACAACAAGTCTGACAACCAGAATGTGCATGCAGTAGAACAAGAAGAGGATGATGAGGATTATCCTCCAATTTCTGAATACTGTTTTTCTGTTGATAACAATGAACTAATTCTTGCGATGCAGAATCTAGGTGAGAAAGCAAAATGGCCAAGAAAAAGTGATAAACCAACTGCTACAAAAGACAAGTCCAAGTGGTGTGCATATCATGAGGATTTTGGACATCTCACTGAAGAGTGTATTGCACTTAGAAAAGAAATTGGTTACTTGTTAAGCAAGGGGCACTTGAAGGAGCTTTTGGGACGAAAGAAGTCAAGGACCCAGGATCCTGAAAGGATCCCAGAAAAGGCTCCTGCTCCTCCAGCAGATGCACAAGTTATAAACTTCATATCAGGTGGATCAGACATTTGTGGTACATCCTTTTCAGCAGCCAAAAGACATGCCAAGGAAACCAAGATGGATAATGGAGACAGACCCATCCAGACCTCCACTGTCACACATGATAAAATTATAACTTTTGATGAGGATGATCGAGTTGATGTCCAGGATCCTCATCATGATGGTCTTGTTATTACTCTGTTGATTTCTAACCATTTTGTTCGCAGGATCCTGATAGATGGAGGAAGCTCAGTAAACATCATTCAGCTTGATGTCCTCAAGAAGATGAACATCCCTGAATCAGACATTGTCCCAAGATCCTCAGTACTTGTGGGATTCAGCGGAGAGACCAAAAATACATTGGGGGACATCAAACTCCCCATCTATATTGAAGGACTTCATTCTTATAAAAAAATTTGTGTTATAGATTGCTTATCTTGTTGTAATGTTATACTTGGCAGGCCATGGATACACGACATGAAGGCAGTCCCATCTACCTATCATCAATGTGTAAAGCTTCCTAGTCCTTGGGGAGTGGTGAAAATTGAGAGTGATCAACAAGAAGCTAAGAATTGTTACACGTCATCAATGAAGCCAGCCTCAAGACCAAGGGAGTAATAGCAATTAAAGCATCCTTCAAGAGATGTCTTGGAGGCAAGAGAACAGGATGTGAAAGAAATCCTTATGGATCCCCATGATCCTGAATCCATCGTCTTCATAGGATCAGGGATCCTCAACAACATTGAACAGGATCTAGTATCCTTCCTTAAGAGGAGGAAAACTACCTTTGCCTGGAAGCATGAGGACATGACAGGTATATCTAAAGATATAATTACTCATAAGCTTGGCATTGACAGGTTATTCAAGCCTATACATCAGAAAAGGAGAAAGTTTGCACCTGAAAGGAATGCTATTATCCAGGAAGAGGTAGATAAATTACTCCGGGCAGGTATGATAAGAGAGGTCAAGTATCCAAGGTGGTTAGCCAATGTGGTTGTTGTTCAAAAGAAAAATGGAAAGTGGAGGGTATGTGTCGATTTTACTGATTTAAACAAGGCATGTCCCAAGGATCCTTTCCCATTACCCCACATTGACTCCATGGTGGATGCTACCGCGGGTCATGAGTTGTTGACTTTTATGGATGCTTCATCTGGATTTCAACAAATTCAGATGGAACCATCTGATTAAGAGGATACAGCCTTTATGACCCCAACTGGTATATATATTGTTATATTGCTATGCCATTTGGACTAAGGAATGCAGGTGCTACTTATCAAAGGCTAGTCAATATGATGTTCAAGGAACAAATTGGACACACTATGGAAGTTTATATAGATGACATGGTGGTTAAGTCCAAGAAAGCTGAGGATCACCTTAGAGACTTGGAGGAAGCATTCAATATCCTTGATAAATTTAATATGAAACTAAATCCTTCTAAATGTCACTTTGGTGTTAAAGCAGGTAAATTCCTAGGCTATATGGTGACAAAAAGAGGCATTGAAGCAAGTCCAGAGCAAATCAAGGCTATTGTGAATATCAAATCTCCTGCCAATGCTAAGGATGTGCAAAGATTGACAGGCAGGATCGCAGCCTTGAACAGGTTCATATCCAAATCCTCAGAAAAATGCAAGGAATTCTATGACATTTTGAGGAAGAACAAGAAATTTGAGTGGACTGAAAAGCATGAAAATGCTCTCAAAGCTCTTAATCCAGGTATTCACATTTAGAAAAACTTATCCTTGCACTAATTATGGCATCTACTAAATTAAGACATTATTTTGAAACTCATACTATTATTGTTAAGACTAATTTTCCAATTAAGAATGTTCTCAGGAAACCTGAAATGTCAGGAAGGATGGCTAAGTGGGCAGTGAAGCTTAGTGCTTATGATATAAGATATGAACCAAGGACTGCCATTAAATCCCAAGCCTTAGCTGACTTTGTGGCAGATTTCAGTAGTGACTTGCAAAGGGAAGCTGAATTAGAAGTTCAACAGCTTAAAGAAACTAAGGATCCCTAGATACTCTTCACTGATGGAGCTTCTAATGTCAAAGGAACATGACTTGGAATACTACTAAAATCGCCACAGGGGGACATAATACCCCACTCCATAGCTTGTGAGTTTAAAACTACTAATAATGAGGCTGAGTATGAAGCCTTAATAGCTGGTTTGCAAATCGCTAAGCATATGAGGATCAGGTATCTTGAGGTACAAGTGGATTCATTGTTAATTACTAATCACTTTAATGGATCCTATGCTGTTAAAGGTGAAAAACTAATCAAATATTTAGAGATAGTCAGAGAATTGGCACTCTCTTTTGTTTCCTTTAGTTTGACACAGGTACCCAGAGAAGAGAATGCAGAAGCTGATGCATTGGCCAATCTAGGATCATCCTTGAAGATTCCAGAGGATATCAGGATCCCTATTATCCATATCCTAACCCCTGCTATTGAGGATCATATAGATATGGAGATAGGAGAGGATTCTGCAATCATCCCTAGTGACGATACACAATCTCATTCAGGATCATGGATCCTTCCAATCATGAGATACATACAACATGGAGAGGTTCCTACAGGAGAAAACCCCTGGGCTTTCAAAATCAAGGTATCTCAATTCACAATATTGAATAACATGTTATATAAACGATCTCTTGCAGGTCCATATCTAAGGTGCATTGAGGATCCTGAAATCCAAGAAGTCCTAAAGGATTTCCATGAATGAGAATGTGGAAACCACACTGGGGGTAGGGCATTGTTCTCAAGGATCCTGAGGACAGGATACTATTGGCCTACTATGAAGAAGGATGCTGTGGAATATGCCAAGAAGTGTGATCCTTGTCAGAGACATAGTAATATCCTTCACCAACCAGCAGAGCTTTTGCATCCTATATCCTCTTCTTGGCCATTTATGAGATGGGGAATGGATATAGTTGGTAAGCTCCCTAAGGCACCTGGTGGAAAAGTATTCATGCTTGCTATAACTGATTACTTCTCCAAGTGGATAGAGGCTGAAGCCTTTGCTCAAGTCAGAGAAAAGGAAGTGATATCCTTTATTAAGAGAAACATTATTACTAGATTTGGTATTCCTTCTGAATTTGTTTGTGATAATGGATCCCAATTTATTGGGAATAGAACTACTAACTTTTGTGACAGCTGGGGGATTAAGATGAAAACATCAACACCAGTCCACCCACAAGCTAATGGCCAGGCAGAATCATCCAACAAGATCATCATCAACAATTTAAAGAAGAAGCTTGGATCCAAGAAAGGAAAATGGGCAGAAGAACTACCTTATGTACTTTGGGCTGATAGGACAACTCCCAAGAATGCTACTGGCCAAACTCCATTCTCTTTGGTATTTGGAGCAGAATCAGTGATCCCTACAGAGATGGTGCTTCCTACTGCAAGAACAAGCATTCGTGATCCTGAAGAAAATGCTGAAAACTTGGTTCAAGACTTGGATACTATAGAAGAACTCAGGGATTTGGCAAGGATAAGGATGGCCAGTTATCAACAAAGGATGGCTGGAGCCTACAACAAAAATGTCAGGATCAGGAAATTCCAAGTTGGTGATATGGTATTAAGGAAAGCATTTCAGAATACCACCAATCCTGCTGATGGAAAGTGTTTTGGTCAAAAATCAAGCAATGATAATGCAACCAAACTTTCTGTTGTGAGGTATGATGCTTGAATTGATGAACAACAATAAGGATCACTATGAAATGTAATGAACAAGTGACACGAAGATTTATACGAGGAAAAAGCCCTTGATCAATGAATGATCTCCGGCATAAAAAACCTCGGGTGATGGAAACTACCGATCACCAACTCCAATTAAACAAGAAATCTGTTACAACTTTGGATGATAGCGAGCTAATTACAAGGATCACTATAGTGTGTTGTGTAAAAAAGTGTGTAATTGCTAAGTGTTTTGTCGAGAGCTGGTGAGAGCAGTTGCAAGAGTGTGTGTGTAGCCAAAAATAGCCAAGTGTTTCTACTTAGCTCGCTATCCCGTTTAAATATAGAAAATATCTACACTAACTAACATTCCGCAATTCATGCAAGTCCTCCACGAACTCCATAACGTCCACTTTTAGCCATGCACGTGCGGAATAAACATGGAATATGCTCCAGGAATATCGCCAAGACCAAGTCCAAGCTCATACTCCTGCAAAACAATTTCGAATTCAAAGTAGACAATCGTTAGTACAAGGATCCTTATGATGATCCATGATCCTGATCCTGCAATACTTCTGAGGATCACCAATTCAGACAGAAGTAAGGATCACTAAGCCCAACAGCAATTGAGGATCACTGATCATTGAGAAATCCACCCCTAACAATTGCCCCCAAAATATAAGGAGTTACTATGTAAATAAACGAGTTTTATTTTGTTCTTATCCGTAACAAATTAACGGATAACTAGCCGTTGGAGTCGGACTAGCCGTTACGAGTATGACGTCACTGAAGTGACTATCCTGCAAAATCATCATTATAAATAAGAGTTAGAGATAGGGATCAATCCGCATTTAAATTCAAGAGAAACTCCCTTTAAATTCACATCCGAAGATCAAGTAGGTATCTCTCTTCCTCTTCTTCCTTTACGTTTTCTTTCTCTGTTCATCTTCTTCTTTACCCTCATGACCAAGATGATGCTAAGATCATCTCCGGCTAAGGATCACTCTAAAGACAGTCCTCTTAAGAGCCAGGGGATCATCAAAGATTCGGCGAAAGAAAGATGCTGCTTCACTGACCCACAAATAGACAAGATCCGATATTGCTTTCCGGCGAACACCGATTTCAAACCGTTTGATCCTACCATTCTAAGTGATTATGTTTCTGAAACTTGGGTAGCTTTCCCGGTCACTCCTTTCACAATAGGATACTCGTATCCTTTCCCTGAATTCACCCAGTCTTTCTTCTCCCTCACCGGCATCTCCTACATTCAAGCTATGCCAATGATCTGGAGGGTCTTATATACCCTTGAGAGGATCATTGAGCAAGAAGGAATTGCTCTAGGAATGTCGGAATTGGCAGAGATGTATGAGCTCACAACATTTGGATCCCACCGATATCTATTCAAGCGTAAACCCGGTGAAGAACACCCCATCTTCAAAGCCACTAAGAATGATACCAACTGGAAACGGCGATTCTTCTTTGTCAGAAGGGATTCTATCCCGGATGGAAAGGATCTGCCAAGGAAGTGGACCACCCATGGTAGGATAGAGGATCCTGAGAAGGATCACCAGATAACCTTGTTTTTGTATAAGGATCACTAACACCCTTTTGTTTCTGTTGTACAGCTATCTCTGTTTCGCACCTTATACCATCACCTGCCACCAAGGAAAGGCTTGCTGCTTTCAAAAAACTTGATCCCGCAACAAGATCATTCAAAACAAACACCCAGGATTCTCAAGAAGTATCCTCAGGTTCTGTCACTATGTCAAGTAAGTATCCTGTTTTTTGTATAGTTAAATGTTTAAATAAATAGTTAAATAGTAATAGGATAAGAATACTTATCTGTTTTGGGTGTGTAGGCGCCGGGAAATCCTCAAAATCTGCCTCCAAATTCAGTGTCACTGATCTTGACACTGTCAGATCCTCAAAGAAAAAGTCTGCTGCTAGCCCCTCCGTCGTAATCCCCAAGGCAACCACTTCAAAGGGAAGAGGTGGAAAGAAAAGGAAGACCTCTGAAGCTGACAACCTACAAGGCTTGCCTCTGATCCGCCATCAGTTCCTCGAGTATTTCGCAGATGTAAGGATCACTGACCTAGCTTAGTTATCCTGACCATTTGAGGATCACTTGACTCTAATCTTTGCATTGTCTTCTTTGTAGAAATTTGCTGAGATCGAGGACTATGTTGGGAATGTTGAAGAGCTTGAGGAGAAATACTCTGACCTCCAAAAAGTGGCGGTGCTCAAGGATCACAAGATTGCTTCCCTTGAAAAGGATCTCAATGATGCCAAAGCTCAGATAGTTGCAACTCAGATCAATGCTGATTATGAGAAGCACGAGATCACGGAGGATGCTAAAGTCACCGCTGCCATTGCCATGTACAAGACCAAGCTGCAGATGGCCCAAGAAGCTCAGGATCCTGCCTTTGACAGGAGCAACTGGGACATGGAAGGCTGGAAGGCTAGGCTTGCTGAGTTGGAGGATGACGAAGAGGCTGAAGAGGTTCTGGCAATCGAAGCTGGTGGCAGTGGCAAGGATCAGGTGAAGGATATGGGAGCTGGAGGAGATGGTGATGCAGCGAAGGTGTAGGCTGCATGAATGGGCGATGAAGGACATTTCTAGACGTAGCCGGAGCCCATTTTTTAGAATTTGGTAGTTTAATTTGGTTATGGTGTTTTTTGTTGAACAATGATGGGTTGTACTTAAACAATAGTAATTAGGGCTAAGGATCATGGATCCTTCGAACAATAGGTAGGATTACAAATGGTGGAGGGATCCTCTGTTTGGGGGATGAAGCCATTGTGATCCTGCCGTCTTTTGATTCCTGCACTACCAAGACCCTTAAACAATGGACACCCTTTGCCAACCCATGTGGACGGGCCACGTTTTGCTGGTAGAAGCGTGAGTTGACAATTTTGACAACCTTTAAGGGTTTAATCTTTTGTGAATAAAATAACTTTAACTTTTTGGCTTATCCTGTGTTGATATCTTTGTTAGTATTTTACTTTCCAACTGTTGTGATGTTCATTTTGTTTAAACTTATCAAGTAAAGAAAAAATTTAAGAAATATCCCCAAAAAGTTTAGGATATAATATGGGATCACATATCCCATAGTTGATAAGTTTTGAAAAGTAATATAGTTTAAGGATCATAAGTTCAGTTGTCAAAGGATAAGGGTTATTCAAATGAATAATGAATAAAATTAATATAGTTAAGGATCATACCTGAGAATCCAAGTTAGGATCCTAACCTTTAACACTTATAATCAGGATAACCAAAAGACAAACCTTAGTAGAAAGTAAGGATCAAGGATCCTTGGTCGTTTATCTCCAAAGACCTGAAATAAGATACAACTTGGGACTAAGCCAATATAAGATAAGAGTTAGTTTCTGGGGACAAGCCCAACAATTCTGGGGACAAGCCCAATATACTGGGGACAAGCCCAAAAGATAAATGGGGACAAGCCCAAAGGATAACTGGGGACAAGCCCAAAGGATAACTGGGGACAAGCCCAAAGGATCGTGTGTAAACTGGAGTATGGCCCTCACTGGCGACTATCCAAACTTAGTGACATGAAAATGCCAAAACCTTAGCTAACGTGAAAACGTCAGTGTTTTGGTCAAAAATCAAGCAATGACAATGTAACCAAACTTTCTGTTGTGAGGTATGATGCTTGAATTGATGAACAACAATAAGGATCACTATAAAATGTAATGAACAAGTGACACGAAGATTTATACGAGGAAAAACCCTTGATCAATGAATGATCTCTGGCATAAAAAACCTCGGGTGACGGAAACTACCGATCACCAACTCAAATTAAACAAGAAATGTGTTACAACTTCGGATGATAGCGAGCTAAGTACAAGGATCACTATAGTGTATTGTGTAGAAAATGTGTGTAATCGCCAAGTATGTTAGCGAGAGCTGATGAGTGCGGTTGTACGAGTGTGTGTAGCCAAAAATAGCCAAGTGTTCTAAAAGATAGCTCGCTACCCCCTTATAATTAGAAAATATCTAGCCTAACAAACTGTCCGCAAATGGTGCAAGTCCTCCACGACTCCATAACGTCCATTTCTGGCCAAGCACGTGCGGAATAGACTTAGAATATTCTCCAGGAATATCGCCAAGACCAAGTCCAAATTGATACTCCTGCAAAACAATTACGAATTCAAAGTAGACAATCGTTAGTACAGGGATCCTTATAGTGATCCATGATCCTGATCCTGCAACACTTCTGAGGATCACTACTTATTACAGAAGTAAGGATCACCAAATAGGATAACACTTAAGGATCACAGGTCATTTAGAAATCCACCCCTAACAATTGCCCCCAAAATATAAGGAGTAATATTGTAAATAAACGAGTTGTATTTTGTCGATCTTATCCTCAACAAACTAACGGATAAATAGCCGTTAAGATCGAACTAGCCGTTGGAATCCTGACATCACTGAGGTGACTTATCCTGCAAAATCATCATTATAAATGGCAGTTAGAGATAAGAGCAAAAGGGCATTTAAATCCGAGCGTTTCCTTTTTAAATCCTCATCAGAAGACTTATTCAGGTATTCTCTTTTCCTCTTCTTCCTTCTCTTACTCTGCTTTTCTTTCTTTACCATCATCTCGTCAAAAATGATGCTCCGAAACTCACCGGGCAAGGATCACAAGAAAAACAGCCCCTTAAAGAGCCAAGGGATCATCAAAGATTCCACAAAAGAACGCTGTTGTTTCACCGATCCACAAATTGATAAAATTCGCCATTGTTTCCCGGCGAACACCGTTATCAAATCCTTTGATCCCACTGCTTTGAGCGACTATATCTCTGAAACTTGGATTGCATTTCCTGCTACCCCATTCACCATAGGATACACCTATCCTTTTCCAGCCTTTACCCAATCCTTTTTCTCCCTTACCGGCATCTCCTACATCCAGGCTATGCCGATGATCTGGAGGGTCTTATATACCCTTGAAAGGATCATCGAGCAGGAAGGGATTGACCTAGGAATGTCAGAGTTGGCTGAGATGTATGATCTCACAACGTTTGGATCCCACCGATATTTGTTTTAACGAAAAGCTGGTGAAGAACACCCCATTTTTAAAGCCACCAAGAACGATACAAACTAGAAACGACGCTTCTTCTTCGTCAGAAGGGATTCTATCCCGGATGGAAAGGATTTGCCTAGGAAATGGAGCACTCATGGTAGGATAGGAGGATCCTTAGAAGGATCACTAAGTAAGCTCATTTCTGATAATGATTACTAATATGCTTTTGCTTCTTTTGTACAGCTATCACATTCTCGCATATTATCCCTTCAGCTGCCACCAAGGGGAGACTTGCTGCTTTTAGAAGACTCGGTCCTGAAACAAGATCATTCAAGACAATCACCCAGGATTCTCAAGAGGTATCCTCAGGCTCTGTCACCATGTCAAGTAAGTATCCTGTTCTTTTTATATTCAAATGTTTAAATAAATAGTTATATATGAATAGAATAAGGACACTTATCTGTTTTGGGTGTGTAGGCGCTGGAAAGTCATCAAGATCTGCTTCCAAATTTAGTGTCACTGAGCTTGACACTGTACGATCCTCCAAGAAGAAGCTTCCTGCTAGCCAAACTGCTTCGATCCCCAAGGCAACCGTTAAAGGAAGGGGTGGCAAGAAAAGAAAAGCCTCTGATGCTGAGGATCTACAAGGTCTGCCCCTGATCCGCCACCAGTTCCTTGAATACTTCAACGATGTAAGGATCCTTGTCCCTGCTTTAGGTATCCAGCTTATTTGAGGATCACCTATTCTTGAACTGTTCTTTATCTTCTTTGCAGAAATTTGCTGAGATTGAAGACTATGTTGGGCATGTCGAGGAGCAGGACAAGAAGATTGCTAACCTCCAACAAGTCGCATTGCTCAAGGATCTTAAGATTGCTGACCTCCAAAAGGACCTCCAAAATGCCAAAGCTAAAACGGCCAAGGTTCTGATCAATGCTGATTACGAGAAGCATGAGATCACCCAGGATGCTAAAGTCTCTGCTGCCATAGCGATGTACAAGACCAAATTGCAGATGGCCTAGGAAGCTCAGGATCCTGACTTCGACAGGAGCAACTGGGATGTGGAAGGCTGGAAGGCAAGGCTGGCTGAGCTGGATGACGAGGAGGAGGCTGAGGAGATCCTGACGATCGAGGCTGGAGGCAGTGGCAAGGATCATGGTGGTGAAGCTAGTGGAGCTGGAGATGGTGATGCAGCGAAGGTGTAGGCTGCTTGAATGGGCGATGAAGGACATTTGTAGACGTAGCCGGAGCCCATTTTTTAGTTTGGTTATGGTTTTTTGTTTTGATGGTGTTTTGATAAACAATGGTTGGTCTGTACTTGAACAATAGTAATTAGGGTTGAGGATCATGGATGATCCTTTGAACAATAGGTAGGATTACAAATGGTGGAGGGATCCTCTGTTTGGGGGATGAAGCCATTGTGATCCTGCCGTCTTTAATTTCCTGCACTTGTTAGACCTATGAACAATGGACACCCTTTGCCAACTCATGTGGACGGGCCACGTTTTGATGGTAGAAACGTGGGTTGGCAATTTTGACAACCTAAAAAGGGTTTAAACTTTTGTGAATAAAATGACTTTAACTTTTTGGCTATATCCTGTGTTGATATCCTTATGGTTATTTTATTTTTCAATCTATTGTGATGTTCATGTTGTTTAAACTTATCAAGTAAGGAAAAATTTAAAAAATATCCCTTAAGAGTTAAGGATATGATCAAGGATCACATAAAAAATAGTTTAAGGATCATAAGTTCAGTTGTCAAAGGATAAGTGTCACTTAAATACATAATGAATAAAATCAAAATAGTTAAGGATCATACCTGAGAATCTAAGTTAGGATCCTATCCTTTAACAGTTAAAATTAGGATAACCCAAGATACAAACCTTAGTTGAAAGTAAGGATCAAGAATCCTTGGTCATTTATCTTCACAAACCTGAAATAAGATAGTACTTGGGACTGAGCCAATATAAGATAAATGTTAGTAACTGGGGACAAGCCAACAATTCTGGGGACAAGCCCAAAGGATAACTGGGGATGAGCCCAAAGGATAACTGGGGATAAGCCCAAAGGATCGTATGTAAACTGGAGTATGGCCCTCACTGGCGACTATCCAAACTTAGTGACATGAAAATGCCAAAACCTTAGCTAACGTGAAAACGTTAGAAACCTTAGGAACGGATGTATGGTACGTCTACCATTATACGTAGGATCCTGAATATAGCCAGTACAATGAAATTGTCAGCCCCTAAAGCGGGTACTGGTCCCATTGCCATGAACTATACCAGGATCATCGTGCGCTACTGGCGAAACTGGGGACAGGCCCAAACTGGTTGCTTTTGTGGATAACTATCCTTTTGCTAAGAGTATCTGAACCTTCAAAACTCAGAATCAAGTAAAAGGAGGATAAAGGACGTAGGATCCTTATCCTTGTAAGAGAATAAAAAGAATGAAATAGTTTGAGATTGGAATGTTACCAGAAAGAGGATCATCTATCAGTAGGGATCCTTCAAGGATACTTGTCTGGTAAGGATCACGGGTCATGATCACATGAAATATTTCTTCAAATGGACAGCATTCCAAGCTCTTGGTAGCAAATCACCTTCCATTGTTAGCAATCGATATGCCCCCTTTCCTGCTTCAGCTTCAATCAAATAGGGGCCTTCCCACTTTGGTGCTAGCTTTCCATCAGCAGGATTGGTGGTGTTTTGAAATGCTTTCCTTAATACCATATCCCCAACTTGGAATTTCCTGAGCCTGACATTTTTGTTGTAAGCTCCAGCCATCCTTTGTTGATAACTGGCCATCCTTATCATTGCCAAATCCCTGATTTCTTCTATAGTATCCAGGTCTTGAACCAAGTTCTCATCATTTTCCTCAGGATCACGAATGCTTGTTCTTGCAGTTGGAACCACCATCTCAGTAGGGATCACTGATTCTGCCCCAAACACCAAAGAAAATGGAGTTTGGCCTGTAGCATTCTTGGGAGTTGTCCTATCAGCCCAAAGCACATAAGGTAGTTCTTCTGCCCATTTTCCTTTCTTGGATCCAAGCTTCTTCTTCAAATTGTTGATGATGATCTTGTTGGATGACTCTGCCTGACCATTAGCTTGTGGATGGACTGGTGTTGATGTTATCATCTTAATCCCCCAACTGTCACAAAAGTTAGTGGTTCTATTCCCAATAAATTGGGATCCATTATCACAAATAATCTCAGAAGGGATACCAAATCTAGTAATAATGTTTCTCTTAATAAAGGATATAACTTCCTTTTCTCTGACTTGAGCAAAGGCTTCAGCCTCTATCCACTTAGAGAAGTAATCAGTCATAGCAAGCATGAATACTTTTCCACCAGGTGCCTTAGGAAGCTTTCCAACTATATCCATTCCCCATCTCATGAATGGCCAAGAAGAGGATATAGGATGCAAGAGCTCTGCTGGTTGGTGAAGGATATTACTATGCCTCTGACAAGGATCACACCTCTTGGCATACTCCACAGCATCCTTCTTCATAGTGGGCCAATAGTATCCTGTCCTCAGGATCCTTGAGAATAATGCCCTGCCCCCAGTGTGGTTTCCACAATCTCCTTCATGGAAATCCTTTAGGACTTCTTGAATTTCAGGATCCTCAATGCATCTTAAATATGGTCCTGCAAGAGATCGTTTATACAACATATTATTTAATATTGTAAATTGAGATACCTTAATTTTGAAAGCCCTTGGGTTTTCTCCTGTAGGGATTTCTCCATGTTGTATGTATCTCATGATTGGGAGTATCCATGATCCTGAATGAGATTGGGTATCATCACTAGGGATGATTGCAGAATCTTCTCCTATCTCCATAGCTACATGATCCTTGATAGCAGGGGTCAGGATATGGATAATAGGGATCTTGATATCCTTAGGAATCTTCAAAGATGATCCTAGATTGGCTAATGCATCAGCTTCTGCATTCTCTTCCCTTGGTACCTTTGTCAAACTAAAGGATACAAAAGAGAGTGCCAATTCTTTGACTATCTCCAAATATTTGATTAGCTTTTCACCTTTAACAGCATAGGATCCATTAAAGTGATTAGTGATCAATAAAGAATCTACATGTACCTCAAGATACCTGATGCTCATGTGCTTTGCAATTTGCAAACCAGCTATCAAAGCTTCATATTTAGCCTCATTGTTGGTAGTTTGAAATTCACAAGCTATGGAGTGGGGTATTATGTCCCCTTGTGGCGATTTTAGTAGTATTCCAAGCCCTGTTCCATTTACATTGGAGGATCCATCAGTGAACAGTATCCAAGGATCCTTGGTTTCTCCAAGCTGTTGGACTTCTAGTTCAGCCTCCTTTTGCAAATCACTACTAAAATCTACCACAAAGTCAGCTAAGGCTTGGGATTTGATGGCAGTCCTTGGTTCATATCTTATATCATATGCACTCAACTTCACTGCCCACTTAGCCATCCTTCCTGACATTTCAGGTTTCCTGAGAACATTCTTAATTGGAAAATTAGTTTTAACAATGATGGCATGAGTCTCAAAATAATGTCTTAATTTAGTAGATGCCATAATTAATGCAAGGATAAGTTTTTCTAAATGTGAATACCTGGATTCAGCATCAAGTAAGCTCTTACTTACAAAATAGACAGGATGTTATGTACCTTGGTGATCCTTAACAAGAACCGCACTTACTGCTTTTGAGGATACCGCCAAGTATAAGGATAACACATCTCCCTTTTCTGGTTTCATCTAGGCTGGGGCTGAGGATAGGTAATCCTTAAGAGCTTTAAGGGCACTTTCATGCTTTTGAGTCCATTCAAATTTCTTGTTCTTCCTCAAGATGTCATAGAACTCCTTGCATTTTTCTGAGGATTTGGATATGAATCTGTTCAAGGCTACGATCCTGCCAGTCAACCTTTGCACATCCTTAGCATTGGCAGGAGATTTGATATTCACAATAGCCTTAATTTGCTCTGGACTTGCTTCAATGCCCCTCTTTGTCACCATATATCCTAAGAATTTACCTGCCCTTACACCAAAATGACACTTAGAAGGATTAAGTTTCATATTATATTTATCAAGGATATTGAACGCTTCCTCCAAGTGTTTAAGATGATCCTCAGCTTTCTTGGACTTAACCACCATGTCATCAATATAGACTTCCATAGTGTGTCCAATTTGCTCCTTGAACATCATATTGACTAGCCTTTGATAAGTAGCACCTGCATTCCTTAATCCAAATGGCATAGCAATATAACAGTATATACCAGTTGGGGTCATAAAGGCTGTGTCCTCTTGATCAGATGGTTCCATCTGAATTTGTTGAAATCCAGATGAAGCATCCATAAAGGTTAACAACTCATGACCCGCGGTAGCATCCACCATGGAGTCAATGTGGGGTAATGGGAAAGGATCCTTGGGATATGCCTTGTTTAAATCTGTAAAATCGACACATACCCTCCACTTTCCATTTTTCTTTTGAACACAACCACATTGGCCAACCATCTTGGATACTTAACCTCTCTAATCATACCTGCTCAAAGTAGCTTATCTACCTCTTCCTGGATAATAGCATTTCTTTCAGGTGCAAACTTCCTCCTCTTTTGATGAATTGGCTTGAATGACCTGTCAATGCCAAGTTTGTGAGTAATTATATCTTTAGATATACCTGTCATGTCTTCATGTTTCCAGGCAAAGGTGGTTTTCCTTCTTTTGAGAAAGGATACTAGCTCCCGTTCAATATCGCTAAGGATCCCTGACCCTATGAAGATCTTGGATTCAGGATCATCAGGATCCATGAGGATTTCTTTCAAATCCTGTTCTCTTGCCTCCAAGACATCTCTTGAAGGATACTTTAATTGCTATTGCTCCCTTGGTCTTGAGGCTGGTTTCATTGATGAGGTATAGCAATTCTTAGCCTCCTGTTGATCACTCTCAATTTTCACCACTCCCCATGGACTTGGAAGCTTTACACACTGATGATAGGTGGATGGGACTGCCTTCATATCATGTATCCATGGCCTGCCAAGGATAACATTACAACACGATAAGCAATCAATAACACAAAACTTTTGATAAGAATGCAATCCTTCAATATAGATTGGGAGTTTGATGTCCCCCAATGTATTCTTTGTTTCTCCACTGAATCCCACTAGTACTGAGGATCTTGGGATAATATCAGACTCTGGGATATTCATTTTCTTGAGAACATCCAGCTGAATGATGTTCACAGAGCTTCCTCCATCTATAAGGATCCTGCGAACAAAGTGGTTAGAAATAAACAAAGTAATAACAAGACCGTCATGATGAGGATCCTGGATGTCAACACGATCATCCTCATCAAAAGTAATGACTTTATCCTGGGTGACAACGGAGGTCCGGACGGGTCTGTCTCCATTATCCATCTTGGTTTCCTTAGCGTGTCTTTTTGCTGCTGACAAGGATGTACCACAGATGTCTGATCCACCGGATATGAAATTTATGACTTGTGCATCTGCTGGAGGAGCAGGAGCCCTTTCCGGGATCCTTTCAGGATCCTGGGTCCTTGACTTCTTTCGTCCCAAGAGTTCCTTTAAATGCCCCTTGCTCAACAAGTAACCAATTTCCTTTCTAAGTGCAATACACTCTTCAGTGAGATGCCCAAAATCCTCATGATATGCACACCACTTGGATTTATCCTTTGTAGCAGCTGGTTTATCACTTTTCCTTGGCCACCTAGCTTTCTCACCTAGATTCTGCATTGCAAGGATTAGTTCATTGTTATCAACAGAAAAACAATATTCAGAAATAGGAGGATAATCCTCATTATCCTCTTCTTGTTCCACTGCGTGCACATTCTGGTTATCAGATCTGTTGTAGGACTTAGATTTGTTGTTCCTGAAGTGGGATCCTTGTTTATCCTGTTTTGAGGATCCTGTCAATCTGTCCTGGATCCTTTTGCCATCCTCTAGGCGGATGAACCTAAGGGCCCTAGTCCTTACTTCATCAAGATTCCTGCAAGGTGTCATAACAAGATCATCATAGAATAATGAATCCCTAAGCAATCCCATTTTAAAGGCTTCTACAGCCGTAGCAATATCCAAATTAGGAATATCTAAGGATTCTTTACTAAACTTAGTGATATAATCTCTAAGTGATTCATTTTGACCTTGTGTTACCCTATATAGATCACTAGTTAATCGTTCAAACTTTCTACTACAAGAGAATTGACTATTGAACAAGTTAACTAAATTAGCAAATGAAGTAATAGAGTAAGGGGGAAGACTTAGCAGCCATTTAAGAGCAGATCCTGTAAGTGTGGATCCAAATCCCTTGCATAGACATGCTTCTTTCAACCTTTCAGGAATTGGATTGATCTCCATCCTCTCCCTGTATTGAGCTACATGCTCTTCTGGATCCGTTGAACCATCATATAGCTTCACTGATGGTATCTGGAATCTTTTAGGTATCTCAGCATCACATAAAGGTGGTGCAAAACGAGATATCCTATGGCTACCATCCGCAATCTCAGGAATGGGTTTAACCACTCCTGGTACACTGGATATCATATCCTTAAGCTTCTGTAGCTCCCTAGCCATAACCTGATTGATACCTGTATCCTGCATAAAGCCATGGTTAGTGTTATATAAATTATTAAAAGTGTTACCTCCCACAGGATTCGAGTTTGGAATTGCGGATGTGAATCCATCTTGTCGAGACTCTGGCATGATTGAGGGACCAGAGGAGGCAATGGTCAGCATTGGTATGAAGTCTCCTTGATGAACGTCCGAGTTCTGAGGCTGCATACTTCTCAAGGATCCCTGATTTTGAAGGAGGTTGGATCCTTGGAATTGAGATGATCCTCGAACCTGAAAGGATCCTGGGACCAGGGAGGATCCTTGAACAAGGGAGAATCCTGGGACCAGAGAGGATCCTGGGACCAAAGAGGATCCTGGGACCTGCGAGGATCCTTGGATCTGGGAGGATCCTTGGACCTGGGAGGATCCTTGGACCTGGGAGGATCCTTGGACCTGGGAGGATACTTGGACCTGTGAGGATCCTTGGATCTGGGAGGATCCTTGGACCTGGGAGGATCCTTGGACCTGGGAGGGTCCTTGTACTGCATGCATTCCCACATATCCTCCTGACGTGAAGTATCCCTGATGCTGAGAGGAGGATCCTGATGGCTGAGAAAAGGATTCCTGCGGCTGGAAGTAAGAGCCAAATGCCTGACTCATTGTTGTTGTTCCATAACGCCTTCCTGGTAGTTCACCCAAGTATTGCACGTCCGGAACTGTTGAGTGTTGGGAAGTTATGACTGGAGTGTCGAAGTTCAGCGACCTTGGCATCAGAGGGGAGTGATCCTCCACTGATTTCTTCTGTTTCTTGATCTCATCGATCTCCCGGAGGATCCTTTCGTTGGTTTTATCCTGCTCTTGTGCATGATTCCTCATCTGCAAAATCAGGGCATAAAGATCATTAGTAGTAGGATTAGTTGAAACAGAAGAAGTAGGTGGTTTTTGGAAAATAGGAGTTGGTTTCTTCGCAGCATTCTCAGCATTCTTCTGGGATCCAGAAGGTGGTGGAGGCAAAGGAGGAACGCCTTGTGAAGAACTGAATGAGGGCATCAAACTTGAAGTATTCTTCACTGAGGAAGCCATCTGTTTGGTTGTAGCGAACCGAAATGACCACGAAAATACGAATCTTTCTAGGAATAAAGCACCAATTGCCCCACGGTGGGCGCCAAACTGTTTTGGTCAAAAATCAAGCAATGACAATATCTAGCCTAACAAACTGTCCGCAAATGGTGCAAGTCCTCCACGACTCCATAACGTCCATTTCTGGCCAAGCACGTGCGGAATAGACTTAGAATATTCTCCAGGAATATCGCCAAGACCAAGTCCAAATTGATACTCCTACAAAACAATTACGAATTCAAAGTAGACAATCGTTAGTACAGGGATCCTTATAGTGATCCATGATCCTGATCCTGCAACACTTCTGAGGATCACTACTTATTACAGAAGTAAGGATCACCAAATAGGATAACACTTAAGGATCACAGGTCATTTAGAAATCCACCCCTAACAGTTAGAAACCTTAGGAACGGATCTATGGTACGTCTACCATTATACGTAGGATCCTGAATATAGCCAGTACAATGAAATTGTCAGCCCCTAAAGCGAGTACTGGTCCCATTGCCATGAACTATACCAGGATCATCGTGCGCTACTGGCGAAACTAGGGACAGGCCCAAACTGGGGACTAGCCCAAATAACTGGGGCCAAGCCCAAATAACTGGGGTCAAGCCCAAATAACTGGATACTTCTGTGGATACTCAATCCTTAGTCAAGGATACCTGAACCTTCAAAACTCAGAATCAAGTGAAAGGAGGACAAAGGATACAGGATCCTTATCCTTGTAAAGGATAAAAAAAATGAAATATTTTGAGATTAGATCATTACCATAATGAGGATCCTCTGCTCTGTAAGGATCCTTCAAGGATATTTGTCAGGTAAGGATCATGGATCCTGATCACATGAAATATTTCTTCAAATGGACAGCATTCCAAGCTCTTGGTAGCAAATCACCTTCCATTGTTAGCAATCGATATGCCCCATTTCCTGCTTCAGCTTCAATCAAATAGGGGCCTTCCCACTTTGGTGCTAGCTTTCCATCAGCAGGATTGGTGGTATTCTGAAATGCTTTCCTTAATACCATATCACCAACTTGGAATTTCCTGATCCTGACATTTTTATTGTAGGCTCCAGCCATCTTTTGTTGATAACTAGCCATCCTTATCCTTGCTAAATCCCTGATTTCTTCTATAGTATCCAAGTCTTGAACCTAGTTTTCAGCGTTCTCTTCAGGATCACGAATGCTTGTTCTAGCAGTTGGAACCACCATCTCTGTAGGAATCACTGATTCTGCCCCATATACCAAAGAAAATGGAGTTTGGCCTGTGGCATTCTTGGGAGTTGTCCTATCAGCCCAAAGCACATAAGGTAGTTCTTCTGCCCATTTTCCTTTCTTAGATCCAAGCTTCTTCTTCAAATTGTTGATGATGATCTTGTTGGACGATTCTGCCTGACCATTAGCTTGTGGGTGGACTGGTGTTGATGTTATCATCTTAATCCCCCAGCTGTCACAAAAGTTAGTGGTTCTATTCCCAATAAATTGGGATCCATTATCACAAATAATCTCAGAAGGGATACCAAATCTAGTAATAATGTTTCTTTTAATAAAGGATATAACTTCCTTTTCTCTGACTTGAGCAAAGGCTTCAGCCTCTATCCACTTAGAGAAGTAATCAGTCATAGCAAGCATGAATACTTTTCCACCAGATGCCTTAGGAAGCTTTCCAACTATATCCATTCCCCATCTCATGAATGGCCAGGAAGAGGATATAGGATGCAAGAGTTCTGCTGGTTGGTGAAGGATATTACTATGCCTCTGACAAGGATCACACTTCTTGGCATACTCCACAGCATCCTTCTTCATAGTGGGCCAATAGTATCATGTCCTCAGGATCCTTGAGAATAATGCCCTACCCCCAGTGTGGTTTCCACAATCTCCTTCATGGAAATCCTTCAAGACTTCTTGGATTTCAGGATCCTCAATGCATCTTAGATATGGTCCTGCAAGAGATCGTTTATACAACATATTATTCAATATTGTAAATTAAGATACCTTAGTTTTGAAAGCCCTAGGGTTTTCTCCTGTAGGAATCTCTCCATGTTGTATGTATCTCATGATTGGGAGGATCCATGATCCTGAATGAGATTGAGTAGTATCACTAGGGATGATTACGAGATCCTCTCCTATCTCCATAGCTACATGATCCTCGATAGCAGGGGTCAGGATATGGATAATAGGAATCCTTATATCTTCCGGGATCTTCAAGGATGATCCTAGATTAGCTAATGCATCAGCTTCTGCATTCTCTTCCCTTGGTACCTGTGTCAAACTAAAGGATACAAAAGAGAGTGCCAATTCTTTTACTATCTCCAAATATTTGATTAGCTTTTCACCTTTAACAGCATAGGATCCATTAAAGTGATTAGTGATTAATAATGAATCTACATGTACCTCAAGATACCTGATCCTCATATGCTTAGCAATTTGCAAACCAGCTATCAAGGCTTCATATTCAGCCTCATTGTTGGTAGTTTGAAATTCACAAGCTATGGAGTGGGGTATTATATCCCCCTGTGGCGATTTTAGTAGTATTCCAAGCCCTGTTCCTTTTACATTAGAGGCTCCATCAGTGAAGAGAATCCAAGGATCCTTAGTCTCTTCAAGTTGTTGGACTTCTAACTCAGCTTCCTTTTGCAAGTCACTACTGAAATCTGCCACAAAGTCAGCTAAAGCTTGGGATTTGATGGCAGTTCTAGGCTCGTATCTTACATCATATGCACTCAGCTTTACTGCCCACTTAGCCATCCTTCCTGACATTTCAGGTTTCCTGAGAACATTCTTAATTGGAAAATTAGTCTTAACAATAATGGCATGAGTCTCAAAATAATGTCTCAATTTTGTAGATGCCATAATTAATGCAAGGATAAGTTTTTCTAAGTGTGAATACCTGGATTCAGCATCAAGTAAACTCTTACTTACATAATAAACAGGATGTTGTGTACCTTGGTGATCCTTAACAAGGACCGCACTTACTGCTATTGAGGATACTGCCAGGTATAAGGATAATACATCTCCCTTTTCTGGTTTCATCAAGGCTGGGGCTGAGGATAGGTAATCCTTAAGAGCTTTAAGGGCACTTTCATGCTTCTCAGTCCATTCAAATTTCTTGTTCTTCCTCAGGATGTCATAGAATTCCTTACACTTTTCTGAGGATTTGGATATGAATCTGTTCAAGGCTGCGATCCTACCCGTCAATCTTTGCACATCCTTAGCATTGGCAGGAGATTTGATATTCACAATAGCCTTGATTTGCTCTGGACTTGCTTCAATGCCCCTCTTTGTTACCATATAGCCTAAGAATTTACCTACCTTAACACCAAAATGACACTTGGAAGGATTAAGTTTCATATTAAATTTATCAAGGATATTGAATGCTTCCTCCAAGTCTTTAAGGTGATCCTCAGCTTTCTTGGACTTAACCACCATGTCATCTATATAGACTTCCATAGTGTGTCCAATTTGTTCCTTGAACATCATATTGACTAGCCTTTGATAAGTAGCACCTGCATTCCTTAATCCAAATGGCATAGCAATATAATAGTATATACCAGTTGGGGTCATAAAGGCTGTATCCTCTTGATCAGATGGTTCCATCTGAATTTATTGAAATCCAGATGAAGCATCCATAAAAGTCAACAACTCATGACCCGCGGTAGCATCCACCATGGAGTCAATGTGGGGTAATGGGAAAGGATCCTTGGGACATGCCTTGTTTAAATCAGTAAAATCGACACATACCCTCCACTTTCCATTTTTCTTTTGAACAACAACCACATTGGCTAACCATCTTGGATACTTAACCTCTCTTATCATACCTGCTCGAAGTAGCTTATCTACCTCTTCCTGGATAATAGCATTCCTTTCAGGTGCAAACTTCCACCTCTTTTGATGTATAGGCTTGAATGACCTGTCAATGCCAAGTTTATGAGTAATTATATCCTTCGATATACCTGTCATGTCTTCATGTTTCCAGGCAAAGGTGGATTTCCTTCTCTTAAGGAAGGATACTAGCTCCTGTTGGATGTCGCTAAGGATCCCTGATCCTATGAAGATCTTGGATTCGGGATCCTCAGGATCCATGAGGATTTCCTTCAAATCCTGTTCTCTTGCCTCCAAGACATCTCTTGAAGGATACTTTAATTGCTATTGCTCCCTTGGTCTTGAAGCTGGCTTCATTGACGAGGTATAGCAATTCTTAGCTTCCTGTTGATCACTCTCAATTTTCACCACTCCCCAAGGACTTGGAAGCTTTACACATTGATGATAGGTGGATGGGACTGCCTTCATGTCATGTATCCATGGCCTGCCAAGGATAACATTACAACATGATAAACAATCTATAACACAAAACATTTGATAAGAATGCAATCCTTCAATATAGATTGGGAGTTTGATGTCCCCCAATGTATTCTTAGTTTCTCCACTGAATCCCACAAGTACTGAGGATCTTGGGATAATATCAGACTCTGGGATATTCATCTTCTTGAGGACATCAAGCTGAATGATGTTCACAGAGCTTCCTCCATCTTTAAGGATCCTGCGAACAAAGTGGTTAGAAATAAATAATGTAATTACAAGACCATCATGATGAGGATCCTGGACGTCCACACAATCATCCTCATCGAAAGTTATGACTTTATCCTGTGTGACCACGGAGGTCCGGACAGGTCTGTCTCCATCATCCATCTTGTTTTCCTTAGCATGTCTTTTTGCTGCCGAAAAGGAGGTACCACAAATGTCTGATCCACCGGATATGAAGTTTATGACTTGTGCATCTGCTGGAGGAGCAGGGGCCCTTTCCGGGATCCTTTCAGGATCCTGGATCCTTGACTTTTTTCGTCCCAAAAGCTCTTTCAAATGCCCCTTGCTCAACAAGTAACCAATTTCCTTTCTAAGTGCAATGCACTCTTCAGTGAGATGCCCGGAATCCTCATGATATGCACACCACTTGGACTTATCCTTTGTAGCAGCTGGTTTATCATTTTTCCTTGGCCACCTAGCTTTTTCACCTAGATTCTGCATTGCAAGGATTAGTTCATTGTTATCAACAGAAAAACAGTATTCAGAAATAGGAGGATAATCCTCATCATCCTCTTCTTGTTCCACTGCATGCACATTCTGGTTATCAGATCTGTTGTAGGACTTGGATTTGTTGTTCCTGAAGTAGGATCCTTGTTTATCCTGTTTTGAGGATCATGTCAATCTATCCTGGATCCTTTTGTCATCCTCTAAGCGGATGAACCTAAGGGCCCTAGTTCTTACTTCATCAAGATTCCTGCAAGGTGTCATAACAAGATCATCATAGAATGGTGAATCCCTAAGCAATCCCATTTTAAAGGCTTCTACTGCCGTAGCAATATCCAAATTAGGAATATCTAAGGATTCTTTACTAAACTTAGTAATATAATCTCTAAGTGATTCATTTTGACCTTGTGTTACCCTATATAGATCACTAGTTAATCGTTCAAACTTTCTACTACAAGAGAATTGACTATTAAACAAATTAACTAGATTAGCAAATGAAGTAATAGAGTAAGGGGGAAGACTTAGCAGCCATTTAAGAGCAGATCCTGTAAGTGTGGATCCAAATCCCTTGCATAGACATGCTTCTTTTAACCTTTTAGGAATTGGATTGATCTCCATCCTCTCCCTGTATTGAGCTACATGCTCTTATGGATCCGTTGAACCATCATACAGCTTCATAGATGGTATCTGGAACCTTTTAGGTATCTCAGCATCACATAAGGGTGGTGCAAAATGAGATATCCTATGGCTACCGTCTGCAATTTTAGGAATGGGTTTAACCACTCCTGGAACACTGGATATCATATCCTTAAGCTTCTGTAGCTCCCTAGCCATTGCCTGATTGATGCCTGTATCCTGCATAAAGCCATGGTTAGTGTTATAAGAATTATTAAAAGTGTTACCTCCCGGAGGATTCATGTTTGGAATTCCAGATGTGTATCCATATTGACGAGACTCTGGCATGATTGAAGGACCAGAGGGAGCAATGGTCTGCATTGGTATGAAGTCTCCTTGATGAACGTCCGAGCTCTAAGGCTGCATACTTCTCAAGAATCCTTGATCCTGAAGGACATTGGATCCTTGAAGTTGAGATGATCCTTGAATCTGAAAGGATCCTGGAACCAGAGAGGATCCTGGGACCTGGGAGGATCCTTGGACCTGGGAGGATCCTTGGACCTGGGAGGATCCCTGAACTGCATGCATTCCCAAATATCCTCCTGACGTGAAGTATCCCAGATGCTGAGAAGAGGATCCTGATGGTTGAGAAGAGGATCCTTGAGGCTGGAAGTGAGAGCCAAATGCCTGACTCATAGTTGCTGTTCCATAACGCCTTCCTGGTAATTCACCCAAGTATTGCACGTCCGGAACTGCTGAGTGCTGTGAAGTTATGACTGGAGTGTCGAAGTTCAACGACCTTGGCATCAGAGGGGAATGATCCTCCACTGATTTCTTGATCTCATCGATCTCCCGGAGGATCCTTTCGTTGGTTTTGTCCTGCTCTTGTGCGTGATTCCTCATCGGCAAAATTAGAGCATAAAGATCATTAGTAGTAGGATTAGTTGAAACAGAAGAAGTTGGTGGTTTTTGGAAAATGGGGGTTTGTTTCTTCGCAACATTCTCAGCATTCTTCTGGGATCCAGAAGGTGGTGGAGGCAAAGGAGGAACGCCTTGTGAAGAACTGAATGACGGCATTAAGCTTGAAGTGTTCTTCGCTGAGGAAGCCATATGCCTGGTTGTTATGAACCGAAATGACCACAAAAATACGAATCTTCTTAGGAATGAAGCACCAATTGCCCCACGGTGGGCGCCAAACTGTTTTGGTCAAAAATCAAGCAATGATAATGCAACCAAACTTTCTGTTGTGAGGTATGATGCTTGAATTGATGAACAACAATAAGGATCACTATGAAATGTAATGAACAAGTGACACGAAGATTTATACGAGGAAAAAGCCCTTAATCAATGAATGATCTCCGGCATAAAAAACCTCGGGTGATGGAAACTACCGATCACCAACTCCAATTAAACAAGAAATCTGTTACAACTTTGGATGATAGCGAGCTAATTACAAGGATCACTATAGTGTGTTGTGTAAAAAAGTGTGTAATTGCTAAGTGTTTTGTCGAGAGCTGGTGAGAGCAGTTGCAAGAGTGTGTGTGTAGCCAAAAATAGCCAAGTGTTTCTACTTAGCTCGCTATCCCGTTTAAATATAGAAAATATCTACACTAACTAACATTCCGCAATTCATGCAAGTCCTCCACGAACTCCATAACGTCCACTTTTAGCCATGCACGTGCGGAATAAACATGGAATATGCTCCAGGAATATCGCCAAGACCAAGTCCAAGCTCATACTCCTGCAAAACAATTTCGAATTCAAAGTAGACAATCGTTAGTACAAGGATCCTTATGATGATCCATGATCCTGATCCTGCAATACTTCTGAGGATCACCAATTCAGACAGAAGTAAGGATCACTAAGCCCAACAGCAATTGAGGATCACTGATCATTGAGAAATCCACCCCTAACAGAAAGTTAGCACCAAAGTGGGAAGGCCCCTATTTGATTGAAGCTGAAGCAGGAAAGGGGGCATATCGATTGCTAACAATGGAAGGTGATTTGCTACCAAGAGCTTGGAATGCTGTCCATTTGAAGAAATACTTCATGTAATAAGGATCCATGATCCTTAGCTAACAAGTATCCTTGAAGGATCCTTACAGACAGAAGATCCTCATTTTGGTAATGATCTAATCTCAGACTATTTCATTCTTCAATTATCTTATATACAAGGATAAGGATCCTGGATCCTTTATCCTCCTTTCACTTGAATCTGAGTTTTGCAGAAGGTTTAGGTATCCTTAACAAAGGATTGAGTATCCACAGAAGTATCCTGTTATCCTTTGGGCTTGACCCCGGTTATTTGGGCTTGACCCCAGTTATTTGGGCTAGTCCCCAGTTTTGGGCCTGTCCCCAGTATCGCTAGCAGCGCACGATGATCCTGGTACAGTTCATGGCAGTGGGACCAGTACTCGCTTTAGGGGCTGACAATTTCATTCTACTGGCAGTATCCGGGATCCTACGTATAATGGTAGACGTACCATACATCCGTTCCTAAGGTTTCTAACGTTTTCACGTTAGCTAAGGTTTTGGCATTTTCATGTCACTAAGTTTGGATAGTCGCCAGTGAGGGCCATACTCCAGTTTACACAAGATCCTTTGGGCTTGTCCCCAGTTATCCTTTGGGCTTGTCCCCAGTGATCCTTTGGGCTTGTCCCCAGTTATCCTTTGGGCTTGTCCCCAGTTATCCTTTGGGCTTGTCCCCAGAATTGTTGGGCTTGTCCCCAGTTACTAACTTTTCTCTTATTTTGGCTTAGTCCCAAGTTATATTCTATTTCAGGTTTTGGAGGTTAAACGACCAAGGATCCTTGATCCTTACCTTCTACTAAGGTTTGTCTTTTGGTTATCCTGATTATAAATGTTAAAGGGTTAGGATCCCAACTTGGATTCTCAGGTATGATCCTTGATCATTTTTATTTTATTCATTATTTGTATAAGTGACCCTTATCCTTTGACGACAGAACTAATGATCCTTAAGTTGCATAACTTTTCTGAGTTTATCGACTATAGGATATTTGATCCTTGATCATATCCTAAAATTTTTAAACATGATTTATTAAACTTGATAAATTCAAACAAAGTGGATAACTACAATAGAAAAATAAAGAGTTCACAAGGATAATAACACGGGAAATAGCCAAAAAGTTAAAGTTTTATTTATTCACAAAAGTTAAACCCTTTTAAGGTTGTCAAAATTGCCAACCCAAATTGCTACCAGCAATACGTGGCCCGTCCACTTGGGTTGGCAAAGGGTGTCCATTGTTAACGGGTCTTAAGAGTGCAGGAAACAAAAGGTGGCAGGATAACAAGTGGTTTCATCCCCCCAAACAGAGGATCCCTCCACCACCTATTATCCTACCTATTGTCTAAGGATCCTTGATCCATAATCCTAAAAACTATTGTTCAAATTACAACCCAACATTGTTTCAAAACATCACAACCATAAAACCACTACCAAATCCTAAAAAATGGGCTCCGGCCGTGTCTAGAAATATCCATCATCGCCCATTTCTGCAGCTCACACCTTGGCTGCATCACCACCAGCATCATCACCACCAGCCTGATCCTTCCCGCTGCCGCTTGCCTCAATCGCCAAGACCTTAGTAGCCTCCTCCTCTTCATCCTCTAGCTCAGCCAGCTTTGCCTTCCAGCCCTCCTTGTCCCAAGTGGTCCTGTTGAAGTCAGGATCCTCAGCCTCTTGGGCCATTTGCAGCTTGATCTTGTACATGGTGATGGCAGCTGAGACTTTAGCATCCTCTAGCAGGTCGTGCTTCTCATGATCAGCATTTATCTGGGCCATGACCACCTGCTGCTTTGCCAAGTTCAGATCCTTCTCAAGGCGAGAGATAGTTTGATCCTTGGCCAGGAAAGCATCCAGCAGCATCTCGATCTCGGCGAATTTCTGCATAAAGACAAGGTAAAGTTCAGGATCACGTGATCCTCAAGTGGGCAGGATAATCAAGCATAGTCAGTGATCCTTACCTCAGCAAAGTACTCTTGAAACTGGTGGCGGATAAGAGGCAAGCCTTCAAGATTGTCAGTCTCAGAGGCTTTCCTTTTCTTTCCCTTGGAGGTGACAGGCTTTGGGACTACGGCACTTGGGCTAGCAGCAGCCTTCTTCTTCCCAGACCTGGGAGCAACAACAATAAGATCTGTAACACTGAAGCGGGTGGCAGACCTTGAGGATTTTCCAGCACCTATCCATCCAAAACAATAGATAAGTATTCTTGTTTTATTTACATTTTAATATTTACTTAAATACAGACTTGGATACTTACTTGACATTGTAACTGAGCCTGAGGATACTTCTTGAGAATCCTTGGTGTTTGCTTGAAATGTTCTTACTGCAGGATCAAGATTCCGGAAGGCGTTGATCCTCTCTTTGGTTTCAGGTGATGTAATGATGTATGAAACAAAAATAGCTACAAAATAGAAACAAAGGGGTTAGTGACCCTCAGCAGAAACAGGGTATCCTATGATCCTTCTATAAGGATCCTCTATCCTACCATGAGTGGCCCATTTTCTGGGGAGATCCTTCCCACCAGGGATAGAATCCCTCCTGACAAAGAAAAAACGTTTCTTCCATTTAGTGTCATTTTTGGTGGTCTTGAGGATTGGGTGTTCTTCACCAGGCTTGTGTTTGAATAGAAAACGGTGTGAACCATGGCTCACAAGGTTGTATAGTTCAGACAACTCCGACATTCCCAACTCAATATCCTCTTGCTCAATGATCCTCTCAATGGTAAATAGAATCCTCCACATCATTGGCATAGCCTGGATATAGGATATGCCGGTAAGGGAGAAGAAAGATTGGGTAAAATCAGGAAAAGGATAGGAGTATCCTATTGAGAAAGGGGTAACTGGAAATGCAACCCATGTTTCAGAGATGAAATCGCTCAGGACGGAAGGCTCAAAGGGTTTGAAAACAGTACTCGCCGGAAAGCAATGGCGAATCCTGTCGATCTCAAGATCAGTGAAGCAGCAACGTTCTTTCGGAGAGTCTTCGATGATCCCTTGGCTTTTTAAGGGACTATCTTTTCGATGATCCTTAGCAGGGGATGATCTTAGCTTCATTGTGATTCGGAGAAAGAAGAAGAACAGATTAAGAAGATTAAGAGAAAGAGAGAAGAGAGAGATACCTGCTTGGTCTTCGAATGTGGATTTAAAGGGAGTCTCGCTTGAATTTAAATGCACATTGATCCTTATCTCTAACTTGAATTTATAATCATGATTTTACAGGGATGTCGCTTCAGGTGACGTAAGATCTGCAACGGATAGTTCGATCATAACGGCTATATATCCGTTAGTTTGTTGCGGATAAGATCAAGAAAATATAACTCGCCAAAATTTACACTTTACTCCTTATATTTTGGGGGCAATTGTTAGGGGAGGATTTTTTAATCCTAAGGATCACGGGTCTTCAAGTGCTACCAGGATCATGGATCCTCAATTCTGTTTGAATTAAGGATCCTCAGTAGGTGTTGCAGGATCAGGATTCAGGATCCTTATTATTATCCTTATGCTAACAATTATCTACCTTGTACGTAAGCTTGTTTTGCAGGAGCAAAGGCATGGACCAAGTCTCACCGAAATTCCTGGAGCATATTCCCTAAATATTCCGCACGTGTTTGACCATTATGGACGTTATGGAGATCGTGGGGAACTTGCACAAAATTCGGATAGTTTGTTAACTAGTTATTTCTAATTTAAAATGGGGATAACAAGCTTTAGTAGAACACTTAGCTAATTTTAGCAAAAACACACACTCTCGTAACAACACTCGAACAGCTCTCGGAAATCTACTTGGCGATTTCATACATTTTTGCACATTGCACACTAGTGATCCTTGTAATAAGCTTGTTATCATCCCGAGTTGTAAACTTCTTTTGTTTAATCTTAGTTGGTGATCGGTAGTTTCCATCACCCGAGGTTTTTTGTGCCGGAGATCAACTCTTGATCAAGGGATTTTTCCTCGTATAAATCTCTGTGTCATTTGTTCTTTACATTTTTTAGTGATACTTAATATTGTTCATTGATTCAAGCATCACACCTCACTACAAAAGATTTGGTTGCATTATCCTTGCTTGATTTTTTACCAAAACAAGAAATAAAGACAAAAGAAAGTTATATTATTAACATATCAAAAGTTGTGCTTTTGGTTTCACCTCAAACCAAGGTCCATCCACCAAAAGCACGATTAGTCCCATACCATATTTACTTAACAGTTGAAGGTTTTGTCTCAAACTAAGACCCATCCACCTCCAACTGTTATATTGTCCAAAAGTAAATCATACTAACATTGATGACCAAGGGCTTCGCCCTGAAACTCAGGATCCCTCCACCTTTGGCCATCATATTGTTCAAATGCAGGAAAAGTAAAGTGCAGAAAAAGTAAATTGTTTTGGGGTTACAGACCAACGATCAAATTTTAAAAAAGTGGGCTCCGGCCTAGGCATCAATATCGATAATCGCCCACTTAAATGCCCTCACACAGCAGCATCTTCACCAGCCTTCTCCGTCTTCTCAGCCCCAGCATCCTGACCAGCATCCGTCCCAACATCTTTTTCTTCTCCATCCTTGTCCAGCACCTCTGCTGACTTAGAGGATTCACCAGCTTCAGCAGGATATGGCACAGCCTTGCCTCCAAGCTCCTTCAGCTTTGCCACCCAGGATTCAACCGGCCAGAATGGGCACTCAAGGCCTGTCTCCTTGGCCTCATAAGCCATCTTAATGCGAGCTTGTAGCAGAGAGACGATGGCAGAGGCTTTGATCCCTTCCCGGAAAGAGACCATGGCCTGTTCATGCTCCATTTGGACGGTAGCCAGTTTGATCTCAGCATCCTGGGTGACCTTCTTCAGCTTGTCCTCGTAATGCCGAGTCTTCACCTCGGCAATGGCCTCTTGGTCGGCAACAGTGGTCTCGAGCTGTTTGATCCTGGCCTCTTGGAACGCGTTGTGCTGCAAGCATCGGTGTAAAGGTGGAGCAGATGTTGGAGGCCCTGTACGTCAAAATTCAGGTATGAGTTAAAATATATTAACCAGGATATCCTGTCAGGATATCCTATCAGGATATATGTGCAGGATATAGTCGCAGGATATTACCTTGTTGAGGAAGGATGTCATCGGCTCCAAGGAGTCAGAAAAGCTGAGTTCTTCATAGGAGAACCCTTCAGAGTCTGGGGCACTAACTTCGAAACCTTTCCTCTTTTTTGCGGTGGAAGCACGAGTCCTCGTGTTGGGCTTAGGAGCCGGGAGCGGCTAGGAGCTAGTAGTGGCAGGAGTCTCTTTCTTGACAATAACTGGAGTGGGGTAACTGTCGAGCTCATCAAGATCAAGGAGGATTGGAACTTTGCTGGAGTCTGCATACAGGGAGTGAAATTCTTTCCTAAATATATCAACTAAAAACATGTATGGAGGATATCGTGCAGGATCATTACCAGACATGTTTGCACTGGAAAGAGGGCTTGGAGATGGTGGAGACAGGTTAAAACTTCTTTCAGCCTCTGGGAGGAGTCTGATAGCGTCAATTCTCTTCTGTGAATCAGCTAGGGGAGGTGCAAGCTTCCTAAAATCAGCTGTGTACAAGACAATAAAAAAGTTGATTAGCTCAAGATATAAAGCAGGATACAAGACAGGATCATCCTAGAACCCTAAATCCTACCCTTTCTCAACCACTTCACCGGATATTCCGTTCCACCAGGGATTGAGTCTCTTTTTACAAACAAGAATTTGGATTGCCATTTCTCCTCATTCCTGGTGGCAGAAGTATCAGCGGATCGTCGGAGGTAGAATAGAACAAGAATCTATAGGAACCATGGCATCTAAGCCGATATGCTAGGGGGAGGTCATGAACGGAGAGGTCAGGAATATGATTTCTCTTGATCTGGTCAAGAACAGACAAAACTCGCCAGAGCATCAGCATTGTCTGACTAAAGCAGATTTTGGTAACATTAAAGAACTCGGTGATAAAGTCCGAGAAAGGAAATTGTAACCCTAAGGTAAAAGGAAAAGCATTGAAGCATAACCACTCGTCGGAAACCATATCTGATCGGATTTCCTGATCAAATGGCTGGAACAACGTCCCTTTCGGGAAGATGCCGGAGGTTTTAAGGGCTGACAAGTGTGTACTATCAAAGGTACGTATTTCCTTCTCCGGATCTTGGAGAATATTCTGGTGGATAAACGTGGGAGCAGAATCGCCGGAGCCGGATCTTGTCTACCTTGCCATATTGTTGCCGGAATATTGAGCAGAATGAAAGAAGAAGCTGGAATTGAGAGAGAGAAGTATTTACCTTTTTTCTCTTCGGTAAAGGTTAAATGGGGATAAGCATGAGAAGATATAGGGGAGCAATGAGTAAATATAGGCTGCACGGTTACAAGCGGTCACATCATGAGTCTAATCTCTTAATTGCCTTGTTTATCGTGAAAAAAATGTAACCGTTAGTATCAGGATACCTAACGGTAACATTTTTGGGGACAATTGTTATGGGTGAAATTATGAGCCCATATCCTGGGTAATATCTTAAGTTATATCTTAGTTTCATGATATATGTTCATGCCCGGGATACTCATTCAGGATATTGGTAACATCCTGGATGATATCCTGAGGATCACTAACGGATTATGTGCAGGAATATGAGTCCAAGCTTGCAACGTTCATGAGGACCTCTTCTCCTGAAGACCTGCTCTAAGTAGTTCAAAGAAGGACGTTGAACCCGCTTTACCTGGTCTCCAACGGCTACTAAAGAATATTCGAAGGCATCCCATACTTATAGGAGATTTTGTTTTCGTTTACTAGCTATAAATAGGTGGATAAATCAGATCGAATAGGACACAACAACACTCACTGCTTTCTAACACTTTTCTCTCTCGCAACTTTCACTCTCACAAAAAGCATTGTAACACTTAGCGATCTGATCAATATCCTGCACTGTATCCTGACGTTTAAAGCAATAAGAAGAACAAGGCAGCTGTGATTGTCAGCTCCCATGGTTTTGTGCCGGCGATCCAGATTGATCAAGGGCTTTCCTCGTATATCTCGTGTCACTCCCTTTACTTTTTGCTCATAGTTTGATCGTAGATACAGCTCAATATCCTGAGCCGTATCCTGGAAACTGTTTTTGCAAACAACTTAATCAGCATATTTTCAACACACTTTCTTAGCACACTACCTCATTTAACTAATTTGATCACTTAATTGCTTCGGTAATTTTTTACCAAAACACTTCCAAGTGCCACTTTGGTGTAAAAGCTGGCAAGTTCCTAGGTTATATGGTGACAAAAAGAGGGATAGAGGCAAGTCCAGAGCAAATCAAGGCGATTGTGAATATCAAGTCTCCTGCCAATGCTAAGGATGTGCAAAGATTGACAGGAAGGATTGCATCCTTGAACAAGTTCATCTCAAAGTCATCAGAGAAATGCAAGGAATTCTATGACATTCTGAGAAAGAACAAGAAGTTTGAGTGGACTGAAAAGCATGAGAATGCTCTCAATGCCCTTAAAGATTACCTATCCTCAGCTCCAGCCTTAATGAAACCAGAAAAGGGGGATATATTATCCTTATACTTGGCAGTTTCTTCTAAGGCGGTAAGTGCAGTCCTTGTAAAGGATCATGAAGGTACCCAACATCCCGTGTATTATGTAAGTAAAAGTTTACTTGATGTTGAATCCATGTATTCACATTTAGAAAACTTATCCTTGCTTTGATCATGGCATCTACTAAATTACGCCATTATTTTGAAACTCATGCTATTATTGTTAAGACTAACTTTCCAAATAAGAATGTTCTCAGGAAACCTGAAATGTCAGGAAGGATGGCAAAGTGGGCAGTCAAACTTAGTGCTTATGATATCAGATATGAACCAAGAACTGCCATCAAATCTCAAGCCTTAGCTGACTTTGTGGCTGATTTCAGTAGTGATCTACAAAGGGAAGCTGAATTGGAAGTTCAACAACTGGAATAAACCAAGGATCCTTGGATACTCTTCACAGATGGGGCTTCAAGTATCAAAGGAACTGGACTAGGAATACTACTAAAATCGCCACAGGGGGATATAATACCCCACTCAATTGCTTGTGAGTTTCAAACTACTAATAATGAGGCTAAGTATGAAGCCTTAATAGCTGGTTTGCAAATTGCCAAGCACACGAGGATCAGGTATCTTGAGGTACATGTAGATTCATTGTCAATTACTAACCACTTTAATGGTTCTTATGCTGTTAAAGGTGAAAGACTAATCAAATATCTAGAGATAGTCAAGAAATTGGCAGACTCTTTTGCTTCTTTTAGTTTGACACAGGTACCCAGGGAAGAAAATGCAGAAGCTGATGCTTTAGCCAACCTTGGATCATCATTGAAGATTCCAGAGGATATTAAAATTCCCATTATCCATATCTTGACTCCTGCTATTGAGGATCATACAACTATGGAAATAGTGGAGAATTCTGCAATCATACCTAGTGATGGTGACAGTCACATTCAGGATCCTGGATCCTTCCAATCTTGAGATATATACAACATGGAGAGATTCCTACAGGAGAAAATCCCAGAGCTTTCAAAGTCAAGGTATCTCAATTTACAATATTAAATGACATGTTATATAAACAATCTCTTGCAGGCCCATATCTAAGGTGCATCGAGGATCCAGAAATCCAAGAAGTCCTGAAGGATTTCCATGAAGGAGATTGTGGAAACAACACTGGGGGAAGAGCACTGTTCTCAAGGATTCTTAGAACAGGATACTATTGACCTACTATGAAGAAGGATGCTGTGGATTATGCAAGGAAGTGTGATGCTTGTCAAAGACATAGCAATATCCTTCATCAACCAGCGGAGCTCCTGCATCCTATATCTTCTTCTTGGCCATTCATGAGATGGGGAATGGATATAGTTGGCAAACTTCCCAAAGCACCAGGAGGGAAAGTGTTCATGCTTGTTATGACTGATTACTTTTCCAAATGGATAGAAGCTGGAGCCTTTGCTCAAGTTAGAGAAAAGGAAGTGATATCCTTTATTAAAAGAAACATCATTACTAGATTTGGCATACCTTCTGAAATTGTTTGTGATAATGGATCCCAATTTATTGGGAATAGAACCACTAACTTTTGTGATAGCTGGGGGATTAAGATGATAACATCAACACCAGTCCACCCACAAGCTAATGGTCAAGCAGAATCATCCAACAAGATCATCATCAACAACTTGAAGAAGAAGCTTGGATCCAAAAAGGAAAAATGGGCAGAAGAGCTACCTTATATGTTATGGGCTGATAGAACAACTCCCAAGAATGCTACTGGCCAGACTCCATTTTCTTTAGTGTTTGGAGCTGAATCTGTGATCCCTACAGAGATGGTAGTTCCTACTTCAAGAACAAGCATCTGTGATCCTGAAGGAAATGCTGAAAACTTGGTTCAAGATTTGGATACCATAGAAGAACTCAGGGATTTGGCTAGGATAAGATTGGCTAGTTATCAACAAAGGATGTCTGGAGCCTATAACAAGAATGTCAGGATCAGAAAGTTTCAGGATGGTGACATGGTGTTGAGGAAAGCATTCCAAAACACTACAAATCCTGCTGATGGCAAGCTAGCACCAAAATGGGAAGGCCCCTATTTGATTGAAGCTGAGGCAGGAAAGGGGGCATACCGTTATTAATAATGGAAGGTGATTTGTTACCAAGAGCTTAGAATGCTGTCCATCTGAAGAGATACTTCATGTAAGAAGGATCCAGGATCCTTGACCATCTTCACATCTGATACACACTAAGGATCCTTAGAGGATATATGATCCTCATTCTGGTAATGATTTGATTTTAATTTATCTAATCCTTTAATTTATTTGATTATAAGGAGAAGGATCCAGGATCCTTTATCCTTTTTCACTAAGTTATGAGTTTTTGCAGAAGTTGGTGCATCTTTGACAAAGGATCAAGTATCCATTGAAGTTTCCTAAGTTTTTTGTGCTTGTCCCCAGTTTTTTAGGGCTTGTCCCCAATTTAAGGTATCTATTACCTTCTACGAATCAGGTTCTTAAACCTTCGCCAGTTGCGCACGATTATCCTAGTGCAGTTAAAGGCAATGGGACCAGTACTCGCTTTATTGGCTGACAATTTCATTGTACTGGTTGTATTTAGGATCCTAAGTATAATGGTAGACGTACCATACATCTGTTCCTAAGGTTTCTAACGTTTTCACGTTAGCTAAGGTTTTGGCATTTTCATGTCACTAAGTTTGGATAGTCGCCAGTATGGGCCATACTCCAGTTTACACAAGATCCTTTGGGCTTGTCCCCAGTTTTTGGGCTTGTCCCCAGTTGTTGGGCTTGTCCCCAGATTATTGGGCTTGACCCCAGATTGTTGGGCTTGTCCCCAGATACTAACATCTTCTTTTACAATTGGCTTAGTCCCAAGTTATCTCATATTTCAGGTTTCCAGAGCTGAACAGTTAAGGATCCAGGATCCTAACCTTCTACAAAGTCTCATCTTTTGATTGTTTCAGTTGTAAGTGTTAAGGATATAGGATCCTAACTTGGATTCTTTGGTATGATCCTTGTTTACTTTAACTTTGTTCTTACTCTATCAGTATTACCCTTATTCTTTGACAACAGGATATATGATCCTAAAATTATCTCACTTTTCAAACTTTTTGATTAAAGGATATTTGATCCTTGATCATATCCTGAATTTTTTGACATAAACTGATTTTATACTTTCGCCAATAACTTGTAAATCCAAAAAATTGTACAATAACAATTGAAAGTTAAATGTATGCAAGATAAACAACACAAAGATAGTCAAAAGGTTAAAGTTTTATTTATTTATCATAGTTAACCCTTTTAAAGGTTGTCAAAATTGCCTACCCAAACATCTACCAGCAATATGTGGCCCGTCCGCTTGGGTAGGCAAAGGGTGTCCATGTTCATAAGGTTCATTGAGTGCAGGAAATCAAAAGGCGTGGGGCATCAAAGGCTTCATCCTCCACAAACAGAAGCACCCATCCACCTTTGCTACCCCCTATTGTCCCAAGGATCCATGATCCTTAAACCTAAAAACTATTGTTTAGTTACAGACCATAATTGTTTGAAATAAAAACACCATCACACAAAAACCATAAAAAATGGGCTCTGGTCACATCTAGAATTTTCCATCATCGCCCATTGATGCAGCCTACACCTTCGCTGCCTCCACCACCTTGTCACCATCACCTTTGCCATCACCACCTGCTGCCACCTCAGGTTCCTTCAATCCACTGCCTCCGGCTTCACCAACCGCTGGCCCCTCAGATTCATCCTCGTTATCCAGCTTAGCCAGCCTCTGCTTCCAAGCCTCCTGGTCCCATTCAGACCTGTCGAAGGCAGGATCCTCAGCCTCCTTAGCCATTTGCAGCTTGATCTTCAACATGGCGATAGTAGCTGAAAGCTTAGCCCGATCCACGACTTCTGCCTTCTCTTTTTGGGCTGTGATCTGAGCCAGGACCAGTTCCTTCTGCAGCAGGTTTATCTCTTTTTCAAGGGAAGAGATCTTTTTATCCTTGGCAAGGAAGATTTTCTGGAATTCTAAATTTTTCTGCTCGGCCTCTGCCAGGTGTTGATCAAGGAGGATCTGAATCACAGCAAATTTATGGATAAAGAAAGTAAACAGTCAGGATCCTTTATCCTCAGAAAGGAAGTTCAGACTTAAGGATACAGGATCCTTACCTCAGAGACGTATTCATGAAGCTAACGTTCCATGAGAGGGAGGCCTTCAGTGGGCTCAGCAGTCTTCCTCTTCTTAGCACCCTTGCCCCTGGTGCTCATGCCCTTAGGCTCCGGGATACTTAGGCTTGCAGCCAGCTCTTTCTTGATGGAACGAGAAGAGGAATATTCTTGGAGGTCACTCACGCTGAACCTGGAAGCAGACTTTGATGATTTTTTGGTGCCTACAAGCATAACAAACAGATAAGTGTTCATATTTTTATCAAACATTTATATATATATATACATATGTGAATACATACTTGACATGGTGTAGGAAGTTGATGAAACCTCTACTGGATCCTTTGATTTCAGTGGATAAGTTCTAATTGCAGGGTCAAGCTTCCAAAAAGCTTTAATTCTCTCTTGGGTGGCAGGTGATTCTTGAATATGTAACAAAGTTATAGCTGCAAAGACAAAGATAAAGGATCAGTTATCCTCAACAGAAAAGAAAAAATCTTACCGCTTATCCTGGGCTAAGGATCCTATATCCTACCATCGGTGTTCCACTTTTTGGGAAGTTTGTTTCCATTTGGAACAAAATCCCTTCTCACGAAAAAGAATTGATTCCTCCAGTTGGTGTCGTCTTTGGTGGTTTTCAAGATTGGGTGAGATTTCTGGGGTTTGGACTTGAAAAGATATCGATAGGATCCATGGCTCACATGGTTGTATAGTTGGCTCAGTTTAGACATCCCTATATCTAAGCCTTCCTGCTCTATTATGTGCTCAAGTGTGTATAAAACCCTCCACACCATCGGCATGGCTTTGATGTAGCACAGGCCGGTAAGTGTGAAGAAGCTTTGTGTAAAAACAGGGAAGGGATAGGTGAACCCTATCTGGAAAGGAGCAGCAGGAAAAGTGATCCATGTGTCTGACACACAATCACTCTTGGTAGAAGAATCGAAGGGTCTGAATATTATGCCATCAAGGAAGCATGATCGGAACTTATCAACTTCAGGATCAGTGAATCGACAGAGCTCCATTGAAGGGTTTTTGGTGATACCCTGAGTCTTCAATGGGCTATTGTGATCAGGATTTTTGGCAGGTGAGGAACGTAGGGTCATCTTCGCCATGAATATTTGGAGAACAGAGGATCAGAGAAGAGAAGATCAAAGAAAAGGGAGGAGAGAATACCTGCTTGGATCTTCGGATGAGGATTTAAAGGAGAAAAGTCTCGAATTTAAATGCAATTTCCATCCTTATCTCTAATCCTATTTATAATGATTGTTTGTTGCAGGGATGACTGTTGCTAACATCAGCCTGTAACGGCTATATCCATAAGTAACGACTAGTCTAAAAATCATTCAAACATGACTATCTAATTGGATATCAACTAGTCATGTTTGGGGGCAATTGTTAGGGATAGAATTTCATAGCCTATGGATCACGGATCCTCAAGTGAAGCCTGGATCACGGATCCTCAGTTCAGTTTAAATTAAGGATCCTCAGGAGATGCTGCGAGAATAAGGATCCAGGATCCTCATTGTTATTCTGTACTAACAATTGTTTCGATCACCTTTTGGCTTGTTTTGCAGGTATGTTTCGAAGAGGACTTATTCCATCCGAGATTCCAGGGGAATATGCTCTCTATTTTCAACATGTGCACAGGTTGATGACCATTTGTGGTGATCGTGGGTGAATGGCTGATTTATCAGATAGTTAGTTAGGATATTTTTAGCTAAGATAAGAGGGGTATTGAGCTTATTTTTAGAAACCACTTGCACTTCGGTAAACACACATCATTTCTGCTGCCAACTCTCGAATACACACACACACTAGAATTCCTTGTATCAAGCTCAATACTTCTGAAGTTGTAAACTTGTTTATTCAATATACTTGATAGTGATAGTTTTCACTATCCGAGGTTTTTTATTCCGGAGATCATTCATTGATCAAGGGATTTTTCCTCGTATAAATCCTTGTGTTCATCACTCATTTCATTCATTCATTATTCATATATTTGATCATTTAACCAAGCATAATACCTCACAAAATCAGATTTGGTTGCATTATCCTTATGTGATTTTTTACCAAAACAATCAGCTACAGTTTCCAGAAGAGATGGCAAGAGTACTTGATGTATTTCATGTATGTAACCTAAAGAAATGCTTAGCTGATGAATCATTGGTAATACCTCATCAAGACATAGAGGTAAATGAAAAGCTTAAGTTTGTAGAGAAGCCCATACAAATTGAAGATAGAAAGATCAAAAAATATCAAACACAAGAGATTAGTTCTAGTCAAAGTAAAGTGAGATTCAAAGAGAGGACAAGAATACACATGGGAGCTAGAATCTGAAATGAAAAGGAAATATCCTTACCTATTCCAATGAATCTTGAGGACGAGATTTAAAACAAGGAAGGGAGGATATAACAACCCTCAAAAATGGCTTAAAACGCTCCATAATCAAAAAACCAAACCCGCGTATAGTTAATTTAATTGAAAAATAAATAAAATAAATTCTATGTGCCAGTCGCGGCCCGCGACTGATGAAGGAGAACCCTTCGCAGGGCGCAACGGGGTCTAACTTGTCGGACACTCCTTAGGCCACGTGTCATATGCGTGTCAAATCTACTTTGATGAATGGTCAAGCCTAACCCTAGCTAGGGGGTGTGGCGGCCCACCACGGGCGACGCTTATATGCTTCGCGGGGAGTGACGGAGTCTCAGATCACCTATAAGTTGAATGTTTCAGCCACAATTCCAAGCCCCTCATTCTCTTTCTCTCTTAAATACTTCTGAACGAAAATATTAGTTATAAGACCCCTAAAATCACGAAGCTTTGCCCTGTTGTAAGTGTTTTAACCCATGATCACTGATTCGATACTCTGTCCGATCGATCTTGAACCCATCAACTGATGCCAAAGCGCTGCCTGATAAAGGCTATGCTTTGTAAACTAAGTTGGGGTTCTATCTCGTGACGTATTGATAAAGTTGAATTGGGTTATTATACTAACACGCGTGCATTACATATTTTTAATAGGAACTCAAGAAAATTATCAGAAAATATTTCTAGGAAGCTTATAGAAAAACCTAAGTTTACAATGTGAGTCATTCTTCTTTTTATCACATTTTTGTGATACATTTAAGATGCTTTACAAAACCCTAAATGTTTATCAGTTATACTTACAGTGATTAAGTTTTCGTATTCTGCAATTACTATTGGTATGTGGGGTTTTGTATACATTACTTGACACTCGTTAATATTGAACAAAGAGTTAGCCAATATTACATGACCACAAGCACGGGAGAATTGTGCCCCAGTAGCAATACTGTTTGAGAAATTGTTAAGATATAAACAAATGTAAAAACTCTTGATGCTGTAAAGTTATAACAATGTGTCTTTTTATAAAATGGAATGAACTCGCCGGTATTTCTTGCTGATAAAATGTTTTTAAAATGCGTTTCAAGTAATTTGATGTGAATCTATTAGAAGCCAGCTATGGAGCACTGAAGGCTTAAATAAAGAAGCTGTAAGGATCGGGTTCGCGACCTAAACGAGTCAGTTCAGAGGAATTCCATCAAATACAGGTGCGGAAAACAAGTATTTGACTTTAAAACAGCTGAATCTTCACTTTAACACTGATTTGTATTGATATGAACACAATTACAATCAGTTCTCACACCGGCAGCACCTCGGTATGGAATCTTTCAAAAAAACAACTTATGATTTCGCTTGACACTAACCTCCTATATATAGACTTCAAGGTTTCGCTTGGGATGGACATCAGCATGTCTCAAGCGAAATCTGATGAAATGATTTCGCTTGAGATGCTTCAAGCGAAACCTTCAACTTAAACTATTGTTCAAGCGAAATCTCACTAATTCTATCACATTTTCTCGTTCTACGTGCCCTGATCTATTCTAACTAGTCTAAGACTCGATACAAGACGAAGTCGACAGATGTAGTGCACCAACAGACTCCCCCTCAGATGTTGACGAATCGACTATCGAGTCACAACAAAACTGTGTCTTCACATCTTCAGTCTTGATCAGTCTCTGGGCTTTTCTCTTTCTATCTTCTCCTCCAGAATCGCTGGCTCTATCAGACTCCCCATCACAATTTGCTGGCATTCATTTGTTCTTCAGCAACATCTGCTTTAGGATTAACGCCTGACTCAAAATTTTGTCTACAAGATCATTGCCTGGCTCTCATCTAACATCTCAAAGTCCTCAGGTATTGTAACCTGGCTTTTAGATGTTATTGAGACTAATTCTCTTGATCAGATCTCTTGATTCCTTAAGTTCATCAGCATCAGCAGCTAGCAAACTTTAGATTCATGATCAGAGTCTGACTTTTGTACGCTTTGAATGAATTAACCTGGCTCACCTGTAACAATCTTAACCCAGAAATAAATTTTCTAAATTTAACAATTTAAATGCACCAACAATCTGATATAATCATATAACTCCCTCTCATATCACAAACCAATGATGAACCAAATGTAGGTTTTAAAATACCAATTGTAGGATTTATCAAACCTTTTGACATTTTAAGATTCACTCCCCCTCACAACCAAGTCATCATGTTTAGCACTTGAAATTTTGACAATCAGCTTTCCAATATCAGTTGTCGAAAATCTTTTTGATTTTTTTTTTTTTTTAAATTATGCTAAAACACACTAAAATCTTTTTGTAATTTTTGATTGTAAAGGAATGCAATAAAGAAATATTTACAAACAATATTTTTGTGAGTTTGTGCAAGAGGATCATATCAGTTTATGAGACACATCACTAACACCGTTAAGCTTCAATTCATATACAGTTCTAAACAATTTACCTAGATTGTCAGTATATTTGTCCACTTAAATTTTCACACAAAGTTCAATTGATCCGAGATACGAGATTAATGTTTTAAGCCCTTGAACTTATTCGTGTGTCCCACTACTTGAATATACTCCCGTATCCAGATCCCAATATTCAGTCTTACAGGTGAATATACCACAGATGATATCTGTAAGGGAATAAATTATAGTGCGAGGGCCGTGAGAGCTCAGGTCGATCTTTCGATACGCAGAGAGATGACGGCTTCGACTTTTGGTGTGTCCCCTTTAGAGGATCTTTTGCATTACAACAGCAGCGACTATCAATTTTATTGTTTCATCAGCTTGCTGAGGGCGATGCTATGTTTCAAGCATTTGCAGAAAGCATTATCCGGGGACTAGGTCAGAAATTTCTTTCAGCAGAAGTCCCGGGATAATACCCCAGATATCACTGAGCATAAAGACCTAGTATCTCAGAATAAGGGACCTTTCAAACAAGATTTCAGGGGTTACCTATATATCCAAGTTTGTGTTAACCCACAGAACAAGCAAGTTTGAAATTTAGATTTATATCTCGTCACAATCTACTAAATGTGCAAAAACCTACTGACATATCCGTAGTAAGATTGTTTATCACATTTTATCTTTTCATTTCTTTAGCATGTCGTAATAGTCCACTGATGTACTATCATTTCCTCTTATATGCAACAAAAACTCATTTTTAAATTTTATCATGTTTTTGTTTTTTTTTTAAATTTTTCAAATGTTTTTGGATTTTCTGAAAATTTTTACTCCCCCTAAAATGCAAACACATTTTAGGAAATTTGAAAACTAAGACTCTTTACACAAATGAAACATACAAACTGTACAGAAACTTGACAACTGATATCGAATCGCATCAAATCGCCATTTACTCGGCATAAACAATCAGAACTCCCCCTATCACAAAACTATTTTCTCATTATGATTTCAAAACACTTAAGTTCGTTTTAACCAAAATGATTTTTCCGGAAAATAAGTTTTGATGATATAATCATTTGTAGGTTTGGGGTGTGGTTCATCACATTGTCTACTTTTAACCATTTGTAGCAGATCAAGTACAAATTAATGTCCCTGATTTACCATTTGTATGTATGCACTTTCTATACCAATTGTAAAAATTACCACAGGTAGAAACACAATACCACTTGTAGGAATGTTACGTCTACATCACCATTTTACCAATCAGAATGCCGATTCCTGCTTCGCACTTACCAACCTGGAAGCTCCGGCAAGTCACACTTAATCCTGTGAACAAACAAACTTTTAAAAAAAATAAAATCCAATCACAAAAACATTTTTCAAGAAAGATGCCGATTCCTGATCCACGATTACCAACTTGGGATCTCCGGCAAAGTCCTAAGACTTTTAAGGAAAGCAAATTTCCACCCAAGTCTTCTCAGACTTGGTGGCTTCCAATTCCTGGGCAGTAGGGCTGTAAGTTGCTTTTTTAGTTGCATAAAAATCTTTAACCCCCTTTACTTTCCCATCAAGCATTTTTTTAAACATTTTTTTAACATTTCCATTAAATGCTTTCTCAACATCAAATTCCTTTTCATCAGAATAGAATTGATTTGAAATTTCCACTTTACCAATCATTTGTTTAACTTCTTCAAAGTTCAGTGATGGAATATCAACATCATTCACTAAAACTTCTTTTTCCTTAACTTGTGGCTCATCTGATTTTGTGGAATCAGTTTCATCGCCAGATTGTACATCTGAATTTTTAACAATCCATTTTTGATTTTCTTTTGCATACTTTTTGTACAATCTTTTAGAATTTTCACCAACTTCATTCTTTGAATTTTCAAAAGTTTTGAAGTTTGTAGTTGGCGAATCATTCTTTTCAACCATTTTTTCTTTAAGTTTTTCAGAAACTCCCTGTTTTCTGTTGGCTTTGTTTGGACAATTGTGAGCGATGTGTCCAACAACTTGACATTGAAAACAAGTTCTTGTGTCTTTTGGTTGAAAAACTCCAATTGGATGAAAAACTCCAGTTCCTATCCTTTTCTTTTCAGCAAGAAACTCTTCATTTGATTTTCTCCAGAATAAGCTATTTGACTCCTCTTCATAGCTTTTTCCTGCAACATATGTCATTTTTGATTTAAAATCTCTAACATATTTTTCATTTTTACAATTTTCAGGTGGAGTAAAACCAAGACCTTTCTTTTTGTAACTACAATTTTGGTTTGATTTCTTTTGAAAATCAGAACCAGAATTATAATTCTTTTTCCCTTTTTTCTTGTTTAATCTTTGTTGAACTCTAGAAGTATATTTTTTAGGTTTTTTAATTGGTTTTAAATCTTTAATTTCAGAAAAATTAATTTTTGTCATTTTGAAAACCTTTTTGATCATGTCAAAACAAACACTTCTAATTGGAAACTCTTTGTCAGAGTATAATTTGTCCGAATCATTTAAAGTGTATGCAACTTCAAATGTTTCATCATCCAAATTTGCCTTTGATAACAAAAATTCTTTACTATAAGACCGTTTTTCCGACGACTTTGAACTGTTGACTGACGAACTTGAACACCCAGACTCAAACTTTGACTCAGACACCTCCTCAGTATCCAACACCTGATCTACCACCTTTTTGATTAACTCAGACTCATGATCAGTATCAGACGAGGTAAACGTGATGTCAATGTTATCTGGTAAAACGTCAGTTGTCTCGGATTTTAACTTTATATTGACTGCTTTTTCGACTTGTTCCTCATTTGGTTTTCTAGGAGAATACCCTTCCCAGATAGGAGGCGGACACTTGTTATATCTAACAGTCAATTTCTTACCAGTATCATTCTTTGTCCTTTCATCCTGAAATGCTTCAAAACCTGCAATAGTAGGATAAACTCGATCAATGACATAATCAGAACAAGAATAACTCAATAATAACCTTCTGATCCTTTCATTCTCGATCTTTTCTTTCTCCAACTCTTGCTTTAGATTAGCATTTTCTTCGATGTAATGGTTAATTGCCTTTTGCTTTGCCATTAATGTAGAATTCGTCATCATTAAAGCTTTTTCTCTTTCAGAATTCGTTGTTTGAAGACCTGTCACTGTTCTGTTCAACACGCTATACGATTCTTTCACATAGCTGATGTCAGATAGTAACTTTTCTATCAGTTTTTCTCTATCAAACAGAGTCACATCTTTTTCTTCGCAATTTTTGCAAGCTTCCAAACACTTCTTGCAAGGCTTTTCAACTTCAACAATCTTCTCAATCTCGATTGTTTTTACCACTTCAATCACCTTTTCTTCATCATTTACCTTCTCAGCTTCAGTCACCTTTTCTTCAACAACTACTTCAGCTTCCTCATTTTGTTGTTGTTCTTTTGCAGCTTGTTTCTCCTTCAGCTTCTCCATGCGATCTGCAAAATAGAAATGAAAACTTTCTGGAGAAAGATGATGTTTAGCCATATTAATATGTTTCTCTTCCTCATCATCACTGCTAGTCTCAATCGGTGTTTGATCAAACTCTACAGATTTGTCAGAATCATCTTCTGATATACCAGAATCAGATGGTGTTTGATCAAAAACAACTTCCTTTTCTGAGGAAACATCATTCAGCACACTTTCATCTGTACTTAGTGAATCTACATTAGCACTTTCTAAGCTTTCGTCAGATGTAACCGACTGTTCTTTTACTATTTCACCAATAGATCTCATCCAGGTAGCAAACAAGTCTGGTTCTCTAACAATCTTTGCAATGAAAGCTTTAAAACCACCCTTTTCATCAACAAACATATCCCAACTGAAACCTTCAGGTAATTGTTCATCATTTTGATTCACTAAACATGCTGTGCTGTTAGAAGATATGTAGTTGCTCCAGTTGAAATCTACCAAACATCCTTTCTTTGAATCTTCAATCTTTCTACCATGAGCCGTCTGTGAGTCTTGTGTCTGACCAACTTGCTGATAAATGGCTTTCCGGTAGTAGTCGTCTTTTCCAAAAGGATTTTGAGCACCACTAACTTCTCTGTTCTTGCACTCCCGCTTAAAATGACCTTTTTCCCTGCATCTGAAACAAGTAACTTTAGATTTATCAAAACCTAAAGTAGAAACACAAGTATCAAGAAAGTCATTTCTCCCGGTAATTGTCTTGAACTTTTCAGCACGTCTAAGAACACTTGCGAGACACCATTTGATATCCATTAGTTCCATCTCTTCAGCATCAATCTGGTCATAATCCTCTTTGGTAAGCATAGGATTTCCAATTCGACCAGCCACTAAACCTTCATATGAGATAAGCACGGAACCAAGTAATGCCATATGATCTTTCGCAATATCTTCAGAAAAACTTTGACCTTCTGGAAGATTTAGAGCTATGTTGCATTGAATCACACAACCATTTCCCATCTTTGTGCTTTGAGACTGAAATCTTTCTGATGAAGTCTTTGGATTGACACTTGGATATGATGAGAATCCACTGCTGCTTTTGTTTGAGCTTTGATCAATCTTTTCTGTAGTATCCCCAACACTGTATGCAGTCTGGATTTTCGGACTTTTCTCAGCTTCTGAAATCGGAACACTACCCTTGTAATACATCTTTACATCTTGTTGACCACTTGGATTATTCATCCTTGCAATCTTCTGCTGTTCCAAATCCTGACTTTCAATCTTTTCAATGAACTGAGAGATCGACAACCTATCATAAACTCCGGTATTCTTCAATATCATCAAATAAGTTCCCCACTCTTTCTGAGGTAACGCATCAGCAAGTTTATCCACCCATTCCTCATTTTCTTTTGTGATGTTCATCATCGACATTGTTCGTACTAAGTGACAATATCGTTCAATAAGTTTCTTCGTATCTTCTCCGGGCAAACTTGTGAACAAATCAAACTCTTTTTTAAGCAATGCCTTCTTGCTTTTAATCATACTTGTACTGCCTTCAACCTTGATTTTTAGAGCATCCCATATTGATTGTGATGTTTTGTCATGTTGAAGTAGTATGAAGATGTCTTCTTTGATGGCCTGTTGAAGCAAACTGATCATCATCTTTTCAGCTCGGTACATTTCCCGTTCTTCTTTACCAAGATCTGAAAGTTGTTTTTCAGTCTGCATTTCAGTTCGTGGTAGAGCATACTTTGTCAGAATACATTCCCATGATCTTAGATGATTTGCTTGCACCCAGTTTTCGAATCTATCTTTCCATCCGTAGTATTCTTCAATTCCCATTAGCTTCGGGGGTTTCTGAATAGTCCCCGTTTCGTTTTCTGAATTCATGTTCTGAGCAATGGAAGATGAACTAGACGGTGTTGCAAAAGCATTGTGAAAATCGTTGTCCATGTTTCAATAACACGTTTCTCAATAACAGATTCCTTCAAGCGAACCAGTCAATATGTGTTTTTTCAAGCAAAATGGTCAACTGAACAACCTTTGAAGCGAAATTGTCAATTGAATAACCCTCAAGCGAAAACCTTGAAGCGAAATACACTAATCTTTGAAGCGAAAACCTTTGAAGCGAACCTAGATAATCTCTGAAGCGAAATACTTGAAGCGAAATATTTCAAGCGAAACTTCCTGAAGAGAGAACCCTGAAGCGAAGACCTTGAAGCGAAAATGAATCCTGTTTGAAGCGAAGTGATAAGTGTCGCTTGAAATTTCAAGCGAAATCGTCCACTGAAACTATGTTTTTCAAGCGAAATCCATTCGGATGTCAATTTTGATCACTTTTAGGTCGAATTTGGCTGTGAAACTTTCAAGGGTTTGTTATCTTGTACTTTTAAACAATCCGTGAGAAATTGAATCGATTTTGACCGTGAAAAGTTTCTGAACTGTTAAAAGAAGATGTAGAAGTAAGAGAATGAGATGAATTTCGGCTGAATTTTACAGAAATCCTCCTCCTGTGCTCTGATACCAATTGTAAGGATCGGGTTCGCGACCTAAACGAGTCAGTTCAGAGGAATTCCATCAAATACAGGTGCGGAAAACAAGTATTTGACTTTAAAACAGCTGAATCTTCACTTTAACACTGATTTGTATTGATATGAACACAATTACAATCAGTTCTCACACCGGCAGCACCTCGGTATGGAATCTTTCAAAAAAACAACTTATGATTTCGCTTGACACTAACCTCCTATATATAGACTTCAAGGTTTCGCTTGGGATGGACATCAGCATGTCTCAAGCGAAATCTGATGAAATGATTTCGCTTGAGATGCTTCAAGCGAAACCTTCAACTTAAACTATTGTTCAAGCGAAATCTCACTAATTCTATCACATTTTCTCGTTCTACGTGCCCTGATCTATTCTAACTAGTCTAAGACTCGATACAAGACGAAGTCGACAGATGTAGTGCACCAACAGAAGCTATAAATTACCTGAATAAAAGAAGAAGTTATATTTTCAGCATGTTAGGGTTTGTCCCTATAAATACATTATCAATGAAATTTGGGTTTTAGCCCATTTGTTAAATATAAAAGTTTGGTGTTTTGCAAACTCTGAATTTATTTCCTAACTACAATCCTGATGTTTTAATTCCGCTGCAAGTTTAATAAACACCGATACCACCAGCTCGTGCTCGCGGCTCCCGCTTCCGGGGTGGGGTCGGGGGCTGCGACAATCCTCTTCTACAATCTTTGACTGATGATATCCTTAACGTAAATCAATCTTCAAGTGGTAGCTAGACCCTTGCAGTTGATAAAACAAGTCAGCAATTCTTGGTAGTGGATACCGATTCTTAATACTTTGTTCGTTTAGTTCCCAGTAATCTATGCGCATCCTGAAGGAACCATCCTTCTTATTTACAAATAAGACTGGTGCTCCCAAGGCGAGAAGATTGGTCTTATAAATCCCTTATCCAAATGCTCCTGCAACTGATTCGATATTTCTTGCATTTCTGACACCGCCAATCTGTACGGAGATTTCGCTATCGGTGGCCTGGGACAAGATCATCCTAACTCTATATGTCTGGCTGAAGGTAATCCAGGCAAGTCTTTAGGAAAGACTTCAAGATACTCTCGAACTACCAGAATTTCTTCGAATTTGCATCCTTTGAACCTGGTATCAACAACATTGACCAAAAATGCAGGATAACCCTTACGCAATAACTTGTGCGCCTTCATGACACTGACGAATCCTTGACTTCGAATTCCTATAATCACCATGAATTTCTAATGCTTCACCATCGGGGAGTGGTATACGTACTAGCTTTTCTGAACAGATGATCTGAGCGCGATTCTTGGATAACCAATCCATTCCTACGACAATATCAAAACTACCAAGCTCGGTGGGTAATAAATAAATATCTAAGTTGTGGTTGTTCAACCGAATGCTACAACCACGAAGGACTTCACTGGATTCAGACAATTTACTATTAGCTAACTTTATTGAATACTTTTTGTCTAGCTTACTTGCTTGTAAACCCAGACACGGTTCAAAGTTTTTAGAAACAAAACTCAAGTTAGCTCCAGTATCAAAAAGCACAAATGCATAGTGGTTATTGATTAAGAACGTACCAGTAACGACTGCAGATTCATCATGAGCTTTCTAGACATTCTTCTCAAATGCCCTTCTCCTAGCATTCTGGCCTTTAAGCTTAGGGTAGTCCCATTTGAGGTGCCCTTGCTCACCTGTCACACCCCGATTTCCGGTGGGCCCGGAAGGGTAGGGTTTAAGCGTGAAGATTGGATAACAGTGTCACAATTTATAATGCAGCGGAAGTATTGAGTAAAAATATTCAAATTCAATAAAAGCTTAAATATATACAAAATTTATACAAGTGTTCAAGTACAAGCCCACATGCGGGATCTAATAAAAAAGAGCTTTAGACATCATAGGCCTTAAGCAAGGAGTAGCAAATTCCATAGCCTTTATCATAGCCGACCCGGATTCCCAGCCTAACATCAAGGTTCGGTACCTGCAGTTCAATCTTTTGAAAATACGTCAGCTTTTGCTGGTATATACAATTAAGTGACACATTTTGAAAATAGTTTTTCAAAGAATTTTATACATAGAGAAAACCTGTAGGTAATTATTTAATATTTATTGGGATTTTATTTTGTCACAAGATTTACAATACTTGTCATACAATGGAAACCAGAGATCAAAGCCGGTCAATTTCACTGCTATAATGATTAAAGTACACACCAAAGTTGAATAACGCGTCTTACAGTCGGTATGCCTACCCGACACGTTATTCCGTATGGCCATAATAGTTCATGATTCGGGACGCCCAAACACGATACCATTAACTCCAATTGTTTCAGTTATCAAGTAATACATATTAATTCGAGTTCTTATATTTATAAGCAATTACAGGGATCATTTATGTAACACCCGCTCCAAGTGGCGTATTTGCCATACCCCAAGTTTAAAAAAAAATAAGTTATGAGTATTTACCTTTTGCTAGCTTCCAACCGAAACCGATTATAACTTAGCAAAGCCGCAAGTAAAAGTATTATTGACCCAAGTCCGATTATCTGGGGTTTTCTATAGTCCGGAATGAATGGAATTAGTTATCTGTTAGAATGTATACGAGTCATAGGTTAGTTCCCTCAACATGGACTGTTACTTAAGAATAGGTTTGATTTCGCATATCCAAGTGCAGGGACTCATTGGATAAAGGTTTTTTAGACCAACATTCTGTTTTGGAAAGGTTTTGAGATGTTTTGACCCCTTACACCTAGTTTATGCGAACTAGGTTCGCATAACTAGTTATGTGCGTAAAGGTGGGATCGGAAGGTCGGATGGGTCTATGACAAGTCCAATTATTATAAACATACTTTTAGTTGATGTATATTTTATTCCAAAATTATATTGTAGTTTGGTTTAGAGTAAAACCATTTAATTAGCCATTTTGACCACATAAGGGCGTTGTGGTCATTTTTAACAATACTATTAAGACTTGTCAATTAACCCATCAAACGGAATGACCATGTGGTATAACTTCAGAGAGTTATACTCAACAATAATATGGTCTCAAAACAATTTTAAAACCGGTCTTAACGTTGACCAAACGGGTCAGAATCAAAAGTCAAAGAAAAAGTCAAACTGCTTGACTTTTGACATAGATCGAGGTTCTAAACTGAATTGGATGAGTTAGGCATGCTAATAGTAATTTATATAAGTTGTATAACTTGTATATATGTCAAAAAACTGAGTTATAAGTTATAAAAATCATTTATACCATTTATGAAGTTTTAACGAAAGTTTGACTTTTATATAGCATGCTTGACTCATCAATTCGATTAGTAAACGTGATGATCCGAGGGTATGATCACAGAGGGATCATACCATCGTTATTATGATCAAGTAAGAAAGTTTGGATTGAAATTTAACTTGACCAATTTGGGCAAAAGCTAAAGTCAAACAGAAAGTCAACTGTTCGAATTTAAACTCAATATAACTAAAATAAATATAAAAGAACTAGTAGAAACACTTACTTGGAAGTGTTAGAGCAGAAATGACTTAGAATGGGAGTCCACTTGCCTAGAGGAGAGCTCCAAGAGAATGTTTAGATTAGAAGTGACGGTGTGAAGATGAACAAGAAAGAAGGTTGCTATTTATAGCCATGGAGGAGATGTGAGGGTGTGCCAAGTGTTTCCAGATGTCATAAGTAGGTGCCAAATGCCCTAAGACGTGGAAGGAGAGCAGGAGAGGTGGCAGAACAGCAGCAACAGCAACCAGCTATTTTCTGTTATCTACAGGTCCCTTTACGGACCGTAAGACTCAGGGCCTTACGATCCGTAAGGACCTAAGGCGGTGGAATTCCTTGTTCAGCACACATCTTTACGGACTGTAAGCTAATATGCTTTGCTGTCCGTAAGACCTCCTCGTGTGCATCAATTTAAATACCTTTTGGACCGTAAGCCAATATGCCTTGCGGTCCGTCAGGACTTCCAGAATGCATTATTTGCACATTTGACCTCTTGGTTCAACCAGTTATCGGTATACGCAATATGAGTCCCTATCCTTCCTCACTGTGGAGATTAGTTGGATACCCGGAATGCGTTTCAGCTAACGCATAATAGTCCCTCTCCTTCCCAGAGTCAGGATCACTTGGAGATACAGGACATGTTTTAGAGAACGTATAGTGTGGGTCCTTCCTCCTTCTACATCGTTGGGATTAGTTAGAGGTTCCTCCCTCCACATAGTCAAAATTAGTTGGAGGATTGGACACGTGTCGTCGCGTAATTGGACCAAAATTTTCGGGGTGTTACATCACAGTGACGGGTGGTCCATGGGACAACCCTTAAGTGTGTTAAAAGATGAGTTAATCCCTCATTTAATCATGTAATTGTCTTGAATTAGATAACTACAGTTGTTTATGTTTCAGGTGCGTTTGGAGCTTAAAATGAGGGAAAACGCTGCTTTGGATGGAATGGGATGGAACGGATTATGCAAGGATTGGAAAAAAGAACTAAAGGGAAGAATCAGGGGTCCACCGTAAATTACGGTGGCTACCGTAATTTACGGTAGCCCCTAAATGTTGATGGTTCCACTGTAATCCAGTGGGGTCTCAGCGTAACGATTTGAAGGCCACCGTAAATTACGGTACCTACCGTAATTTACGGTAGGCTCTGACGCAAAACTTGTAACTGCCTCTTTTAATACCGTTTTCAAGTGCCTTTTCACCTATCTCATCATTGGGGACGTTTCTCTGGAGTTCTAGGGCAAATTTTAGTTTATGCAAGGGATTGGGAACATTTCTAAACATTTCGGTTTGTATTTTGATTCGTATGAACTTTGATTTTGTTAGAATGATGATTCACCAAGCTATGTCCGGCTAAACTTTCGGTGATCATCTTAGGCGAAGGTTTCTTATGGCTATTGTGTGTTTATCTTTATTTCTAGAATAATAAACTTGGTGTGTTTGCTATGTTTATTATGGTGCATGAATGTTTGATTGTAATTTGTTAATTGATGTTTTGATCTTAGTCTAAATCGTATGTTCTTGGTGTCGTTCACAATCGAGATATCGGTTAATTGGTCATCGGGGAACAACCTCGCGTTTATCTAATCCGAGTACTTAGTTCCCTTTTATCACAACAAACGTTTATGCATGAGTTATGTCTATGTAACTCTTTCTAGTTGGATTTATGCACAATTGTTAATGGAAACTGGAACCTAAGATGGTCATTCTCTCGTAATCTGATTAACAAACCAATTTTGATTTGCAATTAGTTAATAATTTAGTTCTTAAGACCAAACAATCCAAACTCTTGAATTTTAATTTCTGCAAATTAGTTTACTTGTAGTTAATTCACAAAGTTATACAATCAACACACTTTCCACAAACTCCCTGTGTTCGATACCCATTTGCTGCTATCTATTAGTTGTAATTTGGATTAAATTTGCGTGTGACTATGACAACACGTCAAATTTCGGTGCCGTTGTCGGGGAGTAGTGCGCAAATCGACAATCAATCACGGCATGCGCGGTGCTCAAAAATGGCTGACCCAAAATAACATTTTGTTGTTGTTTCGGGTCCGCGGATGAGTAGTCTAAGACTAAAAAGTCAACCAGGTAGTAAAACTCATCGATTTTCACTATAACATCTTGAACCATCCCCTGAGGTAACTTATGAGACAAATCGGCTAACACAATCGTTGTCTCTACCCTTGCTAATGGACCAAAGTCGTATTGGTCATATAAGCCCCCCGGTAAAATGCTCACTCCGGCTCCAAGATCTAGCAATGCCTTTGATAAGATCATGCAGATCCGAGAGCACATCAAGGCGGCTCGTGATCGACAGAAGAGCTACGCGGACCAAAGAAGGAAACCTTTGGAATTTGAAGTGGGTGATATGGTTCTGTTAAAAGTCTCACCTTGGAAAGGTGTGGCACGCTTTGGGAAGCGTGGTAAGTTAAACCCACGATTTATCGGACCGTTCAGAATCCTGGAAAGGATTGGCCTTGTAGCATACAAGTTGGAGCTACCAGCAGAACTTAATGGTGTTCATGATACATTCCATGTATCTAATCTGAAGAAAAGTCCAACACAAGAAGCAGTGGTTATTCCTTCTGACGAAGTTCACATTGACGACACACTCCACTTTACCGAAGAACCCGTTGAGGTTACTGATTGGAAGGTTAACAAGACTCGGAGGAGTAGTGTTAAACTCGTCAAGGTTTGATGGAACGTGCGTCATGGCCCAGAGTTCACTTAGGAGCGTGAAGATCGCATAAAAGCTAAATACCCGCATTTGTTCTCCAACTCCCCTGCTGCTAGTAGTAAAGCTTAAAATTTCAGGACAAAATTTTCTTAACAGGGGGAGAATGTGACAACTGTCAAAATTCCAGGTATCCGTACAATTATTAAACCATGATTAGTGCTTAATGACTGTGCTGAATTACAATTAATGACTTGAACTGCTTTCTGATTATTTCCATATACAAACATGTGCATCATATATTGCAAATGATATATCATTAATGCATGAGAACTTTATTTGACTCAAATGATGCACGAAACACAGTTAGCACAGTTATCAGACAAATCAGGAAGATGCTGACGGCGTTCAGTAAATAGACAGACGTTGTATTGAGACCTAGAATTGGCCAGAAACTAAGTATTACACTAGTATAGTGTATAGGAAAGTAAGGATCATAAAACTGCCTTCCTAGAGATAGTTTAAGTGCCGGAAAGTGCCTAAAACTCACATAAACTGCAGAATTCTGCAGAAAATCAGCAAATTCAGCATTTGAACGTATTAATATGATGCAGAAATATGATTAAATGGTCCTGAATGCTTTCCTAAGTGTCGGGAATCAAAACTATCATAAAAGGGTACATAAAGCACACTAAACTGTATAGTTTAGCACCTTAACGAACCGGTAACCAACCAAACAACCGGACACTACCCGAAACACCAAATTTTCACTAGAAGCACTGTTTTAACATTACCAAGCTAGTTATGGTCCCCAAACATCATGACACTACATAAATATCTAGTAACTAAAATACTAACTAATACTTACATTTTAACCTAAATAACTAACTTAGTTACAACCTAAGCCTACTACCCCCCCCCCCCACCTATGGGACGGCCCATACATGGCCCCCACTTGTGATTTTGTTTCAATTAAAAAATAGATCTTGTTCCTGTTGGATCGTGTACGTGACCCTGAAAGTCAGTTAAGGTAGTTCAACATTGATTACTAAGGCGGAATCAAAGTAAACGACGTCCAAAACAGCTTGTATCCTTTAATCTTTCTTTCTATTAACAACCGTGTGCTTGTACAATGTTTTCTAACACAAATCCGGCAGCACTTCATGATTCACTCAATGACCTTCTACTGTTCCGTTTGAAATATGACTAACATACCCCTATATATAGACTTTGACCCTTCCGTTTGAACTTAAACATAATGTTTCAAACGACCTGTTCAAACGGAACCATCTAGTTCAAACAATGGTTTCAAACGGAACCCTCTAATCTCAAACGGAACCCTATCTCAAACTACGGTTTCAAACGGAACCCCTATAGACACTTCCTAAATCAACACTAAAACCTAATTTTGACTTTTAAGTAACAATCTTGACTTTCTTGATATAAGACTTGATGAAGATGCAGTCAACAGACATTCTTATGCATCAACAGACTCCCCCTTGGATGTTGACGTAGTCTTCAGATCCTGAGTCTTCAGTCTTAGTCTTTTCTCTAACTCTGTCTTTTCATCACAAGCACTCTATCTTCACACTCCCATATACTGTTGATCCAGACTCCCCCTTTCACAGACTCCCCCTCTCGATATGCTAGAATCTGAGATATCTGGTTCAAGCTTTGACAGTTAGCTTCCATTGGGAATAATGAAGACCAAACCTGTTACTCAACCAACAAACATTACAATTCTATCTTTCACACATAAAAACACAAACTCAATCAGTTTTAGAAATCCACTCAAGTATTCAGGTCCAAGTTAATGACCCTGATCACTTGATTAATCTACCAAGTCCAAATTAATGACCTTGGTTGATCTTTTGATGAAACAATACTGATTTTAAAACAACAATTTCAAACATTTTCTGAAAATAACAAGTATCAAGTTAATGAACTTGTTTTTATCATTTCAAACAATATAAACTTCTTCAAAGTAAGCTCTCCTCATTCTTCAGTCCAGAATCTCCTGCATCTGCTTCAATCAACTGAGAATCCAACAATCAACTCTCCACTTTGGTTTGTCAGAAAAATAAAGCAGAAATAAAATCTTTTTGGATTTTATCAAAGTGTTCTAAACTAAGAAATGAAATACAGAAAACTTAAATTTCAGAAAGTAAACAAAGTAAACTATTTACAAACATATTTTTTTTTTGGCGAGCGTGTCAGGGAATCATATCAGCTTTTCAGACAAATCACAAGTACCGTTAAGCTACATTACATACTCATATTTAAACAATTTACCTCGATTGTCGATATACTGATCCATCTTAAATTCCCACACAAATTTCAATTTACTCAGGATACGATTTAGATGAATTAAGAACTTAGATCATTCATGTGTCCCACCTCTTGAATATACTCCCGTATCCAGAATCTCAATAATCAGTCTTACAGGTGAGAATACTACAATGATATCTGTATATAATTTAGGTATGCGAGGGCCGAGGGATCTCAGGTCGATACTTCCGTATACGCAGAGAGATATCAGCTTTGACTTTTCGGTGTGTCCCCTTTAGAGGATCTTTTTGCTTACAACAGCAGCATTTATCAATTTTATTGTTTCAGCATGCTGAGGGTTTAATGCTGTGTTTCAAGCATTGCAGCAAGTATTAGCCAGGGACTAGGTCAGAACTACCGTTCAGCAGAAGTCCCGGAATAATACCCCAGACATCATTGAGTATAAAGACCTAGTATATCAGATTAAGAGACCTTTCAAACGAGATTTCAGGGGTTACCTATATATCCAAGTAGTGTTCCCCATGAATTCACAAGTTAGAATTTTAGGTTTATATCCCGAATAAATTTACTAAGTGTGCGAAAACCTATCGACACATCATCAGTAAGATTGTTTAACTCTTTTATACTTTTCAAATCTTTAGCATACTGTAATCGTCTAGCTAATGTACTATCATTTTCCCTATATACACAAGCTCTTTTTCAGATTTTATCATGTTTTTGTATTTTTGCATTTTTTACTGTTTTTGTATTTTCTAAAAATAAACTATGTACAAACATCTACTCCCCCTAAATACCAAAACAAGTAAAAATTCGACAAACCATTGCAGATTGTTTCTCGTCTTCATCCGTAACAGTACTCTCATCAACGCCAATTATGCCATCCGACACCGACAGAAGCTTCATACCATACAGTTTTAACAAATATTTAAACCGATTTTTATCAAAAGCTTTGGTATGTAAATCAGCTTTCTGTTCGTCAGTGTGGATTTTCTCAATTCGTATCAACTTTTTCTCAAAGCAATCACGAATAAAGTGATGACGAATTTCTATGTGTTTAGTTTTAGCGTGATGTACTGATTTTTAGTTATATTTATTGCGGCCTCATTATCAACAAAAAGAGGTGTGTTAAGAAACTGCAAACCGTAGTCGCGCATCTGTTGCTGTATCCACAAGATCTGAGAGCAGCAACTGCTAGCAGAAACATACTCCGCTTCACAAGTAGATAACGCCACAGACGTTTGTTTCTTACACTGCCAGGTAACCAATCTAGGACCAAAGAACTGGCATCCTGCAGTTGTTGATTTTGAATTAACTTTGCAGCATCCGAAATCCGAATCGGAATACCCTTCGAGCGTAAAGTCGCCTTTCCTAGGATACCACAACCCCAATGAAGGAGTTACTTTCAGGTAGCACAATATCCTCTTCACAATGATCATATGCGATGCTCTCGGGTTAGACTGAAATCTTGCTGCGAGGCACGTTGGATACATAATATCAGGACGTGAAGCAGTTAGGTACATCAAAGAACCTATCATGGATCTGTAAAATGTTTCATCAGCCCTATCTCCGGTGAGATCTGGGTGAATCCCATGATTTGTTGCAAGTGGGGTAGCAGCTGGAGTAGAACCTGACATTCCAAATTTCTCTAGAATATCATGAATATACTTTGACTGATGAATGAAAATTCCTTCAGGAAGTTGTTCAACTTGTAATCCCAGAAAGAATTTCATCTCCCCCATTGATGACATTTCAAACTTTTGCTTCATCACTGATTCAAAATCTTTGCATAGATTTTCATTTGTCGACCCAAAGATTATATCGTCCACATAAATCTGAACTATCAGAAGATGACCATCGACCTTTTTAGTGAAGAGAGTGGCATCCACTTTTCCACGAATGAACTTGTTGGCTAGTAGGTGTTGAGACAAAGTCTCGTACCAAGCTCTCGGGGCCTGATGTAAACCATACAGCGCTTTGTCCAATAAGTAGACCTTGTTTTTGTGGATTGGATCGGTAAAGCCCGGCGGCTGACCGACATAAACCTCCTCTTTAACCTTCCCGTAAAGAAAAGCCGATTTAACATCTAACTGATATACTTTGAAGTTCTTCCAAGATGCAAATGCAAGAAAAATTCTGATTGCCTCTAGTCGTGCCACAGGAGCATAGACTTCAGTAAAATCAATTCCCTCCTGTTAACTAAATCCCTGAACAACGAGTCGAGCTTTGTTCCTTACGACAACTCCTCTATCGTCCCTCTTACACTTGAACACCCACTTGGTGTTAATCTTTCTCTGACCATCCGGCAAATCAACTAACTTCCACACTCCCAATTTCTCGAATTGACTAAGTTCCTCCTGCATAGCATTGACCCAAGAGTCTTCAGTAAGCGCCTCTTTGTAAGTTCTTGGTTCAACCTGCGAGATAAAACAACTTAATGAGAATTCAGTTTGCAAAGGAGCAACTTTTGTATAAAAACATGTAAGCCCTTTATCAATCTGATTTCGAGTGCGAACGCCTTTCTGCAATTCTCCTATGATCAACTCCTCTGGATGATATGAAAAAGTTCGCGGCATCACTTCGCTTGGAACATCTACATTTCCCTCCAGATTAGTAACATTCTGTTCTGCATCTTGTTCACCAACTTGGTTTGTTTGACTTGAAATCTGAATTTGCTCCCCCTCAGAATTTGAATCTGAATCACCATGATCAAATACTGGCATGTTTTCAGCTTCTAGATTATCATTCTGAGCCGACTGATTATCCTGAGCAACTTCATTCTGTTGGCCATCATCATGTTCACCAGCATTACTTGGACCTGCTTCATCATCATTTGAAGTTTCCCGTGGTCTCCTCGAATACTCAGCTGGAAACCTTAACTGCGACTCATATTCACGCAAAATATCCAACTCATCAAAGAAATCTTCATCATCCTCTGATTCTTCTCTCATGTAAAACGAATCCCAAAGTTTGTCATAATGATAACGCCATGAATCACCAGGATTCTGCGGCGGCATAGTATAACCTTGACATTCAACATTTGCAGCTTCAATAATCCGCTTCTCACTTGGAACGAAGACACGTCTCAACGGATTTGCATAACCAACAAATATACCCTCAATGCACTTCGGACCAAACTTTCCAAAAGGTTCTATAACCGTACAGGGTGACCCGAACGGTTCTAGATACTTCAAATTCGGTTTGCGGTTATTAATTAGCTCAAAGCATGTTTTGTTGAACTTCTTGACAGTGAGAACCCTGTTGAGCGTATAACATGCGGCAGAAACAGCTTCAGCCCAAAAATTAATCGGTAACTTTGAATCTGCGAGCATAGTTCTAGCCGTCTCGATTAGTGTCCGGTTTTTGCGTTCTGCGACTCCATTCTGCTGCGGAGTGTACGGAGCACTAAACTCATGCAAAATACCTCTTTCATCACAGAATTCTTCCATCTTGCTGTTCTTGAATTCAGTACCATTATCACTACGAATTCTCTTGATACGTCTTTGGTACAAATTCTCAATCTTTCTGAACAGACCCATCAAACTGTCAAATGTTTCATCTTTCGTCTTCAAGAAAGAAACCCACGAAAATCTGGAATAATCATCAGTAACGACCAAACAATAGTAATCTCCTGTAATACTTTTGACATTCACAGGACCAAACAAATCCATGTGAAGTCTTTCCAGCGGTCTCGAAACTGAATTAACTTGCTTTGTAGGGTGTGACTTTTTCTTCTGCTTGCCTTTGATGCAGCTAATGCACTCCCCTTCCAGATGAAAACCTTTGATATTAACTCCCAATACCAAATCATTGTGCACCAAGTGATTCATTTTTCTAAGATGAATATGCCCCATCTTTCGGTGCCACAATCTTGATTCTTTCTCAGTTGCTCTAGACACGAAACAATGTGCTTGACCAGTAGTTGTAGTTGCTACAGACATATCTAACACATATAAATCATTCACTCTAGGTGCCCTCATAATAATCCATTCTTCAGGAATAACAAAACCAGGTTTCAAGATCAAACATTCCTTATCAGTGAAGTGAGTAGTATACTGATTGTCACAAATCTGCGAGATACTAAGCAGATTGTTCTCCAGCTCAGTGATGTAGTTAACTCTCTCAAACGTTACAATCCCATTGGATAACGTTCCTTCACCAACAATTCTACCACCTTCATGACCTGCAAATCCCACATAACCACCATTGATATTCTTCACATCATATAGCAATGCAGTTTTTCCTGTCATATGTCGAGATGCGCCACTATCCATGATCCATCTTGAAATGGCTCTTGGAAGATCCTGCACATACCACAAGTTGATTTCAAAACATTTCAATAAAGATGCCGATTCATGCTTCGCGATCCAGGAAGCTCCGGCCATTCAAACTGCTTATTCGAACATGGTGTCCACCCAGGCCTCATCAGCCTTAGGTGTAACCTTGACTCTAGCAACTTGAATTTTGAAATTTTCAGCCTTCAAAGGTGGAAAATTTGCATCATAATCAACCGAAATTGATTCTTCAGCCTTTTTCACTTCAGAAGTTGAAAGTTTCATTTCAGTTTTTGATTTCCAAACTTGTTGAGATAATGCAACCTGTTTATAAAACTTGTTATTTTTAGTTACCACTTTCTTTACAGGTTCATTTTTCACTTTGATGTTGTCATTTTTCACACTCTTTTTCTCAACAACGATTGGTGCTTTACCCTTCACATCAACTTTCTTCTGTTGAAACTTCACAGTTTCAGTCTTAGGCTTCACATTAGTACACTTTCGTGCAATGTGACCCACTTGATTACATCTAAAACATGTATGAGCATCAACAACTCGACTTGTGCCTTCAGACTGAGGTTGTGAAGCTTTCTTCTCAAAGAACTCTTTATTTGATTTTGAAAAAATTTCATTTTCCTCATCAGAACGTGAACTTGAACTATTCACAAACACCTTCTTTTCAGCAAACCTTTTGTTTTGAAAACTCTTTTTCTGATAACTATTACCACCCCGATAACCACCCGACCAATTGTTTCGATTGTTATTATAAAACCGTGGTGAAACAACAGGCTTTTTGTAATAAGCTTTATCTTTCTCAAAATTCATTTGCCTTTTTGTTTGACACAAACTGTTCACTTCTGACAACTCAACTTCAACCAATTTGAAAACATTTGTCAACTTTTTCACATTAACATTCTCAATTGGAAACTCAGAATCCGAATACAACTTATCAGATCCAGTCATCTTGTACATCACAAGACCCGGTTCATCACTTAAGTTGTTTTTGGATTTTGATTTCTGAATGTATTTGTCCAAGAAACACCCATCATCTTCAGCTGAATCACTATTCAAAACACTTTCAGCTGTGCTCTTAACAATCTCTGTCTGAACACTATCATCAGATGATGTAGAAAAAGTAACATCAATGTTCTCCGGAAGTATAACTTCTTTTTCTTCCTCAATTTCAACCAACCCAGACTGCTTTTTAGTGTAATTATGAAGAACAGGTGGTGGTACTTGATGAAAACCCACCCCAGTTCCATCAGAATACACATCTTCGCCCGCTTTGTCTTTCCCGATAGGTTTGGGAATGATATGTTGCAAAACAAAGCTTGCGGAGCTGTAACTGTTAAGCTTCAACTGGATTCGCTCGTTTTCGATTACAGCCTCTTGAACTTTAAGTTTCAATTTAGCTATTTCATCCAGTTGTTTATTGATTGATTCTTCTTTAACTCTAAGCACTGCTTTTAAATGTTCATTTTCTTTAAAAGTTTTACCATTTCGATCATCACAATCTTTCATTGTGCTTTTGAGTTTCTCAAATTTTTCAGAAATCTGACGGTTTTCAAGAATCAACTTTTCATTTTCTTGTTTAATTTTGTCATGATCAATTTTATCAGTTTCAATTTGAGCAGTTAATTCTCTTATCCGTTCAGTTGAAGCTTTAACTGTTTTGTCACGACCAAGAATCTGATCCTCAACGTTTCTGACCTTTGCTGTCAGATCTTTAATTTTCTCACCGTTGAGATACGTGACAGTATTACAAAATTTGCACTCTTTGTTGCAATTTTTGCAATCAGCATTTCCTTCGATCTTTTTACCTGACGCATTTGTTGACACATCTGAACTGACCTGGCTTTTTGACTCAGACACGGAGTTAGAGTCTACCTCAAGCGCTTTGGCAGCCAGAACTTTATCAGCCATTTTTCCCAGGTTCTCTGCAGTCAACTCTTGCGTAGTATCGATAACTCCAGTATCAATCTTCTTGGATTCTTTTCCTTCTATCTCTTTTTCTTCTTTCACCTCTTTCTCCTTTCTTTCTTTCTCCTCTTTCTCTTCTTCAATCATTTTCGAAGTTGGAGTTCCCCACCATTTGTGTTGCCAATACTCATCATTTTCTTTCATTTCCTTAATTAAGACTTCCAAATCGAGAGTTTTGTGATCGATTGCAATATTTCCATACTCATCAAGATAACACTCTCTGTCTGGATCCCATCTTTTGGCTCTTTTTGCTTCCAAATAGATACGAGAAAGTCTAGTAATTTTATTTTCTGAAATCATCTTTCTGTATTTATACTTCTACTCTTCAGTTCTCTCATCTTTCCATGGAATAGGTTCATTTTTCGCCATGAATGCGTAACCAACCGCATCTTCTTCTGGTAGAACCTCTTGACTCCAATCATATCCCTCATCATCATAAATCACTGCAAGGGCTCTAGATTTCTCTCTGTTGTCTTCAACCTGCTTCAATCTAGGCGGCTCGGATTTATTCTGGTGATAAATCGCCTTCTTGTAGTAATCATCTCTGAAAGGATTCTCTGACTCATCAACATAAGCATTTCGGCATTCTCTCTTGAAGTGACCCTTCTGCTTACATTTGAAACATGTCACTTTGGATTTATCGAACCCCAGCTTAGTAGAAGCACCACCAATTGTTTTTCTTCCAGTAATTTCCATGAATCTTTGTGCACGACGAACAGCACTTGCCATAGCCCAACGAATATCGATCAGTTCCATTTCCTCCGGATCAATCTGATCGTAATCTTCTTTCGTCAGATTTGTATTGCCAATCTTCCCAGCTACCAATCCTTCATACGATTCCAACACCGATGCTAGAAAGATCATTTGCTGCTTTGCCGACTCTTCATCAAAATTTTGAGCATTCTTCAAGTCTATTGCAATATTGCATTGAAAACGATTCTTTGCATCAGCATTTCCAGAAGATGAAGATCCACTGTGAAAACCACTGTGACTTCCACTGCTTTGACCACTTTGGCTTTCTTTGCCGGCTGTCGACACATTTTCAGCAGAAAATGCAGTTTTTGGTGAAGTAGCTTTCGGCATCATGCTCTTTGGATAGTATAGATCCAGATTTTGTTGATAGGATGAATGATTAACTTTGTACGTCTTCTTTAACTCCAACTCATGACTTTCAAGTTTCTCAATCACCAAATCTGGTTTCAACAAATCAGAAGGAATAGTGTTCTTAAGCATGAGACCATAATATCTCCACTCCATCTCGTCTGGCAACGAATCGAACAACTTGTCTACTTGCTCATCATCAGAATACTTGATATCATGTCTTGCTAATTCCAGCTTCAGATGACCGAACCTTTCTATCATTTTACACACTGACTCATTCTTAAGACAACCAAACATATCAAACTCTTTCCTAAGAAGTTTCTTTTTGTTTTTCACGATTTCAGTACTTCCTAAACATTTCTTTTCTAACTTTGCCCAAAGATCTTTAGCATTTGTATAGTCTATCAATGATATGATATCCTCCCGAACAGACTGAAATAACAACGCCACACACTTTTGTTCGGCTACAAATGAGTCAATCTCATCAGATGCTGTTAAAACTTCCCCATTCTTGTTTCCTTGGTCATAACCATTCTTCAGACTTTTCCAACTTGGAAACGCGAATGCCATCATTCAATCTTCAAACTTTTTGGACCAACGACTGTACTCCTCAATAGCCATTAGCTTTGGAGGTTTATTGAACGTTCCGAAGGCACTTTCCGATTCCCAAGCTTCCTTTTTCTTCTCTTTTGGTGGATTCTCATTCACATTGCTTGATGAAGCATCATTGTTTCCGGAATCTCCAGCGAACGCGTACATGTCGCTAAACGGGTTTAAGAAAATATCATCCATTGTGAATGTACCTGTAAAATCAGACAACACTTAGACAAATTTTGATTTTGAAAAATATAGGAACCTGTTCAAACGGAATGGTTCAAACAAAGGTTCAAACGAACTAGTTGTTTTCAAACGGAATGGTCTGTTTCGTTTGAAATACCAAAAGTTTCAAACAACAACTATTCAAACGATAACTATTTCAAACGATAGATATTTTCAAACGACAAAGATTCAAACGATGGACTATTCCGTTTGAATCAATAGTTTCAAACGACAAAGGTTTTCAAACGACAGCTGTTCAAATGACCAACTTCAAACGAACAACTTCAAACGATCAACTTCAAACGACATATATTTCAAACGATCAATTTTCAAACGATAGTTCAAACGACAAACTGTTTTCAAACGACAGAATCCATTTTCAAACGATTACTTCCAATTTCAAACGATATATGTCATTTTCAAATGATGAGTGTATTTTCAAACGATGACGTCAGCAACTTGCGAACACTTTCAAACGGTCCGAATGATTTAGATCAGTTTTAGGTCGAATTTCGGTTTCAAACTTTCAAGGATTATTTAATAGTGAATTTCGTTTGCTATGTGATCGTTTCAAGCCATTTTAACCGCGAGAACTAGTTAAAATCAGAAAAGAAAGGTAGAAGTGAGATAATCCGATGATTTCAAGCTGTATTTGGTATGAACTCCTCGTCCTAGAGCTCTGATACCACTTGTTGGATCGTGTACGTGACCCTGAAAGTCAGTTAAGGTAGTTCAACATTGATTACTAAGGCGGAATCAAAGTAAACGACGTCCAAAACAGCTTGTATCCTTTAATCTTTCTTTCTATTAACAACCGTGTGCTTGTACAATGTTTTCTAACACAAATCCGGCAGCACTTCGTGATTCACTCAATGACCTTCTACTGTTCCGTTTGAAATATGACTAACATACCCCTATATATAGACTTTGACCCTTCCGTTTGAACTTAAACATAATGTTTCAAACGACCTGTTCAAACGGAACCATCTAGTTCAAACAATGGTTTCAAACGGAACCCTCTAATCTCAAACGGAACCCTATCTCAAACTACGGTTTCAAACGGAACACCTATAGACACTTCCTAAATCAACACTAAAACCTAATTTTGACTTTTAAGTAACAATCTTGACTTTCTTGATATAAGACTTGATGAAGATGCAGTCAACAGACATTCTTATGCATCAACAGTTCCCTTGTGTTGAGCATAAGAACCATGAGTTAAAGAGTTCAAATGGATTATAAATGTAACTTGAAGTTCATAAGTCTCATTCTCACACACACTAGAACACACACTTTTTCTCCCTCTCTTCTTCTTGCTCTCGGCCAAACCAAACACCACCATCATCACCATCATTCATTCATCTTACATACATTCCAAGCATATACAAGTGTGTTAGAGGTTGCATAAGGAAGCTAGGAGCTTTCGGAAGTTCAAGGACCTTCATCATTTGCTATTATCCATCTCTTATCTTCTCTTGATCATCCCTAGCCTTGAGCTAGTGGTAAGAACATCCTACACTCCATTTTACATCTATTTCAAGTGGTTAAAAGATGTTACATGTTGATTATTATGAAGAACACTAAGAATCACAAGAAAGAAACTTGAACATAAGCTTAAATCATAAAGAAATTATGTTGTTTATGTGTTGTTATGCTTGATGATTGTTGTTTATTCATGTATTTGATGTTGATCATCATATGATCTTGCTAGATCGTGATTAAAAACATAATCTAGCAAGATGAGAGGATGAGAATGTTGTAGGATTATAGATCATCCTCACATAGAACATGAACTTGAAAGAATATGTGGTTTTCTTGTAAAATAATGATCAAAGTAAGTTGTAATACTTGTAGATCTAAAATTTCATGGATGATTTCTCAAGAAACCAAGTTAAAAATACAAGTTTTACTAAATCTTAGTTCTTAAACAAATAAACCTTATTTTTGGTGGTTAATAAAGTGTAGAAGTATATGTGTAACAAGAAAAATCCAAACATTTTTAGAAAATATGATCATAAGTTGAAAAGATCTAAATTCTTTAAAAATGATGTTTTTATAAGATCAACCACACTTTAAAGGGTAACAAGACTTACTAAAAACACTAGTAAGTTACTACAAATTTTTACAAATATTCAAGTTTATAAAGTAGTAGATTATGCTTGTTTTTGGCAAGATTGGTAAGTAAAGATTATTTGTGGTTGATTGTTGATTGATTGTGATGATTTACAAAAGAAAATGATATACCTTCAAGGTATGGAAACCTCCATTTTTAGGGAAACCATAGCGAAATTTTTCTAAAAATTAAACACTTAGAAAAATATTTCTAAACAAACATTTACAAGTGTGCTTTAAACCATAAATTTTTACATAAACATTGCCATAATTTTTGTTCAAAAATATAAATATTGGAGGTTGGTTTTTATAAATAAAAGTGACTAAATATGTATTTAGGAAATATATATTTAGAAGGCACCATGTGTGTGATTATTTGTATACTATGTGTATTAGTTATATTATTTTAGGACTTGAAATAATATAACTCATCATAATACCAAAAATTACAATCCAAAATATTACCAAAATTCCAAGAATACGAATATACAAGTTATACACAAGATATTGGTGAAACCGAACTAAGGAATATAACTTACAAAATATTCCGGGAATAATATTCACAAGTATATTTTGGTAAATAATATTTTGGACACCAAGTGGATGAAAATATGATTTTTACAATTATCACAAACTTATATCATATTTTTGACAAGAAGAAAATATATTATTTTGGGTGAATAAAAATATGTATTTTCTTGGAAATATTAGAAGATATATTATTTTTGAAAGAAATATATATTTTCTCAAACAAAAACAGAATATATTATTTTGGGAGAAAAATAAGTTTGTATATATTTTCCAAGTTAGACTTGAAAATGTATTATTTTGGAACTCATATGAAAATACAAATATTTTTGCCAAAGGAAAAATTATAAATAATTTTCTAAGAAGTATTTCTTAAAATATATATATTTTGGAAGTATATGTGGATTTTCTTTTACTAAGGATACTTAATAATTACAAGAGATACGTATTTTCATACGTATAATTACACTCTGGAATACGACCCCATATAAATGGCAAAATAAGCAAGTATAAGGATACAAATACAAATACACCCATCCTTGGGAAGGAAATACACATGTACAAATACTTGAAGGGTATCAAGTTAGAATATATTATTTTAACAATTATTCCAAAATTTAATAACTATAATTTAAGTTAAAATATTTATTATTTTAACAAATAATTATAACTTGGAATGATATTGAAGACACGAAGAAACGTAACTCAAAGACTCTAATTAATACTAAGTCAAGGCATGACCCGCTCGTCTAATAGACATTAGTACGTTGTAGGTAGTCGTATACGCCAGGCGAAGCATTGAGTTACGGTGTTTACGAAGAACGCAAGACTGAGAGTTCATGACCCCCTTTTCTTTAACTGTTTTCGGTTTTATAACTTCGGGGGTGAAGTACATGTTACAAACTATTTACAAACGTTACTATTTGGTATGGTTAGCTAAGGAAGGGTACTGCTAGATCATGTGAGTGGTGGGTATGACGCTTAAGATCATCAATCCTCTTTGTAGGACCGAGGGACATGAGTGATAGATCTATTTGGGTGTAGCGAGCCCCGCCCATGTTGGACCAGGGTTTGGCCCATGGGATGACTATGTCTTACAGCCGGAAGCCCGGTGCAAAGTCTACTAGGTTTGAGTCTTCCTGCATCACGTCACACATATTAATGGCCTTGCAAACCATTAATGATCTGTTTTCCTAGTTGCTTTCATACCAGGGATTTACAAACATTCATACATACTTTCAATGATTACAAAGGTTTATTCATACACACAAACAAACACATGAACTTGCTCAACTTTTGTTGATGTTTCCAAACTACATGTATTTCAGGGAATTAATTGTGGATCTGGCGGGTGTTCGGAAGTTTCAAGTTATGTTAAGATTAAAGATGTCATCCATGGTCTTAGGGTTTGGTTATTGTGTCCTATCCTGGACAAGACACCTTTTCCAAATCCTGGTTTTATCTAAAGTCTTTTATTGAGTCCATATGGAACTCTAAACGATTAATATGGTTTGTAATTCAAATTTGAAGACTATGTGTCAAGACAATGTTGTTATGTTTTTAAACTTATTTAATGGATGATCATCGTTAGTTTTATCATATAGTGGTTGTTATGATTAAATGCATTGATATTAAGAAAGTCACACATAATCACGCTTCCGCAAAAGTCACGGTGTGACATTCAAGTGCAAGAAAGATGATAGAGGAATTGTGGCGTGTAACAAGGCTTGATTGGTTGTCAAAGGTTTCAATCAGCAAGAAGGGATTGATTACAATGAAGTGTTTGCACCAATGGCAAGGTTGGAGGCAATTCGTTTGTTCCTAGCATTTGCTTCATTCAAGGGCTTCAAAGTGTACCAACTTGACGTGAAGAGTGCGTTTCTTTACGGGAAAGTCCAAGAAGTGGTGTATGTCTCACAGCCAGATGGGTTCATTGATCAAGAATATCCAGATCGAGTGTATAAACTAGATAAGGCTTTATATGGATTACATTAAGTACCCAGAGCTTGGTATGAGACACTGTTAACACATCTGATAAAGGATGGTTTTGAAAGAGGTCAGATTGATAGTACACTGTTCATCAAGTGAAAGAAGGAAGATTTTCTGCTGGTTTAGGTATACGTAGATGACATCATCTTTGGGTCATCAGATGAAAACATGTGTCAAGAGTTCGAGCAGGTGATGAAGAGCAAGTTTGAAATGAGCGCTATGGGTGAGCTGACCTACTTTCTTGGATTACAAGTTCACCAGAAGAAGGATAGAATGTTTATTCATCAAACAAAGTCTGTGTATGACATTTTGGCTCGGTTCAAAATGGAGGATTGCTCTACTTTCAACACACCTATCTGCGAGAATCACAATCTTGGCCCAGATCATGAAAGTACTGAAGATGTTGATTCAACTCAGTATATGGCAATGATTGGTTTGCTAATGTACTTGACTGCTTCACGACCAGACATCATGTTTGCCGTATGTCTGTATGTCAGATATCAGGCAAATCCAAAAGAGTCACACATGAAAGCGGTGAAGCGGATTCTTCGTTACTTGAAGGGGAAACCTAAACTTGGGTTGTGGTATCCAGCTGATAGTGATTTGAATTTTGTTGCTTACACTGACTCAGACTTTGGAGGATGCAAGTCTAACAGAAAGTCTACCACAGGTGGTTGTCAGTTCTCAGGAGGAAGGATTGTGTCTTGGCAATGCAAGAAGCAATCTTGTGTGTCTACCTCTACGTGTGAAGCTGAATATATTGCTGCGGGAAGCTGTTGCTCTCAGGTTCTCTGGATACAACAGCAGATGCGCGATTACAGTTTGGATTTCACTCGTACTCCTATTTTGATAGACAATAATGCCACTATATCAATCACAAACAATCCCATAAAGCACAGTAGAACTAAACATATTGACATTCGTCATCATTTTATACGACATTGTGCTGATAAGAAATTAATTGAACTTCATCGAGTCGACACACTAGATAACCTTGCTGATCTTTACACAAAAGCTTTTGATAGAGCTCACTTTGAACACTTAGTCGAACTCAACGGGATGAGGAATCCTGAATAACTGGTTTTTCATAAGAATTTTGTAAATATGTTTTGCTTTCTTAAAAATCATAAAAATGCAAAAACATTGAAAAATTAAAAACATAACAAAATTAGAAAATCAAAAATGAGTTATCACTGTGTGAAATAGGAGAAATGATAGTACATCAGCAAGTTAGACTATCACACTGAAGTTGAATTAAATTGCATAAGTGTGATAGCAGCTTCATCATATGATGTACCAGTAGGCAAAAACTATGAAATAATCAACTTACCAATGTGATATAAACCAAACAAACTGAGTATCAGTGGGTAACACATCAGTGGCGTATGGTTTAATGACCCTAAATCTTGTGTTGATAGATTGCCAAAATCTAAGGTTTTGGGTCTTTATACTGTTGTTTCATCTGGGGATATCATGGTTGTCCTTCTGCTGCATCCAGATACATGTTGACCTAGGCACAACCAGGATATCTTAAAAGAGCTAAAAATGACAAAAACCCATAAATGAAGAGGCTCTCCTAGAGAGTCATTCAAATGTGCAAAATGCATAAATTGTACCAAAAATTGGTATTTGTCTTAGCCTTCGTTAGATATTGGTCTCTTTGCTGTACAAAAGTACTGACTTGATCACCAATTATCTATCGTTGAAATACAAAACGGATGAATTCAGTATACGCACCTACTACGAGGAATCTTTGCGCATACCTTGATCGTGGGGGTATGTCCTAAAGTGGGACACGTTAGTATATCAGTATAAAATTACCTTAATGTATCATATGGTAATGGAACTTGAAATGTTCATGCATTTTGTTTAAGTGGATAAACAATACTGGTAATCATCTTGGAATGCTTTTTCACAAAAAAAAAATTATATAAAGAATTATCTAATAGTATGGGAACAGATTGATTGTGCTAATATGATCTTCTTACCGGTGATTCTCACAAAAATAGAGTATTTATTGCTTTTGTTATTTACTTGCTTTCAGAAAACATAAAAATCCAAAAATAGTGTCTTTTTCGTTTAAAATTCTTAATGTACGGAAAACTGTTATTCTTGGAGGGGTTGTTACCGATAGGGGGAGACGGTGTTAGAAAGTGAGTTCAAAATTTTTAAATCATGCAGGTTCTAGGGTGTTAGATAAAAAATTTGGTGTGTTGGTGCTGAATTGTAATGGCTTAATATGTGATACAGTTATACTACCTCGTGAATAATAATAATTTGTTTAACTTTGTTGAAAAATTTTTATGGTTTCTCGAGATGTTTGTTTTATAGTATACAGATTGAAGCAGTGTGTTGATGAGCAGTTGCTGTGATGAGATGAGGAGCTTTGTTGCTGCTTGGTAGAATCCTCTTTCTACGATGCAGAATGGATGCTGTGAAGACTTACTTGGATTGATGACTTAAAACTTGGAAGATTTGGTGATTGGACGCTTCAGCTTAGGGGGAGTCTGTTGCAGACAGAATTTGTGTTGAAGCTGATGTTATCCAAAGACCAAAGACTGTGAGATTTTAAAGACTAAGGTTACCTTTGCAAGCTATTGTCAAGGGGGAGTTTGTTGGTGCATATTATGTGACAACAGCTTTGGCTTGGTCTTTGGATATTAAACAAGATTGGGCCATGAAGACTTAAAGGATTTTGAGTTTTGTTTGAAGCCCAAATCAAGTCCGAGTTTGTTATATGTTAGTCCAAGTGTGTCTAGCCCGAATTGTGTTTAGAATGCTTGTGGGCTTAGCCCAATTCGTGTGACTTGGATGGTTCTATATAAACAGCTTTTGTCTTTAGTTTTAGGGTTAGACTATTAGACAGTTTGAGAGAGTTTGAGAAAACACAGAGAAAGGCTGGTAAATACAAATAACTGACACATTTTGAAAATGTTTCAAAATCATTTTATGCACACAATGGCACATCTATTTTCATAAATAACTTGGGATAAATTATGTCTCTTGTTATCAGTATTACATGCTTGTTAATACATATGGGGCCCGGAACTAAACTTCGATAACATGATTAACCGACATGCCACTTTGACCCATAAAAGGGTATCCCCATAAAGGGCAAGAAAAATATTTTATTATAGCATTAACATCTGTTGGGTGTATGCCTACACCCCGTGCTTAAGTCGTAGCCATCTGCAATTAAATGAGCCGAAGATATCCAGGACACGGTCGCTTTAACCCCAAATGTTTAAGTTATCAAGCAAAACGAATTACAACGGGTTATTCGGATTTTTAGACACAACCTGTCATTGATCCCATACCCAACCAAGCGGTAATAATTTACCGTATCCCAAGCACGTATAGGGAAATAGGTTAAGAGTATTTACCTGGCTTAAATCTTACAATCCAAGATATATATATATATATATAGGGTAAGGTTCAAGCGAGAACCACCCTTATCGCGAGAACCAATGTGAACACAAAATAAAATCTAAAAAAAATCAAAAAAGCACTCAAAAAAAAATTTAATATTTTTTTTTAAATCGCTATATTTCGTTACCATAAAAAAAACTTTTTTTTCGAGTAACAGTTATCCATGCACATGTGCATATGTATCATTACTTTGACAAATTCGGTAATACATTATCAGGAATAGACAATTGCACTTTAATTTACAATACCATTCGTAATACACTACTTTTTACATTATCAATATTCAAAATGCACATGTGCATCATTAGGTATAACCATGATATAACGTGTTTTGGTACAAAAAGTTTGTGATTTTGAATGGAGAAGTAGGCCCATATACATGTTTTTTGTTAGTTATACTTATATCTAGTAATTGATGGTTTGGTTATAGTTGTCAATTTATGATGTAATATGTTGATTGGATGGTATAAATGGTGTTTACATACATGTAATAAAGTGAAAATATTGGTAATGGTATTGTATTGTGGATGGTAGGAGGTAATGGTATTGTATTATGGATGATAGGAGGTAATGGTAGTGTATAATGGATGGTATGATAGATGAAAGGGAAAGTGTATTCAAAGTAGTGTACCAAAACACCTTATTTCATGTTGATACATATAAATGTACATGTGCATTTCTAATATTGGTAATGTAAAAAGTATTGTATTACACATGGTAGTGTAAATGAAAGTGCAATCGTCTAATAGTTGTAATGAATTACGGAATTTGTCAAAGAAATGATAAAAAATGCACATGTACATGTTTGTGTATTATGGATGGAATGATAGATGAAAGAGAAAGTAGTGTACCAACACACCTTATTTCATGTTGATACATATAGATGCACATGTGCATTTATAATATTGTTAACGTAAAAAGTAGTGTATTACACGTGGTATTGTAAATGAAAGTGCAATTGTCTAATATTTGTAATGAATTACGGAATTTGTCAAAGAAATGATACAAATGCACATGTGCATGGATAACTGTGACTCAAAAAAAAATTTTGAAATTTTTTTTATTGTAAACGAAATATAGCGATTTTTACAAAAAAATAGTAAAAAAAATTTTTTGGGTTTTTTTGGATTTTTTTAGGTATTACTGTTTGTGTTCACACTGGTTCTCGCGGTTCTCGCAATAAAGGGTGGTTCCTAACGGATCCTTCTCCTATATATATATATATATATACATATATATATATACATATATATATACACATATACATATAAGCATAACCGTTCAAATAAAACAACTAGCAAGGTTGCAATTTATTGGACGCCCTTGTCTGGAATAAATGGTATAATAACCAATTAGAATGTTAACGGATCCTATTCAAGTCATAGACTTAAACCGGTTAACTATAATATAAAGAAAACGGTACGGTACGCTAGATTAAGTGGTGACCAGATAGAATGTAGTTTAAACCCTCACAAGTACTAAGACCTGTATAATATGGGTAAACAATAATACATCCTGGAATTTATAAGAATTTGAAGGAGTTTGACCCAATTCGGTTAACTTGCGTAAACTAAGTTACATAAGTCAACCGTACGTGCATAAGTTGTATTGGGTGATCGGATGAGTTAATATCAAGTTCTTTATGCCAAAACATCATTATTAAGTTACCATATCAGTAGGTATTACAACTTATATGCACATTATAGTTTAAAACTCATTTATGCACAAAAGGGCATAATCGGCATTTTTATGCATAATGTATGAACTTGCATAAAACCCGACAACCGATTATGATCAAATAGTATAACCTTAGAGGGTTATCCTATACATAAATATGATCATAATGCAACTTCAAATCATTAGCTAACATGGCTAAATCGGGTCAAAATCGAAAGTCAGAGCAGAAGTCAAACTGTTTGGCTTTCAGTTGCGAACCGAGCTATAAACTAGAAATGACGGGATAAACATGCTTAGACATGTTCTAATATGTTATACCAACTGATTTAATGTCAAAAACATGTGTTTAAACATTTATAGGTTCAATTTATAAGTTTTCCGAAAAAGAGCGTTTTAACTTTTAATTAAACATAACTTTGACCCGTCATTTGACCAATTTAACGTGATCTTCAAGAGGTGCCCTCATAGGGGATTATCACCTACCTTATTACGATCACGTAGCCATGTTCGATTCAAACAATGGCTGGACCATAATGGTCATAACCGAAAGGCAAAGCAAAAGTCAATTTGCTTGACTTATGGCTAAGAACTTAGCCTAATAAAAGAAATAAGCAGAGATGGAACACTTACAAGTGTTCTAGGATGAAAAGAACTCAGTTGGGAGGCTTCCTTTAGCCAGAAAACACTCCAAGAGCAGTAGAGAGAAAGAAAGTGAGTGAATGAGCAAAGAATGAGGCAACTTTGATTGTTATTTATAGTTGAACATGGATTATAAAATGATGCCATGTGTTACCAGGGGTCTCTAGGTGTTAGCAAGTGTCTTTGGACGCGTCATGTCGCAGCCCCCGACCCCACCCCGGGAGCGGGAGCCGCGAACACGAGCCGGTGGTATCGGTGTTTATTAATTTGGCAGCGGAATTTAAAACATCAGGATCGTAGTTAGGAAATAAATTCAGAGTTTGGAAAACACCTAACTTTTGTATTAAACAAATGGGATAAAAACCCATATTTCATTTATAATATCTTTATAGGGATAAAACCCTAGTTACTAAAAATATAAACTTTTTATTTAGGTAACTTTATAGCCACTTTCTTTAACCCTTCAGTGCTCCATAGCTGGCTTCTTAATAGTTTTCACATCAAGTTACCTGAAATGCATTTTAAAAATATTTTATCAGCAAGAAATACTGGCGAGTACATTCCAGTTTGGAAAAATATAACTTGTCATTACTTTATAGTATTAAGAGTGATTACAATGTTTATATCTACCCAATTACTCATTCAGTATTTGTCACGTTGGCAGTTACAATGACCGTGGTCATATTACTATTGGCTAACTCTTTGTCCCATAGTAACGCTTGATTAGTAGTGTATACAAAACCCCACATACCGACAGTAATTGTAGAATACAAAGACTTAATCACTGTAAGTACAACTGAAAAGCATTTAAGGTTTTATAAAGCATTTTAAATAAAAGGGCTCCCTGGGAAAAAGAGAAGGACTCACATTGTAAACTTATGTATTACTATTGGCTTCCTAGAAATATTTTCTGCTAATTTTCTTTAATTCCTATTAAAAACATACAATGCACGCGCGTTAGTATAATAACCCAAATTCAACTTATTAAAACGTCACGAGACAGAACCCTAACTTAGTTTACAAAGCATAGCCCTAAACAGGCAGCGCTTTGGCATCAGTTGTTGGGTTCCAGATCAATCGGACAGGGTATCAAATTAGTAATCGGGGGTTAAAATACTTACAACGGGGCAGAGCTTCGTGATTTAGGGGGTATTTTAACTGATATTTTCGCACTATATGTGTTTGAGAGAGAAAATAATTAAACGAAGATTGAAGTGCAGCTGAATTGCTCCATTTATACAAATTTCGGGGGTCTCTTGCGCCCCGTGAGGGCACCCTAGCTACGGCTAGAGTTGCCGGGTGGCCCATAGGGTCGACACATGGCCCGACACGTGGCACAACGGAGTGTCTGACAAGCATAAGGTTGTCGCGCCCAGCGACCGACCACCTTCAAACCTGTCGCGGCCCGCGACAGGTAATAAAATTTAATTTTTTTAATTTTTTATAAAATACAGTGCTACGGGTCTGGTTTTGTGTTTACGAAGCGTTTTAGGGCGTTTTCTAGGGTTGTTATATCCTCCCCACCTTGTTTTAAATCTCGTCCTCAAGATTCGCTAGAATAAGTGTGGATACTTCCTTTGCATTTCAGACTCTAGCTCCCATGTGTATTCTGGAACTCTCTTTGAATCCCACTTTACTTTGACTAGAACTAATCTCTTGTGCTTGAGATTCTTGATCTTTCTATCTTCAATCTGAATTGGCTTCTCTACAAACTTAAGTTTTTCATTTACCTCTATGTCTTGAAGAGGTATTACCAATGATTCGTCTGCTAAACATTTCTTGAGGTTACATACATGAAATACATCATGTATTCCTGCCATCTCTTCTGGTAACTGTAGCTGATATGCTACTGGCCCTATTCGTTTGATAATTTCAAGAGGTCCAACATACCTTGGTCTTAGCTTTCCTTTCTTACCAAACCTCACAATTCCTTTCCATGGTGAGACTTTCAATAGTACCTTGTCTCCAACTTGAAATTCTAATGGTTTTCGCCTGTTATCTGCATAACTCTTTTGACGATCTCGTACGGCTTTCAGTCTCTCCTTGACTTGAATAATTTGGTCAGTTGTTTCTTGCACGATTTCAGGACCTGACAGTTGTTTTTTTCCAATTTCTGCCCAACATACAGGGGTTCGGCACTTCCGTCCATAGAGTGTTTCAAATGGTGCAGCATTGATGCTGGTATGATAGCTGTTTTTTGTAAGAAAACTCTATTAAAGGTAAATGTTCATCCCAATTTCCTACAAAATCAATTACACAAGCTCTAAGCATATTTTCCATAGTCTGAATTGTCCTTTCACTTTGTCCATCCGTTTGAGGATGATAGGTTGTACTTAGATTTAATAGGGTTCCCATTGCTTTTTGGAAACTTGTCCAAAAATGAGAAGTGAAACGATTGTCTCTGTCAGACACAATAGATAAAGGAATTCCATGTAATGAAACTATTTCATTTACATACAGCTTGACTAACTGTTCCATACTGAAAGTTTCTTTCATTGGTAAGAAATGGGCAGATTTAGTCAATCTGTCTACAATCACCCAGATTGTATCATTACCTTTTCGTGTTTAGGTAATTTGGTAACAAAGTCCATTGTTATAAATTCTCATTTCCAAATTGGAATTTCTAATTGCTGCAATAATCCTGAAGGTTTCTGATAAACATTTAGCAACATAATTTGCTATATCCTTTTTCATTCCTATCCACCAGAAATTTTTTCTTAAGTCTTGATACATCTTGTCACTTCCAGGATGTATCGTATACTTAGATTTATGAGCTTCTTCTAAAATTTGATTGGGTAGGTTTCCTTGAATAGGTATCCAAATTCTTTTCTTATGGAATCTCCAAATTCCATCGGTTCCTTTTTCGAATTCCTTAATCATTCATTTCAAACCTTCAGCATCATCCTTGATTGTTGTTTCTTGTAACTTTTTCACATGTTCATTTAAATCTATCTGTAGGTTTAATCTGAGAGCACGTACTCTTTTTGGCTTCTCATGTTATTTTCTACTTAAAGCATCAGCTACTACATTAGTTTTTCCCGCATGATATTGGATATCACAATCATAATCACTAAGGATTTCAATCCAACGTCTTTGTCTCATGTTTAATTCCTTTTGCCCAAAAACATATCTTAAACTCTTATGATCTGTGAATACAATAAACTTACTACCATAAAGATAGTGTCTCCAAATCTTAAGGGCAAAACTTATTGCTTCTAATTCTAGATCATGCGTTGTATAATTCTCTTCATGCTTCTTAAGTTGTCTAGAGGCATAAGCAATTACCTTTTGACGTTGCATCAACACACATCCAAATCCTAACTTGGATGCATCACAATAGACTATAAAGTCTCCAGTTCCTTCTGGCAAGGCGAGTATTGGGGCGTTGGTTAATCTTTGCTTCAAAATCCTGAATGCTTCCTCTTGTTTTGGTCCTCATTCAAACTTAACTGACTTGCAAGTTAGTTTGGTTAATGGAATGGCTATTCTAGCGAAATCTTGAATAAAACGTCTATAATATCCTACGAGTCCAAGAAAACTTCCTGCTTCCGTTGGGGACTCAGGGACTTTCCATTTGGTAATCCCTTCGATCTTTGTGGGATCCACATGAATTCCTTCATGATTAACTAGATGTCCAAGAAATTGCACTTCTTGCAACCAGAATTCACATTTTGAGAATTTAGCATAAATCTTTTCTTTTCTCAGTAATGTCAGAAGTATATGCAAATGCTCTGCATGTTCTTCCTTACTCTTACAGTAAATTAGAATATCATCTATAAAGACAATTATGAATTTATCCAGGTAAGCTTACATATCCTATTCATCATGTCTATAAATGTGGCTGGGGCATTGGTTGAACCAAATGGCATGACTGTAAATTCATAATGACCATACCTTGTTCTGAAAGCAGTTTTAGGAATGTCCTCTTCCTGTACTTTCAATTGATGATATCCTGAGCGTAAATCGATCTTAGAAAAGAATCGGGCTCCTTGTAGTTGATCGAATAGATCATCGATTCTCGGTAGTGGGAACCAATTTTTAATCGTAACCTTATTCAATTCTCGATAATCAATGCACATACGCATAGATCCATTTTTCTTCTTGACAAATAACACCGGTTCTCCCCACGGTGATGAACTAGGTTGTATGAAACCTTTTTCTAGCAATTCGTCTAATTGTTTCTTCAATTCATGCATCTCCGTTGGTGCTAGTCGATAGGGTTGTGACAACCCAAGATTTCAAGCTCGTGTTACTGGTTCGTAATGCTGTTTGGCAACTAGTTTTATTTTGTGTAGCGTAAGATTGATGGAAAGATTAGAGTTTTGTTAGTTAGTGAACTTGTTTGTGTAATTGTGCAATGTTACTGATTAATGAAAGATCTTGATAACTCACTAACTGTTTAAAGATTTTTGTCGCTAGCCCTTAATGACGAATAATGACTTTCTTCATCTTCATGTTCGGCGAAACATGTGTTTCATCGGGGTGAGTCTTTCGCCGTGATGGGCTTTCGGCCCAAGTGAAGCCCAGCTTTACTCGGCCACATTCACGTTATATTATTCGAGAACCGTAAGTCGCGAAACCCTAGGCACTCTTTCCTCTCCCTTGCACTCGACGGCAATCATCATCCTCTCGAAGTTCTTGCTTGTCCCATCTCACAACCGGTTAGTTGAGATAACCCGACTCGATCTACTTGTTATGCTGTTTGTGTAAATGTCCGTTATCACGATTGGTTTCAATTGTTGATTGATGATTGTTTTGATCTACTGTGAACGTAGGGTTTTATTAGAAACCGTAATTGTATGTGGTGATTAATTAAGGTTTGGATACATCGCTTGTTAATCGAATAGATTAGAACATACATGATAAGGATTTGATGGTTTGCAATCATACATGATTCACTGCGCGATTCAATGATCCTGTTTACTGAATTTTCATTGTGTTAGCTATTGTATATGATTGGGTCTATGACATTATGCAAGATGAATTGTTATGTTTGATTCAAAAGGAGTTAGGGAACTGTATAGCTACGAATAAATAGGAACTGCAAGTGATTAGGGAGGTTATTGTTCATGGCGAACTGTGAGGAAGAAGGCCCTCGACGAAAGATGTTGTGTTTCGTCAATAAGGACTTGACGAAAGATGTTGTGTTTCGTCAATAAGGACTCGACAAAACATGTGTTCTTTCGTCACATGTCGACTCGACGAAACACATGGTGTTTCGTCATATAGAGTATTTTGCCGGGGAAAGCTTTGCATGGATAGTATGTTATGATGTTTATATAAATTGCATGTATAATAAAGAATGATTTGATTAATGGAACCCTGTTACTGCCTGTTAATAATGGTTAATTATGACTGAGGAAACATGATTTGGCCTTCATGAATGGCACATTTGACTGATAACTACTGTTACGAAACATACATGTGAACTTCGGATTCGTTTGAGTTGGATAACTGTTATGTGCTATTTGGTGATTGTTGTTTGAACACACGATATGATTACAATTTATACGTGAACAATGCGAATGTAAACTGATTATGTACACATGAATACCATAGGGTGTGATTGTTTAAGTGTGAACAAGTAACTAATCATACCGAGCAAATCAAGGTGAGTTCACTGCTCTTTTTCCAAGCATGCGTCCCGGGGTGGGACATCTGGTAAACGTTCCGGGGAGGAATGTCGGGTAATGGGTTTGACTGGAATGTTAAACTTGGGTTGTTGGTTAATACACGTATATCTATCAATCAAGTCCCTCCTACCGATTGTTGCCGGGAAGGCAACGGGGTATTAGTTAATAGCGCTATTTAGGTTTGGCACCCTCACACCGCACCGAGGAGGTCGGGAGTGAACTAATGACCCCCATCTTGACCATTGCTTTGATAGAGGCATTAGGGTTTAGGGCAAATAATCTGGAGCCATCGGCGATAAGCGTGTGATTAACAACATCGAATCTGTGAAACGTTTTAATCTGGTAACTGGTAACTAAACACGTTAACAAAACTTTGAGCTCACCAGCGTCGTCTGACACACTTGTCTGCATGCTTGCAGGTCGTTAGATTCTTGGTTATGGACTTGCTATCTGGGAGTGCTGGAGTGGTCATGGATCGAGACTCTTGGATACTTGTTACATTGGTTTTGAACACTTGTTTTGAAAAAGTTGATTGACAATTTACTATATGCTTCCGTTGAACGTTTACTTTGGTTTTAACTTATGTCTTGAAATATTATTATGAATTGAATCGAATGTTTATTTAAATATTTATTATTAGTTCAATGTGATTGGTGGCTTGGATCCTGGTACGTCACACGTCCCGCGGTGTTTCCGTGTGTGGTATTTTGGGGGGTGTGACAAGGGTGCTTTGGCAATTGGTGTCGTTCCTAGTATCAGGTGAATTCTAAATTCAACCTCTTGATCTTGCGGTAATCTAGATAACTCTTCTGGAAAGACGTATGAGAATTTAGATACTATATGAATATCTTTTAGTTCTTTTCCTTTGGTGTTAATGATTACTGAAATCATATACACCATTCATTCATTCCTTCCGTGCGTAGCTTGCAGCTCTCATCACAGAGATGAATTTTGTTGACCTTGTCGGCTTATCTCCATTAATTGTGATTCTTTCACCAGTTGGCGTACCTACTTCTACAGATTTTTTATCACATAAAATACGTGCATGATTGGCTACCAACCAATCCATTCCTAACACGACATCGAATCCGGCTAGATCCATTGGTATGAGATTAACAGTAAAGTTATGACTTAAAATTTGTATCTTTCCTTCCTAAAGGATATGAGGATATTACATTTATTGTATGAATACCGTGTATGGGTTAACAACATGTATCGAAGAACCAAACGGAAGAAAACGCATAACCACCAACTAGGTAAATAAGCACAAAAGCAGTTCACTGTCATAGTTACTATAAGAATATATCCCATCTTGGATCCATGATGAGCATATGCGTGTTGAATGTGACCACTTGAAATGTCATGTATCACGCTTAGTGTTTAACCTTTGACCCACCTTATCGAATGCATGGACTTGCCCTAGTCTTTACAAACTTTCATGCACTATGAACTCCTCTTTTTTTTTTTTTTTTGAACGATGAGAATCTTTAACTTGTTATGAGAGAGGTCTCACACCCTTCTAAACAGAGGGCCCTAACCATACTCTGGTCAGACTATGTTATCTTAATTGGGTCCACGCTGGCGTCAGAGTTTGGCTAACGGCGTTCCCCGGGAAAGCATTCCACCCACTGCCAGTGGCAGGGGCTTGCGCCACCACAAAAGAGAATCTCTTTGGCGTAACGCACGGTGGACTAAAACCCGGGGTGGCACTCACTCGAACTCTTGACCTAGGGTCTGAGAGAACTAGCCTTCATTGCCTTTATCCATCAAATATGGCACTAGTGGGGATTGAACTTGAGTCTCTAAGGAGAACCCAAGTCTTTCCAACCACTAGACCACAAGTGATGGATGCACTATGAACTCCTCTAGAACATCATGTGACATCCTTTTACCACATATCATATTCATATGTTATTGTCTATTCAATCATCACTTACCATCCATAATACTTGCATTCTCCTTATAAATACAAAACACCATGTAAGTATGATGAATCAAAATACATGCACATATAAAACATGTTACTATATCATCATGAATGAGTTATCACCACAAATCTCGCCCCACATGATAACATGTTTAGCCACATGCAAATAGTTAAAATATGATTTGATAGATTAGATACGAGTATCTAAAACATTTGTATTACAAGTGTGACTCTGCATTTGAACATTTTTTACGTGTTCTCGACTTATATACATGTTTCATTCAACTCGATAATGTAATATTCACTTAATGTCATTCAACATTTATCGTCACCTTGCTACCTACCCAATTTCATAATTTATATTCAGTTGCCAAAACATTAGATACATAAAAAATTAAAAAAAAAAAACTTCAAAATTGTCCACGCTTCATGGAACATGCCATTTCCATGTTCTTTCACACTTGGACATGCTCATCGAGTTGGACTCACATAACTCTGGCCATGCCCCCAAAATTAACCCAACACATGCTCTATAATTTTACATAACCTTGTCTTTCAGACAACGAACCCATGTCAAGCGCACATGGTCATGCCGCTTAACACCACGATCATGACCAATTTTGCCAAATTTGATTGGTAGCCTTCGCGACATTACACGAGCATGATCTATGGGGGCACACATGTGCTAACTCCTTTTTTGGCCAAACTTCATGCATTTCAACTTTAAACCTTCATAAAATGTTCCAAAATCATCATTTTAAAGAAAACAATATGCATTATAATCATTAGAAGTACAATCATTAGAAGTGCAGAACATTTTTTAAATGGTATTAACATGACTCTCCCAAAAATATCGTTATAACAATAACTATATCAAAATCAATTGGCCTAGGTCTTCTAGTCTTCTAACATCTCTCTTGAAGTTCTAAGTATTGGATCTCTTTTTACATCATTAATCTCTATAAGAGAAAAAATTTGAAGATACCATGTCTGCAATTTACCTTAATAAAAACTAGAGTTAATTACATTGTTAGTCCCTGTGGTTTGCATAAAATAACATACTTAGTTACTAATAGTTTAAAATTACCTTCTAGGGTATTAACTTTTCATTTTGTAACGTTTGGAGTTATTAACTTCTAGGGTATTAGCATAGTTAGTCCATGTGGTTTGCACAAAATAACATATTTAGGTACTAATAGTTTAACAAACAATTAACGTTAATACCTCCAAACGTTAGAAAATGAAAAGTTAATGCTTTAGAATGTGATTTTAAACTATTAGTAACTAAATATGTTAATTTGTGCAAACCATAGGGACTAACTATAGGAGGTACTTTTTTGGATTACCCTATTTAAAATTTTAATAATAAAAAAGATTTAGCTGTTTAGTTATTTTAAAATGTTTTATTATTTAAAAAACTAATCGTTAAGTTGATTAAAATGACATGAAGGAAAACCGTATAACGAAACATCGGTACAAATCTTTGAAATTAGACTAAAATCTAACTCATAATAAAAGACTCCAAATAATGCCACATGTCATTCTCTCCTTCAACTTCAAAAATTTTATTTATATTTGTTTAATAATAAATTTCTTTTAATATTAATATTAATTAATAACCAATATATAGATATCACTTATTTTTATCCTTATCTTTATTTAAAATTAATAAATAACTTCAATTTTGCAATTTAGACCATTTGTTTTTTTTTTACTTTTAACCCAAAGTTTTTCATCTTTTGTAATGTAATCCCAACTCTTTTTTATTTTCAATTTTGGTCCATCATACTTTTCATCTTTCCCAAGTTTTTTCGTTTCGTTCTAAATTTTGTGAGTTAACGCACCGCAACGTGCGTGTGGGGTTCAACATTTTTTCGGATAATTTTTTCCCGTTTGACTGGCCCGTCGCGTCACATCTATTTTTCTGCGTTTGACAAGTTCGTCCAACACGCGGGTCTTGGATGGACTTAGTTATTTTTTTCTATGTTTTACATTTCGGTTTAATTTCTCAGCAACGAGCGTGCGTGATTCAAAGATTTTACGTCTGCTTTTCTCTCGGCGTTATTTTTTTCCCGTTTTTATTTATTTTGTTTTGACGAGCTTTTCTGGTGTTGGTGATCGCTGACAGTGGTATAGTATTGCTACTACTTAACACAGTTTTATAACAACCGCTACAATACGGGGGCTTAATACTAGTTAATTATATATGATAACTAGGAGCAAGAGTAAGGGTATAAAGTTCACTAAGTTTGAAATGCATCTTAAATTTTAAAGAATTTAATAATAATTAATAATTATAACTAACTAGAATCAAGCACCCCCTGCGTTGCGGCGGGGGCGAGCACTAATGGCACACTACTGCCAGCGACCACCGACACTGAAGTTGCGGTGTTAATGCGAAGAAATTAAACCAAAACGTAAAACATAGAATAAAATAATTAAGTTGATCTAGGACTCGCGCGTTACGATGAACCCGCGTCTATTTTTTCCCATTTGACAAGTTCATCGTAATCTATATATAATATATATCATTACCACTAAACAAACCATAATGCATACATTACAACAACCATTGCATCAATATGTTTTCAAATTATATTTATACAAGATTTTGGCTAAATTAATTAGATTATTATAAATAATAATAATTTACAAATAAAACAACACAATTTTGAATGGATCAAACCGATTGAATATGGTAAGATAATGAAACCATTATTTGATTAGGGTACAACCACTGAAGCACAAATTACAACCATACATGATATATGCATACAAAACAGATTGAATTTGGTAAGGTAATGAAACCATTATTTGATTAAGGTACAACCACTTATGCACAACTTACAACCAATATTTGATTAAGGTAGAACCACTTAAGCACAACTTAAAACCAATATTTGATTAAGGTACAACCACTTAAACACAACTTACAACCAAAAGCACAACTTACAACAAATACTTGATTAAGGTACAAGTATCTAAGCTTAACTTACAACTAAACATGCATACAAATATTTCAAATTAATAGTATATAAATGTTATTATTATTATTATTATTATATTTTATTATCTATCAATATGTTAAAATCAAACCATCATCAATAATTCAATAATTTATATAAATTTAATAATTTAACATATAATTTAGCATAATATATTTTAATTTATAGATTTGTACTATGCTAAATTATTAAATTTATATAAATTATTGAACTATTCATGATCGTTCGATTTTAATATGTAGATAGATAGATTTAGTAATAATTTAATATAAGTTTAATCAATATAATATAAACCTTTCACTCATTGGTATCATAGACTATATATGTGTCACTCACTTGACGAATCGAAATAATTCTGACCGAATAAAATTGATATTGGCATTGGTTTTATCGAAACCGATACCATTGTAAACTATACAAGTGACGGTACTTCAATGAACCGATAGGGCTGGCATATCGGGTCAACCCGATCTGTTAAGACACGAACACGATAAGACACGAATACGAAACCTGTAAACACGAACACGACATGAAATCTTATCGTGTCAGATTTTCGAAACACGAACCTGTTAATAAACAGGTTACACGAAATGACCTGTTTAAGACACAAACACGACTTGTTAAGACCCGAACATGACCTATTAAGACACGAACATGACCTATTATTCCATATTTGAAATTAGCAATTAAGGAACCTGTTTAATGAAAATTTAGTCGCCAAATGTTCACAAAAGTCATAAAAATGCATAAACACATAATGTCTTAACAAACATAAACCGAAATCCATAAAAGTCTAATCATAACATCCAAATAGTTTTAACATTCAAGTTTCCCATATGCCTTTCTTTCTCAAGATCTTCAATTCCAAACAATCAAACCTACAAACAAATAATTACAGTCGTATTAGCATGGACAATTTGACATTAACTCATTCATATAGTTTTATCAAGCAACATTTCTAGAAACATTTGAAGTGGGTACCTTGAGATGTTCTTTGATTTTTAACAAGCAACACTACTTGAAGCATTTGGAGTGGATACCTTAGGATTGTTCACGGAATTTGAAGCATCTGATTCACGGCTAATGTTAAGCGACATTATATCTTCTGTGAGCTCATCTACACTAACTTGGTTCGAACCTACAAAGTACAAACAAATATACATAATAACATTAATAGAATACCATGCAAAAAAACATAAAAAAATCAAAAGAAAAGACATTACAATAATCTCCAAATAACCAATCTTTTGTGCATATGAGAGCCTCAACGGTATCTTTGCTAAGTGAACTTCGATGTTCATTAAGGACTCTTCGATAAAATGTTGACACAATACAAAACAATTAAGCACGAATCTAACCTTGAACAGCTTCTTGAGCCTGACATACGATACGCGATCCACGGCTAAACTCTGAACAAAGCAAGCATAATTATACATATCAAGTTAAAATCGTTACATCAATAGAATATCATACACTCATAACGAATTGAACAGAATTAGATATATCAATTTCAAATCGTTAATAGACTGATAATTCCAACCGAATAAAATCGATACAGGCAGCAATATTATGGTTTTCGGTCGATGTAAAACATGTGCTGATATATTTCGGGCATATTATGATTTTTCTGTTTTCTCTTTTGGTTGTTATAGCGAGTGTAAGTATAGTAACAAACTGAACCGACACTGACGGAATTCCCATCACTAGCTCGGACAATTCCACTAGTTATTATTAAAAAAAGCTATGATGCACACTAATGAATTTTTTAAAGTATTCTTTCATTTTTAATTATATAATATTATATTATTATTTTATTTTATTTTATTTTATTTTATTATTATTTCATTAAGAAGGAGCTATGATGAATAGTAAATGATTTGTTTCTTTCATATTTTTTTTCTAATAACTTGTGTTCGTTAACTTTTTTAAACAATCTAAATCTGTAACTATGTTTGTTATTATTATTATTTTTCATTAAGACTTAAACATGACTAAACAGTCAGTAACCGGGACGAGTTGCCTTTAAGAGGCAACTAGTGAGATTCCCCTGTGTTTCTTGACGGAATTTCGATTTGTATATGTTCGGTTCGTTAAGGTATCAGCACTCGCAATGGTAATTGAAAGAGAAAACCTTATATCGATCAAAAGAAATAAAAATGAATATTAACATCGTTATCGATGTTGTTCAGTTAATACCGGTTCGATTGGTCTGCGTTTAATGTTTATTTATTTTTTTGTCATCATTGCGACATAAACTTTATTGAAAACAGATATTGTGTCGCTATCGTGCCAAACCGAAACCGACTAAACAACATATGTATCATTGCCGATATTTATTTTTATTGTTTTTGTTTTTGATAAACTGACACCTTAAAACTATCAGGTCGTACCGAACCGAACAACATCAGTATCGGTATGTATTCATTTTTATGTTTTCTTGTTTGATAACGGATATCGTAAGATTTGGTTTTTGTTATATTTTTTGTTAGGATTTTAAGGGGTGTTTGGCTGTTGTTTTGAAAGTGATGCCCATATTATTCTGTGGTGGCAGTGGTGATGGTGGTGGTGGCTGAGTGGTAATTGCGGCGATGGAGGTGGTTGTGGGGTGGGAGTACGGTGGAACAGGGTTGTAAACCGTGGGTCCCACATAATTCTTTTAATTTCTTTTTAATTTTTAGTTATTAATTTAGCAGTAAGGGTAGTTAGGTCATTTCAAATCAACTTAACTGAGAAAACTAACCTCCACCTGCTTCAAGGACTATCCGAGAATGAATGTGCAAAAGTTAGGGACTATAACTGTCATTTTAGAAGTGCAGGACTATAAGTGAAAAACGAAGCAAACCACATAAACTATTTGGACATTTTTCTCAAAGAACAACTAACAAGCTACAAAAGAGTTTTTTTCATTTGTATTTTGGACACAATTTTTTCTTACTTTTTGGTTCTATCAGTAGAAATTTTAGATTTGTATATATTACGAGTTGATGTATACCCGCGCGTTGCGGCGGGTTGTCGATTAGGAATATCGAGTTGATGCCTATCATTTGCAAAGTTGCTCTTCTTAGATTAAGATCATCTTGAATATATTGGTTACTCAAAACATGCTTGGTCACGTCATTTCTCATCAACGATAATGGTAAATACAATGAAGGAAACGAATGCAATTTAGTTAATGCATATTATTTGGTCAAAAGTTCTCTACGCATCTACTCTATTCATGTATTTTTATGAGAAAAATTTTGTACAAATACATTGTCTTACATGAAAAGTTGTTTAATTGGTTGTTTGTGACAATGGTCGATTATGGGGGAAATCAAGAGAACCAGAGCAGAGCAGCAGGCAGCCGCTATAGCGGCACCGGCGGCGAGCGCTGAAATCCGGTAATTTTTGTTATGTTTTTCGTTTTCTTTATTGATTAAATCGGAGAGACCCATCGCAACTCTACTCCACCAAAGGCGCCGTCACATCTACGGGTGTCCAACTCGTCGGCAAATGTCGCTAGTGTTTGCCCAAATAACCCTCCACGTTAGTTCTTCGTAGGGAATTTCTTGCTCTTGTGGTGGGGTTTCTTCCATTAACAATAGGGTTTATTCTGGTATTATATTTTGGTGTCATCCGTTCACATTGAAGTGAAACGCTTGCTTGCCATTTGTTACGTCGTAACAAAACGAAGCGTCTTGATTTGCATGCGCCATTCGTTACGTCGTATCAAAATGAAGTGTGTTGATTCGCATACGACGTTAAACCATAGTTGCTAACGTCATGATCACATCCATGATATCGTAATCTTAGTGCTGCAAGTAACCCATGGATCAAAAGCGACTGATGTTCATTTTTTTTACACACGAAAAAGAGATCAAATAAAACCATTGATTCTTTTGAGTACAAATACGAATTTAGCCGATTGTTAAAAAACAGGGGTTGACAAATTTTGACAAAAAGAATTGATCAAAAGATGAAAAATCCATTCAAATCTGTTTTTGTTTATCATAAACTCTTAATCAGAATAGAAGATCCGACGGTTTTCAAAGTTTCCTAATGAAAAAAGGTCGTCAAGATATTAAACTACACAATCGTATAAAGTAAATTTAAAGGAATGAAGAATGCGTAATTGAAACTGGTGGGGGTGAAGAAGATTGTGTACAAACGGTTATGGATGGCTAAATGTATTGTGATATTAGAGATGGTGGCGTTGATTAATTGATATATTGATAGGGAAAATAATACCATAAAAAGTTAGTTCTAGAAACAACCGTTTTTGACTATTGAACCGTCATGTTTTTTTCTTTGGAAACGGTATTTGGTTAAAAACCGACGAAACGTGTTGTCTTGTAAACGTTAAAATGTCACCAAAATGTCATTTGATTTTGGTATGTAGAGACATGATGTTTAAACCCAAGTTGGTAATTGTATTAGTATATAATGTGAATGGTTTTATTTTTTAATTCCACATGAGATACGTATATCTAAACATAGTATATTAGTTAATAAAATAATAATAATAATAATAACTTTTTTACATAATAAAAATATATTTAAAGATCGGTACCATATGTAGAGAGATTTATTGCTAACTTTTAATTTCACCATTTACACTATATTTAATATACGTTCTTAATTCATTTAATTTGTTTTTACTCTAATAAGTTGTGTTCATTAGTTAGCTTTTTTTCTAAATTACGTTTGAATTTCTCCCCCTCGATGTTGTGGTATAAATTTTATTGAAAACAGACTTATATTCAGAATAATGTGTTTCTTAGTATTGTAAATGATACGGCCCGTATATGTATTGTGACGAAACAAATTGAACCGATTCCAACTCAATGTTGATACCATAATAATCTGAACTGACACTGGTCAAGTTCCCGCCATGTAGCGCAGGGAACCCCACTAGTTATATATATATATATATATATATATATATAGGGTTAGGATTTAGAGAAAACGGGGGAAAGTGTGAGAACAGTGAGAATGGTTATGGATTGTCCGATCAAAACAATCTATGGACTAGATTGGTGCGATGGCGTTTTCGTAAATAACACCAATTCTATTAAGTGGGCGCGCTTCATTAAGGGTAAAAGGGTCTTTTACCGCTCAAATTCAAAATGCCAACAAAAAATGATAACACGCCATTCAAAACAAATAAAACGTCATTAAATACAAATCGCCAAAAATTTGTGATAAAACGCGTTGGAGATTATAGGAAGAGGAAACAACACAGTAACTGAAATTCAGTTATTAACATTTATTAGAATAAATTCCCTCCTAAATTACGCGCCAAAAACATCATTATATAAACAACGTTAAACATCGCTTCCATAATCACTTCAATCTATCATTCTACAAAAACATATTTTACCAAAAACGCCAAGTTTAACCAAAATGCCAAAAATGGCAACCATTGTTTGGTGGAGATACACTCTGGCAATCAGGCGATTCGTCCTACGTTTTGACAAGAGAAGGAGGGTGTATGTTAGGATGATCAAGGCAATTTTGGAATATGGAAGAAGAGGCACAGAGGGGTATTCTATCGCTTGGCATCGCTCTGGATAACGAATGTCATGAAACACAAAAGCTTATGAAAACATTAACAAGGAAATTTGGACCAATCGAAGCAGATGGAAAATCAGACCCTATTATGACATCATGGCGTTTTGATTATTAAACAGACATGGTGACCGTTATATACGACAGCGGAGAGCAGGAAGACTACCTTCTTGAAAACATCATGACAAAGCAGGGGATTGGGTTCATGGAATACTTGCATAACACCACTTGTTTGAACACAGACATGGACTCAAAAATGGCGTTGATGCAGGACATGCTCAAATGGAGGCTTCAGAATCTTCAACAACAAGAAGCCGATGAAAGTGAAGGTGATGACATGGATGAAAGTCTAGATGAAGACTCTGAGGAAGAAGACGACGGAAGTGATGGATACTTCTCGGATAAAGTACCTTCTGACGAGGAGTTTTAATTTTTTTTTTGTTGGTTTTCTTCATTGTAATCTTTTTTTTTTCTTAAGATAATTAAATGCTATATTTCTCCTTTTAGTTGCAAAACGCCAAAAAAATACTACAAAAAGTTATTGCTTACAAAATGCTAAAAATAATAAAATATATTTTTAATGTTTAATATTTTCTCTGTTATTGTATTTGTCATCTTGGTCTACATAATGTCATTTAAAAAAAACGCCAAACTTCGAAAATGGGATGTCTATCACACTAGAACTGATAAAGCTGAACAAAACAGTAAATACACACAGTAACTAAAAAGACGGTAACTTTATTATCATAATTTATTATAATAAAAATCCCGCCTAAATTACGCGTCAAAAAACTCCTATAAGAGAGAGGTCTCTACACAATGAATTGATCACACCCAGAACACAAACGCCATGTTCCCTAGAAACTACTCACTTTAAACGCCAAAAAATAGTTAAAAAAACCACAGATGACAAATCTTTCACTGAATGGATTCTTCTCTAAGGTGGGTATCTCTATAAGCTTTTGTTGAATGAGATTGACAAATATTCAAGAAAAAAAGGACTGATAACAGTAATATGTCATCATGTGAGCTTTGTTCTTGATGATTATATGCATGGCATGAATGGATCAATACCAGTGTAAAATGCTATTTTGGACTCCATTATTATAAATAGCATTCAAGCAGTAGTTGATCTTCAATGGCATGCCACCAAACAAGAATATCACACCAAAAAACAGGATGCCACTAACAAGCTTCGTCTAAAAAGACGGGCGTTATGTAAGATAGTTGGTATCTAGCTAAGGTATTCAACGGTTCAAAAGGCCAAAATAAATTCAAGAAGAAGAGGCTGATGATATTGAAGATTTGGATGAAAAATTAGATTACCATTTTTTTATTTTTTTTCTTTTTCATTTTCTATTGTTTTGTTATCTAATTATCTGTTGTTTGTTATCTAATTCTCTACTAATAAAATACATTATTATATAAAACGCCAAAAACTACAAACACCAAAACGCTAATAGTATGAAAACTGTGAGAACGGGTGTTGGCAAAGCACCTTGTCAATGTATTAAACGCCAAAAAAATTGACTAAACGCCATAAAAAACATTTGGTCTTATTGTAATCTTATGAAAATATTAATGTATCGTAGTGAATTATTAACAACGCCACAACCGCCAAAAAAATTGACCAGGGAAACGCTATAACGCCAAAAAAATTATCTATGTGACACAAAAACAATTAATTCAACGTGACAGATATAAGAAAAAATAAAACGCCAGTTAGTTAATGAATATAATTAACGCCAAAATAATCTTAGACGCAAAAAATGAAGCAGCATGTTACGCAAAATTGGGAAATAAAAGAAGATTGAAAAGACAAAAAAAAACCCCAGCTCTGATCATATCCCACGCCACTTGTTGGGTTAGGATGCGTTCTCACCGTTCTCACACTTTAAGGCGTTTTCTCTTGATCCCGTACCTATATATATATATATATATATATATATATATATATATATATATAATTGGAAAGTGACTATAAATAATGTCCATTAATAGTCATTGGGCTTTTTTTAATAATTATTTTTATTTTTGGTAATATTTTATTTATTATTCATTTGAATTATTAATAATTAATGGTAATTGAAAACTCTTATGTATTTGTTTTCATTTTTTATTAGTATAATTTTATTTAGCATTCAATTTGATTTTTTATAATAACTTACGTTCGTTAATTTAAAAAAAATCAAAATTTGAATCTATGTTTTTTTAACATTCCAAGTCATTTTCCCACACATTGTGATGGTACGTTACCGTGGGCACTTGATCAGTATCGATTCGGTTTATTATAGTACCAGGATAATTCATGCACTCGGTATAGAAATCAACACGTGTTTTACATCGACCCAAAACGGACACTGGTACTGACACCGATGTTGTTCGAATGGTATCGATTGGTTCAAATTGTCATGCTACTGGTACCGATATTCAATTATCGTCACACACAGAGTTGTATAAATTAAAACTTTTTTGAAACAGAAACCTTAAAATAAATACAAGTATCAGCACCGATACTGTTTGGTATGGTACGATAGCGATACAATGTTAGCTTATCGAAAGAAAAAAGATAAACATAAATACCGATACCAAACCAACGTTGTTCGTTCGGTTGCGGTCCGGTTCACTACGACAGCAACATGATGTTTGTTATCAAACAAGAAACCATAAAAATTAATACATACCGGTATCGATGTTGTTTAGTTTGGTATGGTATGGTAGCGCTACGATCTTACTATAGCGAGTGTTGGTACTATAACGAACTGAATTGATACCAACCAAATTTCCACCGCGAAGCGTGGAAGAAAGTAACTATATATATGTGGGTATGTGTGTGTGTGTGTGAATAGAAAGAGGGGATGAACAGTCAAATAATTTTTAAGTATTTGTTTTATAGTAGTATGTGTATATCAACTTAACTAAGAAAACTAACATCAATCCGGTTTAGGGACTATCAGAGAATGAATGTTCAAAAGTTGGGGACTATAGCTGTAATTTTAGAAATGTAGAGACTATAGGTGAAAATAGAGCAAACCACAAGGACTATCCGGACACTTTTCTCTTGTTCTTTTATACATATGTACAATGTATACATATAAATGTCAAGCGATAGAACCAAAAAGTAAGAAAACAATTGTGTCCAAAATCAAAAAGAAAAAACTCTCTTGTAGCTAGTGAATTGTTCTTATATATATATATGATTAGGTTAATGAGTGAACAACTTCTTGAGAGTGAACTGAGTGAACTAATCTTGGCCCTTGATAATTTTTTAGATTAAAAGGGTAAGATTGACATTAGCCAAGTACTTTTAATTAAAACCCCTTAATTTTCTCCTCTCTTAATTCTCTCTATCCCTCTCTCATTTTTAATTATTTCTCTATTATTTTAATTATAAGAGATTGAAGGGCTAATGTTTTCTTTTAAATAAACTGTTATGTTCCTTTTAAAATTAAATATTAAACCTAATTAAATTATGATTTTTAACATATGTGTATACATGTCAGTATATACAAGACTTATACACTTGTGTATTATTACATCTTGTTTCCACAGGTCGGTATAAACTAGATTTATACACTTGTGTATTATTCAAATACATATGTGTATACGGGTCGATATATACCAGACGTATACACCTGTGTATTATTCAAGTACATAGTATATACATGTCGATATATACTAGACTTATACACTTGTGTATTACTACATATTGTTTCCACTATACATCTTTTCATCAGACATTGATCTAATACATATATGTATAGAGAATGTAACTAAATATTTTTAGTTGTGTTCTAGATGGAACAATATTTGATAATGTTTGTATTTTTTTTTTAATTATGAAATATTAAGTTAGGTATATGTGAGAGAAGAAAAATATAGAGAATGTAAATAAATATTCTTTTAATTGGAAAGAGAAATCAGGAGAGAGAAAAAATCAATTAATTAAAGAGTAAATTTCAAAAATCGTCCTTTATGTATGTCACTTATTGCAAACTGTGTCCTTTGTCTTCAATAATTACAGAAACCGTACTCTATGTTTACAAACCCTTACACGTTATGTCCTTTAGCCCTAACTCAGTTAATTTTCATGGTTAAGTCTTAACAATTGGACCCCACATGAGGGTATCTTGGTCCTTTTACCTCAAATATTAAAATAAATAATCATAAAAAATAATAAATACATAAAAAAGAGTATACAGACATAATTTTTCTCATCACATTTCTATATCTCTCTAACTTCACTACCACCACCACTTACTCCCACCGTCTACCACCACCTCCCTCACCACAACCACAACCACAACCACAACCACCATCACCACCATCCACCTGCCACCAACATCACCACCCCACCAGCAACCACCAACACCACCACCATCCTCCGAAACTCCGTAACCGCCGCAAACGAGTGATTTTTTACATCACTGTGTTTCAGGATCTGATCGTTGACGGTCTAGGGTTAAAGGTCGAGGGTTTCGTCATTCGTTTCGAGATCTTATGTTTTCAAGGTTAACCGCTGCAAATGAGTGATGACGCCATCGGGATCTATAAGAAGGCTGTTAAGCTGTTGGTGGTTAAAGGTCTAGGGTTTCGTCAGCCGTTTCGGGATAATACGTTTGATTTTGTGTTTTCCGGTGACGGTGGATTGGACAGATCGAAAAAAGCAGGTGAGTTTGCTGCGGAAGTTTTCCGGATGGTTAAACCGGAAGGTTATTTCGTTGTTTATATAGCTTCTAAAGATACATATAGCTTCAATTCTTTTAATGCTTTATTCAATTGTTGTAAATTCATACGGTCAAGACATATAAACGGATTTGGATCTAAAATTCATGAAATTGTGATGAAGAAAGTAAATGGAATTAATATATAGAAGAAAACAGAGCGTGTTTTAAGTGGAATATATATAGAAGAAAACAGGCGGTGGACGATGGTTGGGGTGGGAATGGTGGTGGGAGTAAAGGGAGTGGTGGTGGTGGTGGCTAAGTGTGTTGTCTGTGTGTGTAAAATATTTTTTTAAACATAATTATTTAATTAGGGTAAAATGTCTAAAATACCCTCATGTGGGATCCACTTGGTCAGACTTAACCATGAAAATTAACCGAGTTAAGGCTAAAGGACATAACGTGTAAGGATTTGTAAACATAGAGTACGGTTTTTGTAATTATTGAAGACAAAGGACACATTTTGCAATAAGCGACATACATAAAGGACGATTTTTGTAATTTACTCTTAATTAAATGAAGATAGAAATATACAATTATACCCTTGTGTATATTAAAATACATGTAAGTTACAAAAGATAATTACAATCTTGTCACTAAAGAAAAAAATCTAGATCTATAAAATCAATGGTCAAGATAAGTTCATTTTATTCACAAATAAATCATTGTTCACTCAAGAACCCTACCCTATATATATATATATAGGGGATGGTTCAAATGAAAACCACTTTTATTGTGAAAACTCGAAAACTAACTAAAAAAAGCCTAAAAAACACACAAATTTTTTTTTTTCAATTTTTTTTATAAAAATCGCTAGTTTTTATATATGAAAAAAAAAATTTCAAAAAAAAAAAAAAAAAAATTTGTAGTACACATGTACACATGTGTAGTATTACACATGTGCACTACACAATTTTTTTTTTTTTTTGAATATAAAAAAACCTGCGAAAATTATTATGCAAAAAAAAAAATAATTTGATATGTTTTTAGGCTTTTTAATTAGTTTTCGAGTTTTCACAATAACTAGTGGTTTTCATTTGAACCTTCCCCTATATATATATAGGGTAAGGTTCATTTGAGAACCACCCTTATTGCGAGAACCAATGTGAACACAAAATAAAATCTTAAAAAAATATAAAAAAACACTCAAAAAAAATTTAATATTTTTTTTAACAAAAATCACTATATTTAGTTACAAAAAAAAACTTTTTTTTTCGAGTAACAGTTATCCATGCACATGTGCATATGTATCATTACTTCGACAAATTCCGTAATACGTTATCAGTAATAGACAATTGCACTTTAATTTACAATACCATCCGTAATACACTACTTTTTACATTACCAATATTCAAAATGTACATGTGCATCATTAGGTATAACCATGATATAACATGTTTTGGTACAAAAAGTTTGTGATTTTGAATGGATAAGTAGGCCCATATACATGTTTTTTGGTTAGTTATATCTAGTGGTTGATGGTTTGGCTATAGTTGTTACTTTATGATGTAATATAATGATTGGATGATATAAATGGTGTTGATATACATGTAATAAAGTAAAAATATTGGTAATGGTATTGTATTATGGATGGTAGGAGATAATGATATTAGATTATGGATGGTAGGAGGTAATGGTAGTGTATTATGGATGGTATGATAGATGAGAGGGAAAGTGTATTCAAAGTAGTGTACCAAAACACCTTATTTCTGTAACACCTCGAAAAATTATGTCCAATAACGTATCGACACGTGTCATGAGCTGTAAACGTGTAGAAGATTACTTATGAAGGACTAAAGTTGACAAACAGAGAAAGTATGTGAATATAAGGGTTCAAATTCTCAACAATGGATAAATATATCTTGCAATAACCCTACACGATGTTTATACCCTTAAACGAATGAATCATGGATCATACGAAGCTAATTGTGAAAGAAAGTGAAAGATTACAAACTACAGGGGTTAAATGTGTCAACATGTTTAAAGTATACCTCTGAGTGACCTTTTAGCAAACCCGAAGCTTTGTAACGATAAATTATACTCACTAGAATATGTGATAAAAATTTCACCAAGTTTCGTTATCGTATGAGAAAGTTATGACAATATTCGTATACGAGGGGTTAAAAGCGTCAACGTTGAAATCTAAGGCCTTACGGGTGATCACAAGGATCACCAAGGACTTAACAAAGCTTGGTTAAGTCTTGAAGCCCTTAAAAGTCAAGTTAGAGGGCCAAAAGTGCAAGAAACAAGCTTAAAACCACGTTAGAAAGGACCAGGGACTGAAATGTAATTAGCTGAAACTTGTTTGGCTGGTTCTGGGAAGCCAGGCGGCCCGCGTAAGATATCTTAAGGGCTTACGCGGCCCGTGTGAGCAGTACAGCGACAGAAAACACCTGCAGGTGTCTGTTCAGGCCTGTTAACCGACTTAAAACCTTGTTTTCTTATACCAGGGACTCCCCCACTGGTATTTCATGCACTAGGGACAGATGGGACCATCTCATAACATGTGTAGACTTGCATGGCATGATCATATGTGATCAAAATCACTATATAAGAGGAGCATTGTTGCAACATTTTGATCATTCATTTCAAAAACTCTCACAACTTCACTCCTGGAGATTTTTGGAGCTCAAGCACACTTCTCACAAGTCATTAGTCGTGCATAGGACCTCAATAAGTGTCCTTAACATTCCTTAATTCAGTTTTGCTTAGTTAATTAGCCTAAAGTCAAACCATCGTAATTAAGGTTTGACTTCGAGATTAATCAATAATTGTCCAGTCAAATCTCGAATTAAAAATACCTATGAGTTGGTAATTATGTGGGTAATAAACCCTTAAAAGGGCACCCTCTGATTCCCACTCTAACTAGGTCAATTGTCGGGTCAAATCTAATCTTAAAAAGTCAACAGAAAGTTTATTTTTCAAATTAATGCATAATTAGCAATGTAGGAGCCATGCAACCTGTTTTATCATTAATATAACTTGGTAATTAATGTAAGAACATGTCTAAACATGTTCAACCTGACAATTTTCAGTTTAGGCCTGGTTCGGAACCGAAAGTCGCATAATTTGACTTCTGCTTTGACTTTCAGTTCTGACCCATTTAAGCATGTTTTAGAAATGCCTTAGAGCCTTATTTGAACCAGGTTTCATGTTAGTATAACCCTCTGTGATTATACAACTTGGTTCATTAGTTATCCGATTCATATGCATGTTTCCGTTTATTGCCTATATGTTGACTATTATGCCCATATGACTTTAAAACGAGATTTTTGAAAAAGTAAAAGAGTAGAAACTTTCATTACTGATTTATAAACGTGTCCCTAATATTTGACATCAGTTTGAGGTCTAGATTAGGAGTTATGCTCATTAGCGTAAATGAAAAGCTTTTTATTAATTAAACGTCGTAATTAGCATATAGCCTATCTAAACCCAATCTTTAATACCAACCTTTTTACCTACTGATATAAAATAATATTTTGGGATTTTTAAAGATTTTTATTTAATTTTAGGCTGAGCATAACATAGAGTTCTAAGCTTGATTCGGTAATTGCCGGTTTTGCCCTTTTGGGCTATAAAATGAGTTTTACAAATTATTTTGATACCAAACCTTTTCCTACTGATCTGATATGATAAATAAAATATTTTGAGCCTTCTGGAATAATAAAAAAGTCAGCTTTCCTTTAAAAACCCGGAAATAGCTCAAAATCGCCTTTTTAAGCGTTTTTAAAGCATAGTATGTATTAAAACTATTTTAATCATATAAGGTTTGATACCTACTGATAATTTCAGTAAATTTTTATATATTAACAGTAAGCAAAAGTTTTAAACTCAGATTTCCAGTTTTTGACCTTTTAAGCCTATGTGAAATTACCAAAATACCCCTAAGGTGCATAGTTTGCTTATAAATGATAAATTTCACATATATGTAATACCCTACTGTTATAACTTACTAAATTAAGTATTTTTACTGATTATATCAGACCTGTAACTCAGATTATTATTTAAACTCTTTTATAACCTTTAAAATAACCAAAATACCCCTACGGGGCATAGTTTGAGTTTAAATTCAAACTTGCCGGGTCTAAATCACATTCTATTCCGGTCTTCGCTTAATCATGCGTTTGAACCGTATCTTCCTTTAAAACTAACCGGTCTAAGTTTAGGCTTAATTAAAGACCCGTTAGGAATCTAATAGGTTATTATAAACCTTTGTTCCAGACTAGGAGACCCGGTAAAAGCTACGTGTATTTGCTGTTTGTGATTATTACTTGCAAAGGTAAATACTTTTAACTTATTTTCCCTATACGGGCTTGGGGTACGGTATATAAAATACCGCTTGGTCGGGCATTGAATTTTTAATTGTATGAAGATTAAATTATTGAAATGTCCCGTTTAAATTGTTTTGTTTGCTTAAAGCCTTTGGGGGGTTAATGACCATGTCCCGGATATCCTTGGCAACATTTTACGAAATGGCCACGACCTAAGGCACGGGGTGTAGGCGTACACCCGACAGTGCATATATAAATAATAAGGTATAACAGCCGGTTTCGGGAATAACCCGCCGCGGGACTATATCATGTGGTGTGTCTATTAATCTTTAACCCGGCGAGAAATCCGGGCTATTGAACGTATAACAAACATGTAATTCTTTTACAAGTTTATATATAAATAATTATCCCAAGTTATAAAAATATTTTGTGCCTCGTGCATTCAAATCAATTTTCTAAATCTTTTCAAAATGAGTCAGTTAATTGTATTTACCAGTGTAAACTGACGTATTTTACCAAAAAGGTTAAGTGCAGGTACTACTCGAAATAGGCTGGCCTCTCCTTAGCATCAATAAGAGTCTCGCAAGCTTGGATGCATTTTAAGTCTGATGAACTACGTTTCCTTTTTATTTGATCCGCCTGTGGATCTGTTTCAACTATTTTGTGATACTTAATATTACAATTTATTCGGTTGAAATAAATCTATCTTTTGCTTCCGCTGTGCATTTAAAATTTTGTTGTTTGACTATGATGATATCAACTACGTCACGATACTCCCCACCGGGCCCACCGGTAATACGTGGAAATATCGGGGTGTAACATGTTGGTATCAGAGCCAACACTGAGTGAATTAAACACTAGCCTTTTTGTGTTTAATCTCAGTTACACAGTTGCACATTCCTCGATTCTCGAGTCTAGACAAAGAACTTAGGATTTATCCAAATTTGTTTTATTTCTAACTTTGTCTTTTATATTTTCTTGTTGTATACTTTGTTTGTTTTGACAGGTTGAACAAGATGCCACCAAGAGTGAGAGGGAGAGGAAGAGGCAAGGGGCCACTCGTCGCCCCGAATGATCATGAGGCCGGGCCTTCGCACCGGCGAACACCATCAGATTCACTTAGCCGGAGTCCTCAAGACAACTGGAGGACCTATATTGAACCAGCAAGGCTCTCAGTTTCGCTAAGCTCCTTCCCTTCTTTTCAAATCTCCTTCGGGCCTCATTCTGAAAATGAGCCCCATAATTCCCACCAATCTTACATTCCTCTCCAGGGCCACAACTCACCTTTTGATGACCCAACGCCCTTTTTCCAGAGCCGGTTCAACCCGGCAAACTACCTTGGAGAACCAGTGGGTTTTAACCCACTAGGACCCGAAGACCATTTCTCGGGCGACCATGCAATGGACATGGATGAGGACACCGATCCCGCAGAGCCACCGTCCGGAACCCCTAACCACCCCATTGAAATTTCGGATGGGTCACCTTTCGTGGGATCACCTTATAATGGTCCCGACAGCTATGAGGAAAGGTTCAGACAGATCGACTGGGTGTTTACTCCCAGTTACCACAACTCACCACAGCAGCAGCAGCAGGATCCCTCTGATGAACCACTTGTAAAAATACCATTTTTCTTTTCAAACAATTTTTCATCTCAAACAAACTCTCCCAAACCTTTTGTCGTCATGTTTAGTGATGTGCGTGAAAGTGTTGTATATTTTAGGTGTATATTTTAAGCCCTTTTTAACACTTATTTTAGCCAAGTTTTAAATTTATAAAACACGATATTTCACTAACACTAAACACACATATGGGCAAGTGCACCCATCGTTGAGTGTAGTATAGCGTTGGTAAGATACCGAGGTCGTCCAAGGACACAAGAGCTTTTAGTACCGGTTTATCCTCAACGTCTAACCAAAATAAAAGTTTGGAAAAATGTTTTAAACTAAGAAAAATAAAAACTAACTAAAATGCTGAAAATAAAAATAAAATAAAAACAGATAGACAAGATGAATCACTTGGTTCCGACTCGTATCTAGTATAACCTTTGATTATTTCCGCACTTTTGCACATAATTAAGAGATTATCTTAGTTATTGTAGTAGGCCCCTCTTTTGAAGGTGACGTTACCCTCACCCCAGTAGTTTGAGTCAGCAGGGATACAATCCTAAAGGGGTGGATTATTGGAAGATAATGAATTAAGTTATTAATGCAGTATTGTGGTAGGCCCCGCTTTTGGCGGTGACGTTACCCTCGACTAAGTAGTCTGAGTCAGCAGGGATACAGTCCTAAATAGCCGGGTTATAGTATTAATAGTAGTTAACTTATGAGGGGATCAAAGAGTTTGGACCCCCGCCATCCAATACCGTGAAGTATTGAAGGAGGTCCTACTAAATTTGACCCAGGTCCATTGCAGGACCTCTAAACGCTGAACAATGGCAAGACCTTTACCAAACCGTTCCCTTAACCCCCTACCAGGTAGCCAACATACCTCCATATAGACCGTGGAGATATGAATGGTGAAAATCCTTTATTTTATATAGACAGTAAAATAATGCCAAGACACCACGGACAAACGATAAGGAAAGATCACCTTCAACATAAGTAACTAGTTATTAAAGTCATTAATACAAAACCAAATAAAAAGTGCAAAAGATTAGAAATAAAAAGTATTATACTAGACACTTTGTCTTCACCAAGTGATGTAAGAGACTTAGGCAAACATGGCCTTGATTGTCAAGAACTCTTACGATCAATCTTGGATCCCGAGACGACTCACACACTCTATGATGGACAATGGATGATGGTGGTGGATGATGGTGTTGTGATGGTGGTGGGTGGTGGATGAAGTGTGAGAGAGGTGGTGTGCCAAGGGATGAGTTGCAATGAAACCAAGCACTCCTATTTATAGGCTGAACAGATGCCTGGGCACGGCCTCGTGTTCGCTGGGCACGGCCCCGTGCCCGTCTGACACTCTCTCTCTTCATTAATTGTAATTCGCAATTACAATTAATGCGCCTGCAGTACTTTCGGCACGCCCCCGTGTCCGCTGAGCACGGCCCGTGGTGGGCAATAGAAGCTTCTATAGGTTTGTCTTTTCTGCTGCTTCTTGGGCACGGCCCCGTGCTGGCTGAGCACGGGGCGTGTTCAGCCTTCTGTTTTCTCTATTTTGCTTTGGAAGGTGCCGTTGAGGGTTCGGGCAATCCACTAATGTTCCTTTTCTTGTATTTATGTTGGATTTAGCTGTCTTTTTGCTTCTTTTGCGTTTTTGAGCTCATTTAATCCTGAAAATACAAAAGGAAGACAAAAACACTCTTTTTCCAATATTAGTACTAAAAAAGGGTTAGTTTTATGCCTCATTTGATGTAATTTATATGTTGCATTTTACACACATCAAATACCCCCACACTTGAACTTTTGCTTGTCCTCAAGCAAAACTCTTTAATATTTGGCTTACACTCCCAAATGGAATAGGTAGAAGAGAAGGTTTTGGGCTTGTCATAGAGTGTCGGGATTTCCAAGATCTTTTTAGGGTTTTATTTTTATTTATTTACACTCCTATTCGTAATGATTTATTTAGAACTGTTCATAAAAGAAATTACTTATTTGGGCATAACATACCTTTTTAAAATTCTATTTATATACAAGTTCACATACCTCGCGGGGAAATCACTCACACTCGGCCGAAGGTGTATTTTTAGTGAATCACTCGAGAGCGGCATGGAACTTATTCCTACCATAGGCTTGCCAAGAAATCAATCCTCCTCCTTTTTAACTTTTATACCTTTGTAGATATCAAGAGGACTTTGTGGGTTAAGGGTTGGCTAGGGTTAAAGGTAGGTGGTTGGGTTAGTGGTTAGTAGAAAAAGGGCTAAAAAGCGTAACAAGTGTCGGTTTTCGTATTTTTGCAACTTTTTATTTTTGATGAAGCTTTTATTCAAACAAAGTTATTTTTGATTACTTTGTTTGTTTATTTTCTTTTTGCTTCATTTTTTTTTTTTTTTTTTTACGAAGAACCGAACTTGTTACTAAAATAAAGGGTTAAAAATGAAAAAGGTTTTGGTGGGTGAAAGGGTTTTTGTTTTGGGTGATGAAACGAAAAGGTTTAGGCTCAAAGGGGCTAACTAGGGGGATTTTTGGGTAGGTGGTAAAAGAAAAAGAAAAATAATGGTGTAGAAATGAAAAAGGGTTAGTCCTAATGCCTCTATCATTTACTTACTCGGGTTTAAGTTGATAAGGACCGGGAATGTATTGTCATGGCAAGTTCTAGAGTCGTAAGAACCAAGCGGCTATTCACACAAGAAACGAAAAATGACATTTAGTCAAATGATATGAAATTGTGTGCTCAATAAAGGCTCAAAACTCACTTTTGTGGGAATGGGTTTTTATGTGATCAAGTATATATAATCAAATTTTAAATAAGTTTGTCATGCCTTTTCATAATTTTCTTATGTTGGTTCTTTTTATCACTACGCTATCGGTTGTAAATTTGTAAAAATATAACCTTTTTGAGAGCTTGAATTTCCCGAGTTAAACCTAGACAAGTAAAAAAAAATGAAATTTTTGAAAAAATTTGGGGTGATTAGCGGTTCCAATAGAGTTTTGTGTAAGGCTTGTATTTAGGACTTGCAAAATTCAAGGTTTTAGCATCCCCCCCACACTTAAATTACACATTGTCCTCAATGTGTCCCAAAAATAATTTTTTAGGTTGATTAGATGTGTAAAATAGTGTTTAAAAAGCAAAAATTTGTGTTACTGGGCACTGAACACGGCCCCGTGTTATCCGGGCACGGCCCCGTGTTCAAGTGCCAGTAACAAAATTGAAATAAGAGGAACAGAAGTCTGGACACGGGGGCGTGTCGGGTGAACACGGCCCGTGTCCAGTTACCTGTACTGGGCGTTTTCTGCAGGTGGTTCGACACGGGGCCGTGTTGGTTGGGCACGGCCCGTGTTGAACCTTCTGAAAGGGAGAAAACTGTCGGGTTGCCTCGTTCTTGTGCATGGGATCATTTTTCTCGTTCCCCTTTTCATCCTTTACCACCATGAGTGTGTTTTATTCCTGAAAATTAAACTAACTAGAAAACATAAAAATTAATCTAAATTAAACTAAGGATAGTTCCGTGGAATGCCTCCATGGTGCGCCACGTTTATAAGGGTCCTTGGCTAGACCCAAAGCCTGGTCATATGCTACCCAAGTGGGATGTGTTGCATCCCATGTTACACCGTCGGAGAGCGTCATCCAAACTTGAGTCTATGACCTTCATGTAGTTGACCGGATCTTCTTCCTCTACTCGCTTTCCACATTCAAATTTCACTTCCTCATTCCCAAACTTCAATGTTAGAGTTCCGTCATTCATATCCACCAATGCTTGGGCGGTGGCTAGGAATGGCCTCCCGAGGATGAGGGGGACCTCGGTGTCTTCTTCCATGTCTAGGATGACAAAGTCGGTTGGAAAGACGAATTTGTCAACCTTGACTAGCAGATTTTCGGCGACACCATGTGGGAACTTGACGGACCTGTCGGCGAGTTGTATGCTCATCTTTGTGGGGCTTGTTGTTCCTAGGCCGAGTCGCTTGAACATTGATGTGGGCATGAGGTTTATGCTAGCTCCAAGATCGGCTAAAGCATTTCGGACGGGGGACTTCCCAATCGAACAAGGGATTGTGAAGCTCCCGGGATCGATTTTCTTTTGTGGAAGTTTGTTGAGTACTAGAGCTGAGCATTCTTCGCCTAAGTTAACTAATTGCAATGATTCAATTTTCTTTTTGTGAGTGAGGAAATCCCTCATGAATTTTGCATATTTAGGCATTTGGGTTAGGACCTCAATAAAAGGAATATTGACATGCAATTGTTTTAGTAAGCTTTCGAACTTTGCGAATTGCTCATCGGTCTTTTGACGATTTAACCTACCGGGGTACGGGATTGGAGGAGTCTTGGTGGGCCCTTGATCTGGTGTAGAAGCTTTTTCTGGCGCAGGAGGAGTCACAGGCTGACTAGAATGGCTTCTTTCATTTGGTGACAACGGAGCATCCTCGGGACCCACGGTTCGATTTCTTAATGTGATGAGATGTACTTGTGCCTTTGGGTTCGTTTCGGTATTACTGGGTAATGCGCCTTGCGGTCTCTCGGAGAAATTTTGAGCTAGCTGATTTAATTGTTTTTCAACGTTTTGAATGCTAGCTTGTTGATTTCTGAAATTCGATTCCAATTGTTGAAATCGATCCGAGTTTTTCTTTTCAGTGTCAGAGATGAGGCGAGATACAGTATCTTCAAGCCTTTCTCTTCCACCTTGTTGTTGAGGAAAATTTTGCGGTTGTTGAAAATTAGTTCGTTGATTTTGTTGGTTACTACTATTGCCGGGATCTCTCCAACCAAGATTTGGGTGGTTACGCCATCCTTGGTTGTAGGTACCCGTTGGAGGACCCGACGGCCTAGGTCTATTATCCATGTAGTTTACCCTTTCAGTTTGTTCATCTAATTCTTTCATACAACTCCAATTTTCATGTGACCCACCACACCCTTCACAAGCCATAACCGAGGCCGTTTTTGTCATTTCTAGCCTTTTGATTTTTGAAGAGAGGGCCTCGATTTGGGCTTGTAAAGAGGTGCTTTCATCAACCTTATGGGCGCCCGGGGCAATAGATTTATTACCTCGGGGAGTGTGCCATTGAAAATTGGTTTGAGCAATTTCCTCAATTTGGTTATATATTTCATTTGGGCGACGATTACCTAAGAGTCCCCCGGAGCTTGAATCAAGTGTTTGTCTTGTGTGTGGCAACAGTCCATTGTAGAAAGTGGATACTTGTTGCCATACCGCTAGACCATGGTGAGGACACTTTCTTAGAAGCTCCTTGAACCTTTCCCAAGTTTCATATAAGGATTCCCCATCCTCTTGTGAGTATGTATTAATTTCAGTCATTAATTTAGCCATTTTAGCAGGAGGGAAATACTTATACAAAAACTTTTGGGCGAGTTCATCCCAGGTGTTTACCGATCCAACTGGGAGGGTGTTAAGCCAAGCCTTGGCTCGGTCTTTTAGTGAGAAAGGAAACATTCGAAGGCGGATGGCGTCATTTGATGCTCCATTGATCCGAAAGGTATCACATATTTCTAAAAAGTTAGTAATATGTAGATGGGGATCCTCGTCCGCAAGCCCGTGGAAGGTTGCGGAGTTTTGGAGCATTTGTATCAAATGCGGCCGAAGTTCGAAGTTGTTGGCCTCGACATTCGGTGCATTGATAGCAGCGCCAAGATTGCCTACGGTAGGCCGTAGGTAATCCATGAGGGTACGTTGGTCCGCCATTGGAAGTGGGTCCCCCGAAGCTTTCTCTTGATTTTTAGCTTTTAGTCTTTTTCTGAGAAAGCGCTCGGGTTCTTCTAGGGGTTCTTTTATGTCTCTACTAGAACTGGAGCTCATGCACTACGTAGGAGGTTCAAATGTGGCGCCTGGGTTCCGAGTCCTGCAACAAAAACAGAAAAGAACGCTGGTCAGAATGTTTACCACGGCCCCGTGCTCAGTGAGCACGGCCCGTGTTGAGAGATACAGTAATTGTTTTCTGGATTCCCAGTTACTGGGAGTTGGACACGACCCCGTGTTGCACCGACACGGCCCCGTGTTCAGCTCTCTGTAACTCAGAAAATAAAAACTGCCAGTGATGATGCTGGGCACGGCCCGTGTCTGACCGGGCACGGCCCGTGCTGAGCTCTGCAGAAGCTGAAAAACTAAGAAAATCCTAAAAAAATAAAAAAGAAAAATAAAAGATGATTAGGCCGTTGATTCCTAACTTTCTTAAAATCCTTGTGTCCCCGGCAGCGGCGCCAAAAACTTGATGTGCGTGAAAGTGTTGTATATTTTAGGTGTATATTTTAAGCCCTTTTTAACACTTATTTTAGCCAAGTTTTAAATTTATAAAACACGATATTTCACTAACACTAAACACACATATGGGCAAGTGCACCCATCGTTGAGTGTAGTATAGCGTTGGTAAGATACCGAGGTCGTCCAAGGACACAAGAGCTTTTAGTACCGGTTTATCCTCAACGTCTAACCAAAATAAAAGTTTGGAAAAATGTTTTAAACTAAGAAAAATAAAAACTAACTAAAATGCTGAAAATAAAAATAAAATAAAAACAGATAGACAAGATGAATCACTTGGTTCCGACTCGTATCTAGTATAACCTTTGATTATTTCCGCACTTTTGCACATAATTAAGAGATTATCTTAGTTATTGTAGTAGGCCCCTCTTTTGAAGGTGACGTTACCCTCACCCCAGTAGTTTGAGTCAGCAGGGATACAATCCTAAAGGGGTGGATTATTGGAAGATAATGAATTAAGTTATTAATGCAGTATTGTGGTAGGCCCCGCTTTTGGCGGTGACGTTACCCTCGACTAAGTAGTCTGAGTCAGCAGGGATACAGTCCTAAATAGCCGGGTTATAGTATTAATAGTAGTTAACTTATGAGGGGATCAAAGAGTTTGGACCCCCGCCATCCAATACCGTGAAGTATTGAAGGAGGTCCTACTAAATTTGACTCAGGTCCATTGCAGGACCTCTAAACGCTGAACAATGGCAAGACCTTTACCAAACCGTTCCCTTAACCCCCTACCAGGTAGCCAACATACCTCCATATAGACCGTGGAGATATGAATGGTGAAAATCCTTTATTTTATATAGACAGTAAAATAATGCCAAGACACCACGGACAAACGATAAGGAAAGATCACCTTCAACATAAGTAACTAGTTATTAAAGTCATTAATACAAAACCAAATAAAAAGTGCAAAAGATTAGAAATAAAAAGTATTATACTAGACACTTTGTCTTCACCAAGTGATGTAAGAGACTTAGGCAAACATGGCCTTGATTGTCAAGAACTCTTACGATCAATCTTGGATCCCGAGACGACTCACACACTCTATGATGGACAATGGATGATGGTGGTGGATGATGGTGTTGTGATGGTGGTGGGTGGTGGATGAAGTGTGAGAGAGGTGGTGTGCCAAGGGATGAGTTGCAATGAAACCAAGCACTCCTATTTATAGGCTGAACAGATGCCTGGGCACGGCCCCGTGTTCGCTGGGCACGGCCCCGTGCCCGTCTGACACTCTCTCTCTTCATTAATTGTAACTCGCAATTACAATTAATGCGCCTGCAGTACTTTCGGCACGCCCCCGTGTCCGCTGAGCACGGCCCGTGGTGGGCAATAGAAGCTTCTATAGGTTTGTCTTTTCTGCTGCTTCTTGGGCACGGCCCCGTGCTGGCTGAGCACGGGGCGTGTTCAGCCTTCTGTTTTCTCTATTTTGCTTTGGAAGGTGCCGTTGAGGGTTCGGGCAATCCACTAATGTTCCTTTTCTTGTATTTATGTTGGATTTAGCTGTCTTTTTGCTTCTTTTGCGTTTTTGAGCTCATTTAATCCTGAAAATACAAAAGGAAGACAAAAACACTCTTTTTCCAATATTAGTACTAAAAAAGGGTTAGTTTTATGCCTCATTTGATGTAATTTATATGTTGCATTTTACACACATCATTTAGCACTTGGAATTTTGAAAATCAGCTTTCCAACATCAGTTGTCGAAAATCTTTTTGTATTTTTCAAAATTTTATGCTAAAACACACTGAAAATCTTTTTAGACTTTTGAATTTTAAAGAAAATATAATAAAGAAATATTTTCAAACAATATTTTTGTGAGATTGCGTAAGAGGATCATATCAGTTTTTGAGACCAATCACTAGTACCATTAAGCTTTAAACATTTTAAGTTCTAAACAATTCACTTAGATTGTCAGTATACTGATCCACTTAAATTTTCACACAAATTTCAACTGTTTCGAGATATGAGATTAGTGTTTTAAGAACTTGAACTTATTCGCGTGTCCCACCTCAGAATATACTCCCGTATCCAGATCCCAATATTCAGTCTTACAGGTGAATATACCTGGATGATATCTGTAAAGGGTTAAATGCGAGGGCCATGAGAGCTCAGGCTATTGCTTCCGCAAAATCAGAGAGGTGATGGCTTCGACTTTAGGTGTGTTCCCTTTAGAGAATCTTTTCTTCAACAGCACATGATTAGCATTTTGCAATGTTTCATCATTTTTATGCTGAGGGTGGTGCTATATTTCAAGCAAGCGAAAAGTATTATACGGGGACTAGGCCATTGCTTCCGCAAAATCAGAAGTCCCGGGATAATACCCCAGATATCACTAAGCATAAAGACCTAGTATCTCAGAAAGAGGGACCTTTCAAACAAGATTTCAGGGGTTACCCATATATCCGAGAGATGTTCCCCACGAGATAAGTAAGTTTGAAATTTAGGTTTATATCTCGACACAATCTACTAAATGTGCAAAAACCTACTGGCACATCATCAGTGAGACCGTTTATCACTTTTTAACTTTCCAATTCTTTAGCGTGCTGTGATAGTCCACTGATGTACTATCATTTCCTCTTTTTCACAACAAAACTCGTTTTGATTTTTATCATGTTTTTGGCTTTTTCAAATTTTCTAATGTTTTTGGATTTTCTGAAATTTCTTACTCCCCCTAAAATTCAAAATCATTTAAAAGGAAATTTGAAAACAAACTGTACAAATAAAGTGACAACTGTTGTGAATTGCTTCAAATCGCCATCCACTTGGCATAAACAATCAGAACTCCCCCTTACAACAAACTATTTTCCCATAAAGATTTCAAAACACTTAAGTTTGTTTTAATCAAAATGATTTTTCCAGAAAATAAGTTTTGCTGATTTCATAAAACCGATTGTAAGTAAGGGGATCAATTCATCACCTTGTTCTTTCATCTTCAACCTTTTGAAAAATATAACAATTTTAAGTTCAATCAACAAATACCACTTGTAGGAAATCAAGTACAACTTAATGTCCCTGATTCACCACTTGTAGGTTTTCACAAACATACAAAATTCAAGAAAAATACTACCACTTGTAGGTCCAAATTTCATAGATGTGAATTTCTCAAGAAAGATGTCGATTCCTACTCCACAATTACCAACCTGTGAGTTCCGGCAAGTCAGATTTTTTCTGTTAAAGAAGTTCTCCCAAGCCTGACAGACCTTGGGAGATTCCGAGTGATCAACACTTGGTTTCTTTCCTTTCATCTTCTTCTCAAAAAATTCCTTTACCCCTTTTACCTTCCCGTCAATTATTTTTCCAAAAATATTTTGAACTTTGGGGTTAAAGGCTTTTTCAACATCAAATTCTTTCTTTTCAACAAAAAATTGATTTGAAATCCCAATTTTTCCAACTTTTTGCTTAAAATTTTCAGCCCTCAATGGTGGAAAATTTGCATCATCCATTGATGGTACTGATTTTTCAATTTTGGGTTCAACTTATGGCTCTTCTGACTTTGTGGAATCAGATTCATAGCCAAAAAATGTCTCCTCTGATTTTGACGAATCAGAATCATTGCTAGAACTATCATCAAATTTCTTAACGACCCACTTTTGGTTGTCAAGATTTACCTTTCTTCTGTAAAAACCTTTTGAACACTCACCAACCTCAAACTTTGAATTTTTGAAAACTTTAAATTGTTTGGTTGATGGTTCATTCTCAACTATCTTTTCTTTGAGTTTATCAGAGACTCCCTGTTTTGTTTGGATTTCTTTTCGACAATTCTTAGCAATATGACCAACTGTTTTACATTGAAAACAGGCTCTAGTTTCCTTTTTCTGAGCAACTTCCTTCTTCATTTCTTCTTGCTTTTTAGCAAGGAATTCTTTATTTGTTTGCTTTCTGAACAATTGCTCTTTTTCTTCTTCAGATGATGTTCCTGAAACAAAAGCAGTTTTTGGTTTATAAGTTTTCTCATTTTTATGATTTTTCGGTGGAATAAAACCGAGACCTTTTCTTTTGAAATTACCGTTATGGCTTGGTTTCTTTTGAAAACCAGAACCAGAACTGTAACCGTTTTTCTTGTTTAACCTCTGTTGATCTCTTGAGGTGTACTTTTTAGGTTTTTCAGAAAGATTTACATCTTTTATTTCAGAAATATTAATTTCTGTTAATTTAAAAACCTTTTTGATCATTTCAGTTTTAACACCTCTTATTGGAAATTCTTCATCAGAATATAATTTGTCAGAATCATTCAAAGTATATGCAACTTTGAATGTTTCATCATTCAAATTAGATTTTGAAAACAGAAATTCTTTATTATAAACCCGTTTTCCCTTTTTGACTGTTGGACTTGACGTTTCAGACTTTGATTCTGAATTTGACTCCGACTTTGACTCCTCGATTTCATCTTTATCCAACACCTGATCGACCACTTTCTTTATTAACTCAGACTCATGATCAGTGTCAGACGATGTAAAAGTGACATCAATGTTGTCTGGTAAATTTTCTGAAGACTCAGACTCCCACTGTAAGTTGGTTGCCTTTTTTACTCTTTCCGAATTAGGATTTCGTGAAGAATATCCTTTTTCAAGCGGGGGTGGACATTTGTTGTAACTGAAACCTTGTTTCTTACCAGAATCATTCACTTCAGTATTCTTCTTCTTTTCTTCAGATATTTCTTCATCAAATGCCTTCATTCCTTCCACTGTTGGATAAATCCTGTCAATAACATAAGAAGTACATGAGTAACTTTTTAACAAGTTGTTTACCCTTTCTATTTCAATCCTCTAAGTTTCCAGTTTCTGTTCCAGCACAGCACATTTTTCAATGTAATTATTAACAAGTTTCTGCTTTGTCATGAAAGCTCCTTGAAGTGTCTTCATTGCTGTTGCTTGTTCACTGCTTGACTGATTGTACTGATTCATTGCTTTTTTGAGAACATCATAGGATTCTTTCAATCTGTTCATGTTATGAATCAACGTACTGTTTTGCTTCTTCACTGTTTCACAAGTTTCACATTTAACAGTAATTTTTCTTGCATCAGCTTCTGCTTCAACTGTCAAAGTTGGAACTTCTTTTACCTTTTTCTTTATCACACGAACTTCTTCTTCATCACTACTAACTTGTTTTTTAACTTTCTTCTTTTTCTTTCGAACTTTTCCATCATCACTATCACTCTCTTCTAGCATTCTTAAGTGCTCTTTCATTCTGTTTGCATAATAATCATTATCATTATCACTGTCTTCAACAACTCTACCAACAAAAGCTTTAGCCAAGAATTCTTTATCTGGACAGTAATTGTCACAGCTAAAACCTTCTGGTAATCTTTCATCATCTTGATCGATCAATTTGCTCATCAAATATGCTTTCTTTGACTCTTCAGTCTCCTTCTTAGCATGAGCAGTTTGTGGTTATTGTTGATGTGGTTGTTGAGCAACTTGATGATAAATCGCTTTCCGATAGTAATCATTGTTGTTGAACGGATTTTGAGCTCCACTTGCTTCGCGATTTGTGCATTCACGCTTAAAATGCCCTTTTTCCCTGCAACGGAAACAAGTAACTTTAGATTTATCAAAACCTAAAGTAGAAACATTTGCATCACGGAAATCATCTCTTCATGTGATCTGTTTAAATTTCTCAGCTCTTCTCAACACACTTGCCATACACCACTTTATATCCATTAGTTCCATTTCTTCAGCATCAATCTGATCGTAATCCTCTTTTGTCAACATTGGATTTCCGATCCTTCCTGCTACTAAACTCCCATACGATTCTAACACAGTCACTAACAAAGACATGTGACTTTTTGCAACTTCTTCCGAGTAGTTCTGATCATTTTCAAGATTTAGTGCAATGTTGCATTGTAGAACTTTGCCATTCTTTGTCGTTGAAAAATTTGGATCAAATGATGGATATGAAGAAAAACTCATTTTGCTGTTTGATCCTTAAGATGACCCTCCAGCTGAATTTTTAGCATTGAATGCAGTTTCGATCTTTGGTGACATGTTGGTCTTATCATTGATACCTCCTTTGTAATAAAGCCCAATATCTTGTTCACCATCAAAATCCTTCATTCTTGAGATCTTCCTTTGTTCCATCTCTTGAGCTTCAAGTTTTTCAATGAACTTTCCCAGTGTTAGATTCCCAAAATCTTTCTTATTTCTCAACATCATAAGATACGTGCCCCAAGTTTCATGTGGCAATGCATCAGCCAACTTCTCAATCGATTCTTCATTATCTTTAGTGATGCTCACCCTCTTCATGTTAACTAACAGATTGCAATATCTTTCGATGATCTGCTTAGTGCTTTCAGTTCTCAAACCACGAAATAGATCAAACTCCTTTTTTAAAAGTGACTTTTTGTTCTTGATCATCTCTTTACTTCCAACAAACTTTGATTTTAATGCTTTCCAGATTGAATATGCAGTTCCATTATGTTGCAATAAAACCTAGATATCTTCTTTCACAGCTTGATGCAATAGACTTGTCATCATTTTTTCATCTTTGTATTTCTTTTTCTCCTCAGCACTTAGATCCTTAATAGCAATAACCTCTTCATCATCGTTCACTGGTCTAACATATTTTGTTTCAACGCATTCCCAAGCATCCAAATAATTTGCTTGAACCCAATTTTCAAATCGCTCCTCCCATCCTTTATACTCCTCGATATTCATGAGCTTTGGCGGTTTTTGCATGGTGCCCGTTTCGTTTTCTAACATTGTGTGTTGTGCAATGGTAATCGGAGTAGCAAAAGCGTTGTAAAATTCTTCTTCCATTATTCGGTATCAAAATTTTACAAACTTAATCTTTCAAACGAAATAGCACAATTCAAACGAAATGAACTTTGGTGCGAAATGCACTTCTTCACACGAAAAAACCTTGTTCAAACGAAATAACTTCTCAAGCGAAATGCCTTTTGAAGCGAAGTGACTGGTTTCATGCGAAATAGATGATTTCGTACGAAATAGCTGAACTTTCAAGAGAAATGAAGTGATTTCGTACGAAATGGGTGATTTCATACGAAATGAAGTACTTGTTCAAACGAAATGACAATATAGGGTGATTTCGTGCGAAATGAGTGTGGTATTCCGTGCGAAATGGATGAAACATATTCTATTCCGTGCGAAATGCTGCTGATGTCAATAATTCGGCCATGTTTTTGTCAGATTGAACAGGTTATAGTCCGATTTTAGATCTAATTCTTTCAAGGCTTTGTTAAAACACAATTTCGCTTATAATGTGAGAAAATCAATCCATTTTATCCGTGAAAACTTGGTTAATTTTGAAAAGAAAGTGTAGAAATCAGAATTTTCAGCTGAAATTGTAAGAACTCTTCCTCCTGAGCTCTGATACCACTTGTAGGATCGTCGTGCGACCTTAATGAGTCGTTCAGAAGAGTTTTTGCTCAATACGAGAGGCGGAAACAAACGTATTGAGGTAATTCAGCTTGTAATTCACTTTAAACTGTCTTTTGATTGATATAACAACGTTTTACAGCGAGTAGACACTTCGGTAGCAGTTCGACTCTGAAACCGGAAAGATTACAAATGAAATCACAAGACACCTATTTATAGGCCAGCTATTTCATACGAAACACCTTCACACGAAAACACATTTCGTACGAAATGACATTCTTCATTTCGTGCGGAATGGAAACTTCATTTCGTGCGGAATAGCTAAACTCATTTCACGCGAAATGGTTTAGTCTATTTCGTGCGAAATAGCCTTTCATTACATTATCTCAAATATCATGCCCTGATCTTTCTACACTATTACAAGACTCGATACAAGACGAAGTCGACAGACATATGCACCAACAACAAGAACTGTCACCAAATATATGGCGTTTTATGTAAAACTTAACAAACCCATCGGTTTGATTATTTTTGCCTGCTCGTCTGTTGAACTGGCTTTTTTGTGGATGTTTGGGGACATAGATCTATGACGTGTGAGTGGGTTTTTCGCTTTTTCTTTATCTTGATCTTCATCTTTATAATCAACCCACCCTTCAGTGTCATTGATATCTTCTCCTCATCCAAACCTTATTCAAGAACAAAAAATACAAAATGCCATATGATTGGCATCAGTATCTTTTTCTTGAATTTTTGTCCATCTCATGCAGCATAATCTTTCTGAGTTACTCCCCTCTTATAAGAATTCATTCAGTGAAACTTCACGAAGAACAATTCTGAATATCCAAGAAAGCATATTAGCCATCTTTGATTTTTTTTATTTTTTGGCGTTTTACAGTGAGTGGTATTTAGTAGTATTGGCGTTTGTTTTTTTGGTTTGATCAAATGGAAGTTGCTGAGACGTATCATTTTATAGGTTGTCTTTTTGGCGCCTAAGTTAGGCGGTGCGTTATTATAATAAAGTATTAGTCTTTTCAGTTACTGTTTGTAATTATTGTTTTTGACAAGCTTTATCTCTGAAGTCTGTAACACGTCCCATCTTTCAAGTTTGGCGTTTTAGATTCTAATATAATAAATTTTCCCTATCTTCAGTATTACTGATTTGTATTTACTGTTTCTAGTTACATTTTCAAGTTTGCTTTTTTTTTTGGTTTTTTATAATACTTTTTCAAAGTAATTTTATTATAGTTTGGAAGTTTTTGGGGGCGTTTTACGGGATGATAGCGTTTAAACAAGCATTTTGGTTGTTTTGGCGTTTTTATTATACATGGCGTTTTATTATATAACAATCAACTGAAAAGGAAAATAAAAAAAAGAATACATAAACAATTGATCTTCCAAATCTTCACTGTCACCAGTCTCTTTCTTCTTTTTTGAATCATGTTAACTGGCTGGTTCGACTTTCGTATGATTCATTTTTTTTTTCAAGTAGTTTTTTGTGTGGCTGTTTGGAAGCACACAGTCTGACATCATCATCTTTTTCTTGAAGATTTGTCCATCTCATGCAGCAAAATGTTATTGAGTTTAGACCCTTCAGCCAACAATCTTGAATTTTACAATGAACGATGTTTGATTTTTTAACTTTTTTGGCGTTTTACCGATAAAAAGAACCCCACGAATTAAGAGCACCTTAAACCTTAAAATTTGATCATGCAAAAATCAATAATGTTTTGCTGTATGAGATGGACAACATTGTTAATCCTCGGTTAAGAAATATAACTGACAATGTTGTCCACCACATACAGCTAAACTTTATTGACAACAAAGCTCAATAATGTTTTTGTATGTTTTGGCGTTATAAATTGGATGGAAGTTGAGGATTAGTCAATAAGATTTTACTCAATGAAATGGACAACATCCTCACTTAAGGATTTTGTCCATTTCATTTAGCAAAATCTTACAGACATCCAAACTGAATTTCAAAAAACGTTTTTGGGTTAGAAGACATTTGATGTTTGGGTTTTTTGGCATTTCTAAGGCGAATGGGTTATATCAAATATAGCGTTTGGGTTTTTGTGTGTGTTTTTAATTGAAAGTCTGAGATGTTGTATATGTAGGATTTTTTTGGCGGTTTTTTTAGGCGGGATTTTACTATAATTAAGTTTGGCGTTTTATATCTAATGACATTTTTACTTAGTATGGTCTGTGATTTTTGTTTTTGGCGTTTTATTTCATGAGATGGCGTTTTGTGTGGAGAAATCAAAAGACCCTTTTACCCTTAATGAGGCGCGTCCACGTAATAAAATTGATGTTATTTACGAAAACGCCACCGCGCCAATCTAGTCTATAGATTGTTTTGATCGGACGATCGATAAGCGTTCTCACCGTTCTCACACTTTCTAACGTTTTCTCTAAATCCCGGCCCTATATATATTTATATATTTATATATTTATATATTATAGGGGAGGGTTATCATGAGAACACTAAATATCGTGAGAACCGTGAGAAAGAATGAAAAAACCAATCAAAACCAATTTTTTTAATACAAACCTCATTGTAATAAAAGTACAACATCAAAAAAAGAATTTACAACATCAAATAATTTATTTATTCTCTCAAAATCACTCTTATTAGATTTTTTTACACGTGTATAAATATAACAAATTTACACATGTGTAAATTTTCTTTACATATGAATTTACGTAAATTTAAACATGTAAATGAAATTTCTAAGATTGTATTTGAATAATAATGATAAGTGTTAAAAAAATTGAATTTGAATTGTTTTTGACCAAATTTTCGAGGTTTTTTCATTCGTTCTCACAATATTTAGCATTCTCATTTTAACATTCCCCTATATATATATATATATATATATATATAGGACCGCTAAAATGAAAACCACCTCCAGTTGTAAGAACTGAGAGAACCAGTTCCTAACCATTAGATCAAAAAGATGGATGGATGAGATTAAAAGTAACTAAAATGAATATTAAATACATTTTGTCTTATTATTTCTTTAATATTTTAATCTAAAAGGGTAGTTTAGTAAAATTACTCTATTTTGTCTTTTTGTCTTTATTATTTTTTATTACTTTTTTGTTTTATTATATTATTTTTTATTTTTTTAAAAGAATTATTTTAAAAGAATTTTTAAATTTAAATTTTTTTAACAAGACAATTTTTTTTGCGCGCCGGTTTTTGCACGCCGGGCTTTTTCAAGCGTCATTTTTTTAACGCGCCGTTTTTTACACGTTTTTTACACGCCGTTTTTTACACGTTTTTTTACACGTCGTTTTAACGCGCCGTTTTTTTCACGTTTTTTTAACGCGCCGTTTTTTACACTTTTTACGTTTTACGTTAAACTTTTTAAACTTTTTACGTTTTAAGTTTTACGTTAAACTTTTTATATTTTACGTTTTACGTAAAAAAATTTACGTTTTATGTTAAAATTTTTACGTTTTACTTAAAACTTTTTACGTTTTACGTTTTACGTAAAACTTTTTACGTTTTACGTAAAACTTTTTACGGTTTACGTTTTTACGTTAAAAAATTTACGGTTTACGTTAAAAAGTTTACGGTTTAACATTTTTCTTTTACAAAAACTTTTTTACGCAAAAACAAACGCACCCAAAGATCGCAAACTCGGGAGGTGTCTCAGATATGTTGTTATCATCATCGACTAGGGGAAAAAATAAAAAACCAACAACATCAAAACAAAGTGTATCTCGAAAAAAGAAAACGGGGTTTGGCTCAGATTATCCGATAATCAAAAGGCTTCAAAAGTGGGGTTGCAGGTTTAAAAAACCTACCCTTCGCCGTCCTTTCCGCGCCATCGTCATGAAAATCTACGTTTTTTTTTTGCATCATCGCCACCCAAATCGATCGTATCAAAACCCACTGATTCAAAGAACCCAAATCAAAACCCCCTACATATCAAAAAACCATCAGATTCAAGAATACAAATCAAAAACCCCCAACATACCAAATCAAAACAGAGATCAAAGAACACATATCAACACCCCCAACATAGTAAAAACCCATCAGATTCAAGAACACACCGCCATCAGATTCAAGACACACACAAAATAAAACACCCAACATACCAAAATACCATCGGATTCAACCCCCAACATCGGAGCCATCGGCGTCAAAACCCAACATCGGAGCCGTCGACAACAACCACTGCCGCCACACCCACCAAACCCACCGCCACACCACCACACCCACCAAACCCACCGCCACACCACCACACCCGTTGCCGATTCCTCCCGCGTTTTGACCTGATCAGAAATGAGAGGGAGACACTGCGTGCTCGGAAAAAAGAGGGAGGAGGTGGTTGTAAGGTGAGGTTGTCGGTAAACGGGGAGAAGGAGGATGGTGGTGTGTGACGGAGAAGTCGTCGGTGAATAGAAACGAGGGAGCTCGGTGGGTTTTTGGTGGTTTGTCGAAGGTGCTGGGCGCCGGAGTACCGGCTGACATCCGGCTCCGGTCGCCAGTGAGATGAGGGAGGAAGCAGAGGTGTAGGTGTTTGGAATTTGAAGTTCTTGCCGGTGTGTGTGTGTGTGTGTGTGTGTGTGTGTGTGTGTGTGTTTGGTTCAAAAATGAGAGAGACAAAGAGGTGGAGAGGTGGAGTTTAAAAAGGTGGAGAGAGATAGAGTCTGACCATAATAAATGAGTAGAGAGATAGGGAAATGACATTTGGGGTAAAAGACCAAAATACCCTTTTAGTTGGCATAATCCGATTGGTTGAGAGTGGTTCTCGCGGTTCTTACAACTGGAGGTGGTTTCTATTTTAGCGGCTATATAAGATAGGGTTCATTTGAGAACCACTCTTATTGCGAGAACCACGAGAACCAATGTGAACACAAAAAATACCTAACAAACACACAAAAAAATTTTAATATTTTTTTAAATCGCTATATTTCGTCCAAAAAAAATCGAGCAACAATTATGGATGCACATGTGCACGTGTATCATTTCTTTGACAAATTCCGTAATACATTACTGGTATTATACACTTGCACTTTCATTTACATTACCATCTGTAATACACTACTTTTTACATTAGCAATATTAAAAATGCTCATGTGTATCTATATGTATGAACATGATATACATGTTTTTGGTTAGTTATATCTAGTGGTTGATGGTTTGGTTATATTTGTTACTTTATGATATAATATGTTGTTTGGTATGGTATGAAGGGTGTTGATGTACATGTGCATAAAGTGAAAAATATTATACATATTGGTAATGGTAGTGTATTATGGATAGTAGGAGGTAATGGTAGTGTATTATGGATAGTAGGAGGTCATGGTAGTGTATTATGGATGGTATGATAGATGAAAAGGAAAGTGTATTCAAAGTAGTGTACCAAAAACACGTTATATCATGTTCATACATATAGATGCACATGTGCATTTCTAATATTGGTAATGTAAAAAGTATTGTATTACGGATGGTAGTGTAAATGAAAGTGCAATTGTCTAATACTGATAATGTATTACAGAATTAGTAAAGAAATGATACATATGCACATGTGCGTAGATAAATTGTTACTCGAAATTTTTTTTAGGAACGAAATTTAGCATTTTTTTTAAAAAATAATAATAAAAAAATTGTGTGTTTTTAGGTATTTTTAGGTATTTTTTGTTGTGTTCACAATGGTTCTCGCGGTTCTCGCAATAAATGGTGGATCCTAACCGATCCTTATCCTATATATATACTAGTAGGATTTACCGTGCGTTGCGGCGGATCACCGTTAAACATTGAAATGTGGATAAAAGATCACTTAGCAATGGTGTATTCGGAAATCACAAAAAGGTTACATCATTTACAAATGAACATTAAGAAACACCTAAGCGTATTTATAAGTAAAAAAGAAAAATATATGATATTGACCTAATTCCCGTTTGAATAAAAGTAACATCGAATGTAAACAGTGTATAAAAAGAATTGCATGAAGTTGCGACAGCTCTAGTTTGAATATCAAACGTAGTTAAAAGAAGACGTCTGATGTGTGTTGGTGTGAGTATATTTTTATGTCTATTTTAGCTCTTTTTTAACTCGCCGAATTCAAGTTTTAAATTTATAAAACATGATATTTTACTATCACTCTACACACATTTGGGCAAGTGCACACATCGCGGACGTAGTATAGTGATGGCAAGATACCGAGGACGTCCAAGGACACAAGAGCTTTTAGTACCGGCTTATCGTCAACGTTTAATCGAACCAAACTTTGAGAAAAGATTTTTAAACTAATAAAAAGATAAAAACAAAAAATAAAATAAAATAAAAACAGATAGACAAGAAAGAATCACTTGGATCCGACTTATCTTTCTTGTACCCTTTTGATGATTTCCGCACTTTGGTCATTTTAAGAGATTATCTTAGTTATAGTATTAGGCCCCTCTTGTGAAGGCGACGTTACCCTCAACCTAGTGGTTTGAGTCAGCAAGGATACAATCCCACTAGGTCGGAATATTGAAAGATAATTAAGTAAGTTATTAATGCAAAATGTGATGGGCCCCCTTCCAGGCAACGATTACCCTCAACCCGTTGGTCTGAGTCAGCAGGGATACAGTACTCGCGGAGTTGGTTTAAAGTTTTAATAGTAGTTTATGAATAAGGGGATCAAGCGGTTTCTTACTCTCAGTCGGGCCAGTCATTCCCAGCCAATCTATGGAGTAGTACTAAACTTGAACCAGGTTCTTGTAGGATCTATACACTGAACGAGACATAGAATTACCCAACCACCCTTCTAACCCCCCTTCCAAGTAGTTAACGTGCTTTATATAGACCGTAAAGACACGAATATGTGAATAAACGACATTTGAAGAATTGTTAAGTAGATTCGCCTTCAATATAAAAAACTAATTATTAAAGTCATTAATACATACCCAATTAAAAAGTTGCCAAAGACTGAAAATCATAAAAAGAAATAAATAAAAGATATGTATTCACCAAGTGATGTAAGAATTTAGCCAAGCATGACCTTTGTTTGACAAAGATTCTTACTATCAATCTTGGATCCCGAGACTACACACACACTTTAAAAGATGGAAAATGGATTATGGTGGTGGATGATGGTGTTGTAGTGGTGGTGGAGTGGTGGCAAGTGAGAGAAAAGTGGTTTGCCAAGGGATGCTTTGAAGTGGAACCAAGCACTTATATTTATAGCTGAAATCAGAAGCTCCACCACGGCCCGTGCCCGCCTGGCACAGGCCCGTGGCCATCTCTCTCTCTCTCTTCCTCATTAACTGTTTGTCAGTTCTTGTACTAACACGGCCCCGTGTGTCAACGGCACGACCCGTGGCCAAAATACTTGTTGTACTATCGCAGATTCTGAAAATCTTTGAGTTGACCATGCCCCGTGTTGGCTTAGCACGGCCCATGTTGGCTGTCAGTTTTGTCTTTTGCAGTTGTCTTTTCTTCTGCACAGCATCCACCTTCGGACACAGCCTGTGTCTGGTGGACACGGCCCCGTGTCAAGTCTTCTGTTCTTGATATTTTGTGGTTTGGATGTGAATCGGGGCTTGGGGAGTTGTGTCAATTCCTTGTTCTTTACATTTATGTTGGTTTTTGCTGTCTTTTTGTTCCTTTTTGCACATTTAGGCTCTTTTAACCCTGAAAATTAAAAAGGAACAGAAAACCAAGCTTTTTCCAACATTAGTACTGAAAAAGGGTTGATTTTACGCCGTATTTGGTATAATTTATATGTTGTATTTTAAGCACATCAACGTCGCAACGTTATTTTGAAAAAATTCAGAAATAAATAAGAAAAAATTACTTGATTTTAAAAATAAGCATTAAGAAACACGAAAGCGTATTAAAAAAAGTAAAAACATGTCATATTTGAACCAGTGTGGTTTTTAATAAAATTTACGTTGAAACGTAGACAGACTCGACTTTAAACACAATTATACATATAAAAATGAGCATGCGTGTCATAACGATATATTTGAAGTATACGAAAACATAATATTTTAAAAGTTATAAGGAAAAACAATTTTTTTGTAAGACTAACCATAAATATTAAAATAAGTACAAACTAAAAAAACAAAAGAAATGATTGTCATGTGTACCAATTAAAAGTTGGGCGAGCACTTTGTAAAAATCATTAATGATATAAAATATTTGTGGCCAAAACTTAAAAAGAAAAAAACTATATTGCAGTTAACATGATGGTATTTAATATATACTAGTGGGATACCCATGCTAAATAGCGGAAACTCGATCTGTGTCGATTCAGTTCTTTACGTTACCGGCACCTGTTATAGCAATCGAAAGAAAAAAATCCCCAAAAGTAAAATCTTGATATGTCTAAAAAGATATTGGCACGTAATTTACATTGATCTAAAACTATAATAATATATATCAATACCGGTTCTAGTAATACTAATACCGAAACTGTTGTTACTCGTTCGAAATTAGTTCGTTCGTCTTGGTAGCACACTCGCATAAATTAAAATACTAAAAAAACTCTATTCTGCAGAATGCCTAGCCAAAAATTACACGCGGTCGTGTGTTCATTTTTTTTTAAAGTTAGCGAACACAAGCCATTAAGAAAACTAAATTGAATAAAATTTAAATAGATTAAAGACGTATATTACAAATACCGGCATTAGTTCCGATAATATTGGTACCAAGTATTGACATAAAATTTATAATTTTTTAATTAGGTAAATTTTAGTTAATTATTTATACTAAGCTAATGAAAATTTCAAATATATAAATAAGCTGGAAATAGATATCATGGTAAATGTAAGATTTATTTATATAAAGATAAACATGGGTTAAGTGAATAGTAAGAAAATATTAGTGTTAAAAAAAAAATATTTTTCAAGTATAAATTATTGAAGGCTTTATGTTAAAAACCTAAAACTTAAAACTCCGTTGTATATGATGGGGTTTAAAATATATAATAATTATAATTATAATATATATAATTTGTTTTCAGTTTTTAACATAAAATGAGGGAGAGCGAATATAAAATTTATACTTTTTGTATTATCTTCATCATCAATCTGGGGTGGTAATGTTAATAGACAATTAAGCTTGTCATTTTTTTAATTTTATTATAGCGTTTCTAATACATAGAAAAAAAAACTACACTAAATAATTAGATGTGGAAAATCTAAATATTTAAAAATGCATGTCTACCTTGTGTCCTAAAACACATGTGTTAGGAACATTGATTCAACACTATTATCATCCAAAAATGTTACTTTATCTAAAAATGTTTAGTTGATACTAACGGTTACTAATATTCTTTCATTTCCTAGACCCGCTCGTGCTTTAAATAAAAATGAAAAATATTTATGTTTAGTTCATATTGTTTAACATGTGTTTCTAAAAGTACTAGTCACATAAACCGAAACAAGAACAAAGTACAATTTACGTCCTTGAGGTTTACACTCGCTTACACGTTCAGTCCCCAATTTCAAAACTTCAACACTCTGGTTCATGTGGTTGTCGATTGCTCGCAGTCAGGTCCTTATTGGTTAACACCGTTAGTTGAGTGTAAAAAACTCAACTGTTGACAAGGGTAAATTGGTAAATTAACTAAAACTAAACCCAATGTTCACCATATCACTCCTTTATCTTCCTTAATAAGCTACACTTCAATCCTTCTCCCCCAAAACACCTCTGACACGCAAGTACATTCTTCGATCACCCACAAAGACAGTTTTTTTAAGTCCAATCAAGGTCAAAATGTTGTCTTAATCTGTGATCATGCGATCCGAGCAAGTAACATGTACGACATTTTCTTAATTTCACTTAACAAGTAAGTATCAACTTAATACAATTACATGAACATGTTAATCTGTGAAATTGCAGTCAGCTTAAGGGTCCAAAGCTCCAACGGTCGGGTAAGGATCCAACTCCGAGTGATTGTTCGGGGTGTGGGGAGTGTTAGTGTCGAAGTTGTGGTGAACAGGGGCCGTGTCAGAATCATGATCATGCTTGTGCGGTATTGAAGTTTTTGGGGTTCTTTAGGGTTACCAAACCCCCGTATTTATGATGCATAGCTAGAAACTACGCTTAACAGTCATAATGGGTTTTTTAGTTTGATCATTTTTTGGGTTTTAGTATTTAACGATCAATCTCAACCCATTATGAAATCATGTGATTAATATGTAAGTTTAGCATGATTTAAAAGTACTAAACGAACTTTGATTCTTAATTCTTGATTATACAATTTGGTTAACTTGATCAGAAATTTGTAGGATTCTTAATTCTTTATCAAGGCCTTAACTTGATCAGGAATATCTAGGATTTAGGAGAGTTATAAACAGTTGTGAGTTAGTTATACTAAGGGCTGTGTGGTAGACATTGGTTATAACTTGAACATGGATTTGACCAGGGAGGAAGTCAAGGCTATTATAATAAAGGTCTTAACTTGATCAGGGATTTGTAGGATTTCAGAGAGTTATAAACATGTGTGATACACTTTGGTTATAGGAGTTATACTAAGGGTTGTGTGGTAGGCATTGGTTATAACTTGAACATGGATTTGACCAGGAAATAAGTCAAGGCTGTTATAATAAAGGTCTTTAACTTGATTAGGGATTAGTAGGATTTAGGAGAGTTATAACACAGTTGTGAGTTAATTATTAATAGATCAGGGATGATAGAGTGCTCAAACTTTTGATTGTAATTTAAGGTAGTTCATGTTGGTAGCCATGGCTTATAGCTTAATTTTGGTAGCCATGACATGTTTGACTAGAATAAATGGTTTACACTTTTGAGTAAGTGAAGGCAGTTCAACTTCTGCAACTACAATTCAGTTGCAATTGCGTTTGTCAATCCCAATTCAACTAAAACTCAGTTGCAAATTATGCAGGTCAAACCTTTCGAGTACTAAAGGTAAAACATAGTGCAATTCTACTTAGATATCTTAGTATGGGCTTTACTAACTGTTATTAACTTCGTATTGCTGATTAATTAATGATAATCGATGGTTAGTTACTAGATTTGGAAAGAGTTTTGAATTTGGAGGGAATATACAACTTATACGTTCAAGGACTAAAATGGTAACTAAAGTTACAGGGGTATTTTGGTCTTTTCACTGATTTACAAACGGGACGTTAGTGATAAGGACCTGATTTCGAGCAATCGATGTCACACCCTCAAATTCCACATGCGGGGTTTACCGCGAGGCGCGTGACATACCAGGATCAAGCCCCTAATCATGTTGAACCATTTCAAATTAATTGTAAAACGTTTAACTACCGCATTCAACATGAATAGTGATAATAGTTTTAAAAAGTTTGAAAATGTAAGTTTAAGTTAACAGCGGAAGCAAAGGTATAAAATCCAGACATAATCAATAACCACAGTTATTTAGCATAAATAATAAAAACAGTTTAACTATAAGCCATGACACCCTCCATGTGACACCTGTGCCTCTGCGACCATCAAACAAATACCAAATTTATGAAATATTGTGTTTCATACTTGGGATTTGTAAAAAAATACGTGTATTTTTTGTACATATCAATTCATGTTCGATTTCAAGCTTTAAATCGCTTTCTGGAAGGTTATACGCGCACTGAGGTGTAAATATAACCAGTTTAATGCAACGAACACTCCGGAATAATGAAATAGGCTTAACATACCTTAAATAACCTTTACATAACTTAGAAATAAGTTTTGGAGGGTTTGGTGTGGCGAAATCAAGTTTATTCGCTTATAGGGACTAATTTCGACAAACTGCGAAAGTATGCCGATTTGTACTGTAACGAACATTCCAGAACTTGATCATAAGTTAAATATGCTCTAAATATCTTTTACATAGCTTATAAATAGGCTTTGAGGTGTTTGGTGCGCAAAAATAAACTTTCTTGATCAATAGGGACTAAAAGCGTCAAAAAGTGCATAAGTTTGCATTTTCGCGCATATCTTACGTTCTGAATATATCCGGACATCCAAAAATTTATGTAACCATTAAAATATTTTATTTTAGTTATTGGCATGATAAAATTCCATTCGTCGCTTAATTTGGATCGTTTTTTTTTTTTTTGCGTTCGTTACGACTTCCGTCGTAATTAACCTAACAACGCAACCGTACGACCAAACGAACCGACATCTGAGATGTTTTTGAGCATATTTTAAATTCCCTATACTTTAACATCATTTTAGAGCTTTGAAATGGGGTTAACGGGGCTTAAAAGTGCCAAAAATCAAGTTTTACAAGTGCTGGGACCATTTTTGAAATTTTTGACCAGATTCAATGAACCTAGTCCAATTTTGAAGTGTTGATGGTTTTAATGGCTGGTTTTGGATGCTATGGGCTCAAATTTGTTGGTTTTAAACATTCCCATGGTTTTGAAAACCATGAGCCCAAGTGGAGGGCCAAGATCAAAGCACGAAATGCGAGGAACGATCCTAACGGTTTACCGAATCCTATATAAACCCATGCCTTCACTTCATTTCAACTCACACTTTGGTTCAATCAGCTCTAAGTTGAAGTTATTACTTCATACCTGAGTTGTTTGAATCAAAACTTCCTAGCTTGGACCCTTTGTAAGTCTCTTTTGTGCTTTTTATGCGTTTTTAGCACGAAAGTCAAACAGTGTTTGACTTTCTGCTTTGACCACGAGTTGGTCAACACGAAGTTCTTTGAACTTCACAACGTGAGCGTAATCACGATGGTCATAGTCCCTTGTGACTATTCCTACTGATTACCATGTTGATTAGGTGTAGTGACGAGTTGTAGTTTCGGTCAAAATACGTATTCTTGCGTATTTTGCAACCAAACTACTTTTGGGTATCAAGACCTTTTGTCTTGATATCAAACTTGTTTTCAAACTTCGTTAAACATGTTCTAACATGTTTAACTCGTCACTTTAGGTTTAGTGCTTATATAGGGTCGTAGAATAAGCGGTCTAAACAACCGCTTAGACTTTCGAACCCGACCCGTTTGGTCGATCATTAGGATCCGACCAAGCATATTATGTGACCATAGTTTCATAGGGAATAACCTTCCGAGGTTATACCTTATGGTCACTTCGTTTCAGTAGTTATATGATAGGTAGTTTATATGCCTTAGGTAAATGACCAAAATGCCCTTTTTACGCATAAATTCATTTTAAGCATATGTAACCTAAATTTTGACATCTAAACTGATTAGGTAACATTATTAGACATGTTAAGGCATATATTACTTGTCATAGGACTAGTTAGGCGGTCCGAACGCGTTTTACGTGAACGACGCGTTAAAGTGGCGTAAGCTACCTAAACGGGTCATAATGGGTCGTAAGCACTTAGGTTAGGTTTCATTTTAGTATGTAGGCTTTGTTAAACCATATTACATGAGTTCCTATACTAATTTGGTTTACGAAACCTCATTCTATCCGATCTTCCGATTTAGGTCCGTTTATTTACATAATTACTTATATTAGGTGTCGTTTGATTCCGTGATCCCTCTAGCTTTGCTTGGTTGTTATTCAAGACTTCTAAGCATCCTCAAGTGAGTACATAGACCCCTCTTTTACTGTATTCCAAATGTTTTGGGGTGAAACACATGTGCCTACTTGTTATTTTCATGCTTTCCATGTTTTCATATCATATACTTGCTATGTTCATTAGTACACTATTAGTACATGATTTCATTATGTTTTGCTATGTATGTTCACTTAACATGCTAGCACAATTGTTTTACATTTTGAACCATTTGAAATCATTGGATGTATGTGAACCATTTGTAACCATTTGATGTATGTGAACCATTTGTAATCGTTGGATTTATGTGAACCGTTTGTAACAATTTGATTTATGTGAACCATTTGTAACTGTTTGAACCATTGGGTTAGGGAAGTGATTAGGTAACGGGGCGGGTGTAATGTGTTAAAAGCATAGTGGATACACCGCTGGTACTTCCTATATATAAGTGCTTTTAACACATTATATATCGTTGCGTTATCTAGATCACTTGGGTAAACGATTTTCAAACAATGTCACACAATTATGTATTCTGAATAATATAAACCATACGAGTCTTATTAACGAGTTTCTACGAGATGTTTTACGATTTAATTTAATAAAACAAAATATTTTGGAGTTAAGAATCATGGCTACGAGATTTTATAAATCATATCTAACTTGATTTGAGTTGGTTAATTATGTCGCAATACTATACTTTTCAAAATAAGGTTTTTAAATAAGTATTGCAACATGTAAAACGAGCCATGAATCTGACACTCACATAAAACCTATGTACTCGCCGGCATTTTTATGCTGACGTATTTTCACATGTGTTTCAGGTACCATAGTTGATGATATTTGATGATGATATTGATGCATGCTCACATAGGAACGGACGAGGCCTTAGCGACTTAATAACAATAAAAGTCTATTTGTTCATGTTTTGTTTCTAATTCCAATGTAATGTAATACATTTAATTAAATAAAACGAAATTGTTTAATCCATGGTTGTGAAACAATGATTCTGTTACAACACTCCCCGACGTTTCCGCCACGTTTTGTTGAATATTACGTGGTCGGGGTGTGACAGAAAAGTTGGTATCAGAGCCAATGGTTATAGGGAATTAGGTTATTAGTAATGCTTTGACCTAGACTATAACCTTCCTAGGACCCTAACGTGAGTTTACTTGCGTTTAGTCATAAAATAATACAGTTGCCTATCTTTAGGCAGCAACCACAATAAGAACACAAAATTCGAATCTGCTTTGAAAACTAATCATCTGTTCTAGGATGATTTATTATAAGGTTACGAACCTTCAAAGTTTTCAAATTCTCGTCAAAGTTTGGGGCTACATAATGTGAACACGTGCAAACTGGAAGGGTGGGTGCCTGTACCCTGAGCTTTCTGTCTAAGGCTAGAGTGTTCGTACAAATCCGCAGTATCGGACCAGTTACTCTTACCTGGGAACTCTTGGGGTGAGTGTCCACTTATAGGCGAGCATGTATTCACGATACATTATGAGGACCTATTTAGTTTGATTCAGCCTTTGTGTGTCGTTTGTTTGCTTCGTGGTTCAAACAAATGACCGTCACCCATGATTTTTGGTCGGTAATTGTAACATCCTATTCTTACCCAATGCCATTTCATTTGTTTTCTCTCTTGTTTCCCCTTTTTAGAATGCCTCCACGACGCGAAAATCAGGTACCTATTGAAGAACTGGCAGCTGTCATTACGCAGCAAATGACTGCTGCAATCCCGAACATCGTTGCTCAATGTAACCAAGCTCTCAACAACAATAATGCCCCCTGCAACTTCAAGACGTTTAACTCGGATAAGCCATCAAAGTTTTCTGGGTCTCAAGGAGCGACTGCACTTCTGCAATGGTTCGAGAGTCTAGAGAGCACCTTCAGGCATGTTCAATGCCCAAATGAGCAAAAGGTAGAATTCGCATCTAGTGTCTTTGATAAACGAGCTTTGACATGGTGGAATGGTTTGATGAGAGATAGGGGTGCCAATGTGGCACTGGCTCAAACGTGGGAAGAGCTTCAAGCTCTGATGATGAAGGAATTCTGTCCTCGTCACGAGATCAGGGCCTTGGAAAGGGAATTCGATGATCTTTAGCAAGATAGCGATGAGCATCGAGCCTACACGGATCGTTATGAGGAGTTAAGTCTGTTATGCCCGAATATGGTTACGCCTTTGGATAAGGCAATCGAAAAGTACATTGATGGCCTCCCTGACCCAGTACAAGACATTGTGACTGGTAGTAACCCCACTACAGTTAGGCAGGACATTGAGCTATCTGCTACCTTGACTGAATCTCAAGTCAGGAAAGGAAAACTTTTTCGAAAAGGTGATAAGAAACCAATCGAGGAATCGAAACCCAAAGATGAACAGACTGAATCCTCCAAGAAGTTAAGGAAGCGAAAAGCTTCCCAGAACTTCGCCGTGGTTGCTCACAATGATCAAGCTGCCCCCAGCCAACCAGCTCAACCCCCTGCTAGGAAGCCATACATCGGAACTGCACCCTTGTGCAACCAATGTAACCTTCATCATCATGCTAGTGTGAAGTGCCGCAAATGCCAAATTTGTGGACTTATAGGTCATACAGCAAGAGTTTGCCGAGCTGCAGTTGCACCAAATCAAGCTGACAACAATCCTACTCAAGCTCGTTTTCCACCAGGTTCTTGCTACAACTGTGGCGAGATGGGTCATTTCCGAAGAAATTGCCCAAAGCTTGCTAATGCAAATCTAGCACAGGGATGAGCATCTGACCGACTAGAAGACAACACCGTTTAGAAATAATCACGTCTTATGTATTATTTTCTTTTGTTGTCAAGGTCCATGAAACAGTTGTTATCGTTGTTTATAAATAAATCTTTTATTTACATTGCAATGTATTTATGTGGTTGCATGTATAAACAACATATCCCCTACAATACCGACAATCAGGGAATCGTATTCCTTGAAGAACAGACTACCCCCAAAAATTCTTCCATTTTATGATCTCTTGCGTTTTCCTCGAAAATCCTAAGTACCCGTTTCTTCCAAAGAAACGAAGTACAAGGCGCAAGTTACAACTCTGGACGAATACCCAAAGTACCACTATAAATCCTTAATAGGGTACCTAAGGGTATTTCCGTAAATCCTAAAAGTGTTGTTTACCTTAATTCGAATATTACGTTTCTTTGAAAACAAAATCGAATTTTCGGAAGATCATCCTATCTTCATAGATAGATTCTTGAAAATGATTAAAGAGCCAAATGAAATCCACGGATTGGATTCCTGGTGTGCTTTAAATATCCGTGTCCAAAGATAACAAATTAAAGGTCAAATTAAACAAATATGTGATTATGTGCTTATGTGTTCCCTTTTATGTTTTTGTGTGATCCAAGTTTTTGTTATCCAAATCCTCGTAGAATCTTCCATATCTTCGTATAAGGGATTCATAGTATGATATCCAAAGGTACTACCTTAAATCCTTAATGGGCTTCTACGTAATAGTAAAGACCCTTGGATTATAATGTACTATTCCATAATTAGACCCCTTGAGTGGTCTAGTTAAACAGATTGATCCAAAAATCTGATTAGGAATATCATGTGATGATATAGCTGAAAAGACTCCTTGGTGGTCTAATTAAAGAGATCATTTGTCGATCTAATTAAAAGGACCCTATGATAGTCTAGTCACACTCATCACAGGTTTGATTTTCTTCCCCTTCACAATACAAAACAAACTGTGCGGACTGTTCAAGGAATTACGTAATTATGGATGCATACATAATTATGGAATTCAGTGCACAGAAACCACAGCAAGTTTTGTCATGTGTCTAGAATTGACTCAGTTCATTTCCGTTTCTGAAGAATACCCATTGAGGAAAATGACTCATTCCGTTCATTTTCGTTTCTGAAGAATATCCATCGAGGGAAATGAATATCACTGATTTTTCTTTTTCCTTCATTCCGTTTCTGAAGAATACCCATTGAGGAAAATGACTCATTCCGTTCATTTTCGTTTCTGAAGAATATCCATCGAGGGAAATGAATATTCTTGATCTTTCCTTCATTTCCGTTTCTGAAGAATACCCATTGAGGAAAATTGTTGGTGCATACGTCTGTCGACTTCGTCTTGTATCGAGTCTTGTAATAGAATTGTTAGATCAGGGCACGTTGTACGAGGAAAATAGGGTTTGAGTGTGATTGAGCTATTTCACACGAAATAGCAAGATGGTATTCCGTGCGAAATACCCACCACTATAAATACCCAAGTCGCGAAGTCATTTGTAAGGTTCATGTTTCCGGTACCAAAGTGCTGCCGATGTGTCGATTGATCTGTAATCGTGTTATATCAATAAAACAAGACAATTAAGAGTGAATCAAGCTGTTATAAAGTCTAATCAATGAATTCTGCCTCTGATTAGACCGAGAACTCTTCTGATAGACTCGTTTCGATCGTCTCACGATCCTACAAGTGGTATCAGAGCTCTGGAGGAAGAGTTCTTACCATTTCAGCTGAAATTTCTAACTTCTACACCTTCTTTTCAAAATTAAACAAGATTTAACGGTCAAAATGACTTAAATTTCACACATTATAAGCGAAACAGTGTTTTAACTGATCCTTGAAAGAATTAGACCTAAAATCGATCTAAAACTTGTTCATTTTATCTATTTCGCTTGAAAACTGATCGAAAGATGACATCAACAGCATTTCACACGAAATAGCCTATTTCATTTGAATCAGGTCCTTATTTCGCACGAAATACCTCATCTCGCTTGAAAAGACATCTATTTCGCACGAAATCAACATATTGCATTTCATTTCGTACGAAATCACCTTATTTCGCACGAAATCAGATCATTTCGCACCAAGTTGTCATTTCGCATGACTGTTTTCGCACGAAATCACTATTTCGTGTGAAAGATTGATTTCGTTTGAAATCTCTATTTCGCATCAAACTGATTTCGTATCAGTGTGTTATTTCGTGTGTATTCTGATTTCATTTGAACTTTTGTGGTTTAAAATTTGTGAATTTGTGAAACAGATTATTGAAACATGGAAGAAGAGTTTTATAATGCGTTTGCTATACCAGTTGCTCCTGTTACAGCTGCTGAAACCATTTACAGTGAGAATGAGACAGGAACTTATCAAAAATCGCCAAAGCTTATGTACATTGAAGATTTTAAAGGATGGCAAAATCGGTTTGAAAACTGGGTGTAAGCATATAAGTTTGATGCATGGTGTGCCTTAGATGTAGATTACGTTAAACCAACAGATGAACATGGAATTGAAAAAGCTTTTAGTGACTATTCAGATGGTGAGAAATTAAAGTACACAAGTGAGAAAATGATGATTAGCATTTTACAACAAGCAGTAAAAGAGGATATCTTTGTTTTGCTTCAACATGAGGATACTGCTAGATCAATTTGGTTGGCTTTGATTCAAAAGTTTAAAGGAAGTGCGGATATGATTAAAAATAAATGTGCTTTACTAAAGAAGTCTTTTGATATGTTTGTAGCTTTTGAAGGTGAATCAACAAAAACGACTATTGATAGATATTGTCTGCTTGTTCTTGAAATGAGAAGATTGGACATCAAGAAGGAAGATGATGAATGGGTTGATAAACTTGCTGATGCGTTACCACAGAATAAATGGGGAACATATTTGTTGATTCTAAAGCATATGAGAAAACATGAAAGTATGAATTTGGCTAAATTCATTCAGAAGCTTGAAGAACATGAATTGGATGTATAGAAAACTGCTATCATGAGCAATCCGAATGCTCAACAAGATGTTAGTCTTTACTACAGAGGAAATAAATTTGAAACTACTCCGAGTCCAAAGGTTAAAACTGCTTTCAGTGCTGATAGTTCTTCTGGGACAAATGGTAGCACAGTTACTCAGAGTGGTGGATATTCATCATCATATTCAAGTTTTGATCCAAATTTTACAACACCAAGTCCTCAACGACATAATTCAACAAATTTGCAATGCAATGTTACTTTGAATATTCAGAATGGTCAAAATCTTTCTCTAGAAATAGCTAAGCAACACATGGCATCACTTGTGGCTATGTTAGAGTCGTATGATAGCTTAGTTGCTGGAAGAATCGGAAATTTGATGCTCACAAAAGAGGATTATGATCAGATTGATGCTGAAGAACTCGAGTTGATGGACATTAAGTGGTGTCTAGCCAGTGCAGTAAGAAGAGCAGAAAAATTTACACAAGTCACTGGAAGAGATGATTTTTGTGAAATGAGTGCATCTCCGATAGGGTTTGACAAATCAAAAGTTACGTGTTTTCGTTGCAAAGAAAAGGGACATTTTAAATGAGAGTGTAAAAATAAAGAAGCAACTAGAAGACAAGATGGAAAAAATGATTATTATCAAAAGTCAATTTTTCACCAGCTTGCTCAACAACCATCATCATCCAATGCCATTGAAATTGAGAAAAAGAAAGCGTATCTTGTTAATCAAGATGATGAAAAAGTTGCAGAGGGATTTAGTTGGGACAAATACATTCCGGCTGGTTCAGGTCTTGTTGCTCACATCTTGGAAGAAGGAAAAGTCAAATCTCAGCCGAAAAGAATACCAATTTTTAGTGAATTGGGATGTGATGCAGATACTGATGACGAAGAAGAATATATTAATAAAGCTAGAAAAGGTTTGGATCCTGATAGTTTTAATTTTTTCTTTGCAGATAAGGTTGACATGCTGAATGAGAAGAAGGCTACTAGAATGAAAAGAGAGTTGGAAACAAGAAAGATTGCTGAAGAAAAGGCAAAGATGGAAACTAAAAAAGCAAAAGCTGATGAAAATTTGACAGAAAAGGTCGAAGATGAAGAATGTGAGGTAAAAGTAGAATTTGATGAAGAACCGATGATTGAGAAGGTGGTTGAGAAAATTGTTGAAGTGGAGAAAATAGTTGAAAAAGTTGTCGAGATTGAAAAGATCGTCGAAGTTGAAAAAATTGTTGAAGTTATGAAGCCTTGTCTGAAATGTTTGGAATCTTGCAAACATTGTGAAGAGAAAGATAAGAAGATTAGTGAACTTGAAAAAATGAAAGAAAAGTTGTTGTTTGATGTGAAGTATGTGAAGGAGTCGTATGATGTGCTAAACATAACAGTTGATGGTTTGAACAAGACAAATTTGGAAGTTGATGCTGCTATGACAATGATGAGTTCAACATTAATGACTAAGCAGAGGGTCATCAATGAGTATATTGAAGACTGTGCAAAACTGAAGCAGGATTTGGAAGTGAAAGAATCAAACGATTACTATTGAGTTATACAACTTGTGATTATTTGATTGACAGGGTTTATCCTACTGTTGCAGGTCTTGAAGCTTTTCAAGATAAAAAGATGGAAGATACAGATTCTGGTAAGAAACCAAATGTCAAGTATAACAAGTGTCCACCCCTAATCTATGAAAGTTATTCTCCCAGAAAGCCTAATTAGGAACGATTAAAAAAAGGCAGTCAACATCAAGTTAAAGTCTGAAACCATTGATGAGTTACCAGATAACATTGATGTTACATTCACAGCGTCTGACACTGATCATGAGTCTGAGTTATTAAAGAAAGTTGTCGATCAGGTGTTGGATATGGATGAAGAATCAAAGTCAGAGTCTAAATCTGAAAGTTCGAGTTCATCAAAAAAGAGTCCGAGTTCACTGGTTAAACGGGTTTACAATAAAAAATTTCTGTTGTCGAAAAATAATTTGAATAATGAAACAATCAAAGTGGCATATACTTTGAATGATTCGGACAAATTATATTCTGATGAGGAATTTCCAATAAGAAGTGTTAAATCTGAAATGATCAAACAGGTTTTCAAATTAACATAAATTAATATTTCTGAAATAAAAGATTTAAATCTTCATGAAAAACCTAAAAAATACACTTCAAGAGTTCAACAGAGATTGAATAAGAAAAAGGGTTATGGTTCTGGTTATGGTTTTTGAAAGAAACCAAACCATAACGGTAATTTCAAAAAGCAGGGTTTAGGTTTCATTTCACCAGAAAATTATAAAAATGAGAAAAATTATAAATCAAAAACTAAATTTGTTTCAGGTACAAGTTCAGAGGAAGAGAAGGAAAAACTGTTCAGGAAACAGTCAAATCAAGAATTTTTCGCTGAAAAGAAGAAGAATCTGGTGAAAGAATCTGAGAAGAGAGTTGAAAGAAGAACCTGTTTCAAATGCCAAAAAGTTGGACACATTGCTTGGAATTACCAAATGTCTAACGATAAAAAACAGGGAGTTACTTTTAACTTAGAAAAATTCAAAGTGTTTAAAAATTCGACTTTTGAAACCGGTGAAAGTTCAAAACGTTTTTACAAAAGAAAAGTTGATTTGAACAAACAAAGATGGGTTGTTAAAACAGAAAGTAGTTCTGACAATGAATCTGATTCCATAAAATCAGAAGAGTCATTTGTTGAGAAAAATGAGAAGAATTCTGTTCCAGAGATGAATGATGAAAATTTTCCGCCATTGTCAAAAGAAATTTTGAAGTTGAAAGTTGGAAAGATTGAGATTTCAGATCAATTCTTTGCTGGTAAGAAGGAATTTGATGCTGAAAAGGTTTTTAATGGTAAAGTAAAACATATCTTTGGAAAGATGGTTGACGGTAAGGTAAAGGGTGCAAAAGAATTTTACCAATCAAAAAGATGGTGGGATAGATGTGAGTCAAAATCACCCAAGGCTGGTCAGGCTTGGGTGACAGCTTTTACTACTTAAAAACCTGACTTGCCGGAGCTCCCAGGTTGGTAATTGTGGAGCATGAATCGGCATCTTTTTACAAATGATATTTTGTTCTACAAGTGATAGTTTTTTCTTGAAATTGTTATATTTAAAATTTTACAAGTGGTTTTGGTTGATAAGTGAACCTTCAAGTGGTTGGAGAAGGTTTTCACTTACAAGTGGTTGATCAAGGTCATTAAGTTGAACTTGATTTAACTTTTATAAAAAGTGATTGGAAAACAATGTGATGATAACCCCTATCTTTCAAGTGATAAAATCAACAAAACTTATTTTCCGGAAAAACCAGTTTTGATTAAAACAAACTTAAGTGTCTTGAAATCATAATGGGAAAATAGTTTGTTGTAAGGGGGAGTTCTGATTGTTTATGCCAAGTGGATGGCGAATTGAAGCTTGAAAATCAGTTGTCACTTTGCTTGTACAGTTTGTTTTCAAATTTTTTTAATGATTTTGAATTTTAGGGGAAGTAAGAATTTCAGAAAATCCAAAAACATTTGAAAATTTGAAAAAGTATAAACATGATAAATATCAAAAATGAGTTTTTTTGTAGAAAAGAGGAAATGATAGTACATCAGTGGACTTTCACAGCATGCTAAAAAATTGGAAAGTAAAATGTGATAAACGGTCTCACTGATGACGTGCCAGTAGGTTTTTGCACATTTAGTAGATTGTGTCGAGATATAAACATAAATATCAAACTTACTTATTTCGTGGGGAACATTTCTCGGATATATGGGTAACCCCCGAAATCTTGTTTGAAAGATCCCTCTTTCTGAGATACTAGGTCTTTATGCTCAGTGATATCTGGGGTATTATCCCGGGACTTCTGATTTTGCGGAAGCAATGGCCTAGTCCCCGTATAATACTTTTCGCTTGCTTGAAATATAGCACCCCCCTCAGCATAAAAAATGATGAAACATTGAAAAATGCTAATCATGTGCTGTTGAAGAAAAGATTATCTAAAGGGAACACACCTAAAGTCGAAGCCATCATCTCTCTGATTTTGCGGAAGCAATAGCCTGAGCTCTCATGGCCCTCGCATTTAACCCTTTACAGATATCATCTAGGTATACTCACCTGTAAGACTGAATATTAGGATCTGGATACGGGAGTATATTCTGAGGTGGGACACGCGAATAAGTTTAAGTCTCTAAAACATTAATCTCGTATCTCGAAACAATTGAACTTTGTGTGAAAATTTTAAGTGGATCAGTATACTGACAATCTAAGTGAATCGTTTAGAACTTAAAATGTTTAAAGCTTAACGGTGCTAGTGATTGATCTCATAAACTGATATGATCCTCTTACACGATCTCACAAAAATATTGTCTGTATATATTTCTTTACTGCATTTCTTTACAAAATCCAAAAAGATTTTCAGTGTGTTTTAGCATAATTTTTGAAAAATTCAAAAAGATTTTCGACAATTGATGTTGGAGAGCTGATTTTCAAAATTCCAAGTGCTGAGCATGATGAACAAATGGTTTAGGAGAAATTGTTTAAAAAAAAATGAAATGATATACTTACAAGTGGTCATCAGAAATTAAAATTGTTATATCAATATTTGATGTTTTGAGATGGATTCATCAAGTGGTAAATAGAGTTTAAATTTGTCAAATTTTAAATTTGTGAAATTTACTTTGAGGTAGATAATATGCAGGTTATGGCTATGAGAGAGCCAGGTTGAGTTTTTAAAATCTGTGAAAGCAAGACTGCGATCCCAAGCATTCTTTAAGGGGGATTCTGATGATGAAAAGCTTAAGGACTCAAGAGATCTGATCAAGAGAATGTGAAGAGATAGATTGAGTTTTAGAAGCCCAAAGACTGATAAAAGCTGAAGTTTGTGAAGACTCGACACCGAAGACTTCGTCAACATCCGAGGGGGAGTTTGTTGGTGCATACGTCTGTCGACTTCGTCTTGTATTGAGTTTTGTAATAGAATTGTTAGATCAGGGCACGTTGTACGAGGAAAATAAGGTTTGAGTGTGATTGAGCTATTTCGCACGAAATAGCAAAGAGCTATTTCGTACGAAATACCCATTGGCTATTTCGCACGAAATAGCAAGATGGTATTCTGTGCGAAATACCCACCACTATAAATACCCAAGTCGCGAAGTCATTTGTAAGGTTCATGTTTCCGGTACCAAAGTGCTACCGATGTGTCGATTGATCTGTAATCGTGTTATATCAATAAAACAAGACAATTAAGAGTGAATCAAGCTGTTATAAAGTCTAATCAATGAATTCCGCCTCTGATTAGACCGAGAACTCTTTTGATAGACTCGTTTCGATCGTCTCACGATCCTACAAAAATTACTCATTCCGTTCATTTTCGTTTCTGAAGAATATCCATCGAGGGAAATGAATATTCTTGATTTTTCCTTCATTTCCGTTTCTGAAGAATACCCATTGAGGAAAATGACTCATTCCTTTCATTTTCATTTCTGAAGAATATCCATCGAGGGAAATAAATATCCTTGATTTTTCTTTTTCCTTCATTTCCGTTTCTGAAGAATACCCATTGAGGAAAATGACTCATTCCGTTCATTTTCGTTTCTGAAGAATATCCATCGAGGGAAATGAATATTCTTGATTATTCGTTCATTTTCGTTTCTGAAGAATACCCATTGAGGAAAATGACTCATTCCGTTCATTTTCGTTTCTGAAGAATATCCATCGAGGGAAATGAATATTCTTGATTATTCGTTCATTTTCCTTTCTGAAGAATACCCATAGAGGAAAATGACTCATTCCGTTCATTTTCGTTTCTGAAGAATATCCATCGAGGGAAATGAATATCCTTGATTTTTCCTTCATTTTCATTTTTAAAGATTGTCCGTTGAGAGAAATGACAGGATTATGCCTTGCATAATCTTTGATGGGTTATTCTACGCAAATAGATAAACACCCTAGATTCCATACAAGGCAATTATTTAACACAGCGTCATAGACAGACTCCTACGAATAAATTTCGGGACAAAATTTCCTAAAGTAGGGGAGACTGTGACACCTGTGCCTCTGCGACCATCAAAAAAATATCAAATTTATGAAATATTGTGTTTCATACTTGGGATTTGTAAAAAAAATACGTGTATTGTTTGCACATATCAATTTATGTTCGATTTCAAGCTTTAAATCACTTTCTGGAAGGTTATACGCGCACTGATGCGTAAATATAACCAGTTTAATGCAACGAACACTCCGGAATAATGAAATAGGCTTAACATACCTTAAATAACCTTTACATAACTTAGAAATAAGTTTTGGAGGGTTTGGTGTGGCGAAATCAAGTTTATTCGCTTATAGGGACTAATTTCGACAAACTGCGAAAGTATGTCGATTTGTACTGTAACGATCATTCCAGAACTTGATCATAAGTTAAATATGCCCTAAATATCCTTTACATAGCTTAGAAATAGGCTTTGAGGTGTTTGGTGCGCAAAAATAAACTTTCTTGATCAATAGGGACTAAAAGCGTCAAAAAGTGCATAAGTTTGCATTTTCGCGCATATCTTACGTTCTGAATATATCCGGACATCCAAAAATTTATGTAATCATTAAAATATTTTATTTTAGTGATTGGCATGATAAAATTCCATTCGTCGCTTAATTTGGATCGTTTTTTTTTTTTTTGCGTTCGTTACGACTTCCGTCGTAATTAACCTAACAACGCAACCGTACGACCAAACGAACCGACATCCGAGATGTTTTTGAGCATATTTTAAATTCCCTATACTTTAACATCATTTTAGAGCTTTGAAATGGGGTTAACGGGGCTTAAAAGTGCCAAAAATCAAGTTTTACAAGTGCTGGGACCATTTTTGAAATTTCTGACCAGATTCAATGAACCTAGTCCAATTTTGAAGTGTTGATGGTTTTAATGGCTGGTTTTGGATGCTATGGGCTCAAATTTGCTGGTTTTAAACATTCCCATGGTTTTGAAAACCATGAGCCCAAGTGGAGGGCCAAGATCAAAGCACGAAATGCGAGGAACGATCCTAACGGTTTACCGAATCCTATATAAACCCATGCCTTCACTTCATTTCAACTCACACTTTGGTTCAATCAGCTCTAAGTTGAAGTTATTACTTCATACCTGAGTTGTTTGAATCAAAACTTCCTAGCTTGGACCCTTTGTAAGTCTCTTTCGTGCTTTTTATGCGTTTTTAGCACGAAAGTCAAACAATGTTTGACTTTCTGCTTTGACCACGAGTTGGTCAACAGGAAGTTCTTTAAACTTCGCAACGTGAGCGTAATCACGATGGTCATAGTCCCTTGTGACTATACCTACTGATTACCACGTTGATTAGGTGTAGTGACGAGTCGTAGTTTCGGTCAAAATACGTATTCTTGCGTATTTTGCAACCAAACTACTTTTGGGTATCAAGACCCTTTGTCTTGATATCAAACTTGTTTTCAAACTTCGTTAAACATGTTCTAACATGTTTAACTCGTCACTTTAGGTTTAGTGCTTATATAGGGTAAGCGGTCTAAACAACCGCTTAGACTTTCGAACCCGACCCGTTTGGTCGATCATTAGGATCCGACCAAGCATATTATGTAACCATAGTTGCATAGGGAATAACCTTCCGATGTTATACCTTATGGTCACTTCGTTTGAGTAGTTATATGATAGGTAGTTTATATGCCTTAGGTAAATTACCAAAATGCCCTTTTTACGCATAAATTCATTTTAAGCATATGTAACCTAAATTTTGACATCTAAACTGATTAGGTAACATTATTAGACATGTTAAGGCATATAACTTGTCATAGGACTAGTTAGGCGGTCCGAACGCGTTTTACGCGAACGACGCGTTTAAGTGGCGTAAGCTACCTAAACGGGTTATAATGGGTCGTAAGCACTTAGGTTAGGTTTCATTTTAGTATGTAGGCTTTGTTAAACCATATTACATGAGTTCCTATACTCATTTGGTTTACGAAACCTCATTCTATCCGATCTTCCGATTTAGGTCCGTTTATTTACATAATTACCTATATTAGGTGCCGTTTGATTCCGTGATCCCTCTAGCTTTGCTTGGTTGTTATTCAAGACTTCTAAGCATCCTCAAGTGAGTACATAGACCCCTATTTTACTGTTTTCCAAACGTTTTGGGGTGAAACACATGTGCCTACTTGTTATTTTCGTGCTTTCCATGTTTTCATATCATATACTTGCTATGTTCATTAGTACACTATTAGTATATGATTTCATTATGTTTTGCTATGTATGTTCACTTAACATGCTAGCATAATTGTTTTACGTTTTGAACCATTTGAAATCATTGGATGTATGTGAACCATTTGATGTATATGAACCATTTGTAATCGTTGGATTTATGTGAACTGTTTGTAACCATTTGATTTTTGTGAACCATTTGTAACTGTTTGAACCATTGGGTTAGGGAAGTGATTAGGTAACGGGGCGGGTGTAATGTGTTAAAAGCATGGTGGATACACCGCTGGTACTTCCTATATATAAGTGCTTTTAACACATTATATATCGTTGCGTTATCTAGATCACTTGGGTAAACGATTTTGAAACAATGTCACACAATTATGTTTTCTGAATAATATAAACCATACGAGTCTTATTAACGAGTTTCTACGAGATGTTTTACGATTTAATTTAATAAAACAAAATGTTTTGGAGTTAAGAATCATGGCTACGAGATTTTATAAATCATATCCAACTTGATTTGAGTTGGTTAATTATGTCGCAATACTATACTTTTCAAAATAAGGTTTTTAAATAAGTATTGCAACATGTAAAACGAGCCATGAATCTGACACTCACATAAAACCTATGTACTCGCCGGCATTTTTATGCTGACGTATTTTCACATGTGTTTCAGGTACTAGAGTTGATGATATTTGATGATGATATTGATGCATGCTCACATAGGAACGGACGAGGCGTTAGCGACTTAATAACAATAAAAGTCTATTTGTTCATGTTTTGTTTCTAATTCCAATGTAATTTAATACATTTAATTAAATAAAACGAAATTGTTTAATCCATGGTTGTGAAACAATGATTCTGTTACAACACTCCCCGAGGTTTCCGCCACGTTTTGTTGAATATTACGTGGTCGGGGTGTGACACTCCAAGCTGCTCGTTCCATGTGCGTTGTACCTAACGTCCTGCAAAGCATGCTAAAGTGTATCAACAAAAAGTTGGCGACTAAATAGTTTTAGTTTAATGAAAAGTGAGTTCCAAATACAAAAGTTATAAAGGCATGTCATGGATAGCTAAACCACTGTTAAGCAACTAAACATGTGGTACCGAATACTGACATAGTAAGTTTTTGTGCCCTCCACATCAATGTCTATCCGCATTGATGCAATTATTAAGGTTAAAAGTTCATGCCCGGCTCCCAGCACGGTGTGAGGTTTTCTCAAACCTAATAGCGCTACCAATTAATATCCCGTTTGCCAACCCGACAACTAATCGGTATAAAGAGTAGGGACTTTCAAGATAGATGTTCTGTTTAGTCTAATTTAAACATGAAATTAAACCAAATTATTTAAGTTATTATATTCCATCCATGAATAAAAATGTAGTCCTAAACCAGGGATGCATGCTTTTAGAAAATTAGTGAACTCACCTTAGATTTGCTCGGCTAGAATTTAGTGACTAGAGTTAAGTGTGGTCAACCACGTCCTAATATGGTTATCGTTTTGTCGTTAGTTAATATTTACATAAGTCACTTGAATTCAACACGTATACTACCACATAATATGCATACATGATGACACTTAGTTGTTCGTTCGTGTGGTTACGAGCATGTGTACAACTCATAACACATAATATATTCAATGATGTTTGCTCGGATATCACATAACAATTAACACTTCGTAGCAACAAACAATTGTTTGTTGAGCTGTTTTCGTGATTTTCGTTTAAAATAGTAAACGGACTAGAAAAATTACAAATAATTTATGAGACGTGTCATTAGGTCCGAAAAAGTTTGCGTAATTTTCTAAAAGTATAAACATTCACAGAAAAATAACCAAAAATCATTTAGCACATAAAGGGCAATTTCGTCACATTCTATCGACAGTTTACGGTTTATTTCATAGAAAAATCCTCGTCGATCCGATTGACAAAATTCCAGTTGGAGAATTTTGTAACTTCCTAGGACTATCTACTGTAAAAATTTCAAGTGTTAACTCCAAATATAGACCAAGTTATGACTTTCGTAACAGGCTACAATTTCTAGAAAAAAACACAGTTTGTACCTTTGTTTCCATTTGGGTTTGAAACTTGTCAGAAAATTATGAATCCAGTTGGGTTTGAAAGTTATTCACTAAACTTTGTTTTAGACTCAAGAACCACTCGTTTTCGTTATGTTATGGTCAAGTTACAGACAATACAAGTCGACCTAAACATTCTTCGCAAAAGCTGTAATCTTTCAGCTCTTATTAAAAACGTGTTCAAGGTAACAAAAACGTGAACAAGAACATTATCAACATGTTTTAGGCTATTCTAACAAGCATACAACCTCATAGATCAGATTTAACACATACATTTATCAAGATCATGAATTCATGCAAAACCCTAATCATGTTTATTATACATATCAACAATAATTATTTATGAACTCAATCATACAATCCTATCTATGTATACATACGATTTCTTACACGCACCTATGATCAAGTATACCAACATATATTGTCGCAACCCCCCTACCATGGGAGCGGGTGCCGCGAGACTCAGATTGGTGGTGGTATCAGTGTTTATTAATTTGGCAGCGGAATACATCAGGACTGTAGTTAGGAGATATTTTTATCAGAGTAAAACACCAAACTTTTTATAATAAATCATTGGGATAAAACCCAAGTTCATTTGACAATACATTTGTAGGGATAGACCCTAATTATTGAAAATAAAAACTCCTTTTTATTTAGGTAACTTTTATAGCCACTTTTCCAAGCCTTCAATGCTCTCCAGTTGGCTTCTATTGGCTTTCACATTGTGTTACCTGAAACTCGTTTTAAAACATTTTTATCAGCAAGAAATACTGGCAAGTACATTCCATTTTGTAAAGCATCAGTTGTTTACATATTACAGTATTAAGGGTGATTACAATGTTTATATCTACATAATTACTCGGTCAGTATGTGTCACTCGACGGATCTGTGACTATGGTCATATCACACATTGGATGCCCGTGCCCAATTGTGAAGGTTATCAAGTACTGTATACAAACCCCATAATACTGGCAACAATTGTAGAATTACAAAGACATAATCACTGTAATTGTATTTGAAAACGGTTGAGTTTTTGGTAAAACATTTTGACTCACAAAAAAGTGTTTGTAAAAGAAAATGTACTTACAAATAGTGAGGAAAAGTGAATGTACTTACAAATAGTGAGGAAAAGTAAATGTACTTACAAATAGTGAGGAAAAGTGAATGTACTTACTTTGTTAACTTAGGTAATGCTACTATAGCTTCCTGGTTATTATTTATTAAAATTTAAACAATGCATACGTGTTAGTAAAATAACCAAATCACATTAACCGTATAACTCGAGACAGAATTCCAATGACTGAGTCAGGCAGAGCCTTGACATGCATTAGGAAATCCTAGATCAATCGAGGGTAACACGAGACAGAACTCCAACGACTGAGTCATGCAGAGCCTTTACATGCGTTACGGAGCCCTAAATCGATCATGTAGTGTAACAACAGGGTTATAATACTTCAACGAGGCAGAGCTTCGATTTTATAGTGGGTATTGTTCCCGGGTATAATATTTGCCTACAGAAAGTTGAGAGAGATTCGATTTCTGAACGACTGAACAAATGAGGCTGAAGCCTCTATTTATAGGCCTGATCTATGGCGGCTCGCGGCCCGCGAAGACCAAGACTAACTCTCTCGCGGCCCGCGAGAGAGTGCATGTCGTTTATAGCTTGGCCAGTCATTGGCCTAGCTATGCTGAGTCACCTGCCACGTGGCACCATGTAATATCGAGCAAGTAAAGGTGCTAGCGCCCCGCGAAGGCTAAAGCTAAGGGGGCCGCGCCCCGCGAGCGACTGCCAGAATTTGTTTTTCTTGGTTTTTATAAGTATAAGGGTATTTCGGGCTTGTTTCTCGCATACGGGGTATGTAAGGAACATTTTAGGGTTACGTTAAGGATTCTAGAAGGGTAGTTATATCCTTCCCACCTTGTTTTAGATCTCATCCTCGAGGTCTACTAGAATAGGTGTGGGTATTTCCTTTGCATTTCTGACTCGAGTTCCCAAGTGTATTCTGGTCCTCTCTTGAACTCCCATTTCACCTTGACCAGAACTAGTCTCTTGTGTTTGAGATTCTTGATCTTTTTATCTTTAATCTAAATGGGTTTCTCGATAAACTTAAGTTTCTCATTACCTCTATGTCTTTAAGAGGTATCACTAACGATTCATCTGCTAAACAATTTTTGAGATTACATACATGAAACACATCATGTATTCCTGCCATTTCCCCTGGCAGTTGTAGCTGATAGGCTACGGGTTCTATACGTCTAATAATCTCAAAAGGTCCAACATACCTGGGGCTTAGCTTTCCTCTTTTAACGAATCTGACTATTCCTTTCCATGGAGAAACTTTTAACAATACCTTATCTTCTACTTGAAATTCTAAAGGTTTCCGTATGTTATCTGCATAACTCTTTTGACAATCTCGTGCTGCTTTTAGTCTTTTCTTGACTTGAATTATCTTATCTGTTGTTTCTTGCACTATCTCTGGTCCAGATAATTGCTTTTCTCCAATTTCTGCCCAACAGACTGGAGTTTTGCACTTTCGTCCATAAAGTGCTTCAAATGGTGCAGCATTAATGCTTGTATGATAGCTTTTATTGTAGAAAAATTCTATTAATGGTAAATGGTCATCCCAATTTCCTCCGAAATCAATTACACAGGCTCTAAGCATATCTTCCATCGTCTGTATTGTCCTTTCGCTTTGTCCGTTCGTTTGTGGATGATAAGTTGTGCTTAGATTTAACTTGGTTCCCATTGCTTTTTGGAAACTTGTCCAAAAAATGAGAAGTAAAACGGCTATCTCTATCAGATACAATAGATAAAGGAATTCCATGTAATGAAACTATTTCATTTACATATAGCTTGGCTAACTCTTCCATACTGAAAGTTTCCTTCATTGGTAAGAAATGAGCAGATTTGGTCAATCTGTCAACAATCACCCAGATTGTATCATTTCCTTTTCTTGTCTTGGGTAATTTGGTAACAAAGTCCATTGTTATCAATTCCCATTTCCATATAGGCATCTCTAATTGTTGTAATAACCCTGAGGGTTTCTGATGTTCAGCTTTAACTTGTGAACAGGTTAAACATTTAGCAATGTAGTTTGCTATATCCTTTTTCATTCCTATCCACCAAAAATTCTTTCTTAGATCTTGATACATCTTATCATTTCTGGGATGTATCGTATACTTAGACTTATGAGCTTCTTCTAGAATTCTGTGGCGTAGGTTTCCTTGTTTAGGTGTCCACAACCTTTTCTTATGGAACTTCCAAATTCCATTTGTTCCTTATTCTAATTCCTTAATCATTCCTTTTAATTTTTCAGCATCGTCCTTGATTTCTATTTCCTGTACTTCTCTAATTTGATTGTAGATTTAATCTGAGAGAACGTACTCGTTTCGGCTTTTCATGATACTTTCGACTTAAAGCATTAGCTACTATACTAGCTTTCCCAGCATGATACTGGATATCACAATCATAATCACTAAGAACTTCCATCCAGCGTCTTTGTCTCATATTTAATTCTTTTTGCCCAAAAATGTACCTTTAACTCTTATGATATGTGAAGACAACAAATTTATTTCCATATAAATAGTGTCTCCAAATCTTAAGGGCAAAAACTATGGCTCCTAACTCTAGATCATGGGTTGTATAATTATTTTCATGTTTCTTAAGTTGTCTTGAGGCATAAGCTATAACCTTATGACGTTGCATCAACACACATCCATATCCTAACTTAGACGTATCACAACAGACTATAAAGTCTTCAGTTCCTTCTGGTAATGCGAGTATGGGTGCATTGGTTAACCTTTGCTTAAGAATCTTAAAAGCTTCTTCCTGTTTCGGTCCCCATTCAAACTTAACTAATTTGCAGGTCGGTTTGGTTAATGGAATGGCCATTCTAGAGAAATCTCAGATAAACCGTCTATAATATCCTGCCAGTCCAAGAAAACTTCTTACTTCTGTTGGCGAATCAGGAACTTTCCACTTAGTAATTGTTAGGGGTCATTTTCTTAACATACGTATCCTGACCAATATCCTGCCTTTGTTTGTTTATTTGTGATCAGGATGCTGGAAGAGGATATTGCTAACATCTTGGGCGATATCCTGAGGCTTATTGAATTAACCACGTGCAGGTTAAGGGCTGAGGCTTACTAACGGTCAAGAGGACTTCTTCTCCTCAAGACTCGGACGAATTTGTTGAGAAAGAGACGTTGAGCCCGAAAGACCAGGTCTACAACGTTCCAAGAAGGAATATTCAGTGGATCCCGCAAGTTTAGGGTAGTTAGTTATTTTATCTTTACTATAAATAGATGAGGTCGGATCAGCTTAGAACACAACAATTCACACTTACACTCTCGAACACTTTCACTCTCTAGCTAATTGCAAACACCACACTTGTATTTCATTTTCATTGTAACACCTAGTCGATCCGTACCGCATCTCGCACTGTATCCTGATTTTTGAAGCAATTGAAGAACAAGGCAGCTGCGATTGTCAGCTCCCGAGGTTTTATGCCGGCGATCTAGATTGATCAAGGGCTTTCCTCGTACATCTCGTGTCATTTCCTTTACTTTTTGCTCATTACTCGCTCATTGTTTGATCATAGATACAGCTCAATATCCTGAGCCGTATCCTGAGTACTGTTTTTCCAAATAACTTAACAAGTATATTTCCAACACACTTTCTAGCACACTACCTCACCAAACTAATTTGATCACTTAATTACTTCGGTAATTTTTGACCAAAACAATTTGGCGCCCACCGTGGGGCAAGTGGTGCTCTCTTTACTAAAATTTTTTGTCAAATCGCTAATCGGTTTTCTATTTTCAAAACTCTTTGCCACATTGTCCATAATGGCCTCAAGATCAAACATGAGTTCCTCTACTGTGTCTGCTATGACTTCTGCTACTACCGGTTCGGTGCTTCCACCACCTCCTCCAAGGATGCCAGCCTCTACACAATCTCAAGATGTTATCCCAACTCGGAGTGTCCAGGGATCTGCTCCCGTTTTAGCTTCTAATGATGAGATTTTAACCTTATTTGGAAGTGTGCAGGAACAAATGAGGCAGCAACAGGAAACAAACCAAATGCTTTTGAGGGAAATACAACTCCTGAAGGCTGGCTCGAGCAGATCTGCGGAGGACAATGTCACTCCGTTACACCCCAGAGCGTTGAACTTTAGTTCAGCTGTATATACCGAGGATAATAGGGGGAATATCGTGCCCAGTCTTCCTCAGAATCATACTCCTGAAATACCCTCCTCGATTAGGATGTCAACCATGAGGAGCTCAGGATATGCTTCAGGATATGGGCAAAATCCTCCAACGGGTAACGTGTCGAATAATAACAATACTCATGCTACTAACAGTGGTGGATCTTTGCAGGATACAGGTGTAACATCAGCACTTACCAGGGAACTTCAGAAGTTAAAGGACATGATATCTAGTGTACCTGGGGTGGTCCAACCGATCCCGGAAGTGTCTCAAGACAGCCACAAGATATCTCGTTTCGCGTATCCTATCTGTGATGCTGAGATCCCAAAGAGATTCCAAACCCCCAACATGAAGCTTTATGATGGGACTACGGATCCTGAAGAGCATATTGCCCAGTATAGGGAAAGAATGGAGATAAACCCTATCCCTCCGGAGCTCAAGGAAGCGTGCTTGTGCAAGGGATTTGGTTCTACTCTAACAGGATCAGCCTTAAAATGGCTGTTAAACGTTCCTCCTCACTCAATTACTTCATTTGCTCATTTGGTTAATTTGTTTAACAGTCAATTTTCTTGTAGTCGGAGTTTTGAGAAACTAACCAGTGATCTTTACAGGATAACTCAAGGGCCTCAGGAATCCTTGAGGGATTATGTGAACAAATTTAGTCGAGAATCCTTGGATATCCCACATCTTGATGTTGCAACAGCTGTGCAAGCTTTTAAGATGGGATTACAAAAGGATTCTCAGTTTTATCAGGATCTTGTAATGAATCCCTGCAGGAATCTCGATGAAGCTCGTAACAGGGCTTTGAGATATATCCGTCTGGAAGATGACAAGAAGATGCAAGAAAGGATGAACTCATCCAACACTTATGAATCGACTAATAGGAAGTCAGAATCCTCATTTAAGTCATATCGGCCTAAGCCATATGGTAGAAATGAAAACAAGAGAGTGAATGTTGTCGAAGATGACGATCCTGAAGAATATCCTGAGTTGTCTGAATATTGCTTTTCTGTTAATATTCCTGAATTGATGTATGCTATGCAGGGTCTAGGAGACAAGGCTAGATGGCCTCGAAAGAATCAACAAAAGGCTGACTGGAAAGATAAGTCAAAATGGTGTGCTTTCCACGAAGATTTCGGACATATGACTGAGGATTGCATTGCTTTAAGGAAAGAAATAAGCTACCTTCTAAGCAAGGGATATCTGAAAGATCTCTTAGGAAAAAAGAAGAATAAGGGTCAGGATACTGACAAGGATCCTGAACGAGCAGCATCACCTCCCTCGGATGCCAAGATAATCAACTTCATTTCGGGAGGATCCGACATCTGTGGGACCTCGTATTCGGCAGCAAAGAGACATGCAAAGGAAGCTAAGGCCGAAAGGGGAGACAGACCTGTCAGGATGACTACCCTCACGACTGACAAAGTGATCACTTTTGATGCAGATGACAGGGATACTGTCCAGGATCCTCACCATGATGCTCTGGTAATAACGTTATATGTGGCTAACCATTTTGTACGCAGGATATTGGTTGATAATGGCAGCTCCGTCAACATAATCCAACTAGAAACTCTGAAGAGAATGAATGTATCTCCAATGGATATCACTTCAAAATCTACCGTGCTTGTTGGATTCAGTGGAGAGGCAAGAAACACAGTGGGAGAGATAAAGTTGCCAGTATACGTTGAAGGAGTCAATTCGATACAACGTTTCTGTGTGATGGATTCTCTATCCTGCTATAACATCATATTGGGAAGACCGTGGATTCACGATATGAAGGCCGTGCCATCAACATATCACCAATGCATCAAGATACCTACCCCTTGGGGAGTGGTCAAAGTTGATAGTGATCAGCAGGAGGCGAAAGAGTGCTACTCATCCTCGATGAAATCCTCAACCAAACCTAGTGCAGCATAGCAATTAAAGACGCGGGCCCAGGATATCGTGGAGGATCCGGAGCAGGATGTGAAGAAAATTATCCTAGACCAGGATAATCCCGATATTTCGGTGCTCGTGGGAACCAATATCCCTCAGGATATTGAAGAGCAGTTAATTAACTTTTTAAAATGCAGAATGTCAACATTTGCATGGAAGCATGAGGATATGACAGGCATATCCAAAGATATTATCACTCACAAGCTTGGAATTGATAAGTCATTCAAGCCTGTGCAACAAAAAAGAAGGAAGTTTGCTCCTGAGCGGAACACGATTATCCAGGAGGAAGTTGAAAGATTATTAAAGTCAAGAATGATCAGAGAGGTTAAGTTCCCAAGGTGGCTAGCAAACGTGGTTGTAGTACAGAAGAAGAATGGGAAATGGAGAGTTTGTGTAGACTACACAGACTTGAACAAAGCTTGTCCTAAAGACCCATTTCCTCTTCCCCATATTGATGCAATGGTAGATGCCACTGCCGGGCATGAAATGCTGACCTTCATGGACGCATCTTCAGGATTTCAACAGATCCAAATGGAGCCTTCTGACCAGGAGGATACCGCCTTCATGACACCAACAGGTATTTATTGTTATACAGCTATGCCTTTTGGTTTGAAAAATGCAGGTGCAACATACCAAAGATTGGTGAACATGATGTTCAAAGACAAACTGGGGGACACCATGGAGGTATATATCGATGACATGGTGGTGAAATCTAAAAAGTCTGAGGATCACCTCCAAGATATCAAGGGAGCATTTGATATCCTGGATCACTACAACATGAAGCTAAATCCTGCTAAATGCCATTTCGGAGTGGGGGCAGGGAAGTTTCTTGGATATATGGTGACAAAAAGGGGGATAGAAGCAAGCCCAGAGCAGATCAAAGCTATCCTAGACATAAAATCACCCTCAAATATGAAGGACGTACAAAGATTAACAGGCCGGGTAGCAGCTCTAAACAGATTTATCTCAAGATCCTCAAAAAAATGCAAAGACTTCTATGATATCCTGAAGAAGAACAAAAGATTCGAATGGGGGGGAAAAGCATGAAGCAGCCCTGCAGGATTTGAAACGGTATCTTTCAACCGCACCTCTATTAATGAAGCCCGAAAATGGTGAACCACTATCCCTGTACCTTGCTGTGTCAGGGAATGCTGTAAGTGCCGTTCTTATAAAAGACCATGAAGGTCAGCAGTATCCTGTTTATTATGTTAGTAAAAGTTTGTTAGATGCTGAAACTAGGTATTCTCATTTAGAAAAATTGATATTAGCTCTAGTCATGGCATCAACGAAACTTAGGCATTATTTCGAGACACATAGGATACATGTTAAAACAAATTATCCTGTCAAAAATGTGCTTAGGAAACCAGAGATGTTAGGAAGGATGGCCAAGTGGTCAGTAAAGTTGAGTGCTTATGATTTAGTATATGAACCTAGAAGTGCCATAAAATCTCAGGCTTTAGCTGACTTTGTGGCTGATTTTAGTAGTGACATTCAGGATGAGGTAGATCTAGAAGTTCAACAGCTAGGAGAATCCTCAGGATCCTGGATATTATATACTGATGGTGCATCTAATGTAAGAGAAGTAGGATTAGGAATACTACTAAAATCGCCACAGGGGGACATATTACCCCAGGCTATTAGGTGTGAATTTCCTGCTACTAATAATGAAGCAGAGTATGAGGCTTTGATTGCAGGATTAGAGTTGGCTAAGAGCATGAGTATCAAAAATTTGCAAGTGTATGTTGACTCTTTGTTAATTACTAACCATTTTAATGGATCCTATGCAGTTAAGGGTGAGAAATTAATCGAATATCTCGATATTCTCAAAAAATTAGCAGGATATTTCGATGTTTTTATACTTGAACAGGTACCAAGGGAAGATAATGCTGAAGCGGATGCCCTAGCAAATTTGGGATCATCGATCAGGATACCTGAAGGGACGCAAATACCAATATTACATGTCTTATATCCTGCAACGAATCCTCAGGATAAAGAAGCAGCTAGTATACAGAATCCTGGAGCAGAACATCCTGAGGAGGATCCTAAATCCTGGACGGCTCCAATCAGGAGATATCTCAAAGAAGGACACATCCCTGGAAACGAAAATCCTAAGGCATTTAGGATGAAGGTATCACGGTTCACTATTATAAATAATATTTTATACAAGAAATCTCTTGCAGGACCGTATTTGAGATGCTTGGAGGATCTTGAAGCCAAAGAAGTACTTCAGGATATACATGAAGGGGATTGTGGTAACCATGCTGGGGGCAGATCGTTATTCTCAAAAGTATTAAGAACAGGATATTATTGGCCAACAATGAGAAAAGATGCCGCAGAATATGCTCGAAGATGTGACTCATGTCAAAGACATAGTAACATACTGCATCAACCGGCTGAACCATTATATCCTATTGTTTCCCCTTGGCCATTTATGAAGTGGGGTATGGATATAGTGGGAAAGCTACCAAAAGCTCCGGGAGGAAAAGTCTTTATGCTAGCAATGACGGATTATTTCTCTAAGTGGGTTGAAGCAGAAGCATTCGTTCAAGTAAGAGACCAAGAAGTAGTATCCTTCATCAAGAGAAATATCCTGACCAGATTCGGAGTACCAGCCGAGATAATTTGCGACAATGGTTCTCAGTTCATAAGTAAGAGGACTACAGACTTTTGAAAGAGTTGGGGAATCAAAATGATTACGTCTACTCCGGTACATCCTCAAGCAAATGGACAAGCAGAATCCTCAAACAAAATAATTGTCAATAACTTAAAGAAAAGGCTTGGAGCCAAAAAAGGAAGATGGGCAGAAGAATTACCCTTTGTTTTATGGGCTGATAGGACAACGGTAAAGAATGCAACAGGCCAAACCCCATTTTTGTTGGTGTTTGGAGCAGAAGCAGTGATTCCAACGGAGATGACAACACCTACTGCAAGATCTATCTTAAGTGATCCTGAGCAGAATCCCGAAGCCTTGAGTCAGGATTTAGACACTATAGATGAAAAGAGAGATGCGGCAAGGCTAAGGATGGCAGCATATCAACAGAGAATATCCAGGGCATATAACAAGAATATTAGAACCAGAAGATTTAAGGTTGGAGATTGGGTGTTAAGAAAGGCTTTCCAAAATACTACTAATCCTGCCGATGGCAAGTTAGCTCCAAAATGGGAAGGACCATATGAAGTTGAATCAGAAGCAGGGAAAGGAGCATATAGACTCAAGAATATGGAGGGGGATATGCTACCGAGATCTTGGAATGCTATACACCTTAAGCTCTATTTCAAGTGAGTCTAGAATTTAATTTCTAACTCAAGATGGTATGAATTCTACTTCTTTTAAATATGTTTGGTTTAATTTGTTCTTTGTAACCTGATACTGACTTAAGCATCGGAGGGGTGTTAGCCAAGCTAACACCCACCTTAGTTTACATTTGTTTTGCAAGATATGTTTCAGGATATAGCTCCAGGATATGCACTCAGGATAACTCAGAAGATTAGAGGATTGGCCCCCTCTCTCACGTTTAAGGGATACTGATCCCTTCACAGGTTTAAAGGTATTCACCTTTCTTCCGAACTGGGTTTAAACACCCCGCCTGGAGCGCAAGTTATTCAGGGATAGTTCAAGGTGGCGGGACCAGTCCATGTAAAAGTGGCTGACAATTTCGTTACCATTGGCTATATCCTGAATCCTAAAGGTATATGAGGATTGATCACCCTCTCTCACGAAAGGGTATTTTCATACTCTCTAAGGTTTAAAGGTTTTCACCTTTCTAAGTCTTGGAGTTTATACACTCCCGCCTGTAGCGCATGAAAAATTGGGATTTTCCCCAGGATACAAAGGATTTATCTCCAGTACATCCTTGGGTTATACCCTCGGGACGTGAAAAATTGCTTATGCCATGGAAACTGACATTAAGTAGATTTCTAAGATACTTGAAGACATTGTACACAGGGGACATCCCTGCCAAGATGGTGGTGTAAAGCTAAAAGAATGAAGTTTGCGACTAATGCATTAAGTACCTGGCACTGGGGACATCTTCATTGGAAGAGTTGCAAAGGGATTGAAGTTCGGTAATAGGTTTATATCCTATGTCTGGTATGATCTTTCCTTTGTAAACCTCATTTAAGTTTTTAGTAACATTATGTTGAGTATCCTGACATATATCCTCAAAGTCCTTTTAAGGATATTTGATTAGGATGTTTGAAACTAGTATTGGCTTGGAACTTTGATCATCATCAAAACTTGGTTTTGAAGATATAAACTATTTTTTACTTTCTAAAGGAATTTTTATAAAGTTAAAGGAACGTCTGGAAGATCTATTTAATAAAAGGCTTCTGCAGTATGTTTCTGAGCATACTGGTCAGGATATTTTGTAAAATAACAGTATGAAATTTTTACAAAGCCAAGACTTACACTAAACAATGCGAGGTAACAGAAAATAAGTCAAAAGATAGTTATATTATTAACAAGTCAAAAGTTGTGCTTTTGGTTTCACCTTAAACTAAGGCCCATCCGCCAAAAGCACAATTAGTTTTTACCATATTTGTGTAACGGTTGCAGGATCTGTCTCAAAACAGGACCCGTCCACCTACAACCGTTACTATGTTCAAAACAAGTTATACTAATCGATGACCAAGGGCTTCATCCTAAAACCTAGGACCCATCCACCTTTGGTCATCACATTGTTCTAGTGCAGGAAATGTAAATTGTTCAAAGACAGGAAAGGTAAATTGTTTATGCAACCACAACCATGAAATTAAAAAAGTGGGCTCCGGCCTTGGCACGTATATCCATCATCGCCCACTCTGCTGCCTAAGGGGCAGCACCCTCTTGAACAGCAACCTCCTTGCCAGCATTCGCCCCAGCATCACCCTCAGGATTCTTCTCAGCACCACCGCCGGCATTGGCGACCTCCTCTGCCACCTTAGAAGGCTCTTCACCAGTATGTTTTGCAGGATGAGCAACGAGATGACCTCCGAGGCCCTGTAGTTTCTCCTCCCAAGCCTTTACATTCCAGGAAGGGCATTCAAAACCCAGATCCATGGCCTCATAAGCCATCCTTATCCTGGCTTGGAGAAGAGAGATGACCACTGAAGCTTTTAGGCTATCCCGGTATGAGCTCATATTCTGCTGATATTGGAGAAGAGCGGCGTCTAGCTTGGCTTGAGCATCCTCATTAGCTTTGTGGAGGGCGGCTTGATGTTCCTGAGTCATTGCCTTGTATTTGTCTTCATAGTGCTGGGATTTGGCAGCTGCAATGGTTCCTTGATCAGCTATGGTGGCTTGAGCTTTCTCCAGCTGAATCTGCAACATCTTGTTAAGACCGCTAGCGTCTTCGTATAAATGCATGAGGCGATCCAGACCCTGTCGATAAAGACACAGGTATTAATGTGAAAAATAAGCAGGATAAAGACTAACATACTTGTACAGGATATCGGAAAGAAAATTCTACCTGTTTGAGGAATGAGGTGGCTTCGTTAAACCCATGATTCTCAAGGGAGAATGTTTCAGAAACAGCTGGGGAGTCAGTCTCCTTTCTCTTCCGAGAGCTGGATGCCCTGGTCCTGGATGCCGGAGGACCTTTGGGGGCTGAAACAGTCTTTGAGGAGGTAGGCTTTGGTGTAGTAGATGGCTTTGTCTTGGATTCTTGTTTGATGGGTTCAAGGCTGGAGTAGCAATCTAACTCATCAAGTTCGAAACCTTCAAGGTTGACGACTGGTACTACATAAGGGAAAATATTCTTAAAACTCATCATATTTTTGAAAAATAATTAACATATGAAGATGTGCTTACCAGATATTTCTGAGTTTGATTTTTGATGAGGATCTGTGAGAGACAGGGAAAAAGTTCTTTCACTGGCAGGAAGACGGTAGATTTCCTTGATCTTGGATTCGGATTCTGCGCTAGGAGGCACTAAATCTCTGAAATTCGCTGCATAAAAACATCAGAATATAAGTCCGGGATACAGTTTGAAGATATGATTGGGGATATTCCTAAAACCCTAAATCCTACCCTTGGTTAACCATTTAACCGGTAGATCGAAACCCTTATCGATGGAGTCTCTTTTGACGAAAAAGAATTTTCGTCGCCATCGATCCTCATTCTTGGTGGCTTTAAGGACCAAAGGGTTCTTGATGGAGAACAGAAGATAACGGTGATTGCCATGAGATCTTAACCGGTATGCTACGGGAAGGTCCTCAACAAGTAGGTTAGGAAAATGACGAGATTTGATTTGATCCAACACTATCAAGATTCGCCAGACCATAGGCATAACTTGGGCATAACTAAGGCCGGTAAGGTCGAAAAAGCTGGAGATAAAGGGTGGAAATGGATACCGGAGTCCAAGAGAGAAAGGATAAGCGAAAAAACAAACCCACTTATCGGATGATGCATCCGATCGGGCTTCCTTGTCAAAGGGGCGAAAGACCGTTCCGGTGGGAAAGGCGCCGGAGTCTTTGAGAGCAGCAATATCAGCATTATTGAAGCAGCAAATCTCCTTTGCTGGATCGGTGATAAAGTTTTGACTTATGAGGGTTGAGGCTGACCGGTCTGAGCGGGATTTCGTTCGTGGTGCCATTAAGCAAATTAAGAAAAATTAAAAAAAGGAGATTAGAAAGGAAGATACCTGATGCTTGCTCGCAGATAAGGATAACCGAGACAAGGAGTCCCTCGGTTAATATAGGATGAATATAGGGGGGTAAAAAGTAAATAATGCCTTGGAAGTTGCACCGCTGTCATTTCAAGAGTCTAGTCATATTAATTACCTTAAGTTATGAGATAAGATTTTTGAAATATATCCGTTGGATTGGTATCCCAACCGATATATTTGGGGACAATTGTTAGGGGTCATTTTCTTAACATACGTATCCTGACCAATATCCTGCCTTTGTTTGTTTATTTGTGATCAGGATGCTGGAAGAGGATATTGCTAACATCTTGGGCGATATCCTGAGGCTTATTGAATTAACCACGTGCAGGTTAAGGGCTGAGGCTTACTAACGGTCAAGAGGACTTCTTCTCCTCAAGACTCGGACGAATTTGTTGAGAAAGAGACGTTGAGCCCGAAAGACCAGGTCTACAACGTTCCAAGAAGGAATATTCGGTGGATCCCGCAAGTTTAGGGTAGTTAGTTATTTTATCTTTACTATAAATAGATGAGGTCGGATCAGCTTAGAACACAACAATTCACACTTACACTCTCGAACACTTTCACTCTCTAGCTAATTGCAAACACCACACTTGTATTTCATTTTCATTGTAACACCTAGTCGATCCGTACCGCATCTCGCACTGTATCCTGATTTTTGAAGCAATTGAAGAACAAGGCAGCTGCGATTGTCAGCTCCCGAGGTTTTATGCCGGCGATCTAGATTGATCAAGGGCTTTCCTCGTACATCTCGTGTCATTTCCTTTACTTTTTGCTCATTACTCGCTCATTGTTTGATCATAGATACAGCTCAATATCCTGAGCCGTATCCTGAGTACTGTTTTTCCAAATAACTTAACAAGTATATTTCCAACACACTTTCTAGCACACTACCTCACCAAACTAATTTGATCACTTAATTACTTCGGTAATTTTTGACCAAAACAGTAATCACCTCGATCTTTGTGGGATCCACATGAATTCCTTCATCATTAACCAGATGTCCAAGGAATTGCACTTCTTGTAACCAAAATTCACATTTTGAGAATTTAGCATAGAGCTTCTCTTTTCTCAACAATGTCATAAGTGTATGCAGATGAGCTGCATGTTCCTCTTTAATCTTAGAGTAAATTAGAATATCATCTATAAAGATAATTATGAATTTATCCAGGTATGGTTTACATATCATGTTCATCATGTCCATAAATGCGGCTGGGGCATTGATTAAACCAAATGGCATGACGGTAAATTCATAATGACTGTATCTTGTTCTGAAAGCAGTTTTAGAAATGTCCTCTTCCTGTACTTTCAGTTGATGATATCCTGAGCTTAAATCGATCTTAGAAAATAATCGAGCTCCTTGAAGTTGATCGAACAGATCATCGATTCTCGGTAGTGGGTACCGATTCTTAATCGTAACCTTGTTCAATTCTCGGTAATCAATGCACATACGCATCGATCCGTCTTTCTTCTTAACAAACAACATCGGTGCTCCCCACAGTGATGAACTTGGTTGTGTGAAACCTTTTTCAAGAAGTTCGTCCAATTAGTTCTTCAGTTCCTGCATCTCCGTTGGTGCTAATCGATAGGGTGCTTTGGCAATCGGTGCCGTTCCGGGTATTAGGTGAATCCTAAATTCAACCTCTCTATCAGCCGGTAATCCAGGTAACTCTTCTGGATAAACGTCTGAGAATTTAGATATTACAGGAATATCTTTTAATTCTTTTCCTTTAGTATTAATGATTACGAAAATCATATATACTACTCCTTCTTTCCTTTCATAACTTGCGACTTTCATCACAGAGATGAACTTTGTCGATCTGGTTGGCTTATCTCCTTTGATTGTGATCTTTTCACCACTTGGTGTACTTACTTGTACTAACTTTTAATCACATAAAATACTGGCACGATTGGCTACCAACCATTCCATTCCTAATATAACATCGAATCCGGCTAGATTCATTGGGTAAAGGTTAGCAAATATATGATGGTTTAGGATTTCTATTCTTGCTCCCTGCAAGATTTCACTTATCTTAATGGATTCTCCCTTTGCTGTCTCTACCAGACAATCTCGTTGAAGTTTGGCTAAGGGTTGGTCAAGAAGTTCGTAGAAAGAAGTATTGATAAAACTTTGGTTTGCACCAGAGTCAAACAATACTTTGGCAAATATATTATTAACTAAGAACGTACCGGCAATCACATCTGGAATCATCTTGGCTTCCTCAGCTGTTAGAACAAATGCTCTGGCATTTTTCTTAGGAGCTTCAGTTGTCTTAGCCTTGTTGGTTGTGGCTAGAGCTAGTTTCGGACAGTTCGGTTTGATGTGACCAGCCTCTCCACAATTGTAGCATATTCTGGCACTAGCCTTTCTTCTACAATCTTCTTCCTTATGTCCTGGGTACTTACAGAAGTTGCAGGACACAACACACTTTCCTGAGTGCTTCTTTTTACAAAACTTACAGTAGGGTGTAGAAGAACGGGTTCCTTTTCCACGGTAGGAATTACCAAAACGTAATTCCTGGGTAAGCTTTTGAGCTAGGTTCTTTCTCCGGTTTTCCTCTTGGGTACGCACCAATTCATCAGTCAAGGTATTGGCTAGTTCTACTGCTTCTTCTATGGTTTGCGGTCTAGCTACCTTGACTATATGTCTAATCTCACTAATTAATCCCCAAATATAACAAGAGATTAACACTGGTTCAGGTGAGGCTAAGGTTGGCACTATCCTGGCATATTCGAAGAATATGGTAGTATAACCTTCGCAGTCTATTCCAGTCATTCTAAGATTTAGGAACTTATTGGCGATTTGTTCCTTCTCATTGGGAGGATAGAATTTTCTTTCAACCATTTCCTTAAAGTTGATCCATTCCATATTATAAACTTTGTCACTTCCCCTAGACTGGAGAATAGTATTCCACCATTCTAAGGCTGCAATTTTTGAAAAGATTAGAAGCAAACACAATCTTATCTTCATCTGCACATTTACTTATTTTTATGACTACTTCTATCTTTTCTATCCAACGTAATGTTGCAATGGCTCTTTCATTGCCTGAGAATTCTATTGGTTTGCAGGCCAAGAATTCTTTATAAGAACAATCGTAAGAAGCGGTTCTTCTTCTTTCAGGAATTGGAGCTTGGATGATAGGTTCGTTATCGTTTACACTGTGACTTGGCTCAGTGTGTTGTCGTTTACTTCCATTTGCAGATTTATTATTTTCTGCTTCTTTAACAGTCTTGATAATATAAGGCATAGCATCTATAATTCCTTGTGCTACTATGTGTTGGATTGCACTGTTATCTATTTGGTTTCCGTTATTTTCATTATTCTGGTTTTCCTGATTTACTTCGTTGTCCATCGGAATTATGAACATTTATCAGGTATTAATTATCACAGAATTAATTTATTACAAATATTTATGCACAATCACACAAACAATTTGGTCAAAAACGTCGATCATTGCGACTTTTACTCTTTCTATATATATGCACCAGTTACATACTACAACTGGAAATCAAATATACTAGTAGATATGCTTCCGTATTCATTTTAGTCTATATATATATATATATATATATTTCATCAAAATACAAAATTACACATATATCTAGGCATTTTCTAAGTATCGTTCATCTAGTACTGCATTTCATTTCATTTTCATCATACTTCCAAACTAATTTCTCCCCTATTTGTCAGATTCTATTCCCCTCATTTACTAAACTTTCTCCATACTGACGGAGTTCCTACACACATTCTCGACTCATTGGTGGGTTTAATGGGTCAGGTTTATAAGGTACGGGTTCCTCGTAAGGGTCTACACTATTCATTTCGAAAATGTTCTATCATCATCCCACCATGGCACGTTCTAAAGGCAGTGGGGTTGGGATTCTAGGCAACTCGTTGGGGTCAAATGCAGGTATCGGGAATTGGTTTTCTTGGTTGGTTTCTAGCATTTGTTGGTCTGGGAATAAAGGTAACAGTGGCGGTTCAGCTATTTGGTTTAGGTTAGCGTCTACTGCTGTAGTGGCTAACATATGGAAATCGGCCAACTGTCTATCTAGTTCCTCTTCCCAAGGTGGCCTAACGACTGTCTCCTGAGTCTGTGCATGCGCTTCCCTATTAGCTCTGACTATCGCTCTCTGTTGTTGTAACTTCTTCATCCTCTTTCTCCTCTCATGTGCTCCTCTATTAAACCAACCTCTTTTCTTAGTAGTGAAGGGTTCCTCAGACTGTGCCTTAAATATAAATATCCCTTCCTCAGTATCAGCTGAGTATCCTGAGGAATTAGGTTGAGACGATGTTCCCTCATTAGGGCTGTAAACGAGTCGAGCCAGGGTGGGGTCGAGCTCAAGCTCGAAATTAATTCAGGAGGCTAAACTTGGCTTGAGCTTTACGTCGGAGTTAAACGAGCCTAAGAACGAGCCAACGAGCTGAGCCATGGGCCGAGCCCAGCTTAGCTCAAGCCGGGCTTGGTTACAAAATGAGCCAGCTTGGTTTACGTCATCTCAGATTGAGTTTTTTTAGCTAGTTTTTCTCGAGCTTCTTTCGAGCGAGCTACGAGCCGAGCTACTAGTCGCGAGCTTTATGAACAGCCCTATCCCTCATCTTTTGGTGAACTAGCTATATGACGATAAGCGTCAGACGTTCCTTGCTCACTCATACTGTAACTAACAAATAGTCAAATAACACAAAACAATATGTAATCACATAAGTTATTTCCTAACACAGAATTTAAGTGTCAGCAGAACACTTCTTTGGCTTAAACCAGTGGCTGTAGCTCTGATACCACCTCCTGTCGCAACCCCCGACCCCTACCCCGGGAGCGGGTGCCGCGAGACCCGGATTGGTGGTGGTATCGGTGTTTATTAATTTGGCAGCAGAATACATCAGGACCGTAGTTAGGAAATATTTTTATCAGAGTAAAACACCAAACTTTTTATAATAAATCATTGGGATAAAACCCAAGTTCATTTGACAATTCATTTGTAGGGATAGACCCTAATTATTGAAAACAAAAACTCCTTTTTATCTAGGTAACTTTTATAGCCACTTTTCCAAGCCTTCAGTGCTCTCCAGCTGGCTTCTATTGGCTTTCACATTGTGTTTCCTGAAACGCATTTTAAAACATTTTTATCAGCAAGAAATACTGGCAAATACATTCCATTTTGTAAAGCATCAGTTGTTTACATATTACAATATTAAGGGAGATTACAATGTTTATATCTACACAATTACTCGGTCAGTACGTGTCACTCGACGGATCTGTGACTATGGTCATATCACACATTGGATACCCGTGCCCAATTGTGAAGGTTATCAAGTACTGTATACAAACCCATAATACTGGCATCAATTGTACAATTACAAATACTTAATCACCGTAATTGTATTTGAAAACGGTTGAGGTTTTGGTAAAACACTTTGACTCACAAAAAGTGTTTGTAAAAGAAAATGTACTTACAAATAGTTAGGAAAAGTGAATGTACTTACAAATAGTGAGGAAAAGTGAATGTACTTACTTTGTTGACTTAGGTAATGCTACTATAGCTTCCTGGTGATTCTGCTGGTTATTATCTATTAAAATTTAAACAATGCACACGTGTTAGTAAAATAACCCAAATCACATTAACCGTACAACTCGAGACAGAATTCCAATGACTGAGTCAGGCAGAGCCTTGACATGCATTACGAAATCCTAGATCAATCGAGTGTAACATGAGACAGAACTCCAACGGCTGAGTCAGGCAGAGACCTGACGTGCGTTACGGAGCCCTAAATTGATCGTGTAGGGTAACAACAGGGTTATAATACTTCAATAAGGCAGAGCTTCGCTTTTATAGTGGGTATTATGCCCGGGTATAATATTTGCCTATAGAAAGTTGAGAGAGATTCGATTTCTGAACGACTGAACAAATGAGGCTGAAGCCTCTCTTTATAGGCCTGATCTATGGCGGCTCGCGGCCCGTGAAGACCAATACTAACTCTCTCGCGGCCCGCGAGAGAGTGCGTGTATTTTATAGCTTTGGCCTAGCTATGCCGAGTCACCTGCCATGTGGCACCATGCAGTGTCGAGCAAGTAAAGGTGCTCGCGCCCCACGAAGGCTAAAGCTAAGGGGGTCGCTCCCCGCGAGCGACTCTCAGAATTTGTTTTTCTTGGTTTTTGTTTTGGTCAAAAATCACACAAGGATAATGCAATCAAATCTGATTTTGTGAGGTGTGATGCTTGGTTGAATGATCAAATGTATAAACAATGAATGAATGAAATGAATGTTGAACACAAGGATTTATACGAGGAAAAAGCCCTTGATCAATGTATGATCTCCGGCTAAAAAACCTCGGATAGTGAAAACTATCACTATCAAGTATATTGAATAAACAAGTTTACAACTTTGGAAGTATTGAGCTTGATACAATGAGTTCTACTGTGTGTGTTGGCGAGAAAGAGTAGTAGAATTGTTGTACGTAAACCAGAGTGTAAAAAGTGTTTCTAAAAATAAGCTCAATACCCCTTTAATCTTAGCTAAAAATATCCTAACTAACTATCCGAAAAATCAGCCCATCACCCACGATCACCACTAACGGTCACTAGCTCGTGCACATGTTGAAAATACAGAGCATATTCCCCTGGAATCTCGTGTGGAATAAGTCTTCTTCGAAACATACCTGCAAAACAAGCCAAAAGGTGATGGAAACAATTGTGATGTTTGCAAACATTACAGAATCTTTTCTGTTAGGAATGTTAGATGTCACACTGTTAGGGTGACGTCAGCTGATCTCATATCAAAGCTTTCGTACTTAGTATAAATAGATCACACCTGTTAGTGATCTATTTATCACACACCTTCACAATTTCTCTTGTACGAACTGATTTGTTTGTGTGATCAGCCGAGGGGAAGTTTGTAGAGTCGATCGAGTTGTAAAACTTTTGAATCAGTCATAATTCATTGAAAACAATTCGTTGATGATAACTCCCAGTTTGTGAATATTATTGTGATAGTCAATATTTGTTTGCAAACATAGATATTCAGTTTCTAACAAGGAGAGAAGAGGCTGTGATTGTGGAGGAGGAGGAGGGGCTGCTGACTTTTGTCGATGTGGGGGAGAAGGATGTACGGTCGTGGGTTGGGTTTGGGTTAGGGTTTGGGGTTTGATTTATTATACATATATATATATATATATATATATATATATTAATAATTTTCCTCTACACCTCAAGTTCCAATGGAAACCCTTTTAGTCCCTTAAGTTTTAGTTACAAGAAACTTGCATGGAAAATTAATAGACGGACTATATGATTATGACAAGATTAGTCCTCCAAGTTTCAAAACCTTGAAACTACTCAACTAGTAATACCTACGCGTATGATATGAATGCATGTACGAATGTGCTAAAGATCATAAAGATTTAATTGAGAAAGTTAACAGTGTTAACATGAAAATGCGAGTTGTCACAATCAACAACCACAAGGACCAGAGTGTTGAATTTTTGAAATTGGGGACTGAACGTGTAAGCGAGTGTAAACCCCAGGGACGTAAATTGTACTTTACTCAAAACTATATATATATATAGATATAGATATACATGTATATTTAATATATTAAATATTTCTAATTAGTGTTGATCAAATATACTGAGAGAGGCGCAGTTACACAGGGTTGTTTAAAAAGCTCGGCTTCAGAAAAACAACTTTGTAAACAAGTTGAGATGGGCTAGCTAGGTTTGTAAATGAACTGAGCTCAAGCCAAGGTAAACTTGCTGTTAGCTTGCGCAGTGGCTCGTTAAATTAAACTAAAATTTTAACGTTTATAAGTTATAACCCAAATAGTAGTTAACCTTAAGTTTTATAAGCCCAACTTTTATATCAATCTAAGTTCGCTGCCTTGTATTCACTTGTTTATAAATTTTACATGTATATACAAATTATCATTTTTATTAGATTTAGAAAATATAAATGAGTCGGCTTTGCTCGACGAGCCACAAGCTACAAGTTTTTTACAAGCCGAACTCGAGCTCACATTTCAGCCCATTAAGATAAATGAGCCGAGACTAAACTGAACATGTCTCGACTTGGCTCTCTCGTTAAGCAACCTTATAGTTGCGCGAATCATATTATGTATCAAAGTTACAATATATTAAAGTAGAAGCCATAAGAATCGTGTAAGGAATTGTAATTAGCGACGACTATCGTGTGATAGAAAGATACATCTTTATACCGTTATATAAGACCATGTGTAATACTTTCATGAACAATTATATGCCACTACCATTCTCCTCCATCTTTCACCCTCATCATTCAACCTCAGGAATCCACATTTTGGTCTTCGGGTATCGTTGACGATGATGATCGTTTCGCTCTACTCCTCCCAGACTAGCATGTTAGTTCTTCCGGAACTTCCTTGTTATCCTCGTAGTTGAACTTAATGTGACACCATGCATCCGAAACATCTATATTATACTCCCTTGACTCAGATATTCTTTTCATTTATAAAGACTGAATTATTTCCTACATCATCTTCGTTTTTCCAAAGATTGAACCATTTATGCATCAGACGTACGTATCACGTATCAATACCATTCTCGTAAATTTTTTACCTAAAACTAATTATACTCTAATGACACATCAATAACTAATCTAAGGGTGAAGGGAGTGGTTAGACATTTGGAATAGGTAAACTCCCAAATCACCCAATCACATAGCGCCATGTCAATTGTTTACCTAATGCTCAAAAACGTTGGCTATGGTTTATCTAATGGGGTTTAGATAAACTATTTAAAAAAAAAGGAAAAATGTGTGATTGGTTGAGAAGGCATGGACCCCACCACACACCCTCTCTCTCTCCCCTTCCCTCCCTCCCTCTCCTCGATTCGGTGAACCTTTACCGAAAACACCCCCAAATCGGTAATGTTGATCGGTAAAGAAAGATAGCAGTGGTCACTGATGTTGGTGCACTACATCTGTTGATTCCGTCTAGGTGTCTAGGATCAGGTCTTACATCGTATTGTATAGCATAGGGCACGTTTTACGAGAAAACAGGAGTCTGTATAGGTGTTACATGTCTGGTCCGCTCATAGGGACATAGGGAGTCTGGTCCGCTTATATGTACATGTCTGGTCCGCTTTTATGGTCATGTGACACATAAGCGAACCAGAAAGTCTATATATAGGTGTCATTAGGGTGGATCTCATAAGGATGTATGTGAAATTCCACACCGAAGCTCTGCCGGTGTGAAGATCGAGCTGTAAAACGTTTAATATCAATAAAACAAGCAGTTAAGAGGAAGAACAAGCTACTTCTACTTGCATTTCTTATTATTCCGCATCTGAAACGCAAGAGACAACCTCTGAACGACTCGTTCGGGTCAGCAAACGATCCTGCAACTGATTCGGTAAACACAAGTTTACAGCTCCCACTCCGTAAGCCCTAACAATCTTTTTCATGTTAATTGTCTCAAATCCATAGTGTTCAAAATCTTTACTATTTGGCTTCCATTTATTTCCATATGGATAGCATTTTGGATAAAGTCATAAAAGTTTTTATATAAACAAGGATTTGTTAAAACAATAATTCTACTTTAAAACCCTCCTTCCCCTCACTCTCTCTCCTCTCTCTCTCTCTCTCTCTCTCTCTCCAGAGTTTGGTTGTCATTTCACCTTCTTCTCTGTTGCTTCAAACTTTTTCTCTGCCTCTTAAAACCCATCAAACTCTGCTTCAATTTCATGTATTCGTGATCAAATATTCACCCAATTTTTTCAGAATCATGAGTAATTTGAACAAGAAACTCAAATAGTGTATAGAATCTGGTGAATTTGTTGGAAACGGTTGATAATTATGCGAACATTGTGTGATGTTTGCGAGAGTGCTGCGGCGATCTTGTTTTGTGCTGCTGATGAAGCTGCTCTGTGTCGTGCTTGCGACGAAAAGGTTTAATTTTTATGTGTTTTGTTTGATATTATTGTCTGATTGATTGCTGTTCATGTTTTGTGTGATGTTAATGAGAGATTATTGTTGAGTTTTATGTGTAATTTGTAGTGGATCTAGTGTTTGATCTTAAATTTGGTGTTAGGGTTTTGTGTTGTAACTTGTTGTAATCCAAATCCCCTTTCAGATTGTAGATAAAAATTATTAATTTGCATATGCATTTTTTTTTTATATGATATACCTTGATTTGTTTGAATCTGAATTCATTATGTTGATTTGCAAAAGATGTGATTAGGTTATTTTTAATGGCATCTTAAGAAGGTTTGTTTGTTTTTTTTTTGTTTTTTTTGTTTTTTTTTGTTTTTTTTTGTTTTTTTTTTTTTTTTTGAGAAAAGCTGCATATGCAATAACTTTATTTGGTTGAATCTGAAAAAGATGTAGTTAAGTTAATTTTAATGGCATTTTAAGAGGTTTTATATAATAATTGCAAGTGTTGGTTGGATGATTAATGTTTAACTGATTGATGATTAGATAGTGGTAAGTGGTCCATGGAAGAATCTATACACCATGGTAATGGTATAGTCTTAAGTTGCTTTTGTTGTTGATATGGAAATATGATCTTAAGTTAGGTTAATTCTTGTGTCTTGGTTGGTTGGTTTGTTTGATGTCTCTTGAGTTGCATGTGTTTCGGGTTGCTTTTTCGAATGAATTTCTTTCTAGGAATGCAGCAGCCACATCTTTATAATTCGGCTCTTTATTTACGGGTCCACCTTTTTTAAGCACAAGTTTGGCATCCAGATGTATGAATTAGGACCATGCTTTTATTTGGCTGGTTCTTTTTCCTTCTTTTTTTTTATATTTTTTCTTTTCCGAATTGTGTTTTTATTTCTAGCTGTAACTAGTCTTCGGTTTAACTTTACCACCTCCCGCTTGTGGGGACCGTGATTTTTTCCCTAACGGGTCACCAAAGAAAAACATGACTGGGATTTATGATGTTTTTACATCTTGAAAAATTACCATGTATGTTGCTTCCCTTTTTTATTTAGTAAATTTTGCATAATATTCAAATAATTGACTCGTAGAAAGGTTGCCTTTTGAAATGATTTTTTTTAAATATATTTGTATTTGTCTAATATCGGCAACATGGTGAACAGGTGCACATGTGCAATAAACTTGCCAGTCGACATGTACGAGTAGGACTTGCTGATCCTAGTGATGTACCACGTTGTGACATATGTGAAAATGCACCAGGTATTCCTGTTTTATCTCTAACGGGTCAAGAGGGTAATAAAATCAACTTTAAAGGAAACTGGTCAAATGGGTCGTTTTTCAGAGTTTAAATTTAATTATATAAATTATAAAACCTTTTAAATCTGAGTGTTTTAAAATAACTAGTGTACTAATGGAATAATATATTTCTGTGATCATATTGGACACACTAGCTATTAATAGAAAGTTTTGGACAAAACATGTTTCGGTCGATCCAACCTAACCTGACCCGTACCTGAAATGCACTTTTTGACTCAAACATCCATTTTGCCATGTATACTAGATGTAGCATGAGATGAGGTTATGATTTTTTTTACCTATGTGTGTAGCCTTCTTCTACTGTGGAATAGATGGAAGTTCACTATGCTTACAGTGTGACATGATTGTTCATGTTGGCGGTAAACGAACTCATGGAAGATATTTGCTATTAAGGCAACGAGTTGAGGTTTCTGGTTTTGTACCACTTCCCTTTGCTTGTATGAAACGGGCTTGAAAACATTTCTTTTCAATATAAAAAATCGACTCACTGTATGAGATTCTTTTGTAGTTTCCAGGGGACAGAAGTGGTCGTGACGACGAATTAGGGATGCAATCGGTTGATCCAGGTGGCGAAGCAGGGAGGGACCCGAATACTGAACCTAAGATTACAACTAACCAACATCATCGATTATCTGCCATAGGAATGATGGAAAACAATAATAATAATAATAATAATAATAATAATAATAATAATAATAATAATAATAATAATAATAATAACGATGGTAGTGTTGCCAGGATGGAAAATAAGTTGATTGATCTTAACTCCAGGCCTCAACGGATGCATGGTCAAACTTCAAATAACCAGGTATTATTATTTCTCCTAATTTTGAAGCAGCAATCTTGCATTTGCACTTGCAGTTGTGATTATGCCGAAATTTGTTCTGTAAGATCTAGGGGGTGTTTGGATGTGCGTTTTGGAAGTGGTTATGCCTTATGATTTAAGAATAATCTTGTTAGATAATCAACTGTAATAAAACTGGATGTAGAAGATAGTGTTTGGATGTACTTTTTGTTTGAGTGTTTGTTAAATTTGGTTCTTTGCTTTCCAAAAGTACACGGATGGTCCCTGTGGTTTGCACTTTGTAACGCATTTAGTCCCCAGCCAACAAATCTAAAGGTTTTAGTAGATCCAAGTTAGGGACTAAATGCGTTACAACGTGCAAACCACAGGGACCATCCATGTGCTTTTGGCAAGGTTGGGGAGTAAATACGTTACAAAGTGCAAACCACCGGGATCATCCGTGTACTTTCGGATAGATAGGGACCAAATCCAAAATTTTGGTAAACCATAGGGACCATCCATGTACTTTACTCTTTTGTTTGTTTAAGGTATTAAGAGATTCAAAAACGGAAAATGACATTCTTGTAAATAAGGAGATTAAATTAAAGTCTCTAAAATTAGGGGCAAATAGGTAATGTCTTTTCCGTTAAATACTTGAATAGTCTGTTTCATTGTAGCTAGTATGAAACAAATTATCCTTGGTTTATTACTTCAACTGACGAGGCAAGCAGAAGTAGAACATCTTTATCTGCAAATAAATGTAAATCCAAACACCCCTTTATACTGATAAGATTATTATTATTATTATTATTATTATTATTATTATTATTTATTTATTATGTTTTGCATCTATTAACAATGTGTGCATAACTTTGTTCGGGTTTATTTTCTCAAGGAACAAGGAATGGATATTAGTGGCGGTAACAACGACAGCGCAAGTGTGGTTCCTGTTGGGTCCTTTAAAAGAGAACCTGAGAAGTAATATTGGTAAAACACATCTTGAGAATATCAAAATTAGATTTTGTACTTTTTGTTCTTTTAATGCCTAATCCATTTGTGGCTCTCATTTCTATCATCAAAAGATAAATGGAGATGGGACCCACAAAGGGTAGGTTGAACACTTGAACCACAATCTTTTATCATCCATTTTTTTTTTTTTTGTTAAAAAACATTTAATGAGCTAGTTACAATTGCAAAAAATACTATTCTTACAATAATATTCCACGTCGGATTGAACCTCAATCTATTTTTGTTCATTTTTTATAAAAGAAAAAAGAAAAAAAAAAGATGAGGTAGTTACTATTAAAGAACGATATTGTTACAATAATATTTAAATCTTTGAGGGATCTAAAAACTTGTACGCATCAAAATCAAACTTTAGACGACTTTCAACCTGCTCAACGAACTTGACATGGTCCCCTTTTAGGATATATAGCTATTATTCGTGTTCTGTTTTTTACATAGAACACTTTCTTGTTTGTATCAAATGGAAAAATTTACTAAAAGAATGTTTTTTTTGTCCCATTTAGGTCCCCATGTAAACCTAGGTAAGCTACGCAACGTGATGAGTTTGCATGGTGGTTTGTCATTTTTTATTTTGACTTTTTTGATGTGGAAAATTTTGTTATCTAAAAGTCTTATTTAAATGTCATACGCATCTTGAGATAAAAAAAAATTGTTATCTAAAAGTCTTATTTAAATGTCATACGCATCTTAAGATAACAAAAAAAAATGCAAATAATCAAGAAAATGACACATCACCCCGACAGAAGAAAGTCGATCTTTTGGTGACCTTGAAACAGAACAATTAGTGAATTGTCCCATCCAGGACGAATGAGAAAGTATATTGGTAATCTACGTAAATTAAACAATTAAACACGACAAGATCATAAGTAAATGGGTTGAAATTACCACAACAATTCCTGACGTTATTTTTTCCACCCGTGCAGCCACAAGATGGATCCTGGGAACCAAGACATCACAAGCTGCTTTGTTAGCCGTGTGATGAGGAGGGCTCAACCGTTTTAAAAGGCATACTTTTTACCATTTGATGTGGTCAGTCATCCTCACTTTCAATTGCAGCAAATGTTAATCTGATGGATATTAGAGTTCCTTATTACTCTGAAGAAATGACATTTTGGTACCGCCGAATTGTAACTGTTTATAAATGTGTTTTTTTTTGCTTTGAATGTCATTCGGTTTTAGATTTTAATGCTTTCTTGTCGGTACTTTCTATCTTTTATCTCATTACAAGTAAACATTTATGTCTTCCTTTCTGTGTTAGATGTTTCTTAGAAGCATAGTTTTACTATGCAAATGAAACTAGTAACAAAATATTATGCTTTTGATGAAATGGCATCTATAGCTTAGAAGAGCCTGGCCCGGCTTGGTCTTTTTAGGCATGATGCTAGGCAGATTTTTTTTTCTTTTTCTTTTTCTGGCTCAGTTCCCCCCAATGACAGGTTGTTTGAAGCCCGGCCCAACTTGGTTTTTTTGGGCATGCTACTAGGCGTGCCTTCTTTTCTGGCGTGGTCCCCAAAAGGACAAGTTATTCGAACCCAACCGGGCTTGGTCTTTCCAGGCATGGTACTAAAGAATGCTTTCTTTTCTGGCCCAGTCCCTAAAAGACAGGTTGTTTTGAAGCCCGGCTCGATTTAGCCGTTTTAGGCCTTGTAAAGCCGTACAGGCATGCCTTCTTTTCTAGCCCGGTTCCCAAAAACTGGTTTGATGGCTGGCCCAACTTTGGTTTTTTTAGGCATGGTAAAAAAACAGGTGATTTGGAGCCCGATATGCGCTCTCTCTCTACATATATTTTTTGAACGGATATATTATTAATAACCAAAAACGAGCAGGGAGCTAGACGACAAAACATACAACGATACAAACAACCCGAGAAACCCGACCCTTAGACAGGGGGAATCAAAATTACACTACCTCTGCCGACTCCCAATCAAAATTGGGAATTCTAGCTCTATGTTTAATCCAATTGACTATTGGGCTTTATTTGATCGCCAACGTCATGTATTGTAGTCTAATGACTATTTCTTGCCTTCCAAATGTGCCACAGAGTTGCCGGTATTATCACCAACGCCGCCCTTTTTTGCAATAAAAAAAATGCTGTGTTGATTTGGTAAATCCAATAATTCCAAAGGGTATCTACGGATTTCGCATAATTGCATGAGACCGATGCAGGGCAAGCTATCAAATCAATGTTGACAACTCCTTTGGCAAGTGCCTCATGTGCTCTCCAACGAAGAGGTTGACTTTTAATGGGTCGCATTCCTGGCAAATAATGTAGACGAAGATCCATCTATCCACAGAGTTTTGCAAGACGAAATGGTTCACCTATTCATGAAATAACTGCAGCTCACAGCATTCCACCTAACTTAGTAGCTCTCTCGTCTAACGCAAATAGTGCTGCTGGGCATTGGCGCGGCATAGTGGGGGCGGGAGGGGGCGGCCGACCCCCGAACTTTTCGTATAGAAATTTTTTGGTATATATGTTTTCGTCTCCCCGGTCGGAAATCTCAATATTCGTCACTGCTGCTGGGAAAACCCCTCTCTATGATAAATTGCAAGCCGATATATCTAACCAGAAAAGAGTATGATATTTTAATATTTGTAAGTATCTCCAATATATAAGAGTTTAAACACCAAAAATAAGAGTTAAAACTACGAAGAAATGCCAAAAAAGTCTCTCAAGGTGGCATATGTTTGTTATAATCTCCTAAAGAGTTAAGTGTCATTTACGTCACTGTGGTTTGTTAACTTTTGCCGTTTCAGGCCAAAATTCAAAAATGTACCATTTTCTCCCTGACATTCTCAATACGTGTCATTTCAGTCCAAAAAACTAAGCCAAGTTAAAAGCTTTGTTAGCTCATGGACGAAAATGACATTTTATTCTAGATTTTTTGGACTGAAATGCACATTTCGAGAATGTCAGGGAGGAAAATGATACAATTTTGAAATTTGTTCTGAAATGGAAAAAGTGGACAAACCACAGAGACGTGAACAACACTTAACTCTCTCCTAAATTTAAATGTTTAAATAGCAAGTTGTGTAACAGAAGATCCATAATTTTCACCTAAACACTAAAAGTTTAGTAACAATACGTTCAAATGCACAAAAATCACTTTAACAATCACTTGTATTTTAAAACATGAATGCCATGTTTTGTTGATCAGTTCTGTTTTAAGCATAATGGAAAACATGAAAATATACCCGTGATTGCAGACAGGCCAGCTGAAAATCCAGTAAGCGATGCAGCCATAGAAGTCGACATCTTTGTTAGGGTGATCTGGTTCCTCCTTAGGGTGCAATCTAATGATGGTGATGATGAAAACCGAATAGGGAGTTCGGTTTATGGAGAGGAGGTCGAATGATGTTATGAGAATTAGGTTATGTGTGTAACCCTTTAACCTCTACATAAGTCTCCTTATATATGAACCCAAGTGGAAACCTAATTAGTTAATAAGGGTAATATGGTCCATCAACAATTACCAACTAATTATTTAATAGGTTGTTATATATTTTGATCTATATAATGTAAATGATTATAATGGCTACTAGATTAAATATTATATCATAATATATTTAATCTTACATTCTCCCACTTAGCCGAGTAATCATTTACTATGAGTATTAGATAAGCCTGATCAGGAGTTAACACTCATTTTAGCCTTAAACCAAGAACTATAGCATAGAAATATAGCCGTTGAATCATCATTCGACTCAGGACCCCCATTAGTCATACTATAGCCTCAATTTAAAACCTAATCGTTGTGATCAAAATACGCATAAGCCATTTGTTTGATTTGTAACTTTATTTGTCTATATGTCATTATACCGGTTAAAATATTCTTAGAGACATACAAAATCAAACTGGGGAAATTTCATTAACATAAAACATAAGCTAGTACAATATGCTAAACAAGGTCTTTACTAAATCCCATATTCCGAACATGTTCTTCGTAAACTTTAGGAGGGAGACCTTTAGTCATCGGATTCGCAAGCATATCTTTAGTACTAATATACTCGATACAAAGATTATTTTCCTCAACTCGTTCACGTACGAACAGATATTTTGTATCGAGATATAAACCAGCTCCATTCGAACTGTTACTGTTCGAGAAACTAACAGCAGCTGAGTTGTCACAGTAAAGCTTCAATGGTCTAGAAATGGAATTAACAATTTTGAGTCCAGTGATCAGATTCCTAAGCAACATTCCATGACAGGTTGCGTTATAAACTGCAATGTACTCTGCCATCATTGTGGAAGTTGTGGTCAACTGTTGTTTATGACTCTTCCATGAAATGGGTCCGCCTGCTAACATAAAGATATAGTCCGAAGTGGATTTCTTGTCATCTTTGCATTTGGCAAAGTCAGAATCAGAATAGCCTACCACTTCTAAATGATCACTTCTTCTATAAGTCAGTTTATAGTCTTTCGTCCCTTGCAGATATCGAAGTACCTTCTTAGCTGCTTTCCAGTGATCTAGGCCAGGATTAGTCTGATAACGGCCTAACATTCCAGCAATATAAGCGATATCTGGGCGAGTATAGACTTGAGCATACATCAAGCTCCCGACTACTGACGCATAAGGTATCTGGCTCATTTTCTCCTTCTCAACCTCTGTTGTCGGACATTGGAATGAACTGAAAACATCTCCCTTAACTACTGGAGCGACTGAGGGTTTGCACTGTTGCATGCTATTACATGTAAGGACACGATCTATGTAAGCCTTTTGAGACAATCCTAAGATCCCTTTGTATTTATCTCGGTGAATTTCGATGCCAATGACGTAAGAAGCATCTCCGAGATCCTTCATGTTGAAGTTATGCGAGAGTAATCGCTTCGAATCATGCAACATGTCTAAACTATTACTTGCTAATAGAATATCATCTACGTAAAGGACAAGTATAGTAAAGTTAATCCCACTCGTCTTGAGGTAGGTGCATTGATCCACTTGATTCTTCATAAAACCTTGTTTCTTCATGACTTCATCAAACTTGAGGTACCATTGACGTGATGTTTGTTTTAACCCATAAATGGATTTCTTCAACTTACAGACTAGATGCTCCTGACCTTCAGGTTTAAAGCCTTCAGGTTGTTTCATGAAACATCTTCGTCTAAGTCTCCGTTAAGGAAAGCGGTTTTAACGTCCATCTGATGCAGCTCTAAATCAAAATGAGCTACTAGGGCCATGACGATCCTTAATGAATCTTTACGAGAGACAGGTGAAAATGTCTCTTGATAATCAATTCCCTCTTTCTGAGTGTAGCTCTTTGCTACCAATCTCGCTTTGTGGCGTTCAACGTTCCCATTCGGATCCAGTTTTGTTTTGAACACCCATTTACATCCTACGGGGTTGACACCGTTGGGTAATTCTACCAAATCCCAAATGTCATTTTTCTCCATGTCTAACTTTGGTCCTGATACAAGGTTCCGAGTTACCTCAGGAACATATAAGGTATCATAAAGTTTAATACATAAACCAGTTTCATAAATAATTGTAATGTTCCAATGGCCTTCACTTCTAATTCTCGATCATCCCCAACCTTAAGTGTTCTTTGGTTTCTTCCCAGCTTCCGGATTGAAAGGAATCCCTGAGTAGAATTGGTAACATGAACCATAAAACTAGAATCAAACCACCAAGAATTAGCAGGAACATTTAAATTATAGGACTCAAGTATCATAAAATATTCGTTACCTTTCTTAGCCAGCTACCCTTTAAAGTCAGGGCATTCCTTTTGCATATGTCCTGTCTTTTTACAGAACTTGTAGTGGATTTTGCCTAAGGAGTTCTTAGAGCTGGAAGGTGCACTTGTATTAGGATTGGGCCTTTGGACTTTGGAAGCATCCTTTCTTTGATGATTCTTCTTCCTCTTCTTAGAGTTGGAGGTGGTGAAGTTAGCAACATCAGTAGTGCGATTCATCTTCATACGCTCCTCCTCCTGTACGCACATAGCGACCAGCTCACTCATCGTCCATTTGTCCTTCTGAGTGCTGTAATTGATCTTGAATGCTTCAAAGGACGAAGGAAGCGAAGTAATGATGAAATGAACGAGGAAACCATCACTGATTTCCATTTCTAGCCCCTTCAGCTTATTGGCCATGTCATTCATCATCATGATGTGTGCGCGAATGCCGCTCCTCCCATCATACTTAGTTGTCACCAGCTTGAGGATAAGAGTACTAGCATGTGCTTTAGACGTCCCCTTGAATTGTGCCTCCATAAAAGCCAGGTAGGTTTTAGCATCTTCAGAATCATGAATGGCTCCTCTGATTGCATTGTTTATGGACTGATTCATAAACATGAGAGACATGCGGTTACACCTAGTCCACTTTTCATGAATCAGGTGCTCAGCAACAGTACTTTGAGGAGTAAGGTCCGCTGGCTTATCCTCTCTTAAAGCATAATCGAAGTCCAGCAATCCAAGCGTAAGCATGAGAGAGTCTTTTCATGCAGCAAAGTTATCACCAGTCAAAGGTGGAATCCAGCAATTGGGTGCTGATAGTGGAAATAAGATGAGCGAATTATGATACAAATCAAGAAGTCCTAATGTGATCTAAGGGCATATTATACTAAGGCAGTCACAAATAATGACCGTTTTAATTATGAAGCTGTGATATTGTCTATTACTAACATCAAAATAATAGACTTAGATAACATTCTACTTAAACGAAGACAAATCAGCTTTGGCCAGAAGTGTAATCATTTAAGCATGTGTGCAAAGTGATCGTGACAAATAAGCTTTGGCCAGAAATGAGACAATCACTTTAGTTATGCACTTGTTAAGTATGCTATACATGAATGAAATAAATCAGCTTTGGCCAGATATTAAGACATTCACGTTTGTAATGCACACTTAACATATCTTTCGTAATACTTGAACGATAAATAGATGTATCAAATCAGCTTTGGCCAGAAATGATACATCAGAAGCTCATTCAAGTAAAGCCATTTTGGTTTTGTAAAACATTATCTGATTTTGATTAATTAACTAAGTATTTATAAAACCCAATTAATTAATAGCAAACCACCTGTTAGCGTGCCCCCTGCACGAGGTTCGGGGCGGAGCCCCGAGCTAAATTTTAGTTCACACTAACAACTCAATAAAGTAATGAGATTTCGAGTGAGATTTCGAGTTCAGCCTTAGATTTCGAGTGAGATCTCGACTCAATTATGAGATCTCGACTCAGTTATGAGATCTCGACTCAACTTGAGGTTTCGAGTGAGATCTCGAGTGAGGTCTCGAGTAATGAAGATTAATGCCATGAGTCGCAACAACCTGATTGCGAGTCATTAATGGCAGTCGCAACCTCAGTTGAAACCTTGGTTTCGAGTAGTGAAGATTTATGCCTTGATGAGATTTCGACTTGTTTATGAGGTTTCGAGTCGCAACCAGCTGATTGCGAGTCGAAATCTCAGTCGCAGTCTCAGATGCCTTAATGAGATTCCAACTTCTTTATGAGGTTTCGAGTCGCAACCAAACGATTGCGAGTCAAAATCCCAGTCGAAATCTCAGTCGGAACCCTTAGTCGAAACCACGTAATTGTGACAACTGTCAAATTTGCATGCATCCGTACAATTATTAAATGATGATTAGTGCTTAATGACTGTGCCGATTTACAATTTATGACTTGAATTGCTTTCTGTTTACTGCATCATACTTACATGTGCATCACATATTTCATAATGTCACATCATCATTACATGCAACCCATATTGACATACATGATGCACAAAGCACAGTTAGCACAGTTAGCACAGTTAACGGATAAATCAGGAATATGCTGACGGGGTTCAGTACATAGACAGACGTTGTTTTGAGACCCAGTATGAGCCAGAAACCAAGTTCTACACTAGTATAGCGTGTAGGGAAGTAAGGACCACAAAACTGCTTTACTAAGTGATAGTTAAAGTGCCGGAAAGTGCCTAAAACCCACATAAAGTGCAGAATTCTGCATAATTCAGCAAAAATCAGCTTTTTAACAAGCTAGTTTCATGCAAAAATATGACTAAATGGTCCTGAATGCTTTCCTAAGTGTCGGGAATTAAAAGTGTCACAAAAGGTAACATAACGAACACTAAACGAAATAGTTTGACACTTTAACGAACCAGTATCTAACCGAACAACCGGACACTACCCGAAACACCAAAATCATACTAAAAGCATTGTTTTATTATTTCTGAGCTAGTTATGATCCCCGAACACCCTAACACACTATATAACACATGATATGCATAAACACTAAACACTACACTTGAAATCTAACTAATATCTCTAACTATGGCTTAAACTTACACTTACACTTAGACCCCCTCCCCCATCTAGTAATCGGCCCCCACATGATCTAATTACTAGATTTTATTTGATCACTTGAGATTTGTTTAAAGACTGTGTTATGTACTTATGAAACACAAGATCCATTGGATAAAGCTCTAATCTTGGTTATAAGTTGCACATGAAGGGTTAAGCTTTCATTATCTTCACCACACTCTTCTCTCCCTCTCCCTTGGCTCTCGGCCGAAACCCCCAACCACACCACCACCTTCATTCAACTGTGTTCATGCAATCCATGTTCAACACAAGGTGTTAGAAGGTGCCTAAAGAAGTTTGGAGCTCGTGGATCTTGAAGGACCTCTTCCATTAGCTATTACCCACCACATTTATCATCTTCAACATCAAGTGTTCATCCCTAGCCATAGAGCTAGTAGTAAGGCCCTCATGATCTCTTGTTACTTCATATTTTGATGGTTAATAGATGATGAACCTTGTTAATCTTGAAGAACACTAAAGAACATAATCTTGAATCTTGAACATAAGCTTAACATATGATGAAATATTGATGAACTATGTTGTTTAGTGTATGTATGATACTTGATTGTTATTTTCTTGAGATTATGATGTTGATCATCATAAGGAGCTTGCTAGATTGTGATTAAACACATGATCTAGCAAGTAAGAGGATGATTATGTAATGAAACAAGATGATGATCCTCATGTGTAAGCATGAACTTGAAGAATAAAGTGATTTCTTGAAAAATAATAATCAAAGTGAGTTGATAACCTTATGGATCTAAGATTTATGAATGGTTTTTCCAAAAGAACCAAGTTCAAAATATGATTTTTAGGAAATCTTGGTTCATACTTAAAGTTAAAGATACACTATTTTTGGTGATAAAACAAGTGTAGAAACACTAGAGAAACAAGAGGATTCCATAAAGAAATGTTTTGTAAAACATGTTTACAAGTTGTAAACACCTAAATCTTTCAAGAATGAGATTTTTAGAGAAGTAAACACACTTTAAAGGGTAACTAAACCTACAAAAAAAAAAAAAAAAAAAAAAACCACTACCAAGTTACTACAAGTTTTTATGATAGTTCAGGTTCATGATTACTATGTAAATAGCATTGTTTTAGCACTTGGTAAGTGTAGATTGATTGTTGATTGTTTGTGATGATTTTTGAAAAGAAAATGATATGCTTTGATAGCATGGACACCTCCATTTTTAGGGGAAACTATGGCAAAATTTTCTAAAAATATAAACACTTAGAAAATATTTTCAAACTAATATTTACAAGTGTATTTTGATCATTAGTTTTCAATATAAACTTTGCCATAATTTTTGTTACAAAAATACAAATATTGGAGGTTGGTTTTTGTAAATAAAAATAACTGAATATATATATTTGAAAGGTATATACTTAGAAAACATGTGTGTGAATATTTGTATGCTTTGTGTAATAGTTATATTATTTTAGGGTTAAAATAATATAACTTGACAATATACCGAGAAATTACAATCCAAAATGTTACCAAAGATCATACGGAATAAATACACAAGTTACACACATAATATTGGAAAAACCGAACAAGAATGTAACTTACCAAATATTCCGGAAAATATGATTATAAGTATATTTTTTGTAAATAATATTTTGGACACCAAAAAGGATGAAAATGAGATTTTCATGATTACTACAAAATCATATCTTATTTTTGACAAGGATGAAATATAGTATTTTTTGGAAGTAAAAAAAAAAAAATTTTTTTTGGAACGTTTGGAAGATATAATTTTTGGGAAAAATATATATTTCCTTGAAATACATTATTTTGGATAGAAATAAGTTTATATATATTTTCTAAGTGAGACTTGAAAATATATTGTTTTGAAAATAGATATTGGATATTTATTAAGAAAATACGTACACACTGGAATACGACACCAACACATGGCAAGTTATGCCAATACAAGAATACGAATACATATGTATGAGATACCCCCATCCTTGGGAAGGAAATACGAATACAAATACTTGAGAAGTATTGTTACAAAATATTGTTTAACTATTATTCCAAAATTAAATATAATCTAAAGTTAAAATAATTATTATTTTAACAAGTAATCATAACTTGGAATAATATCAGAAACGTAACTCAAAAGCGTAAATACAGAGACAAGGCACGACCCGTCCGTCTAATAGACATCAGTACATTGTAGGTAGTCGTGTTTGCTGAAAGGATTTGGCTTACAATTGTGAAGACGCAAAACTGTGAGTTCATGACCCCCCTTTTCTTTTAACTGTTTTCAGTTTTATAACTTCGGCGGTGAAATACATGTTACAAACTGTTTACATACGATTACATTTGGTATGGTTAGCTAAGGAAAGGTACTGCTAGATCATGTGAGTGGTGGGTATGACACTTAAGGCCATTAATCCTCGTTGTATGTCACACCCCCAAAATCCACATGCGGAGTACAACCGCTTGGAGGCGTGACTGACCAGGATCTTAACCACCAATCACATTGAACATCATAAATATATTTAGATAAACTTTCATTTATTAACAATAGTGTACAATATTTCCCAGTTTACAGCGGAAGCATATTCAACTCATTAAGTGTTTATAAAATCACATGTAAGCTCTTAGTCTTGTGTTGCGTTTCCTTGTGTCCCGACCCATGACCACTCCAGCTTCCCAGACAGCAAGTTCCTTTGACATGCACCTAAAGACCTGCAAGGCATGTAACAACCAATCAACAACAATGTTGAGCGAGTTCACAGTTGGGTGTACGTTTTAAGTGTTTTACGAGGACGTAGTTTGTCTTTAGCTGGCTCACTTGCCGTGGGGGTTTCCCATGTTGAAAATATGTTTAACCAGTTTATCTTATTTCCCAAAACGTATCCATAGATGGTGGGGGTTTCCCATAGTTAAAAACATGATTAATCCGTTTACCCTGTTTCCCAAACCTTTTTACGATATTTAGTGGGGGCTTCCCATGTTTGTATATTCTATTAGTGGGGGCTTCCCATGTTTGCATATACACTAGACTATTCGTAACCATAAGTGTTCTTCTTAACCCGAGAACAGTAGCACGTACAAGGTTTACGTAGGTTTTACGTAAGTGTCCTTCTTTACCTAAGGACAGTGGTACGCGTGGAGTTTACGTAGGTTTTACGTAAGTGTCCTTCCTGACTCCGGAAGACAGTAGCATGTGTGAGTTTACGTAGGTTTTACGTAAGTGTCCTTCCTGACTCCGGAAGACAGTAGTATGTACTTGTTTACGTAGGTTTTACGTAAGTGTCCTGCTTAACCCGAGGACCATGGTAGATAGTCTAGTAATCGTGTAAGTACGAGAAATCGTTCAATTCCATTATTCAACCCATTCCCAATCCCTGGGAATCCCATGCCTTGGTAAAGAGTGTGAACTCACCTTGGTTTGCTCGATATGCTAAATTACGTGCTCGCAAATAATCAATCAAATCCTATAGTATGTACGTATAAAAATCAGTTTCGTTCGTAATGACTCGCATGTAAAACCCAACATCACATAGTGCTTGGCAGTTAACATTATATATCACGTAGAAATAAATCAATCTCATGCACTCCATGCTTCACATAGGTGTCTTTCACAATTTATTCCAACATGGTTATTCATGAACCATGTTAATCAACTAACAGAGTTAACAAGCCATAAAAGTTACAAACTTAACGGAGTTACATGCACAACTTAATAGAGGTAATGACTTACATAGTTAACAAACTTACATAGTTATTAAACTAACAGTGCTACAGACTTAACATAGTTAAATAAAGATAACAGAGTTGACAACTAACTGAATCAAAACTAACTGAGTTTGCATGCTTAACAAGATTACAAACTAACAGAGTTATAACTAACAGATTATAACTAATAGAGTTGTTGTTTAACAGTTACAGAACTATGTCAGTTAGAAATTTACACCATGGGCCGAAATCCCTTCAAGGGACGAAATCACTTTGGCCGAAATCACCAAGGTGATTTCGTTGGGATGGGATTTCGTTGGGTGAGGGTTTTCATCGGGTACATCCTCATCATCAACACAACAAGAAACCCTAAACATGCTACAGCCGTTTATCAAGCTATCATCTCACAACAGTAATACAAAATCATCCAACATAGAATTTATATGATTATCATATTTTAAGTTGAATATGTACAGTGATCTAAATAATTATCTTAATAGCATCAGACCTAACCCACATGATTTCTGACCGATCCATGTGCAATTATAAGTGATATGACCGACAATATTAAGTGATTTCTATCCTCTTTGGCTGCACTTTCAATAAAAGTCACATGCACAATCAGCCACATATTCATTAATATGCCAATCATCAATCCAACAACATCATAATGTTTATCACTTATCAGAAGTTCTAACCTATGCATACATCAACTGACAATTACGATCACTATATTTCAAGCATTAATCGAGCACCATTAACAATATTCGCAAGGATCTAGACATTTGTTCATCCATCAGATCATAATATCATAACACCTCGTAATAGCAGTCAATATATATTACCACAAACAATTCATGCTGATTTCGAACAAACGTATATCAATAGTAGATTACTAACCGAATCAAAGAAGACACTAAATCAATCGATGAGTGAAACTCGAATACTCACGTCTGCCGTTCGGTTTCAAAGAAGCGAGAGAGAATGTGAGAGGTGGTTAGGGTTTTTCTAATTACTACTTTAGCGTGCAGGTTAGGTTAAATATAAACATTTAAGCTAAACACTACTGGGCCCAAAGCCCATCCTTGTTTTCGTTGGCCTGTTGGTAGACGAAAACACTGGAGTGTTTTCGTGGGATGTGTTTTAGTGGAGTGTGGGTTTTCGGCTAGGGGTGTTAGGCAAAGGACTCCACATTTGATTTCAATTATAAAATCCAAACTATAAATATATACATAACATTCATACACATATCATGTATACAATCATTTACTCAACACATGTATTGCACATCAAGTATTTATAAAACACACTTGCAATTAAGTACGAGGTTAAACGGATAGAGACCTTGAAAACTCGGGTTGTCACATTATCCCCAAGTTGAAAGAAATTTCGTCCCGAAATTTGATACGTACTCACTGAGGAAGCTAGTTAAGTTGCATGGTTTTCCTGGTTTTCCTGGGGTGTCACATTGTAGGACCGAGGGACATGAGTGATAGATCTATTTGGGTGTAGCGAGCTGTTGGTGCATATTTATGACAACAGCTTAGATTTGGTCTTTGGATATCTTGTAATTAGTTAAACGATAAACAGTTAGCGGGTTTAGCTTTGTATTAGTGGAATAATAGAGTTTGGGCTAAGCAAAACCCAGGTTGGGTCTAGGGGGACGAATTGGGCTTTGCCCATCTAGGAAACCATAGCCCAAGTTACAAACCTTGTGTTATATAAACAAGGTTATGCTTTAGGGTTTAGGTTAATCAGCCAAAAACAGAGTTTGAGAGAGATTTCGTGAGAGCAGAGCATCTAGAGCTTGGACGAAATTGTGTGTGTTAGGGTTTTGATTGATTGTAATTCGTGAGATTGATAACCAATAGAAACCCAGTTTGATTGTGAATTGCTGATTACTACTCGTTTCTGTGATATTCTGGTCAAGAGGATTCCCCACTCTTGATTGGATTGACAATTCTGTGAAGATCCATACGAATAGGGGACCTACATTTGGTATCAGAGCATTAGGCTCTTAAAGGCTCGGTTCAGAATTGTGCTTGGCAGAAACAGGGAGTTTTTTCGAAATTTTTTGAAACCTAACAATTAGGGTTTCGAAATTTTTGGCTGGTTTGATAAAAAATTTCGAAATTTTTGGCTGATTTTGATCTTCTGCTTTGTTTGGTTGCTGTTTTTCAGGATTTCAGGAAAGTTTTTGTCGATTCTGGAAAAGTTGTTGGCTGAAAGACTTGAAGATTCGAAGACTGTTCTTCGTGTTCTTCGTGTTTTTCGATCAATTGTTCATATTTTTCAAAAATATTGTGCTGATTAGGTTGTCTGATTTTGCAGGTTTGTGTTGGAGAGGAGATAAAATCTTCAGAATTTCAAAAAGATTGAATTTCCGTATTTACTGGCTAGCGAATTTAACAAATTCGCAGACTGGACTAGCATAATTAACTGACCAGCGAATTTGGGACTAAATATCTCGGTGACCGGCGAAATTAAATCCAAAGGCGACTTTGGTAACCGTGTAATTGTCCACAGCGAAATTATCACGGTTTCAGCGACTTTACCAGTCGTCGTAATAGCGAAATTAAGCAGCAAATTTGACCAGCGAATTTAACCAGCGAACTTGACCTGCGAACTTGACCTTTCAGCGAAATAGACCAGCAAAATTAAGCAACAGACCAGCGAAATTAATTGACTTCCAGCGAAATTACCAGAGGATTTAAAACCAGCAAATTTAAAAGGGTGGAATCTTAGTTGGCAAGCGTCGATAAAATTTCACTATTTTGCAAATATAAATTGATCCGTAGGTCGTTTGACTAAACCGTCTGCACCGTTAAATTCCTTGCATTTTGATCCGTAGGTCGTTTGACTCTGGAAAATCCCGAATTCGGTTTTCGACTTTATATATCATTGGATTCGTCTTTTCGAGACGATTCTAACGGTGTAATTTGGTAACCACTGTTTTCAGAGATTTTTTGTACGGTTTTACCAGTCTGTTGCGTTAAAATGTCGAACATGACGAATTTGAATGCACCTAAGATGATGAAGGTGGAGAATTATCTTACATGGAAGGACAGGTTCAAATCCTTCATTGAATATCAGGATGCACGCATGTGGATCTGTATTGTAGATGGGTACACAAACCCAACTCATGATTTTGAGGGCAAACCACGTAGAACAGACTATGTGAACATGCAAGAGGAAGATAAAAAGATGTATGAGGCTGAAAAGAGAGCCTTGGCTGCAATAAAAATGTCCTTACCTGATAGCATCAAACATACCTTTAAGAAGTACACTAATTCAAAGGATATGTGGGATGCATTAGAAAAGCGATATCAGGGAAATGCAGATATCAAAAAGAATAAAGCTATGAGCTTTACAGCACGAGAAGGTTCATATGATTGGAGTGTTCATCTGGAAGATAATGAGAATGCCACTCAGGCATTCATGCCAGAGATAGTGCCAATTGATGAGGCTGAAACTACTGTGAATGATGCTGAAACAAAAGTGGATGCTGAAGTAGAGAAAGAGAGTGAAGCTGAACAGGTCGTTGCTGATCAAACTACAGAAGTTCATGAGGAAGAGGTACAATCTAATTCTGTGTGTTTAAGATGTCGTGAATTACAAGGTGAGGTTGACAGGTTGTTAACACAAAACCAAAGTCTGGTAAGCGAGATGTCTAACATAAAGGAATCAAACTTTTTTTGCTAAAAGAAACGAATCTTTATACTTGAAGAAGATAAGAGGTTATGAAAGTGAAATTGAAGCTTTAACCTACAAACTAAACGAAAAACTTCAACTAATAGACTTAGCTCATGACATGATGGCTGAGAAAACAAAAGAGATTTCTGAAAAATGCAAAGAGTTGTCAGATGCACAACTCAAAATTGTTGAACTTGAAAAGAAATTAAGTCAATTCAGAGATTCGTCTTTTGTAATGAAACACATGATGGGTGGGTTAAAGAAGAGTAATGACAAGACCAGTGTCGGCTTCCAGGGCTTTAATGAAGTCCCACCTCCTCTTAGTCATGATTATTCATTCCTGCCTGATGAAGATGAGCTAACAGACTTTATGTCAACTGCACCAAGTAGTTTCGCATCAAGTCAAAGTGAGGAGTCTGAGAGTGATGATGCTAAGAAGAACAATAACAGGGAACCTTTGAAAAGGAAAAATTCACCTCCTAAGAGTAAAAATCAAACTTTTGTTAAAAAGATTAATTTTGTTCAAGGTAGTGATATGAAAAACGAAACCACTGTTATTGAAAACGAATCGAATGTAGAGTTTGCAAAAAATAAGAACATAGAAAAATCTGAAATTAGGCAAACTGAACAAGATTCATCCAAGGCATCATCACCATCTGATGAGGGATCTACCTCAAAGACTCCAGCTAAGAAGTCTTTGAAAAGGAGATCGTGCTTCAGGTGTCACACAAAGGGACATGTAGTTTGTTGTTGTCCTAATAAAAAGAATGAAGCACAAGTGAGTGAGAAAAAGAGAGAGAAGTCACCAGAGAAGAGTGGTGATAAAAAGAAGAGAGAGTCCAACTCTCCAAAGAAGTCAGCGCCTAAGCAACCAGAGAATGTTGCTGCTGGTGTAGATAAGGCTGGAACAGGAACTCCACAAGTTCCTCGTTTTCAAAGAAATCAACCAAGATTTCAGCCTAAATCTCCACCAGGCAGATATGAGAGACCTAGAAGCAGTTCACCAAGAATGAACAATCATAATACAAATAATTTCCGGAGTCAATATCAATATCAAAATCGATACCAAAATGATGGTGGTCGAACTTTTTATAACAATGGCTTTAGAAATTACAACAATAGTGCTTCTTGGAATCAAAATTCAAGGTACCAAAATCAAAATTTCCAAAGGTCAAATAGTCCAAACACATATAGGAACCCTCAGGACCAAAGACCTAGTGGAAATCAAAATCAAATTCCATCAACAGGTCTAAGATCCAAAACTCCAGTTAGGAGTAATGGATATTGGATGGATGTTCCAGTAGTTGGTGAATTTGGACGACCCAAGACCATTAAGGCTTGGGTCCCCCAATCTAACTAATTTCTTAGTTGGTGTGTGCAGGAGCTGCTAAGGAGGATTATCAACTTATGTTGATAGTGGCTGCTTCAGGCACATGAAGGGGGATGTGAGATTGTTGACAGAGTTTGAAAATTATGATAATGGACATGTGAATATTAAATGATTTAAAATGAAGTTCAAAGTGCTGAAAAGAAACTAATTGAACTTCATAGAGTCGACACACTAGATAACCTGACAGATCTTTATACTAAAGTTTTTGACAGGGCTCGCTTTGAACATTTAGTCGAACTCAACGGGATGAGGAATCCTGAATAACTGGTTTTTCATAAGAATTTTGTAAATATTTTATTGTTTTCTTAAAAATAAAAAAAATAATAGAAAACCACAAAAATCCAAAAACATTGAAAAATTGAAAAACATAAAAAAATAGAAAATCAAAAATGAGTTATCACTGTGTGAAAAAGAAGAAATGATAGTACATCAGCAAGTTAGACTGTCACACTCAAACTGAATTAAATTGCTTAAGTGTGATAGCAGCTTCATCATATGATGTACCAGTAGACAAAAAACATGAAATAATCAACTTACCAATGTGATATAAACCTAAATAAACTGTGTATGAGTGGGGAACACATCAGTGGTGTATGGTTTAATGACCTTAAATCTTGCGTTGATAGATTGCCAAAATCTGAAGTTTTGGGTCTTTATACTGTTATTTCATCTGGGGATATCAGGGTTATCCTTCTGCTGCATCCAGATACATGCTGACCTAGGCACAACCAGGATATCTTAAAAGAGCAAAAAATGCCAAATCCCATAAATGAAGAAGCTCTCCTAGAGAGTCATTCAAAAAAAGTGCAAAATGCATAAATCGTACCAAAAATGGTATTTGTCTTAGCCCTCGTTAGATATTTTGGTCTCTTTGCTGTACGGAAGTACTGACCTGATCACCAATTATCTAAACGTTGAAAAACAAAACAGATGAATTCAGTATACTCACCTACTACGATGAATCTTTGTGCATACCTTGATCGCGGGGGTATATCCTGAAGTGGGACACACTAGTATATCAGTATTAATATTACCTTAACGTATCATACGGTAATGGTACTTGAAATGTTCATGCATTATGTTTAAGTGGACAAACATACTGGTAATCATCTTGGACTGCTTTTCACGAAAAAATAAATAAAGAATTATCTAATGGTGTGAAACAGTTTGATTTTGCTGATATGATCTTCTTACCGGTGATTCTCACAGAAATAGAGTGTTTATTTCTTTTTGTTATTTACTTGCTTTCAGAAAATATAAAAAAATCCAAAAATAGTGTCTTTTTCTGTTTAAAATTCTTAATGTACGGAAAACTGTTATTCTTGGAGGAATTGTTACTGATAGGGGGAGACGGTGTTGGAAAGTGAGTTCAAAATTTTAAAATCATGAGGTTCTTGTGTGTTAGAAAAAAGTTTTGCGTGTTGGTGATAAGTTGAAAATACTTAATCTGTAATCCAGTTTAACTATCTCTTGAATAATAATAATTTATTTAACTTTGTTGAAAAATTCTTATGGTTTCTCGAGATGTTTGTTTTATAGTATACAGATTGAAGCAGTATGTTGCTGAGCAGTTGTTGAGAAGATGAGAGTTTGATTAAATGCATGGTAGAACCTCCTTTCTACATTGTAGACAAAGTGAAGAGTTTGAAGATTGCTTTGCAAATGCTAAACTGGAGTTTACTCAAATGCTAACGTTTTGAAGATTTGGTGATTGGATGCATCAGCTTAGGGGGAGTCTGTTGCTGACAGAAGCTGTTAAAGCTGAAGCTATCCAAAGACCAAAGACAGTGCACGACTACATGAAGATTGCAAGATGACTGAAAACAAAGTTATTTTATGAAGCTATTGTCAAGGGGGAGTTTTTTGGTGCATATTTGTGACAACAGCTTAGATTTGGTCTTTGGATATCTTGTAATTAGTTAAACGATAAACAGTTAGCGGGTTTAGCTTTGTATTAGTGGAATAATAGAGTTTGGCCTAAACAAAACCCAGGTTGGGTCTAGGGGGACGAATTGGGCTTTGCCCATGTAGGAAACCATAGCCCAAGTTGCAAACCTTGTGTTATATAAACAAGGTTATGTTTTAGGGTTTAGGTTAATCAGCCAAAAACAGAGTTTGAGAGAGATTTCGTGAGAGCATCTAGAGCTTGGACGAAATTGTGTGTGTTAGGGTTTTGATTGATTGTAATTCGTGAGATTGATAATCAATAGAAACCCAGTTTGATTGTGAATTGCTGATTACTACTCGTTTCTGTGATATTCTGATCAAGAGGATTCCGCACTCTTGATTGGATTGACAATTCTGTGAAGATCCATACGAATAGGGGACCTACACGAGCCCCACCCCTGAGTCCGTTGAGTGGACCATGTGGTGACTATGTCTTACTGACAAAGTTTGCTAGGTTTGAGTTTTCCTGCATCACTTGACACATATCAATGGCCTTGCAAACCATTGGTGATCTGTTTTTCCTTGTTGCTTTCATACCGGGACTTATAAACTTACATACATACTTACAATGATTTCAAAGGTTTGCTTATACATACAAACAAACACATGAACTCGCTCAACTTTTGTTGATGTTTTCAACCTACATGTATTTCAGGGAATTTGTAAGTGGATCTGGCGGGCGTTGGAAGTTTTTATGCTGCGTTAGGAATAAAGATGTCATCATGGTCTTGAGTTTGGTCAGTGTGTCTTATTCCTGGATGAGACACGTCTTCCAAACCTTGGTGTTGTTTAATTTCTTTTGACGAGTCCTTAGTGAACTCATAAACAATTTGTATGGTCTGTAAAACTCGAATCTGAAGTCTACGTTTTTAAACAATGTTGTTACGTTTTAAACTTATTTAATGGATGACGAATCTATGCTTTTATCATATAGTTGTTGTTATGATTGAATGCAATGATAGTAAGAAAGTCACACCATAATCACACTTCCGCAAAAGTCACGGTGTGACAGTAATTCCCGAAGCTTATTCTCCAAATCTCGAAACAGCTGTTACTGGAAACAAAACTGAAAATCTGAATTCTTAGGGATTTTGAGATATAATTTCCTATTTTAGTGCTGATCTAATTTTATCAAATATTTCAAAAAATTATAATATGTTTTTCTTTTAACAGTTTTCGAAAATCTTTAGAGGGCAAAATCATATCAAAACAGGAAAAAACACTCAATACTCCAGATCATATTCCAAAACATAAAGGAATTTCGAATTTTGCTAAGAACACATGATGAACCCTAAACATAAGAACAAAATTCTATAACCCGAAACTTGAATTTTTAAGGCTTTCTAAACATATTTCAGATATAAAATATAACCCATTTGATTTCGAGTGAACATTTAACTATCCTTTTTTCCGAAAACAGTGGGTTCGGCACGTCTGACTCGAAACCGACCGTAAATTTTATTGAGTTTTCAAAAAATTTTGTTTTTCATATTTCAATCCCAGAATAACGGATATGAAAACAGAACTGATTAATCAACATATGCTCTGATACCACATGTTGATCAGTTCTGTTTTAAGCATAATGGAAAACATGAAAACATACCCGTTATTGCAGACAGGCCAGCAGAAAATCCAGTAAGTGATGCAGCCATAGAAGTCGACATCTTTGTCAGGGTGATCTGGTTCCTCCTTACGGTGCAATCTAATGATGGTGATGATGAAAACCGAATAGGGAGTTTGGTTATAGTAGGGATGAGCATTTGGTATCAAATCCCGATCCCGTCCCGATACCGAAAATACCGTACCGAATTTTTCAGTACCGGAAACGGTATCCACTTTTTGGCATTTTCGGTATTGGTATTTTCGGATCGGTACCGGTTCGGTACGGTACCGGTAAAATACCGAATTTTACCTTCAAATACCGATACCATACCGATACCGTACCGTACCGACATATTTCGGTATCGGTACCCAGTTTTGGGGAAATTCGGGATCAGGACGGGATCGAGATTTGCTCATCCCTAGGTTATAGAGAGGAGGTCGAATGATGTTATGAGAATTAGGTTATGTGTGTAACCCTTTAACTTCTACATAAGTCTCCTTATATATGCACCCAAGAGGAAACCTAATTAGTTAATAAGAGTAATATGGTCCATCAACAATTACCAACTAATTATTTAATAGGTTGTTATATATTTTGATCTATATAATGTAAATGATTATAATGGTTACTAGATTAAATATTATATCATAATATATTTAATCTTACATGTTTTACAGCGTAAAAAAAATAAAACGAACAAAACCAATAGAAGTCACTTCGTAACTATTTGCTTGTGGATGTCGTCCTCTATAAATCAACAACTTATTTTGTGTATAGAATCGGCAAATTTTAGTGCTTTTTTATAAACAAGATAGCTCAACTATATCACTTGTATTTATGCCGTGTACTCGGTTACAATAATATCATGTTGTAATTATTTTCAAAATAGTAATTAGATTAATTATATATGATAAAATCATTACTAATCGAATTTCTAATTATCGGACATTAGATATTTAGAACCAAAAAAAAAAGATCAATTTAATTCAATTAGTTTATACTTTATTTTCTTCTTAGCACCATCTCGGCCCAACCGAGTTTCAGCCTAGTGTGCTAAACTCAAAAAACTTAGTTTTTTTTTTTTTTTAATGCAAAGATTACATTACTTCTAGTTCTAAACTACACCAATAAATACTAAATTACACCCACCTTGGTCTTTTCTCTAAAAAATAAGAGCCTCTACCACCAAGCTATAGCTGGAATGACAAAAAAACACGTGTTAGTTGATTGATTAATATGAACGTGTAGTGACCCGTCAGCCGGTCACAAAAACTCGTTATTCTGCCCAAAATATATGATCAATCAACTACCTTTAATCAACAATGAATTCCAACCAGATTTGCTATTCAAAACCGTATGTAAATCCAACTAAAACAATGGTATACATAATTAGCTCAATACACGTACCTAAACCGTGCCTGATTGATACCTAAAAATACCTGGAACTTGTTATACCTGATACCTGTAACGCTTCACTTATTAGTACTTTCCTTATTTAGAAAGTCTGTCCGTATTTCTATTTTTGGAAACTTGTAATCTTATTGTATTCGTACTTCATTTCCAAACATTGTAATCCGAGGCTCTGATCATAATAAAACTCGATTATTTTTATACATACTTGTTATACGTTGCAAACGTTGATACATACTCATATACGCAAACTCATACTTGGAATACTTGCAACATCAGTTTATACATGCATTTTATTTATACTTATACATATACATCACACCTGTATGCTTAAAATACATAAAACCGACTAAAATACGCGAAACCGGCCAAAAACCCAACCCTTCAAACGACTGGACTCCCTTCCTGCGAGTGGGATTTCCCTTCGCGCGAAGAGGTTTGAGTCGCCTCAATCTCATTCGCACCAAACCCTATTTTGCCCTATAAATACGAACCTTCACTCTCACTTACGCGTCAAGGTAACTCAAAATTCATTTATAAACTCGGTGCAATTGTTTTTGCATTGAAGATATGACGACAAGGTTATCACTTACACGTCCTCATGCAACGAGACAAGGTTATCGCTTACGCGTCGAGGCAGCTCAAAATTCATGAGAAGAACTACACCACTCAAGACCTTGAACTTGGTGCAGTTGTTTTTGCATTGAAGATATGGCGACACTACCTTTATGGTAATAAGTGTGTGGTCTTCACCGACCATAAGAGCCTTCAGCACATCTTCAATCAAAAGGAACTCAACATGCGTCAACGCCGATGGGTGGAGCTGTTAAACAACTACGACTGCGAGATTCGCTACTATCCAGGTAAGGCCAATGCCGTGGCCGACGCTCTTAGTCGTAAAACTCATGTCTAGATAACTTGTCTAGATAACCTACTCACTCTCAATTTGAGAATAAAAACTGATTTTCCTCTTTGCATAATCACTATTCATATCTCATGTGGAAGATGAACTCTAAACACTGCCAAAACCCTAAACAACTATTAAATCCAGAGAAAAGCAAAAACAATACGAATCAAATACCAAAAAAAAAGCAAACTACAACTATTAAATCCAGAGCAAAGCAAAGCAAATACAGAAAAAAAAAAAAAAAGAAGAAGCACTATCTAACAACTATAAACCCGGAGCATAGCAAATACAATAGGAATCAAATACGGAAAAAAAACTAAGAGCAAATCAAATTACCATGTGCAGATCCGACAATTAATTCACAATAGTGCCTTTAGTATCTTCACCACCATAACATTGCGAACGAGCATCTCAAAATTTTTAAATTTGACTTTATTACCTGAATAGAAACTGAGTGGTTGCGACTTTCGAACTCGCACCATAAGTTTGACAGATTTCTCCATGGGTTCTTTGTCGTCACAGGTGGTTCATCCTCCGATAGCTTTACCTTCGCCAAAAACCTACCTTTGTCTGATTTCACCGGTTACATATCTAGAGAAAAAAATAGAGAAATAAAGAGAGAAAGAGAGAGAGGAGAGACGTGTGATTTGATTTCAAAACGCTAGGGTTTCATGTGCTTTGAAATTTGAATGAATATTTTGCCCGCCCAAGAGATTTCAGGATCTTTGAAAGAATCCAATTACGCTTTAGAGCATTGTACAACAAGCTTTAAAGGTTTGTATCCTTTAAAAAAGTGTAAAATGAACAAACCTACCATTTGAATGTGCATATTATATATAGTATACATATAAATAGATACATATCTATAATTTAAACGAGCACCTTTTATCTTTATATTTATATAAATATAAATATAACTACTGATATATTAATTAAAATTAGCTGAACAAACATAAATAAACGAACATTAACAAACTTCTCTTCAAGCAGTTCACGTACAATTTATATACATTCGGTTTTTTTGAGAGTCTACTTTTAAGAGTCGTGGTGCGTCTTATTGGTGATGGTAAGCCTTAATATGTGAGCTTGGTATAGATTAATGAAAACCTCATCAAGTATTGCATATCTACCATCAATTTATAAGAGTACAATCAAACTAAATATAAATGAAACCTAATAATTCATATTTCCTATTTACGGTAGAGATATTACAAGATACTATAACTATATTTATTATAGAGAAAAATACTCGGATAGTCCCTGTGGTTTGCCTATTTTTCACTTTTAATCCCTAACTTTGTAAAATTACACCTATAGCCCCCAAGTTTTTGAATTTCGTTCCTGAATAGTTCCTGACGTGGATGGGGGTTCGTTTTTTGGTGTTAGATGCGTGTGAAATGACAAAAATACCCCTACTGTTAGATTAATAACTAAAAAATTAAAAGAAATACAATTAATATTTTACAATTTATATGGAACCCACCACCCACCAAACCCACTTCATCTTCCACACTCCAACCCCCCCCCCCCCCCCCCCCCCCCACACACACACACACACCCACCACACACACTTCACTGTAAAAGATAATCATCAATAGATGACATAAACAAAGACTGAATAGCCAAAAGTTCATCAGACAATAATGGAAGAATATGAATATTTATAAGCATTCAACTGTTGTCATTCAAACCATGAAAATAATTCACATCATTTGTATCTCTCGGTTATCAAATTAACAAGAATGGTTCGCAAAAACAAACCAGAAATCAAATCCAATCGAACAAAATCAAAAGCTAATCATAGTAGGTTTATATAGAAGTAACCTTCAAGCAATTAGCACACAACCAAGACATGAAACACAATTATTCATGATGCAAAATCAATTCCATATAACAACCAGATGAGCTGATTTGAAATCAAATCTTTGCATACAAGTTAACTATAAAATCAAACAATTTCAATCTCAAACTAAGCAAAATCAATGATTTCATGACAAATTAATCCTGAAGTTGATGTTTACCTCAAATTACATAGCACATATATTCAGAAATAGGCAATGTGATCAGCAAGATGAGATGATTTGAAACCGAATCGATTCAGAGTTCGTTGTTCTTCATAACTCTTGATAATCGGATAGAGGTATGAAATCGCTTACGAAATTCAAAAACTTGGGGACTATAGTTGTAATTTTTTTTTTCTTCCAGTTGCTTGCTTCTATATAATAGTTTTTTTTTTTTTTTGCATGACAAATTTGATTAGCCACATTAAAATACCAAAGTAGCAAATTACAAACAAGTGGCAGGTAAACTGGCAACAAGGTACGCCGCAACCCCTTTTTGAATTGCAAAGTTTGAGACTAAAGGTGAAAAATAGGCAAAGTACAAGAACTATCCGAGCATTTTTTCTCGTTATTATATCTAATACTTGTTCTTAATAGATTAGGTTGTGTTCTAACGCCTCATATTAGGTTCTAATAAGTTATAGTGGCTCATTCATGTCTTAAGGGAACAGTTGATTCTTTAGAGTCACGAGACCTTTTAATTAAATACAATAACCATTAATATGTCATGTTAGGTCTTAATATGATAAATTTTATTGTTATGACTCATATTCTATCGTAATTGAGTTATAATAGTTGAAAGTAACCACATGTTTAATATGCTTGCTAAAATAACTAATCAATAATGATAACGGACTAAAAAAGATGTTTGGTTCCAATTATAAGTCTACAACACATTCATTTTGCGTGAGACATGGATAGAAATGTTGCGTCCTTAAGTCCTTTTTCTTAATTAATATATTTGTACTTTATTGAAATTTTACACTTAAACATAATACTTTTATTTGTTACTAAAAACAGATCATCTCATGTATATCCGGAGCATAATTTTACTAAATTTAATAAATTTGCATTTTTTATTTAATATTTATAGATATAAATAATCTATTAAATATACGTATTAATAATTTAACCATTAAATTCTTTAAAAAATTATTACATCCTTTAGGTGGTAGATGCTTCCATTTTTCAATAGTTTGATATATTTTTTTGTTGTTGCATTCAAATCTAGTATGAAAAAAAAATTGATATTAAACATTAGTGTTATTGGTGAACGGAAGTTTTATTAAGCTTAAAATTTAAAAATGAAAGAGATGATGCATATTTATAAGGTTATACACTTATGAATATATTAAATAAATTGTTTAAGAAGAATTATTTGTACAACTAATGATGAAAACCAAACTAATTAAGATTTTATATTTTGAACTTAATTAAGATGATTTTGTTTTAGAGAAAATAAGAAAGTATTTGTTTTCTAGGGTTTTATACCCCTCTGTAATAATATTAGAGAAAATTAAATGTCTATAACCATTTGATACGCTTTCCATATGTGACCACGAATCTACTTTTGCTCACGTATCATATTTCATTCCTATTAACACATGTAAATAGGAGTAAAATGCATCTGGAATCGTGTATCGTTTTTTATTCACGTGTCATCACAAACTCGTCCCTTTGGTTGTAGTTTCCCACAAAAAGTAAAAATCTACGCTATGTTGCACTTAAATCGTGTATCGCCTTTTTACTCAAGAATGAATATTAGTCTGTGCATAAGTTCTTCAATAGTTTTTTTCATCTCTACTTAAAGTAAAGGATTATAATCCTAACAAATAGTTGGTTCAAAAATAAAACATATATATCTTAGATATAACACGACAATTTTTTAGCACTAAAATGATTATTTATGAGGAATAATACAATATCATCAACATTAACGTAATGTCTAAAACTAAAACACATTAAATATAAAACTTATGGGTTTTCATGAGAGAATTTGAGGCGCTTTTGGTACAACAATAATCCGAACCTCTATATATATCGAGGCAAGACAACTAATCTTGGTGCAAAAGAAATCTTTACCTTTTTGCATTTTGTGTTGTGTTCTTTCAAAACATGGTGAAAATTTCATTTACAATGGTGATCGTGATCACATTATATTTTTCTTTCTCGAGTAAGTTAGTGTCATCCGTCCTTAATTGGTGTTGCGTTTTGAGTTTACACTAATGAATTATGATTTGTAGGTTGGCAAGTCTCGGGGGGTTTGGTTGAAAAAGAATTGGGAGCGGGTCAACAAACACTCTATAAGAATGGTGGTAACCCTGTCATGAAGAAGCTTACAATAATAGGTGATCCTTGTAATCCAGATAATGGTTGCCCAATGTATTGCCGAGTTGGGGTACCGGCATGTTGTAATGATATATGCGATTGTAGTTGTAGCTTTAGTTGCCATTGTCCTAATTACTAGTCAGCCCACTAGCTTGGATTTTGGTTTAAGTGATTACAATCAACATGTAGAGTTACTCGCATCATCTTCGAAAACATTGAATAATTGTGGCGTGTTCAAGTGAGTTGTGACCATTTGGTACACTTAACTCAATTACCGCGTATCTACGTTTGTTAACTGATGATATTTAATTCCTATTAATACATACATTAATGAAGTAACTTGCAACATGTAATGGTGTATCACTTTTTCACTCGCGTATCATCACAAACTCGTTCATTTGGTTGTAGTTGGTCTATCATAGTTTTGTATCCTTTTCACATAAAACCATCATCATTCTCGTAAAATCATAATTAAGCACACATTATTTCATAAAAAAAAACGTCATGTACTTCATATAACCCGATGGCCATACATCAATGTTTGACATAAACGAACTAAATATAGGTATGATGGGTCGAGACATTTCATGAAAAAAAACATGTCATGTACTTCATATAACCCGATGGCCATACATCAATGTTTGACAGAAACGAACTAAATATAGGTATGAAGGGTCGAGACAATTAGGATGAAACGATTGTACCATTTCATGTATGCCGTATACATACATCCCTTGGAGCCCTATATTGACAAATACACATACGTACATGACTACTACTACTTTGGCCTTAGTTATTTACAAGTCTTATGGCCCAAGTTAATTACAAACTAAATACATAATAACAGTTTTGACCCTTTAACTAATTAACGGGATAGATACTAATAATAGCCCAATATGAAGAAAAAAAATCCAATAATGGAGGTTATTAAAAATGAAAACCTTAAAAGACTCATTTATACTTCTTTGGAAAGCTTGTACAATCTTGCAATGAAGTTGTTAAGGGAGGTCCTACATCGATTACCTGTACCTTACACATAAACTTCTTGTATACATAAAGTTAAAGACTTATGTTGGTTATGCGTATAACTTTTTAGCTTTTTCAATAACAAACGCCTCGCATACGTGATGTATGCACATTACACATCAGCTTTTGAGTACAAGACACACTAGTAAGTAGGGCTGTAAACAAACCGAACGAACACGAACAAGCCCTTGTTCATGTTCGTTCGTTAAGGAAATAAATGTGTTCACGAACGGTTCATGAACACTTACCGAACGAGATTTTATGTTCGTGTTCGTTCATTAAGGAAATGAGCGTGTTCGCAAACGGTTCACGAACACAAACGAACACAAATAAATTTGGTGAACGCGGCGAAGGATAAAGATAGATGGCCCAGAGAGTAGCACTCGAACTTGAATCCCTTATTGTGGAACGGAGGTCGATCGTATTCGCCGATGTAAATAATGAGAAATGAAAGGGAAATGATGCATAAACAAGGTGAAAGTGGGTTTCCTAGTTTCATTGTTAGGGTAATAAAATAAATATAAGTTTAATAATATAAAAAATATAAATAAAATATAAGAAAGTACAAAGATCTTCAATTAAAACACAAACATACGAACATAAACGAACGCAAATCAACGAATGTTCACGAACACGTTCACGAACACCTTACCGAACGTTCACGAACACAATCGAACGAACGAGACCTCTGTTCATGTTCGTTCATTTAACTAATCGAACGAAATTTCTTGTTCATGTTCGTTCGTTTATTAAACGAACGAACATAAACGAACTTCCCGCCGAACGGTTCACGAACTGTTCGCTGAACGTTCGGTTCGTTTAGAGCCCTAATAGTAAGGGATCTTGTTATTTAAAACCAAAGTTTATATTATAAAGCCCAATACTTATTACTCTTTAAATATTTTAAAAATATTGACGTAAAATACATGATCGGTTTACCAATAACATAAAACACACTTTTTAGATTTTGAAATATAAGAAGGTTAGATGAGTCAATTCGCAAACTCTTCATGTTAAACCAAATATCACCTATTTACCCAAAAATGTCCACAAATTATAACACCGGAAACTGACGTAAGCCCACATAGACTAAGACTAGGTGTTGTGGGTTCACTAGCTACCCATTAACAATGCCACATAGGTTGTTGGTGACGGTTAACCAACACCCGCTAGTTAATGGCGACCATGAATGGGGTTTGAATGCCTTCATTGTCAACCCGTTAACTATGTTAATGGGAATGATGGTGGGGCCCATGGATTGGGAACCAATCACATGTGACTTTTTATTAGTTATCGGTATTGGGTGTTTAGTTAACCCACAACATATAGTTAATGGGTATTTAGGTAATGGTCAAGTTCTTATATGGCAATAACGTGACAATGATATAGCAATAGGTTTAGTTAACTCACAACACATAGTATAAACTAAAACCTACAAGTTTTGTGGTCATGGGAGTGGGTTCGAGATCCAAGGGTTGGTCTGGAACGGGAAGAAACGGGTCGTTTGATGCAGAAGCTCAATAGCTTTGTTTTTGCTACGATCATGACAATTGGGTGTGGCAAGGCGACAACAGGTCTGGCTCGATGGTGGCTTTCATTAGATCGAAGTTGGCAAATAACGTGGATGATTTGATGACGTGGATCAGTCCGAAATGGAATGCGTGGGTCCCTGGGAAAGTGGTTCTTTTCAGCTAGAGGGCATTAAATGGGAGGATTCCGGCCAAGGAAGAACTGCATTGCCGCGGGTTGTTGGTCGAAAACAGGTTATGCTCTAGCTGTGGTGTCGAGTTTGAAACCCCGGATCATATTCTGACTCAGTGCAAAAAAGCTAAGGATACTTGGCGGGAAGTGTTCGTTTGGCTCAAACTTCCTCTATCATGTGTGGATGCTCATCTAACAGACTTACTTGGAACGACGTCTAACATGGAGGGCTCGAAGAACTTGAAAAGACTCATTGAAGCGATCCTCCTCACTTCGAATTGAGATATTTGGAAAGCTAGAAATAATAAGAGTTTGATAGTGTGCATCTCGGGTCTTTTAGAATAGTTGATCTCATCAAAGAAAATTCTTTTTTTGTGGGTCACTTGTAGTTTTAGATTTGGGCCGCTTAATCAGGACAGGTGAAAAGACTTTAACGTTAGAGATGTCGTGTTGTAATTCCCGGATTTCCAGTTTTCAGCTGGCTCGTTTCTATATTTTTATATAGAGTTTTGTCGTTCCAAAAAAACTCATGAACATAATCTCTCCAATTTAGTGTTGAAAGACGTAACTTGTAAACTGGGTAATAGATAAGGGACTAATATTGTAATTCCCAATTTGAATAATAAAAGTTTCTAAATCCCATTCTCTATCCCAAACACATATAGATACATTTTGTTTTGTATATAGAAAACTGAAAATTAGGGTTAGGGTTTTACGTGATTTTAGCTATGGTGGTTGAAGAAGAAACCACCATAAACCACCTCGAAGAACCACTGGCAGCAATTGAAACAACAACAAGAACCGTACTCAATGAAACCTCCATAGAAAACAGAACCACTACCAGTACTGTAAACGAATCTGAAAACAAATCGATATCCCAATCCAACATTCAAGAAGAAGATAACTCGCCTGTTCCCCTTCACAAATCGGAGGATTCCGAAGCCTTAATCATGGCAGCGGTTGCGGAAAATGATGCGGATGCGGCTGTTTGTGGTGAGGATACGGATTTGCTGGCGGCATTGAGCGGCGGTAGTGATGACGTGGCAGCAGTGGGGTGTGGTGGTGGTGGTGACGTGGCAGTGGTGGAGTGTGGTGGTGGTGATGACGTGGCAGCGGTCAGGGTTGACGGTGAGGGGAATGGTGATTCAGTGGAGGAAGTTAATGGCGGTGAGAATTCGGTGATATTGAAAGATGAGATTAATGTTAAGGGAGAAAGTATTGATAATGTTGAAGGAGATGAAGCAATTGTGGTTGTCGAAGAGGTTGTTAAGGAAGAAGAGGTGATTGTGGCTAAAGAGGAAGGTGTTGGTGTTAAACAACATGAAAATATGGTTGATGGTGTTTCAGAAAGTCATGAGAAAGACACTATGGTGGAAGATGAGGAGAAATGTTTGGATCCAGAAATGAAGGCTGAACAATCGTTGGATACTGGAATTGAAATAGAGACCGAGAAGTCATTGCATACAGAAATAGAGACTGATAAACCGTTGGGTACGAAGAAGGAGACCGAGAAATCGTTGGGTACAGAAATAGAGACTGATAAAGGTACAGAATTAGAGACTGAGAAAGCGTTCGATACAGAGGAGACCGAGAAATCATTGGATACCGAAATACAGACTGAGAAATCCTTCGATACAGAGAAAGAGACCAAGAAATCACTGGTTACCGAAATAGAGACTGAGAAATCGTCCGACACAGAAAAGGAGGCTGAGAAATCATTGGACACGGAGATGGAGGCTGAGAAATCATTGGACACGGAGATGGAGGCTGAGAAATCATTGGACACGGAAATGGAGAATGAGAAATCTTTGGATGCGGAAATGGAGAATGAGAAATCGATGGATACAGAAATGAAGAACGAGAAATCATTGGATACAGAAATGGAGAATGAGAAATCACTGGATACAGAAATGGAGAATGAGGAAGATGCAAACTTAGCCGATGAAGAGAATGAGGACGTTCAAGAAGCAGAGATTGAGACAGAATCGTCTACAAAAGGCGGTGGAGGAAAACGGAAAAGAGGAGGCAAGACTTCAAAAGCTAAGCCAAGGAAGACCATTGAGGAGGATGTTTGCTTCATTTGTTTTGATGGTGGAGACCTTGTGCTGTGTGATAGGAGGTGAGTTTAATAATTGATGATTCGTTACGGTTTACATGGTTTGAATCAACTGGAATGAAGTTATATTGGTGGTTTTCTTTATGCAGGAATTGCCCAAAAGCTTATCATCCTAATTGTGTTAACCGGGATGAAGCTTTCTTCCAATCTAAGGGTAGTTGGAATTGTGGTGAGTGGGTTCTCTGTTTATTATACTTGTGCAGCTTTGTTTATACTTTATAGTTAATTTACAACTTATCGTGTTGAATGGCTTACTGGTTCATATATTACCTGTGTTTAATTTTCAGGCAGTGTATCCCCTGAAAACTTAGTTTTTTAATGGTCTATAATATTCATATTTTAATCTGAACTTGCTAGAAGACGTGTACTTGATCTTCTCAATCTCCTGAGCTTTCTCAATATTGTATTTATTTTGATTACATACTTTAATTTTGCCTGAGTTCCCATATGCTGTCGTGTTTTTTTTACTGTGTATATATTAACTAGCATTCTGTTAAGTTTTTACCATGGATTTCAGGTTGGCACTTGTGCAGTCTCTGTGAGAAAAAGGCAGAGTACATGTGTTATACTTGCACATATTCTTTGTGCAAAGCATGCACTAAAAAAGCTGTTATATTGTGTGTAAGAGAGAAAGAGAAGAAAGGCTTTTGTGAGCCTTGCATGAGAGTTGTGAAACAAATTGAAATACCGGACAATCAGGTATGTTCAATTCTAACTATTTATTCTTGTTTTTCAGTTTTATTCTGGGTAACTGACGTGTACTAGAATACAGTGATTGCTACTTGCTTCTTGGTTTATTATAAATAGTTAACTACATATTAGTGCTTTAGGTTTTAAACTTATAAAACACAAACATGAAAACAAGTAGCTTAAGGTTGTTTGCTTTATTGTTTTTCTGTTTTAGGGTGATTTGAACTTTGATGACAAGGATAGCTGGGAGCATCTTTTCAAGGATTACTGGATAGAAACAAAAGAAAAACATAATTTGTCGTTAGCTGAAATTGAGCAAGCTAAGAACCCTTGTAAAGGAACCGGAAAACAAGAACCTGATATCAAAGATGACAATGATTCAGGTTCAGACAATCCTCCTGAAATCATAAAAACAAGAAAAAGCAAAAGAAACGCAAAAAAACAGAAGCAGAATAAGGAAGATGACTCTGTGGGGCCTGAGCCTGAAAACGCTGAGTGGGTATCGAAAGATCTATTAGAATTTGTGACCCACATGAGAAACGGTGACAGCTCTGTCATATCTCAATTTGAAGTACAAGACATGTTGCTTGAATACATTAAACGAAACAAACTTCGTGATCCTAACCATAAGAGTCAAATAATTTGTGACGCAAGGCTTGAAAATCTTTTTGGTAAACCACGTGTGGCGCATATTGAAATGTTAAAGCTTCTAGAATCTCACTTTCTTGCGAAAGAAGAGTCTCAGATAGATGATTTTCAAGGGACTGTTGTTGATACTGAAACTAGCCCGGTTGATGATAAAGACAAGAAACGTAAAGGGCGAAAGAAAAGTGACAAACGGGATCCACAATCCAACCGTGAAGATTATGCCGCAATTGATAAACACAACATTAGCTTGATTTACTTGCGACGCAAGTTAGTGGAGGATTTGCTTGATGATATGGAAAGATTTAATGACATCATTGTTGGTACTTTTGTTAGAATAAGAATATCCGGAGCTCATCAGAAGCAGGACATATATAGACTGGTGCAAGTTACAGGTATCTTGTTATCTGCTCTATATTTATAACTATAATTATAATATAAAATTATGTTAGCAGCCATTATTATATGTTTATATATATTAAAATGTAAGCTTGATGAATAGTGTAGGCATAAATTTTGTTGAACGGAGTTGTATTCAAAATAAAGTACGTTTTTGGTATCGTAAGCTGCACAGCTGTACGAGTGTCGGTACCATGACAAATCAAATCAATTCTGACTGAACATCGGTACCAGTGTTGGTATTATCAGGACCGATATTCATTTTTATGATTTTCGATTGATGTAAAATACGTGTTGATATTATTTTGGGCATATCTCTACTTTATTTTTTAAGTTTTTTTTGGGTTGCTATAGCGAGTGCTGGTACCGTAACGAATTAAACCGATGCCAACCGAATTCCCGCTGCGTAGCGCGGGAGAATCCCACTAGCTAATCATTATTACGATGTTAAAGGAGATTGTTGGTGTAATATTTGCAAATGACTTTGTGTTAGGTACTAGTGAAGCAGCATGGTATACACTTAGCAAAAGGACAACACGTACAATGCTTGAAATCTTAAATCTTGACAAAACCGAGACCATATCCATCGATAGCATTTCAAACCAGGATTTCATGGAGGTGATTGGATCTAAATTGTTGTTGAATCTTGATTTTGATTAAATAATAAATTTCTTATTATGTGTGTTTGCTATTGTAGGATGAATGCAAACGTCTGCGACAAAGTATTAAGTGTGGGCTTATAAGAAGACTGACTGTGGTATGCTTTACACCATTATTTCATGCCGATGAACATATTCGAAAATCTTTCTGTTAAAATTTGTTGTTGTTTGTAGGGAGATGTTCTGGACAAAGCCATGGAACTTCAGGTCGTTAGAGTCAATGATGTAAGTTCTATACATTTGACTTTTCTTGTTCATGAAATAAAACCATGTGAAAGGATATTAGGGTGACGTTTTAACTTTTAAGGCTTTTGTGGGATAACTTTTGCAGTGGTTCGAAACAGAGACTGTTCGGCTTAATCATCTTCGTGATCGAGCAAGTGATCTAGGGCGTAAGAAGGAATATCCTTTGCTATAACTTAGCTTTACTGTTATATACTTTCTGGTTACTTTTTCCATTACATCTATTTTGGTCGCACAAACAAACAAACAAACCTTATGTTTATCTCACTCTTAATGAATTTTGGTCACACACATATGCATTAATTTGTTATCATAGCCTCATAGGAGGATGGGTGTTTTTTATGATAGTGCAACTTGGGTTCGGTTTAGAAAAAGGTAGAAGTGTCGTTGCACTTTTGTAAAGCGTTAGTGATCCTTGACTTGCGTTACGCTTAGAGAATGTGTAGAGAAGTTAAACGTGTTGAAGACACCCGAAGAACGCGCTCGCAGGCTGGAAGAGGTTCCGTTAGTACACGATGATCCTACTATGGATCCAGAATACGGGTCTGAAGATGACACCGACTCCGATGATAAGAAACAAGGTGTTTTTATTAAGTTTTAAATTTGTCTTCTACTAGTAAACACTTTTCGGTCCTTTTTTAAAAAGAATAAAGTACACGGACGGTCTGTGGTTTACCAAAATTTTGGATTTGGTCCCTAGCTTTTCAAAAGTACACGGATGGTCCATGTGGTTTGCATTTGGCAATGCATTTAGTCCCTAGCTTTTTTCCAAAAGTACATGGATGGTCTTTGTGGTTTTCACTTTGTAACACATTTAGTCCTTAACTTGGACCTTGTGAAACCTTTAGATTTGTTGGCTAGGGGGACTAAATGCGTTACAAAGTGCAAACCACAGGGATCACCCGTGTACTTTTGAAAAACTCGGGGACCAAATCCAAAATTTTGGTAAACCACAGGAACCATCTGTGTACTTTACTCTTTTAAAAACTTTCAAGTAACTGATGTGATTATATGATTACAATATTACAATAATTATATGATGTTTGAATAATGATTTAGGAGGCTACATGCTTAAAGAATAGACTCTGGGTAACTTTTCAAGTTTCAAATCGTTTGTATTGTTTCCCTTGTAGCTGAGTTTGTTTTATTCGACTTGTTTATCCAGATTTATTACAATAATTATATGATGTTTGAATAATGATTTAGGAGGCTGTATGCTTAAAGAATAGACTCTGGGTAACTTTTCAAGTTTCAAATCGTTTGTATTGTTTCCCTTGTAGCTGAGTTTGTTTTATTCGACTTGTTTATCCAGATTTATACACGAGATCCGACAGTTTCAGATCCAACAGAAGAGGAAGGGATCGGTTTTCTCCAAGAGGAAATTACACTTCCAAAGATTCTTGGAGTGGGACCCCTCGGAGTTCTTCAGGAAAAAGTCACGAATTTACAGAATCTTGGGGCGGGACCCCTCGTGGTTCTTCAGCCAAAAATCACGAATTCACGGAATCTTGGAGTGGGACCCCGAGGAGTTCATCAGCCAAAAATCACGAATTCACAGAATCTTGGAGTGGGACCCCACGGAGTTCTTCAAGCACCAAATCTTTGTCAAATAAGAGTTTCCCTATCAAGGCAGAAGATGCAACTACTTCTAGTTTCAAGGCGCAAAGGGAAAATTCGCGGGACCCATCTGTGCAACAACCGATTATATTAGAGAAGCCAAGTGTAGCTTCACCTTCAATTGCAGCAGAATCAGCTCCTAAAATAAATGAAACCGAGAAAATGTGGCATTACAAAGATCCATCTGAAAAAATTCAAGGCCCATTTTCGATGGTACAGTTGCGCAAGTGGAGCAAAAACGGATATTTTCCTGTTGGATTGAAAATATGGCGAAAAAGTGACAAGGAAGATGACGGGATTTTGTTAACTGATGCGTTAGAAGGTAAGTCCACGGTTGTTGACCCAAGAGCAGTAAGTCAAGATGGTCAAAATTTGAACCGTAATCTTCCTTCTCCTACACCAAACAAAGTCAGCATTGGTCAGACTGCAGAGCAAACGGACCCACTTACGGGCCCGAGTCCACCTTTGATTGCATGTGGGAACAAAGATGGTAATTTAGCTGGGTTGCAAACGGGCCCACTTACGGGTCCTACATTTCAATCTCATGATCCTTCCACCAATACTTCCGGGGTTGCGGTTCCCGATGCACCACAAAATATTGTCCAGGGTGTTCAAAATCCGGTTTCGGTTCATTCTTCTCAATTAGGTCAACTGGTGACGCCACTCGACAGTAATATGCAGCCGCAAATGGTTCAGTCTGTAAGCGGTCAGAATCCTCAGGGATGGTCCCAGAATATGCAACCGAACCCGTCTATGAATATGGCTGGACTACAACCTGTAATGTATAACCAATGGACTGGTGTTCCAAACATGGTTCAGAATCCTGTTGGAAACTTTATGCCAGCACCGCAAGAACCATGGGCCCAACAGTTCCCGTTTCCCGTCAATCAACAGACTATGCAGCAGCAGCTGCCACAACCGTTACAACCGAATGTTAATTGGGGTGCAATGGCTGCGAATCCAAACATGGGCTGGGTCGGCCCGAATGCTGGAAATCCAATGAATTGGGTCCCCATGGTCCCAGGCCCGCAGGTAACTGGAACAGTTGATCCAACTTGGGCTATGCAAGCGGGTTGGGTTCCTCAGCCCGGGATTCAAGGGATTATGCCTAACCAAAGCTGGGTTGCGACTCCTACTCAAGGGCCGGTGGTTGCTGGAAATGGGAACCCTAGTTGGGCTGGGCCCATGCCACCTGGCACTAATCAAGTAGCACCCACTGCTGGTTGGGTTGCGCCAAATGTGAACCAAGTACCTACTGATATGAACAGCGGGTGGGTCGGTGGACCCGGGAATCAAGGTGCACCGGTTCCAAACCAGGGTTGGGTTCCACCTCCTGGAACTCAAGGAGCACCGCCACCGCCGCCTGGAAACCCGAACCAAAACTGGGGTCCACGGAACCGTGGCGGTAATTGGGGTGGTAACAGAAACAGAGGAGGTTTTGGTTTCGGTGGTAGGAGGAGTTTTAATAAGCAAGAATCATTCCATGTAGATGGTGGCTCAAACGATAAAGATGACGACGGGCTGACCCATAAAGATAGTGGGTCGTTTCATGGAGACGATGCTAGATCTTCTGACCAGTAGCTTGCCCGACTGCCCGTTTTATGATTAGGATGTTGAAGAGTTTTGTTTAGGGCAGTTGAGAAGTGGTTGTACAGCAATTTTTGAATTAGACTTCACTTTTGGTACTTATGTTATAGAACTCTGTTTTTGCAGCTTTTGGACATAAAATTAAAGTGGGCGTTTTACTTTTACATGTGCTAATTGGTTATTTATGTTTTTAACTTTAAGTTTTATTACTATGAATGTTATATAAATTAATTTATTATTTTATATTAAGTTTTCTATTTATATCTATAATACTATATTAAGGAAACTGGATGGTTAAATTAGGAATTTAACATCAAAATTACAATGAAATTACAAAGGGGTTCATTTGCATCAGCCTAAACGTTTCTCTTGCGACCACAATCGAAATTGACTATCGTGAGTCCATGCGATAATTCCCAATCAACTAGCGGAGTAGGGCATGATTGATTGATTGATTGATTGTTAGGAATTAACAAGGTTCTGATTGTTCATCAGAATTGCTTCCTCGGAATCGGCTTGTTTGCTTGAAATTGCTTCACTTGTTTTTCATGCTAGAACAAGCCTCTGGTCACAAGCCTCTATTCAACTGATACAAGTTCCTGGACTTGGGTGCAGCCTCTGGTCAGTGACCTGATGGTGTCTGTTTTTCCATGTGCAAGAAGACAAGCAATTAATAAGTAATCTGTAGTTCAGGTAACAAATCATTCTTTTTATTCCGTTATTATATGTTTAATCGCAAGCTATAAACTTCACAAATGTTAAGACTTAGCATGCAACATCTATAATTTCATATATAACGCGTCAGATTCCTTCTTCAACTTCGGCTCAGAATGCAATTTACATTTACAACCAGGGCAAATCATTTTGTAAGAGGTTAAACGGGTCAACTTGCTACTTGTGATTATTTGCTTATTTTTGTGTTACAACATTACGCCCCGCTTGCGGTATGCTCATATAATGTATATATGTATGGGCGCTCGGGGGCAAAAGTGAAAGTGCACTAATTTTAACGTTATTTTACTAATTTCGTGAAAAATAACGTTAAAAGAGGGGATGGTTAATCATGCATCATGTGGTGGCGTTTATAGCCGAAAGACAAGGGGTACATGCACTAATCGGCATTTGTCTCAATTGCTGAGTGTTATGTGTATTATGTCCAAGGCTTGATGCAAAACTACTATCGAGCCGAGGGTCTCATTGGAAGCAACCTCTCTATTCCTACGCGGTAGAGGTAAGGCTGTCTACATCTCACCCTCCTCAGACCCTATCTTAGCTTTGCTATTGGTGGGACTACCCACGCCACGACTGTAATTTGTTGTACGCCCTTTTCTATATTGTTTTACGTTTTAATACAACTCTTATATATGTAATATATACATTTGAATATTTCCATTATGCTATATTGGTACTTTATATGTTCTACTTCTCGTTATTGCACTGTTTTAAAAAGCAATTATCTTTACTTACGTTTGCTACTTTATCTAACTTAAAACAAACCGATTGCCAACCACATACCTCTAAAAGCATACTCAGTCGGCGTCTATTGCTTCACCTGACTTAGCTCAATCACATGATGCTACCGGCTTCCAATCATTGAAACAAATAAATCAGCATTCCACAACATCTATACTATTAGACATAAAACAACATAAACTTAAACTATTTGGACTTGCTGCTTGCTTGCATTACAAATATTCATTCCTCTACATTCCTTCATGACTACTCATCATTCTTGCAAAGGTGCTTTGGAGAAATCGTTATTAAAGAAGCGTTTTAAACAAACAACACAGCATTAATTGTTACATTAGCCTCCATTAAAAATGAAAACAGTAAATGGTAGTGTATATAATGGTGTCGTTTAGCGGATGAACGGCACAAGCATTAACACATTTAGATGATGGTACAAATACACTTTGCTTACGCTCAACACCCTCCCGGGGACTCTCTGAATCACTACAGGAGTAATGGCAAGTAGAAGGTCAAAACAACATCAAAAGTTTGTGAAAAGAAAAGATGGGAGATTTCTTACTCATAATCTACATGACATGGAGAGCTTGGGGGGGGGGGGGGGGGGGGGGGGGGGGGTCAATGAATATGTGACACACTGGTAATTGTGTATATCCAAAACACGAGACCTAAAATTCATATAGCAACCAGGTGACTTTAAAAAACAAAAGGAAATAATACAAAAGAAACACACTAATAAAGACATAAAAGGTATATATTTTAAGGAAAAATGAATTTATTTCCAGACCTAACTTACCAACCATCATCAAGATGAAATCCCAACTGATATGGAAGATGGATTAACATTGATCGACAGGCGGAACTAGCCCAAAAAGTTAGGGGTATCCTAACTTTTTTTTTAGCCTCAGGGGTATCCTTTATATAACGAAAACGGAGTTGAGAGATATTTTTACACTACGGAAATGGAGTTAAGGGGTATTTTTACACTACGGAGGCGGGGTTGAGGGGTAGCCCGTGCTACCCCTAGTAACACTCTAAGTCCGCCTCTGGATCGACTGTATTCCCATTAGTTGTATATTTGTTGCACCATACAACACACGTGAAATAAAAGAATATATAAACGTAAATACATAAACCAGATTTGAAAAACAAAATAAAAAAATGTTGTAACACTCCCTTTATTTAAATGCATATGATGAATGCTAAACACATATGTCTTCACATTTTAAGCACATGCACAGATGACTTTGACACAAATTCTAGTATTATACAGAAGAAGAAGAAGGTAAATAAAATAATTCATCGATGAATATGTTCACAGAGATTTAAAAATATACATTCAATTCATAATCACTGGAGTGCGAAAGGGGGGACAAAGATCATAGACCTACTTTCATAATTAATAAGGCGTAGTGGTGAAGCTTGAGATTTCTGACCAAAAAATTTCTATAAAACCGGGGGTCGAAAACATATATACCCAAAAATTCTTATACGAAAACTATATACTCTCCACTACTGAGCACAGTGGTGTGACTTAACCCAAACTAAGAACCATTATTTACACCAATTATAAGGGGAGGGGTTGTGAAATCTACCCATAATCGAGCTCAACGGCATTATAGCCGTTAAAAAAGGGCTTCTTGACAGCAGTTATTCACTGCAACGTTGGCAGTGGCGAAGCTAGAGATTTCCGACCGAGGGGGCGGAAGTCACCGGACCTAAAAATTTCAATAAAACCGGGGGGTCGAAAGCGTATATACCAAAAAAAAAATTCTATACGAAAACTACATACTCTCCACTACTGTGCGAAAAGTTCGGGAGGTCGGCCGCCCCCTCCCGCCCATTAAAAGCTTCGCCCATGAACGTTGGTACCCGATCTACACTCGGTATAAGGTATTCAAAAACCCAATGCAGGTATTAAAAAAACCCAGGTAAGGGTATGTATAAAACGCGGGTATAAATAAAACCAATGTATAAAACAGGTTGAAAAACCATGGTTTGGGTTCGGGTTCTCACAGCGAATACAATACTCGGGTTTGTGTTTATTAGAATAAAAATTTAAATAGTAAAGATCAAACATTTGCAAGTTCCTCAAGACAATAAAGAAAGAACATGCACTTTAGCTTTAATAATTCGATTATTCCATCATTAGTTCTAGTGAGGATTGCTTTAGTAATTCGATTATTCCATCATTAGTTCTAGTGAGGGTTTTAAACATCTACACATGCACGAGTAAAGAATAATAATTAAAACTTAATGCGCTGGCCACACATATGGCATGTGATATCTAAATTACGAATTATTTAGAAAAGTAACTAACATTATTTATGATTAAATATTTATGTAGTTTTTAAATATCACCCATGAGTCCATGACCTATATTTAAAAAGTTTCAAGTTTGCATATATATAGTTTGTTTTGTTGGTTAAAAATATATAGGTTCTGAGTGATATGTATAGTGTATCAAGTCGACAACCCCTAAGACGTTCTATTGGCTAATGATCTTTAGATCAAGTAGTGGAAGACTTGCATTTCTCTTGAGAGATGCAGGTTCAACTCTCATTTGGTGCAGAGTGAGGCAGTGGTGGGCAATGATAGGAGACCCAAGGATAGCTGGGTTGGATCCTTGAGCCAAACGAGTTTTACCGGTAATTTTACTCGTGCCTACGAGCGGGTGGGTTAATGAGTTTTCCCCGGAATTGGTGGTGGACTCAGGTTACTCTCGGAGTACTCCGTTTGTCCAGTGGGTGCCCCGAAAGTAATCAGGATTGATTCTGTTGTCCGTTAAAAAAAACTAATACGTTCTATTATGTAAAATAATAATTTTATTTCATCCTAGAAATATGTTAAATATGCGTTTGCTGAAAATATCTAGGTTCGAGCGATATGATATGTATAGTGTCTCAAGTCGGACCACTAAGGCGTTCTATTCTGTAAAATAATTAATTTACTAGGTGGACACCCGTCCGATGGACGTGTTGTTGTTAGTGTTATAAGTATAATGATAAAAGTTTTTGTCTACGTTTATATGTAAAATATGATGTGAAATTATTTAATGAATTCACATTCGTATTATACTTAAGAATACATTAAACTTGTCGACTGATTAAGTTTAGACACAAGAGAAGCATATCGAACCCACAAAACATGTTTAATTTCACTAAATGATTTAATTTCACTGACACAGAAAATGCAAAGCAAACCCTAGAGAGAAACCCAAAGCAAACCCTAGAGAAATTCTATACCGAGCCAATGGGGCATAAACTAATAAAACAAACTAAATACAAAATATACCGTTAAACAAATCATACTAAATTTCTCATACTCGCAAACTCTAAGGCTAGAAGGTATGGTGATGGTCCTCCCAAGGATGGTCCATCCCACAAAACTAGAGGGTATGGGAGGATGATCCTACCCCACCACTTTTTTTATTTTTTATTTTTAATCTCTATGCACTATGTACAAGCAGTGGCGGAACCAAAACTTTTTGGTCGGGGGGTCAAATTAGAACTATTTTACAAACTTTCTAATTGTCATGTTTATAAAGAGATAAAACTTCATATTTCAAAGTTTCGGATAGATAAGAGAATGCAGCTCCGAAAGAGACAAAATACTCTCATGAGAAATAAAATACACCAATAAAATATTCAGCAAAATACTATCATGTCACTTGTTTCTTCTTTCTCTTTCTTCTACATTTTTTCTTCTTTTCTCTGTCTTCACAAACAATAACAGACCACCGAACTCCCAGTCGCCGGACCACCGCATCAGGACAGAAAACCTTCAAATATCTCTACATTTTCTTCTACTTTAATGCTTTACGCAAGAGAATCAAGAGGGTCAACTATTAAAACAAAAAAAAAGGGCCCCACCAGATTGGATCGTCTTGAACGTCCAAAGCTCGACGTGGAAGACGGTGACGGGGGGGGGGGGGGGTGGGATGCTTTGCTGCCGGCGCCGTTCCTAGACGGGTATGGGGACGGACCCCATACCCACCAGCCTAATGCTTTAGTGATATTCAAATATGGTAACTCATTAGTTCAAACTGAATTTTCAAACATTCATCTACCTCGGACTTAAACAAGTGTCAGAAACTGTAGGAATTGAAACATAATTGTTTAACCTGAGTATTAAACCTTGATTTGAACTAAATTCGTTCACTTGAATGCTGCTTTCAGGTGTAAAAGGTGGATTTTCCGGTGCAGGTAGAGGTATAACATTCTTAGATAACATTTGTAAGGCCATAGACATGGTTGGTCTAAGTGATGCCACTTCTTGTATGCAAAGAAGTCCTATATGCACCATGCTCTCTATCTCCTTTTTCATGTCGTTGTAACTGTGATTCTGTAACATCAAGTTCTTGTCGAAAAGCTCATCCACCGTGTAACGCCCTGCGTTTTCATACCTTCTACATTTAGAAACCTTTGCTTGAAATTCTATTTTTAGAAACCTTGCGTTCTTGTAACCATTTTCTATCTTAATCGTTGTAAAATACGGGACTTGAATCGTAAATAAAACTTGTATTCCTTTAAATTTGTTTTATACATCCTCCACACTTAATCATACGTCTAATTGCGAAACCATTTGATACATATTCGTGACGCTTGCAACATACGTTGAATTTATAAATACGTGACATACACACTTGATACCTTGATTACAAACGAGTCTTATACTTAATCTTATTCATTTGATACTTGTGTTACCTTTAGTACATGTTAAGTATGCCTAAATACCCTAAAATGATCATAAAATACGTAATATATAACAGCTAGACTTATTGCAAAACATTAAAACAAAAACTAAAATTTTGTGCTTTCTGCCCAAGCTTTACGGACCGCAAAGGACCTCCCTTACGGTCCGTAAGGGTGTCTGGCGGGCAGCAGATTCAAACAGCTCGCGAATTGCATGAAATCCCAACACTTTCTCACCTCCAATCACCTCTAATCACCATTAAAACACCCACCAACTTAACCTAACTCTTCCCCTATAAATACACACCTCCTCCAAGCTCAAAACACTTTACAAACACTCTCTAATCTCTCCTAAATCACTCTCAAAACTCTTGCAAATCAGAAATTCGGGCAGAATCATACCTCTCTACAAAAGTGAGCATAACTTGCTCAAAACTCAACCAAATCACTTGATTCTTCTTCCTACTTGCTTGGATAATCTTTGGGCTTGATTCCTTGATCTCTCCTTGGAGAAATCAGACCTGGAATTGCCCTAAAAATGTCCATAAACTTTCTATTGTGTTTTAAGTTCTTTCAAAACTTGTTTAAACTTATCAAACATGAGTCTAACTCATCTCACACCTATGTCCTAATGCTTACAACCTATCTTATGGTTGGTTAGGCTTAAAAACAAGGTTGAGACATACAAAATCAGAGGTTAAACCTCAAATAAATTCTATTTTGTTTAGGGTTTTTAACCCACAAGTCATGTTCAAGCTTCAAACTTGATATAGGAGTGATTATGGAACAACTTGGGTTTTTCCAACATAAAATCCCCACATGATTTGATGATTTCTCATAGCTTAGATTGTTTACATTATTGTACTAATCTTAAGTTCATGACCCTCCTTGTTTGTTCTTACAACAAGTGTAGTGGTGAACACATACGAGGTGCCTAAATGGAAGCTTGTCCTTCCTACCTCCTACATGACTTCTATGACACATTTTGAGGTACCTAAATGAAGATGTAATCTTCTACCTCATGCTTGAAATACTTGAACATTTGGACTTAATAATATAAACTATACAACCTAAATAATATCTATGTACATTCGAACCTTTGATGTTGAACTCATGTTCATTTGTCAAAGTAGTAGGACATCATCTAAGACCTAAACCTTGTTATGATTCTTATGAGTGTTCAACTCATGAAAACATTATTATAACCCTTGTGGTTACCAAGTGTCATACAAGTGTTATGTGTTGAAGATGATTATTTTCACATGTTATTCTCATATGTTATTTTCATATTGTTTTATTCCGAATCTCGACCCTAAACATACTTGAACATTAACCCTTACACATTCAACCTTCTAACCTCATCAACTTCCTCACATTGGATAATCGGAAAGCCTATGCAATATTGTGAGTATACTCGCAACCCCCTTTTTATGTTGACCACTTTTGGGGTGTAACATGTTACTCTATTAAACTACACTTAAACTTATTCTTTATGCAATGCACAAAACAATCCTTATACATGAATACTATGTTATGATACTTGATGCTTACGTGGACCATACTTATGTGATATGTTTTAGTCATTAGCTTTCACGAGCCTCCATTTGACATGTATAGCGCTATAGGAGTAACGCATCGCCCCCTTTAAACTTGGGTCATGTTGAATTATAAACTTATGGTCTTTTCATAGCAACGAAATGATGACATATGCTATGGAAAGGGCCGCTTGCGTAAACAGAGGGTTGGCTAGAAATATTGCATGCCATGTTAGATCTTGTATAAACAAAGTTCCCATGTGGATTCGTTTTAAACTTTTATACTTATACTTATGCTTAAACTTGTATACTCGCCTTTGCTTTTGCATTGAACTTTATTTTAAACATGTTACAGGTTGAGGATGATGATGCTATGAAATGAAGTAGCGTTGATGCCTAGATACACATATAGACATTTAGGTTTAATCGTTGTATCAATTTTGATTATGTTGTAATGTATTTCCCTTGAACTTGATGTTATTTGATTTCCTTGTAATGTAGACAAATGAATTATGAAATGAAATCGGTTTATTAAATATTGTCACAAATAGCGTTATGATGTCTCTAGCAATCTTCACACTTCGTCTCATCCCGATGTTTCCGCCATTGGTTGGGGTGTAACACACCGACCCTTGCTTAAAATGCTTCCACACCTATTTCAATGCAAATTTTCAGCCATAATCAGTAAGTTCAATATAAATATATTATATGAAAATTTAAGTGTGTAACGCGCCATTCATATAGATGAAATCATACTTACCAATGAAACCAAATTGTGAGTATACTCTGATGTTTGTGGTCCTCTATTTGGCATTCCAGTAACCACCTCAAGAATTAGCACACCAAAGCTACATACATCCACTTTTTCAGTTAACTGACCATGAACTACATATTCTGGAGCCATATATCCTCTGCAATATATTAAAACAAATGAGTGTTACAAAAAGATATATACAAATAATTTATTATAGGATTATTAAGGTAGCCAATGAAATGATGCATACAATGTTCCTGCAATCCCGGTGCTTATATGATTTTTATCTTGTTGAAAAGACCTGGCTAGTCCAAAATCAACAATCTTAGCGCAAAGCCTCGAATCCAGTAGGATATTAGCAGCTTTTATTTCCCTATGAATGATCCTTGTTTTACTGTTTTCATGAAGGTAAACCAAACCTTCTGCTATCCCGATAATTATATTAAATCTTTTTCGCTCAGTTTAGTTTCTTGCCTTTAATTGGATCTACACAAGTTGAGAAGATATATACATATATATATATATATATATAAATCATTGAATAACTGATCTTTTTGGAGAATTTTAAGAAGTTATAGTGCCTACCAAAAATGAAATGGTTAAGGATCCCGTTTGGTATATACTCATAAATGAGAGCACTTTCGGGTCCTAAATAACTGAATCTTACAAGTTTGACCAGATTTTTTTTGGTCAACGCTGCTAATTATGTTGACTTCGTTGTAGAAGTCAGCTGCTCTATGTCTGTGGTTGAAGAAAAGTCTCTTGACAACAATCTCTTTTCCATTTGGAAGAACACCCTGTAACATGGTTGATGATTAACATAAACTAATTAAAAACTCCATGATATGCAAAAAGACATGTATAAGTAAGTTTGGTTTCATAAGGTCAAACGATTGACTTTATAAGACTACCTTGTATACTGTTCCAAATCCCCCTTGCCCAAGCTTTTTAGCTTCATCGAAAGAATTTGTGGCTTTCTCAAAAAAATCAAGAACGTCATCTATGGCCTCTGACATCATCTCAGTCTGCAGAAAGATAGGGAATAAGTTAATTTTAGGTTCATCTATAAATCTAGGCATGCAAAAAATAAAGATCTTTTTGTAATTTATATTGGAAGTGAGTGCGGTATCTTACGGTCATATCCATTTGCGCAGATTGCTTCTGAAATTCTTGCATCACTTTCATTTGCTTTACAGGAGCCATTTCCTGCAGATAACACATTTACATGAGTAATATGACAATACAGTTGGTTGCCAACATATAAGAGTGTTTATTCTTAGTTGGTTTAATGGAGAACAATGAGATTGAAGGGAGTCAGTTTTAGGGAAGAGAATCAAAGGTGAATATGATTTGGGAGGTGGAGCCTAGGGATTTATCGAGAACTTCTCTCAGGGACTTGGATTCATGGAGGTTTTCTTGTGGGAGGTTTTGAATTTCTTTTGCAGATTAGAATGGTGAAAAGGCGTGATATAAACATTACTTCTGAGATGTACAGAGTTATTCAAATTTCAAAATCAAAGAACCGCTCATTTATTTATGTATTATTAATCTATCCTACCTAATAAAAGACATACCTAGGGTACCACATGTCCCTTTTCTAGCCACCATATGACACATGGCATTTTCTTAAATCTACACATGACACATGGCATTACTAGCTTCCTTTCACATACACATTCATCATAACACAAGGGAAAAACGCGGACCCGTCTAATTGAATTCGGGTCAAATACACGGTGGTATATAATTGTTATAACCCGAAGACACCACACTCTTCTTATTGCATTAGGGTTTCATCTTCTCCAATACGCTTCTGCATCTGGATCTCAAATCGATGACAAGATTTCATCTTCTTCCCTAAGATTCATCGGTTTTCATCTCTCAATTTAGGGTTTCGACTATATATTTCTTATAATCCGAAGAACACACAACCTTCATTCGCATCTAGGGTTTCTGTTTCTTCCATCATACACCTCCTTCTCATCATCCCTAAATCTCATTCCTGAAAGATCATCAATACCAAGGTATGATTCAGTTTTCTATCTATTGATCATCTTTATTCTTGATTAGATCACTTTTTTTTTGCATTCATTCGATCTTATCAGATCGTATCGATACAATATCTATCCGATTTTTATCATTATTGTTATAGTTACGATTCACAATGTTTTAGTCATTTTAGTCTTTTTATTGTTTCACCAGATTTGAATGTTCGTATATTTGGAGGCAGAGACCATGGATCTGGTATTGAAGAAATCAATTCCTCTGCAACAATTATTGTGGATTAATAATCAGTCAAGAGGTATGGTTTTCTATTCTGTAACCGTAACCCTAATTTGCAAATTATTGTTTTTGGTGGGTTAAACCGTTGAAGAGAAGCATTAGAGGTTTTTGGTTTTTATTTCCACAATATGATAGGTTATAAATCCAAAATCCTATTCTCAATGCCATTACATAAGGTAAATTAAAATAGAAGTACTTCATTTGCAGTATTCGATCATAATCCATATAATAATATTCTTAGATTGGTTTTCTTTTTTGGCTTGAATGTTGTTGAAGTAAGCTCGAAAGGGATGGTTTATGGTTTGTTGGATTTTGATTTGGATAATATAAAACAAATGAAAAATAGGGTTAAGAAGATTGATTTGATTATATACGTTATATTTTTTTATGATTATTAAACTGTATTGGTTGTGTGTTACATGAAATTGAAACAAATTGTTTAAAACAGTGGTTCGGGTCAAAACTATCCGTTTTAAAAAAGTACTAATTTGGTTCGGGTCAAAACAGGTCGTTTAAAAGGTCTCGACTTGGTTCGAGTCAGAACTATCCATTTTAAAAAGTATAAATTTGGTTCGTCTTACACGGATTCTGGTCAGAATGAGACTTTTTATAAAATTAGTGTGAATTTGGTTAGGGTGAAAGTGGGTTCGGGTCAAAACGAGTCATTTCAAAGAAGTATCAATTTGGTTTGTGTCAAACTGGGTTCAGGTCAAATCAAAACAGGTCATTCTTAAAAAAAGTGTAAATTTGGTTTGGATCGAAAAATGTTCTTATTAAAATGGACTCCAGCTGTGATAGCAATTTTAATAAAAAGTATCAAAACTCATTAATAGGCAAGGCTAAAGATTATTATAGTCGTTGTTATTTTAGCATTATCTTTTGATTAGATATAAAGATTATTATTTTAATTATACGTGTTAGTCATTTTTTTACTGATGAGTGAGGATTTTAATATTGTATTGTTGGAATATATTAATGTTGGTTTGAAAATTTGTTTACTTTTAGCTTTAAATAGTTTATTTTGTATTGAATAATCGTAAAAAAAATAGTGTTTAGAAGTTTGATTTGATTATGTATGTTAGATTCTTAATCCTAATTCAATTGTGTGTGGTTATTAATTAACCAATTTAATGTTGAAAGAAGTGGAATTCTTTACTTTTTCTTCTACAGAAACTGCTCATTTGCTCAAGAACCAATCATTGGATTCTCAATGAAGACATTGGAAATTCCTAAGCCCGCTAAGAAGATGAGGCATAGAGGTTTATGTAACATTATGTTATATTGTTGTTTTATTAATGTTTTGTAACTATATATATAGAGGCATATTACGATGTTAAGTATGTGTGATTATTAGGTAGTCTTCGGTTGATATCACTGGCACCGGTAATGTTCAGAACCAGCCTTGGGATGGTTCAATTAACCGTTTGGTACCAGATTTCATGGATCTAACGGTGGCTTATGTGTGGGTGTAAGTTCCCTTTTCCAGAGTATATATCGACTTTAAGCAGCCAGATGAGGTCAATGAGTTTGAAAAGTTTTTCAACAGGCATGATTTTGTTAATGAGAAGGCAATGCTTGAGCATGTACTTGATATAATTTCATTGGATATTTGCTTTGTATCATTTAACATGTACGTTGTTTAACAGACTTAACATGCTTTAAAGACCAACCTGATGAACAGTAGAAGGGGTTTTTTTTTGGAATTTCATTGGTCTTTACATGGCATTATTCATTTGTTGTGGCTTTATCATGCCCCATTCTCTTACTTATGCTTTGCATCATCTTAATTACTTACTCTTTTATAGTATTTTTCCGTCAGCTAAGGTTAATACGGTTTTGCGGTTTTACTTTGCAGCGTTCTTGAGGTTTCTTAATTATCATAAACAGACCATTTGGCTAAAGTTACCTTCTAAATAACCAAGTAAGGTCTTTGTATCAGGTAATTGTTATATGTAACCACCAGTATAGGATCTTTGACACAAATTTCTGGTAACTTTTATGATTGAAGAGTTAGGTGTTTTATGGGTGGTTAGTTAACTCTGTATATTGCGACGCGGGAGCTTAAGGTTTGCATTTATCCCAAAATCTCCATGAAGCAATTTGGGTTAAAATTGTAATTTTATTAATAGAAGATATTTTGTATTTATGACTTAATAGGAGAAGAAATTGATGCAACATATTCGCCACTTATGAAGTTCCCTTGCACAAATATGTGGCTATGATGGAACTTGAGGTATCTTTTGTAATTTTTGTTGACTTTCTCTTTTTTACTTTGACCTCTAGCTATCAGAATATTTCACAAGTTGAATTTTTGTTGTATTTAAAGATGACCTCATAATAATTTTCTTCGGATAATTTCGTTATGATCATCATAAATGTATAATGCTCTTTGTTAATACTTCGAAAACATATTATTTTGTTCAATATGTTCTAAAGTTGTATAGGTGTTAACTGCTTATGACGATATGATATTGGTGATACCAAACAAAAACATGTCGTGTTCAGGTTGTCGTGTTTCACCCGTTTAATTAAACAAAACAAAAGATAATTTGCTTATCTTTTCGGTTTTGTTACATCTATAGTACGATGCTTTGTTTTATTTTAATATTCAACTTCTGATTTCCATAATAAGTTCACGCGTACAGTTTCTTTTATGATCAGTAACGTAATTTTTTTTAAAAGTAAAAACATATCATTTTTCAACACCGCGAAATTCGCGGGAATTAGCACTAGTATTAAATAAAGTTGTTATTTATGACATCAGCAAAACCTACGTGGCATATCTAGTTAGTTGACACGTATGCAAAGTTACATCAGCTCTACTTCTCCTTTTATATATAGTTAGATGTTATATCCTTTTCAACCCTTGATCTTTTCCTTTTATATATAGTTAGATGTTACATTGCAAAAAAAGTAAACATAAATACATTACCCGCTATTATCTTTTTATCTCTTGAATCTTGATATACTCATCGGACACACAAATGAAATGGTATATGAGCATTAGCTTTATCATAGATATTCATGCTAAATATACCAATGTTCTTACTGTCGTAATTACAAAGTATTTTTATATTAATTATTTAATTCTACCCAAACTATTCCCTTATTTGTCATTAGTGAAAACTGTTTTATACATTTGATTAATAGCCAAACATTTTTGTTAAACTGCATGTTGAATCAAACCTTAATATTTTTTAAAGGAAGCAACAAAGATAAAAGTAGCATTCTTCGAGATTTAGACAGATAAGATTTTTACCTAAATCATTGTACAGGTGTACAATGAGAAAATAAGAACATACCCAAGTATATTGTGAGTGCAACATATTGCAATTTCTGTAGATGAATTGGGATCTCATTTGAAATATCATGGTGAATGATCGGGAAAAATGGTGGCCAATTTTTCTCCTCAAGAACAATACCAGCTACAATAAAGAACTGAACCGGTTAGTCAAATGGTGCATCAGTGCCCTTTTTAGGTTAGTTTTACTTAAAGATCAATAACGACTGACAGTCTGGATGATAATAATACAAGAAACATAGCATACCTCGTGCAGCAGCCTCTTCTTTCCGTTTCACTATCTACATAGGATCAATTAAATAATTAAAAGCTTTTTGAAAAAGAAAAATATCCTTTAAACAGCAAATTTTGATACTGCTTACTAACATAGCAGAAATTATAAGTAATGAATACAATACTTGCTTGTTTCACTTAACGAATCCAAGTTTTAAATTCAGAAACATTTCGACTTTGTTGCTACCATTGTTTTGAAAGACCATTTACCCAGCACTTCTTTATACTGCAAATCGTCCATATTTCAACATCAACTTACAACTCAATATCAAAACCTAACAAATATTACTAAACTATACATCAAACTTGGACTTTTAAAGAGGTAAAACACCTTATTTATCGTCTCAATATTGTTAAAACATTACTAACAATTCATGCTTTAAGGTATGAGATAACTAACCTTCAATTAAATGATACGGATAGAGTTAAGATGTATACCTATCTTCAAACGAAAAATTGGAAAACTTGGAAAACTTACCGGCGTCATCACATACGGCTAAATAGGCATCTCAGACCAACCAAACTCCATTTTCTTGTATAGATGTGACAACGATTATACACGATCCCTTTTCAAAACCTTAATCACCAACACACCGTCGGCGAAGGTCATTCATGGTGAACTTGCAAAACATTCGCATTGTCAGAATGCCAGGCTCAGATTGTGCATAAAGATGACAACACCATGGCTGCAAGAGAGGTAGCATGAACAACTGCCATCCTACAACCTTGCCATGCCATGATGCTATCTTCATTCAGTTTTTACTCAGATCTACAAAATCATCATAGCCTCATCTTGAAAGGACAAGAAAAATGCACTTTGCATTCATTTTTATTCACCATCACAGTCAACCCTAAATGATTCAGGGTGTAATCAATACATACACAGAAACCCAACTTACGAAAAAAAAACCCCAAATCAAATATGGAAACAAAAAACCCTAAATGATTGAGGGTATAATCAATACCTAAACATCGCAAGAGCCAAGAAGGCATGAGAACACAACATTAAACGATGCTCAACTTCAATCGCCAGAGAAGAACAGTGAGACGTGGCGTAGGAAACGGCGACACCGCCGCCGCTACTGTCCTCGTCCATTTTGATTCGGATTCAAATTGGATATGTTGTTCTCAAGTTGGATTGACATAGTTCTGATTCAGAGTCAAAGGTGCGATGATAAGGAGATGTTTTGGTTTGGATTTTGAAAATGGAGCGAGAACTATCAGTGTATACTCTGGATTTGAGAGAGACAGGTGAAGAGACAGGGATTCAAATTATGATTTGAATTTTGAAAATTTTATTTATGTATTATTAATATGAAAATTTTATTTATGTATTATTAATATTAAATAAAGTTGTTATTTATGACATCAGTAAAACCTACGTGGCATATCAAGTTAGTTGACACGTATGCAAAGTTACATCAGCTCTACTTCTCCTTTTATATATATAAAGATTTCAATCCAGAAATATGTTAAATATGCGTTTGCTCGGCGTGTGAGTAAGCTAGCTACACAAGAATCTTTTTTTTCCGTGATGAAAATTTTCTTTTCTTTTCCTCTCCTTTTGGTGACACTCTAGTAAGTGTTTATCATGATGTTCGAGGTGCTCTAAAGTTTCTTAGTAAAATCAAGGTTTTGTAGGTAAACACTACTAAGATCATCCGTAGTGGAGTGGAATTGGGCGTGAAATGCTCAAAAAACGCCCCATAAAGCCCACCACACCGCCCCCGGGTCGTTTTTTGCCTTTTTTAATGGCGTTTCCTCAAACATGCCTAAGATGAATTTGAATGGCTAATCAGATCCTCCCACATCTATTTTGAACCTTTTTTAACTTAAAAAAAAAATTAAAAATCAAATTTCCCCACATCTTCACAAATCTCCACTACACCTCTTTTTAACTTCACCCCACATAATGCCCCATATGCCACATGTCACTTCATGCCCAAAGGACTGGCATTATGTCACTTCCCCACTACACATGGTCTAAAGAAACAAGAGAAAGAACAAGAACAGTGAGGTAATCTTCTGATGTTTATTTCTCAATTCAAGGTTGCTTTATATACAAACAAAAAAGGAAACTACTAACGCTATGAGTACTGGGCATTACAGTGGCATGAAGGAGTTTGATAACGGCGCCAACACCATCCCCTTGGGCATTATAGGGCATGAAGAGGGAGGGACATTTCTAAAATAATGCCCAAAAAGGAAGGAAAAAATGGTAAGTATTAAATGAAATGGGCATTAAGGGACATTAACCTTTGCATATTTTTTGCAGGTGCGTTATAATGATGTGTGGAAAATGCCCCTTAAGAGGCATTAACCATTAAGCATGGTCTAATGGAGAACATGGAAATGGAAAGAAATAAGGAAAACATGGCAATTAAGGGAAACATTGCAAGAACATAGGATTAGAGGTGCGCAAAAAACTCGAACTTGAAAAAATTAAACTGAACCCGGGTATTAGAAAAACCCGGTTTTTAAACCCGAACCTACCCGTAGGGTAAGGACCGGGTATGCATATTTCGTTCAATACCCGAACCCGGGTTTTTTCGTACCCGGGTTTTCGTAAAACCCGTAACCGGGTTTTCATAATACCCCAGATCCTTGTGTACAACAACTTTTTTTGAACGTTTAGAGCCCGTGTGAGACTTTTTTGGGCAGATTTCAAAGTATACAATATGTATAAATAAAGGTTTCCATTATATTTTGATGTTTTATGCCAAAAAAATTATCGCAAAACCCAATCTATACTCGAACCCGAACCATAACCGACCAATACCCGAACTCTACCAAACCAATACCCGAACCCTACTCGGACCCGGAAATAAGGTATTCTATTACCCGGGCATTGAAAACCCGAACCCGGGTACACCGGGTATAGATTTTCTGGCCAATACCTGGACCCGAACCCGACCCGGGTATAGCCAATACCTGAAAAGTCAAATCACGGTCATACCCGTACCTGGGTATATACCTGAACCCGGGTATTAAAAAAACCGGTTTGTGCACCTCTAGTATGTATGTATGTATTTTAATTAATTTAAGGGACGTTAACGGGGGTTAAACCATTTCCTTGGTGTGAGATGAAGTGAAAGAGGGTCAAGTGAGTGATGTGGCGCATACGTGTAGTTAAGGGGCGTAAAGTATACCCCATGACCTTACACATTAAAAATAAACATTAATGCTATTGTGTTAAAAAAATGCCCCCTAAAAAACATTAAGGGGTTGTTTGGCAACTTCTGAATGGTTAAGGGGCTGTTTGTTTACCTCCTGATGAGCCTTTTAATGGTTCAGACCTCTTACTGGTTCAACACTTAATGGTTCAGACTGTTTGTTTCACGAGTAGATATTTGAATGGTTCAGACATTTGCCTCTAAATGGTTAAGCATTATACAGAGTCTGAATGGTTAAGACCTCTACTCTGAATTTGTCAGACATTTGCCTCTGAACGGTTAAACATTATACCGGCTCTTAATGGTTCGGACCTCTTACTGGTTCAGCACTTAATGGTTCAGACCTCTTACTAGTTCAGCACTTAACCATTCAAATGTTGCCAAACAGCCCCTAAGTGCTGAACTAGTAAGAGGTCTGAATCATTAAGTGCTAAACCAGTAAGAGGTCTGAACCATTAAGAGCCAGTAGAATGCTTAATCATTCAGAGACAAATGTCTGATCAATTCAGATTAGAGGTCATAATTATTCAAACTCAGTATAATGTTTAACCATTCAGAGGCAAATGTCTGAACCATTCAGACATTTGCTCACAAAACAAACAGTCGGAACCATTAAGTACTGAACCAGCAAGAGGTCTAAACCATTCCGAGTCTCATTTAACAGGGGGAGGGGAAGGAAAATAAATTAAGAGAGAAAAGGAGGGAAAATATGTGATTTTTTTCGTGTTCCCGAGTTTAATGAAATGTAAAGGAAAAGAGAAGAAATCAAGCATTTTATGTGTTCCCGGGTTAGGAGGAAAAGAAAAGAAAATAACAATTTTACCATTTTTAAACATAAAACATTTTAATTAGATTGGAGGGTAATTTAGTAATTTATAGGATTTTCTCTCCTAATCTCTCCAATTTGGGAGGATGAATATATGGATAAATTTTCTTCTTTTTTCCCCCCTTTTCCCTCCCCTCCCCCTGTTCTCGAGAACATGGTTTTTCATATTTTCATCTCTTTCCCCTCCCCTCCCCTCTTAAATGAGACTCGAAAACAAAAGACTCATTAGTTTAGTCTAAACCCAACTTAAATGATATACTTATAAAAAATCAAAATAAGTAAACTCCATCTAAATAATAATTTCATCGAAACTTGAAAAATCCTGTAGAAACCCTAGATTTGTAAACACACATGTAAATGCAAAAATTCCCAATGCAAAAAGCCAACAAAGAAAGACTTAGCCAACACGTCATTCAATCCAACGCATTCGCCATTGAAGAAGCAGAAGAAGCTTCAAACAAGAACATCATCTGCCACTGAAGCTTCCTCTTAACCGACGGTTATTGTAATTTAACTTCATTTCTAACGGTTATAAAACAAACCAATTCACTTTCACAACCAAAAAAACTGGATCTGTTCGTCGGAACAAATCTCCGGCGAATCACAGTCCGATTAAATACAAAATCTATCGATTTTGTAATCCTTTCATCCGGTTAATAATGGAAGCGATCAGGAAACAGGCGACGAAGCTTCGAGAACAGGTTGCTAGACAACAACAGGTATGGATATAAATATAATTTGTTTGATTTCGGTTTATATACTTGTGGTGAAACTGTTTTAGATCGTTGTTGATTTTGTTTGTAATAGTTTGTTCGGTAAGGATCTGTGGAGTGGAGGAATTTGTGAAATATGATTTTTGTTATGTTACATTGTTGTATGATTTCTGAAGATGTGATATAGTTGTTTTTGAATGTATATGGATGTTTAAGCAAATTTGATGTATACATAGTGATTAGTGTTATTTTGACTTTCAGAAATAGCTTCCTTTAAGAACAACAAGAGTGTTGAATCATAGTTATTGAATAGTGCATCCATCCTTATGTTAGGGTGCTTCCGGTACATACATTTCTCGTAAGAAATAGTTTGAATTCATACAATATTTGCCAGTTGAGGATTGAAAATAACTTCATATGAATTGTAAATTAGGAGAAATGATGGCTAGTCCGCAAAACCTAAATATTACAGATCTCTTTTTTTCAGAATACCAAAAGGCTAAATCATAGTTATCGAATCAAACATCCGTCCTTATGTTAGGCTACTTCGACTACCTTGTCGAAAGGTGGAGGGTACCTAGTAAGCTATAGATGTGCTTAGAAAGCGTAGGGTACAGGTGGCATGCCTTCAGGAGACTAGGTGGAGGGGTAAAAAGGTTATTTTTTCATGCCCAAAGTTGAGTATTTTTTATTGAGGCAAGGAGATTGTAATAGTTGATTATTTGAGGGACTAAAATATTACAATGCGGTCGATATGTTATCTTCAGTTGTGAGGCCTATATGTAATCTAAAGTTAAGAAAATTTTTAGGTTCCTATTAAATAATTTTGAATTTGAATAGTCAAGCTGATGTAGTAGGAGGTTCCTGTACATTATAGCATATTTTTCCTTGAACGGTGTGTGCATGTGATGACAAAAAGAAGTTTAGGTTTAGCAGGAATGGGGTTTCAAAAGAGAATGGTGATTCCTTGAAGCTTAAACTGTCGAAAGAGAGTTATTCTAAAAGAGTTATTATACAAAAAGTATGCGGGTTACAAATGTATTGTGCAATCTAACACTTCGAATTCGATATTTATCTAGCAATTTATATATCATTAAAAGCTTAAATGTCTCCTGCTCATGAAAATATTGTAATTTTTATTAGCAGTATTATCTCCTCTAGTTATATTATAGGGGCAAAGGATTTATCTTGTATAGTCAGCTATTCATGGTTCTAACAAGTAGTGTGGACAACCGCTATGCAGCATGATTTCTATGCTATGCAGTTAATGCGGAAAAAAATCGGATTTCGGTCAAGGACCGATATTTGAGATATCGGTAATTTTAATATCATGCAAAATTTATATATATAGCAATTTAACACTAACAATTCAGTATACTTTCCTACCATTAACAAATTAACCTTTTGCAACTTGCAAAACACCACAATTGTAGCAAGTAGGGACTGATTAAGACTTAAAACACCAACATTTAACAATTAAGACTTAAAACACTAATAGCAGCAATAAGAAGAAAGACGGATGGTAGAACTATTGATATCGGGAAAATGGGTCAAATATCGCCGATATTATCATCGGTACCGATATTCTGACCAATATTTTACATGGGGACCGCTAACTGATATATCGGTGATATATCACTGGTATTAACTGCATAGTTTCTATGATGATATTAAGAACTTATTGAGAGTTTGAAACATAATTCAGGAACTAGTCTAAGTTGTATATTAATTTAAAAAATGTGGTCTTTTTATTATTTGGGTGGTGGCAATTGGTGCTCTAGCATGTTTCAGTCTGGTTTTTGAGATCTTTGTATATTACTCACTTCTACTTGACATACACATACCACATGGATTGGTTATCTTCGTTATTAAATCCCATATGCGCGTGTCTGTACGTATAGGATTAACATTTAAAACCATATTCTTCATTTCTTCTCAGTATTTTCCTTCTCATCACCATCCATGATCAAAATAATAAAATAGTATTTTGTTTCCAGGCGGTTTTCAAGCAATTTGGTGGTGGGGGCTATGGCGGTTCCGATAACGTCATCACAGATGAGGCGGAACTTAAACTTCATCAGAAACTTGAAAAACTCTACATTTCTACACGTGCTGCAAAGGTTGCTGAAAATTATATTACTTTGTAACATGGTTCCTAACATTTGTCATTTGTGATAAAAAAACTAGTTTATTTTCTTACACTTTGCATCTTTTTTCACTATCAGCATTTTCAAAGGGACATTGTTCGTGGTGTTGAAGGGTACATTGTTACTGGTTCCAAACAAGTTGAAATAGGCAAGTCTTTTTTTTTTCAATCCCAGTTTGAATCATTAGCTCGATATGATGTTGTAATTTACATAAATGATTATTTTTACACAGGAACCAAATTGTCTGAAGATAGTAGAAAATACGGCCTTGAGAATACATGCACTAGTGGTAGTACACTATCTAGAGCTGCAAAAAACTTTTCAAGAGCTCGTGCCCAAATGGAGAAAGAACGAGGAAACCTTCTTAAATCGTTTGGGACCCAGGTTTGTATAATATTCGAAGGTGTAAATTACATTTTTCGTCCTTTATGTTTGTAGCGGGTTGCAATGGATAGCCTTTAACTTCAATAATTACAGCCACAATCCTTTATTTGGAAAACATGTTGCACGTTTCATCCTTTACCCCAAACCCAGTTAGAAAATTAAGTTAGTTCTGATCACGTGTTTGGCACGTGAGGGCATTTAAGTCCATTCACCTACCAACTACCCCACCATATAAATTCCCTCCTTTTCTCCCCCAAATCCCTCATTAGGGTTTTTAAACAAACCTGCAACTCCAAAAACAAGGTTGCATCACTCCATGTTCTTTAGTCACATCAAACACTCAAATTATATAAATTTTCAACAACAAACACTCACATATATCATTTAAATCAGAGAAAACAAACAACATGAAGTGAACATCAACAAGAAATTACCGCTTGAAGAGCTTCGGAAGGTTTGCCTTGATCAATGAGTTGGCGAGCCACTGTGACTAATCCTCTAACGACTTCAAGTGAAGAAGATTCCGGCGAACTCGACGGAGGAGGAGGTGGCATCGCCGGAGCGTCGGTATCCATCATATCAACGTCGTTTTGAGCATCCATTGCATTATTGATATGATTCTGATTCTCCACACCTGACTTCTGTTCTGTGTGTGTCTAGGTTCTGTTTTTTCAGGAGTTCCAGACTTGCAGGTTAGGATAAAAACCCTAATGAGGGAGTTGGGGGAGAAAAGGGGGAATTTATATGGTGGGGTAGTTGGTAGGTGAATGGACTTACATGCCCTCACGTGCCAAACACGTGATCAGAACTAACTTAATTTCCAAACTGGGTTTGGGGTAAAGGATGAAATGTGCAACATGTTTTCCAAATAAAGGATTGTGGCTGTAATTATTGAAGTTAAAGGCTATCAATTGCAACCCGCTACAAACATAAAGGACGAAAAGTGTAATTTACCCTATTCGAAGAAAAAAATGAATGTATCATTGGGGGAAGACTATACTATAGCTGGGAGGTTGGGTTCATTTTAGAACTCCTAATAAACAATCATTTTATTTATATATTTAACATTATTTAAGGGTACTTGTACATTTATTATATGTGTTTTTATGATTACATGTATGTTAATGGTAGTTTTATCATTTTTATATGTAATTAATTTTATAATTACATATATGTAAATTACCTTTTTTTACAAGTTATTACACACATATATAATTTGGTTATTACATATACGTAAACTTGTGGTTACATATGTGTAATCATAAAAATACATATAATAAATGATAAAATAATGTTAAATATAAAAATAAAAATGATTGTTTATTAGGAATTCTGAAAGTTCTGCAATTATTTAGAGTTTTGTAATGAACACAACTCTCTCTCTATATATATATATACGCGCACACACACACACACACATATATACACATTCTTTTTATATGTCATAATCTTGTATTTGCCATTTCATAAAATCAGATACTAATGACATGTTTCACTTATTAGCGTTTTGAAAGCATAAATATGATATATTGGAATTTAAAAGGATGTATATTAAATTATTTTCAACACACAAACATGTATTTATTTATATCCTTGTAATTACGACCAAATTGTACATAGGTGGCAGAGCCATTAAGAGCAATGGTGATGGGAGCACCACTCGAAGATGCTCGGCATCTTGCTCAACGGTATGATAGAATGCGACAAGAAGCAGAAGCACAGGTTTTCCATCAATTGTACTTTATGTTCTTTCATTTATCGTTTTACGAATTACGATGATGAAATTTTACTTAAACCGGGTAGGCCGTTGAAGTTTCTAAAAGGCAAGCAAGGGTTAGAGAAGGGGCTGGGAATCCCGACATGATTATGAAACTCGAGGCCGCAGAATCGAAATTACAAGATTTGAAATCCAACATGGCGATATTGGGACGCGAAGCTGCGTCAGCAATGGCTGCTGTTGAAGCTCAACAACAAAAAATGACGCTACAGAGGTTAATTTCCATGGTAGAATAAACAATATAGCTCTTCACTTTGATTTTTTATAAATAATAAAGTATATGGATGGTCCCTCCGGTTGACCAAAATTTTGGATTTGGTCCCTAGTTTTCCAAAGCTATACGAATAGTCCCTATGGTTAGCACTTTGTAACGCATTTAGTTCCCAACTTTTGCCAAAAGTACATGGACAGTCCTTGTGGTTTGCACTTTTTAACGCATTTAGTCCATGATCTGGACCTGCTGAAACCTTCAGATTTGTTAGCTGGGGACCAAATGCGTTACAAAGTGCGAACCATAGGGACCATTTGTGTATTTTTGAAAAGCTAGGGACCAAATCCAAAATTCTGGTTAACCACAGGGACCATTTATGTACTTTATTCAAAATAATACTATAATGTCTCATGATATTTTACCTGAAATTGTTTTTTTTCTTCATAAGATCGAATCAGAACGTGCCTACCACCAAAAGGTTCTTGAGATTTTGGATCATCTTGAAGGCGAGGTATGCAATATTTTTTCTACTTGTTTTTTTAATTCTTAGAATGTCGATATCTGATGACCTGCAAACGCTTTTTGTTCTTTGTGAAATTTTTAAATAATTAATGTACTAAAATGACTACAAAACTGTGAAATCTTTTTTTCTTTTTTCTTTATGGCAACATTGACACATGAACACAAATCCTTTCTTATTTTCTTATTCCGACGGCTTATTGGGTGACGTGTAGATGGTTTCCGAGAGACAAAGAATCGAAGCAGCTCCTCCTACTGCACCAGTGGAAACGCCTCCCCCTCCGTCATATGAAGAAGTAAATAACGCCTTTACTTCTCCGATGCCAAACGGGTCAAATGATGAGGTGGACTACTTTTTAGGAGAGGTAATTAATTTAACAATTGTTTATAACATTTTATTAAAACATCATTAATATATGAATATTCTTTATCTTAATATCGTTTTTTCTTCAGGCGATGTACACATTTCGGGCCGAGTCTGATTCGGAGCTCGGTTTGTCTACCGGTGATTATGTTGTTGTTAGAAAGGTGATTATGTGAATTGGAGATAAGTGGGGTATTTTAGGAAAATCGGTTTATCGATTTCTATTAACCAAGTGGTTAATTTTGTGTTTAGGTTTCTAATAATGGCTGGGCTGAAGGTGAATGCAAAGGGAAGGCGGGTTGGTTTCCGTTGGGGTACATTGAAAGACGAGAACGTGTGCTTGCTAGCAAGGTAACGAACATCTTTTAGCGTAAACGTCTTTTTGGCGCCAAGAAAATCTTCCAACAAAATTCAAAAATGTTGCTCGTACGCGTTTTTGGTCTTCGACATAACAAAGTAAAGAAAAACGAACTGAGACGCATATGCCTGCGCTTGTTGACTGTTAAGTTTCTGTTATTATACAACATTCCTTTTCCCTGATGTACATTATCTCGTTTTTCATATTTCTCCGGTTTTGCGATGAAAAGAAAAATCTTACTATTCAAGTCTTGACTAGCAATCGCTTAGTGATTAAAGAAAAAGAATTACATCAAGAATAATGAATATGCTGGTTTCATATTCATAAAATCAATTCTTTGTTGATCTATTATTTGTTTTGATCATGTTTGTTGAAAATTTTGGATGAATAACTATATGTTTAAATGTTTTGATTATGTAGTGTTGGTTATTTTGAAACAAACAATTATAAGCACGTGAAGGTAATTTTAGTGTGCCATAACTAATAATCAGAAGAATACATGACCATTGACCAAATCATTATTTTGAAGATATGTTAACCCACCCCGTCTATTCATCATTTTTTAACAATGATCATATTCCAGCTATGAACGGTCGCTATTTCTCTCGCTGTCACTACTCAGGTGCTGCCGCCTAACATAAAAACTAAGTTATGACCTTGTAAACTCTATTCGTTAATATTTCATTCATACATTTTTTCTTGATGACTATGATTTCATTGATGCGATGAGCCATTGTTTTTGTGAACACTATCTTTACTAGTCCAGTTGTTTGGTTCTCACCGGCAGAAATGGTCAGGGTCTGAACACCGAATCCCCCATCCTCGCTGTTGTTTTCCTCTTTTATCTTTTTCTTTTGAAACCGTGTTCTCTCATTTTGGCTTGGTCTTTACAGCCGGTTCTTATGGAGCAAATTGGTTATAAATTATAAGGTGTTTTATTATTTCTATAGGGAAAGTTTAGTCAGTTTCGGCTTTGGGCTTTCTCAGTCTGGATTGGGGGGCTTCCCAGCTTCTCGCTCTGCTTGATGTTTGTCCTTGTGTTTAGTGATTAATAATATTTCATCTTGCCTTAAAAAAAAGGGTTACTGGATTTTATCACCCTTAACAATTAGGTATTGGCTATTGTCACTCTCAACTATCACTTCAGCTCCCACCACTCCTAACTTAACACTTTGTGCGTTCTGTCACTCAGGTTGAGTGGTTTTTGGCTCCCCTTTTGTCTTTTAGGAGCAGATGCACCTGTAGTCATTAGTAATTCATAAAATGTTAGCCTAATATCACCAATAACGCTAGTCAAACACTAAGAAATGTTCGCCTGCGGGGTGACAGAACACACAAAGTGTTAAGTTGTGAGTTATGGAAGTCAAAGTGATAATTGGGGTGGCAACGACCAATACCCAATAGTTGAGAGTGATAAAATCCAATAATCCAGAAAAAAAAAAAAAGCCCTCATGTCCGGTCAGACCATGTTGCTAGACTTAGCCATGGTTAACCACTTAATCGGTGGCCTGCCTTCTCTAGGCCCATGCTGTGTCGACCCAGTTATGAATTACCACAAATTAAATAAAATCTTTTTACAAACTTTTATAAAATTGACTTTAACATATTTCTTCCTTTTTTTTTTTTGTAAAAAAAGTATTTTAATTTTTTTAATTTTATAATTTGTTAAGGAATATTATAAGTATGTGACTGAAATAAAACTTTCAGTTAGAAATTATACATTGCTAACAACCCAATAATGATTTTGAAAAATATAAATATTTGCAATATCAAGTAGGGTAAGTTTATTATACAAATGAGTCTTAACATGTTAAACGTGAGAAGTGAAGGCATATTTTTTTTAATTATCTTTTTCCATTTAGTCAAGCATCCATTTTAGTTCTAAAATCTAAACAATTTAAATAAAAAATAAATAATTGAGTTAATTACACCGTTAGTCCTTATGGTTTATGGAAAGTAATAACCTTGAGTACTAATAGTTTAAAGTAACAATCTAAGGTTTTAACTTTTGATTTTGTAACATCCTAGAGCCTTAAGCCTACGATTGTTAAATACTAACTGAAAACTTAGGGTATTTTTATCAATTAAAAACTTAATACCCAACCCTGTTACTTTGGAGAAACCACAGGGACTAAGCCAGCAACTAACTTTGAAAGTATTTAAAACGCAAATTTTATTTTTTCTCTTTTTATTTAACTAAGCCTTTTTATTATTTAGCTAAAAAATATAAAAAAATGAGGACAAACCAAAGCACACTAATTTATAAAATCCAAAATGGGCAATATGAGTTATAAAACAAACTTCTCGAAATCATGGAACAAGTCATTTTTAATTCTAAGCCTTTTTATACATAATTCAGTTTTAGTAAAAAAAATTAAAGTTTACATCCATCAAGAACTAAATTCAACTTTATTAAAAAAACTGCACATCGTTGAGCAATATGAAGTTTAGTTTGAAGGTGGTCATCAAACAATAAAGCAAATATGAAGTTTATATCATATACCCATCCATTCATCACAATTTAGTTTGAACTAAATTTTTATGAAGTTTAGCATATCTGTATTCTCATCCATTCAGCACTTTATATCCATCAAGAACTAAATTATCATGTGCATGGTGGTCACAAAAAATTGTTGGATGGTTCCATGACACGGTGTCGATGGTTGTTCCACGGTACAGTGGTGGTGCGGCATGATGATGCGACAGTGTAAGGTGGTGCAACGATTCGGTGGTGCAACGATTCGGTGGTGCGATAGTTGGATGCTACGTTGGGTGACGGTTGGGTGGTACGATGTTTTGATGGCACGGTGGTGGTTCAAGGGTTAGGTGTTGGTGCGACAGTACTGAATGATCACAATGTGTATCTATTTTTTATTTGATTAACTTTATTTTTCTCTTTTATTAAATAAATTATGTCAACATATTTAATAAAAAAAATAATAAATGTCACATAAGATAGTTTACTTTCCATTCAGGTAAATTATATAGGATAAGCAAATAAAATAAACTTTATTGAGTTAATTAGAACAATTTCTTTATGTGACCTAATTGAAACACTCCTAAAATTTGTTTATCATTTTGTGAAATACTCTCGTTAATTTCCTTGTAAGCTAATTACTGAAGTGGCTTCAAGTTAGCTTTAATACGTCAATTACGTATAATTATTTAGTAAATGGTTTACTTACATAATTAAAAAGGTTTAATTAAATAATAAAAGAAAAAGAAAATTATGTTTTATATATTACAAGATTAAATTTTGTGGTTAGTCCATGTGGTTTCTCCAAAGTTCAAGGTTGGGTACTAAGTTCTCAGTTAGTTTTTAATGGCCGTTAGTCTTAAGGCCCTATGATGTTACAAAATCAAAAGTTAAAACCGTAGATTGTTACTGTAAACTATTAGTACCTGAGGTTGTTACTTTCTATAAACCACAGGGACTAATGGTGTAATTAACTCTAAATAATTTATACAAAAAAAAACAATTTTTTTTAAATTTTTTTTAACTAAAAATCATGCTTAATTGGATGACTTTTTTTTTTATTTTTAAAATATATATATTTCTTCACTTCTCACGTTTGACACATTAAGACTCATTTGTATTTGATCTTTATTCATATTAATTATTTCAGTATTAATTAATTAGTATTAGATGAGGCCATCCTATTAATACCCAATTCAAGCACTAAACCTAGGACTGGCATATCGGGTCAACCCGATCTGTTAAGACACGAACACGATAAGACACGAACACGAAACCTGTAAACACGAACACGACACGAAATCTTATCGTGTCAGATTTTCCAAACACGAACACGAACCTGTTAATAAACAGGTTACACGAAATGACCTGTTAAGACACGAAAATGTTGCCAACATATCATATGACCTGTTTAAGACACTAACACGACCTGTTAAGACCCGAACACGACCTGTTAAGACACGATGCATATTATCATATTGGAAAGTTAATTATATATTACATCAACAAATAGAATCTAAGAAACACTGAAACATCAACTATATAAAAAAAACACAATCTAAGACTAAATATCAAATCTGTTTCTTACATGGTGAAACAGAATCTAAGAGACTATATCAAAAAAACACAATCTAAGATACTAAATAGCAAAAAAAAAAAACACAATCTAAGAAACACTGAAACAACAACTAAATTGCTTCATGAACTACTTGCCTAAATATCAAATCTGTGTTTCTTACATGGTGAACAATCCGATGAAGTGCCGGAAAGTGAAGAGATGTCCGATTGAACAGTCGAACTACTTGAGAGGCGATTGAAGAGATGTCCGATGTTTTCAAAGTGATGTCCGATGAAGTGCCGGAAAGTGATGTCCGATGAGAGGCGAATCAGGCGAAGTGATGTCCGATGAGCGATTGAGCGGCGACGGGGAGTGAAGATAATGGTCGTATGGAGAGGGTGAATGAGTGATTGGAAAAGGAGAATGATAAAGTGATTTCAAAATTTTGGTTCTGACTCCACGCCACATGTCCCCACACATATAATATATTTGATATATTTTTTAATTTAAAATTATAAACAGGTCACTAACGGGTCTTAACAGGTTAACGGGTTTTAACCTGTTTAGACACGAAATTTAAACAGGTCTTATCGTGTCGACCTGTTTAGACACGAAACCTGTTAAGGTCAAACACGAAACCTGTTAACTTCGTGTAGGTTCGTGTCGTGTTATCGTGTTCGTGTCAAAATTGCCAGCCCTAACTAAACCTACCACATTAAAATTAATTTTAAGTGGGATATACATAGATTATTACAAAGTCTTGTGAACAAATGAGCATCCTATTTCACTTCACCTAACTAAATTCGTTAATTAAAAACTAATCTTTCTATATCACAACTCTGAGTCTGATTTAAAAAAAGTATATAATTAATTTTGTTGTATTCTCATTATCACATGTTCCAAATAAAATTTATGTTTGATGACTATTAAAGTTAATTATACGCTTTTGGTGTAGTCCCATACTTGACAAACGGATATACTAGTTCAGTTCACGTAGCTACAATACTTTGTACTTTGACACCTAAACATATCCCTAGTATGTCAGGCACTAGTAGTCTGGTAATGTAACACCGTCCATAGACTGACATTTCCCTATATGTGTACCGAGAGTACATAGGTCACTATTATTTAGAAGGCGTCAGTGGCGGACCCAGGATTTTTTTCCTGGGGGTGCGGAAATTTTTTAAAGATTTTAAACCTCAAGCTATATAAAAAAAATCGGTTCATAGCGGGTCGGATCGGGCCGGGTCATGTAAAACAAGTTAAAACAAACAAACAAAGTTTCATAGCGGGTCGAATCAGATCGGGTCAGGTCCATTTCAATTCTCAAACAATCAAACCCTAGTTCCTAACTTCCTATCACATTAACAAACAAAAGAACATCAAAGTTCAAACCATCCCTACTTTTATTTCTCTTAATCATTCAATAAAAGAACAAAAAAATTTATCTATAACATACCTTGGTCTTTAATTAGAATAATCCGGCGAAAAAAAGTGGTTCAACCGCTTTCCTTTTGAGAAATCACGGCATAACTTCCCCACTAATTGTTCATTCCTAATCATATCACATACAAAATAAACAAGGATCTTCAAGTGTTCAACCATAGCCCATGTTCCTTAATTTTCAATTTAAAATTTTGAATTTCAAAACCTAGTAATTATTATTTGCCAACCAACAATAATATAATCAACAAACATGTTTGCCAACCAAAATTTTGAATTTCAAGCCCTAGTAATTATTATAAGCCCTAGTAAAAAACATGAACGTGTCAGGGGCGGCCTGAATTAACCAGTTTGCAGCCGAAATTTTGAAGTCGCCGGCCGGAATTATGCTGTCGCTGGGCCCTGAAGTGAGGCAGAGGGAGGGCGGGAGTCGCTGGCAAGTGGCAGCGATTTGGGTTTTTTTTTATTATGTGGACTGGTTTGTTTAACAAAACTAGTAGTTGGGTTGGGCTTGAATGTGTATTAAGTTATTGGGCTTGATGGATAGAATTTAAGTTTTATTAAAGGGGTTAGTAGGCTAACTTGATTACATAATTTGATCGGGTTTCAATCCGTTTTCACAATTTTTTTACATAAATTCCTAACATTTTTTTCTAAGGGTGCGGACGAAAATTTCCAAGGGGTGCGGTCGAAATTTTTCAAGGGGTGCGGACGAAAATTTCCAAGGGGTGCGGTCTGGATTTTTCGCGAAAAATACCACTAAATTTTTTTTTTCAAGGGGTGCGGCCGCCCACCCCACCCCATAACTTGGGTCCGCCCCTGGAAGGCGTATGAATCATTCCTTGTTTATTATTTTATAAGTTTTTTAATGGAAAGATGTGTGTCTACTCAGTGGCGGACCCAAATTTTTTTTTTCAAGAGGTGAGGAAAGTTTTAAGGATTTGTCTATTGCTATGTAACATTTTTTTCGGTTTGATTCGGGTCAGGTTGGGTACGATCAGGAGCAAAAATTCTTACTATGATTCTCTTTATAGTTAACAACTCATTAACACACCTCAATATCACATTAACACATATTTACTCACACTTTAAGTATTAACATGGATTTCACATAATCATATTAGTGATTAGATTCAATCATGACTTTACGAATAAAAAAACTACCTATATGTTTGTTACGAGTTTTCATCTTTTGAAAACGTTACTAGACAAATAATCCATAAACAAATCACAAAGAAGTAAAGAAAAATCAAACAATACCCTGAATATAAGTTTCATCTTAAGTAACAAAATAAAAAATCAAGATGTTTTCTTAAGGTATACTAAATAAACTTACAAGTACAAATAAATAAGTAAACCCTTTTAAGTATAATGACAGATTAATTTAACAATATTGTTATTTTGCTTGCATTTAACAGTAATATCATTCGTTGAATATGGTGTGTGAAATTTTAATTATTATGCGTCGTAAAATGTTTTCTTACATGCAATTAAGTGTGAATTTGATGGTTAATTAATGTAAAAAAGAAAAAGAAAGGTGTGTACTCTAGTTTTTTTTTTTTGAACGACCAACAGAATCAATTCTGAGCACTCTTGGAGCACCCACTGGACCAAACAGAGTACTCCGAGAGTAACCCGAGTCCACCACCAATTCGGGGAAAACCTGGTAACCCACCCGCCCGTAGGCACAATGGTATAATTACCAATAAAACCCCTTTGGCTCAAAGATCGAACCCAGGTTTCCCTGGGTCTCCTAGAAGTAAATATAGTTTTACTGATTTGTGTCAGAGATTCGGTAACTTTACAACCACCCTTATTTTACCCAAATACCCCTATTAATTACAAGAATAAAATAAAGACTTAAAATTATCATCTTCTTCATGAGTTATCCGATACCGTCTCTTCAGATATATTCTTTCCGGCGAACTTGTTTTTTCTTTTGCTTAACATCTTCTTTCTCTCAACAATATTAAGAAGATTTCGGTTGATGATAGTAATTTCTTGATCGAATCTTTCTCTGATTTGGAAATCAAAGAGGCCGTTTTTGAGTGTGGGGATGATAGGGCCCCGGGTCCGGATGGGATGAATTTTAAATTCATAAAGCATTTCTGGGATTTATTCAAAGAAGATTTTCGTAGAGTTTTTGATAGATTCCATGATACAGGGGAAATTTCTTTAGGGAGTGGGGCTTCTTTCATTGCCCTTGTTCCTAAGGTTACGGACCCGGTCTCCCTTAACAATTATAGACCTATTAATTTGGTCGGTGTGATCAGTAAAGTTATTTCTAAAGTCCTAGCCAACCGAATGAGGGTGGTCTTGGATGGGGTTATTTCGGATTCGCAGTCGGCTTTCCTCAAAGGTAGATTCATATTGGATGGGCCCCTTATTGTCAATGAACTAATTTCGTGGGTCAAAAAGAAAAAATCCAAAGCTTTTATTTTAAAGATTGATTTCGAGAAGGCGTACGACAATGTTCATTGGAAGTTTGTAGTGAGTATCCTTCGGCAAATGGGTTTTCACAACAAATGGTGTAATTGGATTATGGGTATTCTTTCTTCGGCCAACTCCTCAGTGTTGGTTAACGGATCGCCTACTTTCACTTTCAAAGGCGAGAAAGGTATGAGGCAAGGGGACCCCCTGTCCCCATTCTTGTTCTTGACCGTTATGGAGGCCCTCTCTTGTATGATTGACAAGGCCAAGGAAGCGAGAATTATTAAAGGTATTTCCTCCCCTAATAATGGTCCGAATATCTCGCATCTCTTGTATGCGGATGATGCTATCATGATGGGAGATTGGTCTAGAAGCGAAGTGTTGAATATTGTGAGAATCCTCCGGTGTTTCCATTTATGCTCGGGCCTCAAAATTAACATCGATAAGTCGAATCTTTTTGGTATTGGAGTGGGATCGGCGGAGTTAGAAGATATGGCCATTGTGGTTGGATGTAGGTCGGAGTGCCCTCCTTTCAAGTATATTGGTCTCAAAGTCGGAGCTAACATGAACCGGGTCTCTAATTGGCAACCGGTTGTCGACATTTTTCGTGCTCGACTTGCTAAATGGAAGTCGCATCTCCTTTCTATCGAGGGTAGGGTGTTGTTAATAAAATCGGTCCTTGAGAGTTTGCCGACTTACTACTTCTCTCTTTATAAAGCCCCTAAAAAAGTCATCAACGATCTCGAGTCCATGATAAAAAAAATTTTGTGGGGAGGCTCAACAGGAGAGAATAAAATGCATTGGGTTGCGTGGGAGAAGGTTACTCGTCACAAAAAAACGGAGGTTTGGGTTTAAATAAGCTTCATAGTGTAAACACGTCTCTTCTTTCAAAGTGGGGTTGGTGATATAAGACGGAAAAAGGTAACCTTTGGAAGAAAGTTATCGATGCGCTTCACTTTAGTAGAGTGGGTTGGGAATGCATTCCATACAAAAGATCTTTCAATGGTGTGTGGAGTAATATAGCTAAAAAAAAAAAAATTATCAACACTAAGGTCGACGGTCGTCCTCTTAGGAACTTTACGAAAGGCTCGGTTGGAAATGGGGAAGAGATTGCGTTTTGGCTCGACTCCTGGCTGAATAACGAACCTCTCAAGACGACTTACCCGGATCTTTTTAGATTGGAACTTGACAAAAAATGTTCGGTGGCCGATAGGATCAAGAAGCTCGATGGTGTTATGTTGTTTAATTGGTGCTGGAAATCGGACATTTCGGGAGCAGGTATGTCTTCCAGTTTTTGATTCGCTGTTATCCTCGCTTAATAGTGTTCAAATTTCGGCTGTCCCGGATAGTTGGAAGTGGAGCTCAGATCCGAGTGGATCATTCGCGGTTAAGGCTGTCAAGAAATTGTTGAAAGAAGAGGTTGTTCAAGATAACAGTTTTGTGTTGGATTGGTGCAAATGGATCCCGGCTAAGGTCAATATCCACGCTTGGAGGATGGAGTTGGATAGAATCCCTACGGCGGAAGCTTTAAAGAAAAGGAATATTGTTATCGGAGACCCCCTGTGCCCTCTGTGCTCCTTTGACGAAGAAACCGCCGATCACTTGTTCATAGCGTGTTACGTCGCTTCGAATGTGTGGCTCGGAATTAGCTCGTGGTGCAAAATTCCTAACATTTTTGCTTTTTCGCTAAAAGACCTTCTTTCCTTTCACAAAGATCTTGGCATATCGGAGAGAAAGAAGGATGCTATCCATGGTATAATTATGATCGCGTGTTGGAGTCTATGGCGTTCAAGAAACAATAAAAAGTTTTCTAAAATCAGGTTAGAGTGGAAAATATTGTTTCCGAAATTAAGGCTTTGGGTTTTCTTTGGTTTTCTACTAGATCGAAACACAAAGGGATAGAATGGAAGGAGTGGTGCAATTTTGTAAATATGTAATTTTGTAGTTTGTTGTTGGTGTCGGCCCGTCTTGGGTCGGCCTTCGTGTTAATGAAATTTACCTTTCAAAAAAAAAAATTTTCTTTATCATTGGGATCAAAGTTTAAGGGGGGGGGGGGGGGGGGGGGAATCCAAAATTTTATGAGATGCGTTTGAAATTTGAACGCGTAAATAACACTAAAATTACTTTTTTTTCAAGGGGGCACCCTAGGTCCGCCCATGTGAGTCTAATCATACTTCAACGGTACATCTCCATATGCATGTCAGTAATTTAATTTATGTATAAAGAGGCTCAATTGGGTATTTCCTGGTATCACTTTTCGTTCTTCTTCTTGTTGTTATTATTCTTAGTGTTATTCTGAGTGTTGTTATTATTGTTATTATTATTAGATCATTAGGCATTCGACCTAGACTTATTTCTTTATGCACGACATGTTTCCTGGTTAGAAAGTACAAATAAACTTAGCTAGTAGCTTAGTTTTGAAATCCAGTACGAGGTTGGCACTCAGAAATTAAATTTGGATATCTATATTATATGCAACGTACATTATAGGGTATGCACAAGTAGATTTGGTTAGAACATCAAACCAAATCTAGAAGGGGAGAAGAGCGAGGAGGAGATCGTCTTGACCAAGGCATACTTCGCAAACAAAAAAAACATTCAAATGAACAATGAATAGATTTGTTTTGGAGACGAGTTATGACACATTTTTCCAAACTTCTTGGTTCTATCGAACGCAACATGGATCAAATGATTTTAAAGTGGGGAGATAATTTGAACCCAAAAATGAGTAAATTTAACGCTTGCTTCATTCAATTGGTAATTCTTTTTGAAGTTATTACTATATTTTGTTATTTTTTATCTTGTTATAAAATAGTATTTTTTGTAGACCCGAAATTCACAAAGCGGAGCGAGCGAGACGACTATCATAAAAAACGCTTTAAAAGAGTATTGCAAGACATAGCGCCATAAATCTTTTCAACACTTGCCGCCATTGGAGGTTGCGAGACATCACTCGAAATGGGTACCGGTTACGTTGGTCGACATGGATGGGCCGACGGCTTTAAAGAAAAGAGGAGGTTCCAAAAGATCAAAAACTTTTGAGTCCGGGAACTTCACTACTTCCGAGTCCGGCAACATGCCCGAAATGAATCTGAACGACAAACCCGATGACGAACCCGAACAAGATGATACACCCACAAAGCCGCATCGCAAGAAAAGTGGTGATTCGTCAAACAGAGGAAAGGAAGCGGTGGCGGACTCTATCACCGAATTCAAAGCGGCTAGGTTGGTGGAAATGACCGAAACCAAAGAAAGAAAAGAAAAACTTGCGGCTTCAAAATTTAAACGTGACGAGGCGTATATTAAACACTTGACCGAAAACAAAAAAATAGTGATTTAAACGTCATGTTACAACCGCACGACACTCTTAACGAACCCTTTAAGTCGATCCTACCTCAACGCAAACGCGAAATATGTGAAAAGTGTGGTTGGGAGATGCCGTAAATTTTTTAGTTTTTTTTTTACTTTGCAATGTTTAGTTTTTTTTTCTTTGTAATTTTGGATTTTTTAATGTAATATTTATTTAAATGAAATTGTTATTGTTAATTTATTACGTATTTAAAAAAAATCCATCCATACTAAAATCCATCACTAGTGATGGAATCAAGTTCAATAACGTGACGAAATATGATTGGATGTGGTGAGTGATGAAAAGTATAGCATCCCCACCCCCTAACTAATGTTATATCTTTAGATTTTCACAACCGATTGAAATTTGGGTTTGACTAAGAAAATGGGTTTGCTTAAAAGAAGTATTTGACAAAACCTAATTTATAATACAAGATTCAAATAATATTACGTGTCATTCTCTTCTCTGATTTCAAAAATATTATTTTTATAATTAATAAATACATGAAAAGATTTGGGGGGGGGGGGGGGGGGGGGCGGCGGGATTCTGGTAATTTATTTGGTTAAAAAGGTATACGTGTTATAAGGTTTTAAAGATATTATTTCAAATAAGAAAGTACATTAGGGAAGTTGGGTTTTGTATTTTTCTAAGAAATTATTTAAAAGGATATATAAGTTTGTTAATTGGTTTTAAAAATATATTGTATAAAAGGATATATAATAATAAAGTACATTAGGGAAGTTTGGTTTTGCATTTATCTAAGAAATTATTTAAAAGGACATATAAGTTTGTTAATTGGTTTTAAAAATCTATATCTATATCTATATCTATACTATATAATAAAACAAAACCAATAAAAAGACACATGTCATCACTGAAGCCATCTATTTTTTAGTTTTTTTCTCTCTACTCTACTTAATTATAGATAATTAGTATTAATTAAAAGATAATTATAAAATTAAATTTAATATAAATTTAAACAATTCGTATAGGAGATAATATAATATTTTGAAATATTTATTAGATTTCAAAATTATTTATCCTGAAAGTAACAAAAGACGTACACTAAATATAAATTAATATAATGTAAATGATTTATTTATTTTATTAAACTAAAGTACTTAAGGGTAGAACCTATTTCATAAATGTTATAAGGGGTAAACAAAAACATTAATAAATGTTTATTGGTTCTATACTTTTATTTTCGTGTTCAACTCTCAACTCAAATACGGTATTCACTATGTTTACGTGACATTTATAAGAATCATCACCGCAATCATCCTATCCATCATATATCAAGTATATCCTTTAGTTTTTTTAAAGATATAATTTTTTATTAGATTCATTCAACCCGTGTAATAAACGAGGTTTTTTAAAGATGTAATATTTTTAATATTTACTATACAAAATTACATTTATGCAACTCGTGTAATACACCGGGTTTTTAAAAATATAATTTTTTTATTGTGTGGTATATAAAATTAAATTTATTCAACCCATATAATACAAGGGTTTATAAAGATATAACAAGATATAACTTTTTATTAATTGGTATATAAAATTACATGTGTTAAACCCATACAATACATGAAGTTCTTAAAAATGTAACTTTTTTCATTATTTAATATATAAAGTTAAATTTACTCAACCCGTACAATATACGGGGTTCTTAAAGATATAACTTTGTTATTATTTAATACATAAAATTACATTTATTCAACATATGTAATAAACGAGATTTTTAAAGATATATTGTTTTATGATTTTGGTATATAAAATTACATTTATTCAACTCGTGTAATAATCGAGGTTTTTAAAGATATTTTTTTATTATTTGATATATAAAATTATATTTATTCAACCCGTGTATTACACGGGGTTCTAACAATATTGTATAAAAGGATATATAGGTTTGTTTGGTTTTAAAAAAGATTATATAAAAAAGTACTTAAATTTGTGGAATACATATGTGATCGATGGACAAAAAAAAAAAAAAAAAAACACTAGAAATAGTTTTCCAAATTAAGAAAAGAAAAACTTGTATTGAATATAGTGTATGTTTGGGGTAACGATTAAGAGTCTTCTTCCAGGCTTTTTTTGGGTTTTGGGTTTCTCGGTTCGGGTTGTTCGGGTTTTTGACTTAAAAAAGTGACCTGATAATCGACCTATTTAAAGTTCGGGTTGATCGGGTCCGTGCTATTCGGGTCGGGTTGTCCGGTTTTCGGGTTTAACTGTAAAATGTTTTTTCGCAACATATAATCAAAATTTAAATATAATTTGACAATATCATATGATTATATTCAAAAGTCTAGAAGCAAGCTACTTATTGTTTCAAATACCAAATAATCTAAACCAAAATGCATCTATAAAAAAGACAACAAATGTTTAGAATTTTTTGAAGTTCTTGAGTCGGGTTGTTCGAGTTTTTTGCTTGGTAACAACGATGCTATGGTGGAAAAATAAATACCAAATTTTGTTAGCAAAATTTTGGAACTGATTAAAGAAAAAAAAATGCATAATATAAATCTAAATTATTTATGAAAACAATTGTAATATATATATATATGTATATATATATATATATATATATAGTGGAGGGTTCATTGGGGAATAATAAAAAAGAAAGGAACCGGGAAACACTCTTAAAAATTCAACTTAACATGTTAAAAATTATTTTTTTCTAAGACATTTTTGGCACTTTTCCTTATAAATACACGTAGAAACATTTTTAATAAAAAATCAAAAACTAAAAGATATACAAAAAAATGTTTAAAAAATAGTTAAAAATATATCTTATAAAAAAATTAAGCCTTTTTTAACTGTTTTTTATATTTTTAAGTTTTGATTTTTTTTAATAAAAATGCTTCTACAAGTATTTATAAGGAAAAACATTGAATTTTTTTTAAAAAAAATTTGATTTTTAACACGCTAAGATAAATTTTTAAGAGTGTTCCCCGATACTCACACACACACACACAATATATATATATAGGGTCAGGATTTAGAGAAAACGGTGAAAAGTGTGAGAACGGTGAGAACGATTTTGGTGGTGACATGTGGCATTGATGCTAAATTACACTAAGGGGTAATATTGTCAAAAAAACCCACTCACATGAACTGGGTGTTCAAATAAAACGCCATAAAAACACCCAATTCAGAAAAACGCTATGAAAATACCCAGTTAAAAACGCCATAAAACTCCCAGTTCAGAAAAACATCATGAAAAAACTTAGTTGAAAACGCCATAAAACACTCAGTTCAGAAAAACACCATGAAAATACCTAATTAAAACGCCATAAAAACCTTTAGTTCAGAAAAAAACGCCATGAAAATACCTAGTCTAAAACGCAATAAAACACCCAGTTCAGAAAAACGCTATAAAACCCAGTTAATTTTTTTCCGAAAAGTATATCAATAGTATACTCGTTGGAAAGATAAAAAAACGCTGAGTTTTATGGTGTAATTTTTTTTCGAGAAATAATCACGT